>OZ034811.1:3544331-4961831 GCA_964028335.1 Altica lythri
GTGTTTTTCCTCTTTGTGTTGTAAAACCATTTTTACAACATAAACTTTGTTTGTTTTGCACACCTTTGTGCAAAATACCCAATAACCATTACGTGTTTTTCCTCTTTGTGTTGTAAAACCATTTTTACAGCATAAACTTTGTTTGTTTTGCAAACCTTTGTGCAAAATACCCAATAACCATTACGTGTTTTTCCTCTTTGTGTTGTAAAACCATTTTTACAGCATAAACTTTGTTTGTTTTGCAAACCTTTTTGCAAAATACCCAATAACCATTACGTGTTTTTCCTCTTTGTGTTGTAAAACCATTTTTACAGCATAAACTTTGTTTGTTTTGCAAACCTTTTTGCAAAATACCCAATAACCATTACGTGTTTTTTCCTCTTTGTGTTGTAAAACCATTTTTACAGCATAAACTTTGTTTGTTTTGCAAACCTTTTTGCAAAATACCCAATAACCATTACATGTTTTTTCCTCTTTGTGTTGTAAAACCATTTTTACAGCATATACCTTGTTTGTTTTGCAACCCTTTTGCAAGATTACGTGTTTTCCTCTTTGTGTTCCAAAACCATTTTTGAAACATAAACTTATCAATACTGTGGAGTTTACGCCATTTTTCACCTGCCTGGTTGTAATTTGGTAATACATTTTAGAATATTGTTTATATCCCTATTTAAAACATGGCTTCTAAAAAGAAACATTTATTAGTCACCCGTAAACTGGCAATGTCAAGAATCCAAGAAACCTATGACTTGTCAGATGTAGTGATAAATGACCAAACCCAATTGACTTTGTTTAAAATAAAATTCCGTTTGTTAGAGTCTTTGTATGATGAATTCAAGTCAGCTCATTTAGAGGTGTTGTCATTAACTTCCGATGATGAATTTGAAACCGAAGATTTAGCTAGAAGAAATGTTGATGACATGTATTCAACAATCATTAACAGATTCGAAATGTTGTGTCCACCTCCAATTGACAATTTAAATCAATCTGTCATTCCTGTTCCTTCTGATACCAATCAAGTCAGACTTCCTAGGCTGGAATTGTTAAAATTTTCTGGAGATTCTTCCCAATGGCAGGCGTTTATTGATGTATTTGACCATTCAGTACATAAACGTTCTGACATCAGTGACGTGCACAAATTCCAATATTTGTTGTCAACCCTCACAGGAGATGCGTTTCGTCTCATAAAATCCATATCTTTATCTTCAGCTAATTATACTATTGCCTATAAAACTCTTGTTGATAGATTTTCGAACAAACGTTTAAACATCGTGACACACTGGCGTGCATTAAAGACCTTTCCCCCGTTATCAAGTTCCGATCCCAAAAGGTTGCGTTGTCTTGTGGACACCTTTAATGAAAATTTGTCCGTCCTCAAAAACCTAGATTGTGATGTCGACTCTTGGGATTTTCCCATTACCGATATGTTACTTGATAAACTGGATGCTAAAACCCGAGAGCGTTTTGAGCTCAGTTGTGATGCATCTATCATTCCAACTTTCAATATTTTAATGGATTTTCTAACGAAGCAGTGTGTAGCATTAGAAGCTGTCAATTCATCTAAAGTCACCCAACCTAATTCCAAGATAATTAAATCCGATTCTAGCAAAACCAAAGGTGTAATGGCTTACACCACCCAATCTTCGTCTTCTACACCAAAAATAGATAATGACGTATGTGCAATTTGCTCCCAAAACCATAAAATTTTTATGTGTCCCCCTTTCCAAGCGATGAGCCCAAGGGATCGATATGACGCAATTCGTAAGGCAAACAAATGTATTAATTGTTTTAGAAGTGGGCATCAGTCAGGCTCATGTCCATCGAATTACCGTTGCAAAACCTGTCGCAAAGCTCACCACACTTTATTACATTTTTCTGATCATCCTGTTGTCAACAACAATCGATCGTCTCCAAATGCTCCTGCAGTCGTTGCTCATGTAATTAATGAATCGGATGGAGTAAGACATGATTCTAATGTTCTGGGTCTGTGCTCCAACGCAGATCCACCTTTCCCCACCACTACATTATTAGCCACAGCTTTGGTCCAGATTAAGGACAGATGGGGTCAGGCTCAGACCTTGAGGGCGTTAATAGATTCTGGTAGCCAAGCCAGTTTTATCCTGCAAAAATGTGTTAATCAACTTCAATTGAACACCTCTCCATATCAGTCGTCCGTTTTTGGTCTTGGTTCCGTTACTTCCCATTCACCCAAACGTATCGCACATTGCGAATTACGACCCTGTCGCTCTGACCAAAACTATTTTGGTTTAGATGCCATAATTTTACCCAAAATCTGTTCTTCGTTGCCTAATGTTCCATTAGATCCCAATCTTTGCCAGTTAGGTCCAAATTTCCCTCTGGCAGATCCCACATGGTATAAGTCTTCCCAAATTGATTTATTACTAGGAGCAGATGTTTACCATGCCATTATGCGCACCGGCCACTTATCGATTAACGATTCTTCCTTGATTGCTTTTGAAACTATTTTTGGTTGGGCTTTGATAGGACCTACTATCATACCATCTAATCCAGTTCAGGCTCTCCTATCCGTTTATGATTATCCAATAGATAATCTGACCAAATTCTGGGATGTCGAAGAGATTCCTGGGAATATTAAAATACACCCCGATGATAAAAGGGTTGAAATTTATTTTCAAAAGACCGTGTCTCGTGAACCTAATGGTCGTTTCCAAGTTTCACTACCTTTCAAAGTTGAACTTCCCACTTTTGAAAATTCCGCTACTGTAGCTCACCGCCGATTTCTTTCATTGGAAAGAAAACTCACAAAAGACCATGTCTTATGTACCCTATATCAAGAGTTTATGCGTGATTATTTAGTATCGGGACACATGTCCGAATTGTCCTCTCCGCCATTGGATAACGATAATTACTATATCCCCCACCATCCAGTTTTTAAAGTTGAGAATGATAATCCCAAAATTCGCGTGGTTTTTGACGCCAGTGCTAAAGCCCAAAACCAATTATCTTTAAATGACACTCTCTATGTTGGTCCCAAGTTGCAGAACGATATAGTATCAGTTTTGTTGCGTTTCCGAACCAAACCTTTGGTCTTCACTTGTGATATCCGTCAAATGTATCGTCAGATTTTAATCCACCCAAGCCAAAGACGATATCAACTGATTTGGTGGCGATTCACACCAGAAGAACCTCTCAAAACCTTCCAATTGAACACTGTCACCTATGGTGTTTCGACATCACCCTTTTTGGCTATTCGATGTCTTGCACATCTTGCAGAGATTTATAAAGATGAATTCCCCCTTGCTTCCAAAGTCTTGAGAGAAGAATTATATGTTGATGATATTATCACTGGCGCCGAAACGTTAAGTGATGCTTTAGAACTTCAGCGACAACTAATTTGTTTATTGAAACGTGGTTGCTTTGAATTACGAAAATGGTCGTCTAATTCTCCCCGGTTGTTAGAAGCCATCCCCATAGACCATCGACAGCAAAATAATCTTTCCTTTGACACTTCCGACACCCTTAAGATTTTAGGGTTGCAGTGGCATGCAAATGCTGACTCCTTTGTATTCAAGGTTATTCCCAATAATTCTAAATGTACGAAAAGATCAATTTTGTCCCAAATTGCCCGCATTTATGATCCTATTGGATTCATGTGTCCTGTTACCTTTTTTGCCAAATTGCTTATCCAAAAGCTATGGATCGCAGGTTCTGATTGGGATGAATTGGCACCCCCTACTATATGCTCCAGTTGGGAACATTTTATTCAATCGCTACCCCAGGTCGCAGATATAGCTATTCCTCGGAGATTGTCCATTGATCGTCAAACGACATGTCAATTACATGCCTTTTGTGATGCCTCAGAATCTGGATATTCTGCGGTAATTTATTTTCGACTTACAAATGACACTGCTGAAACCTTTACCCAATTTGTCATCGCCAAATCCAAAGTGGCACCTATAAAAACATTATCCATTCCTAGACTTGAACTGTGTGGCGCAGTTCTGTTGTCCAATTTAGTTGAATTTGTTATCAACACCTTCCGAGATACTATTACTATTGATTCAATTCATGCGTGGACGGATTCTACCGTCGTTTTGAGCTGGATCCATTCTTTTCCAAACCAATACAAACCATTTGTAGCCAATCGAATATCTCATATTCAGGATCGTATTTCTCCCAATCATTGGCGCCATGTTCCTACTTCTTCCAACCCTGCTGACATTGCGTCGCGAGGTTGTAAACCAAATGAACTTCCCGGGGTTTCTACATGGTGGGCGGGTCCTCCATGGCTCCTATTACCAGATTCTCAGTGGCCTCGAGAATTACCAAGTAATCCAGATGTTTCTCTCCCTCTTAGTGAGAATAAGATAACTGCCTTGTTGGTTGCAAAACCAGATGCCATTCTGACTCCCTTGTTTACACGATATTCCAACTTGAGGAAAATTCAAAGAATCGTTGCATACTGTTTCAGGATGCGCCGCCCCATTCGTGGCCTAGATGCCATTCCCAATGGTCCTATTTCCGATCAGGAATTATCCTTTGCGCTAGACGGTATTATAAAATCCGTCCAAGCTATTTCATTTGCTTCCGAATTGTTGTTGATTCAAACGCAACAAAATTTACCAAAAGGGTTGGCTAGACTAGCTCCATTCCAAGATGAACACGGATTGCTCCGTGTCGGAGGTAGGTTAAGACAATCTTCTATCCAATTCGATGCGAAATATCCTATTTTGCTTCCTCGTCGTCATGTGCTCACCGACTTGATCATTCGCAAGGTACATGTAGACTCCTGTCATGCTGGTCTCCATACGACAATGTATTTAATCCTTCAAAAGTTTTGGATAATTTCCTCCAGACGAGCAGTACGCTCCGTATTGTCCAAATGTTATCGTTGTTTCCGTCTCAATCCAAAGCCCTATCAACCCCGAATGGCTGATTTACCTTCCTCCCGTGTTTCCGCTGTTAAGCCATTCAGTTGTGTAGGTATCGACTATGGTGGCCCATTTCATATCATCCATCGTCGGCATCGAGGGGCCAAATCCTATAAGGTTTATATTTGCCTATTTGTATGTTTCTCCACCAAAGCCATCCACGTGGAAGTTGTCAACGACCTTACGGCGGAGGCTTTTCTCGCGGCTCTCAGGCGATTTATTGCTAGACGTGGTCGTTGTTCCAAAATATACAGCGATTGTGGTACCAATTTCGTCGGTGCAGAAAGAATCATGCAGGAATATTTACAAGTCGCTGCTACTGGAGAATCCATCAAATGGATATTTAACCCGCCAGGTGCTCCACATTTTGGAGGACTCTGGGAAAGTGGAATTAAGTCTGTTAAAAAACATTTATACCGAGTCATTGGTCAACAACGATTAACTTATGAGGAGTTTTTTACTCTTGTTACCCAGATTGAGGCGTTGTTAAACTCACGTCCTTTAACCCCTGTCTCTTCGGACCCACATGATTTAACCGTGTTAAGTCCTGGACATTTTCTTACGTTGGAACCCATCACTTCCTTCC
Source organism: Altica lythri (assembly GCA_964028335.1). Classification (NCBI taxonomy): domain Eukaryota; kingdom Metazoa; phylum Arthropoda; class Insecta; order Coleoptera; family Chrysomelidae; genus Altica; species Altica lythri. The sequence continues at coordinate 3,549,831 of OZ034811.1, forward strand.
CGGAGCCTGACCTCCAGCATGCAAAGCTGTCTTTGTTGTCTCGTTGGCAATTGATTCAACAATTGCACCAATCCTTCTGGTCTAGATGGAGCCAAGAGTACCTTCTCACGTTGCATCAACGCTCCAAATGGACCGGCGAAAATCCTCTCCAACCATCTGTTGGACAGTTAGTCCTCCTTCGTGATGAAAACCTTCCCCCTCTTCATTGGCGTCTTGCGCGTATTGCTGAATTGCACCCGGGCAGGGATGGCATTTACAGAGTCGCCACCGTCAAAACTAAAGATGGTACCTTCAAAAGACCTTTAGTTAAGCTATGTCCGTTACCGTGTACTTACGAGGATTAACTCGATCCTAGTTAAGTTTTTCTTTTTTGTTTGTCTATTGTATTTTTTGCTTTACAACTGTAGAGCACCTTCATTATTATTTGTTTTACCTTTGTTTAAAATAACCTCGTTATTTTGGTGGGCGGAATGTTCGTTCTTGAATTATCATCCTAACATAATTCCTATTAATTAACTTTTACTTCCTACAATTCCACCACCAACCTTGCGTCACCCCATGCGTTTGGTTGCCTACCTAAAACATTATGACTTTGAATTGTGCGCGCATATTTTTACGGAAATAAAGAGACGTAAAATGGAAAAAGAGACGATAACTTACCGCCAAGGGAGTGTCATGGCCGTTCCTTTCAACCAGTCCAAATGCTGTGTGTGAATTTAAAGTGAATAAACTGAGGGTTTATGTGCCCATGTGTTTCCAAACCATTAATAAATCTTCGTAAATGTGGATCATTAAGAAAGGGGCCCCTTACCATCCTTCTGGACCGAAACAACCAATGCAGGCCGGCAGGGAAGCCATTAAAGTAAGTGATCGTATATTATTTTCATAACTCGAAATAGGCAACCAAATTCCTAACTTTTGACCTTCTGGTCCTTCGATAATAAATGGTACAACCAAATTTATTATAAAATCTGATGACCGGCCACGAGGGCACAAGTGGTCGATTAACGAAACAAAAATTTTACTTGATAGATATAAAAAATACAAAAATATGTTTGGTACAGCACATGTAAAAAATAACAAACAATTGTGGGAAAGAATTCTACAGGAAGTAAGAAGTTTGTTAAAAAATGATGTACAAGACAATCATTGCAAAAATCGTTGGAAAGTTGTTGAAAGAAATAAAAAAATATAGATAGTTAAAATACTACTACAGAACGATGACCTGTCACTGTTTACCTAAAAAAGAAAATATAAAAATTTAAAACTTTAAATTATAACCACATTAAAACTTACTTACAATGACAACAGCTCTTTTCTTTTAAAATTTTATTTTGTTCTGCAATCAACTCATTCCTTTTTTCAATCATCTCATTCCCTTTTTCAATCATCTCATTCCTTTTTTCAATCATCTCATTCCTTTTTTCAATCAACTCGTTTCTTTTTTGATTGTCTAGCATTCTTTTTTCCTCCATGGCAAGCCTTCGTTCATAATAGTTATTTCTATCTTATCGCATTAGTTGGAAAGATGTTTTTTTTCTTTTTGTTATGCTTTTTTTTCTTTTTGGCTCTTTATTACCTCTTTAACATCTTCATCAACTGGTTCATCCTCGGCATCGTGACCCATTTCCATTGAGCACGATGGCGAAGATCAAATATGAATTGTTTCATTTGATAGAAGTAACTCAGGATTTACGTTTTTCTTTTTACCTAGTATATCTTCCATTTCTTCTGCGTACTCAAAGAATTTTCTTCCTTCCCCAGTAGTTTTTTGGCTATCTATAAATTTTTTATAATTTCTCTCAACAACTTTCCAACGATTCTTGCAATGATTGTCTTGCACATCATTTTTCAACAAACTTCTTACTTCCTGTCCTATTTTTCCCCACAATTGCTTGTTATTTTTAACTTGTGCTGGACCCAACATATTTTTGTATTTTTTATATACATCGAGTAAAATTTTTGTTTCGTTAACCGACCACTTGAACTCCCGTGGCCGGTCGTCAGTTTTAATAATTATAAATTCTGTATTTTCTAAAAATTAAATAGTTAGAAATTGTTACATAATATCAAATATTTATTATTAATATTTACCACACGAGGAGTTCATTTCACCAATAATTTTTAAACAAAGAAACAATTAGAATCAGGTATACCTTAAAACTTGCTGCGTAGGTACAATACAGAAGTAATAAAGTTTTGACACATCATCTTTTATTAAGCACCTTCTCCTATTAAGCTTACCAGTAAACTTGCTGGCTAAATAATATATATAATAATAATAATAATAATAAGTGTATTTAATGTCAAATTACAAATTACAAAGTATACTAAAGATTTACAATGAAAATTACTGTTTACAATGAAAATTACTGTTTCCAGTTAGATAAACAAATAGTACATTAAATAAACAGAATAACCCATTGAAGACCCACTAGGGGTTGCGCATGGGTAATGTTTAATCAACGCAACTTAATATTGCTGTTAAGATTAATTATATATACCTAAATATGGACAAGAAAGTTAGTATATTAATATTGTAAAAGGAAAAACTAGATTATTTAACAACAAGTAAATGAATCACACTAATAAACAATAATATGATTAATAAAAATCTTAACTGTATAAACACTTGAAATGTATAAGTAAAAAAGACTATCACTAATTCTGTAAATTACATTAAACCAGAAGAGAGGAATCACGATGATTAGTCAAACAGCTCTTGAATTATCTGCCTTTCAGTTTGAATAATATAATTTTTAAGTATTTTTTTTATGAAAGGTAAAGAGTGGATATTTTGTAAATATGCTTTATATATATCTGGAAGAAAATTGTAAATTTTACTGCACAAATAAGTGAAAATGCGCTGGCCTATTGTTTTTTGTGCTAGAGGTGTCTCTGCCATGTGTTGGACTTTGCCGCGAGTATTATAATCGTGTCTGAACATCTTTAAGAGCGTTGTACGATGCTTATAAGTATAGATTAAAATATTGTACGTATAGATTTGTCTAAGATCAAGCAAGTGGGATTCGTAAAATAGTTTATTTGTGTCGTATCTGAGCTTTTTATTGTAAATAATTTTTATTATTCTTTTTTGTAAAACTTGAAGAGAGTTTAAATGATTTTTTGTGGTTCCTCCCCATACTAGTATCCCGTACTGTATGCGACTTTCAACCAAAGCGAAATATAAAATTCTTAGATAAGCAACTGGTAAAATGTTTTTAAGAAATTTGAATTTATTTAATAAATACCGTAAAGTTTTAGCGACACTTATTATATGTTTATCCCAGTGCAAGTGCGAATCAATTATTACTCCAAGGTATTTAAATTCGGTTTTTTGTTTTATTTCGAAGACTTCTGATCTGTTATTTATGCGTAGAGTATCAAATGGCGGAAGATTATTTTTGTAACTGGTAAAGGGGACATAGAAGGTTTTTTTATAATTTAGGGTAAGTTTGTTATGAGAAAACCAGTTAATAAAATTTTTCAAATCTAATTCAATTTTATTTTTTAGGGACAACCAAGAGTTGTCTGTATAAATAATCGCTGTATCGTCAGCAAAGCTGATGATTTTGCCGGTAGTCCTTTCAGAGAAAATACTATTTATATAAGTTGAGAATAAGATAGGTCCTAGTACAGTACCTTGAGGTACGCCAACTTTTATATTTTTCCATTCACTTTTAATGTTTTCTATTTTTACAGCCTGTCTTCTATCCTTTAGGTAGCTTTCGAGCAATTTTAGCGCGGTTCCTCTAATTCCTGCCAGTTCTAAGGCATCCAGCAACTTATCATGTGGTACCGTATCGAAGGCCTTGGTAAGGTCTAAAAAGACACAGATGCACGGTTTGGTCTCGTCAACTGCTTGGTAAATCGTTTTTGCTAGGGCAGCTATTGCGTCAGGCGTAGACACTCCTTTTTTAAAGCCAAATTGATTTGGGTTTATTATATTATTTTTAGTAAAAAATGATTCTAATCTCACCTTTAGCAGTTTCTCAAAAATTTTTGCAAAACTAGTAATTAGGAATATAGGCCTGTAGTTAGTAACTAGTTTGTCATCTCCATTTTTATAAATCGGTGTAACAATAGTATCCTTGAATCTAGTAGGGCATTCGCCTGTACTAAAAATATTATTTATCAGGTTGGTGAGTAATGGAGCAATTTCTAGTCTCACAGCCTTTATTGTTCCAGTTTGAATATTATCTACACCTGGGGATTTTTTGTCTTTTAGTTTTGTAATTACTTCATTGACTTCCTGTTCACTAACAGACGCTAAAAAGAAGGAGTTTTTGAGGCGTTTCCTCTGTGAAGCAGGGAGGGATGGCGCAAAAATCTTACTAGCTAGATCTTCACCGATACTTGTAAAAAAATTATTGAATTCGTTAACTATAGATTTGGGTTCTGTTAAAGGGCGACCTGTACAGTCTTGAATTTCTGTAATTTCCTTGCTCACATTTTTCTTATATATTTGCTCTACAGTTTTCCATAAATTCTTTGCATTTAATTTATTTTCATCAATTTTTTTTTATAAAAATTTATTTTCGAATTTTTTATAAGTTTGTTTGTGATTTTTCGATACTGGATGTATTCTTCCTTTTTTTCATTATTATTTGGTTCTCTTTTATATTCGCTATAGAGTAAATTTTTATGTTTAATGCATTTAACGATACCCTCAGTAATCCAATCTTTTCTTAATAAATCTTTTTTTTTTCTTTTTGATAAAAGTAGTGTTTGTATTAATTAAGTGATCTATATTTTCTATAAGAAGATTAGTTTTTTTATTAACATCATTCGTTTCGTAAAAATCTGTCCACCTATGGTTTTTTATGTCTAAAGCTAATTTTTTATAATTAATTGTTTTATATTTTATTTCTTTGGTTTTTTTAGTTATATAAGATGATTCATGCGGAAGAAATGCCATAACCGCTTTGTGATCCGATATATTTGTATCATAAACAACCCCAGCACAGGATTCATCAATATTAATCGTTTTTGTGGAAAAAAATACATGATCAAGACAGCTACGAGACCCTCCTCTTATTCGCGTATATCTATTGATTAGCGACACAAAGTTAAATTCAGCAAGTACATCAAGATATTCAGAGACTATATCGTTATTAAGTTTTATATCAATATTTATGTCCCCAATCAACAAATGGTTATCACAGTTTTCACTTCTATTTATTTCTTCCAAGTATATATTTAAGTCTTTAATAAATTCTTCCTGATTTATAGACAGATGTAATTAATAGATTTTTATGATTTTTTAATTGAATTATTGACTGTATCACCTTTAACTGGCCAATGTATACTATCTTATTTTTAAAGGATAAATTATCTTTAATAAATATAATTACACCATCATTTTTGTTTAAGTTTCCATGATTATAACACTGCGTGTATCCCTCTAACTGGTTTACTTTATGGTCTATGTCCCTAAAGGTTTCAGTTAAAATTATACAGTCGAATTGAAAGTTTAATTGTTTTATGAAAACTTCGAGTTCTCCAAAATTTTTATTAATGCTGCAAATATTATGGTTTAAAATTTTGAATTCATTTTGATTCCTCCCAGTAGAAAACTTATTTAGGTCCTCCAATGAATAGAACTCAAGTGTATTAAAATCTCTAGGATTTATATCTCTAATATATTGATCCATTATTTTATCACAATCTTAACTCTATTTAACGCAGTTTTTGTAATAATTTTCACAAAATGACAATTTATACGAAAAAAAAAGAAAAAAAAATACAAAAACACGGTTTATAAAATTATATAACAACAGAAGGTTTAAAGAGAATTAACTATTTGATTAACTTTTTTTTCGGATTTTTTACAATGATTGTTGGTTGGGAGGCCTTCTTAGTAGTACTGGGTCTTCGAATTCTTTCTTGTGATCGGTTTGTCCCGCGTTATTTCTCTGATTATCTTTCTCGTTGTGCCTGTTTTAGGAGTATTTGTTTCAGGTACCTCGAGTATCAAAGTTGGTCTTGGGGGTATATGGCTTGCTGCTGGCTCTTCTGTAAATTCTTCAGTCGTGGACGTTAGAGATAAAGCGCGTTCGGTTACTGGTGTTCCTGGATCACTGTTTGGTATACGAATGTATTTGACTTCACCTTCTTCCTCTAACTTTTCAAGATCGGCAGGTGTGTAAGTGTGGTTGTTTAGATGTAGTTTGCCGTTTTTGATGAAGCATACGTTTTTCGGATCTTCCTTTGCTGTCACCAGGTGCCTCCGCAATATTTTATTTTCACTTCTCTGTTTCTCAGTTAGATCCTGAGAAACACTTATAGAAGATCCTTTCAACTTTTTTGTATTTCTAAGTATCTCAAGTTTTTTTAGATATGACATGAATTCGACTTTAATTGGACTATCGAAAGATTTTCCTAGTGGGTAAATATTATTGATATCTCTTTCGGATAGTTCTATATTTAAAAGATCTTTTATGAGTGTGATAATGTACTCGGCGGTTATGTATTTTTCAGTTCTCTGGATTCCGAAAATGATAATATTATTTTTCTTTTGATTTTTCTCGAGTAATTCTATTTTTTTTCTCAATTCTTCGTTTTCCTTTTCAACGTTAATGAGCCGATGACTAATTTCTTCTATCTTCAAATAAAGTTTAACTTCTACTGCCTGAATTGTTGACTTCAACTCTTTATTTCCTTTTAGTATTTCTGCCAGAATCTGCTCGTTAGAAATATCACAATCTTAACTCTATTTAACGCAGTTTTTGTAATAATTTTCACAAAATGACAATTTATACGAAAAAAAAAGAAAAAAAAATACAAAAACACGGTTTATAAAATTATATAACAACAGAAGGTTTAAAGAGAATTAACTATTTGATTAACTTTTTTTTCGGATTTTTTACAATGATTGTTGGTTGGGAGGCCTTCTTAGTAGTACTGGGTCTTCGAATTCTTTCTTGTGATCGGTTTGTCCCGCGTTATTTCTCTGATTATCTTTCTCGTTGTGCCTGTTTTAGGAGTATTTGTTTCAGGTACCTCGAGTATCAAAGTTGGTCTTGGGGGTATATGGCTTGCTGCTGGCTCTTCTGTAAATTCTTCAGTCGTGGACGTTAGAGATAAAGCGCGTTCGGTTACTGGTGTTCCTGGATCACTGTTTGGTATACGAATGTATTTGACTTCACCTTCTTCCTCTAACTTTTCAAGATCGGCAGGTGTGTAAGTGTGGTTGTTTAGATGTAGTTTGCCGTTTTTGATGAAGCATACGTTTTTCGGATCTTCCTTTGCTGTCACCAGGTGCCTCCGCAATATTTTATTTTCACTTCTCTGTTTCTCAGTTAGATCCTGAGAAACACTTATAGAAGATCCTTTCAACTTTTTTGTATTTCTAAGTATCTCAAGTTTTTTTAGATATGACATGAATTCGACTTTAATTGGACTATCGAAAGATTTTCCTAGTGGGTAAATATTATTGATATCTCTTTCGGATAGTTCTATATTTAAAAGATCTTTTATGAGTGTGATAATGTACTCGGCGGTTATGTATTTTTCAGTTCTCTGGATTCCGAAAATGATAATATTATTTTTCTTTTGATTTTTCTCGAGTAATTCTATTTTTTTTCTCAATTCTTCGTTTTCCTTTTCAACGTTAATGAGCCGATGACTAATTTCTTCTATCTTCAAATAAAGTTTAACTTCTACTGCCTGAATTGTTGACTTCAACTCTTTATTTCCTTTTAGTATTTCTGCCAGAATCTGCTCGTTAGAAATATCTGCACCACTCATTATTTTGGGTATACGGTCACCTTTATTTCAGGTTTGTTTATTTATTTATTTACTTCCTTTTTAAGCAATTTTTATTGGAACAACTACTTACACACAACTTGTTATAGTTAACGCAAAATTGCAAAATTTAACTAGGTCACGGTATGTGAAGAATTTGAATTTAAATGAAACAAACCAAACATATGAGTTAAGTCGCTGACCGTGCACAAAGTAAAACAAACACAAAAAAAAACAGAGAAACAACGCGACTAGACGCTACGGCGGACAGCAACTAACTGTATATATATATATATATATATATACTTATAAACGGTTATTGTGGAGCCCATTCTATATATGAATAGGTGCTTGATAAGCCCAAAACGACGTTGTGGAGCCCAAGCCCGGGCTGAACAACGTGAGGCGTGTATATTAGCATTTTTCAACGAATTTACTTACAGGAAACATCCTGTATAAATTTTAGCTGGGCCGATTTTGGATATGGTTATTCATTCGGATATATGAATTAGTTCATTGGTCATCAGTGCAGGTGGCGTTTTGAGTATCTGTATCACTTGGATAGTTTTCGCGGTTGTTGTTAAGCCCAGGTATAAACGAGTTGTCGCTGTTATTTTTAGATTGTTTATATAAACATCGTGTAATCTTATCTTTGAGTTTTGTTCTGGTGTCTTATTTATTTGATTCGAAATATAAATAAAATATTGGTTATGCGTTAAGTGAATATGTAACTTGGGATAAATTCAGTAAATAAAATATCTTTCGTTTTTCTTAAAAGTTTTTGGAGTCGTAAATTTTTATTTTTAGTTGTGGTCATTTTTAATAGAAAAAATTAAGATATGACGTCATTTTTCTAAAAAAAATCTGAATACTGAATTTGTTATAGAAAATTGTCTACTTTTTCGCACTAGTACTAAAAAAGTATTTTTTTTACACTAGTGCAAAAATAGAATATTACATAAAGAGTGCAGGAAGGGATATTTTTCACACGAGTGGGAAATATTGTCACACGAGGTGTAAGCGAAATGCAACAATCCCTTGAGTGTGAAAAGTTACTTTGGCACAAGTAATGTACACTATTTTTCTTACTACCACAGAATAACTTTACCAAATATTCTGTTATGTGATTGTTTTAATTGTGACAGGTTTTACTATTCTAGTTCTATGTATTATTAATAATGCTGTCTTATATACGATACTTAAGTAGTAGACTAAAATACATACAAATGATTATAATTAACATTTATTTAAAAACAAATCAATAACTAGCATGGGATATGAAAATTTAAAGAATTTTTAACGTTATTTTTTATTAATTCATTAGTTTTTAAAGCAAAATTACTTAAATGAGCATAAGATACTTGCATTTTTTTAAACATATTATATTATAAAAATTTCCAAAAGATACATTTTTCAAATTGTAACGTAATTACTACCCTTGCTAGCTCCAGAGATCGTGGCTTCCTTCTGGTTTTCTTTAACTCCCCCCAAAACAAATATGTAAGGGCGCCAAAATACAGACAAGCAAATAAAAGAAATTTGAATCAGTGTTAAATTGTTTATTCAAAGCTTTAAAAATTCAATTTGAAGTTAAGTTAGAAAATATTGAAAAAATCGTAATTAATTTAATCTTATCTTTTGTGGTTTTCGATGTCTTCTGTCGGAGCCTTAGTTGCCCTAGTAGTAAAGTGAAATTCCACTGGGTAGTCCCCGGAACAACAGTTTCAGATTGTTAACACAAAATGGAGGTGGCGTGGCTTCTGGAATATCGGTATCGTTTATGGTAGATTTGAAATGCTGATTTCAGGAATATAAATAGTTGAGTCGAGAAATCTATCTCTTTCTAGGACCCTCTTCAAAAGTGGCAGCAGCCCTAATGAAATAAAAAAAGGCAATGAATCTCCGACCATAAAATCCTTAATTTCGTACACAATCGCTAAAGGTTTTCTCCAAAGATCGAGAAAAAATTAATTACTACTATGTTTATATTTTTTACTCAATAAAAAACTGATTCTTGACAAGCGATTGTGAACGAAATAATTAAATATTAGTAATAGAATAAACTTAAATATTAAATAAAATATTCACCAATTTTGGATTTTACAACTAAAAATTAAAATAATTAAATTCTTACTCACCGGAACGAGGGTAGAAGAAATTGAAGAATCAACTGAATTTAATGAATTCTCAAAATAAAATGAAATTATTTAACGTCGAAACATACGAGCAAGTGATCGTTCTCCTACCATATCTGATGCGACGACGCACAATCAACAAGAAAATTAAAAATATCTTATAGTCAAGAGGCCAGGCCAAAAATAACGATGTAATTGTTACACCACGGTAACCTGGCGGAAAAAAAAGAATTGCAAATTCTTTTTTTTTTTTATTAAAAGTTAAACTATTAAAATCCAAAAACAACTAAACAAGTAAATAATCAAAAACTGGTGAATCGGTAAAGAAAAATAAACAACATTTAATAATTAAAGTTAACCACAAAAATTTGTGTACTAATCACAAAACAATTCTCGAAAAAAAAATTCAAAAACACGAAACCTTACTATTAAGTCACAATAAATTAATAACCGTCCTATAAGGTCGTTTAAGAAAACAACAATAACGAGATGTAACGAAAGAAACAAGAGAATAATGTTCACAATACAAGGCAAAAGTCTATCTCCAAAAGTAAAATAACTTATCATAGCAACGAAGACAAAGAATAAGACTGTAGTCAACAAAAATCATTGAATAAGAAAAATACTCAACAGATGAGAACAAAATAAGCTAAGAAGCTAAACAAATATTCAATGAACAAAGAAAAAAAATTGAAACCAAATATCGATTGAACAAAAATGTGACTAACACTCAAAAGAAAAATCAATCAATATCCGAATCAAAAATAACTTGACACGTCTTATCGCACACGCTGTGCAAACTGGAGAAAAAGTAAAAGATAAACGATAATATTTATCATTAGAAATGACAACCAATAACGGAAATAATGTGAACAATAAAAATAGGACAGTTAATAAAAGTAAAAACGACGAAATCAATCAGGAACAGACAATAAATCTCAAACGCTAAGAACACTGAAAGGCAATAGTTAATAAGTCAAGAAGGAAAAAAAAAAATTTTGAAAAAGGAACAAACTAAGAATTCAAAAATACAAATTTTTTACTAACGTGGTGGTGCGGCACAGCGGAACAGCGACAGCCTGTACTCGCAAATAAATGCTATCTCTAAGGTACAGTACTGACCTGAACTCACCAACCCTTATAAAAAAAATTTTTAAATTCAAAAAAAAAAATTAAATGACAATTGAAGTTAATTAAAAAATGAAATGAATTTTGAAAAAGATTTCGAATTAAAAAGGCTAAGAAATAAAAATTGAAAAGTTAAAAAAAAAAACTACTGCCTTCAGTGAAGTGACTCCAGTGTAAAGAAATCAAAAAAAAAATTCAATCAAAAGTAAGGAATTCAAACATGTCGAGAAAAGATAAAATATAAGACGATAACTTAATATTTTTCACAAACAAGTAACTACAAAAAATTACAAACAACGAAACATAAGAAAAATCACAAACTTTTTATCAAAATGTCCTAGGTATGAGAAGAAACAGTCCTAGATATTAAAAGTATTTCTGTACCTGGTGTATCACAAATCAATACAGATAAAAAATTGAAAGAATGGTATGTGGAAAACAAAAATCCCGAGTAGGTACACAAATTCATGGAAAGTCTATATGTTTCCCAAAGATAAGCCCTAACGGCCGAAAAAGAAACCAATATAGACCATAATCCCACAACACAATAAGATAAGATGCGATAAGATAAATTTCTATTGTGTCCCAACCATACGGAACACCAATAGAAGCGATAAGAAGCAGTTACTACCAACTGCTCCACGATAAAGAGGTCTCACGGACCCCTATAAGATACTAAGGTCTCACAGACCTTACACGGTAATAATGTGGTCTTCCAGACCACACCAAAAATACCCACGGCAAACAACGATAAGTACCCACACTCAAGATATAACCAAAAATTTCCAAAAACCATTTTCCAAATCCCTTACTGGAAGAAATGAGATAAAAAGAGAGAAAGGAAAACCTAAATACAGAAATGAAAGGAATTCAAAAAAAAAATTTTGACTGTAACTCTCACACTCACACAATAAAGTCAAGAAAAAAGACAAAAGCTAAGATAGCAACGAAAAAAAGGACATAATGATAACACGACACAAACACATTAAAATCTGCCAAGAAGGGCCCTAATTATTTAGAGAATTCCGCCTATAAATCAGGAATAATCGAGATAAATTCCAGATAAAGAGATATTTTAAATGTAAAGAAAACATCGAAAGAGACAATCGGTATAGAAAAATTACTAACTGTGAAGGCAACATTGTAGTAAGGAAAAAAAGATAAATAAAGAACCTATAATATCCGTCGAAAAATAGAACTCGATAAGTTAAAAATTAAACCGAAATATATCACTTCAATAGTGGTTCACCTTGAATCCGTAGATAATGAAAACCAACAAAATAAAGTAATGATAAAAAATTAAGTGTTAGTAAAACAATTAATAAAATATTTGCATGTCTATATTTAAATTGATGGAAAATATAAAATTAATTTAAAGTGAATGTTTAGGAAAAGTTTCAAAAAACCAGAATACTTTAGTTGGGCGCCAGTTTGTAACGTAATTACTACCCTTGCTAGCTCCAGAGATCGTGGCTTCCTTTTGGTTTTCTTTAACTCCCCCCAAAACAAATATGTAAGGGCGCCAAAATACAGACAAGCAAATAAAAGAAATTTGAATCAGTGTTAAATTGTTTATTAAAGGTTTAAAAATTCAATTTGAAGTTAAGTTAGAAAATATTGAAAAAATCGTAATTAATTTAATCTTATCTTTTGTGGTTTTCGATGTCTTCTGTCGGAGCCTTAGTTGCCCTAGTAGTAAAGTGAAATTCCACTGGGTAGTCCCCGGAACAACAGTTTCAGATTGTTAACACAAAATGGAGGTGGCGTGGCTTCTGGAATATCGGTATCGTTTATGGTAGATTTGAAATGCTGATTTCAGGAATATAAATAGTTGAGTCGAGAAATCTATCTCTTTCTAGGACCCTCTTCAAAAGTGGCAGCAGCCCTAATGAAATAAAAAAAGGCAATGAATCTCCGACCATAAAATCCTTAATTTCGTACACAATCGCTAAAGGTTTTCTCCAAAGATCGAGAAAAAATTAATTACTACTATGTTTATATTTTTTACTCAATAAAAAACTGATTCTTGACAAGCGATTGTGAACGAAATAATTAAATATTAGTAATAGAATAAACTTAAATATTAAATAAAATATTCACCAATTTTGGATTTTACAACTAAAAATTAAAATAATTAAATTCTTACTCACCGGAACGAGGGTAGAAGAAATTGAAGAATCAACTGAATTTAATGAATTCTCAAAATAAAATGAAATTATTTAACGTCGAAACATACGAGCAAGTGATCGTTCTCCTACCATATCTGATGCGACGACGCACAATCAACAAGAAAATTAAAAATATCTTATAGTCAAGAGGCCAGGCCAAAAATAACGATGTAATCGTTACAAAATATGGAACTGAGCACATGTGCCGTGTTAGTTTAATGGTTTAAGCAAATGTCTTACGCTAGAACACTAAAAGTAAACCCTGGTTCGATTCCAAGCGATAGTCATTTTTTTTAATGGTAAAATTTATAGGTTTTTTTCTGTGGCACATTAGTAATGTTGGAAACCTATTATTAAAAATTCTCAAATGTTTATTTAGTGTAATTTTCTATAATGTGTCATCGGCAAAAATCACCCTGCATAATTTTTGACCGTTTGTGTTTTGTTTTATAGGTATTTGTAGTTATTACATTTATAAATGTAAACCAGAAAACCGTATTTGATTGTTTAGGTATCCTTCCGTGCGGTAAAATATCACATTTTATGGGGGTAGAGAGTGTGATAAGTGTTACTTTCCAATGGGGTCGTAGAAAACGAACATTTTTACTTACTTCATAGTGTGTGTAAAAAAAGCACTTTACACAGCTTTTAAAAAAAATTGATTATTTCCTAAGCACACAGAGAATAATTGAGTATTTGATAAATGATTGTCTTATAAGATTTTTTAAACACATAGACAAAAAATACTTAACTGCAACTTCTACGCTTTGTTTCGATTTAAATATCTGGGAAAGTGGGTGATTGACGCAATAAATTTACCCTCCTTTGGACTAGCCCAACGGAAAATGGATAACATAAAAAATGGACCCACGGACCTTGGGGTCTTACTTATGGAGGGGGGTTAAGTAAAAAAAATGGTTTGGTCGCGTTTTCTGAGAAAATTTGATACCGGAGACAAAAATGGTCAACAGCAAAGTTGTAGGTAATAAAAAGTTCTTTATTTTTTGTAAAGGAAACTTTTTAAAATAACCTCAAAGTTATCGAGACATTTGCAAATTTTGTAAAAATTAATAAATTATTATGAAACTTGGTGAAAAGATACCTTTATATATCATTAATAACCGAAAAAAAGAAAATAATAAAAAATGTTTGAGTTTAAACTTTTTCAAAAAAAGATCCCATTTTCCGACGAAAATTCTCCGGTGAAAAATCATCGTAAACAGTTTTTTCGAAGCTCATTTTGTTTGTTTTTACTTTTACTTTTTGATAAAATAAAGTACCAATATAACTTCTATTTAAGAATATGCTAAAAAATGCAATAAACCCAAAAACTCAATTTTGATTTTTTTTTCAGTAGTGTGTTAAAATTTCAATAAATTGTTAAAAATAACTTTACCAATGAATTCTACGGGAAACTGATACTAAATAAATCATATTTTGTTGTTAAAATTGCTTCAACATTTAGGGGGTGGTAAAGGGTTGTTTTTGGAGCGTGAATAAAATAATGATTGTTTTCATGCACTTTTCGGCCAAAAATTGTTGTTAAACGAAAATTAGTATTAAATAAAAGTTGTAGATTTTAAAAAATTATACAAGATTTGTAAAGGTCATTTTTCCATAACCTCAAAATTTCCCAAAAAATGTGAAAAATCGATTTTTCTTATTTTTTTTTTTTTAATTTGCTTATCATTTTTTTTTCTTCTTTTTTTTTTGATGTATTTAATAAAACAAATGTGGTTGAATAAAAGCATTATACTTAACCGTAATTTAAAAAAATTAGGTTTTTAGGAAACTCATAGGAAGTTAATGCAGAAAGTAATATTTATGTAGTTATTTTTTAAAAATATGCTGAAAACTTTAAAAAAAGAACAGATGTCAAAGATAATAATAGTATACCTAATACTATTATGACGTTGTACAGAGTCTTTGAAAATCAAAGAACATATAGACCGTTTACTAAGAACCAACAACTACTGGCTATATGCCACGACGGACATTGAATTACAGTTCAAAGTTAAACGGGTTTTTTTGTCAAATAGAATTTCAGTTTGCAATTAGTTATGGAGATGTCGGTATTATCGCACTTTTAACATTTTCTTTACTAAAGATAATGTATTTGTGTGATTTCAGACATATCTCACATCTAGTTGCTCTTAGAGCTTCTGGATGGATATATTCCTTGTACTGATAAGACGCAATACGTCGAAACCGGTCTACAAGTGATATCCTTTTGAATTGCAAACTAAAATGGTTAGTTCTATCTTGCAGATATACTAACCCCGTTTAACTCTGAACTGTAATTCAATGTCCGTCGTGGCATATAGCCAGGGAAGTAGTTGTTGGTTCTTACGTGATGTTAGGATTATATGGTGTATTACAAACGAAACAGATTTTACCTCTACAAATTTTGTATAATTTTTAAAAATCTACAACTTTTAGTTGATACTTATTTTCGTTTAACGTCAATTTTAGCCAAAAAGTGCATGAAAACAATCATTATTTTATTCACCCTCCAAAAACAACCCTTTACCACCCCTAAATGTTGGAGCAATTATTAACAACAAAATACGATTTCTTTAGTATTTTATCCTAAAGAATTTATTGGTAAAGTTATTTTTATTAATTTATTAAAATTAAAACAAAATTATCAACAATTACTGAAGAAACAATTTTCGAAATGGAGTTTTTGTGTTTATTGCATTTTTTAGGATACTCTTAAATAGAAGCTATATTGGTACACTATTTTATTAAAAATTAGACGTAAAAACAAACAAAATAAGCTTCGAAAAAACTATGTACGATGATTTTTCATCGGAGAATTTTCGTTTGAAAAATGGGTTCCTTTTATTATTTTCTTTTGAAAAATTTTTTGGTTATTTATAATATATAAAGGTATCTTTACACTAAATTTCATAATAATTCCTTAATTTTTACAAAAATAAAAAACGAGAATTTTGTTATTTTTTGGAAAATATGCAAATTTCTCGATAATTTTGAGGTCATGTTGAAAAGTAGGTACCATTAACAAATTAAAGATCTTTTTATTACCTACAACTTTGCTGTTAAACATTTTTGTCTTCGGCATTAATCAGAAAATGCGACCAAACTATTGCCCGTGGATTTTTTTCACTTAACCCCCTCCCTAAAAAAGTCCCCAAGATCCGTGGGTTCATTTTTTTGTTTCATATTAGTAACCCCCCAACCATTTCCCGTTGGGCTAGTCCAGTTATTAATTGTTTCGTGCTAAAAGTTAGTTAGCCCCAGACCCCGACTATACCTATATTATATTATTCACTTTATCTGAAACTTTACAATGCCTTTAAAGGCACGCGTACGCGTTACGAATAAAATTTTTGATAAAACTTTAAATGTAAACAAAACAATTCTTAGAATTTGTTTATCTCATATGTCGAATGTCGGGCCTTTCAAGATGCTAATTACATCTAGGGGCTACACAAGAAACTATTAATATATAGAATATTAATTAGGAAAAAAAGTTTACCCCTCGTTGCAGTTTCTAATTTAATTTTAAGAAAAATGTTTAATGTAGTTGAATATACTTCTTATAATACCCTAAAACGTCTGGGTGGAACAGCGACCCAATAATATCTCGGGCTTCATAATGTACTAATTATAAGTATATATATATATATATATATATATATATATATATATATATATATACTTATAAACGGTTATTGTGGAGCCCATTCTATATATGAATAGGTGCTTGATAAGCCCAAAACGACGTTGTGGAGCCCAAGCCCGGGCTGAACAACGTGAGGCGTGTATATTAGCATTTTTCAACGAATTTACTTACAGGAAACATCCTGTATAAATTTCAGCTGGGCCGATTTTGGATATGTTTATTCATTCGGATATATGAATTAGTTCATTGATCATCAGTGCAGGTGGCGTTTTGAGTATCTGTATCACTTGGATAGTTTTCGCGGTTGTTGTTAAGCCCAGGTATAAACGAGTTGTAGCTGTTATTTTTAGATTGTTTATATAAACATCGTGTAATCTTATCTTTTGTTTTGTTCTGGTGTCTTATTTATTTGATTCGAAATATAAATAAAATATTGGTTATGCGTTAAGTGAATATGTAACTTGGGATAAATTCAGTAAATAAAATATCTTTCGTTTTTCTAAAAAGTTTTTGGAGCCGTAAATTTTTGTTTTTAGTTGTGGTCATTTTTAATAGAAAAAATTAAGATATGACGTCATTTTTCTAAAAAAAATCTGAATACTGAATTTGTTATAGAAAATTGTCTACTTTTTCGCACTAGTACTAAAATAGTTATTTATGATATGAGTGTTAAAAGTGAGGTTTTATTTTGTGAGTGAAAACGTTTGTGAAATGAGCGGAGCGAATTGAACAATTTCACGAACAAAATAAAATCACTTTTAACACAAATACCATACAATGTTTTTTGTACAACTTCCCTATTTTGATAATGAAACGAGCGAATTTGCAATGACAATAAACCAAACCGTGTTAAAAGTAAACTAAACCGTGTTAAAAGTGAACTTGTTTACATGGCAACGTGTTAAAAGTATTTTTAACACGCTGTTATGTAAACAATCGTTTTTAACATTGTTTGCTATCATTAAAAGTGTCACTTTTAATGACAGTTGTACAAAAAAGTATTTTTTTACACTAGTGCAAAAATAGAATATTACATAACGAGTGCGGGAAGGGATATTTTTCACACGAGTGGGAAATATTGTCACACGAGGTGTAAGCGAAATGCAACAATCCCTTGAGTGTGAAAAGTTACTTTGGCACAAGTAATGTACACTATTTTTCTTACTACCACAGAATAACTTTACCAAATATTCTGTTATGTGATTGTTTTAATTGTGACAGGTTTTACTATTCTAGTTCTATGTATTATTAATAATGCTGTCTTATATACGATACTTAAGTAGTAGACTAAAATACATACAAATGATTATAATTAACATTTATTTAAAAACAAATCAATAACTAGCATGGGAGATGAAAATTTAAAGAATTTTTAACGTTATTTTTTATTAATTCATTAGTTTTTAAAGCAAAATTACTTAAATAAGCATAAGATACTTGCATTTTTTTAAACATATCATATTATAAAAATTTCCAAAAGATAGATTTTTCAAATATGGAACTGAGCACATGTGCCGTGTTAGTTTAATGGTTTAAGCAAATGTCTTACGCTAGAACACTAAAAGTAAACCCTGGTTCGATTCCAAGCGTTAGTCATTTTTTTTAATTGTAAAATTTATAGGTTTTTTTCTGTGGCACATTAGTAATGTTGGAAACCTATTATTAAAAATTCTCAAATGTTTATTTAGTGTAATTTTCTATAATGTGTCATCGGCAAAAATCACCCTGCATAATTTTTGACCGTTTGTGTTTTGTTTTATAGGTATTTGTAGTTATTACATTTATAAATGTAAACCAGAAAACCGTATTTGATTGTTTAGGTATCCTTCCGTGCGGTAAAATATCACATTTTATGGGGGTAGAGAGTGTGATAAGTGTTACTTTCCAATGGGGTCGTAGAAAACGAACATTTTTACTTACTTCATAGTGTGTGTAAAAAAAGCACTTTACACAGCTTTTAAAAAAAATTGATTATTTCCTAAGCACACAGAGAATAATTGAGTATTTGATAAATGATTGTCTTATAAGATTTTTTAAAGACATAGACAAAAAATACTTAACTGCAACTTCTACGCTTTGTTTCGATTTAAATATCTGGGAAAGTGGGTGATTGACGCAATAAATTTACCCTCCTTTGGACTAGCCCAACGGAAAATGGATAACATAAAAAATGGACCCACGGACCTTGGGGACTTACTTATGGAGGGGGGTTAAGTAAAAAAAATGGTTTGGTCGCGTTTTCTGAGAAAATTTGATACCGGAGACAAAAATGGTCAACAGCAAAGTTGTAGGTAATAAAAAGTTCTTTATTTTTTGTAAAGGAAACTTTTCAAAATAACCTCAAAGTTATCGAGACATTTGCAAATTTTGTAAAAATTAATAAATTATTATGAAACTTGGTGAAAAGATACCTTTATATATCATTAATAACCGAAAAAAATTTCAAAAGAAAATAATAAAAAATGTTTGAGTTTAAACTTTTTCAAAAAAAGATCCCATTTTCCGACGAAAATTCTCCGGTGAAAAATCATCGTAAACAGTTTTTTCGAAGCTCATTTTGTTTGTTTTTACTTTTACTTATTGATAAAATAAAGTACCAATATAACTTCTATTTAAGAATATGCTAAAAAATGCAATAAACCCAAAAACTCAATTTTGATTTTTTTTTTCAGTAGTGTGTTAAAATTTCAATAAATTGTTAATAATAACTTTACCAATGAATTCTACGGGAAACTGATACTAAATAAATCATATTTTGTTGTTAAAATTGCTTCAACATTTAGGGGGTGGTAAAGGGTTGTTTTTGGAGCGTGAATAAAATAATGGTTGTTTTCATGCACTTTTCGGCCAAAAATTGTTGTTAAACGAAAATTAGTATTAAATAAAAGTTGTAGATTTTAAAAAATTATACAAGATTTGTAAAGGTCATTTTTCCATAACCTCAAAATTTCCCAAAAAATGTGAAAAATCGATTTTTCTTATTTTTTTTTTAATTTGCTTATCATTTTTTTTCTTCTTTTTTTTTATGTATTTAATAAAACAAATGTGGTTGAATAAAAGCATTATACTTAACCGTAATTTAAAAAAATTAGGTTTTTAGGAAACTCATAGGAAGTTAATGCAGAAAGTAATATTTATGTAGTTATTTTTTAAAAATATGCTGAAAACTTTAAAAAAAGAACAGATGTTAAAGATAATAATAGTATACCTAATACTATTATGACATTTTACAGAGTCTTTGAAAATCAAAGAACATATAGACCGTTTACTAAGAACCAACAACTACTTCCCTGGCTATATGCCACGACGGACATTGAATTACAGTTCAAAGTTAAACGGGTTTTTTTGTCAAATAGAATTTCAGTTTGCAATTAGTTATGGAGATGTCGGTATTATCGCACTTTTAACATTTTCTTTACTAAAGATAATGTATTTGTGTGATTTCAGACATATCTCACATCTAGTTGCTCTTAGAGCTTCTGGATGGATATATTCCTTGTACTGATGAGACGCAATACGTCGAAACCGGTCTACAAGTGATATCCTTTTGTATTGCAAACTAAAATGGTTAGTTCTATCTTGCAGATATACTAACCCCGTTTAACTCTGAACTGTAATTCAATGTCCGTCGTGGCATATAGCCAGGGAAGTAGTTGTTGGTTCTTACGTGATGTTAGGATTATATGGTATATTACAAACGAAACAGATTTTACCTCTACAAATTTTGTATAATTTTTAAAAATCTACAACTTTTAGTTGATACTTATTTTCGTTTAACGTCAATTTTAGCCAAAAAGTGCATGAAAACAATCATTATTTTATTCACCCTCCAAAAACAACCCTTTACCACCCCTAAATGTTGGAGCAATTATTAACAACAAAATACGATTTCTTTAGTATTTTATCCTAAAGAATTTATTGGTAAAGTTATTTTTATTAATTTATTAAAATTAAAACAAAATTATCAACAATTACTGAAGAAACAATTTTCGAAATGGAGTTTTTGTGTTTATTGCATTTTTTAGGATACTCTTAAATAGAAGCTATATTGGTACACTATTTTATCAAAAATTAGACGTAAAAACAAACAAAATAAGCTTCGAAAAAACTATGTACGATGATTTTTCATCGGAGAATTTTCGTTTGAAAAATGGGTTCCTTTTATTATTTTCTTTTGAAAAATTTTTTGGTTATTTATAATATATAAAGGTATCTTTACACTAAATTTCATAATAATTCCTTAATTTTTACAAAAATAAAAAACGAGAATTTTGTTATTTTTTGGAAAATATGCAAATTTCTCGATAATTTTGAGGTCATGTTGAAAAGTAGGTACCATTAACAAATTAAAGATCTTTTTATTACCTACAACTTTGCTGTTAAACATTTTTGTCTTCGGCATTAAATTTTCTCAGAAAATGCGACCAAACTATTGCCCGTGGATTTTTTTCACTTAACCCCCTCCCTAAAAAAGTCCCCAAGATCCGTGGGTTCATTTTTTTGTTTCATATTAGTAACCCCCCAACCATTTCCCGTTGGGCTAGTCCAGTTATTAACTGTTTCGTGCTAAAAGTTAGTTAGCCCCAGACCCCGACTATACCTATATTATATTATTCACTTTATCTGAAACTTTACAATGCCTTTAAAGGCACGCGTACGCGTTACGAATAAAATTTTTGATAAGACTTTGAATATAAACAAAACAATTCTTAGAATTTGTTTATCTCATATGTCGAATGTCGGGCCTTTCAAGATGCTAATAACATCAAGGGGCTACACAAGGAACTATTAATATATAGAATATTAATTAGGAAAAAAAGTTTACCCCTCGTTGCAGTTTCTAATTTAATTTTAAGAAAAATGTTTAATGTAGTTGAATATACTTCTTATAATACCCTAAAACGTCTGGGTGGAACAGCGACCCAATAATATCTCGGGCTTCATAATGTACTAATTATAAGTATATATATATATATATATATATATATATATATATATATATATATGTTATGATGTAGTGTTTCACGGATGGTAGAATGAACAGTAGTGGTGTTCCGGGTTTCAATCCGTTGGTTGTTTGTGTCTTCACGACGTTTCGCCAACATCTCAGCTGGCATTTTCAAGTGATGCTTCCTTTGCGGCTGCTAAACTTGGAATGAGCTGCGTGGTCCTGTGCTGCTGCTTTTATACGTGTCGGCGGCGGCGCAGATTATATCGCTGTTCTGTAATTGGTGGGGGGTGCGGTTCAGGTGTTGACGTTTTCTCCACTCGGGGTCGTTGGCCGCGCCGGTTGTTTCCTGACTGCATTTGGGCCTGGATGGGTACGGCTGTCCTTGTTGCGTGTGTGTTTCTTATTGGTTCTGCCC
This sequence comes from Altica lythri, assembly GCA_964028335.1. Taxonomy (NCBI): domain Eukaryota; kingdom Metazoa; phylum Arthropoda; class Insecta; order Coleoptera; family Chrysomelidae; genus Altica; species Altica lythri. The sequence goes on from OZ034811.1 coordinate 3,572,023, forward strand.
GTGTCTGTGTATTCTCCAAGGATTTTTGTTCTTCTCGGGTAATTGGATTAGATTGTCTTTTGAGGAGACTTTTCCAAGTGTTGGAGATGTTTTGTGCATCGTCTCTTTTGTTGAGGCTGTTGGTTCTCTCTATTTCGAGGGCTTCTCTGACTATGCGGGTTCTGTAGTGTTTGATAGGTGCAATCTGTTTTGTTTCTGGGAAGTTTATTGTGTGGCCCGTTTCCTGGTGGTGTTGAAAAAGGGCTGATGTCGTTTGCTTATTTCTGATGTTGTTCTTGTGTTCCTGTACTCTGGCTGAGATTCTTCTATTTGTTTGTCCGATGTATTCTTTGTCGCAGTTACTGCACGGGATGCTGTATACGCCTTGGTTTTCTAAAGGTATTTTGTCTTTTGGATTGCCTATTATTTTGTGTAAGGTAGTTTGCGGCAATCCAAAAGACAAAATACCTTTAGAAAACCAAGGCGTATACAGCATCCCGTGCAGTAACTGCGACAAAGAATACATCGGACAAACAAATAGAAGAATCTCAGCCAGAGTACAGGAACACAAGAACAACATCAGAAATAAGCAAACGACATCAGCCCTTTTTCAACACCACCAGGAAACGGGCCACACAATAAACTTCCCAGAAACAAAACAGATTGCACCTATCAAACACTACAGAACCCGCATAGTCAGAGAAGCCCTCGAAATAGAGAGAACCAACAGCCTCAACAAAAGAGACGATGCACAAAACATCTCCAACACTTGGAAAAGTCTCCTCAAAAGACAATCTAATCCAATTACCCGAGAAGAACAAAAATCCTTGGAGAATACACAGATACGGGCAGAACCAATAAGAAACACACACGCAACAAGGACAGCCGTACCCATCCAGGCCCAAATGCAGTCAGGAAACAACCGGCGCGGCCAACGACCCCGAGTGGAGGAAACGTCAACACCTGAACCGCACCCCCCACCAATTACAGAACAGCGATATAATCTGCGCCGCCGCCGACACGTATAAAAGCAGCAGCACAGGACCACGCAGCTCATTCCAAGTTTAGCAGCCGCAAAGGAAGCATCACTTGAAAATGCCAGCTGAGATGTTGGCGAAACGTCGTGAAGACACAAACAACCAACGGATTGAAACCCGGAACACCACTACTGTTCATATATATATATATATATATATATATATATATATATATATATATATATATATATATATATATATATATATATATTATAACATATAAGAGTGTGTATGAATAATAATTTGTTTTGATTATATCAATTACTATGTTATAAAATACTCCTTACCATGAATTAATTTTGAATTTAAATATAAATATTGAATAGGTAAGAATTAACTTAATTTAATTGTTTTCCAATATGATTATTTAAATATGCTACCGGCTATTCCCTTATATCAGGGTCAGAGTTCCAAATATTCAACAAAATTAGATTCAAAATCAGTTAATATAAAAATTTTCAATAAAATGACTGTAAAACCACACTATCCTAGACCAATGATGTTTTCTAGGCATGAATTGTATATAAATTTCTAACCTTACTAATTCAAAATGTGACAAATTTCAATAAACCGTTGTTAAACTCAAATATGCATCAAATATATGGAATGAAATATTCTGATTTGTGATTATAAACAATTTAAATTAAACTTATCAAATAGTGAATAATAATTTAGTTAAATACATAAAACAGTGAAATACCAATGTTCATCAAAGTTATAAAAAAATCAAACACAGAAAACTCTTTATTGTACCAAGTGAAAAGTGTTACCATTTATATGAAACTTCTCTCCTCTTCTGTAAAACCAGGATTCAGGATTCACTTCTCTGGAAAATCTACTTTCTTCCCCGGAACAGCAAAGATTTCAGGACACTTTGTAGAGATTAAACAATAAATTCTTCTTCAACCAAAAGATAAACTGCTACTTCCTCCTCTGGTAAGTGTAATTATGACTTTCTTTCTTGTTAAATATTAGTTTAATCTTCATTAACTTAATTAAAATGCAGTCATACCATATACTGCTCAACCCACAATTCAAGTATCTATTTCTTCATAAAATATTGTAATTTTCTCTTACCAATTGCCTTCTCAGGTTACCTTGTGATAATATTAACACTTTAAACTGATTTAAAACTTTCTTTTATCAATATTTTCAAAAAAAACTCAAAATTTCTACGGAGCAATTTTTTAATACAACGTACATCTCCAGAACCAGAAAACAAGAGAGATTCTATCAAATCAACAAAAAAACAACTGAAAAATTCAACAAACCTAAATCTATACATCCTTACCACCTAATCGCCTACTAATTCCTTATTTAAATAAAATTACTAACAAAATCTAAGTCTTGATTCATTATTACAATTTAAAACAATGATTATTCTTTTTATTTTTATAAAATTTACTAGCACTACAAACTAATAATTTTCTCTTTTTCAGAATATTTCATTTGGCATTTGAACTATTAACAAATTAGAATATGGTTGATAAATTTGTATATTTTAAAAGTAAGTAAAAGTTTTAATATTTATTTTAACTATTTGTGATATTTTTATAATTTAATTTTCTTATTTAATTATACCCTTAATTCATTTAAATATTAATGTTTAATTACTAACGTATTGACAATTTTATAAGCTTTTAATTATTTACTTTTCCCATTTATCAATTTCATAATTATTGAAACTTTATATAATGTAGATTAAACCATTTTGAATCTTTAAATAAAATCTTTGAAATGAATTTGTAATTTTTTCTTTCTTATTCTATTTTCTTTTTTCTTTTTTTAGGAATTATGAAGAAGATGATGATAATTAATCCCACTGTCACTGCATTTGTGCTCTGACCCGAAATAAGAAAATTTTCCTTTCTGTATTTGCCATAAGATTTTCATTCTACATTCTTATTTAATATAGCATAGTAACTCATATCATCTCAAATCCCCCAATTAAAATTTTTTATAATCAATCATATGTCCATATTTGATTAAAAAAATTATAATTTCTATTCCCACTTTAATAATTTCATTGATGTCAAGTAACTTTGCTTGATACATTATATCTTTAATATTTTATTTTATTCTTAGTTTATTTTGTAAAAAAAAAAAATTAACTTTATTTTAATAAAATAATACAAATTTCTTTGTTCTATATTTCATTTTATAAAATGTTCATTTGATGTACTTGCTTGTAAATGATTATTTATATTCTAAAACTATAAATCAATAAAAATTTAATTTATCTCATATTCCCTTCAAAACAAAAATTCTTTAACTAAGAATATTTAAACTTATTATTCATACCAGTTTCAATTGTAATATCTTTTCATTCCATGAACTGTTTTAATGTTCATTCCATAAACATCCCAGTATTTTTCATAATAAATAAAAAAAACTATGTACACCTAAAACTACTATTTACAACCTAATATCTATTTATAAAACTGCTTGAAATATCATCTACCCTTCTGCAGGTGTAAATTTATATACATCTTTAATATTAAAAATTCCTCTTAATCTACCTGTACTAGGGCAAATCAATCTATAACTGTTTTGAGCATTCTCGTTATCTACCACATATGGTCCCTCAAATGGCATTAATAATTTAGCACATTGATTTTCCCTTTTGTTAGCCACTTGTAATGCTCTAATGATAACCAAGTCCCCCTTTTTGAATTTAGTTTTCTTTTTAAATTTCTGTTCCTGTCTGTTAATATATCTATCAGCATTTCTTTTCAGATTTTTGTTGACCTTTTCTAAAATCTCATCCATTTCTTGATTTCTAACTACCTCCCAATTCCTTTCCGGTGCTCTTCCTGTAAATAATAATTCCGGGCATTCTTTTGTAATTCCATGCGGAGTTTCATTCACAAATCTCTGAACTTCTTCCAAGTTGTTTTCCCATAATTCGTGGTCTTTGCTACATAAAATTCTTAAGTATTTTATAATTTCTTTAATGTATCTCTCTGCTGGATTTGAAGAAGGGTTTCTTATACTTATAAAATTTACGTTTATGTCAAATTGATGACAAGCTGACAAAAATTTATTATTCTCAAAATAGGTAGCATGGTCTAAGATGATTCTTTCTGGTTTTCCATGTACTTGTATGAAATTCTTTAAACATTTAATTACTAGTTTAGTATTAGTTCTTGAGCATGGATATAGCTGCACATATTTGGTAAACACATCCACCATTACCAAAATATGTTTCTTCCCTTGGATACTTGGCACTAGGTTGCTTATGAAATCCATAGCTACTATTTGTAGAGGTCTCTGATTGGTTATTGGTCTATTTGTATTAATGTTATGATAATTTTTTTCTTTTGCCAATTGGCACATTCTTTAGTTTTAGTTAAATCGTTCTTTGCATAAAAATTCTCTCTAAATAACATCCATAACTTCCTCACCCCAATATGTCCATATTCCTGATGTAAATTGAATAAAATGTCTTTAGCATAATCTGATGTTATTACATAGGCATCCCAGTTATCTAGCTTCTTATATATGATATTATCTACTACAAAAGTTCTTCTCTTTTCTACTTCACTTAAATATGCCTGATCTCGAATAATGCTTTCTAAACTATACAACCCCTTTTTGTTCAATAACTTATTAATCCCAATTTTAAATTTAGTATGATCCCCTTGCTCTTCCACTTCTCTACTTAATGCATCAGCTATGATGTTGTTCTTTCCAGGTATGTATTTAATTTCAAAATCATATTCTTGCAGTAATAATAGCCATCTGTGTACCCTATTATTTGCATATCGATTCTTTAACATTGCAGTCAACGCATTGTGATCACTTTCTACCACGAATCTAGCCCCTAGTAAGAAAAATCTTAATTTTGTTATACAAAACACAACACTCGCCATTTCCAATTCCGTTACAGTGTATTTTTTTTCACTATTTTTCGTAACTCTTGAAACAAAACTAATGGGCACTTCTCCTTCTTCTTGAATTTGTATCAGCACTCCTGCTAACCTATCTATAGATGCATCAGTTCTAAGTACAAAAGGTTTATCATACTGTGGATGATATACTTTTAAGTTATTGGTGAAAATTTGTTTCAGTTCTTTGAAAGCTTGTTCTCGTTCTGGTGTCCATTTCCATTTAACATCTTTTTTTATTAGTTCAATTAAGGGAACTTCTTTGCTCGATAAATCCGGAATCAATCTCTTGTAGTAGTTTAAAATTCCAAGGAATCCTCTTAATGTTTTTAAGTCACTGGGTGTTTGATAATTCAAAATCGCTTGTACTCTTTCTGGATCCATGCTTACCCCTGTAGTATTTAAAACGTATCCTAAATATTTTATTTCTTGTTGGTAAAATTTACATTTTTCTACGTTTAATTTCAAACCCGCTGTTTCCAGTTCCTTTAAAGTTATTTCCAAATGTTCTTTATGTATTTCTTCATTTTCTGAATACACCAAAATATCATCAATATAATGTAGTATAAATGATTCATGTTTATTTAATATAGTATGTAACGTTTTTACTAATGCTGCACAAGAACTTTGTAATCCATAGGGTACAACACAAAATTGGTAAACAATTCCATCCACCATAAAAGCTGTGTATTGTCTACTACTTTTTTCTAAAGGAATTAGCCAGAAACTGTGTTTAAGATCTAATTTTGAGTATATTTTAGCCTTTGTTATTCGGCCAAATATTCCCTCTACATTCATAGGACTTTCATATTGTTTTACTGTGTAAGTATTTATATTCCTAGCATCCAAACATAATCTTATTTCCCCTGACTTTTTTCTAACACACGTAATTGCATTTATATACGGTGAATCTGACCTCTCTATAATTCCATCTTTCATCATTTTGCTTAATTCCTGATATACTTCATCCTTCAACTTATATGGAATTGGATAAGTCTTAATCTTAAAATTCTTAATCTCCTTGTTCATCTTCAACTTGTGGGTATAATTTGATGCTATACACGTTTCTTCATTAAATAGTTTACAATACTTTTTACACAACATTTCCACTTCTTTTTGATGTTGTCCACAGTTTCCTTCTAACTCATTATAATCTACCTTGGCAATATTATTATACTGTCTATTCGGATCAGCTTCCTGATTTGCATTATTTCCTAAGGTAAATGGTATTCTCTGTTGTTCCCATTTCAAACATTCTTCTTCATAATCTATTACTACTTTATGATTATTCAATTAATCTGAACCTAATATAATATCATAATTTAAATTTTGAATAAGTAACATTTGGATTTTATATTTCTTAATACCTATTAGTATTTCTCCCATAATCATGTTGTTGGTATCATATAATTTTTTATTATTCGCTCCCACTAATGATAATTTATTTGTTTTTATCATCATAATATCATCTTGTTTAACTTGTGACACTACTTTTTGACTAATTAAAGTAACCTCTGAACCAGTATCTATCATAATTTGGCATTTAATATTTTGAAAAACCCCCTCTATAAAAATTAACCTCCTAAGTTCATTGACTTTAATTTCATCATCATTAACAAGAAATTCTCTAGGATGTTCATACCTAGAAGAGTAGATGATATTACGCACGTAGAAGCGACTTAGGCAAAATCCACGTTCTGTTCCTGGCCTTGACCAGTCACATCACCCTGATTTGCATTAATAACATTCACCTGTCGATTATTCTCACCTCTCTCTCTCCATTCATTGTTTTGATTACCCACATTACGATTATCTTCATTTCTATTCCATCTATTACCTGACCCTCTATTCCTATCATAATTATTGTTATTTGAAAAATCCCTATTTCTCCTATCAAAATTCCTATTTTCCCCATTTCTACCATTACTATTATCATTCCTATATTCATTTGCTCTTGTTTCATTCCTATTAAAATTACTATATCCCCTATTAAATTCCCTATTCCTATTATTAAATCTGTAATTACCATCATTCCTATTCTCATTTCGATTCCTTTCATTAAATCTATTACCTCCAGAATTCCTATTATCATATCTATTTCTATCATTAAATCTTTCATTCCCATTCGTTCTACTTTCATTCATTAGACTTCGTTCTAGTCTCTGTAAGTAATTTGATAACTGTTCCATTGTTTTAATGTTATGTATTGCTATTGTTTCCGTCACTTCATGTTTGTACTGTCTCGCCACATACAAAACTATTTCCTCTTCCCTCATCGCAGGTTCCAAATATTGTGCATTATTATATAGTTGCATTGCATATGCATTAAAATTCTTTCCTTTATTATAGTCATATTTTCCAAAATACAGTTTTTCTCTAAAGGTAGCTTGTTGGATTTCCCCCCAGAAATATCTACAAAATTGCTCTTCAAAATCTTTTATTGACGACATTTGATTTTCTTTATTGCAGAACCATAGTAAAGGATGTCCTGTTAACATATCACGGATCCACAGTTTTTTCTCCGAAAAGTCACTAATATGCTTTGTTTTACTTTTTATTATATTTACAAATACTTTTGGATGTATATGATTAATGTTTCCATCAAATTTAATTCCGGTATTGTTGTAGTGTGACATCATATTAGGAAGAACTCCAACCATATTTCCTCTGACATTATTATCCATAATTTCTTGTAACTTCTTTTGCATATCTTCCATTTCCTTATTTAATTTATACTTGGTTAATTCTTGATTCTTACTACAAACTCCTTTTTGTTTTTCTACTTCTCCCTCTAGTCTTTCAAATTCTTTTCCTAAGTTAATTTTTAAATTGTCCACTACCTCTTCATTAATTTGCTCTTGTAATTGTATTTGTCCTATTTCTTTTTTCATAATTTCTGTTTGTTTATTGACTTCACGTTCTATTTCCTCCGGTAAATTTTCTTTAATTGATTTTTCTACTTCTTTAATTTTAATTTCTATACCTTTTTCAATTTCCCCTTTAATTTTTACTCCTGTATCCTGTATTTCAGTTCTTAATTTCTTGTTCTGCTGTTCAATTTTCTTGTCAAATTCCTTTTTCATAGTTTTAACTTCTTCTCTAATTTTCAAATTGTCTTCTTTAATGTTATTAATTTCACTTCTTATAATCTTAGTTATATCTTCCTTTTGTTGATCCAATTTCTTATCTTGCTGATCAAATCTTTTATTCGTCTCATCCAATTTTTTATTTATTTCTTCATTCATCTTCACATTATCTTCTTTTCTGCTTTTATTAGACTCTTCAAATTTGTTATCTATATGCTCAAATCTTATCATAAGGAATTGAAGTATACCATCCATATCAGGTCTGGTTTCTTCTTTTGGTCTTTCTTGTACCGTTTGTTCTTCTTGTGCATTTTCACCCGCAGTTTCCTCCGTCTCTATTTCAACCATGGTTCGATCCTGCTCTCCCCCTATCTCAATTAAATTCTCTCCTTCTTCCGTTTCTGCTTCTTCCTGTGTCTGCCCTGTTTGAATCAGCTCTTCCACTCGGTAATCTCCTGCTCCTAACATTCTCTCTTCATGTACTTGTACCGCCACACTTTCCATCTCAATCTCTCCTCCATCACTACTTTCACTCTCATCTCCCACTACCTTACCATCTCTCAATCTCATTTTTCCATCCATATTTATAATTTATTTTATTGAGATAAATATAACTAATGTTTAAAATTTTTATTTACAATACCTTTATTTTAATAAGATTTACCAAGCAAATGTCTTTTAATTATTTTATTATTCTGATCAATCAGAATCAAGCAAATAAATCTCAAAAAAAATATTACCAAACAAAGTTTTCTTGACTAGTGTTTTTAATATCCGAAAATCCTAAAGTTTCTATTCTTTAAAAAGGCTCTAGTTTTGATTATTTAGAGCGAAATAATGAAACAAAAAATTTTAACAAAATTCTCAAGTTTTAATTATTTGAATAGGCTCCAATTTTGATTGTTTAGAGCCCCACGTTGGGCGCCAAAATTTATAACATATAAGAGTGTGTATGAATAATAATTTGTTTTGATTATATCAATTACTATGTTATAAAATACTCCTTACCATGAATTAATTTTGAATTTAAATATAAATATTGAATAGGTAAGAATTAACTTAATTTAATTGTTTTCCAATATGATTATTTAAATATGCTACCGGCTATTCCCTTATATCAGGGTCAGAGTTCCAAATATTCAACAAAATTAGATTCAAAATCAGTTAATATAAAAATTTTCAATAAAATGACTGTAAAACCACACTATCCTAGACCAATGATGTTTTCTAGGCATGAATTGTATATAAATTTCTAACCTTACTAATTCAAAATGTGACAAATTTCAATAAACCGTTGTTAAACTCAAATATGCATCAAATATATGGAATGAAATATTCTGATTTGTGATTATAAACAATTCAAATTAAACTTATCAAATAGTGAATAATAATTTAGTTAAATACATAAAACAGTGAAATACCAATGTTCATCAAAGTTATAAAAAAATCAAACACAGAAAACTCTTTGTTGTACCAAGTGAAAAGTGTTACCATTTATATGAAACTTCTCTCCTCTTCTGTAAAACCAGGATTCAGGATTCACTTCTCTGGACAATCTACTTTCTTCCCCGGAACAGCAAAGATTTCAGGACACTTTGTAGAGATCAAACAATAAATTCTTCTTCATCCAAAAGATAAACTGCTACTTCCATTGAACTTAGCAAAACTAACACAAAAACTCATGCCAATGTCAATTTCATTAAGAGTAATGGGTCGGAACCTACCACAAATCTGGATCCTTTGACCCCACCGAAGGTTAGACTTACTAAGAATTCAGACAGTAGATACCTTCTTGCAAGATTAAGAGAACCTGAAATCCTGAAAGCCATTAAGCTACATCTCGCTTATTTGCACGACCAGCCCGCCTCTGTATGTTATGAGGGGTATACCAATACAGGCGTCAAACTCTTTTTGGCTTCAGAAGGACTTCCTACTAACACTGAAGATCTAAGAAAAATATTTTTGGAATTTCATGATGCTTATGGAATTGGTCCAGCTGAGGTGGAAGCTGATCTATCTACATATAGGTCCTTCATTGCTTCTGTTAGGATTATTCATCAGCAAAGATCAAGGGAATGTCACCTGAACTACTTTTCCGCTGTTTCTCCTAAACGAAATTTTTAAATAATTCGACGTGTTCCGAGGATCTAGAATCCTCTAATTCTCTTAACGATGTCAACTTTAGCATGGTTCATATTAATGTACGTTCATTAAGATATAAAATAGATGAATTATTTTTATTTCTAGAGGAATTAGGATTTCCTCCGTTAGTTGCAATTACTGAGCACTGGCTTGAAGCTAATGAGCCCTTTTTTATTAATAAGTATACCACAATTGCTAGATACAACCGTACAAGTTCAGCTTGCGGTGGAACCCTAATTCTTTCTATAAATAATGATTACACACCGGTAACTAAATATGACTATCTGCTGGGTGAAGGCTTTTTTGAGTTTTCTTTAGTTTATAATAAGAAACTCAATCTATACACACTTTGCATTTACAGATCACCTAGCTCTGATACTGAACTATTTTTCCAGAATCTGCTAAATTTGTTAGATGCACTGCCCATTAAAAGCAGAAAAATTATATGTGGTGATTTTAACATTGACTACGCTACTGTTTGTGCTGCCCAACTCTTTCTGGTAACTATATTTGAATCCCATGGTCTCTCAATGCACGTCAATTCTCCAACAAGAATCACAAAAACATCTTCTACCATACTTGATTATGTTGTTTCAGATTTCTCACTTCCTGATGTTCAATCTACAGTTATTAGTGCGGGGCTTTCTGATCACGAAGCAGTATACACTAAGTTTCGAATTCTAAACGTACCTTCCGCGAAACCTCGACGTTTAGGTAGGATTTTTTCCGCTCAAAATTTCCGTAAATTTCAAAATTTATGTTCGACTTCTGACTGGAATTTTTCTTCTAGCGACATTGACAGTAACTTCAGTAAATTTTTGATTAAATTAGTAGCTAACTTTAATAAGGCATTTCCTTTAATAACCATTAGGCCAAAACATCACAAACCTTGGACTACTAAAGGTATCCGCATCTCAGCCAAAAATATGCGTGCATTACTAAGTATTAAAAAATTTACTGACAGCGTCTCAGTGATCGAATATATTAACAAATACAGAACAACTTACCTAAAATTAATTAAAATAGCAAAAAAAACATACTATCAAAATCGTCTAATTAACTCCAAAAATGCTTCAAAAGAAACTTGGTCTATAATAAACGACCTTCGAAATAAAAATAATACGACGGATCATACTTTTTCCTTTCCGAACCCTGAGAATTTAAATGATTACTTTATTAATGTTAGTAAAAATTTAACGTCAACTATTTTGCCACAAAACGATCCTATTTCCTACCTCCCCAACTCAAATAATATCGTTGATACATTCTTTATAAGACCGGTTGATAAATCTGAACTAATGCAAACAATCAAAAGTATTAAAAGCAAATCGTCCTGTAGTACCGATGGACTATCAGCAAAAATTTTCTTAAACCTTCCGGATAATGTGTTAGTAAGCTTAGTCTCCCTAATTAACGATTCCTTGGAAAAAGGTACATTTCCAGAGTGCCTAAAGACAGCCATTATAATACCTCTTCATAAAGGTGGCGAAAAATCTAACACCTGCAACTATAGACCTATTGCCTTACTTCCAGTACTATCCAAAATTATTGAAAGGCTTGTAAAAATCCGACTTATTCCCTTTCTCCTTAAACACAACATTTTATCACAAAATCAGTTCGGTTTTTTGTCTAATAATTGTACTTCTGATGCCATGTTTTCTGTATTACATGAGGTATATCTAGCACTAAACAGAAATCTCTTTACAGCCACTGTTTTCTGTGACTATGCTAAAGCTTTTGATTGTGTGAATCACGATATTTTATTAAAAAAACTAAATTTCTATGGGATTCGGGGAATTTCTTTAAGCTGGTTCAAGTCATATTTGGGGAATAGGAAACAATTGGTTAGAGCAAATGGTGCTGATTCTAGTTGTAAAACGACTACTTGTGGAGTACCTCAAGGTTCTGTATTAGGTCCTATTCTTTTTCTGCTCTTCATTAATGACATCACTTGCTTAAACATTAATGGAAAAATTTCTCTCTTTGCTGATGACACTAGTATTACCTGGAGCAATTCGGATATTTCAACTCTTTATGCAATTATTACCGCCGATTTACTTAAAATAAAGGCCTGGTCTGATTCTAACTTACTTTGCTTTAACGTAGATAAGACAGTAGCTTTATCTTATAAGGGAGCCTTTCAACCACTGCTTCTAAATAACAGCCAAATCAATATAGTTGAGTCCGTAAAATTTTTAGGTATTTTTATTGACAGCAATCTTAAATGGTCCCTTCATACTGATTCCTTGAATAAGAAGCTGGCCTCAGCTTGCTTTGCAATAAGATCTGTGTCGAAAGAAATCAATTTATCATCTGCCAAAATAGCATATTTCTCTTTGTTCGAGTCTCATCTTCGATATGGTCTTCCTTTCTGGGGTTCTGGTACAGCTGCCCAATTCAATGCTATTTTCAGATTACAGAAAAGAGCAATTCGATATATATTTGGTCTTGACCAAACAGCGCATTGCGAGAGCTATTTTAAAAATCATAGAATTCTGACGCTTCCCTCTTTATTTATTTTAGAATCTGTTTGTTTAATTCGCAAACACCTACATGTTTTACCGACAAGACCTAACCATGGCTACTCCACAAGAAAATCGGATCATGATGTTTATTTACCGATCCCGTCTACGGAATTGGCAAAAAAATCTATACTATATTCCGCAAAAAGATTATATAATCATCTTCCGATACACATTAAATCTGCAACATCTTTTATCAGATTTCGTAATATGACAAAAGCATACCTCTCTACAAGACCGTATTATTCAGTTGATGAGTTTTTCAATGAATTAAACGATTAAAATCAATAACAGGGGATAAAATAGTATTATTTTCAGTTGGGTATCACTCTCAGTAACTTCATCTTTTTTATACTTTTAATTATTATCTGCATATTATTATAACCTGCTGATTTTTAAATTCATTCAAATTTTGTAGTCATTATGTTGTTTTTTTTTACTAATTTTCTTTATTAGGTTTGCGACGACGTATGAAAGTTGATATAAATTGTTTGTTTGTATTTGTTTTTTGGTATATATTACTTATTTTTTATATTTTGTTATATTTATATTTAGCTTTGTCCATAAAATTGTATTATTTTCAGTGACAATAAAGCATATTTCTATTCTATTCTATTCTATTCTATTCCTCCTCTGGTAAGTGTAATTATGACTTTCTTTCTTGTTAAATATTAGTTTAATCTTCATTAACTTAATTAAAATGCAGTCATACCATATACTGCTCAACCCACAATTCAAGTATCTATTTCTTCATAAAATATTGTAATTTTCTCTTACCAATTGCTTTCTCAGGTTACCTTGTGATAATATTAACACTTTAAACTGATTTAAAACTTTCTTTTATCAATATTTTCAAAAAAAACTCAAAATTTCTACGGAGCAATTTTTTAATACAACGTACATCTCCAGAACCAGAAAACAAGAGAGATTCTATCAAATCAACAAAAAAACAACTGAAAAATTCAACAAACCTAAATCTATACATCCTTACCACCTAATCGCCTACTAATTCCTTATTTAAATAAAATTACAACAAAATCTAAGTCTTGATTCATTATTACAATTTAAAACAATGATTATTCTTTTTATTCTTATAAAATTTACTAGCACTACAAACTAATAATTTTCTCTTTTTCAGAATATTTCATTTGGCATTTGAACTATTAACAAATTAGAATATGGTTGATAAATTTGTATATTTTAAAAGTAAGTAAAAGTTTTAATATTTATTTTAACTATTTGTGATATTTTTATAATTTAATTTTCTTATTTAATTATACCCTTAATTCATTTAAATATTAATGTTTAATTACTAACGTATTGACAATTTTATAAGCTTTTAATTATTTACTTTTCCCATTTATCAATTTCATAATTATTGAAACTTTATATAATGTAGATTAAACCATTTTGAATCTTTAAATAAAATCTTTGAAATGAATTTGTAATTTTTTTTTCTTATTCTATTTTCTTTTTTCTTTTTTTAGGAATTATGAAGAAGATGATGATAATTAATCCCACTGTTACTGCATTTGTGCTCTGACCCGAAATAAGAAAATTTTCCTTTCTCTATTTGCCATAAGATTTTCATTCTACATTCTTATTTAATATAGCATAGTAACTCATATCATCTCAATATATATATATATATATATTATAACATGTATGAATAATAATAATAATATGTTTTGATAATATCAATCACTATGTTATAAAATATTCCTTACCTTTAATTAATTTTAAATTTTAAATATAAATAGTGAATAGGTAAGAATTAACTCAGTGTAATTATTTTCCAATATGATTAATTAAATATGCTACCGGCTATTCCCTTATGTCAAGGTCAGAGTTCAAATATTCAACCAAACTAGATTCAAAATCAGTGAATACACAAATTTGCAATAAAATGACTGTATAACCGCACTATCCTAGACCATCAATACTTTCCAGGCATGAACTGCATATAAATTTCTAACCTTTCTAATTCAAAATGTGTCAAACTTCAAAGATACCGTTGATAAACCAAAACATGCATCAAATATATAAAATGAAGTATTCTGACTTGAGTTACTGAGCAATTTAGATTAAACTTAACAAAAAGTGAATAATAATAATAATAATTTCGTTAAATACATAAAACAGTGAAATAAAAATGTTCATCAAAATTTCAAAAATCAAACACATATAAAACTCTTTATTATAACGAGTGCAAAGTTGTTACCATTTGTGTGAAGCTTCACTCCTCTTCTGGAATCAGGATTCAGTTCTTAGGACAATCTACTTTCTTCCTCCAATACAGCAAAGATTTCAGGAAACTTTATGAAGATCAAATAATCACTTCCTCTTCAAAACCAAGCAATGGATGACTACTATCTTCTCTGGTAAGTGTAATTATGACTTTCTTTCTTGTTAAATATTAATTTAATCTTCTTTAACTCAATTAAAATACAGTTATACCATAAAGTGCTCAGCCCCATAAATTGAAATATCTATTTCTTCATAAAATCATATAAATTTCTCTTACCAATTGCTTCCTCTGGTTACCTTAGGATAATCTTGATACTTTAAACTGTTTTAATACTTTCTATTCTCAATACTTTCAAAAAAAACTCAAAATTTCTACGGAGCAAATTTTTAATACAACTTCTCTTTCAACAACCAGAAAACAAGAGATTCTATCTTCAACAAACTTCTTAACTAATTATTTATAATATAAATCTTACTAATCTCCTTTTAACTTTCTTTTAACATCATAATTTTTACAAAAATCTTCATCGAAACTTTTTACATCCTTCCTCTTCAGAAGGTCGAAAACAAGAGAGATTCTATCAGAATCAACAAAAAAACAATTGACAAATTCAACAAACTTAAATCTATACATCTTTTCCATCTAATCGCCTACTAATTTCTTATTCAAATAAAATTTTTTAACAAAATCTAATTCTTGATTCAATATTACAATATAAAACAATGGTCATTCTTTTTTTATATTCTTATGAAATTTACTAGCACTACAAACTAATAATTTTCTCTTTTTCAGAATATTTCATTTGGCATTTGAACTATTAATAAATTAGAATATGGTTGGTAAATACGTATAATTTAAAAGTAAGTAGAAGTTTTAACATGTATTTTAACTATTTGTGATGTCTTTTTTTTATAATTTAATTTTCTCATTTACTTACACCCCTAATTCATTTAAAATTAATGTTTGATTACTAACGTATTGGCAATTTTATAAACTTTTAATTATCTACTTTACCCATTTATCAATTTCATAATTATCAAAACTTTATATAATGTAGATTAATCATTTTTGAATCTTTAAATAAAAATCTTTGAAATGTATTTGTATATTTTTTTTCTTATTATTCTATTTTCTTTTTTCTTTTTTAGGAATTATGAAGAAGATGATGATAATCAATCCCAATGTTACTAAATTTGCGCTCTGACTCGAAATAAGAAAATCTCCTTTCTCTACTTTCCATTAGATTTTCCTTCTACATTCTTATTTAATATAACATAGTAACTAATATCATCTCAATATATATAAGGCTAATACCTAGAACGATTCTTGGTACGATCATGCGCACTAATTGATTCTGTAACGATTTCAAAACGATTCTGGGATGGTTATAAAACGCGAGTTGGAACAAACCTATTAATGTCAAATTATGTCGAAACAAATTGTAAAATATTCGAGAAATTTAGCCACAACAAAAATAGCAGACTATTAATCAAGGTCGCGTTATATTTAGGAAGATTATTTCCTGAGAAAACAAATTTTTGACATTTATATTTGACGTGACTATTTCTCTAGTGCAATAGTCGCTGATATTTGATTCTGATTGGTCCAAGTTCAAAAAATTATGACATTCTGTTGGGTAATTTGAATCGAAGGAAATAATCGATTAAATTGGCTCATAATCTGATTGCTCGTCCACGCATACCAATCTTTTATTTTTAGTGTGAATTGCGCGCTTGACAGACGTATATTTAAAATGGATCCATTAAGTAAAAAACAAAAAATCTGATTTATTCTCGCACTTACCACAAATTTAAACGAAAAAGAAAAAAGACGAGAATGTTGACAAAACAATGGCTATTGAAAAGAAATCAATTTAATCATGTGAATATTGTTAGGGAATTTTATGAGAATGGATTGCAAAACTTTTAAAGAATTGTTAAATTTAATAAAATCATATACTTATAGAAAGCAATATCATCATTTTATTGATCAAATTTTTATCGATAATCTTCCATTTCTCGAGCAACACCTCCGAACATTTTGTCGTACTGGTTTATTTTTATAAAGTGTGTGTTCTATATCCTATAGAAATGGCAAATCTTTATATAATATATCTTTCGGTACGGAACCAGCCATTTTAAAGTACGGTATGTCTGTAAAATCTCAACTTAAAAGTAAAATGCGTTGCACTTCACTATTCCACTTCTGAATGCCAACTAAACTCAAAATTGGCTTATCAGAATCCACACTACCCAATTTTTTTCGAGTCAATCAAATCGTGCAGTCCAGCAGATCATCCAATGCCCTTGAGTTGGCCAATTTGAATCTACACGGTGCAATTAAGTCAAATTGTCACTTAAATTATATCGTGTGGAAGGGGTTAAAAGGTTATTGATGTTTTACTATATTTTATTTTATTACTGGTATTTATTTGTAGCATTATTAATATTGATATAAGCTTATATATTTCAGGTTTCCTATATGCGACAAAAAAAAGGCAAAGTCACTTTGGAAAACTCTATGGAACATGTTCTTCTTGTGGAAAATTTTTCTATGATAAAGTGCTATTTTTAAATCATTTTTACATTTATCACTTTTTAGCTAATTGTAAAAAATCTATCATTTTGAGAAGGAACAATTCTGCTTCAAAACACATTAAACAGATGGGAACTCACAGTGGACACACTGACGAAAAACCTTTTAAATGTCAAAAAGGACATTTAAAACATCACAACATTAAAACTCACTCTGGTGAAAAACTTTTCATGTGTGAAATTTGTTCAAAATGTTTTACACAAAGAAAATCATTTGAAAGATCATGTTAAAATTCACACTGGTGAGAAACCTTTTAAATGTAAAATTTGTTCTAAATTTTTCACACAATCCAGTAGTTTAAAAACTCATATTAGAACTCACACTGGTGAAAAACCTTTTAAACGTAAAATTTGTTCAAAATGTGTCACAGATTCCAGTACTTTAAATAGGCATATTCGATCTCACACTAGCGAAAAACTTTTTAAATGTAAAATTTGTTCAAAATGTTTTATACAATCCAGTCAATTAAAAGAGCATATTCGAACTCACACTGCTGAAAAACCTTTTAAATGTAAACTTTGATCAAAATGTTTCACAAAATCCAGTCACTTAAAAACTCATATTCCAACTCACACTGGCGAAAAACCTTTTAAATGTGAATTTTGTTCAAAATATTTCATACGATCCAATGAATTAAAAGAGCATATTCGAACTCACACTGGTGAAAAACCTTTTAAATGTAAACTTTGTTCAAAATGTTTCACACAATCCAGTAGCTTAAAAACTCATATTCGAACTCACACGGGCGAAAAACCTTTTAAATGTGAATTTTGTTCAAAATGTTTCACACAAAAAAACGGTTTGAAAAATCATGTTAAAATTCATACTGGTGAGAAACCTTTTAAATGTAAAATTTGTTCAAAATGTTTTATACGCTCCAGTGATTTAAAACGGCATATTCGAACTCCAACTGGCAAAAAACCTTTTAAATGTCAAATTTGTTTAAAATGTTTCATACGATCCAGTCAATTAAAACAGCATATTAAAACTCAACTGGTGAAAAACCTTTCAGATCTGAAATTTGTTTAAAATGTTTTATTACATCGGGTGATTAAATCACACGAGTACTTTTTGATAATCAAGGGTAATATAACAAAACCTTGATTATAGTCGGCTATTTTTGTGGTATCTAGATTTCGAGAATATTTTAGTATCAATTTGTTGAGACATAATTTGACGTTAATAATCTGATTAAAGCCCGAGAGCTTTAATCTTTGATTATTAATGTCAAATTATGTCGAAACAAATTGTAAAATGTTCGAGAAATGTAGCAACAACAAAAATAGCAAACTATTAATCAAGGCTGTGTTATATTTAGGCATTGGAATCTAATGCACCAAATCTTTCCATTGTGGAAAATTATAACAATAATTAATAATGCCGTTGTTAAACTGACAAATATTTGACGTGACTATTTTTCTAGTGCAATAGTCGCTGATATTTGATTCTGATTGGTCCAATTTCCAAAAATTATGACATACTATTGGTTAATTTGAATCAAAGGAAATAATCACTTTTATTTCACAGACTTACACAACATGTTTCGAGCATTCAATGGTCAACTAATTTTACCGATCAGCTCGTCCACGGTTGTAAAATCTGATTCAGTCCAGTTTGGTAGAAAAGTATATTGCAGGTATAAAATGGTTAAATAAAATAGTATTAAACTTGTAATTATATTTATTCTAAACTCTTTTATAAAATTTTATATTCAAATCAATTTTTACTTCGCTGGCGGCAAATATTTAAAAGCAATCTGACGGATCAGATAAAAAGATGAAATTTGTTGGTTTTATGTTTTTCAAGTAAATCTTGAACGTTGTTTGTTTTAGCGACGACATTTTTTCTGATTTTTTTTTAATGCTTCTATAAGCACTTGCCATTTTGGTATAGGTCGTCATTTGTATATCTACCAAGACACTTGTAAAAGTAAATATGTTAGGATGAGAAATGTAAAATGAAATAAATTTCGAGTGGAATGATTAGCGTGAATTTGTGGTCCTGTGTAATATGTCATTATTGCACCACAATTTTGTCGAATAAATTGACTCGTCCGATATGTATTTTTGCTTTTTCGGGGTCTAAAATGTCAAGTCCAAAATATAATTATAAATAATTTCCAATGACAGAATTCTTATTTCTAAATTTACAAGATAACCCAAGCGGTTGTTTTTTTTAATTTTAAGTTAAATGGAAAATACACTCTATAATTTGAGTACTAGGCCAAATTTCTAAACAAGCTCTATGTATACCAATTTCAAAATCTTATCACATTTTTTTTTTGGTGACAAGCACTTTCCATTATTTGAATATTTTTCTTCGATCATGCTAAACATTTTTGTATATCATTCTAATTTTTTGTCGTGCAACAAAGCAAAAACTAAAAGTACAAAGTATTCATTTTTTAATCCATGAATGGTAAACATTTGATAAAAGAACCTCTTAGAATCTCTGGAGATAAATAAATATAAACATTCTAAATTGCTTTTAAATGACCAACTAGATTTAACAAATTCACCCTTACTTAGGTAATCTCTTTACCTAAGTGGGAAGTTCCTAATCTGGTAAATATAATTTGAAAATAACTACAAATTCCAGAACTTCATTATATTAGTGTAGTACTTATTTTACAATCTGATGAAGATATTGTATATCGAAACATGTTATGTAAGTTTGTGAAATAAAAAGTGAATATCAAAAAGTATTCGTGTGATTAAATCCTGAACATGGATATTTATCAAGTAAAAGCCACCTGCATTAGATATTATTTAAAATGCTTCCCATTTTAATTTAAGTTAAAAGAGCATATTAAAATTGACACTGGCGAAAAAATATTTTAACTGTAGTTAATACATTCTTATACTTAACAGTATGCTGTAAATAAATAAATTTATTATTCAACTTTGGTTTCTTTTTGTAAACAACTAGCAACCCGTCTGGACTTCGTACGTTATGAACTTCTTCGCTACGCTTCGACGATATTTCTCGTCTGGAAATTTTAATTTTGCGATAACTCATTAGCTATTCATTTTTTTTATATATTGTAACTAACCCATTATTAGTTCGTAACTAACTTAATATTTTCTTGTAATATGTAAAAGCAAAAAATAGTTACTGTGGGTTAATCTTGTAGGATAAGACATATACTTTCACGGACTTTTTTGTAGATCTTTTAATCCCACCATACATTGTTTTAATATAACTCAAAAGGTTTTAGCAGCGTGTTCGAGAAAAGATCCCGATCGGCTTATTTTTTTTCGACATGTTGAATTAATATCGTCAATCATTATTTTGCACAAAACTTTAACCTATTATACACTAAAACCTTCCTCAGGTATCAATCTCCCTGTTCTGAAAATCCGTCCAGTACTTTTCGAGTTCATCTCGAACAGACAGACGCGGCGGGGCACTTTGTTTTTTAATATGTAAGGGTTACGCGATATTAGACATGTCTAGAATTTACAATCTAAATCTATTTCTTAAATTCTTCTAAAGTTTATGGTCTTTCTTTGTAAACATTTGATTTTAAGTGACCCCATTAAAATAAATCAAGTAGGGACCTCTCTATTGTTCCTCGCCTACTAATTCACATACAATGCAATACAAACATGTTTCCCCATTTGAGTTGTAAGTCGGTTTCTTTTCCTTCCCCTCTCACATTTCCGTTTTCCTCCAATCCCCTTCTTTCTCTTAAGCCCTTTTTTAGAAAATACCATAATGAGTTCTCCAGAGGTTAAATGTTCCGGAAGTAAAATAGTTCTCCAATTGGATCTCCGGGGGGGGACAATGTCGGGGAAGTCATGATGGAAATAACATGGCCATCGATCAGTCTACTAGTAGACCAACCTCTGGTTCAGCCAATCTTACCCAGAAACCAAAACGCAAAACAGACTGCATATTAACATTCACTAACATCTGCGGGTTGAATGGCAACATTAACGCAACCCATCACTATTTACAGTCTGTGAAACCTCATGTTCTTATTCTTACCGAAACACAGGTTTTTGTGAAAAATAACCCGAATCATCTTAAATTTTCAGGTTACGAACTTTACCACAACTTCAAACGACATCATGGAGTATGTGTTTACGTAAAAAACTCTAGATTACCTGCACTAGAAAATAACAAAGAGAATAACCTTTGGCTAAAAATTAATACTAAAAGCCTATAGCAAATTTATATGTTGTATCTATCGGCCATCAGACTGTAACTTCGACAACTACTAGACTATTTATCAGAAAAGATCGACTACCTTAATAGTGAGTTCCCTTCTGCTGAAATAATTGTACTTGGGTACCTTAATGTTCACCACGAAAAGTGGAATAAGTCCAACAAAACGGACACAAAAAGCAGGCTAACTGAAGAGTTTGCAATCAGCCATGGGCTGTTCTAACTAATCGACAAGCCCACTTACTTTCCCAGAGCGGCCAATCATAGTTCTAATACTCTGGATCTTTTTCTGACTATTCGCCCTGAGCAATATAATGTATAGGTTCTGTCTTCCCTAGGTAACTCTAATCATGCTGTAGTAGAAGTCAAATATCCAATCGAAGGTACCACCCAAGAGAACTTTTTGGAACTTAACAAAACAGATTGGAACGGCCTTCGAGATTACTTTGCAACTTTTCCATGGAATCCAGACTGCTTTATTAACAAAGATCCGTCGGCAGTTTGCAACAGTATTATTGAAATTATTCAGTGTACCATTGAAGCTTACATTCCTCACTTTACTAAAAGCTTGAAAGTCAAACAGAAGCCATGGTTTAATAAAGATTACTATGTAACTCGGAAAGCTAAGATCAAGTCCCACAAACTATTTCTACAAAATCCATCTGAAGAAACAAAACAAGATGATATAAATGCTAGAAATAAATATAACACCACTATTTCCAATTCCAAAAATCTCTTTGACGCTCGAATAAGAGAGAAACTAATGGCAAACCCTAATGGAAGCCGGTCTTTTTGGACTCTTACCAAACATATCAACAACAATTTTACAAATAGTTCGTTCCCTTCATTCACACCAGATGACGGTTCAATAATTACGTCCTTTACAGAAAAGGCAGAACTCTTTACCAAAATATTCTCTTTGAACTCCATACTTAACCCATCGGACAACATAGAACTACCTTTTATTCTATGGGATCCCCAAACAATAAAAAATATCATATTTAAGGTTATACGTGTGCACAAAATCCTTTCTCCACGACCATTAATGAATGTAATAATTCCGTCTTCATTTTTAATAATGGAAAGTGTTAATTCTCACTCTTGAGATAGAATATTCATTCTGAAACACTTGCTTCTTATGTGTATTTGCATGTATTTCTATTCTATAACTAGTAACGGAATAACCTTCTGTAATTGCTAAACAACAAACATAGATTGCCATGAATTTCAAAACTGTCACTCAGTTTGTCAATGCGACGTTCTAATTGTTTTACTTCAAATTTCAATTTAACTGAACAGAATTATTACATAGTCGTGGAGAAAATACAGTCTGTTACACGATTAGAATGAAAATTCGATTTAATCATGGTCCCTCTCGCTCGCTACGCTCGCGTTCGGAATTTTCCACTCGTATCGGATTTTCATTCTAACCTACTTACAGAATATACTATTCTACTTTAAGTTTAGGAAAGCAAGCGATTTTCAAAAAATACCTGCTTTACTCTTAAAGGCTTGTGTTCCTTAGTTTGTACTTAACTATTTCAACTATCATATAATACTTATATTTTTCCAGAATCCTGGAGAACTACTTGAATACAATCAGTTCCAAAGAAAGGCTTCAATATCCTGCCTTGTAAATACAGACCCATAGCTATTCTATCTATTATTCGCAAAACTATGGAGAAATACGTTAATCAAGAGATCCTCAGTTACCTTGAGACACATATCCTTTTAAGTAACAGACTTTTTACATCAGTTTTTACGTTTAACTGTTGATATATCAAATATTTGACATTTAACATTTTTAACATCTGGCAGTTGATAGTTCACATTTTTGACGTTTTTATTATTTGACAGTTTTGTAAATTGTTATTTTTGATATTTGACAGTTGACTATTCTCATTTTTGACATTTGATATGTATTATTTTTGACATTTGATATTATTAATATTTAACAGTTGTTTATTCACAATTTTTACAGTAAAAATTTGACTTTTTTACATTTCACACTTTTAACAATGAAAATTCAATATTTTTGACATTTGTTTATTAATAAACATAGGTATAAAACATAATAAATTGTTCTGTGAATTAATTATTTATTTATAAATCAATTTTTGACATTTGAAATTACAATTTTGAAGTTTGGCTATACAGATATGATGATTTTGATATTTGACATGCTTATGTCACATTTTGACATACTTATATGTCTTCTTTGGCAGTAAAAATATAACAATTTTTGACATTCTCAAATATTTAAACATTTTTGACATTTGCGTTACAATTGTCATATTTAACAATACAAATATGATAATTTTGCCATTTAACATACTTATATGTCATTTTTTTAATATTTTAAACTTTAAATATTTTAATTATCATATCTGACATACTTATATGTCAATTTTTAGCATTCGACATTATAATTTTGACATTTGACGCTACAAACATGAAAATTTTCACATTTGACGTTATTAATATGATAAATACAACATTTGATATAGTTATATCTATATGTCACTTTTTGAAATGTGACATTAAAAATATCACAATTTTGACATTTTCACATACTTATAAATCAATTTTTGATTTGACATTATTATTTTGACATTTAACGCTACAAATATAATAATTTTGACTTACTTATAAGTCATTTTTTAACATTTGACATACTTTTATGTCATTTTTGTACATTTAACATACTTATATGTCACTTTTAACACTTTTTTATAAACTTGTCTTGACATCCTAAATATGGTAATTTTGACATTTCACATAATTGTATATCACTTTTTGACATTTGACATTTTTAGTAATATATATCATTTAAAACATATTTAATTACTTATGTTATTTTTTGATATTTGACATTGCAAATATGATATTGACATTTTCACATATTGATACATCAATTTTTGACATTTGACTCTACAAACATGATATTTTTTACGTTAATATGATAAATTTGAGATTTGACATAGTTATATGCCACTTTTTGACATTAAAAATATGACAATTTTGACATTATGTTAAATACTTATATGTCATATTTTGATATTTGATACTTTATGTATAACAATTTAGGCATTTTTACATAATTTTATATCGATTTTGATATTTAAACTAAAATTTTTAGATTTTAAATGCTTCTATACTACTTTTTAACATTTGATGTTACAGTTTTAAAGTTTTATATAATAATTTTTAATATTTTAAACTTTAATTTTGACATTTGACACCTTAAATATGATAATTCTGACGTTTGGCATACTTATCTGTCACCTTTTGATATTGAAACAATGACAATTTTGACATTTTTGCATAATGTTATATCATTTTGACATTTTTGCATAATTTTATATCATTTTGACATTTAAGACTACAATTTTGACATTTCACGCTACAAATATAATAATTATGATATTCGACATACTTATATGTCACTTTTTTGACATTTGGCGTTGCAATTATGACAGATTTCATATGTTTACATATTTATGTATTAATTTTTAACTAAAAATTTAAATAAACCATAAACATTGAAAAATCTTGAAAAATATTTTACAAATTTTAGAAAATTTAAATAACCCCAAAAAATGAAATTAAAAAATAGTTAAAAAATTCACATCATTAAAATATGATAAATTGGATACAAAATATAAGTAAATTTGAAAAACAGTGTAACAAAGTTTGAGAAATCTGAAATTATCGGAAAACTGGAAAAATTAAAAAACGAATACATTGAAACCTTTTTTATTTTGATAAAATAAAACATCGAAAATTATAAACTTAAACAAAATTCAAAAATAATATAATAAGAAATTAGAAAAGTTTTACGAGCAAATTAAAGTCAAGTCATAATTATAATTTCTTTTTACAGTAATAACATTTTTAAATTTTAATACATTTAAACTATTATTATAATAATCAGATAATAATCCAGTTATATTTTGTTGATTACGTTTATTAAAATGCAAATGAACATCAAATCTATCAGAATGTTCCATTTTTTCAACAAAAATTAACTGATCATAAACAAATACAAAAAAATTCGTAAATCCATTTAAACAAAACCAAAAATCTGTTTGGAGGCGTCCATTAAAACAATGTTCAATTTCCATATGATAAATAAGTTCTACCAAATTATGAACTTAATCGCATTTAAAACATTTTTGCTTAATTTTGTCTTTTTTCATTTCCCATTCGTGATATAAACAAGTGGAATACTTGAAGGTTTTGTCGCAATTACAACTGCAGAATTACTCTAAAAAATATCCCGGATCAAACATTTCGTAGTCAATTTTATCAATTAAATTTTGATTTAACAAAAAATGAAAACAAATTTCACAAAGTGAATGTTTGGATGGTTTACTAACATACAAATTGTAATAACTTCCACCATTACAATTACTTAATAAAAACAGGAAAAAAACTTTGTTCCTTTTAACTAAACCAAATTTACATTCTGTTAAAGAAAATTCGGAATTTGATGATCTCTTTAGTTTTAATTTTCTTAACATTAAAAATTTTGTAATCGGATTAAATTTGATATTTTCAAAAAAAATTATATAATCACACCTTTCAATAACTAAACTTGAGTTTTTCTGTGGGAAATTAATATTATTTTTAGTTAAATTGCTAGAATTTTCCAAATTTTGCAATCTTTTCAATTTCGGAATAACTAAACAAGAGCTTTCCTGTGAGACTTTAATATTAGTTTTAGTTGAATTGTTGGAATTTTGTAAAATATGCAAGTTTTCAATTTTGGGAAAATTTATTAACGATCTCTCATTATAATTCAATTCAACTTCAATGATAACAAAATTATTAAAATGTTTGATATTTATTTTGTAAAATCCATCATTATCGTTTTTATAAGTTTTGCATTTAAAACTATTTGAACAATTTTTTGTCAAGTAAGTTTACATGATATTTATAAGAAATTAACGAAGCCAATTTCTCATCTCCGATAAAAACAACTTACACTTTTACAAAATTTTCAACACGATTCAAAATTACATAAAAATAAAACAAATAATCTTCAAAACAATAAATAAAAACATTCCGAACATCAGAAAATGAATTTAAGCTACACGAAAAACACGGATCCTGTAAAACTGAATTTTTATGGTTTTTCTGAAAATGTTTCCAAAGTAGAAACGTCGGAATTTGGTCCGATTCCGGACAAAGAGGACATATTTTTTTTCTAAACAAAATTTTTCATGTTTCACGTGTCGGAGTATTTCCCGACATCCGTCATAACGATTTGCATATTTAAAAAAGCTTGTTTCAGCGATAATATTATAAGATGAACTTGTTCCAGTCCAATCCGGATTCTTCTTCATGCATCGACCACAAATAGAACGCTGCTACAATTTTGACATTTGATGTTTCAAATATGACCATTCTGACATTTGACGTTTTAAATATGATAATTTTGACATTTGACATCTTTTTGACATATGATATTATAATTTTAACATTTGACGCTAAAAATGTGAAAATTTTGACTTTCGATATATCTATAAGTAACTTTCTGATATATGACAAATTTGTCATTTTCACATACTTGTTTACCAATTTTTAACATTACAATTTTGACAAAACATCTCAAATATAATGTTGACATTTGACATTCTTATATGCCACGTTTTTATATTTGACGCTTGAAATATGAACATTTTGTCATTTGACATATTTATATATCATTTTTTGACATTTGACGTTACAAATATGACAAATTAGATATTTTCACATATTTATATAATAATTTTTAACTAAAAATGTACATCAGTGTAAATCAGAAATATTGAAAATATTTGAAAAAAAGTGAAATAAGAAATTTGAAATACTCTCAACCAGAAAAACAAAAGATTTAAAATAAGTTAAAAACTTCACATCGTAAAATATAAAAAAATAGATAGAATCATACCGAAAATAAAAATAAATAAATAAATAACTTTACTAAAAAGTGTAATAAATATTTAGAAATTTAAAATTATTGGATAAATAGGAAAAAAATTAAAAAACTAAATTGAAACAGTTTTTATTTTGATTTAAAAAAATATTTAAATTCATAACCTTAAATAAAAATAAAAATAAATAAAATAAAAAATAAGAAAAGTGTTACGAGCAAAATAAAGTCAAAAAATAATTTATACAAATATATTGTACAGTATTTACAGTAATAAAATTTTCAAATCTTGTGATTGCTTTGAAATAACCACCAGAATATTGAGATAATAATCCAGTTATATTTTGTTGATTATTTTTATTAAAGTGCAAAAAAACATCAAATTTATTTGAGTGTTTAATTTTTTCAACAAAAACTAACTGATCTTGAAAAAATACAAGAAAATTTTTACAAGTATTTAATTTAAACATGAAATCGGTTTCGATACGTCCATTAAAACCATGTTTAATTGCCATATGATCGATTAATTGCCGCAAATTATAAATTTCCTTGCATTTCAAACATTTTTGCTGAATTTTGTCATTTTTTCTTCCCCATTCGTGTTTTAAACAATCGGAAAATTTGAAGGTTTTGCCGCAATTACAACTGCAGAAATACTCTAATGAATATACTGGTTTAAATATTTCGTAGTCAACGTAGCCAATTAAATTTTGTTTTAACAAAAAATTAAAACAAATTGTACAAAGTAAATGTTTGTTTTGAATATTAACATGTAAATTAGATCTTGTGGATAAATGATTATATCCAGAATTACAATTAATACAAACAGGAAAAAAACTTTGTTTTCTTTAACTAAACCAAATTCATATTCTGTTAAAGAATACTCTGGATAACTTCTCATAAAATCTGAACTCAGTTTTAATTTTCTAAACGTTAAAGATTTTGTAATTGGATTGAAATTAATATTTTCAAATAAATTTAAAAAATCGATATTTCTAGAACAGCTTTCAACAACTAAACAAGAGTTTACTTGTAATAATTTAACATTATTTTGAATTGAGTTATCCGAATTTTGCAAACTTTTCAATTCTTTAATTTTCAGAACATTTATTAACGATCTCTCATTATAACTAAAATTAACTTCAAAGTTAACAAAATTATTAAAATATTTGAAATTTATTTTGTGAAATCCATTATTATTGTTTTTATAAGTAGCGCATTTAAATGTATTTGAACTAATTTTTAAATGTTCATCAAGTAAGTTTACATGAAATTTATAAGAAATTAATAAAGCCAATTCCTCATCTCCGATTAAAACAACTTTAACTTTTACAAAATTTTCAGCCCGATTCAAAAGTACATAAAAGTAAAATAAATAATCCTCAAAACGATAAATAAAAACATTCCAAACATCAGAAAACGAATTTAAATCGACCAAAATTATTGGATAGTTTAAAACTGAATCTTTATGATTTCTCTGAAAATGTTTCCAAAGTAGAAACGTTGGAATTTCGTCCGATTCCGGACAAAGAGGACAAACATTTTTTTTTCCAAACAGATTTGTTCACGATCAACAACGTCGGAATGTTGGAGTAATTCCCGACATCCATCATATCTGTTAACACATTTAAAAAGGCTTTTTTCAGCGATAATATTATAAGATGAATGGACTCCCGTCCAATCTGGATTCTTCTTCATGCATCGACCGCACACAGAGCGACGATCTTGGAAGACTTTTATTGGTAAAACCGATAAATATTTTTCACATATGTCGCATGTAAGTTCGTCCAAAACTGGTCTGTGTTAGTGCATGTCGCATGTCGGTCGACCGCCGAGTAGGTATAAAGTATAAAGTAGGCGGCGCCTATAGTTTAATACAAAAATGTACGGGAGAGAGCAGATCTGCTAATGAAAACAATTCTACCTATTCGTATTAATACGAACTTCGACTGCGTAAGTATCTACGACATGTAACGTCGACGGTTATATTCTACCTATTCGTATTAATACGAACTTCGACTGCGTAAGTATCTACGACATGTAACGTCGACGGTTATATTCTACCTATTCGTATTAATACGAACTTCGACTGCATAAGTATCTACGACATGTAACGTCGACGGTTATATTCTACCTATTCGTATTAATACGAACTTCGACTGCGTAAGTATCTACGACATGTAACGTCGACGGTTATATTCTACCTATTCGTATTAATACGAACTTCAACTGCGTAAGTATCTACGACATGTAACGTCGACGGTTATATTCTACCTATTCGTATTAATACGAACTTCGACTGCGTAAGTATCTACGACATGTAACGTTTTAAAAATATTACGTAAATAATAATTTTTGAAACTGAAAATATGGAACTTGAGCAATAAATTATGTAACATATATTAAATAGAATATCTTTTAAAATTAATCAAAACACTTTCATTTTTAAACAAATAAACTTTGTAATTATCCTACCCTTGTTATATATATTCATCTCATTCTTTTGTCGATTTACTGAAGTGTTTAGTTCTATCGTGTGTGAATCGCACACACACCTTTTGATTTTGATTTCGATTTCAACGCCTATAGATTGCAGCAGCTGACAGTGTAGTGTGCTCCACGCTATATTATTTGTGTTTAATTTAATTTATATTCGGTCCATTCCAATTTTCCAAGTATAAAATTAAGATTGATAAAGCGATTTTTATACCCTTAATGGAATATTATTCGAAAAATTTTTAGTTAAATTTGGAATAATAAAAGTAATAAAAAACTCTGTTTTTTATATAACTTTCACTTTAATTAAAAAAAATTTTAATTAAAGTGAAAGTCATATAAAAAACAGAGAGTTTTTTATTACTTTTATTATTCCAAATAAAAATGAACTTTCAAGTAGTAAGGGTACGTACAATTAATTTAATTTTAGTTAAATGTCTATAGTGTGAAAAAAAGTTTCACTTTTACCGTGGTTTCATAAAACCACACAATGCTTTTTTTATTGGAACTAAGTTCCTTACGGCAGGCTTGGATAAGATAGGGATTTTGCTGCGTGACCGAACTGAAAAAATGTAATAGCAAAAAACCGTAACAATAAAACCGTAACGCTTGTAATAGTGCCACTATACCTAGTAGGCAGGTTACCGCTAGCCTCCAGACAACGCTAGCCTCTACTCAGTGTTCAGTATACGATGGACATAATATTGACAGTTATGATATAATTTTTAACCGAAACTTTTTGGAAAGTGTCTATAGTCCATTTCATTGTTTTTGGCCGATTTGATATTAGAAACCACTGAAATAAGATTAAAGTATTTTTACAGAAAACTGTATCATTGTCATATTTAATAAAGCGTGTTATCAATAGATAGCAAAGAATAATATTATTCTAACGCTTTATAAGTTTTTGAAAAAACATTTTCAAAGACAATGACCGTTCAACTAAGAAGAAACAACTACCTCCTGGGCTATATAACCCAACGGATAATGGATTATACTTCAAAGTCAAACGGGGTTGGCATATATACAAGATATTTAAACCAACCATTCTGGTTTGCAGTTAGAAGGGACAACATAACTTATAGACCGGTTTCGGTGTATTTGCACCTCGTCAGTATAAGGTATATGTTATCCGTCAGCGAGCTTAAAGCATAATCGCTGACTAAAGATTGCACTAAAATCATAATCTTTATATATCTTTCAATAACGAAAGTGTAAAAGATATGATCTCTGCCCTACTCCTACCCCGTTTCAGGAATATGAGTGGTGCGCACTTTGAATATAAAACCTGTTTTATATTCAAAGGGTGCGCATGACTAAATTATAGAAACTAACGGCTCGTGAAGATAGGCAACACAAAATACTAGTAAAATGTCCCCAACATCTCTTAATTCTTCTATAATGCTTTTATTTTTTGAGATATACCCGATTAAACTAGAAAGTTAAAAAAAATCATAAATCTTAATAATTAAAAATGAACTGCTATTCGTTAGTCTCGCTAAATCTCGAAAACTATTGGACAGATTTGGTGAATTTTAATTTTGAATTATTTGTGTAAATTCAGGAAAGGTGTAAAAGATAAGAATTATAAATAATAATTAACAGAACATTCTAACATTGTATCAAGACATTCTAATATACGACAATTTAATTTTCTGTTGAATAGTAATGATTTCTTCTTTAATTGTTGTCTTTGATAATTGTGTTAAATGTGAGATGGCGCTGCATGTCGTCTTTTAATGATATCTGTCAAGTTGTATTAGAATGCAATAGAAATTAAGTTGTTTTTTTTATACCTTTCTCTGAAGTTAGCCCCCAAGAATTGTTTTTTTAACTTTTTTTTATTGTATCGGCTTTTTGTCGATTGTTCTTTATTGTTCTCTATAAACATTTGTTTGTTCTCCATTAATTAATTTAAAAAAAATTAATTAAAAATAAACCTTTAAGTTGGCCCCTCTTATTGCAATTTTGATGCTTTTGTTATTTTTACGGGTTAATAAATCTCTTTTTATGATTGTTCATGTCTCAAAAACGTTTCTTCTTACTTCACGTTGCTTATTTTTTGAAGCCTTTTAAATTTATATTTAAAAATATTTTTTTAATCAAAACCAAAATAAAATACTTTGTTGAAAAAATTCACTTTATTGGATGAATAGCCACGACAGGTAAGAAGATTAATCAAGAAAGGATCTTCTTTGCGGTATAAATTTTCTAATTTTTAACTTATACGTGTAGGTCAAAGAAAAACCATTGTTAACGGAAACTCAAAACTGGAATCGTTACATTTGGGCCATATCAAAACTTTCGTGGACCAAACATAACTGGGACAAAGTTATCTATAGCGACGAAAGCAAATTTGGTAAAGTATAACTAGACCCACTTGGATAGGAATTATTTTTACGATTTTACCAGGGGAAACTCAAAAGAACATCATTATATGTACGCACATGAAGAGAATTCTTGAAAATTTGAAAAGAGCGTTGACCACGCCCATTCAAGTGGTTTTGGATAAACTATATCTGTGTGGGAGATTATCGAAAGCGTGTGATTCGGGAAAAACAGAAGCATTTCATAAGGACTGTCTTAAAAGGACTGTAAATTTTCCACAGGGTATCATGGTGTGGGGTTGCATGTCGGCTAAATGATTGGGAAACTTACACTTTATTGAAGGCGTAGTAAACACAGCCAAATATCAAGATATTCTTAAACATTCTCTTTTACCAAGTGCAGGAATGTTATATCCATCTGGGGATTATATCTCATGCCATACTGCTAAATCTACAAAAAAATGGATAGGGGAACATAACATTAAAGTTAGTTTTTTGTATCAATGGTTTTTGGGCTATTAGGCCGGCGTCGAGTTAGTTTTGTCTCATCCCTCTAGCAGCACACGATTTTTTCTTTAATTTCTTAAAAACCACAGGTTCCAATATTTAGTTGTCAGCATTTTTCGATAATCAAACAATTAATTAAATAGTACCTAATCAACATAAATATATAATTAAATCCTACAAATAATTCCATAAGTATATCAAAAAAATATTGTTAATTTCATATTTACAATTAAAAAGAAATCGAGTAAAAGAACTTGGTTAAATTGGCCTTTTATTCGCAAAACAACTGCTTGTTCCAACATATAGTTGTCAGGGCTCGTAATTACGACGATAACATTAAAATAAATCTCACCGAATATAGTCTGGTAGATTCCAACATTAAAACGATCCAATTAGATCGTTACAAGTGTTCGGCGGTTGGCTCCAAATAGACATTTACCCACATTTATAGCTTGAAAATTTCTTGTTTAAATTTAATTAATTGTAATGAAGTAACTGTCTTAAAACAAAAGGCTACAGTTGTAATAGTGCTTCTCTATTTATGGCCGCGCATCTTGCGTCGAGATAATTCGCGCCAAGCACATATGATTATACCAGCTGGATATACAGTATTTCCTAGTCTAATTTTAATTCCCCAGGTTGACTATTTAATTGTTGCAATACAACACGGGGCGCAAAATTGTTTGATATAAAATGAAGAGGTGTTAAATCTGAGAGTTTATAAACCACTTTTTGTCATTATGTAAGTAATAGTTGTTCATTTTGTGACTTTGCATAGTTCTCTTGAAATAATGCTAAATTTGGTTGGGTCAACGCTATTTCGGCAGGCTGTAAGCCATCGCTTATTGTGAGTACAATTCTTTACTTTTCGATGTCTGCGTTACTTCATTACTTGTTTCCGATAAAAGAGCTCACCTGTTTTAAAACATAAAACGTGAGTATATGACAACAAACGAGACGAATGGACTTAAAATCATTCTGCAGGACCAAGTACTGCCAGTTGTCCAAAACTTTAAATATATAGGGTCAGTGCTAGAAAATAATTGATGTATAACTTAGAAATCTGGTCAATAACGAAAGAGCAAGAGTGAATGTTCGTTTGATCTGTGCATTAACAAGGAGAGGAAGAGATGAAGTGAAAGTGTTACAGTTGAACAAGAAAATCCAGGATAATAGTTTGAGATGGTTTGGTCATGTAAGGGAAAGGGATGAGAATTATCTTGTCACATTTTTAAACGGAAGATGTTTAAAGCTCGTTTCAAGGTTCATAATTACGAACGGCACTCAGTTGGTTGGTGGAGAGCGAGCATGGGTTTGTTCTAGCTAAATGAAAAATGTTAAAAATTTTGTATTGAATAGTAAAAAAAAGGAAAGTGAAAAGAAAAAGAAAATAAAGCGCCACTTATTTTTTTTATCCCCTAGATGAGAAAGATAAGAAACCCAGAAAAAAGATAAAAAAAGAAATATATAATTTAGATAAGATAACCCAGCAGATTATTATCACTAAAATAGAAATAGCACATTTTTACTTAAAAAAATAGTGATACTTACCCTTTTTTACTTATCCTTATATATAGTTAGAATCAAAATTTGTTTTATAATGTACTTTTTGATAACTCAAAATTTTGTTACTTTTTTTAATTATAAGATTAACAGATAATATTTATCAGAGCAACACACTCCAGAAAGGAAAGAAAATTCTTCATTAAAAATATAACAGTATTTATTTATTTGTAGAATAATAAAATAACAGGACAAAAAGCAAAACAAAGAAAAATGGAATTAAACTTATGTTCTATAAACATAATGTGTGTATTAACTACATTTAATGGTTTTTTTGTTTTAATTTACCTTTTTGTGTAAAATATTTTGAACAAAGGATCCCGCAAAAAATCAATGGAAACTACTTCCCGTTAAATTGTCTGAAATTTTGTGACTAGATAGTTCTAAGTGAGTAAATGGGCACCAAGCTTAAAAATAGACAATTTAAATGACCCTCAAGCGTGATAACGTATTCGAAATCAGCAAACCCAAAAACCATATGCTATCCTAGGATTTTTGAGAAAAATTTACTAGTGAGATCTAGAAATACTCGGTATATTAAATGTTGATTTGCTCAGTAAATCACTATTTTGGTAAAACTACAAACCTCTAATCTCAAAAATTGTCCATTTTTAAGCTTGATGCCCATTGAGACTTTTGTTCTACTCACTAAGAGCTATTTATTCACAAAAGTTCAGACAATTTGACGAGAAGTACTTTTACATTGATTTTATATTGGATCCATTCACATTTGAAAGTTTTTTCACCATTTTTAAATCACCGAAATCTATGAAATATTTTGATAAAATTTTATATTTAAAAATCTTTAGTGTGAGTTCGATTATGAACTTTTTAATTACTGGAATCTTTGAAACATTTTGAACAAAATTTACATTTAAAAGGTTATTCACCAGTGTGAGATCGAATATGCCTATTTAAATTACAGGATGTTGTGAAACATTTTGAACAAATTTTACATTTAAAAGGTTTTTCACCAGTGTGAGTTCTAATATGACTTTCTAAATGACTGGATTGTGTGAAACATTTTGAACAAATTTTACATTTAAAAGGTTTTTCTCCAGTGTGAATTCTAATGTGCTTTTTTAAAGAACTGGATTCTATAAAAAATTTTAAACATATTTTACATTTAAAAGGTTTCTCGTCACTGTGAGTTCTAATATGAGTTTTTAAATTACAGGATTTTGTGAAACATTTTGAACAAATTTTGCATTTAAAAAGTTTCTCGTTAGTGTGAATTCTATTATGCATTTTTAAACTACTAGATTGTGTGAAACATTTTGAACAAAATTTACATTTGAAAGGTTTCTCGTCAGTGTGAGTTCTAATATGCCTATTTAAATTACAGGATGTTGTGAAACAGTTTGAACAAATTTTACATTTAAAAGGTTGTTCACCAGTGTGAGTTCTAATATGATTTTCTAAATGACTGGATTGTGTGAAACATTTTGAACAAATTTTACATTTAAAAGGTTTTTCGTTAGTGTGAGTTCTAATATGACTTTTTAAATTACAGGATTGTGTGAAACATTTCGAACATATTTTACATTTAAAAGGTTTCTCCTCAGTGTGAGTTCTAATATGACTTTTTAAACTAAAAGAATGTTGAAAGCATTTCGAACATATTTCACATTTAAAATGTTTGTCAGTATGAGTTCTAATATGAGTTTTTAAGTCACGGGTTCGTGTGAAACCTTTTGAACAAATTTTACATTTAAAAGGTTTTTCGGCAATGTGGATTTTAATATATTTTTTAAAATTACTTTGTTGTGTGAAATTGTCCGCCCCTATTTGTTTGTTTAAATTTCTAAGATCTTGTCGGTTAATATGCTTTGTGCCAGAATTATTCCTTCTTAAGTTAACAGATTTTTTCGAATTAACGAAAAAGTGGTAAATATAAAAATGGTTTAAAAATAACAATTTATCATAGAAAAATTTTCCACAAGATGAACATGTTCCATAGAATTTTCCAAAGTAAGGTTGCCATTTTTTTGCCGCTGATAGGAAACCTGAAAACATATAAGCACACATTATGATAAATAATGATACAATTAGCAGTAATAAAAGCAAATATTAAATCCTGAATGCTTTGACAAAAATATTGTTGGATTTTTTTATTAAAGAAATTTATTTAAACACTAACTATAGTAGAGAGACGAATTAGTTGAGACTGACTTTATTATGTACGATTCAGCCCATCTTTAAGCAACACATTTTTGCTATTTTTACAATTTTCTTGAAATTGAAGGTGTACGGCTCACACTGACTTCAAATTCGTATTCTGCGGCTCGAAATACATGCCGGTAAGTTAGGTGGATTCAGATGTACAAACAACTTTTTTTTGTGTGCTGGTGTTATGAAAGGTACCAAAATTTGATTTACTTCCATATCCGATGTTCAAAATTTTTTCTCCACCGCTTCGGTGTGCCTAATGCACTTCTTCCAAAGTGTCCTTTTTAACATGATGAATTGCTTTCTCAAATAATTTTTGTAAATCAGTTATTTTAAATGTTGGGTTGTTTCGAGCGATCTCGTTATTAACTCTATTGGATTTAATTCGCGGTGCTAAGGAGGTAATATTAGATTGTTTTCTGGTTGTTCTTTTTATGCTTTCTTACAACAGCCAAAAGTTCTATTTTCAACACGGTATCGTCGCACGAAATATTTTTGTATTTTAACCAAGCGAGGATATCTCCTTTTCTCCAGGTTGTACATGGAATCTTCTTCATTTTCCGAGTATGATACTATGCGTTTTCCATTAATATTATCGATCCAGGATCCAAAAGCGACAAAGTAGTTTGGAACCAATCTTCAAAAACGTCCGAATTCAAAGGGTCGAAATACATGCCGGTAGGTGGAGTCGAATGTACAAACAACTTTTTTTTGTGTGCTGCTGTTATCATCCTTTCAAATTTTTGTTTCTCCGATTTATCATTCTTCCGAATTGGAAATCAATTTTGAATAGAGATGGCCAGAAGTATTTTCAAGAAATTCCAAAGTTTTTATACCAATACTGAATTTGACCTCAACCTACAATTCTGATTTGCAAAATGTTAGGTATGGTCAGTGTTGCTCTATGGAATGGAGTGTTGGACATTAAAAGTAAATTTCATGAACAGACTCGAAGCATTCGAAATGTACAGGCAAATACTAAAAGTCCCATGGACATCTGAAAAAACAAAACAAGGAAATACTACGAACAGTTATCAGAGATCGCGAATTACTAAGCACCATTAATCAAATTCATGAAATATTGGAAAAAAAATTAATAACATGTTAGACCCAAAATATCCTGAAAGGTTGATTTCATTTTTCGAAGTATGTTAATTTTCTATATTAGCCTAATAGCTTAATAATTATACTTTTTATAAGGATGTTTATTATATACACAAAGACTTACGTTTTTTACAACTTGGTTTCTGTTTTCTGGAATATCTTTTGATGCGTCGCTCTGAATGTAATTTATCAAAATCTTGAAATTCCATTTTAAAATCCGGTAAATCGCAAATAGAATGCAATAGTTCTTTTTTAAACTCAAATTCAAAATTCTTGTTAAGAGTACTTTTATCATCTTCACTACTTTTAGTAGAATTATCCACTGTTACGAATTGTTGCGAATTTTCGTATTTGAATTTCGGTTCTTTCTTAAACATATTATTTTTGTATGGCTGTTCTTGAACTGAAATCAAAGATAAACAAATGTAAGGTGGTCGCGTTTTCTGAGAAAATTTGATGCCGGAAACAAAAATGTTCAACAGCAAAATTTTTTGTAATAAAAAGATCTTTATTTTTATTAAGGGTGTAACTTCTTTTTTCCTAAATGTGTTAAATGTTCGATTTGAGAGGTTAACATATGCGAGCGGCACTCAGGGGGTAGGAGAAGAGCGAGCGTGGATTTGATCGAGCTAGATGATTAATTTCAAAAAGATAAAAAGGAATATACTTAATAGAATAATAAAAGATGAAAGAAGTTAAAAGGGATAAAAGAGAGAAAATGAGAGAAAAGAAAGAGAAAAGAAAATGGGTGCCACTTAATGTTTTTTATCCTGAGGATGGGGAAATATAAGAAACCCAGATTGAATAAAAAAGATATAAGAGATATAAGATAAGATAAGGTAAAATTAGATAACCCGGCAGATGTTCTTGCTAAAATTTAAATTACACACTTTTATTTAAGATACTAAAAAGAAAAATTATATTTACACTTTCCTTTTACTTATCCTTATGGTTATAATTCAAATCGGTAAGATAAAAATATATTTAAAAAAACAATATCTATTACTTTAATAAAATATAGATTAGAGAAACTGAAAGTATTGATCAGAGTAGCAGGCTCTAGCTAGGAAAAGAAAAACCTATAGTTAACAATAACAGTATTTATTATCAGATGTAATGACAAAAGAGACACAACAACAATAAAATAAAAAAATATGAGATACATCTCGGTACGGTATAGTAGACACATTTTAATACACTCATTTGTGTTTAGTTCAAAAACAGAATTATTAATACACATAAAATAATAGCTAAGTACACTGTTTTGTCATTTTCGTGTACTCAGATAAGCGAAAAGTGAGAGGTAAAATTTAGATGAAAAAGTTATAAAAAAAATATCACCTTTTGCTTTGATATTAACTCGAGTTAAGAGTACTCATATTTAAAAGTATAAATCTTTATTAAATCAGTACGAGAAATAAATTAAAAATTTAAAGAATATAAGTAAAACAGTTTACGGATAGGAGATACAAAAATATAAGTTATAAAAAAAATTACAGGTAAGCAATACACAAAAAAGTCACATCCCGGTTATTTTCATTACGACACTGTGCACTGCCCTTATAGATGTTACAGGTAAATACAATTAGGATAAAATGTTCCATAGAAATAAATGGTACTCTGAGACTCGATACAGTTATAAAAAAATTGTTAAAAACTTACATTATCTTCTAAATGTTTCTGAGATACTTTGTTAGCATATTATGGCTTCATTCTCTCGGTAATTGGTCTTAACGGTAAGATATAATCTAGACCCATTGTTGTCTAGATTTATAGATATTTAGAAAAAAACCATAAACTCATTCTTCGTAGCTGGGGTTCGAAGAAAAGACGGTAACAATGGCTGAATTCTGCCGCCATTGCTCTACGATATACGAAGGTAACGAAGATAGCACTGTCTGGAAATCTTCAGGTAAACCTTCCGGTACGATAAACGATAGTCGATACTGCTGGTAATTTTTAAGATAAAATACGAGAATTGCCGGGAATTTGAAACTGAGCATTTCGCGAACGATCTTAATCGCGTAAAATCTAAACCCAGAGTGAATAAAAGTCGTTGGTACTAGAAAGACGCTCTCCTTTTACCCACCTGATCTTAAACTCGGAACTTCATTGGTCAGTTAGGAAAATCGATAAACTGCTTAGAGACAACGGTTAGATTAGCTACGTTCTGAAAGCATCTCGAATAAAATTTAAGACAGAGTCGGCCTAAGTGAAAGGAAAAAAAAGAAATTTAATTATTCGGGTTTTTTAAACACGCTACAAGGGTCCTTTTCAACATAACTTCAAAATTATCAAGAAATTTGCAAATTTTCCAAAAAGTAACAAAATTTTCGTTTAACAATTTTCATTTTTTTTTAAATTAATAATTTATTATGAAACTTGTTGAATAGATACCTTTATATATTATAAATAACCAAAAAAATTTTCAAAAGAAAATAATAAAAAATGTTTTAGTTTGATCTTCCTTTAAAAAAGTACCCATTTTCAGACAAAAATTTTTCGGTGAAAAATGATCGTAAATAGATTTTTCAAAGCTCATTTTGTTTATTTTTACCTTTACTTTTTGATAAAATAGAGAACCAATATAGCTTCTATTTAAGAATATGCTAAAAAATGCAATAAACGCAAAAACTCAATTTAGAATTTTTTTTTCAGTAATTGTTTTGATAATTTTTTTTTAAATTTCAATAAATTGTTAAAAATAACTTCAGCAATGAATTCTATGGGAAAAATATTTTGTTGTTGATAATTACTCCAACATTTAGGGGTGGTAAAGGGTTGTTTTTGGAGGGTAATTGTTTTCATGCACTTTTCCGCCAAAATTGACGTTAAACGAAAATTAGTATCAAATAAAAGTTGTAGATTTTAAAAAATTATACAACATTTTTACCATAACCTCAAAATTTTCCAAAAAAATACGAAAAATCGATTTTTCTTATTTTTTTTTTAACTTTATCATTTTTTTTCTGATTTTTTTGATGGATGATCTGTGAATGTCTCTTAAGCATCATTACAATTTTTTATGCTTATAATCGACTGCTACAAACTAAAAGTATATGTCAAGAATTTAGACATATTTGTTAAAAGTTTTTAACAAATTTCAAATTGCATGCATGAGAAAAAAAAAACCTATATACATATAAAAAATGCACAAACTTACGTTTTACTGTCTGTGGATTTTCATAAAAATTATGGATATCATTTCCACTAACAGAGAAATCAAATGGACTGTGTTTAATGTCTGTTTTAATTTTCATATCACTTTTTCTTTCTTGAATACCCTCATTTGAATCAACATTTTCGGTTTTTATAGTTTCTCTCCTTATTAACATAACATCAGTTTTAGTTGGAGAAACTTCTTTTTCTACACAACTTTCCGTTTTGATCGTACAAAGATCGACTTCATACAAGTTCTCGAATTCGAGTTTACAATCTTCAATATCAATTTCTTCGATTTTAATATTGGATAACAAATCTGTAGAATTACTTTCAATTTTATTATTCATTAATGGATTTGATGCATCTTTGAAAACATCCATTTTATAATAATTTTCTGGTTGTAACAAACAAGAGTAAAATTAATATGTAATTGTATGGTTAATTTTACTATAAGATCACTTTGCACTTTATAGACTATTTATAGATCAAACACTGCTTACAAAAATAACAAATAGAAGATACAACCAACTGCAGGAATTTTGATTAATCATACGTAAATGTCAATATCTGTTAAGCGGCGGTTTTACATAGCAGTGGACTGTCATCGCAGCGACTGTTTAGGAGGCGTGACCTTACTGCTAGCAATTTCTTTATGTGAATCAAATAACTGTGATGAAAGTTGAGTGCGATAAGAAAATTTTTCTAGTTTTCGTATCGCAGTAGTTATACCTACGTAAAAAAAATAAGGAAATCTGTTAATCGAATAGCGTTCTCAGACGATAAAATTTTCAAACTTATTGATTTGTACCGTGAAAATGAATGTCTATGGCAAGTTAAATCACCACATTGTAAAAATCATAATAAAAGAAAAGCAGCACTTGCTGATATTACTGAAAAAATGTATATTTCCGAAGAAATTGTCAAAAATAAAATAGCTTCTGTTGAATAACTGTTCTTTTTCGTAGTGCGTGGCAACACTGTCGTGTTTCAATGACAATATAGTTCACAGCTGACACCGAAAGTGAAAGCACGCGCTTTAGTTTTTCTGTATTTGTTTTCGTTCAATATTAACGATTCTTTTAAATCGCGGAATAATTACGTAGTATTGTTAATATAAATATATGTATTAAATATATATTTCGTATTCGTAAAGTGAGTTTAATTTGTAACCACGTCTAACAACCCGATTCCAGCGTCAAAAACTTATCAGGTTATGTGCTCAGTGCCGGGTAGACGCGAACTTTTCCAAACGTGGTTTCGTGGTTACAGTTTTAAGTACTTTATCGTATATATTGTGCGTGCCGGTATATAGTTCGTCCCGCTATATCGATTAAAATGGATTACGTAAAGGGAATAAAACCGTTAAAAGGTGCTGAAGACTGGCCCTTTTGGAAGGACAGAATAATGGATGTGTTAGAACTATTTTCAGCGGTTGAAATAGTTGAAGGAACACGTGAAAAACCAGTTCTTTCCGACCCACCGACGAAAAGTGAGGAAGAACAATTGAGATCGTATAATAAAGCTGCTTCCCAAGCAAAGATTGTCATTTCTCAATGTGTCAGTGATGAACTACATCAACGAATCTCAGGTAGGCTTTCGGCTAAAGAAGCCTGGGATATATTAGTTCAACAATTCGATAACAAAGCGGAAGACCAGCTATTTCGACAATGTTTAGACTTTTTCGAAATGGAATGGGATGAAACCGAAGATGCTCCGTCTATGTTAACAAAAGTGAAAAATCAACATCGTGAGTTCGCGGCCGGTTTAAAAACTCGAAAAATTGAAACGGTGGACGCTTTTCTTGAACTCTTGTTTGTGTCTAAAGTGCTACATATTTTACCCAAGCGGCTTGAGTCGTTTAAATCAAGCTATCTTCTGATGAAGGCAAATGAAGTCAAATCAATAGAAGAAATTTCGTCGGCTTTGATTTTACATGAGAGAAATGTAGCTCCTGCCACAAAAAGCAGTGACGTTCTATTCACCACGAACAGGGAGGTGAAAACTGGCAACTCAAAGAAAAAGAAGACCAGTTACAATTGTAAGTACTGTAATTTAAAAGGTCATTGGCTTAAACAATGTGCTAAATGGAAAGCCGATGGTAAGCCACCTTATCCAGCTCGGGCTAGCGGATCTAGTGTAAATCCTGGAACTACAAAAAGGGGTGAACCAAGTAATTCAGATGTAGCTGTTTCTGAAACTAAGCTTGCTCTTATTTCCATTGGCAGCGATGCCAACGTTGCAATTTCATCCTCAACTGAGCAATGGTGGATCGACAACGGTGCAACTCGGCACATTACTTCAAATCTTAATTGGTTTATAAAATATACTCCTTTTCCCAAGCCTTCTACCGTAAAGGCAGCTGGAAAAGAAGTTATAGAAGCTCTAGGTAGTGGTACAATTGAAGTGGCTGATTATTTCAATGGTAAGTTAAAGACTTTTACACTAAACGACGTATGGTACGTTCCGACCATATTCCGAAATCTCGTTTCGGTCTTAGCAGCACACGATCGCAACCCGAATAGCAGATTTGAATCAACGGATACAGAATGCAAATTTAAAATCGACGGGCAAACTATCTTTAGAGGAACTAGAGAACCTGGTGGAACTCTATATCGTGCTTCTTTTCATACAATTCAACCTGCGGAAGTCTGTATGAGCTTAACAAGCGATAGTAGGACACTACAACTCTACCATCAAAGATGGGGGCATTTAAATAAAAATAGCGTTCGATCCAAACTCAACTCTGAGTTAGGAATAAAAGTACACTTGAGTAACGAAATCTGTGAACCGTGTCAATTCGGGAAAGCACATCGATTATCGTTCGGAACTCGAGCTTCAACTTCTTCGTGCGGTGAACTATTATCTGGTGATGTGTGTGGACCATTCGACCTATCGTTTAGCGGTCGGCGTTACTTAATAGTTATTAAAGACCATTTTTCGAAATACAGATACTGTTTCGTAGCACGCGAAAAATCGGCTGTCAAAGACGCTATTCGCGAAGTTCTCGAAAAAGCTCGCGCTCTCGGTCATAGAGTTAAAGACTTTTTAAGTGACAATGGCGGTGAGTTTGATAATGCTGAAGTGCGGTCGATTTTGCGAGAGTACGGAGTAAATCAAAGACTTACGGCCCCTATACACCTCAACAAAACGGAGCCGTAGAACGCGAAAATCGGACCATAGTAGAAATGGCTCGTACGTTTAAATACTCAAATCCTAGTTTTGAATTTCCAAAAGCCATATGGGCAGAATTGGTGACAACTGCTGGCTACGTTCTAAATAGAGTGGGAAAGTCGACACTTGGTGATAAAACTCCACACGAGTTATGGTTTAGACAAAAACCTCGAATTAAACATCTCCGAACCATAGGTTCTAAATGTTACGTCCATCTTCCAATTCAGAAAAGGAAGAAAATGGATCCCAAAGCAATTATTGGATACTTAGTGGGATACGATGGAGATGAGCGATACAGAATATACATTCCAGAAAAGAAAGACGTTATAGTTTCGCGTGACGTCACATTTCTAGAAACATTTGGAAAATGCGATGAAGATGCACAACCTGTGCGTCAAGAGGAAATCGCACCTCCAAGAATTGAACCAGAAGAATCTGAGTCTAGTTCTGATTCCAGTTCTGAAAGTGATAATGATAAAGATACAGTTGATCAGTCGAAAGAACCTAGAAGATTCTCCAGGGAAAAGAATCCTCCTAGCTGGCTAAATGACTACACTACGTCCATGCTCGCTGAAGTTTTTGTCGTCAGTGATGAGCCGACAACGTTCGCAGAAGCTATAGAGAGCGAAAATAGCGATGAATGGAAAGCAGCTATGGATCTTGAAATCGAATCGATGCATGAAAACAACGCATGGGAATTGACAGAACTT
The DNA here is from genome assembly GCA_964028335.1 of Altica lythri. NCBI lineage: Eukaryota > Metazoa > Arthropoda > Insecta > Coleoptera > Chrysomelidae > Altica > Altica lythri. The sequence goes on from OZ034811.1 coordinate 3,616,815, forward strand.
CCTCCGGGAAAGAAGACCATAAGCAACAGATGGGTTTATCGAGTCAAGCGCAATCCTGACGGCAGCATTGACAAGTACCGTGCAAGACTTGTAATCAAAGGATGCGCTCAACGCCCTGGTATTGATTACAGCGACACATTTAGTCCGGTCGCCAGACTGGAAGTAATCCGGTCACTTCTGTCAATTGCAGCAGTCAACAAGATGAGTATACGGCAGTTTGACGTATCAACTGCGTTTTTATACGGAGACGTCCAAGAGGAAATTTATATGAGACAACCGGAAGGGTATTTGGATGGTACAAATCGTGTCTGTCTTTTGAAGGGAAGTCTTTATGGGTTGAAACAAGCTCCACGATGCTGGAACATGAAATTCGAAGAATTTATGACCAACCTGGAATTTTGTAAGAGTGAAGAAGACCCGTGCGTGTATATTTGTCATACGTCGGTAGGCAAAATAATTGTTGCGTTATATGTAGATGACGGACTTGTAGTGGCAACGAGTGAATCTGAACTAGATCTATTTATTGGTCAATTGTGCTCGCGTTTTAAAATTATAGTTAAAGACATTTCATACTTTCTAGGACTCAAAATCACTAAATGTGGCGATGACATAACGGTCTGCCAATCAGCTTATATTAGGAAAATCATCAATCGGTTTAACATGGAGGGATGCAATCCGGTGCAGACTCCAATGGAAAAACAAAAGGTTCGTTCCGTAGGGAAAGCGACGGATTTTCCTTATCGCTCGGCGGTTGGTGCGTTGCTGTATGTGTCTCGCGGTACTCGTTTCGATATTTCGTTCAGCGTGAGTGTTTTATCGAGATACCTAGAAAACCCGACCGAAGAAGACGTAGTGCGTTTAAAACGCGTCATTCGGTATTTATCCGGTACAATAGATTTAAAGTTAATCTATCGATGTAAACCGAAGACCGAGTTTCTCGAATGCTACAGTGATTCAGACTTTGCCGGATGTTTTGATACAATGCGTTCAACTAGCGGAGTGATCGTGAAGTTCGCGGATGCGGCGATTACGTGGTTTAGTCGTCGACAGGAATTAGTTGCAGATTCTACATGTGAGGCGGAAATAATTGCAGCAAACCTAGGTTCAAAAGAAACCGTTTGGATTTCAAGGCTCTTTAAGGAGTTGACTGGGTTATCTGCTTGTCCTGTTCTCCACATCGACAATGAATCAGCGAAGAGACTGTCAGAGAATCCGGAATTCCATTTTCGTACCAAACATATCCAGAGAAAATATCTTTTTATTAGAGATAGGATCAGAAAAGGAATGCTGGCTGTAGATCATATCGGTAGTGAATATCAGCTTGCGGATATTCTTACTAAGCCTTTACCTCGACCAAGGCTTCACGTCTTAAGGGACATATTAGGGCTAAAACACTACTCAAATGAGGGAAAGTGTTGAATAACTGTTCTTTTTCGTAGTGCGTGGCAACACTGTCGTGTTTCAATGACAATATAGTTCACAGCTGACACCGAAAGTGAAAGCACGCGCTTTAGTTTTTCTGTATTTGTTTTCGTTCAATATTAACGATTCTTTTAAATCGCGGAATAATTACGTAGTATTGTTAATATAAATATATGTATTAAATATATATTTCGTATTCGTAAAGTGAGTTTAATTTGTAACCACATCTAACAACCCGATTCCAGCGTCAAAAACTTATCAGCTTCTCTATGGTCTACATACCTATTAGAAAAAAAGAAAATTCTTTAAAGCAAAAGTACAGATAATGTATACATTTCAACAATTACATGGTTTTATGAAATGGAACTTCTGAACGATGTAATAATCGCTAGTAGAACGATTTCAACACTTAAAAATTCAATCAATAAGTGATTCTCTAAATCAAAATTTGGTCTATTCAACAAAGGTGGCTTTACCCAATACTGTTTTTGCGTGTATTTTCACCTAGACAATTTTTTTTTAGTAATAAACAAATAATAATGCCGTACACCCTCTGCTTTTTAGTGAGAGCCATTTTGATTTACCCCTTTCATTCGCAATATGTGAATCAGGATATAACAGTAAAATCATTGCAGTATAGGTTTCCCCACCTCCAAACAGTCGCTGCGATGTGCGATGACACAGTCCATTGCTATGTAAAACTGCCGCTTTATACCTGGATTTGCAGTTCGTTGGCAGCGACGTCATTTGACGTATATGCAGGTAGACCAATACGAAGTCTTTCTAAGTTAAACCTGGCAACTATCATTCCTGCCGCGTATTGGTCTACTTGCACATACGTTAAATGACGTCGCTGCCAACGAACTGCAAATCACCACCACTCTTCCAGTCCCAAAAATTTCTTAAAAAAAAATTGTTTATACCTATTAAAAGAGCTTAATTTGCACCTTTCAAAAATGTATTTTTCATAATTTGCACCCTCGTACTTTTTTTGATAAATTTGATTAAAAATTTGATTTACTTAAACCAGATTTAAATACTCATTTCTCACTCCCTAAAGAGTATTTCGATATCCGCCATTTACCAAAAATTTGCAATTTTAATTTTCTAATTTGCACCATCGTAAAATTTGCGAAAAACGGTAACAATTATTATAAAAATTAATAAAATTAGTTTCGGACTGCTGTCAGAAATAAGTAACTGTGGGTAGTGAACGCATGCGCAGTTATTTATTTCTGAACGTACATCAGCCAGGAAATGAATTTATCAATTTTTATAATATTTTTTACCGCTTTTCGCGAATTTTACGATGGTGCAAATTAGAAAATTAAAATTGCAAATTTTTGGTAAAAGGTGCATATCGAAATACACTTTAGGGAGTGAGATATGAGCATTTGAATCTGGTTTAAGTAAATCAAAATTTAAAAAAAAGTACGAGGTTGCAAATTATGAAAAATACGTTTTTGAAAGGTTCAAATTAAGCTCTGTTATTAGGTATAAACAAAACTGTAGAAATGTATATGTTTGTGCGAGCATCACATGAAAACTACTGATCCTATTCGAATGCGGTTTTCAAAGACGTATTTGTCTTCTTTCAACTTAACGTCTGGTGTATAAATATTTCTCCCCCCACCCCTTTAACGGGGTGAGAAAAGAAATTTTCATACAAAAATCAATAGGCCACGCGAACGACGTTGCGGGTACATCGAAATAGAACCCAAAAATATGGTAAGATTTTTTTGTATGCCTGTATGTTCGTGCGCGCATCACATGAAAACTACTGATCCGATTCGAATGCGGTTTTCACAGATGTATCTGTCTTCTTTCAACTTAATATCTGGTGTATAAAAATTTCTCTCCCATTCCTTAAATGGGGGGTTAAGAAATTTTTATTCAAGAATCACACGCCACGCGAACGACGTTGCGAGTTTAACTAGTTTTAATAATAACATGATACGACGTCGTACGTTCACGGGTCGTAAAGAGCGTAATCGTAATCGATCATTTATGCGTGATAATAGGAAACGACGTAAACAAGATCGAGAGAGATTATGTCCTTATCGATATAATACTAATTTTAAAATGTATGCAGAAAATTTTAGAACTGCTCAAAAGAATTTGAATTTCGAAAAATGTAATGTGTGTCATCGCCGTTGGTTTGATTTACAAATTAGTAAAGATGGGTGTTGTTGGATTTGTTATAAATTTAAAATAAAAAATGAATTGAATATTTTTACAGCAGACAATAATATTATGGATCCTGGTTCAGAACCTGATGTATTAAAAAAAAATAAACTTTGTTGAGGAACAATTAATTGATCAGGTTCATCCAATTATTACAGATACAGTTAAAAAGAAAAAAAAATGTATCAATTTTGTAAATATTTTTAAAAAATTAAAGAATTATTTTACTTTAGAAATATATAGTTGTTTATTGATTTATTTCAATTTTTAGTACTTGAATTTATTATTTAATTCTATTTATATTCGGTCCATTCCAATTTTCCAAGTATAAAATTAAGATTGGTAAAGCGATTTTTATACCCTTAATGGAATATTATTTGAAAAATTTTTAGTTAAATGACTATAGTGTGAAAAAAAGTTTCACTTTTACCGTGTTTTCATAAAACCACACACTGCTTTTTTTTAGAAAGTTTTTATATTTTCGCAGTGTTCTTTGTCTCTGTGTCATTTTGAAATCGAATTTAAACCTATTTTCCAACTACCTAGAACTCTGAAATTTTCAGAATAGCTAAGAACTGGATGACAATGTATATTTCAAGTGTGTTCAGGCATATACAGATTTCGAAATTTATTTTGAATTGTTATTTAATTAAATATGTATACATATTACCATTTTGAAAGATTTCATATAAGTTTAGCGTGGCCTATTCGAATTAGCGGCTGATTGTGACAATTCTGTTGGGAATGTTGGGTTATCGTAATGGGATCGATCTCACATGTGAAAATAGCAAAATAATTTATATAATAGTAATATGACCTATAAATCATTAAAAAAAACTTTCTACTATAAAAAGTTCTTTATATAAATTGTAATTATTTTATTTCTTACTTCAAGAATTCGTATTTTATTTATTTCTGACTTTCTTTAAATTTGATTAAGGGTTGAGTTGCATTAGTTTTTAAATTGGTATAGATTTAAAATTAAATATTCAACTCTAAATTAAATTTAAACAAAGTTGTTACCCGTATTCCTATAATTTTTTAAATAAATCTAATTTAAATTTACCGCCAAAATATAGCTGAAATCGAAAATAGGAATCTGTAATGATGATTAGAAATCTGTAATGATGATTAGAAATCTGTAATGATGATTAGAAATCTGTAATGAGTAATGATAATTATTATAATTATTTACGAGAAATATTGATGGTAGCACATCTGTAGAGGCAATTATTATCTATAAGGTTCCCGTCTTTATTTTTATTTTTTGGTCTGTGACTTCACTACTCGTATAATAAAAAAATATTTGCTGACTTTTTTTGTATATCTCTTTTCAATGTACTGAATGTTTAAACGGTATTCAAAGAACTTATAGTTATGACTAATAACATGAAGTATATATTTCATCTTTGTTTTTACTGACCAATATACCTTATATGTGTTTCTGAGTCTCTCACTTACTCACACCATTACATATGTAATGAATTTAACCATTTAACCCCACACAAATTTCTTCCACCGAGTGCACGAATAGAAGTATAACTTCAATAAATGAAGACCTAAACAAGAATAATTGGGATAAAGTTAAGAGAAATGAGATTTGTACGCTTGATAGAAATCTATCTGCTATAAACAATAGTGTCTAATATCCCATCATTGTTTATAAAAAAAAACAGATGAATTATAAATTTATTTACAGCATTAGATCACTACATTTAATAGGTTTTCCAATTATAATTAACTTTTATGTACAAAATATTTTGAACAAACGATCTCACAGAAAAGCAATGGAAAGTACTTTCCGTTAAATTGTCTGAAATTTTGTGACTACGAAACCAGGTATAGATAGTTTTAAGTGAGTACAACAAATATCTCAATGAGCACCACGCTTAAAAATAGACAATTTAAATGACCCTTAACCGTGATAACGTATTCGAAATCAGCAAACCCAAAAACCCTATGCTATCCTAGGATTTTTGGGAAAAAATTACTAGTGAGATCTAGAGATACTCAGTATATCAAATGTTGACCTGCTCAGTAAATTAAATTTTACATTTAAATGGTTTCTCGTTAGTGTGAGTTCTAATATGACATTTTAAACTAGTGGATTGTGTGAAACATTTCGAACAAATTTTACATTTAAAAGGTTTTTCACCAGTGTGAGTTCTAATATGAATTTTTAAACTACTGGATGATGTGAAAAATTTAGAACAAATTTTACATTTAAAAGGTGTCTCGTCAGTGTGAGTTCTACTATGAACTTTTAAACTATTCGGATGTGTGAAACATTTTGAACAAATTTTACATTTAAAAGGTTTTTCACCAGTGTGAGTTTTAATATGAGTTTTTAATATACTGGATTGTGTGAAACATTTTGAACAAATTTTACATTTAAATGGTTTCTCGTTAGTGTGAGTTCTAATATGACATTTTAAGCTAGTGGATTGTGTAAAACATTTCGAACAAAGTTTACATTTAAAAGGTTTTTCACCAGTGTGAGTTCTAATATAAATTTTTAAATTACTGGATTGTGTGAAAAATTTAGAACAAATTTTACATTTCAAAGGTGTCTCGTCAGTGTGAGTTATTTTATGAACTTTTAAACTATTCGGATGTGTGAAACATTTCGAACAAATTTTACATTTAAAAGGTTTTTCACCAGTGTGAGTTTTAATATGAGTTTTTAAGTTACTGGATTGTGTGAAACATTTTGAACAAATTTGACATTTAAAAGGTTTTTCGTCAATGTGAGTTTTAATATGCCTGTTTAAACTACTGGAATGTGTAAAACATTTTGAACAAATTTTACATTTAAAAAGTTTCTCGTCTGTTTGGATGTTAATATATTTTTTTAAATTACTTTGTTGTTTAAAACTGTGCGCCCTTATCTGTTTGTTTAAATTATTAAGATCTTGTCGGTTAATATGTTTTGTGTCAGAATTATCCCTTCTTAAGTTAACAGATTTTTTCGAATTCACGAAAAAGTGGTAAATATAAAAATGGTTTAATAATAGCAATTTATCATATAAAAATTTTCCACAAGAGGGACATATTCCATAGAATTTTCCAAAGTGAGGTTGACATTTTGTTGCCGCAGATAGAAAACCTAAAAACACATTATAATAATGATACAATTAACAGTAATAATAGCAAATATAGAGACGCATGTCTTAAATGCTTTATGTAAAAAAATGGCCAGCTAAAATAAATTTCAATGAAGTTTCAAATGTCATTTTTTAACAAACAAATGTCAACTATCATTTGTCAAATGTTATATATCATCTGTCAAAGGTCAAATGTCAGATGTAAATATCATCTGTCAAAGGTCAAATGTCAGATGTAAATATCATCTGTCAAATGTTATCATTTAACTAGTTAATGTCATCTTTCAACAGTGAAATGTTAACTATCATCTGTTAAACCTCATGACATCTGTCAAAAGTCATATTTCGACTGTTAAATGTTTATTTTTAAACTGTAACTATAAAAATTCAATATCAAAAGATTTCTTAAATAAAAACACAAACATAAAGAACATTTGTTATAATAGCTACCTAACTATAATAATTAATAAACAGTTAACTGTCAAATCTTATCTTTTAACTAGCAAATATCATTTTTTAACTGTTAAATGCCATCTGTCTACTATCATCTATTAAATGTCATTGATAGTCCTTTTTATGCTCTCTTACAATAGTCAAAAGTACTCGTTTCAACATAGTTTCAACATTGTATCGTCGCACGAAATATTTTTGGATTTTAACCAAGCGACGATATCTCCTATGATACCATACGTTTTTCATAAATATTATCGATCCAGGATCCAAAAGCGACAAAGTAGTTTGGAAGCAATCTTCAAAAATGTCGGACTTCAATGGGTCGAAATACATGCCGGTAGGTGGAGTGGGATGTACAAAAGTTTTTTTTTGTGTGCCGGTGTTATAATCTTTGTTTCCCCGATTCAATCGTCCAAATTGGAAATCAATGTCGAATTGAGATGGCCAGAAGTACTTTCAAGAAATTCGAAACGGTTCTTACCAATACCGAATTTGACCTCAACCTACAAATCTGATTAGCAAAATGTTAGGTGTGGTCAGTGTTGCTCTATGGAATGGATGGTTGGACATTAAAAGTAAACTCCATAAACAGACTCGAAGCATTCGAAATGTGGATATACAGGCGAATACGAAAAGTCCTATGGACAGCTGAAAAAACAAGCCAGGAAATGCTACGAACAGTTAACAGAGATCGCGAAATACTAGACACCATTAATCAAATTCATGAGATATTGAAAAAAATGAATAACATGTTAGACCCAAAATATTCTGAAATGTTGTAGTCATTCTTCGAAGTACGTTAATTTTCCGTATTAGTCTAATCTATACTTATAATAAGTCTGTAGAGAGGTCAATTCTGTACATGAAACATATTTCCAAAATAACTATCAGGGAGTGATTGGGGATCAATACTGATTCCAAAAATGCAATCAGTAAAATTTTTGTCTGTCTGTATAACCGCTATAGAAACAAAAACTACTCGACGGATTTTAAGGAAATTTGGTACAATTATTTTTCATACTCCTGTGCTGGTTATAGAATATTTTTTATCACGCTACAATCAATAGGAGCAGAGCAGTGAAGGGAAATGTTGGGAAAACGGGGGAAGTTACTCCATTTTTTAAGCTTCCGTCGCGTGTGCAACCTTAATTGTTAAAGCTATAAGGAAATCATCTTACTTTTATAGTTTGGAGGTCAACTGAAAATGGATTTTACAAAATATCACCCACAGGGGGGGTTTCGGGGGCGTGAAAAAAAATAAAATTAAAATCTATGTGCCCTACAGGTTTGAAACTTTGCAAAATAGTTATTTTTATAAGTTTGAGGTTAATTGTGAACGGATTTTAGAAAATTCCACCCACAAGGGGCCATGCGAGGGCGTGAAAAATAATCTATACGTATAATAAATCTGTAGAAATGAAAATTCTGTGCATTAAAGATATTTAAAAAATAATTAGCGGGGGGTGTTACTACATCGATATAGAACCCAAAAATTTTTGTCTGTCTGTCTGTCTGTATGTTTGTGCGCGCATCACATGAAAACTACTAATCCGATTCGAATGCGGTTTTCATAGATGTATTTGTCTTCTTTTAACTTAACATCTGATATATAAAAATTTCTTCCCCACCCCTTTAACGAATTCAGGGGAGAAATTTTTATATAAAAATTAACACGCCACGCGAACTACGTCGCAGGTACAGCTAGTGAATTAATAATCATACTTTTTATGAGGATATTAATTACACAAAGACTTACGTTTTTTAGAACTTGGATCCTGTTTCCTGGAATATCTTTTGATGCGTCGCTTTGAATGTAATTCTTTACCAAAATTTTGAAATTTCATTTTAAAATCCGATAAATTGCAAACAGAGTGTAATTCTTCTTTTTTAATGTCACATTCATGATTAGTTTGACTTGAAATATCACTGCTAATTAACATTTCAGTATTGGTAATGAAAGAATTTATTGAAGAATTATCCATTGTTACAAATTGTTGAGAGTCTTCGTAATCGAATTTTGGTTCTTTCTTAAACATACTACTTTTGTAGGGCTCTTCTTGAACTAAAATCAAAAATTAACTAATGTAATGGTTTAATATATAAGTAAGTTCACAGGTTTTTTGCATTATTGTTGGCCATATTTTGACAAATCTAGCTTCAATTCGCTTTTTATGTCACACTAGAATTTTTAAAATAATAAATAAGAAAGAAAAAGAAAGGAGAACCATCTGAATGTACTAAAAAAGTGAATTGTGATATTTTAATTGTCGATTTGACACAATATCCTTCTAAAAATCCCATGAGAGATATTTTAACTAATCGTTTACTAATACTAATATCTGTTAAATTAATGACAAAAGCAAAATAATGACTAAGCATTCATAGCATAAAGGCAAAGGTGTGTTCGAGTCCTGTTGGATGCGACATTTTTTTTTGAATTTTTCAATAATAGTCCGGCAGCTAGGGGGGTTTCCGTCGCCCATTCTCCTCCTGTTAATCAAGAATGTTTTTTATATGTATTTTTTCTCGCTGAATCCGAATATCAAACCTGTTTTTTCGAAAAATGGTCGGGTAAATTGTTATTAACAATTTAATTGTTTAAACAATTATAACTAGAAAACAAAGATAGATACGAATTTTTTTCAAATACTTTTTTGATCCTTGAGAAAAAACAAAAAAATTAAAATCCGTTTGTTAGAACCCGAGATATTGCAAATATAGTTACAGAATATTGCAAAATATCACTCCTAATGGTTTTGATCGCAGATTTTTTATCATAACTCGGGTTCTAATAAAGCTATCATATTTCACGACATCTTATTTTAAAGGCAACATTATAAGCTTTAAATTGAAATAATATGAATGTCTTTATCAATGTTTTTAACAAAGTTATACCTACTTAAAAGCCAAATTTTTACATAAAAATCGCTAAGTAATTTGTTTATAGCAACTTTTCATTAGGTCAGGTATAAAAAGTCTTAAAAAAATTTTCTGTAATGTATTCTACGATTAAAGAAGAACATTTTACGCTTTGTTTAATATATCTAAGTTATTTCTTTCCTGAGATATAGCACTTTTAAATAACATAGATATTTATGTACGCTAGCAAAGCACGGCGCGAGCGCTTTTGTTCGAGTTGTGAGCTGCTAAGCTCCTCTTTTTTTAAAGGTATTATAAACTTACAAATAAAAAAATATATAGCTTATTCACAAATATATAAATAAATATATAATGAATACAAATTCATTATTTATAAATACACTATAGACGGCATACAATGGATACGAAATATAAACTTATATTTTCTTCTTATATTTATATATACATTAACATTTTTAACATCAATTATTAATATTTTTACATGTATTATGTTTGTGACAAACACAAAACATACAACAAGGGATGTTTGAGGAGACACAAATACACCACTTTGTGAGCTGCTCCTCTTTTTTTAAAGGTATAATTATCGTAATCAAGCTAGATCCTTAAATGATTTATTATTGATGCTGCTTTAGCAATTTATATTTAAAGTAAGTACATAACACAATATAAATATTTCTATATTAATGTATATTTTTGGATATTTTTTATGTATTATTCATACTTATTTTATATATTATGATTTTTTTAAATAATTATTTTATTAATTACCTAATTTGATAAAAATCATTCTTCGTGCGCTTATTATTGAAATTTCAATTTATTGGCGTAGGATGTGCTACCCATTTAATTCATGCTTCAACTTGTTTTTGAGAAGGTGAGCGTTTATAATATTAATAGCGTTATTATATCGTATGGTGCATCGCGAAAAACATCAAATTATTAACTTCTATAAAAGTTAAATTGTATAATTTATTTGTAGAATAATAAAATAATTATAAAAAACGTAAACGTAATAAAAATAAATAAATTAAACCGTGATCAATGTAAAGGCTGTTAAAAATGTAGTTGTTACTAGCACATCTAATGGGAGAAATAAAATAAGAGAAGCTGCAAAAATTCGTCAACATGAAGTTTTACAAGAATTAGTTGACAAAGACTTGAAGCGAGCTGAAGAATTTTTTTGTTAAAGTAATAAGTAGTAAATCTGACTGTAAAACATTTGATAAACTGCGCTTTCATTCATATTTCCATTTAAATAAAAGTTTAATAGAAGAGTTACCACCTACTTCTGCTTCCATCCATTTGCATATTCTGAGAACCATTTATATAGTTTACTGTCACACAAATTTTTTTCAGATAAATTTAAATCTTATTAATCCGGAAAATTTTGGATGGGTAAGACATGAAAATTTACTTTTACCAACAAAAAATTCCAATTTATTACCACTTTCAAAAGAATTTGTTGTACCTTCATGTACATGTGAAGAATGTACCACAAAGTGGTGTTTTTGTGCCTCCTCAAACATCCCTTGTTGTATGTTTTGTGTTTGTCACAAACATAATACATGTAAAAATATTAATAATTGGTGTTAAAAATGTTTAAAATGTTAATGTATATATAAATATAAGAAGAAAATATAAGTTTATATTTCGTATCCATTGTATGCCGTCTATAGTGTATTAATACATAATGAATTTGTATTCATTATATCTTTATTTATATATTTGTGAATAAGCTGTATATTTTTTTATTTGTATGTTTATAATACCTTTAAAAAAGAGGAGCTTAGCAGTTCACAACTCGAACAAAAGCGCTTGCGCCGTGCTTTGCTAGCGCACCTAAATATCTATGTTTTTTAAAAGTGCTCTATCTCAGGAAAGAAATAACTTAGATATATTAAACAAAGCGTAAAATGTTCTTTTTTAATCGTAGAATACATTACAGAAAATTTTTTTAAGACTTTTTATACCTGACCTAATGAAAAGTTGCTATGAACAAATTACTTACCGATTTTTATGTAAAAATTTGGCTTTTAAGTAGGTATAACTTTGTTAAAACCTTTGTTAGAGACATTTATATTATTTCAATTTAAAGCTTATAATGTTGCCTTCAAAATAAGATGTCGTGAAATATGCTAGCTTTATTAGAACCCGAGGTATGATAAAAAATCTGCGATCAAAACCATTAGGAGTGATATTTTGTAATATTCTGTAACTATATTTGCAATATCTCGGGTTCTAACAAACGGATTTTAATTTTTTAAAGCTCATTTTTTTTGTTTTTTCTCAAGGATCAAAAAAGTATTTAAAAAAAATTTCGTATCTCTCTTAGTTTTCTAGTTATAATTGTTTAAACAATTAAATTGTTAATAACAATTTACCCGACCATTTTCCGAAAAAACAGGTTTGATATTCGAAATCAGCGAGAAAAAATACATAAAAAAACATTCTTGATCAACAGGAGGAGAATGGGCCACGGAAACCCCCCTAGCTGCCGGACTATAATGTCATTCTTGTTTATATACTGTCGAAAATTACAAAAGAAAGGTTATAATCTTAAGAATTTTAAAGTAGAAACTTCTAAAGCGCTACGTTTTTTCTTAATTTTTGGTGAATTTTAATAGTCCGAATAATCTTGTAAAACAACCGACTTATTGCAATTTCTTAAATTTGTGTCAAAAATATGCGTTTTATTAAAATTTTAAAATGGTCATGTAAAATTTATCAATATGAAATCAAAGTAAAAAAAACATATTTTCCAACAAAAAGAAAAAGTATTTTCAAAATTTAGGAAAATAATAATAAGAAAATCGTAAAAGATCAGAAAAAATCGTAAAAAATCAATATTTTTTAAAAATTGCCAAAAATTTGAGAAAAATCAAGCAAAAAATAAAAGGTTTATCAAAAAAATATAGCATCGTAAAATCGAAAAAATAAAAAGAAAAAACGTAAAATATTTCAGGAAAAGATCCGAAGAATACCATTAATATCATAAAAAAACAATAATCGAAAAAATCAGGAAAATGTGTTAAAATAGTAAAAAAAAAAAATTAAAAAATCGGGAATACCGCGTGCAGGTGTGTGAAATTTACGGAAAACTGCAAATTTATGGAAAATAACTAAAAACGGTAGAAATTTGTGGGAAAAAGCGAAAAACTAAAGAAATTTGTGGAAAACCGTGAAAAACTTTAGAAACTCCTGAAAACCGCGAAAAGTATAGAAATTCCTGAAAAACCTCAAAAAACCCGTAGAAATACATGGAAAACCACGAAAAATTGCAAAATTTTCTAGAAAAGTGCGAAAAGATGTAGAAATTCCTGGAAAACCGTGAAAAAGTGTGGAAATTTCTGGAAAATCACGAAAAATTGTATAAATTCATTAAAACCTGTGAGAAACTGTATAGATAACCTGGGAAAATCCTAAGAAATTGTAAAAAATCATAGAAAATTATGAAAAGTCTTGTAAAAAATAAAAATTCGTAGAAATCCTTGAAATTCATACAAAACACGAAGAAAATGGTAAAAATCATAATAAACTGTAAAAAATCATAATTAAAAGAAAAACAGTAAAAATCTTACAATATCGCAATAAACTGTAACAAAAATGTCAAAAAAACAGAAAATCGTATTAAAATTATAGCTGACCATAGCAAAAAACCATACAAAACATTGTGGAAAATCGTAAAAAATCATAAATCCCCATGTAAATTCGCAAAAAATCAAAAGAAACCTTAAAAAAATCGTAAAAATTAAAGATGATCTCGAAAAATCACAAGAAAATCATATAAAACCTTAAAAAAAAATGTATTAAAATCTTAAATAAACATGAAAAGAACAAATAAGTCAACTGTCAGACCGGCTGTCACTTACCAACATGACATTTGACGTGAATTTATTTATTTATTTCAACAAGTTACAATGAATAGATACATTTTTACTTATGTGCTAAATCTCTTTTTTTAGTTGCTATCACAGATTAGAAAAAAACACCTTAGATGTATTAGGTTACATCTGTGTGTGTTTAACCAAATTTTTTATTATAGCATTCAATATTTATCACTTTTAATTAAATAATTAATGGCTAGTTAATTAATTAATACAAAACAAGACGAATAAACAACCCTAGTCAGATTAAAACAAATATATATTTATAATAGAACACTTAAATAAAAAATAGAATCACGAAAGAAAATCACAGATTATTATTTGGTACAAAGTTTCATCCATATTAGAGGATGTCAAGAAATCTCTGATAATTTAAAATTAATAATCCTTAAAAACTAAATTAAATTTTCTTTTATTTACAACCCTTCTAAGATCTGTGGGGATAAGATTATAGAGTTTAGGTCCAAGATAATTTATAAAGCGTTGATTAATGTTTTTTTTTAGAAAAAGTTATGTTTAAAGACTCGTTTGTTACAGATCTTGTTAAGTAAGTATAAGAACGCAAACTCGGTCAAAAAAAAAAATAATGTGAGTGAACAAAACCACAAGCAGCAATCACATACAAACACTTCACACCACAAACTTGACGAGAATAGAGCATATTTGTGGGATAGAGCCTTGGTTTTCCCAGCATGACTTTAACAATATAGTTTTAACTCACTTTAAGCTGTTCTAAGTGAGAAGAGTACATCCCACCCCACACAATAAAGCCAAAGAAAATGACAAAAAAAACATTTATAGTGAACTTTTTGTGGAATCAAACAAGATATATACTCTGTTAACTTGTTGGAAACTGTATTTTAACAAGAATTTACTTTCTACTATAATGACTAATTCAGTCAATAAAAGACTTACCTTCAGAATAAAACGATCTTCCTTTTAAATCTAAGTCATTATCAAAGTTATTTTTCACTTCGGACGAATCACCAACTGGGTCTAAAAGTTCTTCCTTTAAAACATTAAAACCAAGATCCATTTCAGATTGATAACAGTTCTGATTTTCGACTTTGAATTGATCATAAAACTCTTCCTCTATTTTAACTTTTCCTTTAAAAACATCCATTCTGTGATTTTCTTAACGTGAAAACAATTTGTTATTATAAAAAACACTAAGATTAGTCTAGATCTAGAAACTGTAAACCACGCTGTAAACAGAGATAATATATAATAAATATATTATTTATATTATATTGTCTAGTCTTCGTGCTGTAAACAATAAAAATCAACAAATTGACAACTGTCAAAGTCATAGCAGGTTAGCAGGGTTGCAACTTCACACTGGTGTCTTGAATTTTTGGAGGATATCAGTTATTTTTATAAAAGTTTAATTTGTATAAAAAATATGTATTTTTATCAACAAATAGTTATTTATGATATGAGTGTTAAAAGTGAGGTTTTATTTTGTGAGTAGAATAGAATAGAATAGAATTACTTTATTTGCATAATTACACATACAGTGCTTTGCATCGTCAAAGCAGAAATAATTACATTAATTTAAAGTATAAAACTTAAGTATGTAATAACAACAATGTTCAAAGAAAAATCAAAATCACCAATAACATCTTAGTACCTATAGAAAGAGTAACATTTATCTATTTCGATCCCTCCGACATCCCAAGCAACCCCAAAGAGCGACAGAGAACACAGATGGCCAACAATTAAGTTGACCATAGGCATCCCCATATCCCCCCCAAAAGCCCCGAGACCACAAAAGGAACGAAACAGACAACACAGCCACACATACAAAGCTTTGATTAAAAGGTATTTAACATATTACAACATAAAAGATGTAATCAAAAACACATTAAAATTCAATCTTAAAAAAGTCATCACATTTATATAAACAAGAGTTAAGTAGAATCTTTTTTACAGTAGTTTTAAAGTTAATGATAGGGAGTTCTTTAATCTCACTTGGGAGCTTGTTGTAAAAAGAAACGGCCATATTTAGGTATGATTTGTGCGTTAAAGACAAATAATGTTGAGGTTGTAGCAACAAATCACCCTTTCGAGTATCATGATTATGTCGACTGCCTACAGGCGTAAAGCTTACAAAATTATTTTTGACATATAAGAGACATTGTAAAATATAAAGTCCTGGCAGGGACATTATACCATACTCTAAAAATAATGGTTTACAACTATCGATGTTCTTTGCTCCAGCAATTATCCTCACAGCCTTCTTTTGAAGTAAGAAAACTTTCTGGCAGTCGGCTGAGTTACCCCAAAACATGAGACCGTAAGACAATAGGGATTGAAAAAGTCCCGTGTAGGCAAGCCGCACAATATGCTTTGGTAAAAATTCTGAGAGCCTTCTGAGCAGATATAAAACAGACGACAACTTATCACAAAGTTTTTTAGTATGGCATTTCCAATTTAACTTTGAGTTCAAGAGGACACCTAAAAAATATTTATGTTCTTCAGGATTAAAAACATCCTTTAAAGAAAAATTTAGAATGTAGGTCTTATCGCGGTTTAGAGAAAGGTTATTGTTTGCAAAATATATCTGTAAATTACTAAGGGTGTCATTGATCACTGCATTCAGGCTCTCAGGACAAACACCTTGCTTAAACAGCGTGGTATCGTCAGCGTACTGCACAGAATGTACCAGCGGGAAACTACCTTGCAGGTCATTGACATATATAGTGAACAGCAGTGGTCCCAAGACGGAGCCTTGGGGAACCCCTGCTGTTACAGATCGCGCTGAAGATCTCATTCCACCACAATCAACAATTTGACTTCTTTCACTGAGGTATGAATGAATAAGATCCCAAGCATTGCCACGGACACCATAGTAAAAAAGTTTTTTTAACAATATCTGATGAGACACACAGTCAAAGGCCTTTGACAAATCGCAAAAAATTGCTGATAGGGTTTCCCCCTTTTCAAAGGCCTCAACTATGCGTCTTACCAAACCGTCAATAGCATGAATTGTAGAACACCCTTTTCGAGTGAAAACGTTTGTGAAATGAGCGGAACGAATTGAACAATTTCACGAACAAAATAAAATCACTTTTAACACAAATACCATACAATGTTTTTTTGGTATTTTGATAATGAAACGAGCGAATTTTCAATGACAATGAACCAAACCGTGTTAAAAGTAAACTTGTTTACATGGCAACGTGTTAATAGTATATTACACACCGAGGTGGAAAGTGTTTCATTACTGTCGAGAGATGAGATAACTGACTGAGGCGCGTAGCGCCGAAGTCAGTTACATCTCGAGACAGTAGGAAACTTTCTACTGAGGTTTGTATACTATTTTATTCACAATCAATTGTTTCAGAAAATAATTTAAAAATAACAATTTATAAACTATGTATATTTCTAAAATACCTAGTATTCTCGTATGTCCTAAATAATCAATAATTGTCTTCTTCTTATTATTTAATATTTATTGGTATTAAGGTATTTTAACAAAATGAAATAAAAGGTAACTTAGACTAAGGTAGGTAGATATACCTTGTAATTAATTATTATTAATATTAATAGTAACATTGGCATTATCCCTAGCGTTGATAACAAGGGATAATAAAAAAGAAGAAGAATGACAGGTCGGGAAGTGGCCATTTCCCGACCTAGGTCGGGAAGTGCTACTGTATAAAAAAGTTTTACTTTCTAACTTTTGAAATGTCGATAATGGTTACATTACATATGTGATTGTGAATAAAAGTATTTTTAACACGCTGCTATGTAAACAATCGTTTTTAACATTGTTTGCTATCATTAAAAGTGTCACTTTTAATGACAGTTGTACAAAAATAAAATGGTAAAATAATTAATTTGTATTGTTTTTAAAAGTGTAAATATTAAACAATCGTGAAATTAGCTATTCATGTAAATTGTATTGGTGGTTTCGTACGCTATACAAAATATTACAAACTTTAAAATCTATAAAAAAACTTTATTTTTATCGTTAAAATAAGTTTTTTTAATTAAATAATCGATTATGGTTAAAAAAAACGAGATTTGTGCTGTTTTAAAAATTATAAGTGAATTTATCTGAATATGGCCTTATACGTTAAAGTAAAACAGTTAGGGTATCAAAAATAATATTGACAACTATGACACTTGACATTTTATCTTGTCTATACTTGACTTCGTTTTTTTAATTTGTTCAAAAAGTTTTAAAAACTCTGATAAAACATAAAAATAACCGTCGTTAACCAAAGGTAAACGAATATAACATCTTCATATACAATTTTCTGCACCAGAAATACAAAAAATCAGTGATAAAAGAACCAAAAAATTCAGTGAAAATCAAGCTTGAAATCATCTAATGCGAAGTTATGTTATTTACGAGTAAAAAGGGGGCCAAAATCGACTACAAGTTCAACGTGAACCAATTTAAAAAGCAACTTATTAATCTAAAAAGCGATAAATAAGTTCTCTCAGTGGTCTTACTAAGATCCACCACCACCACCATTGATAGGTGAGTGTTTCAGGTTAAGTTTTATTGCGATTTTTTGGGATTTAGATGGTTTTTCTAAGTTTATTATGGTGGTATTTGAATTTTTGATGTATTGAGTTGTGGAGATTTTTGGTTTTTAATGTTTTGAAAAATCCAGTAATCAATATATCTTTGATAGAAGCGAGTAACGCACATTTAAGATTTGTCTAAATTGGGTGATATATTATGGAAACAATATTGGAAATCGTGACAAAAACGTTAAGCATTCAGTTGATGATAATCTTACAGAAATGTAAAAATGTAAAATTTGTATTGACAATCTTATGAAAGGTTGAAAATGGTAAAAAATTGTTGAAAGTCGTTAAAAATGCTGAGAAAGCCAAAAAGTTGTTTAAATTGTTATAGTGTCGAAAATTATAAAGAACTTTGAAAATTGTAAAAAATTGTTAATAACTGTAGGAGTTCTGGACAATGTTGACAATCGGGAAAAATTGTCGGGGAAGTGTGAAAAGATATTAAAAATCATAAAACAATCTTGAAAAAAAAAAATAGAAAAATTGTTAAAACTTGGAAGAAATCCTTGAAAAGGTCGAGAAAAAATGTCGAATAACATAAAAAATTGTTTGCAATCGTAAAAAATTGTTTATAATCATAAAAAATAGTTCAAAATTCTCTACGGATTTACTTGATCTATGGATCTACAGATTATCATTTCAAAACTAAAACATTAATTGATCCTACGGATGTATTGTTTAAAAATCTCATAAATGTAGAAAAATTTCGAAAAGCATAAATTTTGAATTGAATTTTGAAAAGATCTTAAATTCTCACAAAAAACGTGGATGCTAAAAAAATAACAAGAACTTAAATCAAATAAACGCGTGTTTACAAACAAAAACCTGAATTTTGACGAAAAAAAACTGCTAATTTTTACCCAAAAAAACGCGAATTTGTACCAAAAAACTCAAATTTTTACCAAAAAATCTCTACAAAAAAAAAACTCTTTTTAAAAAATTGTAATCAAGAATTAAGATATACAGTTAAAAATTATGAAGAGTTTTATGAGAAATTTTATGCAATTTGAATTTTTATAAAAATTTGAAAATTCATCGAATTATGAGATTTTTTAAAAATCTTATTTTAAAAAAATAGAAAATTTGAAATATTTTTTAAAAAATTTTGGAAAACTTGGATTAATTTGGAAAAACTTTAAAAAAGTAGAAAATATTTTGAAAAGTAGAAAATTTTGTTCTTTTTTCCTTGAAAATTTTTTTAAAAGACTAAAAAATGTTAAAAATCTTGAAATTTTTTTTGACAATGTTACAAAATTGTTGAAATTATTAAAATAATGTAGAAAATTATATAGAACCCTTGAAAAAAGTAAAAAAATGTTAATAATTGTAGTAACTTCTTAAAAATAATTTGACAAGTGTGAAAAAATGTCAAAAATCATTAAAAAAAATCTTGAAAAAGCAAGCATTGTTAAAACATTTCTGTAAATTTTTGAAAAATTGATTGAAGATTATTAAAAAAATTACGAAAATCATAAAAAATTGTTTAAAATCTAAAAAATATGTTGAATGGCAAGATGTTTTAAAAACTAAATGTACAAAATTAAAATAGGGAGAGAATAAAAAATCACACGGTAAAACGGTTACAATACTACTGCATAGTTTGTAGCAGCGCTATTTATTGAGAAAAGTTTGAACTAGTTTATCAAATAAAATATTAGTTTAAATTGTAATTAAAATGTATACTAATTTAGTTGTTTTTCCACCTTTGCTTGAGCTTTGAAGTATTTGCATTTATAATGAATTCTCTGTGCTGCCAACTGCAAACAAATAGAGCATTTTCTCGACTAAAAGAGTGATAATTCGTCTAAAATAGCGTTTTTGGTCTAAAATAGCGATTTATTCTAAAAGAGCTTTGTTATAAAAAATTTACAGCTATTTTTAATTTTTCGTACTTTCGAACTTTTGTTAATAAAAATTTAGAAATTGAAAAACATACAAAAATTTCAAAGTTAGATATCTTTTTTATTTGTAAACGTACAAAAATTTAAAACCTATCAAAAGAAAATTTTCTCAAAAATTTTAAATGCAGTATTCCAGTTTTTGATATACGAGTTAATTTCGCCGTATATTGAAAAGTATAAAAGAAATGAAAAAACTAATTAGAATTTTGGATTTTTGAGGAAATTTTCTATCGTTTGATATATTAAATATATTAAAAAACGTAAATTTCGCATGTTCGAGGTTACGTTTTTTAGTATATATAATATATAGTATCTGGATGACCGAGCTTTGCTCGTGAAACATCTAAATCATAGAGCTTTCTGTGCGTTATGTTAGTCAAATTTTGCAAACATCTTACTTTAGCAGCGCGGATTCGACGAGCATAAACCTGAGATATTACTATTGTTAAATTATTACTAAGTGCAGCCTGTCCCTTGACAAATAGCCGAGATAGATTACGGTACAGTCTAAAAAACTTACTAAAAATATTCTAAATTAGTTTATTTTATTAACAGTTAAAACAATTAAAATAATAATTACTGTTTTTACATGTAAGAACAAAAAAAAAATTTGAAAAGAGGTTGACTTTAAAGGCCATCCTTGCAACTTCCCGCTAGTTTTAACCGCAAAGCTATAGTAACGTGACGTATTTTGACGTTTTTGACTTTTTTTGAAATGTTTAAAAAACCATAACTTTTTAACGCCTTATTGGATTTTGATGTTCAAGATGGCATTCGACGCAGTTTTTTGAGACCTAAAAACGTTACTGGGAGTGCAAAATCGGTTAGTCAAAAAATCTCTAAATTATTGAAAAAAAAAACACTTTTTTTGAAATTTTTCGACAACGATATCTCACGAACGAATCAACCGATTTTAATTTGCAAAACGTCATTCGACGTGGCTTTTTTAGCTTGAGAGCTGATTAGGTTATGAAATTGATCGATTCAATAGCCAAAAAGATATGCCCAAAAAACATAATTTTTACCAATTTTTTTTTTCGATTATTTTGAAATTTCTCGAAATCTACCGGCTCGAATCGGTTCAAACTTACAGGGAATCTAAGTTAGATGGCACTCTTTGGAATGCTTTTTATTTCATTCCGATCGGTCAAGCCGTTTAAAAGTTATAAGAGGTTTACATACATCCACACACACACACACATCCACACGTACATACAGACATACAGACACCCTCGTAAAAATAGTCAGGGGAGGTTCCTAAGACCTCAAAAGTTGAGATCCGATGAAAACTCGATTTTCGAAAAACGGGGTGAAACCAATAACTTCCCGATTTTAAAAAAAAATTTAATTTTTTTTAGCGGGAAGTTAAAAAACAAAAAAAAATCTTCTCTTTCGCGTAATCGATCCCATTATGATAACATAACAGAACTGTCATAACTGACAGAACTGACGCTTATCCAACTGATTATCTATACACAACTTAAATTAATTTTAATAACAATTCAGTTTAAATTTCGAATAAAATGACATTTTCTAAAAATGATTCCTATCTAGATCAATTTATCGCCCCCGAAACCCCCTATATACTAAATTTCATAAAAATCGTTGGAGCCGATTCCGAGATTCCAATTAAAAATATTTATTTAGATGATATAAGATAATATGCTATAATTAACAAAATAAATTAAATAAAGTTATGATTAAATTAATAACACGAGGATATTCTTGATCCTGGGTAGAATACAAAGTCTTAGATTTTGTATAAATTTGTTCAATTTTCTTCAGTACTATAAGTTTTTATTAGGTTTTTCTTTCTTCTTTCCTAAAAAGGGAAATCAAAATATGAAAATAGAATATAAAAGTAGTTTTTTTTTACATATCTATTTTAAAAAATAACATAATAGTTTGTGATATTTTATAATTAAAAGGATTACTTTTAAGTAAAATAAGCAAATTAAATATTTTAAATTAGACAAAAAAATTTATAAAAAGTTCAATGATACATATTGTTGATTTGAAGTAATTTAAATTAAATAATTATATTTAAATAAAACAAGAAAATTGATTGTGAAAATATCAATACTAAAAATACATAATTTCAAATAAAGAATAATTTAAATCATGAACCAAATTAAAAATTACTTACGTTTAAAATAATCAATATTGGTGTTTCAAAGTTTTTATTTTGAAGAAAATGAAAAATCCTGAAATTGAAAAGTTTTTTAGATTATAGTTAAATAGATATAAAATTGTAAATTCATTATGAATGTCATAGTATTTTGGATATAAATAATTGTGTAAATCAAAATAAAAAAAAATCAAGTATTCGAATTTTTTATATAATTGAGATGTTTGTTGATTTTGTAATCGCTCTCTTGTTTTTTGATCGTTGAAGAAGTAAGATGTATTAAATTTTGTTCCTGTTTGAATTTGCGTTTTTTATTGAAAAATATTGAGATAAAAGAGTTTGATTGATATAAAATTATTACTAAAACAAAGAAGAAGTTATTGAATATATGTGGTAAGCAGAGAATTTGATTTATAATTAAAAATAAAGCCCAGAAAAGGCAAGAGCAAAGCAGCAGATTGTACGAGACAAATTTTAATTGAATTTAGAAGCGTATAATAGCTGATAATAGATTAAAAGTACCAGAATTTACGTACCAGTATAGCAGTTCCCATAATTAGCAGATTATCCAGAGGTTTGAACGAGTTTTATGGTTTTTGGAGATAGTCATATTTGGTCCTGGAGTGGAGACAGCCTAGACGTGCAGAAGCACTTCAATAGTAACGGTATCCAATTTTCATTTAGGAATAAAGAACTTTCTGTGTTTTACTTTTTATATTTAATGAACATTTCTCACTGTTTCACTGAACACATATTTCCTTAGTTCATAAGATAATTTTCATTGTTTCAAGTGGTAATAATTACAAGATTTTTCATTTTTATTCAATTTTATAAGTAAAGCTTTGAAATCCTTTAAACATTCAATCATTTAAACTAAAGTAGGGTTATAGAGCTTCTTCTTTTCCTAGATCTCAACAGTATAACAGCATTTGGTTCATTAGCATAATTTAATTTATATTTTACATACAAAAGAATAGAATTAGTCTAATTTAAACATTGAATTCTGCCCATGAGAGAAGAGTCATCGTCGGGAAATATAAAATAAATTCAAAATATTTAAAATTCTAAATGTGCCTTTATAAAAATTTTAAATAAAATTTTATTTTCTTGAATTATAAATTTAAAGGCAAAGTTTATTTATAGCATATTAACTTAAATAAATATTCATAGCAAGTTATATATGTTATAATATATATATATATATATATAAATAATAAAGGAGGATAACGGGAATCAACGCAACAAGGATCATGGTTACAAGTAGGAATGGTAACCGCAGACATGCATGTTTCTGGCTCATTAGCCGTCATCAGTGAGGCATAACCAAGAAGAGTATTGCACTTGGCTAGCAAAAGTGTTGGGTACTTGGGAGCAAAGGATGTTGGGGAAACATGTGTCAAGAAAAACAAAAACAACGAACGCTCACACAGGAGTCCTATCGCCATTTTGTGCTTACGGCCAGCTGTGCCAATGGGTTTTCGGCTAGCAACCAGCGTCGCCACGTTGGCGAAACGGACTCATTGTGTTTGAGTCGTTCTAGCCCAGGAAATGATATAAACAAAGTGCCAAGAAAACGCGTATTAATATAAAAATAAAGGAGGATAACGGGAATCAACGCAACAAGGATCATGGTTACAAGTAGGAATGGTAACCGCAGACATGCATGTTTCTGGCTCATTAGCCGTCATCAGTGCGGCATAACCAAGAAGAGTATTGCACTTGGCTAGCAAAAGTGTTGGGTACTTGGGAGCAAAGGATGTTGGAACGCTCACACAGGAGTCCTATCGCCATCGTTATGCCGCACTGATGACGGCTAATGAGCCAGAAACATGCATGTCTGCGGTTACCATTCCTACTTGTAACCATGATCCTTGTTGCGTTGATTCCCGTTATCCTCCTTTATTTTTATATTAATACGCGTTTTCTTGGCACTTTGTTTATATATATATATATATATATATATATATATATATATATATATATATATATATATATATTTATATCCAAAGATGATACATAAAGTATCTAGTGCCTTACTGTCAAAAGTAATAATTTCAGTTTTGAACTGAAATGGTGTCGGTTAGAAGTTTCTAACACTTTAAAAGACACCTTGGATGCTGCGATATAAATAGATATAAATATCATTCAACCTATATCAGGGCAAAACCAAACTACAGACACGTGTTTCGCTCTTAGTTTGAGCTCGTCAGTGTAGTACAGGCTATGTCTCTCAAGTCACTAATCAAGAGACATCCCTGCTATAAATTGAACGATATCTATATTTTTGGAGTGAAGATGGAACCACTTGCGACTGTTTATCAGTTTTGCAATTTGACATCTATAGATATCGTTCAATTTATAGCAGGGATGTCTCTTGATTAGTGACTTGAGAGACATAGCCTGTACTACACTGACGAGCTCAAACTAAGAGCGAAACACGTGTCTGTAGTTTGGTTTTGCCCTGATATAGGTTGAATGATATTTATATCTATTTATATCGCAGCATCCAAGGTGTCTTTTAAAGTGTTAGAAACTTCTAACCGACACCATTTCAGTTCAAAACTGAAATTATTACTTTTGACAGTAAGGCACTAGATACTTTATGTATCATCTTTGGACATTCTTAGACTGTCACAAAACGCTCTGTTCGTTTTATATATTTATATATATATAAGAATTGCTCGTTTAAATATATTAGATAAAATTCATTTTTACACAATTTGTTTATAATTAAAAATTAAATCAAATGCTCACATTGTCCGACAAATTTATTGCTACGTTTTTGCTGTCCGACAGCTTAAATATTACGTTTATTTATAGCTCGAAAAAGCAGCAGTTTTAAATTTAGATAATTTCAAACTTTGTTGGACTCGTCAATAGGAAGCTATACACAAAGTTTCAAGTATGTATTAATCATTTTAAAACAAAGGTTCTGCGCGGTGGACTATTAGTGTCTTCTTATTGGCTATTTTATTATTTTAATAAACAAAAATAATTTAAAATTCTATTTCGTGTTTTTTTTTACATTTAATATCTAGAATTATAAGTTATTGTGGTAAAAAAAGATAAGATATTATTATTTCGGTAGAAATGAAAATAAAATTATAATAAAAGGTAAAATTCTGAAGTTGTGCACATCGACCATAGATTAGAGACACTCTATGGAGAGTTGTGCGATTTCTCACTTTCTCCTGATTTTGTTTTGTATTGAATGCAAAAATTTATCGTTATCTCTAAAAGTTGTTGACTTATCAACATTATTATTCAAATCAGTTTAAAGTTGTTTATAACATTTTCTTATTGGTATTTTCATGTCAACATTAACATTAGCTTAATTTCTGGCGGCCGGTTTTTTGCAACATCTGCATTCCATAAAATTCCCATAAATTTTCGATATTATTATTTTGTCAATATAAATAAAAAGTTGCAAATTTATACAAAATCTTTCATTTTTTTATACTGCCTTTTTCTTTTCTAATACCATCTATATGATCTTTGTAATTTACAGAGTTAAACTAGAAAGTTGAAGAAAATTATATATCAACAAAAAAAAACCTTTAAACTTTTGATATTTGTATTTATTAACTATTATTAAATACAAGCTGAACCCGCGACAGCGTTCGCGTGGCGTATTGATTGTTATAGAAAATTTCTCCCACGATTTTGTTAAAGGGGTGGGGGGAGAAATTTTTATACACCAGATGTTAAGTTGAGAGAAGACAAATACATCTTTGAAAACCGCATTCGAATCGAATTAGTAGTTTTAATGTGATGCGCGCACAAACATACAGACAGACAAAAAAATCTAACCTATTTTTTAAATATCCTTAATGTACAGAATTTTCATTTCTACAGTTTTATTATATGTATAGATTATTTTTCACGCCCCCACAACCGCCCTTGAGGGTAGAATGTCGTAAAACCTAGTGTATAAATTTTTCGTCCCCCACCCCTTTAACCGGATGAGAAAGGAAATTTTTATACAAAAATCAACACGCCACGCGAATGTTGTCGCGGGTACATCGAAATAGAACCTAAATATGTGGTTAGATTTTTTTGTCTGTCTGTCTGTATGTTTGTGCGCGAATCACATGAAAACTACTGATCCGATTCGAATGCGGTTTTCACAGATGTATTTGTCTTCTTTTAACTTAACATCTGGTGTATAAAAATTACTGTCCCATTTGTTTAATGGGGTGAGGGAAGAAATTTTTATACAACAATCACACGCCACGCAAACGACTTCGCCAGTACAACTAGTTTGTTAATATGTCAGTCTTTGTTCATTATGAGATAATATAGGTTTGTTCCAACAGAGCCACTCTGATTAGTACATGAACACGTTCATAAACTATAAAATGCGCAAGTCCAGTACATGTATAAGTTCATGATTTATGGTCCTTGTTGGAACGCTTTGATTCTTCTACTTTGTTATCTTTATTACTAATAATAAATTTATTTTTTGTTGAGGAACGCAAAAGTTTTTAGTTTTAAATAGTGTAAGATGTCTATATTGACTATAACATAATTTTAAAAAATGAAAAATGTCAGTAATATTTTTTACAGAAGTTTCTAAGCTTTCAGAGTTTATCATTATAAAGCAAAGTTTAATTTAATCTGTGTTCTGTGTTATAAAGAGCACAAAGTACCTAAAGCGCAAGTCCTGACAAATTAACCATGCCTCGAACCAAAGATAGTTTTAACCGTACATGAAAGCGTTCATTTTGTTGGAACGGCACTTTGACCGTACATTGGATTATTTGATGCTCTGATGGAACGGTCTAATCGTTCTGCGCATGCCTCTGACGTCCCTCTGACAGTCAGGTCTGTTGGAACAAACCTTATATTATCTCTGAAATAGTAATTTATTTGTGAAATAGTGTTACATTTGCCAAAAACCAAAGTTTTAAATCCCAGATTATGTTACTTTTTTAAATGTCTTGAGTGATCGAGTAGTAAAGTTTGTCATTAATTTCAGTGTTGTTTGTTACAGCCAGAAACTTATCAGAAAATGGATTTGGTATCCAACATTAAAACCGAAGAAATTGATATTGAAGCATGTAAACTCGAATTCGATCTCTGTAAGATCAAAACGGAAAGTTATGTAGAAAAAGTTTCTCCAACTAAAAGTGATGTGTTAATGGACAGAGAATATATAAAATTGGAAAATGAGGATATGCAAGAAAGAAAAAGTGATATCGAAGTTAAGACAGAAATTACACCGCCTCCATTTCATTTCCCTGTTTGTAGAAATGATTTTGGTGAAAATCGACAAATAGTACAAACAATCAACATGTATTCTAGGAAAAAACGTAAGTTAGTGCATTTTTTTATATTTACATATTTTAATTTTCCTTACGCAGTCAATTAAATTTAATTTAAAAACAAATATGTTTGAATTCTTGACATAAACTTTGCGTTTGTAGCAAGCGATTATATTGTAAGCATAAATTGTAATGATGCTTATGATATGCTAACAGATAGTTTCAAATATTTCTCCAAATAAAATTTTACTTACATTTGGGTAAATTGTAGTTTACGGTAATTGGTGCTATTTTCATGAAATGTTTTATCAACATTCTAAAAATGATAGATCAAACAATACTAGCAAAAAAATTGCCGGAACACTTAGGAAAAAAGGGATGAAATTTGAATTTTTATTATATTTAAAGTACCTACTTACCATTGAACATTAATTATAACGCTATTTCGTTATGAATATTGCATAAAATTTTACAGTTAAGTTAATTAACAGTTTTACTTAAAATTACAATGTATGATTTCACATTTTTTAACCATTTAATTTTTTATTAAATTTGTTTGATTTTTTCTGTGACATTGCTCTGGTTATTTTTCCATATTTATTTTAACTGTGTTACAACAAACAATTAACCTTTTTTTACACTTTTAATATTTTTTGCATTTCCAAAGCGATTATATAAAAAAAAGAGTGTCGCGCGATTGAAGTAAAACTTGAAAAATTAAAAATTTTCAAAATTCTGAAAATTTTCAAAATGTTCATGATTTTCAAATTTTTGAAAAGTTTTAAAATTTTGAAAAATTTAAAGATTTTGAAAATTTAAGCTCCTCCCATAGTTGAAATCACATCGTCAGAATTACAACGTTCCGTCAGAGTTACTTTCGTCAGAAAATAAATCTGAGTCGCGTCTAAAGAAGTTTTACTTCAATAAACAACTGATTTAATTATTTATCAAATAAAATTTTAATGAAATCCGAGAAATTGGTGGAGAGAGTCGGTTTTAGGTTTCTCGTGGTTGGTTTGAATGTTACTGGTTTGGATCTATTTGAATTTCTTAGAATGCCAAAATAGTTTGTTTAAAACCCCTTCCACACGATACAATTTAATTGACAATTAGATTATCGATTAAATTGGCTCACAATCTGATTGCTCGTCCACGCATACCAATATTTATTTTTAGTGTGAATCGCGCGCTTGACGGACGTTTATTTAAAATGGATCCAATAAGTACCTAAAAACAAAAAATCTGATTTATTCTCGCACTTACTACAAATTTAAACGAGAAAGAAAAAAGACGAGAATGTGGACAAAACAATGGCTATTATAATAATAATATAATAATAATCTTTATTTATTTAGCATATTACAGCTATTACATAGTACAAAAAAAAAGAAAAAACAATATTTAACAAATTTTAAAGATTACAATTAAGTCTATTTTGTAAAATGAGAGTGGACACTTTTTTTATGAAAATACTCAATGAAGGTGATTGTTTTATTTCGTTTGAAAGAAATCAATTTAGTCATGTGAATATTGTTAGGGAATTTTATGAGAATGGATTGCAAAACTTTTAAAGAATTGTTAAATTTAATAAATTTATGTATAGAAAAGCAATATCATCATTTTATTGATCATATTTTTAACGATAATCGTCCATTTCTCGAGCAACACCTCCGAACATTTTGTCGTACTGATTTATTTTTATAAAGTGTGTGTTCTATATCCTATAGCAATGACAAACCTTTATATAAATTGAGAATATCCTCCATAACTTCTCTTTCAGTACGGAACCAGCCATTTTAAAGCACGGTATGTCTGTAAAATCTCAACCTAAAAGTAATACGCGTTGCACTTCACTGTTCTACTTCTGAATGCAGATTAAACTCAAAATTGGCTTATCAGAATCCACACCACCCAATTTTTTTTGGAGTCAATCAAATCTTGCAGTCCAGCAGACCATCCAATGCCCTTGAGTTGGCCAATTTGAATCTACACGGTGCAATTTAGTCAAATTGTCACTTAAATTATATCGTGTGGAAGGGGTTAAAAGGTTATTGATGTTTTACTATATTTTATGTTATTACTGCTATTTATTTGTAGCATTATTAATATTGATATAGGCTTATATATTTCAGGTTTCCAATATGCGACAAAAAAAAGGCAAAATCAGTTTGGAAAACTCTATCGAACATGTTCTTCTTGTGGAAAATTTTTCCATGATAAAGTGCTATTTTTAAATCATTTTTACATTTATCACTTTGTAGCTAATTGTAAAAAATCTATCATTTTGAGAAGGAACAATTCTGCTTCAAAACACATTAAACAGATGGGAACTCACAGTGGACACACTGGCGAAAAACCTTTTAAATGTCAAATTTGTTCAAAATGTTTCACACAAAAAGGAAATTTAAAACATCACATTAAAACTCACTCTGGTGAAAAACCTTTCAGATGTGAAATTTGTTCAAAATGTTTCCTACGATCCAGAGAATTAAAAGAGCACATTCGAACTCACACTGGTGAATGTAAAATTTGTTTAAAATGTTTCACAAATTCCAGTAATTTAAATGGGCATATTCGAACACACACTGGCGAAAAACCTTTTGAATGTCAAATTTGTTCAAAATGTTTCACACAAAAAGGACATCTAAAACAACCTTTTAAATGTCAAATTTGTTCAAAATGTTTCTTACGATCCAGTGATTTAAAACGGCATATTCGAACTCACACTGGCGAAAAACCTTTTAAATGTCAAATTTGTTCAAAATGTTTCACACAAAAAGGACATCTAAAACATCACATTAAAACTCACTCTGGTGAAAAACTTTTCATGTGTGAAATTTGTTCAAAATGTTTCATACGATCCAGTGAATTAAAACAGCATATTCGATCTCACACTGGCGAAAAACCTTTTAAATGTCAAATTTGTTCAAAATGTTTCATACGATCCAGTGATTTAAAACGGCATATTCGAACTCATACTGGCGAAAAACCTTTTAAATGTCAAATTTGTTCAAAATGTTTCACACAAAACGGACATTTAAAAGATCACATTAAAACTCACACTGGTGAATAACCTTTCAGGTCTGAAATTTGTTTAAAATGTTTTATCATCCGGTGATTAAATCACACGAGTACTTTTTAATGTTCACTTTTATTTCACAAACTTACATAAGATGTTTCGATGGGAGACAGTCAACTCGTCCAAGCATTCAATGGTCAACTAATTTTACCCATCAGCTCGTCCACGGTTGTAAAATCGGAATCAGTCCAGTTTGGTAGAAAAGTATATCGCAGGTATAAAGTGGTTAAATAAAATGGTATTAAACTTGTAAATTATATTTATTCTAAACTATTTTATAAAATTTTTTATATTCAAATCAGTTTTTACTTCGCTGTTTGCAAATATTTAAAAGCAAACTGACGGATCAGATAAAAAGATGAAATTTGTTGGTTTTATGTTTTTCAAGTAAATCTTGAAGGTTGTTTGTTTTAGCGACGACATTTTTTCTGATTTTTTTTAATGCTTCTATAAGCACTTGTCATTTTGGTATAGGTCGTCATTTGTATATCTACCAAGACACTTGTAAAAGTAAATATGTTAGGATGAGAAATGTAAAATGAAATATTAAATTTCGATTTCCTAATCCGGTAAATATAATTTGAAAATAACTATAAACTTCATTATATTAGTGTGTACTTATTTTACATCTGATGAAGATATTGTATATCGAAACATGTTATGTAAGTGAATATCAAAAAGTATTCGTGTGATTAAATCGTGAACATGGATATTCATCAAGTAAAAGCCACCTGCATTCAATATTGTTTAAAATGCTTCCCATTTTACAATATAAGTTAAAAGAGCATATTAAAATTCACACTGGCGAAAAATTATTTTAACTGTAGTTAAAACACTCTTATACTTAACAATATGCTGTAAATAAATAAATTTATTTATTCAACTTTGTTTTCTTTTTGTAAACAACTAGCAACCCGTCTGGGCTTCGCACGTTATGAGCGACTTCTTCTAGTCTAAGAGCCCACGACACTAAACCTAGTTCGATAAGACTCCCAGATGAAATATATATAATAAGTCACGTCATTACTAGAGGAACACGGAATGGCGGTGCTGCAATGCAAAAAACCAGGCAATGTCCTAAAAGAAAATATTAAAAAATACGGTTTCTAGTATGATAAGACTCCCAATTTTTATTTGTTCCTCGAAATAGGGGAGTGATAGAACTATACGATAATGCAGTGCTGCAAGCCCCCCTGATTGGCATAATCAGTGGCAGCATCATGATAAGCGACGCCTCGTATCTAGTATGATCGATCTCCTCAAAAAACCCATCTGAAAGGTCATCAATTTCTGTGTAAGAAAAACCACTGCTGCATTTTACAAACAGTGGAGAAAGTGGTTGGTGCAACGATTGAAGGTCGCCATCTGCGCGGCTGCATTCGGCGTTTCAATTAATTTTGTCAGCAACCGACCATTTCCTTTCGATTTTTAAGGGTTGAATACGCGCCCCACGGTCACATATAAATAATTTTACGTGTCGTTGATTGTTTAAACAAATAATTTTGAATGAGTATGAACGTGAAATGGTATTTTTAAATTTGGATACAGGCAATGAAGAACGAAGATTCGTTTTTCCAATAATTTAATAATTTTATCAATATATTTTTTTATTTTACAAAACGACAGCATGACGTATCAAGAACATGAGGTGTGAAAAAACTACTAATAACAAGAGATTACTCTTAATTAAAAATTCTTATTCTTATAAACTATTTTTTATTCTTCCTGTAAACTATTTCTTTTTTATCGGTAATTATTCTTACGCTAATTAAATTAATTGTATCGACCCTTACTACTTGAAAGTTCATTGTTATTGGGAATAATAAAAATAATATAAAACGTTAGTTTTTTATATAAAACTTTCACTTTAAATGTATTTTAAAAAATGACATATGTTTCGCATTTAAGCATCGTCAGATTGACATATAAAGTTATATTTTGTTTATAGCTAACTATCTGATGTTGAATAGGTAATATTAAGGCTAGATTAAGTATGGAAGTAATAAGATATAACAATATTAAAGCCTAGATGTTATTAGCTCTAAGGGATTATCCTGGATGTATCTCCCTCTAAGATCAGTATAACTGTGCAATGATATAGAAAAACCAGGAAAAAACTATATCTGCTGATCTTTACAATAACTTAATATATTTGTATTACAATTATATCTTATTTATGTAAAAAATGAAGACTCAATCAAAGTAAACAGTTTAATAGTGGAGAATTTCTAAGATTTATTTGTTCATTAACAACTTTAAATTGTGGA
Organism: Altica lythri; assembly: GCA_964028335.1. NCBI lineage: Eukaryota > Metazoa > Arthropoda > Insecta > Coleoptera > Chrysomelidae > Altica > Altica lythri. The sequence goes on from OZ034811.1 coordinate 3,649,929, forward strand.
TCTGCTAGATGTCTTTTTATTTCAAGTTCTTCAAGAAAATCTAAATTTTGTTTTTTATTACAAATGTGTAGAATTTGGATGTCATTGTTGTGTAAGAGTGAGGTTGGATGTTCAAGTAGGTGTTTTGCATAATTTGACTTATCTGGTTGTTTTAATCTATATGCTCTTAAGTGTTCATTAAATCTTATTTCAAATTTTCTTTGTGTTTGACCTATATATATCGCATTACATTTTGGACAATTAATTTTGTAAACACCAGATTTTTTTAAATTGGGTAATTTTGTTTTTACATTTAATAATTTTGTACCAACATTATTTAGTGTTTTAAATGACATTAATGTTGATGTTGCCGAAGATATTATTTTTGAAATTGTATTTGAAATACTTCCACAATATGTAATATTTTTATAACTTTTAATTTCTTTAGTTTGTTTAGGAAATATTAGTTGTAGTGATATTTTTTGTTCTTTTTTATTAATTAATTTATTTATTAAATAAATTGGATAGCCATTTGATGTAGCTATTTGTTTTATTATATTAATTTCTTTATCAAAGTTAATTTTGTCCATTGGATTGAAAATGCTCTATGTATCATAGAATTATAAGCTGCTAATTTATGTGTTATAGGATGATTTGAATTATATGGTATGGTTACATCTGTTTGTGTTGGTTTTCTGTATATTGAATAATTTAGTAAATTATTAACTTTTTTAATATTTAAATCAAGAAAATTAATTGAATTATTTTCTTCAATTTCTAAAGTAAATTTAATTTCAGGATGTAAAGTATTAATGTAATTAAAAAATATATCTAACTGTCGTTCGCTACCTATAAATCCTGCTAATACATCATCAACATATCTATACCAAAATATAATATTATTTTTAAAACTAGAATTAAAGATTATGTTTTCTAAATTATCCATAAAAATATTTGCTAAAATTGGAGAAATAGGACTTCCCATTGGAAGACCCTCATTTTGAATATATATTTTGTTATCAAAAGTAAAATAATTTTGATTAATGCATATATTAAATAGGTCAATTATATTTGATATTATATTTGGATGGATATTTCTTATTCCTTATTTGAACTACATTCTCTGAAAAAGCTCGAATCTGGCAACATCCACGCGCTTACAATTTTTAACCGAGTACATTTGTAAGGTGAATTCTGGTAGCGTGTCGACTATATTTTCATCTTCCAAATTCGTGCGATCGTTTAGAGATGCGAAAACTCTGCAATCGTTCATTTTTGTCTAATATTTTCACTCACTTTGCCTTTTTGAAAAAACTCCGCTGTATTATCACACCCCGTGAAAGCGTGGAAACTATGCAATGCACGACATAAGTCTAGTCCTAACGCTGTTGCTAATTTTGAGCAGTCGACTACCGATTTATCGGACGCTTTTGTATAACTGTTCGTCATCCATATGTTCATCTCTGGGAACTTATGCATATTTCCCAAAAGAATGATCAGAATATCCGTATTCGACGCTTTTATTACCATTCTATATTTCGGATCTGCTTTTGAAATGTGAAACAGAATTCTCGTGTCTGCTTCTTCGTGCGAACACTTGTAATTTGCATCCTCTGATCTCACGACGCGGTTACCGAATACTTGGTATGCAAAACAGTGATCTTCAACCGTTAGCAAAACCATTTTAATTTGAAGAATCGACGCTACACTGTCACTCGCCCAGTGCTCAGCTAAAAAGCTCACGAGAGCTTCCTTGAACTTTTGATTTCGTAAGCTTTTCACAAATTCAGTCGGTCTGGTTTGGTCAGCTCCTACGATAGTATAGGAAATATCTTCTGCACACCGTTTTTCACGCGTGCAATCTTTAATTGATGGAGAAAAGTATCTATCAAATACCATATTGTAACCCCTTTTTTTGATGTCAAAGGCTCACAAAGGGTTAGTCAAATGCGGACGGCACTCAGGGGGTAGGAGGAGAGCGAGTCGTGGGTCGAAGGAGCAATTGGGCGAGTATCTAGGAAAAAGGAAACATAGAAAATATTTACAAATCGGTAAAGGGCGCCACTTATTTTTTTTTATAGTGAAATAGGAAAGAAAATAAGAAACCTATTGTGAAATAGTTGATTAAAACTGAAATGGTTAGGAACACACTTTAATTGAGCTTATCCTTAAGTCAATAATTATTTTACACTTACCTTATTGATTCTACAATTCCTTGAATCCTTTTGTCTTATTAAAATCTAAATCTTTATTAAACAAGAGGTTTGAATCGGAACAGTTACTGGTAAGGTATAAGAAATAAATACTCAACGATATCAATAAAAACAATAAAACAATGTATTAAAAAAATAAAACAAAAATCACCAGTAATAGCGAGAACGGTTATCACCACAAAGCTAACACTTCTGTTTATACAGTGAAAGATATTAATCGGTATTTGACAATACGGTTATTAAAAAAACTAATATTCCTGTACAGATAATATTACAGACCTTATCTAAATTGCATAACCTATTTTCAATAAAAGGAAGTATGTAGAGAACTCAATTACAACGAAATATATACTGAAGGTATATTTCCTTTCTTAAAAAACAAAATTCAGTTCTCTAAAGAATGCACTCTGAGTGTTCTAAATATCTAAAGATTAACATATACATGAATATAAATATGAAATTTAGCAATACAAGTACCATAGAGGTAATAATCATGTAAGATTGCGATTGAACACCAACACTTTGGAGAAAGTTAAAAAACAAAATTTAAAAGTACTACATATTTATCATTCAATCATAGATCCATAGATTTTAATAGTAACTACTGTTATTAACTGATTTAATACCGCTAAAAGCTTATAACAATTTAAATTTAAATAGAATCACTATAAAAAGTTTCCAAAAGCATATTCTTCTGAATAAGCACTAAATTTGTGACTGTTTCTTAGAATATTCGCAGTTCAACTAAGTATCGAACATAGAGAAATAACAGAAAGAATAGTCGAAAGTTTACCTTGTAATCCAGAACCAAAAATCATACGTCGTGACCGGTAGTCACACTTCTACTATAATAAAGCTTCTTAAAACATACCATAATTAACCAAGAACCATGTAGAATTAAACATCAGCACATAGGAAATCATCTATAAAACCATCCATAAGGTTTTTAGATCACTAGGTATCCATTTACCTCGGTACCATATAATTTTATCAAAATTTCAAAATGGAGTCTTCCAACAGACAGCACGTACCACCATGAATTTTATTGATACCATAAATCAAACAGATTGTACTTCCAAATTAAGCACATCTACATCCAAATTGAAATGCAGTATTTTTTATACACTTCCGATACGGAATAAACCAAAAACAAACGGTAATCTTAATGCTGTGAATTAACCGGCAGCCATTAATTTGCACAAACAAGGAACCGAAATATGCTTCCTTTCGCTTCAAACATAAAAACGTAAGTCCTTTCCAAAAAGCGTTCTTTCACCCTCTTTGCTTAACTCGGGTCTTATCGAGTATTAACGCTCGATATTCGCTTTCGCCTGTCAAAATTTGAAGTAAGGTTGGTTGCATACCGACAAAAGTGTAAATGAGAATATAATATTCTGTGTCTATGAAATAGGTAAAGTTGGTTGCATACCGACAAAAGTGTAAACGAAAAGATAATATTAATTAAGGTGGTTTTTTGGAAATGCTACACAGCCCCCTACGAAGAGAGGAAACTGGGGTCCATTGAAGACCACAGTTTTCGAGAAGAAACTACTAAGGTGGGAACCACAGTAGCATTATTCGAATGATCTTACTTATTACAAGGGTAAACTTGACCGGCTAAAGGAAAATGTCAAAAGGTGACTCAACAGAACCTAAATAAAATAAAACATGCGGAGTTCAATAGGATTGCACCCTACAGTAATAATAACTACCTTGGTAGTCATTTGTCCACACAGACAAAACTAACAATAAACATATGTCATACAAGTTAAACTAAACGTTGCTCTGAAGGAACAAACGATAGGTATATATGAATCTTAGTTATACAAACTAGAGATTCTCGTGACCAGATTTCTATAAGCGGTACCGGCCAACCGAAAGATCACAGAGTGATCAGGAACGACCTACGCCGAAGTTTCTGTACGGAAACACACACCGGTGTACAGCTCGACCTAGATGGGTAGCCCTAAACGTTGGTTTAAATAACCATCATATTGCAAAGCAAAAAAATATTCGCCCAAAAGGCGTTTATACTGTCCCTTGATATAAAATATCAGGACCACATAACATTACTCACACACTTAAGAAGAGAGAAAAAGAAGGCTATGTTCCTATAAAGTAAAAATTTCCCATAGGCGGCACAACGCGTCATTCCATTTTAGGAAACACCCATGAAGAAAGAAAGGTGAAGTTAAACCAAACTATTAATAGTAATTTTGAAAAGCAAGAAAGAAACACGGTACGATAGATATAATCAGGAATTTAATAAGTCTATTGACTCCATTAAATCCAACAGTCACGGTAAATACGAGATACGTAAAGTCTAATTTAATAGTAGCTACTAGCACGATTTTAGATAGAACTCAAAGGTAGTAAGAATTGGAAATGACGTACACAATTATGGTTTTCAACTAGAAATAGGAAATATAAGAAAAGAAAAAAAATATTTTATAGTTGTCTGTGATTTTGATAGCTGCGCGTATCATACGTCTAAAAATAATTTAGAGACAAAATCGGTAAGTCAACATCGGTATGAAGTAACCAATAGTATGGAACTCCAAAGTCATAGTAGGTATACTCTAACAAGACAACTATAATTAATAAAGAAACAAAAGGAGATAGAGATAGGATTAATGGTTACTTGTCTTCCTTAAAAGCTCAACAGACCACTACCGGGAAGAATTCCCTACGGCTTCCCTAGGCTTATCTCTCGTGACAACTGATAAGGTCAAAGTAATCATAATCTGAGAGAAGAAAAAAAATAACATCTAGCTGAGAACGTGTTCATTAAAACTTACAGGTGGTGATTGAATTCATCAATATTCGCCAGACAAATCAAAATCGTAGACTAGCTATTAAACACTCTTAGGTCAAATAAAGCGAGGTTAGACACAACGGCTCTAAACAAATCCTCACATAACGATATACTAAATTCCACTTAAGGAAATAGTGCTAAAACTATCTAGTACTGATCATACTAAACCAAAATGTGTAAAAATACACCATACGGAAATACAACATCTAATAATGTCGTCGAAAAACAAGCAGTGATTAAACACTTCAAGATACGGTAAATATAACGAGAGAATAATTCTTCTGAACGTTATCGGTAGGGTAATGAATGTCTTCTTCATTAAACGGTACGGTAGAATTAAGTGACTATTTTCACTAAACGGTAAGATAAGGACAAAATTAACAGGAAATAATTTCCAATTATACAAAGACGGTAAGGTAGGTAATTTAAGTGATACATTCACTTAAAGGTAAAGTTCTCAAAAAAAATCGTATCACTAAACTAAAAGCAAAGAATAAGATCAGGGATGTGATAACGATGAAATGATTTAGGTGAGTTTCCACCTTATGGACGATAACAAATCTAACAAAGAAAAAATTCCCAGAAAGTACATGAAATACTCAAACAGAGGGGGGAAAGGTTTCATTTAGTCGCCTCGTACGACAAGCAGTTTAACACTTTGGGGGTTATTCTATTCCCGCCGCCCAAACGGGGTGGGGATTAACGAGAAGTATGGAGTTTGAACGAAAAAGAAAAGGGAAAGGGGTTCCATTTAGTCGCCTTTTACGACAAGCAGTTTAACACTTTGGGGGTTATTCTATTCCCGCCGCCCAAACGGGGTTAAAAACTAAAAACAGCAGAAAAAGGAAACGGAAAGTATACAAGGGTACGGTAAGTTCATATCAAATGAGAACTACTCATGACAAGATTCATCTTCGGACGAGTTATCCGAGTCTGAATAGTAGGGTTTTAAATCTTTGATGTGCCAATTACCAGCTCGAGAACCATCAGCATTTTTCAAAGTATACACAAGGGGAGATAACTTCTTGACGACTGTACATAACACAAATTTTGGAGCTAACTTGGACATAAACTTGTCGGCAGCTTTGGAGAGTACTTTATTTTTTCTCCAGACTTTGTCTCCTACTTGAAACTGTATGTCACGCCTACGTAAGTTATAGGTTTTAGAGTTACGCTGGTATCCCTGGTGAAGATTACGTTGGATTTCTTCAAAAACTAGATTTAAACCTTCTATTTCGGAAACATATTGATCATGTTGATCACAACTTTTTAGGGAAGTGGGATTATCCACTGAAGATGAAGAATAATAATTTCCCGCTACAGGAACGTATCGAGCAAAATTTAAAAACGATGGGGGATACTTGGTAACCTCATGTTTAGCGGTATTGATGGCTTGGCGGATTTTAGAAAGTTCTCTATCCCAATCAGAATGTTCTTGAATATAACATCGGATAGCAGTTCCAATGGTTTTGTTGCTTCGTTCAACAAAATTGCACTGAGGCGAATAGACAGCATTAAACCATATCTTCTGCACTTTATATTTACTACAGAGATTTTTTAACGTAGAATTGTTAAGATTTCTAGCGTTATCACAAATAACAAATTGAGGAACACCAAACATCAGGAAAACGTCGTTTTCCAAATAATTCACAATATTTTGAGTAGTAGCTTTCCTTAAGGGACATAAAAGAGTGAACTTTGAAAACCAGTCGGTAACAACAAGAAGCCAGGTATATCCTTTCTTAGAGCGGGGAAGGGGACCAACAAGGTCTAAAGCGATAATTTGCCACGGAAATTTAGCAGATTTTTCTTTTCCCATCAATCCCATCGGGGCTGAAGTTGACATTTTTTGTGCACCACAAGTTTGACAGGATTTAACAAAACGAAGAACATCTCGCCGCATCTTGGGCCAATAGTAACGTTCTTGGATTCGACTAAGAGTCTTATAATAACCTAGGTGGGCACACGTAGGAGGGTCGTGACAAGAAGAGATTACACCATGTCTTTGTGGTTTAGGTACTAAAATTTTCCACTCAATATTATTAGTGGCAAAAGGTAAGGTAGAAGGGATCAATTTAAACACCAATTCATTCTCAACTTTCCATTGCGGATAATCCTTTGGGCTTTTACGAATCTTAGTGCGAAGATCATCATACCAAGGGTCAATTTGGTCGGTAGTTACATCAAGATAAGAGAGTTGGGTTTTTTCGAAATCTGTTTCATCAGTGAACATTCTACTTAAGGCATCCGGAACGATATTTGCAGATCCTTTGCGATGAATAAGGTCAAAATTATGTTGGCGAAGTCTCATTGCCCAACGAGCAAGTTTTCCAGAGGGGTTATTAATATTTTTTAGCCATAGCAAAGAATGATGATCAGTGATTACTTGGAATTTTACACCTTCGACATAAGGTCGGAATTTTTCTATAGCGAAGATAACTGCTAGGCACTCTCTTTCGGTTACTGAATAATTTCTCTCCGGACGAGATAAGGATCGACTAGCATAAGCTATAACTACATCAGAATTATCCACGGATTGAGTAAGGACACCACCAAGACCAGTGTCACTCGCGTCACATTGAATCACGAAGGGTTTAGAAAAATCAGGTTGGGTTAATACGGGAGCAGAAACAAGGGCTTCTTTAATCTTAATAAACGCATCCTCGGCCTGATCATTCCAATCAACAGATTGTTTCTTTCTTTTTCCTTTAAGGAGATCATTGATTGGAGAAACTAAAGATGAAAAGTTCTTAATAAAACGTCTGTACCATGAACACATACCAATGAAACGCTTAACCTCAGTAAAAGTTTTGGGACGGGGATAGTTGATCATTGCTGACACTTTTTCAGGATCTGTTCGGAGTGTATTATCACCAACTACATAACCTAAGAATTTGAGCTCAGACTTAAAAAATTCACATTTCTTGACATTAATAGTCAAACCAGCTTCCTTAAGTTTATCTTTAACCTCAGTTAAAAGGGCTATATGTTCCTCGAAGGAGTTTGAACATATAATAATATCATCGAGATAACAAAAAATGTTTGGCTCATATTTTGGTCCAAAAATTGCGTCGACTAAACGTTGTTGAGTTTGTGCGGAATTACATAAACCAAAGGGCATAACGTTAAATTGGAAAGATCCTCTTCCAATGATACTGAAAGCAGTTTTTTCTTTAGACTGGGGGTCTAACGGGATTTGCCAAAAAGCTTTTCTCAAATCAACGGAACTAATAAATTTTGTGCCTTTTAACAGGGAAAGAATCCTATCAATATTTGGTAGTGGATAGGTGTCATGTTTAGTCACCTCATTAAGTGATCTACCATCAAAACAAAAACGATATTCGTCATTGGATTTCTTAACAAGAAGAACAGGGGAACACCACGGACTGTTTGAGGGCTCAACGACTCCTAAACGAAGCATCTCATCAAGTTCATCATTTAAAATTTTTGACATATATGGAGACATAGGAAAAGGTCTTTTCTTAAAGGGTTTGGCATCACCAGTATCGATACTCATTTGGATCTTATGGGTCCGACCCAAACCTTTCGTATTACTAACTTCGGAAAATGAATCGATAACTTTTTGGGCTAAAGATTTCTGAGAAGATTCCAAATTGTCAATGGTACATAAAGAGATAGTCGTCAAATCAGAATCTGTCATAGAAATAGATTGGGGATTTGTGTTATAACCGGAGGACCAAGTGTTAGAAGAGAAATCTAATATTAGAGAAAAGGTTTTCACAAAATTGCTACCTAAGATAAAGGTATAATCTAGAGAAGGGACTACTAAAGCTTTAACAAGGTGACAATGATTATTCGCAACTATTGGGAGATCTACCACACCAGACACAGATTGGTTGGTTCCATCAGCCAATGAAACATTTTGATGTTTTGAAGGACTAATATTTATCTTATTGTATTCTAAAAACTTTAATGCTTTGTTCCCAACAATTGTTATGGAACACCCGGTATCGAGAAGTACGGTAAACTTGTGAGAAAAAATCTCAATGGATATATAGGGCCGAGAATCAGTAGTTTTGTTTATTATCATTGGAGCTACTCTTTTAGGGGGATACGACAAATAAAAATTTCGGACATAACATAACCATTTTGACCATTGGTCTTGTTTCATTTTGTCGGATTTACTAAAACGGCAAGGGGTAGAGACTGTACCGACATGACAACCTCTGGAATTTAGTTTTTTGTACAATTCGGACAAGTTGCGACGGTAAAGTTTGGTGAACCACACCGATAACAAAAACGACCATTTTTAGGTTTACGGCACGAAGAGTGAAAATGTCCTGTCTTCTGACAGTTCCAACAAATGATTTCGGTAAATTTTTTCGTTCTATCATCAGAAGTCGAAGATTGGTTGGGTTTCCTATCTGACGAGGGTTTTCCTGCTGAGGGAATATTTTGCCGGGATTGGTTAGTGGAAGACGAAGGACTAGGCTCTACTACAGATACTTTAGAGGGAGGGGAAAACCTTGCTTGAAGAGACGGATTAGCATCCTCTAGTTTCTTAACAATCGTTATCAAATCTTTAACAGTGTTGACGTCACTTAAGATAACGTGAGGAATGTGTTCTGCCAAGATATTTTTTTGAATAATTCTTAGCTTAGTGGATTCAGCAGGTTCACGAGAAAGACGACTAAGAAGAGAAAGCATATAGGCAACGAAAATGACGATAGGTTCATTTCGTCGTTGTTTACGGGATTTAATTTCTTCCCAGAGACTATCGTCAAAGTTGGGAGGAAGGAAATTAGCCTTCAGGGCTTGAATAAGTTCTTCCCAGGAGGTCAAAGAGGACTTAACGGTACGAAACCATACCGCGGCATCACCTGAGAAAAGTTCTATAGCTGACTGGAACAAAAGTTCTGTCTTAACATTACGGGATTCTGCCAATTCATTTACTCTTTCAATAAAGTTAAACACAGACTTAGGGTCGCCATTAAATTTGACATCCCATTTCGAAAGCTTAATAGAATGAGAGTCGGGGTTTGTAATATTAATAACGGGAGGAGGTCTATCTTCAGTTGTAGTTGGACTAGAAGAAGATATTTGGGTAGTTGGGGTAGCTTTCTCTATTAAATCTTGCTCTAAGAGTAGGCAAGTGGCTCTAGATTCATTTCGGAAAGTAACCTGATCAGCAGTAGGGGATTCGGAAAGGGGAACTCTTTGAATTCTACCTAATAGATGTGCTATCCTAGACTTAACACGACGGAAACATGAGTCGGTTGAAGAACCTTCAAATTCTTCAACTAATTTCGAAATACTATCAATGGAGTTCTGTATTGCCAGACTCTCGTCATTAAAGTTTAAATCATCTAGAGTTAAGTTACTATTGGAATCTTTAGCTAACAATTTTTTTAAAATCTTACGTTTCTCATCAATTTTCCTTCCAGTAATTGTTCCTCTTATTTTCAATTCATAGTTAACTTCTTCAGTAGTTAGAAAGTTTACTTCAAAATCAGACATGTTTAAAAGGATTGAAGTTTCTTTTTATTCGCTAACAACAAAAAAGTTTTAAAGTGTGTTTAGAAGTAACGATAGACAAATTGGGGTGAATAATTAAAACTAAAAGTTTATTAAGATTTAATGACATAAAAGTTTCTAAAGAAAAGATACTCGGGCCCCACACGCTGGGCGCTATTTTTGTGTAACCCCTTTTTTTGATGTCAAAGGCTCACAAAGGGTTAGTCAAATGCGGACGGCACTCAGGGGGTAGGAGGAGAGCGAGTCGTGGGTCGAAGGAGCAATTGGGCGAGTATCTAGGAAAAAGGAAACATAGAAAATATTTACAAATCGGTAAAGGGCGCCACTTATTTTTTTTTATAGTGAAATAGGAAAGAAAATAAGAAACCTATTCTGAAATAGTTGATTAAAACTGAAATGGTTAGGAACACACTTTAATTGAGCTTATCCTTAAGTCAATAATTATTTTACACTTACCTTATTGATTCTACAATTCCTTGAATCCTTTTGTCTTATTAAAATCTAAATCTTTATTAAACAAGAGGTTTGAATCGGAACAGTTACTGGTAAGGTATAAGAAATAAATACTCAACGATATCAATAAAAACAATAAAACAATGTATTAAAAAAATAAAACAAAAATCACCAGTAATAGCGAGAACGGTTATCACCACAAAGCTAACACTTCTGTTTATACAGTGAAAGATATTAATCGGTATTTGACAATACGGTTATTAAAAAAACTAATATTCCTGTACAGATAATATTACAGACCTTATCTAAATTGCATAACCTATTTTCAATAAAAGGAAGTATGTAGAGAACTCAATTACAACGAAATATATACTGAAGGTATATTTCCTTTCTTAAAAAACAAAATTCAGTTCTCTAAAGAATGCACTCTGAGTGTTCTAAATATCTAAAGATTAACATATACATGAATATAAATATGAAATTTAGCAATACAAGTACCATAGAGGTAATAATCATGTAAGATTGCGATTGAACACCAACACTTTGGAGAAAGTTAAAAAACAAAATTTAAAAGTACTACATATTTATCATTCAATCATAGATCCATAGATTTTAATAGTAACTACTGTTATTAACTGATTTAATACCGCTAAAAGCTTATAACAATTTAAATTTAAATAGAATCACTATAAAAAGTTTCCAAAAGCATATTCTTCTGAATAAGCACTAAATTTGTGACTGTTTCTTAGAATATTCGCAGTTCAACTAAGTATCGAACATAGAGAAATAACAGAAAGAATAGTCGAAAGTTTACCTTGTAATCCAGAACCAAAAATCATACGTCGTGACCGGTAGTCACACTTCTACTATAATAAAGCTTCTTAAAACATACCATAATTAACCAAGAACCATGTAGAATTAAACATCAGCACATAGGAAATCATCTATAAAACCATCCATAAGGTTTTTAGATCACTAGGTATCCATTTACCTCGGTACCATATAATTTTATCAAAATTTCAAAATGGAGTCTTCCAACAGACAGCACGTACCACCATGAATTTTATTGATACCATAAATCAAACAGATTGTACTTCCAAATTAAGCACATCTACATCCAAATTGAAATGCAGTATTTTTTATACACTTCCGATACGGAATAAACCAAAAACAAACGGTAATCTTAATGCTGTGAATTAACCGGCAGCCATTAATTTGCACAAACAAGGAACCGAAATATGCTTCCTTTCGCTTCAAACATAAAAACGTAAGTCCTTTCCAAAAAGCGTTCTTTCACCCTCTTTGCTTAACTCGGGTCTTATCGAGTATTAACGCTCGATATTCGCTTTCGCCTGTCAAAATTTGAAGTAAGGTTGGTTGCATACCGACAAAAGTGTAAATGAGAATATAATATTCTGTGTCTATGAAATAGGTAAAGTTGGTTGCATACCGACAAAAGTGTAAACGAAAAGATAATATTAATTAAGGTGGTTTTTTGGAAATGCTACAATATAAATTTCAGAGGCTTTTGTGTAAAATATTTTTAATAGAATCGTCTCCGCGACTTTACTAAACACCATGAAAATGAATGAAAAATCGAATAATATCACATAAAATTTGCCGATTTAATTTGTTTAAACAATCAACGACACGTAAAATTATTTATATGTGACCGTGGAGCGCGTATTCAACCCTTAAAAATCGAAAGGAAATGGTCGGTTGCTGACAAAATTAATTGAAACGCCGAATGCAGCCGCGCAGATGGCGACTTTCTATCGCTGCAGCAACCACTTTCTCCACTGTTTGCAAAATGCAGAAGTGGTTTTTCTTACACAGAAATTGATGACCTTTCAGATGAGCTAGGGTTTTTTGAGGAGATCGATCATTCTAGATACTTAGATACGAGGCGTCGCTTCTCATGCTGCTGCCACTGATTAGGCCAATCAGGGGGGCTTGCAGCACTGCATTATCGTATAGTTCTATCACTCCCCTATTTCGAGGAACAATTAAAAATTGGGAGTCTTATCATACTAGAAACCGTATTTTTTAATATATTTTTTTTATTTTCTTTTAGGACATTGCCAGGTTTTTTGCATTGCAGCACCGCCATTCCGTGTTCCTCTAATAATGACGTGACTAATTATATATATTTCATCTGGGAGTCTTATAGAACTAGGTTTAGTGTCGTGGGCTCTTAGACTAGCCCATCGTATGATGATAGAATCGAATTCCATTGGTCAGAGAAAAAAAATCAATAATTTTTTAACGGACTCTTGAAAAATTCGTCAGGTACTTGGCATGTGAGAGAAGCGTGGACAGCGCGTGGAGTTCAAGCGCCCAATGCTATTAGTCGAAGAAAAAAATCAATACTTTAAAACATCAGGTGACCAAAGAATCTCGAACGGTCGTTTCAGTTCTCACAAATAGCTTAAGTCAGTATTGGCTTTAGGAGGCGAGAATTGACAAAAATATGGATTTTTATCGTAGAGTTTTTTAAAAATGCTACACCCCCAAACGACGATAAGACAGTTTATTCATTTTGCTGTGATAGGCTATAATTCGTCAATCCATAGCGTTACGAAATGCAAACCCTACGACATTATCCATGGAGACACCAAAGCTTTATATCCTTTTGATTTGACAGACGAAAAAATTATAAATGACTACATATCAGACAGAAAAATTAGACTTGAAATTATATACAAAGACATTAAAAATCGAACTCAAGTGTAAAAAAAAATAATAGGATCCCGAAATGAATCACGCGAAGAACCCTCGGCTTACGAGAAAGGAAAAGACATATTCATTAAAAATCGGGACGCTGGACGTAATAAATCGAAACCCCGACATATTAGAGCATCCCTTAGTAAAGACTTGGGAAATAAAATAGTAACTAGTAAAAAACTAGTTTTGCATAAATCCAAAGTAAAACGACCAATATCTACTATTAAAACTTCTTTGCAGGAGAAAAATGGAAACCCAAAGAAAACTGACATATCTAATATTAATCCTTCCACTTCTTAATCCCGTAGTTAGTGACGTAGAATTTAGAAGTTGATTGAAACTAAGCATACTCTTATACACTATATTGAAACTAAACTATTAGTCGCGCAAATTAACAAAACCAAATTATTTTATCAAAAAATAGTCATTATCGCAAATCATAAAATGCTCTTACACAAATCTGAAGAAATACATTACTTACTATCACATACAGAATATCTTATTAATATGGAAAACACTAAGTTAAATAATCTTTTACCTGCAAATAGAATTAAGAGAGGCCTTATAGTTGGCATTGGAACTGCAAGCAACTGGTTATTTTGCACTTTAGATCATGACGATGAAATTCGATATGATGAACAAATTCGACAACTCTCTCAAAATCAAAAATCTCTTTATCGAGAGCTAAACCACAGCCGTACTTTACGTTGTAAAGTACGGCTGTGTCTAAACCTCCAAACTTCCTTAAGTAAACCTTTAATTAAATATTATAATAAAACTATAACTGATCTTCGAGACAATCAATTGTTAATCAATGGTAGACTGAATCAATTAACTGAAAAAATCAATAATTTCACAGACGATATCTACATATTATCCATTCACTTCTTATTCCTATCTCAGTAAACTATGCATTTTATTTCTTGGATTGGCACTTCATTTTGTTGGGTTGGTACCTAAACTAAACTAAACGTCCTGTCCTACTGTCGAAATATTGACAGCTCATATTATCAAAGGTTAAAATTTTTAAAGATAGAAATATTCAATAAGCAATGCCAAAAAAATCAGTATAGAACTACATAACAACATCATTAAATGTTATGGTATGTTTAAGAAATAAAGCAACAGCAGCGAAAGTGGCTCAGATCTTTAAGGTAAGTGCCTACCATTTTGCTATTTCTTTTAAATGAATGCTAGTTTGTGACAGCTAACATAAAATTATATATTTTGCATTAGATTAATTGAAAGAGGTTTTTGTAATGATTTTATAAATATATATCACTTTTTAAATAAAATTTATATTATTAACATAATACATAACCGTTTTGACAGATATCATAATAAATTATAAACAACGTTGTCAAATTTCACATTTCTAAATTAAACATTTTGTAACTATAATTTAATTCAAAATTTTGTTAAATATTTTTAAATCTCATATCTACCTTTGTGTAACTCAGGTATATTTTTTGAAACTAATTAATATGACAAACATTCTAAATGCTTAATTTTTTTAGATTAGTGTTTGGAAAATACGGAGAATTATTAAGGATTAAAAAATAATGAGAAAGTCGCCAGATAAAGGAAGTTAAACTGCTACATTTGAGAAGTTTATTTTAAAAAAGACTTACAGCGACAGATTTGGATCTACCATTCTAAAAATGAAGATTTTACTTTGGACTGATGCTATGATGCTAAACAGAATTTTGATTTTAAAGGGGGACGCACTACACTATACAAACTTATAAAATTAATGGGATACAAATTTAAAAAAGTAAATGGACGACATATTTTATGTGAACAACGACACGTTAAAACTAGTAAAATCACTTTCATTCGGAAATATAAACAACTGAACAATCTTACTGAGAGAGTTACATTCGTGTACCTAGATGAAACATGGATCTATTAAAATGGTAGCTCAGTGCGTCAGTGGGTACACGATTCTGACCTGAAAAGTAATCCAGCTCGTGTAAAATCCGAAGGAAAGCGATTTACTATTTTACACGCTCACACGATAGTGGATGATTTTTGGAAGGATGTGACTTGTTACTAGAGTCTTCGAATACAGACTTTGACTATCACAAAAGTATGAATAGTGACCTTTTTAAAAACTGGGTTGTTAATCAACACATTCCTGCTCTATCTGTATTTCAAGAAAACTGTGTGGTGGTCATGGACAACGCGCCATACCACCCTATTTTAGCGAAAAAAGCGATGTTGCAGGAATGGTTGATTAACAATAACATTACGTTTGACACAAAAATGATAAAGAAACAACTGTACTCAATAATCTTACCTTATAAAACTGACGAAAAGATATATGTAGTGGATGAAATTTTAAAACAACGAGGACATGAAGTATGTATTTCGACTACCACCATACCATTGTCATTACAATCCAATAGAACTAGCATGGGGGTTTACTAAGACATATTATAACAAACATATAACATCTACTTATCTTGACCAGGATAGAGTTAAAAAAACGTGGACAGAAGCATTGACTAAATGTACCTACACCAGACATGTGGCGAAATTTTTGTTGACATACAGACGAACTTATTTTTGCAGATTGGACTACTTACATGGGAAACTGCTCACATGACAATATTCCTCCTTTAATTATTTCATTGGAGGAATCAGATTCTGACGATTCCGATTTTGGATTTGATAGTGACTCTGATGCTTCCAGTGAAATAATGGAAGAGGATTGATCATACAAATACACCGACAACATTTACACGTTACATCTAAATCTGCATCTGTATTTGTTTTTATTTGCTTTTATGTAATTTATTAAAATTCATTCATCGTATCGGTTTGAAAAATTTCTGAAGAACTTCTGTTATAAAGAACATTGTCAAAACATCTGCATATATAAGTCAAATGCGACTCCACTTGGGGCGAACCAGGAAAATCAAATTTGTACTGGAGTAGTTTCCTCAATTAACCCATTGGATGTGAAATTTTATTACCCTACAGCCACTATTAGAATAATGTCACACTACGATGCCATTTGGATGTAAAATAGTAGACTTTAAAAAGATGGATATAAAATTTGAGTACTGTGTTTTTATGTCAAACTCAAAAATGATTAAATAATTTTTTTACCACTGCTTGAATAATTTAAAAGTTTTATTATACATTTGTAATTTTTTTTTTACTGTTGCTTAATTAATTTAAAAGTTGTATTAAACGTTTTTAGTTAATATATGTATATGTGTTACATTTTGAATTGTACTTATTTATTTGTAATAAAATGTAAATATAAAAGTATATTTTTCGTTATAGGCCAATAAAATAATAATTGACTATAAATAGGGATCTGTTCTGTGTAAAGGA
This sequence comes from Altica lythri, assembly GCA_964028335.1. Lineage (NCBI taxonomy): Eukaryota > Metazoa > Arthropoda > Insecta > Coleoptera > Chrysomelidae > Altica > Altica lythri. The sequence goes on from OZ034811.1 coordinate 3,666,954, forward strand.
ATGTGTTATTTTGAGTATCAGTCAAAATTCATGTGAATTCAAAAAGACCATTCTTGGATATTAATACTACTTGCAGCGAAAACTGACGCATCTACTTTAGTATTCAATTTAATATTAAATATATTGACTTATTTCCTGCAAGTTTTAAATTTGGTTTGCAAATTTAATTACTTAAGATATTTGTACTGAATACACATATTTTGATTGAAGACGTGACAACATTGTACTTACAATTAACAAAACCACAGAACAGTAAACTCAGACGTGTATTATACAGGGCGAATTTCATGTTACTAACAGAGCCTACTGAGATAGGAATAAAAAGTGAACGGATTATATACATATCACTTCAAAATGCTTTAGATCAAGTAATACTAAATTGTCAGAATTAAATTAACTTTTTAGATAACTTGGAGAATGCGATTATGTGTGGACAATTAGGAAAATGACATACAGCTATTTTAAACATTGACCAACCACATACATTAGTAACATATCAATTAATAGGTGTTCAGATATCCGTAAATCAATCCAAAATAATTTTCGCTTTGCATTTACCTATTTTAAAAGAAAATACCTACCATATGTTTTAAATTATTGGCCTTCCTTACCGAAATTCCATAATTATCCCAAAAAACCCTTACCTTATACTCGGTACACAAGGCTACCAATACGAGCTAGAACCCAACAGTAGAGCTGCAGTAGAGTAAACTAGTATAAGAAAAGAAAAAATTACAACAGATGACTGCCTCATACCATTGATACAAGCGAATAAGCCAAACTGCAGAGCCGAAGAAGCGATGTTGGACCACCCAATTGTTGAACAATTAAATGATAGATTCATATTATTATTATTATTACCAGCCGATAAGACCATTAAAACGGAGTCTCTCTTTAATTTATATTGAAATGGGAAGCATTTTAAATAATATTGAATGCAAGTGGCTTTTACTTGATGAATATCCATGTTCACAATTTAATCACACGAGTACTTTTTGATATTCACTTTTATTTCACAAGCTTACATAACATGTTTCGATATACAATATCTTCATCAGATGTAAAATAAGTACTAAACTAATATAATATAATATAATAAGATTTTCAAATTATATTTATCTAATTAGGAACTTTCCACTTAGGTAAAGAGATTACCTAAGTAAGGGTGAATTTGTTAAATCTACTTGGTCATTTAAAAGCAATTTAGAATGTTTATATTTATTTATTTTAGACGGGTTGCTAGTTGTTTACAAAAAGAAAACAAAGTTGAATAATAAATTTATTTATTTACAGCATACTGTTAAGTATAAGAGTGTATTAACTACAGTTAAAATAATTTTTCGCCAGTGTCAATTTTAATATGCTCTTTTAATTTATATTGAAATGGGAAGCATTTTAAATAATATTGAATGCAAGTGGCTTTTACTTGATGAATATCCATGTTCACCATTTAATCACACGAGTACTTTTTGATATTCACTTTTATTTCACAAGCTTACATAACATGTTTCGATATACAATATCTTCATCAGATGTAAAATAAGTACTAAACTAATATAATGAAGTTCTGGAAGTAAAAACTGATTTGAATGTAAAATTTTATAAAATAGTTTGGAATAAATATAATTTACAAGTTTAATACTATTTTATTTAACCATTTTATACCTGCAATATACTTTTTTAACAAACTCTACTTAATGCGATTATACAACCGTGGACGAGCTAATGGGTAAAATTAGTTGACCATTAAATGCTCGAAACATGTTATGGAAGTCTGTGATTATTTCCTTTGATTCAAATTAACCAATAGAATGTCATAATTTTTTGAAATTGGACCAATCAGAATAAAATATCAGCAACTATTGCACTAGAGAAATAGTCACGTCAAATATTTACCAGTTTAACAACGGCATTATTAATTATTGTTATAATTTACCACAATGGAAAGATTTGGTGCAGTAGATTCTAATGCAATCGAAAAAGCTGTTCTCAGGAAATAATCTTCCTAAATATAACACAACCTTGATTAATAGTTTGTTATTTTTGTTGTTGCTAAATTTCTCGAACATTTTACAATTTGTTTCGACATAATTTGATATTAATAATTAAAAATTAAAGCTCTATGTCTTTAATCAAATCATTAACGTCAAATTATGTCTCAACAAATTGATAGTAAAATATTCTCGAAATCTAGATACCACAAAAATAACCGACTATAATCAAGGTCTTGTTATATTACCCTTGATTATCAAAAAATACTCGTGTGATTTAATCACCGGATGTAATAAAACATTTTAAACAAATTTCAGATCTGAAAGGTTATTCACCAGTGTGAGTTATAATATGCTTTTTTAAATGTCCCCTTTGTGTGAAACTTTTTGAACAAATCTTACATTCAAAAGGTTTTTTGCCAGTGTGAGGTCAAATATGCTGTTTTAATTCACTGGATCGTATGAAACATTTTGAACAAATTTGACATTTAAAAGGTTTTTCGCCAGTGTGAGTTCGAATATGCCTATTTAAATTACTGGAACCTGTGAAATATTTTGAACAAATTTTACATTTAAAAGGTCTTTTACCAGTGTGAGTTCGAATATGCTGTTTTAATTGACTGGATTGTATGAAACATTTTGAACAAATTTTACATTGAAAAGGTTTCTCACCAGTGTGAATTTTAACATGATTTTTCAAATACTTTTTTTGTGTGAAATATTTTGAACAAATTTGACATTTAAAAGGTTTTTCGCCAGTATGAGTTCGAATATGCTGTTTTAATTGACTGGATCGTATGAAACATTTTGAACAAATTTGACATTTAAAAGGTTTTTCGCCAGTGTGAGTTCGAATATGCCTATTTAAATTACTGGAACCTGTGAAACATTTTGAACAAATTTTACATTTAAAAGGTCTTTCACCAGTGTGAGTTTTAATATGCTGTTTTAATTGACTGGATCGTGTGAAACATTTTGAACAAATTTTACATTTAAAAGGTTTCTTGCCAGTGTGAACTTTAACATGATTTTTCAAATGCTTTTTTTGTGTGAAACATTGTGAACAAATTTCACACATGAAAAGTTTTTCACGAGAGTGAGTTTTAATGTGATGTTTTAAATGTCCTTTTTGTGTGAAACATTTTGAACAAATTTTGGCATTTAAAAGGTTTTGTACCACTGTGTCCACTGTGAGTTCCCATCTCTTTAATTTGTTTTAAAGCAGAATTGTTCCTTCTCAAAATGACAGATTTTTTACTATTAGCTAAAGAGTGATAAATGTAAAAATGATTTAAAAACAACACTTTATCATAGAAAATTTTTCCACAAGAAGAACATGTTCCATAAAGTTTTCCAAAGTGATTTTGCCTTTTTTTTTGTCGCATATAGGGAACCTGAAATATATAAACTCATATCAATATTAATAATGCTACTAATAAATAGAAGCAATAAAATAAAATAACCTTTTAACCCCTTCCACACGATATAATTTAAGTGACAATTTGACTAAATTGCACCGTGTAGGTTCAAATTGGCCAACTCAAGGGCATTGGACTGCACGATTTGATTGACTCGAAAAAATTGGGTGGTGTGGATTCTGATAAGCCAAAAATATGATCAATAAAATGATGATATTGCTTTTCTATACCTAATTTTTCAGATTTTCAGACGCGATTTAGGCCAGTATGCCTTTTTCAGTACATTATACTATTGACAATTCGATGATAATAACCAATTAATGGAAGTGTCATCGAGTGTTCTTCATCTATAAAAAAGTTAACAAATTTGTTTAGAAATTAATCATTTTTATATGATTTTACTCAAGCTGCCATTTATGCTAAAATAAAATTCGATCAAAGTATTACTTGAATGGCCATTGGCATACCGTTAGTGTGAACCTAGCAGGTGGGCATGCCCAGGTAGATATGCTTTCTAAAATATGCTTTATCCGTGTTCGGAAACAGGCTGCCAATGTAGAATATTCTTGATATTACTATACAATTGCTACAGGTAAGATGGCATACCCTTTGTGCATGTCCGTGTATATCTCATATGGTAGTAATTTTGCGATGTTAAACGATAAGTTTCCGTCATTTTACTCAAGTCCAAATTGATACCATAAAATATATGTATCCTCAAATGTCAACATTGAAAATGGCATACGATTCAAACAGGTTTGACATAATAAATAATGAAGATCAATTTGTAAAATAAAGAGACAATTATCTGTGTATTTATTCAGTATGACATTTCATTGTTGATGCAATTATTACCTAACAAATCAAAATAATTAATGGCATACAAGTTGTGCGAGCTTTACTGGTGTAATTTCGTGAAAAACATTGCGAAGTTATAAAAAAAATTACTGTGCTTTAGGTCAGTATGCCTTTTGTTCTATACATAAGGTTGAGTATTAACTTGCAATAAACAACTATGGCACCACAAGTTATGCGAGTTCATCATATAAAAAATTCATATGAAAAAACATATGACCGCACATTTTATGACGTAGCAACGCTCATTCCTCTAATCCCAACAGTGATGATCCCTGCAATTTGGCTGGAGCATCGAAGAAAACGGTACATACACGTTCCGTTGGTTTGAAGGAGATGAGGTGCCACACTTCGTCCAGGAAATCTTTCTAACACCCGACAAAACTGAAGGTAATATATAAGCATGATGATTTCTTATTATTTACATCAGTTATTAAAATTCATTAAATTGTTTGATATTATTATTTATAGTGTCACATACGATAATAGGGTAGTTTAATTGTTTTATATTTCTTTGTAATATTTTGTATTATTTTTTATTGTAATCATTCAGGTCAAAGTCAGTACGTTAGATTTCAAGGCGACCTTATATAGTTTAATTCTTATTCTCACGTAGCGTATGAATTGGCTATAAAAGAGCGTCGTTGAGGTCGCACTCGAGGAGTTCGGTGTCGGAGGTTGTCTGTAAGGGTCACCCTTGGGATGTCCCTAAAACAGACCCTTGGGTCTGGGCCGTTGTGACTCTTGAGGTATTTTCGTGAGTAAATGTGACATGCCACCATATAGTTATTTGGTAAGATTAGTATAGTTAGTGAGTTATTCGTTATTCATTGTTTGTTTCTTGTTAATATATTTGTTGTTTGTTTCCTGTTGTTTATCTTATCTTCCCCTTGGTTAATTTTCTGTCTTCAGCAGGATACCTAACCAGGGGGTAGATAACCACGACCTGGGTGGGAAGTGCCTTCAGTTAGCTACCCCTCATCCCAAAACACTAAGACACACTTCCCCAATCCTCCCCAGGCGTGACAATAGATCCAGAAAATGATTGCCAGCATGATACCGTCATCGAATCTTCGGACGATGAAGATAATGAGTATGATGATGACTACGGTTATGATGATGAAGGGAAGGATACTAAGGACCAAACTCATATAGATGGTGATGACGAGGAAGAAGATAATGAAAGCGATAAAGACTAAAATACGGAAGTAGACTTTACTGATGAATAAAAAAATTAAAAGTAATATGTATGTGAGTAATAAATTTAATTTATATGGAATAAATTACTTTATTGTGCCAAATCGTACCTCAATTTGCTGGAATAAGCATTTATTTGCCCTAAATATAGATTTAATAACATTTAATGAATCCCAAAAAAATACAATTTTCGCGGTAATGAAATAAATAATTATATTAGTGTATAATAAAATGATTTGTGGAAGAAATAAGAAGAGTTTTAACAAATAAATAGTACAAGCACTACTGACCTTGAATAGACACGTTTCACTTCAAGTTTAGTACTAGAATGCCACCAAGCTCTAACTGAGGCCAGCCAGAATAACGTTGTCACTCTCAGCTGGATCAAAGGACATGGGAACTCTAAAGGCAACCGCATTGCGAACAATTTAGCAAGGAGGGCTGCGGGCTACAAATATGTTAGCCCTCGCCCGTTTACCAAGCTAACATTGTCCGCAGTCGTGGACCTTATCAAACAGCACTCTCACCAAAAATTTATACAGTGCTGGGATGAAACTACGAACTGTAGACTGGCCAGAGAGTTATTACCTCATCCTGGCGAGAAAACAGCAAAAAAATTTAAGGCATTGACCAGACAAAATCTCCGAACAGCTGTGGGAATCTTGACAGGTCACTGCCAATTGCAACAACATCTCTTTAGGATGAAATTAACAGCATCGCCGCTATGCAGAGGCTGCGAACAAGAAGAGGAAACAGTAGAACACATTATGTATGACTGCTCTGCTTTTTCTGAAATCAGAAGATCCGTGTTGGGCGAGTATTGGATTACACCAGCCGATGTCAGGGAGATTCCCCTCGGGAGCCTCATCACCTATTTTAAATCAGTAGGCCTGGTGACAGCCTGAGGTGAGGATATCCCTACAATACGGGAGGATTCACAATGGGTCATATGTGGCCTCAGTGCTGGCTAAGCACTTGCTCGCCCCTCCCCAAATTTCCAGATCCAGAGAAATAAATAGTATATAGAATTTATAAATTCGAAGCTGAAATAAACGCAGCATAAGTGATTTTTTCCATAATGAAAATTTTGTTTTTTAAAAGCCGCAGACCAGTCTAATCAGTATGCCCGTTATTATTTGATCCAAATATACCGCGATTCAATATTTTACAAAAAGGTATACTGTTTACAAAGGAAGAAAATCGTCATTTAATTTGCACTAATCCTTCTCCGTATTCACATACTATTTCATAATTTCAGAACTTCGGACGTTATCAAACGATATGCCATTTTTTGTAGCACCCAAATATATCTTAAATAGGTTAAAAACAAAGTGGCATACAGATTAAACACACGGCAATTTTCCGTTCCATTTCGCAATTTTTTTCGCGTATGCCTACATCAGTTAACCGCCCAATTGCAATGCCAACTTTATATACGTCAAACGCTATCATGAACTTCATAAAACCAAAATGGCATACTGATTTTAATGACGGAAACTTATCGTTTAACATTGCAAAATTACTACCATATGAGATATACACGGACATGCACAAAGGGTATGCCATCTTACTTGTAGCAATTGTATAGTAATATCAAGTATATTCTACATTGGCAGCCTGTTTCCGAACACGGATAAAGCATATTTTAGAAAACATATCTACCTGGGCATGCCCACCTGCTAGGTTCACACTAATGGTATGCCAATGGCGATTCAAGTAATACTTTGATCGAATTTTAATTTAGCATAAATGGCAGCTTGAGTAAAATCATATAAAAATGATTAATTTCTAAACAAATTTGTTATTTTTTTTATAGATGAAGAATATGGAGGGTAGAGGTAAGGAGAACTGTCTCCGTGTATTGAATGTGTCCGTCAAAATGTGGTAAATAAGGGTGGCGCTACGATCGTAGTAGGGTAAATTTTAAAAAAAGCGCCATAATTTCTTAGAGTCGGATAGATAAATAAACAAGGAAAGACACATTTCCGCTTTATTATGACACCATTTTTAAAATAATCATAAGATACATAAGATAATCATAAAGTATAAAACGAATTTAAAATACACTAAACTGAATTCGCTGACTACGTTTTTTTATAGCACTTATATAATTTGTGACTTATATTACGAAATCATACGACATTTCAATCAATTTGTCAAAAACTGCTACATTGATTCTGTACCCTACATCTACTTTAGCGCCATTGTAGTGGCAAGTTTGAGAAGTGTTATGTTCCTCTAAAAAGTGGACACATTTTTAATCATTTCCCATTTAAGATCGTTCTCCTTACCTCTACCCTCCATAATGAAGAACACACAATGACACTTCCATTAATTGATTATTATCATCGAATTGTCAATAGTATAATGTACTGAAAAAGGCATACTGGCCTAAATCGCGTCTGAAAATCTGTCACTATCTCCCGGTCTATAATTGTTTGTTGTAACACAGTTAAAATAAATATGACAAAATAACCAGAGGAATGTCACAGAAAAAGTCAAACAAATTTAATAAAAAATTAAATGGTTAAGAAATGTGAAATCATATATTGTAATTTTAAGTAAAAATGTTATTAACCTAACTATAAAATTTTATGCAATATTCAAAACGAAATAGCGTTACAATTAATTTTCAAAAAGTACGTAATAAATACAATTCAAATTTCATCAATTTTTTCCTAAGGTTTCCGGCAATTTTTTGATAGTATTGTTTGAACTATCATCTCTAGAATCTTGATAAAACATTTCATGGAAATAGTACCAATTACCGTAAATTACAATTTATCCAAATGTAAGTGAAATTTTATTTGGAGAAATATTTGAAAGCATCTGTTAGCATATCTTAAACATCATTATAATTTATGCTTAAAATATAATCGCTTGCTACAAACGCAAATTTTATGTCAAGAATTCAAACATATTTGTTTTTAAATTTACTTTAATTGACTACGTAAGGAAAATTAAATTATGTAAATATAAAAAATGCACAAACTTACGTTTTTTTCTAGAATACATGTTGATTGTATGTACTATTTGTCGATTTTCACCAAAATCATTTCTACAAACAGGGAAATCACATGGATGCTGTGTAATTTCTGTCTTAATTTCGATATCACTTTTTCTTTCTTGCACACCCTCATTTTCCAGTTTTATATATTCTCTGTTCATTAACACATCACTTTTAGTAGGAGAAACTTTTTCAACATAACTTTCCGTTCTGATCTTACAGAGATCGAATTCGAGTTTACATTCTTCAATATCAATTTCTTCGGTTTTAATATTGGATAACAAATCCATTTTCTGATAAGTTTCTGGTTGTAACAAACAACACTGAAATTAATGACAAACTTTATTACTCTATCACTCAAGACATTTAAAAAAGTAACATAATCTGGGATTTAAAACTTTGGTACACTTCGGATTTTTGGCAAATGTAACACTATTTAACAAATAAATTACTATTTCAGAGATAATATATTATCTCATAACTAGTTGTTGCCCGCGACTACGTTTGCGTGGTTATAAAGATATGCATTACTATTAAGTTGTTTAATATAAATTAATAGTTGTAAAATGATGAAATATCAAATATCTTCATATCTTACTCATTTTTGAGATTTTTGAAGTGATAACTTCTTATGAAAGGGTAATCTGCTTTGTGACGTAATGCGTTACGGGGCTACTATATCTAGTAGGCAACAAATAAAACGTTATAACCTATCAAACGATAGGAAATTTTCTCAAAAATCCAAAATTCCAATTTGTTTTTTCATATCTTTTATAGTTTTCAATATAAGGGGAAATTACAAAATTTTTGTTAAAGTTTGTAATTCCCTCGGATATCGAAAACAGGAAAAGTTATAAAAAAAATAATAACATTTCTAAATTTTTGATAGGTTATAACTTTTTGTATGTTTACAAATAAAAAAGTTATTTAACTTTAAAATTTTTGTTGCTTTTTCATTTTTATTATTGACAAAAGTTAGAAATTACGAAAAATTAAAAAAGCTAGTAACTTTTTTATTTATTACCGTACATAAAGTTATAACCTATAAAAAGAAAGGAAATTTTCTCAGAAATCCAAAATTTCAATTAGTTTTTTCATATCTTTTATAGTTTTTAATTTACAGGGGCATTACAAAATGTTTGTTAAAAATTGTAATTTCCTTGTATATCGAAAACTAGAAAAGTTATAAAAAAACAATAACACTTCCAAATTTGATAGGTTATAACTTTTTGTACGTTCACAAATAAAAAATTTATCGAACTTTTTGTAGTTATTTAATTTTTACATTAGTTGAAGTTCTGAGACGCACACGTTTTTTTTAATTTCAAAAAGATTCTAATTCAGTGCAAAATTTCTAATTAAACACAAAAAATCGTTTTTCAATATTTTTTTTTGTTTTTATCTATCTATATCGAAAAAAACTATGACAAAAAACTGAAATTTGATGAAAATTCTTCTTGTTATTACAGCTATTAGTCCCCGGCAACATAAAGATTAGAATATCATAGGTTAAGTGTTTTTTTTTGTTGATATATTTAATAATAGTTGAATAAATACCAATATCAATAGTTCTTTTGTTGATATACAATTTTCTTCAACTTATTAGTTCAACCCTGTATATCTCAAAAACTATAAGATGTATTAAAAAATTGGAAAGCATTATGGAAAAATTAAAGGTTTTTCTATAAATTTACTGATTTTTATTAATATTGATTTATTAAAATTATCGATAATTAAAGAGAGCTAACTATGTTTTTTTTTTGTTGATTTACGATTTTCTTTAACTTTCTAGTTTAACCCCATATATCTCAAAAACTGTAAACGGTATTAAAAATTTTAAAATCATGATAGAAAAATTAAAGGTGTTTGTATAAATTTGCAACTTTTTATTTATATTGGTTAAAAGAAAATATCGAAAATTTATGGGAATTTTATGAAATGCTAATGATATTAATATTCTCATAAAAATATCAGAGAGGAAATATTTAAAACAATTTTAAACTGATATAAATAATAATGTTGATGAGACAACAATTTTTATACAGATAACGATAAATTTTGGCATTCAATACTATTCAAAGCATTTTAAGATTTTTTTTTTAATATCTCGAAATATAGGTTCAAAACCAATTATGATAAATCAAATTCCCTTTCAAAAACCTCACATTTAATTCATAATTAAAACAGTAAACAATAAAACAAACAATAATTTTAAATAGTTTTGATCAACAACATTTAGCAACAGTTTTAGAAAATATACAAATTAAAATATATTAAATGAAAATAAAAATAAATAAGGAGTATAAGTGAAATAATTGTTTATATACTTTCTAAAACTTTAAAAATCCGATGGGAGATATCTCAAAATAATAGTTAACTGCTTATATAGCAATAGTAATAAAAAAACAATGTAAAAAAGTATATTCAACAAGGACAACACCCAATGGGATTCAAAAAGCACAAACATTCTATTTTAGATTTTAAATGAAATCTGCTTACCCAAATAAGTTCAATTTCCTAACAGTAAACTTTTTAATTTTCTTTAAAACAATTTTTTTTATCAATAAACACACGTGCTCGGGCACGACGCAGACAATGTAGAAAGAATTATATTATATTAAATCAAGGTCGAGTTTATTATTGTAATAACAATTAACAATCTTACTTTCTTTCATTCAATATGTGGCGCTCATGACTAAATAATTACAAATTAATGGATCGTGAAGATAAACAACACAAAATACTAAAATCACTATAAACATACAGGGTGTGTCACGACGAAGGGACAGTAAAAATATCTCGAGATCTATCTCGATTTGAAATCTAAAAATTTGTACTTGGCCATTTTCATTGATGGCCTATCTGCCTAAAATAATGTCATTAATCTTACACTTCCGGTTATACCGGAAGTCGCCATCAACTTCGTTATTTTAAATGGAACACCCTGTATATTATTACATTTTCGGATTCCGCATAAAATTCTAGACTAATTTTATATAAAGTAGTCTATATTTTAAATCGATAGTTTTTGAGTTATTCAAATTTTTTCAAAAATTTTGACAGATGCGACTGAATTTTGAAAAATCAATAACTGGACTATTTCACAATCAAAGGAAACAAAAGTTGCTACGCTTAAACGGTAAGTGATGTTCTTTAATTCGATAAACAAATAATTTAGTTTCACAACACAGGGTGTTCTTAAACGGTGTGCCATTTTTCAGAACTTTGAATCAGAATAAGTCATAATTTTCAAATAGGACACCCTGTATATAATTACGTCGTCTTACGCGAAATTTATTTGGCTTTCAAATTGTATTAGGGTTCCCTATACCTAAAATCAATAGTTTTCACATAAATCTGAAATTATATCCTAGGGGCAGATTTGCACATACAAATCGCAGATTATATGACAGTTAATTTGAGAAATTTTTTTAAAAACAGCAAATTTTCTAAATTATGAGTTTATGATGCATTTATTATTGTCTTCCTATGACTTCAGTAACTATAAAACACTAAGCTTGCATTAAAAGAGGTAAAAGGGGTCTTACGAAAGAGATTATTACCTATTGAAATTATGTACTTGATTTCAAAAAGTTGGCCATGGAAAAAAAGTCGCTAACAATCCGTCAATTCGCATTGTGATTATTATTAGGTGTCATTTTTTGGTCGTCACTCTATGTTACAAAACTTAGCTACCAACTATTTTTAAAATCATGGCGCGTTTAGGCTATACTAACGAAAATTACTTAAATTTAGTGTTGATATACGGCGAGTGTCACAAAAATTTGACCAGAACGTGTGAGACATTTACCGAAAGATACCCAGACGTCCCACGCCCTAATAGGAAACTTGTACGATCAGTTATAAAAAATCTAACTAACTATGGATCATTTAAATCAAAAATTGAAAAGAACAAACCCATATTAAACGATGAAGACATTACGATTACAATACTGGGATACTTCACTGCCGATCCTAATGCTTCTCTACGAGATGCTCAAAGAGATTTGGGTTTCGCATTCAAAACTATTGAGAGAGTCTTGAAAAAATTTAAGCATAAACCGTTTTCGATTAATTTGGTGCATCATTTAACACCAGAAGACTTTTTGAAACGAGTAAATTTCTGTGAGTTTTTGCTGATGAAGACTCAAGAAGATGAAAGATTCTTAGAGAAAATAATTTGGAGCGACGAAGCGAAATTCTGCAAAAATGGAATCTTTAATCGGCGGAATTCACATTACTGGGCAGATGAAAATATGTATTTGTTTAGAGAAAGGCGATTCCAAGATTCTTGGTCTTTCAACGTGTACTGCTCCATTAAGAACAACAGAATTCTGTGCTTGCACATTTATGATAACAATCTTGATGGAGTAGGATACGAAAATATTCTAAGATATAATTTGCAAGAAGCATTAGAATCTTTACCATTGGCGGAGTACAGAGCAGCGTGGTATCAACACGATGGTGCTCCTGTACACAACACTCATGGTGTTAATCAGTTCCTAATGCAGACTTTTGACGATCGTTGGATAGCGCTGAACGGACCTTTTAGATGGCCTCCGCGATCACCAGATTTGACACCGTTGGACTACTACATTTGGGGAAAAATCAAATCTTTAGTGTATGCTACTCCTCCCACCACCAAAGAAGACATGAAACAAAGGGTTAGGGAGGCGTTTAGGAATTTAGATCCTAATGAGATCCGAAGGGCCGTAACAGAAGGCATGGTACGTCGCATTCACAAATGTCTAGCGACAAACGGTCGGCAATTTGAACATTTAAATTAAAAGTAATCCTTGATGTGTTTTATTAAATTTGATTATATTAAATTATTGTTTTCTTAAATGCAATATTATTTGTGGAAATTACTAAAAATCGCTAACAGTTTCGTCTCCCACTAATGACATTTTTAATAATTTTTTTCGTAAGACCCTTTTTACCTCTTTTGATGGAAGCTTAGTGTTTTACAGTTACTGAAGTCATAGGAAGACAATAATAAATGCATTATAAACTCATAATTTAGAAAACTTGCCATGTTTTAAAAAAAAATTCTCAAATTAACTTTCATATAATCTGCGATTTGTATGCGCAAATCTGCCCCTAGGATATAATTTATGATTTATGTGAAAACTATTGATTTTAGGTATAGGGAACCCTAATACAATTTGAAAGCCAAATAAATTTCACGTAAGACGACGTAAGTATATACAGGGTGTCCTATTTGAAAATTTTGACTTATTCTGATTCAAAGTTCTGAAAAATGGCACACCGTTTAAGAACACCCTGTGTTGTAAAACTAAATTATTTGTTTATCGAATTAAAGAACATCACTTACCGTTCAAGCGTAGCAACTTTTGTTTCCTTTGATTGTGAAATAGTCCAGTTATTGATTTTTCAAAATTCAGTCGCATCTGTCAAAATTTTTGAAAAAATTTGAATAACTCAAAAAATATCGATTTAAAATATAGACTACCTTACACAAAATTAGTCTAGAATTTTATGCGGAATCCGAAAATGTAATAATATACAAGGTGTTCCATTTAAAATAACGAAGTTGATGGCAACTTCCGGTATAACCGGAAGTGTAAGATTAATGACATTATTTTAGGCAGATAGGCCATCAACGAAAATAGACAAGTACAAACTTTCAGATTTCAAATCGAGATAGATCTCGAGATATTTCTACTGTCCCTTCGTCGTGACACACCCTGTATATTCGCTCTGTGCGTGATTGCAGCGCCAAGGTGTTTGTGAACTAAAGTTTTTAAGTTTTTAGTACGTAAATCTACAGAGCTTTGCAGTCACAATTAAATTTTGTTATAATTTTTTTTGCACGTGAAACCTTGTCACAAGTAAACATCAACCTTGTGCATTTTATTATGTAAAAATTCCCGAAGAATAGTACCTAAGTATAATTAATAATTTAAATACAGTATTAAAACTGCAGCGTCTACTGTCGTAAATGAGAGGTTAAGTTATAGCCACAGTAGATCAAACTTTAAATACTTAATATTTGTAAGCAGATAAAGCAGGATATGAAACTATTATCAAAATAATATATTACTAATAGATTTAATTATTTGAGACATATAACAAATAATTTTCTATAATGAAATATCAAATTAAAAAATATTCTTTTACAGGAAATAATTATAAACCATTAAATGCACCTTGATTATTCTCTCAGTTTTAAATACAAATTATAAATTTGAATGTTTTATTTTTCTTTAACTTATTAGAATACAAGCTATTTTCAATATCATTAATGGTACTAAAATTAAGGTACGGATACTACTGACTTTTGCTTCCTGACTGCAGAGATCCACATTTTTTTTGATTAACTTTCCATTTGGCAGTCGGAAATTTATAAAATTTACAATCACTTTTTGCAATCGTGTTTTTAAAATTTACTACACAGCAACTTCGATGGCTATTTCTACCCATTTTTTTTTTAATTATCATAAAATTAATAACCACACATGTATTTTGTAACGTAAAAATTAAAAACACCGTCCTTTATTTCCAAAGTTATCCGCTGCGTGCGCTAGTGTCCACTTCGAATTCCCCTACCAAGACTTTGCACGGAGCGGTGCCTTAGTTTGATACATTTATGTTTAAAATTCTCACAAAAACGCATAAAGTGTAAAAATTAGTATAAAACTCGTCTCTAACTCCAAAAATCAATGAGTAACTGACTCTTGTCTGCAGCTCGCCGGTCTGGTGCCGACGTCGAGCACGGTCGAGTATCTCTGGCAGCGCTCGGGTATGGTTCCGCGCGCGAGATTCAAACGTCTGCTGATTATCGGATTTTTTTAAAAGTAACTTCAGAAGTGGGAAATAAAAAAAATATGAGTGCAAAAATATTCCATAGGAAATGGACTGGAGTAAATGCCGATTTTTGCGAGTTTTTCTCATGTGGAATCATGTGTAACCTCTTGTGTGAATCTGTGGTGAATTTTTCTTGTTTGCGAAACAGAAAAAAAGGTTAATAAAAGTGTTTGTAGTTAAAGAAAGATCTTAGTGTTTTCAAGTAAATTTGAAGGAATTTCACAAGACTCGAGTTTCTACGAGAGGTTGGTCTTAATTCGTTTCATTACGATTATTATTCATCAAGAGGTTAACGCTCATGCTCTCCCGATCTGAATAATGAATATGATGGTAGTGCAATGCTAGAACTTCCTGGTTTTCTGTTTTTTTTTGTTGAGACAAATTTTCTTTGCGGCTCAATTTTCCGTTTTTTGTTCTCTGGAAATGTTGTTTCTGTGAATGTCTTTTCTACATAAAAGGTGACGGCGTTCCAGTTGGTTCTGGTTAATAATCGAACTTCGCACGGAATCTAAGATATGGTCATAGGGAATGTTCTGTGCAATTTTTTTTGCGATTTCGTCACGTTTTGTCAGTGTTACTAGGCCCAAAGTGTTAGTATGACCCACATGAGTCTCGTCAAAAACAACGTTCACAGTCCCATCAGTTTCAAAAGTCGCGGTGATTTTTGCTGGGCAATAAGCATTTATTTTTACGCTGCCAGATATTTTCATATGTCTAACTTTTGCGCAAGATTTGAACATTCCGCCTCGAAAACATTTGTATGCCATTTTTTTCATTTTAGTGTCTGTCTTAAAACCGCCACTACACACGAATTTAACTGTTTCACTCTGTTCCAGTTTTCTCTTCCACTCGTAAAATTCAAAGTCCGTTTTAAATGTCAAAGTCGAATTTTTTTCTTTCACGTCATGGTTGTCCACATAATGGCGTAACATGTCACTTTGCATATTGGATGAAAAATCACAAATCGCACAATTCACATTTTTCACAGTCTCACCATTTTTATGCACGCGTTTTATGTGATCACTTAATTGATCTTTTCTTGGACTTGAAAAAGCACATAATTCGCATTGGAATTTCGTATCAATATTATGAACACTCCGAATATGGCGCAAAAGACTCTTAGAAACACTAAAAGACTTGCTACAAACACTACAAGAATGATTATCCATTTAAAAAAAAATATTTGTATGCTGGAACCAGCGAGATCAGTTCATTCCGAAAGTATACAAAAAACACTGAACAAATTTCCACAAAACTTTTGAATCTCGCGCGCGGAACCAGACCCAAACGCCGCCGGTGATAGCCGACGGCGCCCGAAGTCGGCACCAGACCGGCGAGCTGCAGACAAGAGTGAAAAACTACCACCGCTCTTCCAGCCCCAAAAATTTCTTTAAAAAAAAAATTGTTTATACCTATTAAAAGAGCTTAATTTGCACCTTTCAAAAATGTATTTTTCATAATTTGCACCCTCATACTTTTTTTGATAAATTTGATTAAAAATTTGCTTTACAAACCAGATTTAAATACTCATTTCTCACTCCCTAAAGAGTTTTTTGATATCCGTCTTCTACCAAAAATTTGCAATTTTAATTTTCTAATTTGCACCATCGTAAAATTTGCGAAAAACGGTAACAATTATTACAAAAATTAATAAAATTAGTTTCGGACTGCTGTCAGAAATAAGTAACTGCGGGTAGTGAACGCATGCGCAGTTATTTATTTCTGAACGTACACCAGCCAGGAAATGATTTTATTAATTTTTATAATAATTGTTACCGTTTTTCGCAAATTTTACGATGGTGCAAATTAGAAAATTAAAATTGCAAATTTTTGGTAAAAGTTGCATATCAAAATACACTTTAGGGATTGAGATATGAGCATTTGAATCTGGTTTAAGTAAAGCAAAATTTAAAAAAAAGTACGAGGGTGCAAATTATAAAAAATACGTTTTTGAAAGGTGCAAATTAAGCTCTTTTATTAGGTATAAACAATTTTTTTTTAAAGAAATTTTTGGGGCTGGAAGAGCGGTGGTTGAAAAACTGTTCGTTTTAAAAGTGGATTTTTCGTGAGGTATGTCAAACCTATTAGGTAATGTTTCAATCATTTAATAAAAATATACAAAGAAATTTGTGATAATAAACAAAAAAAATTATAAATTAATCTTAAAACAACATTTCATTACCTATAGACAATAAATTTAAAATAAATTTGGTTAAAAAAAAGTTTTAATAATATTTTCAACACCCTTACAAGTAAAAGGCCAGTTATATATGTCACTTAACAGACATTGACATTTGTGTATAATAAAACAGTGCAGAAACTCTTCTAAAACTCCAAAAAGTAGTGCAAAACTGTGTTAATGTATAAGTATAATTATTAAACAATAGTTATTTGTGATAAAAGGACGGAAAATGACATTTTGCAAGAGCGAGTAAAGTTGTGTAGCCGAGGTGCGTAGCACCGAGGCGAAACAATACGAGCACTTGCAAAATATTTTCCGGACGTGTAACACACACTATTTTTTGGTCCGACTAATTTTTAATATTTTCAAAAGTTCTGTTATGTTCAACAGGTGACCGTTTGGGCTGCCTATACTAAGACCAGTGACTAGAATACAGCCGTCAGCTGGTATGACGTGATGTTAATATTATAGTATTTATATTTTATATTTGTATAATTACTTGTTTGATTATACGTGTTTAGTAGTTATTAGTGTTTTAATTAACATATTTTGCAAACACAACAAGTTCAAAAACTTTTTACTTTGTGACATACAAGATTAGATGTTTATACAAAGATGAGACTGAACTATTTTCATAAATTGACATAAATGTCAAATTTTATAATACAAGTTGTGAGAGAAATTAAATGTAAATTAGAATCCTGCTTATCTTTAGAAAAAGTTATAGGTATTATAGGTAAGTTTAGTATATTATACGCTGTTTTTAAATAAATTTAATTAAAATTTGTATTATTCATTATGTATTTTTGATGACTTAATATTTAAACTCATAGCGCCATCTCTTTAGATAATCTAAAAGCTACTTTGCCGGCCTAGGCCGGAAAATGCCATTTTCCGGACGATTTTGAAGTAATTAATAGTATTGTTTCTGGACGGAGGACCAAAAAACACATTTTTACTGTATATAATTCTAAATAACATTACAAGTTAGAAATAAAAGGCCACTAATACATGTCACTTAACAGATATTGACATTTACGTATGATTAATCAAAATTCCTGCAGTTGGTTGTATCTTCTATTTGTTATTTTTGTAAATAGTGTTCGATCCATAAATAGTCTATAAAGTGCAAAGTGATTGTTGGGAATTATTCCCAGTATTTAATTTAATTCCAAATAATCACACTAAGTTTTTTACGTATTTTTATTTTACACAAAAATAACTTTCGTAATCTACAAACTGTTACAACTTAACTCTAAGAAGTGTCTATCATATCTAATTTCAACTTAAAAAAAAACGATTTACTCAGTGCCCTTGGCAACACCCTGGTCGAGTCTGCGCGTCATTTTCGGGGTGGCAATGGTGACAGAGTTGCCACGTTTTCGAACTCAAGAATAATATCGTACATTTCCCCCTACCTTGAAAGGCACTTTCAAATAACATTTAGTCTAATGGTAAAGGACATAATTTTGTCACAGCACGTTTGTATTCACCAGTATGAGTTTTAACCGACACAACACGCACTTTACCATCTGGTCCAGGATACACTTCACTAACTCTGGCCATTTTCCAGTGTAATGGAGGTAAATTATTGTCTTTAATAATTACCAATTGTCCTACCTCCAAATTTTTGGTAGGTTTATTCCACTTTCCACGTTGTTGAAGTTCTCCTAAATATTCTAGACTCCATCGTGCCCAAAATTGTTGTTCCAATCTTTGCATATGCTGGTATCTAGAGAGTCGACTGATAGGAATATGCTGCACGTCAGGGTCTGGTAATGATGTAAGTGGACGCCCAATTAGGAAATGGGATGGAGTTAATGGTTCAAGATCAGCTGGGTTTGAGGAAAGAGGAACTAATGGTCTAGAATTGAGAACAGCTTCAATTTGTGCTAAAATAGTATTAAAATCCTCATAGATCAAAGTTGAATTACCCACAATACGTTTTAAATGGTATTTAAATGATCGTACCCCAGCTTCCCATAATCCACCGAAATTAGGAGAGTTTGAAGGAATAAATTTCCAAATTACTCCTTCCTGATTTATAATAGTTGTTAATGTTTCTGACTGAGAATGCAAAAAAGATACCAATTCTTTTAATTCGCGATTGGCTCCAATAAATGTTGAGCCATTGTCTGAGTACATTTTACAGGGTTTTCCCCGCCTTGAAACGAAACGTCGGAAACATCCAATAAAAGCATCACTTGTTAGCTCCGATACAGCTTCCAGATGAACAGCTTTTGTGAAAAAGCAAACAAAGATACACACGTAACATTTTAAAGTTTTTGCTTCTCGTCCGTATCTATTTTTAATGTGAAATGGACCTGCATAGTCCACTCCTGTTATGTAAAATGGGGGAGTTGGTTTTACCCTATCCTCCGGTAAAACACCCATTATTTGTTCAATCGTTTTAGGTTTCACTCTAAAACATTTTATACAGTTATGGACCACCCTTTTCACTAAACTGCGACCCCCTAAAATCCAATATTTTTTCCTTAGTATACTTAATAACAATTGAGGTCCAGCATGAATCCATTGTAAATGTTCTTGTTCTACTAATAACAAGGTAAATCTATGTTTTGACTTTAAGAGTAGAGGATGCTTATTTGAAAAATTTAAACCTGACATCTGTAATCTACCCCCTACCCTGAGGAATCCGTTTTCATCTAAAAATGGACTTAGCTTAAGAAGATTTTTGTTTGAAATAGGTGTTCCTTTTTCTAAATCCAAAATTTCTTGTCCAAATGATTCCTTTTGCGAAATGTTTATCAACACATTCAATGCATGAGTTAATTCAGGTACCTTTAATGGACCATCAACAGGCAGTGATTTAGATTTAATCCTTTTAATCCATCGAAATATACGAACAAGTACCCGTTGCAATTTGATTAAGTTACTAAATCTATCAAACAGGAAGTTACTTCCTCCTGCATCATCCAAATCAGAAGAAGCTACAACAAAAGTTTTCATTTCTGGTAAGTTAGAACTATGTTCCCATGTTGAAATTGGCCATTTGTCCTCTTCTTCTTTCAACCAGTTTGGACCCTGCCACCATTTTATCGATTCCATGAGCTGTTGAGGATACATACCTCTAGACAGGATGTCTGCTGGATTATATTCTGTCCTAATATGACGCCAGTCTTCAACATTCGTCAAGGACTGTATTTGAGAAATCCGATTACCTACAAATACCTGCAATTTACTACATTTGGTAGCTATCCATCCTAAAACCACTGTTGAATCACTCCACAAATAGGTTTGATTAATATCTATAGACATTGCTTCTTTAACTTTGGCTGTTAATTGTGAAAGCAAAACAGCTCCACATAATTCCAAACGTGGTATTGTCAGTTGTTTCAAAGGGCAAACTCTAACCTTTGAGCATAATAACTCTACTGAGATACTTCCTGTATTACTAATACTCCTAATGTATAAGCAGGCTCCATATGCATGCATGGAAGCATCACAGAATCCGTGTAATTGAACAAGTGCAACATCACATGTTACAACTTTTCGATGAATAATTAGCTCATTCAAATAACACATCTCGTTTCGTAATTTAATCCACTCTGTCTCTAGAGATATAGGTAACGAATCATCCCATCCCAATTTTTCCATCCATAACTTTTGAAGTAATATTTTAGCCATAATTACACAAGGTCCAACTAGTCCAAGAGGATCAAATATTTTCGAGACTTGCGATAAGATTATTCTTTTTGTTGTACGTCCACTATATTTTTCAAAATCCACTGAGAACATTAACTGATCATCTCGAAAGTTCCATATTAAGCCAAGTGTTTTGTTTTTATCCTTTTCTCCAAATTGTACTTGACCAGAAGTTACATTTGTTTGTTCCAAATTCCTTTGCAGAGTAGAATTGTTAGAAATCCATTTTCTAAGAATCATTCCTCCTGTTTTTAATACTCCTGCAATTTCCTGGCATGGTCTGATTGCTTCTTCATATGATGGTGCTCCTGTCAGCAAGTCATCAACATAAAAATCTCGAAGTATAACAGTTGAAGCAATAGGAAACTTTTCTTGGTTCTCCAACACTAATTGTTTTGGACACCTTATCGCCAAGTACGGAGCTGATTTTGTTCCATAAGTCACCGTATTAAGGGTATATTCCTGCACATCCTCTTCAGGTGAAGACCTCCAAAATATTTTTTGTAGTGACCTTTGTTCTGGTTTGACCCAAATCATTCTATACATTTTAGCAACGTCTGCACAAACAACTACTTGGTGTTGCCTAAATCTAAGTAATATGTAAAACAGGTCTTCTTGTATTTTTGGGCCCGTGTATTGTAAATCATTGAATGATAATCCAGTATCTGTCTTTGCCGACCCATTAAATACAACTCTAAGTTTTGTTGTATCACTATTATCATTAATTACTCCATGATGGGGTAAATAAAATGATTTTTCAACTTGCGCCATAGCTGGTGCCAATGACATGTGACCCAATTCCAAATATTCATTCATAAAATTTCTATACATTGTCAGTAATTTTGAATTTTTTGATAATCTTTTTTCTAATGCCAAAAACCTATTTAGTGCTTGGTTTCTAGACTCACCCAGTTTATCCACAGAATCTAGTAATGGAATTTGTACAATAAATTTTCCATCAGAATCCCTTGAACTCGTATCCACAAAAATCTGTTCACACTGGATTTCTTCAACTGATAAATGTTGCTTTTCCCTGGGTAATTCCTCTATATTCCAAAATTTTTCTAATTGTTGTTGAACATCCAGCACACCAACATGCAAAGTTGTAACTGAACCGTTATATTTTTTAACTCCAGAGCACAAAGATCCAGTAATCACCCAACCTAATCTTGTCTTCTGTAGGACTGGCTGTTCTGGTCCCAAGTTTATTTGACCAACACAAAGTAAGCTATAAAAAACATCAGCCCCTAACAACATATCCACTGGTTGAGGTACAGCAAACGTAGGATCCGCTAAATTTAACTGTGGAGGAATTTCTAAATGATGAAAAGGAAGATGTTGACTAGGAATATTACCACTAATAGTTTCAACAGCTAAACAAGAGATAGTTCTTTTAAAAGCACTATGAACAGAATTTATTGTTAACATACATCTTGCTCGTACATTAGAAAGCTGACTACCTATTCCCAAAATTGAAATATCCACTTTTTGTTTGTCCAATCCAAGTTTATTCAAGAAATTTGTGGTCACTAAATTAGGTTGTGAACCACAATCCAACAAGGCTCTACACAGTTGCAGTTTTCCATGATTATCAACCACTTCAATCAAAGCTGTGGATAACAAAATCTCACCCTTTACCTCTTGTCCATTATCCAGAAATACAGACTTAACATGTGTATTAGTATTAGATGACTCTCCAGTATCTCCACGACATTCATTTTCCATCACACCAGTATCAGAACTCAGTCCATTGTTATCAGAACTAATATCTAAATTATTATGAGACAAATCATTTCCACGACGAGTATCAAAATGTAGCAACGTATGGTGTTTTTTGTTACACTTTCTACATGATCCCGCTTCACAGGTTTTTCCAATGTGATTTACCTTTTTCAAACAATTAAGACATAAACCTAACTTTTTTACCTGCTCAAATCTACTATAGGTTGGTAATTTTAAGAAATTTTGACAATTATAAATGAAATGATTATTTTTACAAAACCCACACTCCAATTTTGACTGTGTTGTTACAAAGCTTTTATGATATTTATTATTTTTCACTTCTTTCCTAATATCGATTTTTTCCACTTTCTTTTTTCTTTCAATACTTCTTAAACTTGCTATTCTTTTATTTAAAAAATCTTGAAATAATATTATATCTGCTAACTTTCCTTTGGGTCTCTTTTCCTCCCACTTTATAAAAGAATTATGATCCAACTTTTTTGCCATACAATGAATAACAAACAGATCCCAAGAATCCAGCAATAGTCCTAATTTTTCCAAATGATATTTAACTTCATTGATGGTATCCACCATATTAAAAAGTTCTGACGCAGACTCTTTATTTACCATAGGAAAATTTGTTAACCGATCTAAGTAATATTCCACTTGCAACGGCAAATCATCAAACCTGTCGCACAAAGCCTTCCACACTGTTTGGTAATTTTCAGATGTAACTTTACGTGATTGTACTAATCTTAACGCTTCTTCTCCTTTAATAGCTCCTTTCAAATGATGGAATTTTTCCACATCAGATATCTCCGGTTTATTATGAATTAACGATTCAAACATATCCTTAAATTCAATCCAATCTTCTTCTTTTCCACTAAACGTAGGAACAGGGATAGGGGGTAGCTTTGGCCTATTAACCTTAACTTCAGCAGGTATTCCCACTGATTGTACCACAGAACCACGATCGCTACCATACTCATTAGAGAAATTTATTTCTAAATTATTTTCATTTAATTTCAATTTTTTCTGCATTTCAGTCAAAATACATTTACCACTAGCAAGTGTTTTAAAAAATTCAGATTCAAACTGTTCTCTTTCTTCCCAACAAGATTCTAATAAATCATCAGAAATTAACCCTTCAATTTCTCCCTGAATTTCCTCAAACTCGCCCAATATGGTTTCTATTTTATCCAACCTAGCTTTTAATTCTACGCAAGAGCTTAAATCTTCAGTACCCTGATCCACAAAACTAGTCAAATACTTTTTAAAATAAGTTAATCTACTTTTTATATTACCCCTGTGTTTGTTTAATTGTTTAAGTTTTTCGTCAGCCATATTTATTAATGATTACAACTAATCAAGTATAAAAAGCACAAATTGAACCAGTCTGGTAAAACAAAAAGGAAATATATATAGAAAAGGAAAGAGCGACTCACCAATATGTAACTCCAACTAAGTACCCCTCTGTTAATTTAATCCAGTCCGCAACAGGTATACTTAATCCAATCCAAATCCAAGTCGTAACAGCGCAGCAATTCGAGCAACTAAATACATCCAATATCCACTTATCGTTGTAAAATTCCAGTCTCAGTTCAGCTGAGATCAAACCGTTATTTCTCAAGTCACACCCAGAAAGAACAACGGTATTTTTCCACTGATACTAATGTATATTTCCACTAATAATAATATCCAAAATTGTATTTATGTCCATAAAATCAATCCTTTTCGAAGGACCACTTTGTTGGGAATTATTCCCAGTATTTAATTTAATTCCAAATAATCACACTAAGTTTTTTACGTATTTTTATTTTACACAAAAATAACTTTCGTAATCTACAAACTGTTACAACTTAACTCTAAGAAGTGTCTATCATATCTAATTTCAACTTAAAAAAAACGATTTACTCAGTGCCCTTGGCAACACCCTGGTCGAGTCTGCGCGTCATTTTCGGGGTGGCAATGGTGACAGAGTTGCCACGTTTTCGAACTCAAGAATAATATCGTACAGTGATCTTATAGTGAAATTAACCATAAAATTACATATTAATTAGAAAATTATTATAAAATGGATGTTTTCAAAGATGCATTAAATCTATTAATGAATAATAAAATTGAAAGTAATTGTAAAGATTTGTTATCCAATATTAAAACCGAAGAAATTGATATTGAAGAATGTAAACTCGAATTCGAGAACTTGTATGAATTCGATCTTTGTAAGATCAAAACGGAAAGTTGTGTAGAAAAAGAAGTTTCTCCAACTAAAAGTGATATTGTGTTAATAAGCAGAGAAACTGTAAAAACCCAAAATGTTGATTCAAATGAGGGTATTCAAGAAAGAAAAAGTGATCTGGAAATTAAGACAGACATTACACACCGTCCAGTTGATTTCTCTGTTAGTAGAAATGATATCCATAATTTTGATGAAAATCCACAGACAGTAAAACGTAAGTTTCTGCATTTTTTATATGTATATAGGTATATTATTTTTTCTCATGCATGCAATTTGAAATTTGTTAAAAACTTTTAACAAATATGTCCAAATTCTTGACATATACTTTAAGTTTGTAGCAATAGATTATAAGCATAAAAAACGGGTGTGGCAGTCAGTGCGACTGCCGGCAGAAGTTATACTTCTATGCACGCACCCGGATTGATAAATTTTTATATGAATGATTTAGCAAAATCATTATATGATATTCGTGTTCAGCGATCTCAAAAACCTCCTAGTACCGAGTACACACTCATTTTGTATAAAATTTGCATGGCATTTCCTGGAGACGAGGTTCGTCTTAAGTACCAGGACCCCTATTTTCGAACGTGTGATGTGAAGTGAGTCGGGAAGTACCTAATCGATCCCTGACAGAACCTTTCATGGGTCGTATTTTCGATATTGCAGCGTTACCTCGTTATATTTATGAAAATTGAAAGAATTTTCTTCAAAAAACTCAATTTTTTGCACAACAATAAGGAATCAAACCACAGATAACCACAGATTCTTTTATTTATAAAAGACAAGTTTCAAAACAAAACTAGAATAACAACTCTGATAAACATGTAATTTTGAAAATACGCTGACGCCTGAATATATACAACGATAATGCGCATGTTTCACTGCTTCGACTGGGTCTGACCAGGCGAAGTGTGATGTGAGTTTCATATAGTCTAAAAATACGGATCGCGGGATTCTCACCAGTGATGTATCACCGAGGAGTAAACCGCTGGTAAAATTTTCTACACTAATTCCACTTTCATGGAGTAATACACAATATTGTATTTTCATAGAGACTATATATCACTTTGAGCAGCTCTTCATCTATATTCTTGTTCTTTAGGCTCTTTCAGATTCCTGCCCTGTCCACCATATCAAACGCCTTTTTCATGTCTACGAATGCTAAGTATAGTTCTTCATTTTTGACTATAGATTTTTCTATTATTTGTTGCAAAGTAAAATTGATTCTTTGTATTTTATATATGCCATATGTTTGTTGACTTCTACTTTGGAAATAATTTTTCCACGATCTTTTCGTTTCTTTTATTTCTTTCTTTATATTTTCGCTCCACCAGCTTGTTTGTTTTTTGGTTCTTGGATTCTTGGTCTTACTACTTCTACTATATCTTGCCAGTTTCAATATTGTCTATTTAAAATTTTTCCACTTATCTTCTATGGCGCATGTGCTATTTATGTATTTGCGCAGCAACTAGTATACAAGTAATACTTGTATTACACAGTAGTAATACCACATAATACCCATAAAATTCCCACGAATTCCTGGTAATACACGGTAATTCCTGGTAATACATAGTAATACTTGTGTAATACACGGTAATTCCCCATAATACCCACTAATTCCTGCTAATACCGCAAGCTTGTACACCAAAATTCACCAGCGGTTTACCTCTCGTGTATCACATCACATATTCAAAAATAGGAGTCCATGTGTTTCGGACACCATCGCCATTATCATATTCGTATTCAGCGACCCAAAAAACAGCCGTCTTCCAAGTGTAATTTTGTACAGAATTTACATAAAACACCAGGAGAAGAGGTAAATACTCTAGGCACCAAGTGCCGTCGAGACTTTCGACATCATGATATTCGTGTTCAGCGACCCCAAAAACCCCGAGTACATAAATTGAACCCATTTGGAATACTTATCGAGTTGTACCTAATTTTTCTATCTATTGTCTGTTCGAAATGCACTTTTCGACTATTCTTAAAAACTCTGTTTATGTAGCCAAGAACCTCAAAAGCATAGTGCAGAATATAATGCAACCATGTGACGGTAGTATCGACTATAGTTGATTCAAATAGAAGTGTCATCAAGTAGTCTCTGTAAAATTCAAATTTGTAGTGGCAGTACCCACGTTTAGTGAAATTTGAATCGCAATATTAAACAGCTTGTGATCAGATTGCTACATATGCTTAAAATATAACTATAAACATTTTGACACATCGCGATGACATATAATTTCCTAACTAAAGTTCTGTTTCCATGGAATCTAGTAATAAAGTTAAAGCTGATCTCACACGTACCCAGCCCACTTGATGACACTTCTATTTGAATCAACTATACAATTAATACAATACTCATTACTGAATATTATCATTAATATAAAATACTAAACTTTATATGTTTACTCTCGTGACAGATTTATAAAATAATCTGTCAAACAGAATGTAATACGTCACTATGATATTCTAAAACATTAGCTCAGACTGTTTTTTGTATATCTATCTCTTTTCAATGTACTGAATGTTTAAACGGTATTTAAAGGACTTATAGTTATGACTAAACATGTGGTAAATATTTCATCTTTGTTTTTACCGACCAATATACCTTATATGTGTTTCTGTCTCTCGCTTACTCACACCATTACATATGTAATGATTTTTCCCATTTAACTCTACACAATTTTTTTTCTGCCGAGTGCACGAATAGAAGTATAACTTCAAAAATTGTGATGATGGTTAAGAGAAATTCACAGATAACCCATAAAAAAATCAGGAAAAAAATGATAAAGTTAAAAAAAATAAGAAAAATCGATTTTTCGTATTTTTTTGAGAAATTTTGAGGTTATGGTAAAAATCTTGTATAATTTTTGAAAATCTACAACTTTTATTTGATACTAAGTACCCTTTACCACCCCTAAATGTTGGAGTAATTATCAACAACAAAATATTTTTTCCCGTAGAATTCATTGGTGAAGTTATTTTTAACAATTTATTGAAATTTAAAAAAAATTATCAACAATTACTGAAAAAAAAACATTTCAAAATTGAGTTTTTGCGTTTATTGCATTTTTTAGCATATTCTTAAATAGAAGCTATATTGGTTCTCTATTTTATCAAAAAGTAAAGGTAAAAACAAACAAAATGAGCTTTAAAAAATCTATTTACGATGATTTTTCACCGGAGAATTTTTGTCTGAAAATGGGTACCTACTTCTTTTTTTTAAAAAAGGTCAATCTCAAACATTTTTTATTATTTTCTTTTGAAATTTGTTTTTGGTTATTTATAATATAAAAAGGTATTTTTTCACCAAGTTTCATAATAATTTATTAATTTTTACAAAAATGAAAATTGTTAAACGAAAATTTTGTTAATTTTTGGAAAATTTGCAAATTTCTTGATAATTTTGAGGTTATGTTGAAAAGTACCCTTAACGAAAATAAAGATCTTTTTATTACACACAATTTTGCTGTTGAACATTTTTGTTTCCGGCATCAAATTTTCTCAAAAAACGCGAACACCTTACATTTATTTATTTTTAATTTCAGTTCAAAAACAGTCATGCAAAAATAATATGTTTAAGAAAGAACCGAAATTCGAATACGATAATTCGCAACAATTCGTAACAGTGGATAATTCTACTAAAAGTAGTGAAGATGATAAAAGTACTCTTGACAGGAATTTTGAATTTGAGTGTGAAAAAGAACTATTGATTCTATTTGCGATTTACCGGATTTTAAAATGGAATTTCAAGATTTTGATAAAGAATTACATTCAGAGCGACGCATCAAAAGATATTCCAGGAAACAGGATCCGAGTTTTAAAAAACGTAAGTCTTTGTGTAATTAATATCCTCATAAAAAGTATAATTATTAAGCCATTAGGTTGATATAGAAAATTAACATACTTCGAAGAATGACTTCAACATTTCAAAATATTTTGAGTCTAACATGTTATTCATTTATTTTCCAATATTTCATGAATTTGATTAATGGTGTTTAGTAATTCGCGATCTCTGTTAACTGTTCGTAGTATTTCCTCGTTTGTTTTTTCAGCTGTCCATGGGACTTTTAGTATTTGCCTGTATATCCACATTTCAAATGTTTCGAGTCTGTTCATGGAATTTACTTTTAATGCCCAGCACTCCATTCCATAGAGCAACACTGACCACATCTAACATTTTGCAAATCAGAATTGTAGGTTGAGGTCAAATTCAGTATTGGTAAAAACTCTTTTGAATTTCTTGAAAGTACTTCTGGCCATCTCTATTCAAAATTGATTTCCAATTACAAAGAATGATAAATCGGAGAAACAAAGATGTGGGAGGATGATAACAGCAGCACACAAAAAAAAGTTGTTTGTACATTCGAATCCACCTACCGGCATGTATTTCGACCCTTTGAATTCGGACATTTTTGAAGATTGGTTCCAAACTACTTTGTCGCTTTTGGATCCTGGATCGATAATATTTATGGAAAACGCATGGTATCATACTCGGAAAATGGAGAAGATTCCATGTACAACCTGGAGAAAAGGAGATATCCTTGCTTGGTTAAAATCCAAAAATATTTCATGCAACGATACCGTGTTGAAAATAGAAATTTTGGCTATTGTAAGAGAGCATAAAAAGAACAACCAGAAAACAATAGTCGATGAAATGGCCAAAAAGCAAGGATTTACTATCCTAATATTACTACCTTAGCACTCCGAATTAAATCCCATAGAGTTAATAACGAGATTGCTCGAAACAACATAACATTTAAAATAGCTGATTTACAAAAAATAGTTGAGAAAGCAATTCATCCTGTTACAAAGGATACTTTGGAAGAAGTGCATTAAGCACACCGAAGCGGTGGAGAAAAAATTTTGGGCATCGGATATGGAAGTAAAAAAAATTTTGGTACCTTTCATAACACCGACACACAACAAAAAAAAGTTGTTTGTACTTTCGAATCCACCTAACTTACCGGCATGTATTTCGAGCCGCAGAATACGAATTTAAAGTCAGTGTGAGCCGTACACCATCAATTTCGAGTAAATTGTAAAAATAGCAAAAATGTGTTGCTTAAAGATGGGCTGAATCGTACATAATAAAGTCAGTCTCAACAAATTCGTCTCTCTACTATAGTTAGTGTTTAAATAAATATCTTCAACAAAAAAAATCCAATAATATTTTTGTCAAAGCATTTAGGATTTAGTATTTGCTTTTATTAGTGCTAATTGTACCATTATTTATCATAATAAGTGCTTATATGTTTTCAGGTTTCCTATCAGCGGCAAAAAAATGGCAACCTTACTTTGGAAAATTCTATGGAACATGTTCATCTTGTGGAAAATTTTTCTATGATAAATTGTTATTTTTAAACCATTTTTATATTTACCACTTTTTCGTTGATTCGAAAAAATCTGTCAACTTAAAAAGGAATAATTCTGGCACAAAGCATATTAACCGACAAGATCTTATTACTTTAAACAAACAGATAAGGGCGGACAGTTTCACACAACAAAGTGGTTTGAAAAAATAAATTAAAACACAAACTGACAAACAACGTTTTAAATGTAAAATTTGTTCAAAATATTTCACACAATCCAGTCATTTAAAAAGTCATATTAGAACTCACACTGGTGAAAAACCTTTTAAATGTAAATTTTGTTTGAAATGTTTCACACAATCCATGCATTTAAAAACTCATATTAGAACTCACACTGGTGAAAAACTTTTTAAATGTAAATTTTCTTCAAAATTTTTCACAACATCCTGTAATTTAAATAGGCATATTAGAACTCACACTGACGAGAAACCTTTCAAATGTAAATTTTGTTCAAAATGTTTCACACAATCTAGTAGTTTAAAAATGCATATTAGAATTCACACTAACGAGAAACCTTTTAAATGCAAAATTTGTTCAAAATGTTTCACAAAATCCGGTAATTTAAAAAGACATATTAGAACTCACACTGGCGAAAAACCTTTTGAATCTCAAATTTGTTCAAAAAGTTTCACACAAAAAGGACATTTAAAAAACCATATTAAAACTCATAGTGGTGAAAAACCTTTCAGATGTGAAATTTGTTCAAAATGTTTCATAGTATCCAATGAATTAAAAGAGCATATTCAAACTTACACTGGTGAAAAAGCTTTTAAATGTAAAATTTGTTCAAAATGTTTCAAAAATTCCAGTAATTTAAAAGTTCATAATCGAACTCACACTGACGAGAAGCCTTTCAAATGTAAGTTTTGTTCAAAATGTTTCACACAATCCGGTACTTTAAAAAGTCATATTAGAACTCACACTGGTGAAAAACCTTTTAAATGTAAATTTTGTTCAAAATGTTTCAAAGATTCCAGTAATTTAAAAGTTCATAATAGAACTCACACTGACGAGAAACCATTCAAATGTAAATTTTGTTCAAAATGTTTCAAAGATTCCAGTAATTTAAAAGTTCATAATAGAACTCACACTGACGAGAAAACTTTTAAATGTAAAATTTGTTCAAAATGTTTCACAAAATACAGTTATTTAAATAGGCATATTGTAATATAGAGCTATATTTATAAGGGTATTTATATTTGTAATTGTATTTATATTTATATTTATAGGTTTATGTATTTATATCTATAATTAATTAGGAAACACTCAGTAGATTTATTACGATTATTGAGAAACTATTTAAGTTTAGTTAAGCATATTAGTATTTAGAAATAATGTAAATTATGTCGTCACGAATTCCGACGACTCAGCAAGAGTTATGAACTCGTCGGAGTGAGTGACCGAAAATCGGGGCTTTTTAATAAAAACTATTAAACTGGTAAGATGTGTTTTTAATATAATTAAGAAGTAAAACTCATGAATAAATATATGAAAGAGATGTTTTATTACATGGCGATCCTGCCAGTCCAGCGTTATCACTTTGGTTAATGTTAATGGGCTACTCTGTTATTTTAATAAATAAAATGGGACAACAAGAATCAAAAGAGGAAGTTATAATTGCACAAGCTGGTAACAGTGGAGGCCAAACAAATAATACTCAATCCAATGGAGTAAAGGAGGTACTAGAAATTATATTTATTACATTGGCTTTTCTTATGGTATTAGCATATTTATACCGTAAATGTAAAAATATGGTAGAAAGGAAAATCGACAGACATATAAGGGCGAGCCAAGAGTTAGTTTAAGAAGATAGAGAAGATTTTATTTTTAGGTTTTGCAATTAAGTATAAAATGAATGGATCTAGAAAGACAATTCCAAAATTTTGCTGAAGAACTAAAAGTGTTTTATAAGAACTTAATAAAAGACAATACCGAAAGAAGGACGGATGAAAGTGTTACAAATCGTAAGTTAGAAACTTTAGCTAAGTGTAAAAATAGTTATAAGAATTTAAAAGATTTGTTTAATAAATCAGACATAGATTTTCGTATTAAAACTAATATTAAAGAACTTGCTATTACAATAGAAAAATTAATTAATGCAATAGAAAATAGTTTAACAGAAAGATTACGGGTTTTGCAGCATACTGAGCAAATTGTACAGGGTAATAGTGTATCAAATTTAGATTGTTCAATTAATAAAATGACGGAAAAATTCGATTTAAGAACAGCGGCAAGTCTGCTACCGGTTATGGACGGTTCTGAAACTGTAACCAAACAACTTATTGATGGAATTGAATTGTATGATTCTATGCTTGATGCAAATGGTAAAATATTATTAACTACTTATATTTTAAAGAAAAGTTTAAGTGAAAATGCAAAAATTAGATTAAATAAAACTTACACTGATAATGGGGCTCTAGTAAATGATTTAAAGAAATATTTTATAACTAAAAAATCTGAAACATCCTTAGCTAGTCAATTACACAATGCTAAACAAGGGTCAAAGACTATTGATCAGTTTGGAAAAACGTTAGAAAAACTATTAGCAGAGCTAACACTTTCTCAAGCTGGCGATAATTTAAGTCATAGTAATATTTTAAATCAAGTTAACGAAAAGATTGCAATCAATACTTTTGCAAATGGGCTTAGAAATAATAATTTACAAATAATTGTCAAAGCACGAAATTATACAAATTTAAGTCAAGCAATACAAGGTGCAAAAGAAGAAGAACTTAATAACTGTTGCAAAAGTAATGACCAAATCTATCAGATAAGAGAGCATAGGAATTTTAGAGGTAATAGTTTTAGGGGTAATAATAATAGCAGAGGAAATAATTTTAGACCAAATAATGTTAGAGGAAATAACTTTAGAGGAAACAATGGTAACAGAAATTCTTATAGGGGTACCAATTACAGATCAAATAATTTTAGGGGTAATAATAATAATAATAATACTAATAATAATACGTTCAATAATAATAATAATAATAGAAGGGTATTTCACCTAAATAGTTCTAATGCTAATACAAATGGTGAATATTCAGAAAATCCTCAAATATCTCAACCATTTTTTCGTGACCAACAATAATTCAGAAACATTTTATAATATTTTTGCTTTAAATGGATTGAATTTTATTAATTTATTTTATAATGGTACTAAACTTATATTTTTACTTGATACAGGCGCTAGTGTAAGTGTAATTTTTAAAAATAAAGTAGTTATTAGCGAAAGAATTAATTCATCAAAGAAAATGCATATTAATGGATTATGTGGGTCAGTAGTATCAGTTGGCACAGTACATCTTTCATTACAAATAAATAAAATAGAACTTTGTCAGGAATTCCAACTCCTAGACGGCCTTGCAAATGACATTGAAATGCACGGTATTTTGGGATCAGATTTCTTTTATGACTACGGAGCTACGATAGACTATGAAAAGTGCTTATTCTCATTTAATTTATATAAGACCAGACAAGTAATTCCTCTTGTGTCGGAACAACAATTGTATATATCAATTCCTAGTAGATGCGAAATAGTTAAATATTTTAAAGTTCAAACCAACGGAGATTATGTTGTTCTGCCGGGTGAACTGTGTGAAGGAGTATTTGTAGCGGGAGCTTTAGTTCGTGCTAACCAAAATATAATCCCTATTAAAATTTTAAATGTTAGAGATCAAGAAGTTATCTTAAAAAATTTTAATCCAAAATTAGAAACAATAGATTGCTATAATTTATGCGAATTTAAAGCAAAGCCAACAAATTCTGTCAGTAGAGCAGATAAACTGTTAAATTCAATAAATTTCCAGCATTTGAATTCGGACGAAAGAGACTCATTACAAAAAATTTTAGTAAAATATTCAGACGTATTTCATCTTGAAAATGATCCGCTCACGGTGTGCAATATTTATAAAGAAAAAATTATACTTAAAGAATCAACAAAACCACATTTTATTAAACCTTACAGACTGCCACATGCACAAAAAACACAAATTCATAATGAAATAGATAAAATGCTTCGCGACGGGATTATAGAGGAATGTAGGTCAGAGTTTCAATCACCTTTGTTAATTGTTCCTAAAAAGGGTTTTGATGAGAATGGTGTTAGAAAGGCTAGAATTGTGATAGATTATAGACAATTAAACCAGCAAATAGAGGATGATAAATTTCCATTGCCTTGTATATCTGAAATTTTGGACTCATTATCAGGAGCAATGTATTTTTCTCATCTTGACTTATCTCAGGGTTATTATCAGATCGAACTAGACAAAAATAGCAGGAAATATACAGCTTTTGCAACCGATAGAGGTCAATATCAAATGACGCGACTCCCCATGGGATTAAAAACAAGTCCCAGTTCATTTTCACGGGCAATGACAATCGCAATGTCGGGACTAAACTACGAATGTTGTTTCGTTTATCTTGATGATTTAGTAGTTTTTGCAAATAATTTAATTAATCATAATAAAAATTTGGTAAAAGTTTTTCAAAGATTAAGACAGGTTAATTTAAAATTAAATCCGAATAAATGTGAATTTTTGAAAAAAGAAATTCTTTACTTAGGTCACCAAATATCTTCAGAAGGTGTCTCTCCTGATTCTTCTAAAATAGAATCTATTCAAAAATTTCCACTGCCCAAAGATTCCCAAGAGGTTAAAAGATTCGTTGCTTTTACTAACTACTATAGAAAATATGTAAAAAATTTTGCAAAAATTGCTCAACCTTTAAATTATCTCACGAGAAAAAATGTTCCTTTCATTTGGACTAACGATTGTCAAAATTCTTTCGAAAATCTAAAAAAGGCTCTAAGTAATCCACCGGTTCTACAATATCCAAACTTTGCACCAGAAAATGAATTTATACTTAAAACCGACGCATCAAATTATGCATTAGGTGCTGTACTATCTAATTCAGATGATAGACCTGTTGCATTTGCAAGTCGATCTCTTAATAAAGCCGAGAAAAACTATAGCGTTATAGAGAAGGAGCTTTTAGCAATCGTTTTCGCAGTAAAACACTTTAGACCTTACCTATTTGGTAGAAAATTTTTGATCTTGAGCGACCATAGACCGTTAGTTTATTTATTTGGAATGACAAATCCCAGCAGTAGATTAATTAAGTTTAGACTCATTCTCGAAGAATACGATTTTACAGTAAAATATATTAAGGGTAAAGATAATGTTGTAGCGGACGCGCTATCACGTATCGATATATCTTCAGAAGAACTAAAAAATTTAAATAAAGAAGTGTGCGATTCAATTTTTGTTACCACAAGAGCACAATCAAAAAACGTCGAAAAAGAATTTTTAAGTAGTTTTAAAGATGATTCTGACGAAAGGATTGATCACCCTGGAGTTTTAGAATTATTGAAACCGCCTAAAGATTCGTTTAGTTTAAATATAATTTCAAAAAAGGAATTTGACAATTTAGTACGTAAAAATAAAAAAGGTAATTATATAGTTGGAAACTTAATATGTGATAAAGATTCGCGAATCATATATTTTTATCAGGATCCTCGATCATCATCAGACTTAGGTACGATGTTGAGAGACCTGAAATATATTTATAATAAAAATAAAATTCCGGAATTAATTATTTTAAAGAATCGAAAAAGTGCACAAGTAATTAAATTGTTAATGAAATTCCGTAACGAGATTAAAAATATAGGTATCAAAATATCTATTATAAAAGATGTAGAAAATATCTTAGATAATGAGACTAGACAAATTATTCTAAATGATTTTCATATTCTCCCTACTGGAGGACATGCAGGTATAAACAGGATGTACAATAATATTAAAAAGAGGTATTTTTGGCAAAATTTAAATAAGGATGTAGAAAGTTTTGTAAAAAGATGCGACCATTGTCAAAGGTGTAAACATTTCAATCCAAACAAAGAACCTTTATCTATAACCACAACTGCTTCATCAGGATTTCAAAAAATTTTTATAGACTTAGTTGGTCCACTCCAAGAAGATGTAGAAAATAATAAATATATTTTAACGATACAGTGTGAGTTAACTAAATTTGTAGAGGCATATCCATTAAAAAACAAGGAAGCTAATACAGTGGCAACTACACTAACTAATAATTTCATATTACGTTACGGCATTCCAGATGAAATTGTCTCAGATCAAGGTACTGAATTTATGGCGTGTATTTTTAAAGAAGTCTGTCAAATTTTACAAATTAAGAAACTTAATTCAACCGCGTATCATCACGAGACACTAGGCGCTCTTGAGAACTCTCATAAGAATTTGGGTGCTTATTTGCGAATTCAAGTTGCAAAATTTCAGAATGCATGGAGTTCTTGGGTTCCGTATTGGTGTTTCGCTTACAACACAACAGTACACACTGAAACAAAATATACCCCTTACGAACTTATTTTCGGAAAACTCGCAAAAATCCCCTCTAATTTAAATTCTTGGATAGACCCTATATATAATTTTGAAGATTACCCTCACGAACTAAAATATAGATTACAACAAGCATGTAATGATGCAAAACACAATCTAGAGGTATCAAAAAGCAAACGAAAATCTATGTATGATAAAGACATAAAATCTGTAAAATATAAAGTAGGGGATAAAGTAATGTTAAAAAATGTAATTAAAAATAAATTAGAACCATTGTATATAGGTCCGTATACGGTGATTGAGGAGAAAGATCCCAATATTTTTATAAAAATAGACAACCGTATAATAGAGATTCACAAAAATAGGATAAAGTTATATAATAATTAAAAAAAAAAAAAAAATATATATATATGTCTAATTGGTTAAGTAAAGAATATTTTTTTTTTTCTCCTTCCCGTGGGAGATGTAATATAGAGCTATATTTATAAGGGTATTTATATTTGTAATTGTATTTATATTTATATTTATAGGTTTATGTATTTATATCTATAATTAATTAGGAAACACTCAGTAGATTTATTACGATTATTGAGAAACTATTTAAGTTTAGTTAAGCATATTAGTATTTAGAAATAATGTAAATTATGTCGTCACGAATTCCGACGACTCAGCAAGAGTTATGAACTCGTCGGAGTGAGTGACCGAAAATCGGGGCTTTTTAATAAAAACTATTAAACTGGTAAGATGTGTTTTTAATATAATTAAGAAGTAAAACTCATGAATAAATATATGAAAGAGATGTTTTATTACAATATTAGAACTCACACTGGTGAAAAACCTTTTAAATGTAAATTTTGTTCAAAACGTTTCAAAGATTCCAGTAATTTAAAAGTTCATAATAGAACTCACACTGACGAGAAACGTGTCAAATGTAAGTTTTGTTCAAAATGTTTCAAAAATTCAAGTAATTTAAAAGTTCATAATCGAACTCACACTGACGAGAAACCTTTTAAATGTAAAATTTGTTCAGAATGTTTCACACAATTCAGTAACTTAAAAACTCACATTAAAACTCACACTGACGAAAAGATTTTTAAATATAAAATTTGATCAAAATATTTCATAGATTTCGGTGATTTAAAAATGATGAAAAAACTTTCAAATGTGAATGGATCCCATATAAAATCAATGTAAAAGTACTTCTCGTCAAATTGTCTGAACTATTGTGAATAAATAGCTCTTTGTGAGTAGAACAAATGTCTCAATGGGCATCAAGCCTAAAAATGGACAATTTTTGAGATTAGAGGTTTGTAGTTTTACCAAAATAGTGATTTACTGAGCAGATCAATATTTGATATACTGAGTATTTCTAGATCTCACTAGTAAATTTTTCTCAAAAATCCTAGGATAGCATATGGTTTTTGGGTTTGCTGATTTCGAATACGTTATCAGGGTCATTTAAATTGTCTATTTTTAAGTTTGGGGCCATTTGAGATATTTGTTTTACTCACTTAAAACTATCTAGTCACAAAATTTCAGACAATTTAACGGGAAGTAGGTACTTTCCATTGATTTTTTTGCGGGATCCTTTGTTCAAAATATTTTACACAAAAAACCCATTAAATGTAGTTAATACACACATATGTTTATAGAACATAAGTTTAATTCCATTTTTTTTTGCTTTTTGTCCTGTTATTTTATTATTCTACTAAAAAATAAATATTTTTAATGGAAAATTTTCTTTCCTTTCTGGAGTGTGTTGCTCTGATAAATATTATCTGTTAATCTTCTAATTAAAAAAAGTAACAAAATTTTGAGTTATCAAAAAGTATATTATAAAACAAATTTTGATTCTAACTATATATAAGGATAAGTAAGAAAGGGTAAGTATTACTATTTTTTTTTAAGCAAAAGTGTGCTATTTCTAATTTAGTGATAATAATCTGCTGGGTTATCTTATCTAAATTATATTTTTCTTTTTTTAATTTTTTTCTGGGTTTCTTATCTTTCCCATCTATAGAATAAAAAAAATTAGTGGCGCTTCATTTTCTTTTCACTTTCCTTTTCTTTTTCTACACTTTTTTACGGTTTTCCAGGAATTTCTACATTTTTTCGCGCTTCTTTGGGAAATTTCAATCAATCAATCAATTCTAAATTTTCCTTTAAGA
The DNA here is from genome assembly GCA_964028335.1 of Altica lythri. Taxonomy (NCBI): domain Eukaryota; kingdom Metazoa; phylum Arthropoda; class Insecta; order Coleoptera; family Chrysomelidae; genus Altica; species Altica lythri. The sequence continues at coordinate 3,705,952 of OZ034811.1, forward strand.
CAATTTACATTGTATAGGAATAGTCAATAGAAATAGGCAAAGTCAGAGATCACAAAAGATAAAAAAGAACATTGACATATTAATATTGTAACGGGATAACCGTAAAGGAAGGGACCTTAATTTGAAAGATTGTTGTTGACAGTTGATTTTTAGAAGTTTGTAAAAAAAAATCAACTGACCATTTTAAATAATGTTCTAGAAAATTCTAGAAACTTCTAAACACACTAACTAGATTAAATAATGTTGTATATAAGGGGATGCACGGGCAGTTAACGTCAGTTCGAGTCAAGTGTTCAGAAGAGTTCATTGTATTGTCAAGTTGTTAGACGTTATCCAGCAGAGTTCAGTGTATCTTAACAATTTTGTAAATAAATTGTGTAAAAAGCCCCCATAAGTGTTTCAAATTGGTGTCAGGTGTGGGGTGAAGATACAAGAATGCCTGGAAAAAAGATAAATGAACTATTGGTGGCTGAGCTCAGAAGAGAGCTTGAAGAATTAGAGTTGGAAACTACTGGAAGCAAATCCGTATTGTTGAGAAGGCTCCGTGAGTACTACGTAAATAATAATTTGGACCCTGACGCTGTGGAGTTCGAAGACCCAGTTCAAAAAGCAAATTCTGAACTAACTCAACAACTTTCCCGGTTGCAAGAAGAACAAGCTCAACAACTTTCCCGGCTGCAAGAGGAGCTATCAGGACGCATGACGAGCCAGCAAGAGGAGCTATCCAGTCAGATGAAAAGCCAGCGCGAAGATATGTCCCAGCTGTCCCAACGAATGACGAGCCAACAAGAAGAACAAACTCAACATTTTTCCCGGCTTCAAGAAGAACAAACTCAACAACTTTCCCAGTTGTCCAGTCAGATGAAGAGCCAGCGCGAAGATATGTCCCAGCTGAAAGAGGAGCTATCAGGGCGAATGACGAGCCAACAAGAGGAGCTATCCAGTCAGATAAGAAGCCAGCGCGAAGAGGTGTCCCAGCTATCACAACGGATGTCTACCCTACCAGAAGAGTTATCCAGTTCCTTTTCCCAGCAAATATCACACCTTCGTGACGAGCAAAATCAGCAAGTTGCCAATTTGAATCAGCAGGTAGACAACTTGAATCAGCAAGTGGACAACATGAATCAGCAAGTGACCAACATGCGAGACGAGCAAAATCAGCAGGTGGCCAACTTCAGAGACGAGATCAACCAGCAAGTGCAGTCCGAGATAGAAAAGCTTAAACATGAACTGGAAGCTTGTCTACAAAACCAAACCATCCACCACGGCGACGGAGATGCAGGAAGGATGGAAACCTGCCACGCAGACGTCGAACGACGAAGAAACGAGGAGACGACCCAGGTGCGAACGACAATGAAACCCCCGACCTTCGACGGGAAGACTTCCTGGCCAAATTACCTGAAACAATTCGACGCAGCGGCCAGAGCTAATAGATGGTCATCCCAGGAGAAAGCATTGTCCCTAACCGTAGCTCTGCGAGGCGAAGCTTTAGACGTCTTGCAATCATTGACACCGGATGAAGCTGACAACTTCGAGTTATTGGTGAATCGTCTAGAGATGCGTTATGGTCAAACTCATCTACAACCGGTGTACCGAATGCAGTTAAAGAGCCGAAAACAGAAAAATGGAGAAACTATCCAGGAATTTGAAGCGGATGTAGCAAGAATGGTACGACTTGCGTATTCAAATGCAGCGGAGGATTTCCTGGAGTGCCTAGCAGTCCAAACCTTCACCGATGGTCTTCGAGACGTCGAGTTGCAGCGCGCTGTACGGTTAGCGCGGCCGAAGACTCTTGTGGACGCCTTGACCATTGCCCTGGAGTTTGAGGCGGCGACGGAGGCCTCACGTGGAGTTGCTCGACTAAGGGAAATCACCGGTAACTACGACCATGCCGTTCATTCCGTTAGCGACGTTGAAGCGGTAGTAGAGAGATTAATGAAGTTATCTCCAAGAAGAAGGCGCCAAGTGAGATGCTGGAACTGCGGAGAACTAGGCCATATAAGAAATACTTGCCCCCAAAAAGAAAAATCCTCTGCTGAAGTACCCCAGCAGCAGGAAAACTAGAACGGGTCGACTCCTGGAGGGCGAAATCGACCCCAAACATTCCCGAAGCCCCTCACACCATTAAATTGGCAACTCTGCGACATCACGTGGACAGCCTATATGTAGATGGCCTCCTTGATGGGAAGAATATTAGCATGCTGGTAGACACTGGAGCTACAAAAACTATCGTCCGACCAACCATCATTATGCGAAATAAGATGTTGCCTACCAGTTGGAGACTGCGTACCGCTACCGGAGATTCTGCTAGAGTCTACGGTGAGATACAGGTGACGCTACAGTTTGGTTCAACCTCTCTTGTTCACTCAGTGCTGGTGGCTGACGTTGATGAAGATGTTGTTCTGGGCATGGATGTTATGCTCCACTGTGGTTTTCATTTGGATCTTCGCCAACGTATCCTTCGTACTGGTAATGAAGAAATATTCCTGCACCGAAAACAAGTTGACAATGCCTCGATTAAGCTAATCGATGATATCGAACTTCCGGCAAGCTGCGAATGTATCGTCACAGCGCGGTTGGATGGACTGGAGCCAGATGGTGCCCCAGCCATGATTGAGTCGAAGAACCATGACCATGAATTGGGAAAAGGACTCCTTGTGGGTAAGACTCTTGTTAGATCCGCCAAAGAGGTACCCATCCGAATTATCAACTTGAACGATCATCCAGTTCTTCTCCGAAAGGACACGGAAATGGGAAGTTTAGAACCAGTAATGGCCATAATTCACAAGATAAATGTTACGGAAACAGATGAGACCAACGAAATTGAACAATTAATGACAAAATTAGACCCCTCTTTGTCAAAATTAGAAAAGAAACAGGTAAGAGATCTACTTTACCGTTATAAACCTGTATTTGGTTCTAAAAGTAAACTGGGAAGAACTGATGTTGTACAACATAGAATTGACACTGGTGATGCACGTCCGATTCGACAGGTACCCCGAAGGATGCCTCAAGTTAAAAAGGAAGAAGCAGACAGAGCCCTTAAAGAAATGATTCAAAATGGCATAGTCGAACCATCCAGTAGTCCGTGGGCTTCTCCTGTGGTATTAGTGAGAAAGAAAGACGGATCAATGCGGTTTTGTGTCGACTATCGGAAGCTAAATGATGTCACTAAGAAGGACAGTTATCCTCTGCCAAGGATTGATGATGCCCTCGACGCTTTGGCGGGTTCTACTCTGTTTTCTACCTTGGACCTTAAAAGCGGATACTGGCAAGTTAAAATGAATCCTGCAGACAAAGAAAAGACTGCCTTTACCAGTGGATCAGGGCTATGGCAATTCACGGTCCTTCCATTTGGCCTCTGTAATGCTCCTGCGACGTTTGAACGACTAATGGAGAACATCCTGCGGGGTTTGTCATGGGAAACTTGTCTAGTTTATCTAGACGACATCATCATAATGGGTAAGACCTTTAAGGAACATTTATCTAACCTGGAAGAAGTTTTTAAAAGATTACAGAACGCTAATCTAACATTGAATGTTAAGAAATGCCACTTGTTCCAGAGACAGGTCAACTATTTAGGACATAACGTAAGCAAGGATGGCGTTGCTGTTGACCCAGCTAAGATACAAGCCGTTCAGGAATGGCCAATCCCTATCGACAAACATCAGCTCCGGAGTTTCTTGGGTCTTTGTTCCTATTACCGACGATATGTCAAGAATTTTGGAGACATCGCCAAACCCTTGACACGTTTGACAGAACAAGATAAGTCCTTCTGTTGGGATCAGGAATGTCAAAAGGCGTTTGAAATATTGAAGAAACAGCTTACGTCAGCACCTGTTCTTGCTTATCCACTGTCTGATGGTAAGCTTATTCTGGACAACGACGCCAGCAATGTGGGAATTGGAGCCGTCTTGTCACAGCTACAAGACGGTAAGGAAAGAGTGGTTGGTTACTTCAGCAAAACTTTATCGAAAGCTGAAAAGAACTACTGTGTAACTCGGAGGGAACTGTTAGCAGTTGTAAAATCCGTCGAACACTTTTATAAATATCTGTATGGCAGAAAATTCCTGATCAGAACAGACCATGCTAGTTTAAAGTGGCTACTTAGCTTTAGGAACCCAGAAGGACAGATAGCAAGATGGCTCGAAAAACTGCAGGAATATGATGTTGAAATCGAGCACAGACCTGGAACCAGACATCGTAATGCTGATGCACTTTCCAGAAGACCATGTCGACCTGATTGCCCCCATTGTACCCGTATGGAGCAGAACGAGGAAAAACTTGCCTTAGTTAAGGTTGTGCCAGGAGACGAGAGCTCTATGCTGGAGGAGCAACAAGAAAACGATCCCGTTCTGAGAAAGATTAGGGAGTGGAAGAGAATAGACCGTCGTCCGTTGTGGAGAGAGATATCCTCATCCTCTCCTGCTTTAAAAGCATACTGGTCCCAATGGAACTCTTTAATTTTGGACGGAGGGCTCGTTAAAAGAGTTGTAGAAAATTCCGAGGGCACAGAAACAAGGAAACAAATAGTGGTCCCAAGAAATGCTGTACCGGAAATTTTAAAACAGATGCCTAATCATAGTTCTGGAGGACATCTGGGTATCACGAAAACGCTGCAAAAGATCCGAGATAGATTTTACTGGGTAAATTGCACTAATGATGTTAAAGATTGGTGTCGTAAATGCACTACATGTGCTGCCAGTAACGGTCCGCACCGAAAACCGAAGGCGGAAATGCAGCAATACCTGGTTGGAAGTCCTTTTGAAAGAATCGCAGTAGATGTATTGGGGCCACTTCCACAGACCGATGTAGGAAACAAATACATCTTTGTTGTAATGGACTACTTCACTAAATGGGTTGAAGCATATGCAGTTCCCAATCAGGAAGCTACCACTTTAGCAGATATATTGGTTGAAGAATTCGTAAGCCGATTTGGGGTACCATTAGAATTACATTCAGACCAAGGAAGAAATTTTGAGAGCAAGCTGTTTCAAGAAGTTTGCCAAAGATTAGGCATCCACAAAACGAGAACCACAGCGATGCACCCTCAGTCTGATGGCATGGTGGAACGAATGAACCGGACTATAACCAACTATCTGTCAAAAGTGGTGTCAGATTGTCAGAGGGATTGGGATCGACATATTCCACTATTTCTAATGGCAATTCGATCGGCCATCAACGAATCAACTGGCCAAACGCCTGCGAAGGTCCTGTTCGGTAGAGAAATGAGGCTACCATGTGACTTGGTGTTTGGTTGTAAACCTGGTGAAGAAATGGCACGTGAACAATATGTCGCTGACCTTCAGAATCGAATGGAGAATATACACAACCTGGTGCGTGGAAAACTACAATTATCTAGTGATCGGATGAAGAGGTACTATGACACACGGACAATGGAAAAGAGTTACCAAGTTGGAGATTTAGTCTGGCTCTATAACCCCCGACGGCGTCGAGGTATTTGTCCCAAATTACAAAAGAACTGGGAAGGTCCTTACACCATCAAGAAGAAGATTAACGATGTCATTTATAGGATCGTGAAAATTCCCAGAGGGAAACCCGTCGTGGTCCATCATGATCGTTTGGCGCCTTACCAGGGAAACCACAGTGGAGATGCGCAGCAACTCCAAGAAAATGGTTTGGCTGGCTCAGGGAGTGTGCGGGATTCCGATGTAGGAAATAACATTCCAGGAGGAATGAATCTAAGGAGGGGGCAGTGTAACGGGATAACCGTAAAGGAAGGGACCTTAATTTGAAAGATTGTTGTTGACAGTTGATTTTTAGAAGTTTGTAAAAAAAAAATCAACTGACCATTTTAAATAATGTTCTAAAAAATTCTAGAAACTTCTAAACACACTAACTAGATTAAATAATGTTGTATATAAGGGGATGCACGGGCAGTTAACGTCAGTTCGAGTCAAGTGTTCAGAAGAGTTCATTGTATTGTCAAGTAGTTAGACGTTATCCAGCAGAGTTCAGTGTATCTTAACAATTTTGTAAATAAATTGTGTAAAAAGCCCCCATAAGTGTTTCAATATAAACATAGACTAAATTAATATAAACACATTTAAGACAATTGATTCTTAAAAATAAATTGAAAAAGAATTATAAAAATTATAAAATTTCATGTATAGAGTAAAAACACTTATCTGTTAAAAATAATTTAATATATATTTTAAAACCGTTTATTGACCTAGAGAGTTTCAAATAATTAGGCAGTCTATTGAACACCTTTGGACCCATGTAATCCGGGGAGTTGCAAGATATTTGCAATCGGCGATTTGGATAATAAAGGTCTTTATTACGCGTGTAATGTGATTTTTACGTGGTTTTCTACGGTTTTTTCAGGTTTTTTAGGAACTTTTATACTTTTCGCAGTTTTCCAGGAGTTTCTAAAGTTTTTGACGGTTTTCCACAAATTTCCACAGTTTTTCGCTTTTGTTCCACAAATTTCCACAGTTCTTCGTGATTTTCCATAAATTTCTACAAGTTTTTGCAGTTTTCCGTAAATTTCAAAAGCCCGAACGCGGTATTCCCGATTTTTAATTTTTTTTACGATTTTAACAACTTTTCCTGATTTTTACAATTTTTGTTTTTTTATGATATTAATGGTATTCTTCAGATCTTTTCCTGAGATTTTTTACGTTTTTTCTTTATATTTTCTTCGATTTTACGATACCATATTTTTTTGATAAATCTTGTATTTTTTGCTTGATTTTTCTCAAATTTTCGACAATTTTTAAAAATTTTTGATTTTTTATAATTTTTTCTGATCTTTTACGATTTTCTTATTATTTTCCTAAATTTTGTTTTTGTTGGAAAATATTTTTTTTGCTTTGATTTTATATTGATAAATATTACATGACTAATAAGTCGGTTGTTTTACAAGATTTTTCGGACTATTAAAATTCACCAAAAAAACTAGTGTGGCAGTCAGTGGGAATGCCGGCAGAAGTTATACTTCTATGTACACGCATGGATTCATAAATTTGTATGCGAATGATTTAGCAAACTCATTATATGATATTCGTGGTAAGCGACCCCAAAAACCTCCTAGTACCGTGTGCACACTCTTTTTGTATCGAATTTACATAAAATTCCTGGAGACGAGGTCCGTCTTAAGCACCAGGTGTTTCGAACACCATCGCCATTATTATAATCGTGTTTAGCGACTCAAAAAACCACCGAGTACCAAGTGTGCGCAGGAAAAGAGGTAAAAACCCTAGACACCAAGTGCCGCGGAGACTTTCGGAATCGTGATATTCGTGATCAGCGACTCCAAAAACCCCGAGTATATAAATTGAACCCATTTTCAGCAATACTTACCGAGTTGTAAGTTTTCTCTCTATTGTCTGTTCGGAATGTACTTTTTGAATGCAGAAATGCAATTTCCACTTTTACATTATAAAATATAGCGACAAACTTCCTGACACTTTAACGAATCCAATGCGAAAAAATGAATTCCGATCCACAAAATTTGGTGGTTTTGGTGCTTTATTTCTTCGACTATTCGTAAAAACTCTGTTTATGTAGCCAACAACTTCAAAAGCATAGTGCAGGATATACTGCAACCATGTGACGGTATTTAAGACTACAATACAATACTCATTACTGAATATTATTATTAATATTAAATACTAAACTTAATATGTTAACTTACGTGACAGAATTATAAAATAATCTGTCAAATAATGATGTGGTCCGTCAGTCGTCACTATGATATTTATACATTAGTTCAGACTGTTTTTTGTATAACTATCCCTTTTTAAACTACTGAATGTTGAAATGGTATTCAAAGGACTTATAGTTATGACTAATAACATATGATAAATATTTCATCTTTGTTTTTACCGACCAGTATACCGTCCGTCTCTCTCTTACTCACACCATTACATATGTAATGATTTTTCCCATTTAACTGTACACAAATCTTTTCCACCGGGTGCATGAATAGAAGTATAACTTCAAAAATTAAGGAAAAACGTTGTAGCATGTCCAAAAAACTCTAGGCAGCAGATTTTTATTTTTTTTATTTTTTATTATTTTTTCTTACCCAAGCCGACCCTGATCATATTACCTTCCAGAAAATTCTCGACTTTAACGGTTTAACCGTCAAAACTATCGATTTTTCTAGACTGACCAATCAAATCGGTTGAATAAGATCATGTGGCGCAAGAGGGGTGGTTTGAAGCGACGCGGCTTAATTTCTACCGCGATTTTAGAATTCAGTCTAAGTTGGGTTGCTGTGCTGATAAGTCGTTATGTACAACCCTTAGATTCAAATACCGGCAAATTTCCTTTAGATTTGCAAATAATTACTTGCTATTTAGTGTTTCTAATTAATTTAAAGTCAGTGAGTGAGTGTAGGACCTCTCTGATGAAAAAGCTGTCTTGATTACCGACGAATCACCAGATTCTACTGTACCGTATAAATTGGGTGTGGCCCATTTAATTCTCCTATTTAGGAAACAAACTGTAAGTCTTTTAATATAATTACTATGTCTTAACTACCAGAAAAGATCGGGATACCATTTATTTCTTTGGCACAAAAACTTAATTGTGATCCACCTGAATAATATCCAAGTGTGGGTAATTAGCGTAAGAAGTGCTCATAAAATCCACAGTGAAACCGGTTTTTATAGAAAAAAAAACCAGTATCTTATCGACAGACTCCTAAAGTGTGCAAATTTCGAAATAGTTCGTCGCATACAATATGTTTCAGTTAACAGTGAAAGCGTTGCGCAGGGTCTGACTAAATATTTTTGTAACACCTTTATGGTAAATTTTTGGGTTTCTTAATGTTTATTTTAATTTAATTGTTTTAATATAAATTATTATATGGTACCCCCATCTTTTACTCGAGTAAAATATCTTTTAAGCTAAAAGTGATTTACTATTTTTTATTAAATTTTGATACTTTTCAATTTCTTTTTCACATCACATTCTGCTTAAATGGGTACACAGAAATAACAATATAAAAATACTTAGCTGTTATTGAATGTGTAATATTGTTTAGATATGTGATTAAATACTACTGTGTTTTACTGTATTTTACCGTTCCGTTAAAATTTTGTTTACCGTTTACCATCTATCTCTATCCATCTACTTGACCAATGTTTCTCTGTATGGTTATAAAAGTGGAGTCCGCATGACAAATATCTCTGTATTGTCCCAGCGTGGAAGATTTGTTTTTTACTTGAACTGTCGTACCGTTGTATTTTTTTCTATAAGAGAATATACAAATCACTTACCTATCGTTTATCGTACCGAGGATTCACATTAAGGATTCCAGACAGCGTTTCCTTTTTGCTTCCTGGGTTTTCTACGTAACAACAGCATGACCGCCATTGTTATCGTTTACCTACCGTTCAAGTGTATTATCACTTGAAATTATCTTACCGTAAGTGAAAACATATTTCACTTAATTACCGGTTACCTACCGTTCAAGTGTACTAACACTTGAAATTATCTTATCGTAAGTGAAAACATATTTCACTTAAATACCGTTTACCAGCTCAAGTGTATTAACACTCGAAATTATCGTTTTGTAAGTGAGAACACACTTCGCTTAACTACCGTACCGTTCAGTAAAAACTATCACTGCTGTTTATATGTCTCGTTATCTCCCCTAGTTTCTTCATTAAGCTTGAAATTAACACTCCAAAGCCTTATGTCTCTGATTCCGATGATTCTTCTGAAGATGAACTCTCCGAATAGGAACGAATGTTTCTTTGTTTTCTCAGAATTATCCGTATAAGCATTTCTTTTCCATTTTCTTTTTCTCGACCTCTCCGTTTCTCAACATCTCACCCTGACTCAACTGTAAATATGTTTCGTTATCTCCTCCCCGTTTGGGAGGCGGGAATATAAAGAATACCCCCAAAGTGTTAAACTGCTTGTCGTAAGAGGCGACTAAATGGAACCCCTTTCCCTTTTCTTTTTCGTTCAAACTCCATACTTCTCGTTAATCTCCTCCCCGTTTAGGAGGCGGGATTATGTAGAATACCCCCAAAGTGTTAAACTGCTTGTCGTAAGAGGCGACTAAGTGCAACCTTTTCCCTTTTCTCTTTTGTTCAATTTCCTTATGTCTTGTTAACTTCCTTAGCTATATGTTTCTCTATGCCTCACTTTTATATCTATCGTTTAAGTGTATTACCACTTGAACATTTCATCTCGAAAGGGAAAATACTTTTCTCTTACCTACCGTTTACCTACCTAATAAGTACCTTAACACTTATCTCTATCGTCTCGACAGTAGAATTTACTTTCCTTCATTTACCGTCTATTTACCTAATAAGTGTATTAACACTTGTTTTTATCGTACCGAAGGAGAAAATATGTTTCTCGTAACTACCGTTTACCTACCTTATGAGTGTTTTAACACTTGTATTTTTTTTCTTGAAGGAAAAAATAGTTTTTCCTTTATCTACCGTTAACCTACCGTATAAGTGCGTCTGCACTTGTAAATTAATTATCGTATCGTTCAGTAATATCTATTACTGTTTTATGTTTAGAAAACATTTTTTTATTACCTTATTTCTCGTTCATCATCCATAAACTACTTGTTATCTTTGATATGGATATAAGACGGTTATCGTACATTAGTGGAAGACACATAAAATTTTTTTGGAAAATTTTTTTGAAAATTTTTTTTTGAATTTTTTTTGAAATTTTTTTTAGTTTTTTGTTCTTTCATACATTTTTATACCTTTACATTTCATGGTTTAAAAAACTTTGATCCATAACATGACAACTATTGGAATCACCTTACTTTTTTTGACTAACAAAATTCAATCTTAACTACTTCTTCTGGAATTTTATTTTGACCTTGCAATTTGTTACGAGAGATAAGCCTAGGAAAGCCGTAGGGAATTCTTTCCGGTAGTGGGTCTGTTGAGATTGTAAGGAAGACAGATAAAATTTCTTTCTACTCTCCTTCTTTTCCTCTTTTACTTACTCTATTTTTTTTTAGCTAGGATTGAAGACTGTTAGGATAATTTGTTTTTAAGATTTGTTAGATTCCTGTTAATGTCTTAGTGTGATCTATTACCTTAAGATTTTTTAATTAAATGTTCTCAATAAGAACTATATTTTAAGTAATTACTGTTTTCTTCTCTTCCTTACTGCATATTTGGTGATATCCTTAATATCAACCAAGCAGGACGGAACTTTTCCAAACATCTTTTCAGATGTTAACGTATCACGTATTTACCTTGACTGTCGGATCTAATGGAGCCGGTAGGCTTATTAGATTCCTAATTATAACTATCGTCCATGTTTCTTTCTTCCTTTTCAAAATTATTATTAACAGTTTGGTTTAAATTCAGCTTTTTTCTTTATAGGAGTTCCTAAAAAGGGAAATACGCGTTGTGCCTCCTATGGGAAATTTTACTTATGGGAACATAGCATTCTTTACCTTCTTCCTTGTGTGTGTAATTGTAGCGTGTGTCCTGACATCTTATGTCAAGGGCAATATAAATACTTTTTTTGTCGATTTGCATTAAAGATACCACTTAGTGCTGCCCGTCTAGGCCGAGCTGTACACTTTTTTCGTTTCCGTGCAGAAACTTCGGAGTAGACCTGTTCCCGATCACTTTGTGATCTTCCGGTTGGCCGGTACCGTTTATAAAAATCTGGTCACTTAGTATCGAAGATCTACAGATCTGATACATTTTACCTACCTTGTGGTTCTTCAAACTCTCGTGTAGTTTCACTTGTATATTAATGCACTAAAGAATAGTGTGAATATTATATCACATTCAATAACTGACACTAATACCCCAATTCTACCTAGATAGATGTCGTTCTCGTTAAGATCGCTTTTCTACATCTTGATGTTCACTACCTTTATCAGCTTCAGTTTTTTAGACACACTACTGTTGTTCCAACCATAGCTTACCTTTCTTTAAAAACTGTTTTCTACCCAGTTTTTTCTCTTCGGAAGGGGCTGTGTAGCATGTCCAAAAAACTCTAGGCAGCAGATTTTTATTTTTTTTATTTTTTATTATTTTTTCTTACCCAAGCCGACCCTGATCATATTACCTTCCAGAAAATTCTCGACTTTAACGGTTTAACCGTCAAAACTATCGATTTTTCTAGACTGACCAATCAAATCGGTTGAATAAGATCATGTGGCGCAAGAGGGGTGGTTTGAAGCGACGCGGCTTAATTTCTAGCGCGATTTTAGAATTCAGTCTAAGTTGGGTTGCTGTGCTGATAAGTCGTTATGTACAACCCTTAGATTCAAATACCGGCAAATTTCCTTTAGATTTGCAAATAATTACTTGCTATTTAGTGTTTCTAATTAATTTAAAGTCAGTAAGTGAGTGTAGGACCTCTCTGATGAAAAAGCTGTCTTGATTACCGACGAATCACCAGATTCTACTGTACCGTATAAATTGGGTGTGGCCCATTTAATTCTCCTATTTAGGAAACAAACTGTAAGTCTTTTAATATAATTACTATTTCTTAACTACCAGAAAAGATCGGGATACCATTTATTTCTTTGGCACAAAAACTTAATTGTGATCCACCTGAATAATATCCAAGTGTGGGTAATTAGCGTAAGAAGTGCTCATAAAATCCACAGTGAAACCGGTTTTTATAGAAAAAAAAACCAGTATCTTATCGACAGACTCCTAAAGTGTGCAAATTTCGAAATAGTTCGTCGCATACAATATGTTTCAGTTAACAGTGAAAGCGTTGCGCAGGGTCTGACTAAATATTTTTGTAACACCTTTATGGTAAATTTTTGGGTTTATTAATGTTTATCTTAATTTAATTGTTTTAATATAAATTATTATATGGTACCCCCCATCTTTTACTCGAGTAAAATATCTTTTAAGCTAAAAGTGATTTACTATTTTTTATTAAATTTTGATACTTTTCAATTTCTTTTTCACATCACATTCTGCTTAAATGGGTACACAGAAATAACAATATAAAAATACTTAGCTGTTATTGAATGTGTAATATTGTTTAGATATGTGATTAAACACTACTGTGTTTTACCTTATTTCATTTTTTTGATATTTTATATGTCTATTTGTTTCATTCATCTGTTTGACTTATTACTACACACAGTAATAAATATTGTTTATTGTTTATTTATATGTTTTATTTTCTGACCTGGTGTAAGTTATTCTGATCTAATCTCATCAATAACACGAATGAGACGTATTTCACTCATAAATCTTAGTTTTTGAACTGATCAAAATATATAGAGCTGTTGTGATAAGTAAGAACAAAAAGTAAGTATAACTTTCTCTTTCTAGTTTTTCTAATAAAAGTGTTTAATTTAAAACTTTAACCAGAACATCTACCGGTTTACTCAATTTTACCGCATCTTATCTCATGTCCCTTATATCTTTCTTATTTTAACTTTATCTATAACATCTGATACATCATTTTATCCAACATCTATATTTAATATTTTTTCCACCTGGGTTTCTTATATTTCCCCATCCTTATGATAAAAAAATAAGTGGCGCCCATTTACCTCCCCTTTTTCCATCATTTCTCTCACTCTCTTTTCAGTCCCTTTTAAGTTCTTTTATCTTTTATTTTTTCTAGTAAATATATCCCCTTATATCTTTTTAATACAATATCATCTAGCTCATCGAATCCACGCTCGCTCTCCTCCTACCCCCTGAGTGCCGTTCGCATTTGTTAACCTCGATAAAACGAGCCTTTTAACATCTGGAGAAAAAAAAAGAGGTTACAACGTACCTAACGCCGCTTTAGAAAATTCTACTTTAAAATTCTTAAGATTATAATCATTTTTTTTTGGAATTTTCAACAGTATATAAACAAGAATGACATTAATGAAAAATTAAAAAAATGTCGCATCCAACAGGACTCGAACACACCTTTGCCTTTACGCTGTAACGCTAAGCTATGAATGCTTAGTCATTATTTCCCTTTTTGGTCATTAATTTAACAGATATAGCGTGACTTAGTAAACGATTAGTTAAGATAACTCTTATGGGATTTTTAGAAGGAGATTGTGTCAAATCGATAATTGAAACATCACAATACACTTTTTTTAAATCTTTCTACTTGCTATTATGGCGTCACCTTAAATTGTTCCCTCTCGATGGATACTTTTTAATACATTCAGATGGTTCTTTCTTCTACCCTCCATATTTAATAGTTTAAAAATTCTAGTGTGACATATAAAGCGAATTGAAGCTAAATTTGTCAAAATATGACCAACCATAATGCAAAAAACCTGTGAACTTACTTATATATTAAACCGTTACATTAGTTTATTTTTGATTTTAGTTCAAGAAGAGCCCTACAAAAGTAGTATGTTTAAGAAAGAACCGAAATTCGAATACGAAGACTCTCAACAATTTGTAACAATGGATAATTTAATGTGACATTAAAAAAGAAGAATTGCACTCTGTTTGTGATTTGCCGGATTTTAAAAGGAATTTCAAGATTTTAAAGAAGAATTAAATTTAGAGCGAAGCATCAAAAGATGTTCAAGGAAAGACAATACAAGTTGTAAAAAGGGTAAGTCACAAAAATTAACTGCATAAAAAAACTATATATCAATATCTCAAAAACCAAAAAAGATATCAAAATCCGGTTTTTGAATTAAAATTTCCAAAAGATACAAAAACTGTTTGAAAATTTTAAGAAATCTCAAAAATTTTGGTATTTTCACAATTATGAAAAATCGAGATATCTATGTTTTTCGAAAACCAAAAATGATATCAAAATGCGGTTTTCGGTTTTTAAATCCAAATTTTCTGTTGATACAAAAACTGTTTTGAAATTTTGAAAAATCTCAAAAAATGAGTAAATTTTAATAATTTTGAAAAATTTATCGATATATTTCAAAAACCAAAAATGATATTGAAATGATCCGTTTTTTTGGATTTAATATGAAATATAATTTTTATTCAAAATCCTTTTTCAAATTTTAAAAAATCTTAAAAAAAACAACTAAAATATCTTGAAATTTCTACATCAAAATGGGTTTATTCCATTTAATTATAAACTTTATCCACATTTAGAAATACTGTAAATTTACAAAAAAAATACAGAGATTTTTTTCAAAAAAAAACACTTGAAGTTTTTTCCAATCTCTCATATCTCGAAAAACAAAATAGGTATCAAAATGCAGTTTGTTTGAAATAGGTTCGCAATTGATTTTTTATTTAAAATCCACTTTCAAATTTCAAAAAGTCTTAAAAAACAAGAAAAATATCCCCAAATTTTGCTTAAAATGCATATTTTTGACAAATCAGCGAAATTAAAAAAACAAAAAATACATTGTTTAACAAAAAAGCTTAAATTTTTACAAAAAAAAGCGCATTTTTAAAAAACTTACCAAAAACTTTTTTTTATAAAAATCATAAAGAATTTTTTAAGAATTTTAATGCAATTTAAATTAATGCAAAATTTAAAAAAATCAGTAAATTATGAGAATGTTTCGAAAAAATACTCAAGGTTTTTTTTGAGTTTCGATATCTCAACAACCAAAAAAGATATTAAAATGTAAATTATTACATTTGATTTCAAATTTTGTCTCAATTTAAAAAAGTTTGGAATTTTTTAAAAATCAACCAAAAGAAATGCCTTTTTTCAAATTTTTAAGATTTAAAAAAAACGAGATATCGTTATCTCAAAAACCATGAAATTAACGAAAACACGTTTTTTGCATTTGTTTACAAATTTTGCACTGATTCAAAAATCAATTTAAATTCTACAGATTTGAAATAATACTCAATAGATCTGTAGATCATTTAAAGTCCGTAGATATGAAATGATAACACCGGCATACAAAAAATAAAAAATTGTCTGTACGCCAGACGCCACCTATCTACGGGCATGTTTTTCGAGCCGCCTAATACGAATTTCAAGTCAGTTTAGGCCGTCCTGCCTTTAATTTCAAGTAAATTGTAAAAATAGCGAAAACGGAATAACACAAATCTCCAATTGTTCTTAGCCCTGTTCATTCTTTCCACAAATTCCTCTTTTCCCTTCAATTACCAGATATAATATTTGATATCTTTCGTTTTTTATTACGTGGTCTAAATATGCTGCTTTCCTGTGCTTTATGGAGATTAGTAATTCGCGATTTCATACTTAAACCTTACATTTGTTAATTTTTGATTTCAGTTCAAGAACAGCCATAGAAAAATAGTATGTTTAAGAAAGAACCGAAATTCGAATACGAAAACTCGCAACAATTCGTAATAGTGGATAATTCTTCTAAAAGTGAAATGTTAAGCAGTGAAAATGATAAAAGTTAAATAGATATTTCAAGTCAAACTAATTTTGACATGAATCTTGAATTTGAGTGTAAAAAAGAACTATTGCACTCTATTTGCGATTTACCAAATTTTCTAATGAAATTTCAAGATTTTGATAAGAGCGACGCATCAAAAGATATTAAAGGAAACAGGATCCAAGTTGTAAAAAACGTAAGTATAAAAAGTATAATTATCCAGCATTAGACTGATATAAAAAATTAATGTACCTCGAAGAATTATCAGTAATATTTCAGAATATATTGGGTCTAACATATTATTCATTTTTTTTTCCAATATTTCATGAATTTGCTTAACGGTGTTTAGTAATTCGCGATCTCTGTTAACTGTTCATAGTAGTTTCTCGTTTGTTTTTTCTGCTATCCATGGGACTTTTAGTATTTGCCTGTATATCCACATTTCGAATGCTTTAAGTCTGTTCATAGAGTTTACTTTTAATGTCCAGCCCTCCATTCCATAGAGCAACACTGACCACATTTTGTAACAGATTACTTAACACGCCAAATTCCTCTGCTTCACTTAAAGAAAAATTTATACCAAGAAATGAAATACATGAAAGAAATGTGAGATTCAAAAATTTATTTACTATGCCACAACATAAATCTGCATTCTTCCAAAGAAGTTTGACTTACAATGGTATAAAACTCTATAACTCTATTTCATCGAATATGAAGTCGCACTCTATTATTCAATTTAAAAGCAAATTTCGTACATTTCTATTGGATAAGCAATAGTAATTTTTTTTAAATACGTTTTGTTGCTTTTGGTCGCTTTCGATCGGTCCTCGGTGGGTGTATCGCTTGGGGAGAGGTAGAAATAGGAAAAAATGTTTATTTTTATATTTGTTTACTTTTAATTTATTATAGTGTACAGTAATGCCATCTACTGAATTAAGTTTTTATTTAAATTATAATAGGATTGTATGGCTTTGTATTTCCGGTTAAGCAAGAGTAGCCATGGCTAGACTTCGCCGGATAGCATTTTCCTTACAATCTTAATTAGTTTTTTTAGTTTTTTTTTATGTTTATAATTTTGTTTTCTCTATGTTATTTATTTGTAACACTCTTTCTTTCAATAAAAGTCTTGATTATTTGTAGGATGAGGTCAAATTCGGTATTTTGAAATAGCGAAAACCTGTTGCTTAAAGATGGGCCGAATCGTACGTAATAAAGTTAGTCTCAACTAATACAGCTCTCTACTATAGTTACAGTTTAAATAAATTTTTTTAATAAAAAAAAATCTAATAATATTTTTGTGTAAAAGCATTTAGGATTTAAGTAAAGGTGCTGCAAGAGTTCGAGCACAAAATCGATGATTTTTACATGTAAATCTCCATAAGAAAATCTAAGGTCCATTCTGGTCATTTTTGCTCTTTTTTTCATACTGCGCATGCGCGACTTACAATCTTAATTTACACTATTTAGAGTATTAAATGTACGTGTTAAGAACTACTAAAGGTGCATTAGGGCTATAACGATTTAACGGTGTTATGGAAAAGAGTGAGAATACTGTTTAAAAGTCTGTATTCAAAGTGTCATTTGACATTTTTTTTGTGTGGAATGGATTTCAGTGGGAGGTGTATTGTTGGTTGCAGAGGTAGAGTAGGATTTATGGAAGAGGTTTCAGGATAAATGAGATGCTGCAGTAAACGGATAATAAAAGATTTCTGTATTTAACGAATACGGGAGAAATTAATAAATAGACTTCTTAATGTGAATAATGAGCTAAGAAATCATCTTAAAATTTATATGGAGAGGGTTAATAAAACCAATAATTTATTTAAAAACATATATTAAACAGTTAAAAACTTAAAATTACATGCTAACAAATCTTCTAGTTGATAAACCCACTTGCTGTCCTTAGAATTCTTCAATATCAATCTTAAATTATTAGATAATAAAATCTAATCGACATCCATTGCTTGTTCCATTATAGAGTAATGTCCCCAGGGCAAAGTATCATAGGTACCTGGTACTAGATATCTTTTGTCATCATCAGAGCTGAGAGCAATTTTCTGTTGTTCTAGAGAAAAAACATGATGCTGCTTGGATCGTATTAGGTGCTGTATAGCAGTCTTCTCTTTAGCTGTTTCTAAACACTCAATGTAATCATCAAAAGTAATTTTTGTTTTTACAACGGATGATTTGACACCCTTAGCCTTTTTTGTAACACCATAATTTGATAAAATTTGCTCAATCTCATCATCGTCATATTCCTCAGCTTTTAATTTCTTTTTCAAGTTTTGTAACTCAGCCTCTGTAGTAGAAACTTTTATGCTGTACAATTTAGACCGTAACCCCACAAAATCTGTCATAATACGTCCATTATTCTCATCCTTCATCATACCCAAAACTTTCTTATTCACCTGTGGTATTCCATATATATTATCTCTAGGATAGTCTGACGTATCAAAGTATTGGTGGCAATCATTTTTCATAATAGTGTATGGATCTTTTCTCTGTATTTCGACTGCTAAAGAGTCCGTATCGGTATAGAAAGCTGCGCAGTCTTCCCCAAATTTCTTAAGCAGGTAATCATAGTGAAAGCTGTATATAGTGGTTTTCGCCAGGTCCAAGATTGATTGGCCAACATATATTGGCTTATTTAGATAAATTTGAAGTTTATTCATCTCTACTGCAACCAAATTTTCGGCAAATATCATGCTGTTCTTAAATTCAGGTTTGGATATGTAAGATTGAGCACCATATCGACCTTCCCATTCAGTTAAAAGTTTCACATCAACCCTTTTTCGTACATTTTCCATAGTTTTACCAAATACAGCATTGTTCATTAACTTGAACAAATTCTTCTCAAAATCATTTTTGGCAGCTGTTCGAAGAGTTGTGTTTAGGTCGATGTAAGACTTTAACCATGGGCTTTGCTTAAATTTCAACACTCTATGTATTTTTGTTACTTTTAACCCATGCGATATAGCCTGTTTAAGAGCTTGATAATGAATGACATATTTTTCTTTATTATTTAGTGTAGCCATCAATTTAGTTAGTTCTTTAGTTTTAGTTGGTGGTTTCATAGTTTTAGGGTTGATATGTTCTGGACAGAAAGGAATATCTTTATGTCTATCGTGTAAATCAGGTGGATACTCCAAATCCACTTCCAGCATGTAACCATCGTCATTATCATTAGCAATCGTAGTAACATCAATATTTGTATCTGCCCATTCAAATCCGCCATATGGTAAATACTGAGACATCGCCCATCCATATTGATTGTTTTCATCGAAATACATCAAATAGCTTTCAGGCTTTTTCGGATCGTAATTAGGCATATATTTATTGTTTGCATGGACTCTTCTTTTAGAGCAAACTTGACTACGGCCTCCTCGAATACCTCGCTCAACAAACAAAAACATATCAGGATCAGTCAGCAACTCCAATTCTTGCCTAGTATACTTTAACATTGCATCCCAAGTAAATCCAGGTAACGTAAAATAGTGGGCTGGATCTAGTTCATATGTTTTAATACAGCTTATTCTAAACTGTTCAAAAACATCTGCTAGAAGCAATATGTCAGTTTTCATGTACAAGTCGACATAATCTCCTAAAGTAGTACAGTTAAACATAGACCAAACTTTATGAGCCCTTCTATATAGACGTTTGGGGCAAGGCTTATCTTCTAATTTATTATAAAAAGCATCTTGAGGTGGTAAACAGGATTCATTAAAACGATCAAAATTATCAATGTAATCATATGGCATTACCCCTTTCTTCGTTAATAAATTAAATTGTTCTTCCGTAGTATTAAAAAACTGGGATTTAAGATTAGGAAATTCTGTTAAATAAGATGATAACTTATCTAGAGAAGAAGCCATAAATCGAAAACTATCAATAAATCTAAAGTTTATTCGGGATTCATCAACATGCTTAGTAAAAGAAATGTATTTTTCTTTAGTAAGAGGGAGCAAATCTATAGAGCCAGTCATGCGGGTTGCGATACCTTTTATTATAAAAGATGCATCATAACCACTCAAATTGTGAAATATAACGGGAATAGTATGTGAATCCTGATAATTAATGTTACATGCTTCATGAGAAGCACCTCGATAGTTATTTTCAGATATTAAGTGAAAATGATCACGAACTTTTTTTTCCCCAACTTTAAAGGGTAGCGTGCAAATATGGCAACATGTGGATGCTTGAAAATCACTCTCTTGCTGTAGGGTCATGTTTATATCATATGGACATAAAAATATCGTTGAAACATCCTCAGCAAGCTGATTAATTTCTTCTGCGAACCAAGTCATGCAATCTGCCCCACGATAGCTTTTATAGAAGGACAAAGAATCGTCGTAGGAACATTTAAAATAGTACCCCACTGCAGCAGGGATGTGTTCTTGGTAAGCGGTCTTTTCCGCGCACGGTTTTAAAACACTTTCTAGATCAGCGTATACGGCGAAAGGGGCTTTTATTTTGTTTTTAAAATTCTTAAATTTTATCATATTTTGCCCTCCTCAGGCATCCTGATGGCTGTGTCATTCTTTTTAATACAGTCATCAATGTGTTTAATTAGCTTATCTTCCGAACGGAAGTAGTGTAAACATCTATCACAAAAATACTTTCGACCATTTTCTTGACTAAGTTGGCTAGATAAAAGTCTAGAAAGATTTTTTATCCAGACGTAATGATATCTAGTTGGATTAGAATAATCATCTTGAATAAGAAGTAAGTTTACGTGCTTATCTTTCTTTGCAGATGTCAGGTATGTAGGAAGTGTCGTGAAATCCTTTGTATATTTCCTCAAAACATATACGTTGACTGAAACATTATTTTGCTTCTCAAAACTGGGGATTTGTTTTATAGTCATTGGAAACTGAATTCCTTTCAATTTTAATACCTCTGAATAATGTGAATACTGGGTAATTCTTTGTGGATTTTTATTAACAGGATACAAAGCAGCCATCATTGCCCATGCAAAGCAGGCTTGGTCATCATTTTTAACATTAATGCAGGCTTCCTTTCTTTTTATTTGAGGGGGTAGTTCAATATATGATGAGCCAAGTTGGGGTATAAATTTATTAATGTTTATACCCAAGTTAACAATTCGTTTCAAGGCCCACCCACTGTCACGCTCCTGGAATTCTTCGAGTTCTTTTAGAATAGGGTCCGAAACTTTTTCATCAAACCAGTTATCTATATTAGTTGTTTTGTATATAGCAGAGTTTGATGTGGTGAAATATTTATTTTCGTTTAAGATCTTCTCGCCCCTCGCTATTTCAAATTCACCACAAAAGATCATGTTAACTTTAACTGAATCATCTTTCTTCAGAGCGTTTTGAATTCTTCGTTTGAATAGAGCTTTACAGTCTAGCAGAAAGGCCACTGGATCTTTATGTTTAAGATTGGATATGACTCCTGTTCGGATTCTTGAAGTAAATGCAGAGGATGAATCATCCCAATGGACCCTATGTTTTGCGGTAGGTTTTGTTGATTGAAGACCTGCACCCTTTTTCTGTTGGGCCTTAAATTGAGCTCGTAACGATTTTACTTCTCGAAGTTGGGCTTCTAAACGATGCCTTTCCCCAGAGGTCTTAGCATATCTTAAAGCATTTTTTAACTTCTTGATAGCTCTAACACATTCTCGCAATCCATCTCCAACTTTTTGTTCATTATAGTTCGTTGATATTAGTCCAAGAATCGACGCAATATTAACAATTAATTCACACAACATCTTATACCAAATTAAATTAAAGTAATTGCTAAAAACCGAACACAAGATTTCAATAACTAAGTAAGTAAAAATTATAGGTATAATTTATTGTGAGAGTTCGATAACACTCTAAACAATTATGTTGCTCTTACTCACGTCTGAGCAGTAAGACTGACTAGTTCAGAATGAATCAGGAAGACTTTTGTTTTTGATTTTATGAATTTAAAAGTGGGCGTGGCTTAAAATCTCCAATAAGGGGATTTTCTTTAAGAAAAAAATAAGCAAGTGGAAAACAATTTCCAAAAAGTTTAAGTAGAAATTTAAAATCAGAATGTACCAAAATTACACAGGAAAAAATATAAAATTAATTTTTAATCGTAGTAAAAAACCGAACACAAGATTTCAATAACTAAGTAAGTAAAAATTATAGGTATAATTTATTGTGAGAGTTTGATAACACTCTAAACAATTATGTTGCTCTTACTCACGTCTGATCAGTACGACTGAATAGTTCAGAATGAATCAGAAAGTCTTTTGTTTTTAATTTTATGAATTCAAAAGTGGGCGTGGCTTAAAATCTCCAATAAGGGGATTTTCTTTTAAGAAAAAAGTATATGTTAACTAGTTTAATTCCAGTAATATACAAGTGGTAACAATTTCCGAAAAGTTTTTTGGATCTAAATTCAGAATGTACCAAATTACGTAGGAAAAAAAAACATAAAATTAATTTTTAATCGTAGTAAAAAATGAACACAGGATCTCAAAAAATCATCGTTATAATTTTATTTTGGGAGGTCGGTGGTTCTTTAATAGCCTACAGGCAACAATTTCCTCTAATCATGTATATAAAACATACTGAAAACGCTATACGTACTTAACTCAATAGGTTACTGCGAACTTTGTAGATTCGGCTAACCGAAACCCTAAGTTTATAGTACTTCTCCCTTCGTAAAGGTAACTGGCGCGCATCAGTGCAGGAAAAAGTTGACCACTATTTATACCCGAAGGGACCTCAACCAATAAATGAAGTTTATGTACGAAGAATATAAATAGGTAATAATTTTTAAACGTATTAAAGCTTACACAAAAAAAAATAATAAATAATTTAAATCCTAGTTATAATTTTATTTTGGGAGGTCGGTGGTTCTTTAATAGCCTACAGGCAACAATTTCCTCTAATCATGTATATAAAACATACTGAAAACGCTATACGTACTTAACTCAATAGGTTACTGCGAACTTTGTAGATTCGGCTAACCGAAACCCTAAGTTTATAGTACTTCTCCCTTCGTAAAGGTAACTGGCGCGCATCAGTGCAGGAAAAAGTTGACCACTATTTATACCCGAAGGGACCTCAACCGACAAATAAAATTTTTATTCATTCATATCAATTGCAGGAAAATTAATAAAAAACCTTTAAGATTCTTTTTTTCAGCAAGAGCATACTGAAAACGTTGAATGTATATAAACTAAATAGGCTACTGCGAACTTTATAAACTAGTCTCATCAAAACTCTAAGTTTATAAATACTAATCCCTTCGTAAACGTAAAGGTAACTGGTATGTATAAGTGCAAGACAAGTTGATCACCATTTATACGAAAGGGAGCCCATCCGTCAATAATAAAAACGTATTCTCAGTAATTCTCACCTGATTAATGCTGTTAGTCTTTAAGCACCCACAATCTACAATAATGTACTTTTAATTTTCCGAACTAATCACAATTGCGGTCGCTGTGATAAAAGCTGCGAAATTTTTAATAAAAGAAAAACAAACAGAGTACATATATGTAATGGTTAGGAACATCTATGTGTAAAACGTAGGCCTACCGCCATCTATATCATAACATCGAACGATAACTGTTATCAGACATATTGTTACGCGAGGATACATATGTGTGTAAAACGTAGCCCTACCGCCATCTATAACATAACATCGAACGATACCCATTATCAGACATATTGGTGGGGCTTATCCTTACAATGAATCTCTCGATCCAAATTGTCTGGTAGGTAGCTAGTAAAATAACAAGGTCACGCGGCATAAATTTTTATTACATATATTAGTTTTAAAAATATAATATTTAAACAAAAAATTACAGTTCTTGCATGTTTAACTATGTATACAATAAAATTTTTTAAATAATTTGTTAATTAGGTATGTGTTAAATAAAAAAAATATGTTTTTAAACTTTATCTCTTATTTTTTATTTAAAAGAACATAAAGGTAATCAACAACGCTTATAATAAATTTTACATTTCATTTCATTACGAAATAATATTCATTTTATTAGTGTTCTGTTTTAGTTAAATATATTACAAAAATAATAAAAAAACAGGTAAGCTTTAAATATTTAATATACCTTTGGGATATATAGATAATAAAAAAAGGCGAGGTCTTTTTATTTTTTATTTGGCAAGAATATATAAAACAATATATTTATTTGTTTAGTTTTTCATAGTAAAACATTCAATTAGTAAATAATCTCTAAAGAGCGCAATTGGTCTATAATTAATTCGGCTTGTTTTCCATTTAAGGCACTGTTTTTTGATAAAATTTTAAGACCATCTACAAGAAAGTTTGGGTCATCATGTTCGTTATAGAGGGTCCATATTTCATCCAGTTGGTTAAGTATCTGCATGTCTACCACATCCTTTGTATCACTTATGGAGAAATCAACACGATTTTTCTTTGACTGTATGTCTTGAACCTTATGTTTTCTTTCATACTGAGGTCTGTGCTTGTCTGATATATCTGAGCCTCGTGTTTGATTATTCTCGGGTATATGACTTCTTTCATAAAACTGTACGTCTTGGTCACGTGTTTCATCAATTTCATGTAGGGTATGTGACATTCTTTTTCTTTTGTTTTTACCTAGGTACATTGGTTTAATGATTTTTTCGTATTTAGGGGTATGAGATTGATGACGTAACCGCCCTCGTCCATCCTTATAGACGCCTGATATGTCTAAAAGAGCTTTGTAGATTTTTTGATCGGCAAGCGTATACTGTGTTGGCTGCTTTGAAAACAGCAGGTCATAGACACCCTGCGCAGGTTTAAACTTGTGTGAGTCTATCTGAATGATATCTTTACCAAACTCAATTGTTTTATTTCCAAGCGACCATTCTCCCGTAGACCAGTTGAACTTTGGCCCGTATATTTGATCTGTATTTCCTAAATCTTGAATATATTTTTCAAGATTAATGATGTTATTTTCATAAGATATTTGATTATGTTCCCCCTCTGTTGAATGATTGGATAGTGAGTCATTTTCGTTGAGTTCTGTTTTAGGGACTTTTTCGTTCACATATTGGGCTATTTCTTTAAGAGGTGTAGTTATGGGTTCAATCGTTGATTCTAGTAGTTCTGTTTTATCAGCTTGCATTTTTTTTGAGAGCTTTGTACTTTTCACGCACAATTGCTGCGAGTTTGCTTACTTGAACCGCTCGGCTTGAAGGCATGTTTACAAATAAACTCGAGAGACTTTGACTTCTTAATTTATACCCTTGTTGTGAACGTTTCTGACCCTCTGTACTATACACTGCTACCCTCTGCTACGCTCTGTTATAATGCTCTGCTACGCTCTGCTACGCACTGTTATAATGCTCTGCTAGCAGAGCATTATAACAGAGCGTAGCAGAGGGTAGCAGAGCGTAGCAGAGCATTATAACAGAGCGTAGCAGAGGGTAGCAGTGTATAGTACAGAGGGTCAGAAATAGCCCAATATGTGAACGAAAAAGTCCCTAAAACAGAACTCAACGAAAATGACTCACTATCCAATCATTCAACAGAGGGGGAACATAATCAAATATCTTATGAAAATAACATCATTAATCTTGAAAAATATATTCAAGATTTAGGAAATACAGATCAAATATACGGGCCAAAGTTCAACTGGTCTACGGGAGAATGGTCGCTTGGAAATAAAACAATTGAGTTTGGTAAAGATATCATTCAGATAGACTCACACAAGTTTAAACCTGCGCAGGGTGTCTACGACCTGCTGTTTTCAAAGCAGCCAACACAGTATACGCTTGCCGATCAAAAAATCTACAAAGCTCTTTTAGACATATCAGGCGTCTATAAGGATGGACGAGGGCGGTTACGTCATCAATCTCATACCCCTAAATACGAAAAAATCATTAAACCAATGTACCTAGGTAAAAACAAAAGAAAAAGAATGTCACATACCCTACATGAAATTGATGAAACACGTGACCAAGACGTACAGTTTTATGAAAGAAGTCATATACCCGAGAATAATCAAACACGAGGCTCAGATATATCAGACAAGCACAGACCTCAGTATGAAAGAAAACATAAGGTTCAAGACATACAGTCAAAGAAAAATCGTGTTGATTTCTCCATAAGTGATACAAAGGATGTGGTAGACATGCAGATACTTAACCAACTGGATGAAATATGGACCCTCTATAACGAACATCATGACCCAAACTTTCTTGTAGATGGTCTTAAAATTTTATCAAAAAACAATGCCTTAAATGGAAAACAAGCCGAATTAATTATAGACCAATTGCGCTCTTTAGAGATTATTTACTAATTGAATGTTTTACTATGAAAAACTAAACAAATAAATATATTGTTTTATATATTCTTGCCAAATAAAAAATAAAAAGACCTCGCCTTTTTTTATTATCTATATATCCCAAAGGTATATTAAATATTTAAAGCTTACCTGTTTTTTTATTATTTTTGTAATATATTTAACTAAAACAGAACACTAATAAAATGGATATTATTTCGTAATGAAATGAAATGTAAAATTTATTATAAGCGTTGTTGATTACCTTTATGTTCTTTTAAATAAAAAATAAGAGATAAAGTTTAAAAACATATTTTTTTTTATTTAACACATACCTAATTAACAAATTATTTAAAAAATTTTATTGTATACATAGTTAAACATGCAAGAACTGTAATTTTTTGTTTAAATATTATATTTTTAAAACTAATATATGTAATAAAAATTTATGCCGCGTGACCTTGTTATTTTACTAGCTACCTACCCGACAATTTGGATCGAGAGATTCATTGTAAGGATAAGCCCCACCAATATGTCTGATAATGGGTATCGTTCGATGTTATGTTATAGATGGCGGTAGGGCTTCGTTTTACACACATATGTATCCTCGCGTAACAATATGTCTGATAACAGTTATCGTTCGATGTTATGATATAGATGGCGGTAGGCCTACGTTTTACACATAGATGTTCCTAACCATTACATATATGTACTCTGTTTGCTTTTCTTTTATTAAAAAGTTCGCAGTTTTTATCACAGCGACCGCAATTGTGATTAGTTCGGAAAATTAAAAGTACATTATTGTAGATTGTGGGTGCTTAAAGACTAACAGCATTAATCAGGTGAGAATTACTGAGAATACGTTTTTATTATTGACGGATGGGCTCCCTTTCGTATAAATGGTGATCAACTTGTCTTGCACTTATACATACCAGTTACCTTTACGTTTACGAAGGGATTAGTATTTATAAACTTAGAGTTTTGATGAGACTAGTTTATAAAGTTCGCAGTAGCCTATTTAGTTTATATACATTCAACGTTTTCAGTATGCTCTTGCTGAAAAAAAGAATCTTAAAGGTTTTTTATTAATTTTCCTGCAATTGATATGAATGAATAAAAATTTTATTTGTCGGTTGAGGTCCCTTCGGGTATAAATAGTGGTCAACTTTTTCCTGCACTGATGCGCGCCAGTTACCGTTACGAAGGGAGAAGTACTATAAACTTAGGGTTTCGGTTAGCCGAATCTACAAAGTTCGCAGTAACCTATTGAGTTAAGTACGTATAGCGTTTTCAGTATGTTTTATATACATGATTAGAGGAAATTGTTGCCTGTAGGCTATTAAAGAACCACCGACCTCCCAAAATAAAATTATAACTAGGATTTAAATTATTTATTATTTTTTTTGTGTAAGCTTTAATACGTTTAAAAATTATTACCTATTTATATTCTTCGTACATAAACTTCATTTATTGGTTGAGGTCCCTTCGGGTATAAATAGTGGTCAACTTTTTCCTGCACTGATGCGCGCCAGTTACCTTTACGAAGGGAGAAGTACTATAAACTTAGGGTTTCGGTTAGCCGAATCTACAAAGTTCGCAGTAACCTATTGAGTTAAGTACGTATAGCGTTTTCAGTATGTTTTATATACATGATTAGAGGAAATTGTTGCCTGTAGGCTATTAAAGAACCACCGACCTCCCAAAATAAAATTATAACTAGGATTTAAATTATTTATTATTTTTTTTGTGTAAGCTTTAATACGTTTAAAAATTATTACCTATTTATATTCTTCGTACATAAACTTCATTTATTGGTTGAGGTCCCTTCGGGTATAAATAGTGGTCAACTTTTTCCTGCACTGATGCGCGCCAGTTACCTTTACGAAGGGAGAAGTACTATAAACTTAGGGTTTCGGTTAGCCGAATCTACAAAGTTCGCAGTAACCTATTGAGTTAAGTACGTATAGCGTTTTCAGTATGTTTTATATACATGATTAGAGGAAATTGTTGCCTGTAGGCTATTAAAGAACCACCGACCTCCCAAAATAAAATTATAACGATGATTTTTTGAGATCCTGTGTTCATTTTTTACTACAATTAAAAATTAATTTTATGTTTTTTTTTCCTACGTAATTTGGTACATTCTGAATTTAGATCCAAAAAACTTTTCGGAAATTGTTACCACTTGTATATTACTGGAATTAAACTAGTTAACATATACTTTTTTCTTAAAAGAAAATCCCCTTATTGGAGATTTTAAGCCACGCCCACTTTTGAATTCATAAAATTAAAAACAAAAGACTTTCTGATTCATTCTGAACTATTCAGTCGTACTGATCAGACGTGAGTAAGAGCAACATAATTGTTTAGAGTGTTATCAAACTCTCACAATAAATTATACCTATAATTTTTACTTACTTAGTTATTGAAATCTTGTGTTCGGTTTTTTACTACGATTAAAAATTAATTTTATATTTTTTCCTGTGTAATTTTGGTACATTCTGATTTTAAATTTCTACTTAAACTTTTTGGAAATTGTTTTCCACTTGCTTATTTTTTTCTTAAAGAAAATCCCCTTATTGGAGATTTTAAGCCACGCCCACTTTTAAATTCATAAAATCAAAAACAAAAGTCTTCCTGATTCATTCTGAACTAGTCAGTCTTACTGCTCAGACGTGAGTAAGAGCAACATAATTGTTTAGAGTGTTATCGAACTCTCACAATAAATTATACCTATAATTTTTACTTACTTAGTTATTGAAATCTTGTGTTCGGTTTTTAGCAATTACTTTAATTTAATTTGGTATAAGATGTTGTGTGAATTAATTGTTAATATTGCGTCGATTCTTGGACTAATATCAACGAACTATAATGAACAAAAAGTTGGAGATGGATTGCGAGAATGTGTTAGAGCTATCAAGAAGTTAAAAAATGCTCTAAGATATGCTAAGACCTCTGGGGAAAGGCATCGTTTAGAAGCCCAACTTCGAGAAGTAAAATCGTTACGAGCTCAATTTAAGGCCCAACAGAAAAAGGGTGCAGGTCTTCAATCAACAAAACCTACCGCAAAACATAGGGTCCATTGGGATGATTCATCCTCTGCATTCACTTCAAGAATCCGAACAGGAGTCATATCCAATCTTAAACATAAAGATCCAGTGGCCTTTCTGCTAGACTGTAAAGCTCTATTCAAACGAAGAATTCAAAACGCTCTGAAGAAAGATGATTCAGTTAAAGTTAACATGATCTTTTGTGGTGAATTTGAAATAGCGAGGGGCGAGAAGATCTTAAACGAAAATAAATATTTCACCACATCAAACTCTGCTATATACAAAACAACTAATATAGATAACTGGTTTGATGAAAAAGTTTCGGACCCTATTCTAAAAGAACTCGAAGAATTCCAGGAGCGTGACAGTGGGTGGGCCTTGAAACGAATTGTTAACTTGGGTATAAACATTAATAAATTTATACCCCAACTTGGCTCATCATATATTGAACTACCCCCTCAAATAAAAAGAAAGGAAGCCTGCATTAATGTTAAAAATGATGACCAAGCCTGCTTTGCATGGGCAATGATGGCTGCTTTGTATCCTGTTAATAAAAATCCACAAAGAATTACCCAGTATTCACATTATTCAGAGGTATTAAAATTGAAAGGAATTCAGTTTCCAATGACTATAAAACAAATCCCCAGTTTTGAGAAGCAAAATAATGTTTCAGTCAACGTATATGTTTTGAGGAAATATACAAAGGATTTCACGACACTTCCTACATACCTGACATCTGCAAAGAAAGATAAGCACGTAAACTTACTTCTTATTCAAGATGATTATTCTAATCCAACTAGATATCATTACGTCTGGATAAAAAATCTTTCTAGACTTTTATCTAGCCAACTTAGTCAAGAAAATGGTCGAAAGTATTTTTGTGATAGATGTTTACACTACTTCCGTTCGGAAGATAAGCTAATTAAACACATTGATGACTGTATTAAAAAGAATGACACAGCCATCAGGATGCCTGAGGAGGGCAAAATATGATAAAATTTAAGAATTTTAAAAACAAAATAAAAGCCCCTTTCGCCGTATACGCTGATCTAGAAAGTGTTTTAAAACCGTGCGCGGAAAAGACCGCTTACCAAGAACACATCCCTGCTGCAGTGGGGTACTATTTTAAATGTTCCTACGACGATTCTTTGTCCTTCTATAAAAGCTATCGTGGGGCAGATTGCATGACTTGGTTCGCAGAAGAAATTAATCAGCTTGCTGAGGATGTTTCAACGATATTTTTATGTCCATATGATATAAACATGACCCTACAGCAAGAGAGTGATTTTCAAGCATCCACATGTTGCCATATTTGCACGCTACCCTTTAAAGTTGGGGAAAAAAAAGTTCGTGATCATTTTCACTTAATATCTGAAAATAACTATCGAGGTGCTTCTCATGAAGCATGTAACATTAATTATCAGGATTCACATACTATTCCCGTTATATTTCACAATTTGAGTGGTTATGATGCATCTTTTATAATAAAAGATATCGCAACCCGCATGACTGGCTCTATAGATTTGCTCCCTCTTACTAAAGAAAAATACATTTCTTTTACTAAGCATGTTGATGAATCCCGAATAAACTTTAGATTTATTGATAGTTTTCGATTTATGGCTTCTTCTCTAGATAAGTTATCATCTTATTTAACAGAATTTCCTAATCTTAAATCCCAGTTTTTTAATACTACGGAAGAACAATTTAATTTATTAACGAAGAAAGGGGTAATGCCATATGATTACATTGATAATTTTGATCGTTTTAATGAATCCTGTTTACCACCTCAAGATGCTTTTTATAATAAATTAGAAGATAAGCCTTGCCCCAAACGTCTATATAGAAGGGCTCATAAAGTTTGGTCTATGTTTAACTGTACTACTTTAGGAGATTATGTCGACTTGTACATGAAAACTGACATATTGCTTCTAGCAGATGTTTTTGAACAGTTTAGAATAAGCTGTATTAAAACATATGAACTAGATCCAGCCCACTATTTTACGTTACCTGGATTTACTTGGGATGCAATGTTAAAGTATACTAGGCAAGAATTGGAGTTGCTGACTGATCCTGATATGTTTTTGTTTGTTGAGCGAGGTATTCGAGGAGGCCTTAGTCAAGTTTGCTCTAAAAGAAGAGTCCATGCAAACAATAAATATATGCCTAATTACGATCCGAAAAAGCCTGAAAGCTATTTGATGTATTTCGATGTAAACAATCAATATGGATGGGCGATGTCTCAGTATTTACCATATGGCGGATTTGAATGGGCAGATACAAATATTGATGTTACTACGATTGCTAATGATAATGACGATGGTTACATGCTGGAAGTGGATTTGGAGTATCCACCTGATTTACACGATAGACATAAAGATATTCCTTTCTGTCCAGAACATATCAACCCTAAAACTATGAAACCACCAACTAAAACTAAAGAACTAACTAAATTGATGGCTACACTAAATAATAAAGAAAAATATGTCATTCATTATCAAGCTCTTAAACAGGCTATATCGCATGGGTTAAAAGTAACAAAAATACATAGAGTGTTGAAATTTAAGCAAAGCCCATGGTTAAAGTCTTACATCGACCTAAACACAACTCTTCGAACAGCTGCCAAAAATGATTTTGAGAAGAATTTGTTCAAGTTAATGAACAATGCTGTATTTGGTAAAACTATGGAAAATGTACGAAAAAGGGTTGATGTGAAACTTTTAACTGAATGGGAAGGTCGATATGGTGCTCAATCTTACATATCCAAACCTGAATTTAAGAACAGCATGATATTTGCCGAAAATTTGGTTGCAGTAGAGATGAATAAACTTCAAATTTATCTAAATAAGCCAATATATAATGGCCAATCAATCTTGGACCTGGCGAAAACCACTATATACAGCTTTCACTATGATTACCTGCTTAAGAAATTTGGGGAAGACTGCGCAGCTTTCTATACCGATACGGACTCTTTAGCAGTCGAAATACAGAGAAAAGATCCATACACTATTATGAAAAATGATTGCCACCAATACTTTGATACGTCAGACTATCCTAGAGATAATATATATGGAATACCACAGGTGAATAAGAAAGTTTTGGGTATGATGAAGGATGAGAATAATGGACGTATTATGACAGATTTTGTGGGGTTACGGTCTAAATTGTACAGCATAAAAGTTTCTACTACAGAGGCTGAGTTACAAAACTTGAAAAAGAAATTAAAAGCTGAGGAATATGACGATGATGAGATTGAGCAAATTTTATCAAATTATGGTGTTACAAAAAAGGCTAAGGGTGTCAAATCATCCGTTGTAAAAACAAAAATTACTTTTGATGATTACATTGAGTGTTTAGAAACAGCTAAAGAGAAGACTGCTATACAGCACCTAATACGATCCAAGCAGCATCATGTTTTTTCTCTAGAACAACAGAAAATTGCTCTCAGCTCTGATGATGACAAAAGATATCTAGTACCAGGTACCTATGATACTTTGCCCTGGGGACATTACTCTATAATGGAACAAGCAATGGATGTCGATTAGATTTTATTATCTAATAATTTAAGATTGATATTGAAGAATTCTAAGGACAGCAAGTGGGTTTATCAACTAGAAGATTTGTTAGCATGTAATTTTAAGTTTTTAACTGTTTAATATATGTTTTTAAATAAATTATTGGTTTTATTAACCCTCTCCATATAAATTTTAAGATGATTTCTTAGCTCATTATTCACATTAAGAAGTCTATTTATTAATTTCTCCCGTATTCGTTAAATACAGAAATCTTTTATGATCCGTTTACTGCAGCATCTCATTTATCCTGAAACCTCTTCCATAAATCCTATTCTACCTCTGCAACCAACAATACACCTCCCACTGAAATCCATTCCACACAAAAAAAATGTCAAATGACACTTTGAATACAGACTTTTAAACAGTATTCTCACTCTTTTCCATAACACCGTTAAATCGTTATAGCCCTAATGCACCTTTAGTAGTTCTTAACACGTACATTTAATACTCTAAATAGTGTAAATTAAGATTGTAAGTCGCGCATGCGCAGTATGAAAAAAAGAGCAAAAATGACCAGAATGGACCTTAGATTTTCTTATGGAGATTTACATGTAAAAATCATCGATTTTGTGCTCGAACTCTTGCAGCACCTTTACTGATTTAGTATTTGCTTTTATTACTGCTAATTGTATCATTATTTATTATAATGTGTGCTTATATGTTTTAAGGTTTCCTATCAGCGGCAAAAAATGGCAACCTCACTTTGGAAAATTCTATGGAACATGTTCATCTTGTGGAAAATTTTTCTATGATAAATTGTTATTTTTAAACCATTTTTATATTTACCACTTTTTCGTTGATTCGAAAAAATCTGTGAACTTAAGAAGGATTAATTCTGATACAAAACATATGAACCGACAAGATCTTAGTAATTTAAACAAACAGATAAGGGCGCACAGTTTTACTCAACAAAGTCATTTAAAAAAATATATTAAAATCCACAATGACGAAAAACCTTTAAAATGTAAGATTTGTTCGAAATGTTTCACACAATCCTATACTTTAAAATGTCATATTAGAACTCACACTGATGAGAAACCTTTTAAATGTAAAATTTGTTCAAAATGTTTCACACAATCCAGTCACTTAAAAACTCATATTAGAACTCTCATTGGTGAAAAACCTTTCAAATGTAAAATTTGTTCCAAATGTTTCACAGTTTCC
The DNA here is from genome assembly GCA_964028335.1 of Altica lythri. NCBI lineage: Eukaryota > Metazoa > Arthropoda > Insecta > Coleoptera > Chrysomelidae > Altica > Altica lythri. Next base: position 3,740,227 of record OZ034811.1, read on the forward strand.
AGTAATTTAAATAGGCATATTTGAACTCACACTGACGAGAAACCTTTTAAATGTAAGATTTGTTCAAAATGTTTCACAAATTCCACTGACTTAAATAGTCATATTAGAACTCACACTGGCGAAAAACATTTTAAATGTATAATGTGTTCGAAATGCTACACATACATAGTTTAAAAAGGCATATTAGAACTCACACTGACGAGCAAAAACCTTAAAAATCTTTATTGTAAACAAAAAATAAATCCAAATTTGAAAGAAAAATATTTAATGTGTAAAAAACAAGATCTAAATTTAATTAAAAATACCAAAAATCTATTTTACCTAAACAAAATATATTCTACTTTAGATGTTAATAAAAATACATGGGCTGTTGTTAATAATTTAACTGGAAAAACTACAAATAAAAAAATATTTCTGTAACTGCTAATAATAATTAATCCTTATTCGATTTCCGAAATGTTTAATGATTATTTCGTAAAAGCACCATATGAAATTGTAAAGAAAATAAAAAATAATAACAGTACTGCAACGAAAAATACTTTACCTAAAAGTGTTAAAAACAGTATGTTTTTGACGTATGGATATATTAGTGAAATATAATAATAAATAATAATTAGTGAAAAGATAAAAAACAAATATTCCTATGGACCAGATGGTATATCGGGGTCTGTGATGAAGAAAATTGCTCCTTTTATCAGATTGTTAACGCCTCGTTTCAACAAGGAGTATTTCCGTCAATACTGAAGCATTCTATTATTTACACTGTCAAAGGTGTTTGAATGTTAAACTTTGTACATAAGTTTTTAGATTTAAACAATGTATTAGTTCCAAATCAACATGGGTTTAGAACTACCACCACTGCGATTATATCACTTTATTTAAGTCTTTTAGAAGCTGTCGAGGAGGGCGAGCATCCGACTGAGTTAGTTTCTGATCTCATTTGGGCTTTTGACTGCGTACAACATAAAATTCTATTGAACAAATTATACACTATGAGTATCAGAGGAAATCAATACGACTGGTTTAGGTCATATCTTTCTAAACGTATTCAAACTGTGAAAATAAATCATTTCGACACTAATTTTGATAATAACGTCTTCTCTGAGCAAGTGCAGAATGACATAGGGGTACGACAAGGCTCAATTCTAGGACCAATCCTTTTTATTTTATTGAAGTAAAACTTCTTTAGGCGCGACTAGGGTTAACTCAGATTTATTTTCTGATGGAACGTTGTAATTCTGACGTCAGAATCTGACGGACGTAACGGTGTGACGTCAGCTATGGAAGGAGCAGAAGTTTATAAATTTTATTTTGGTAATCTTGTTATAATAATAAATAATTATTTTTATATATTGAAAATAATAATAGTTTCATTTTTGTCATTTTGAAAAAAAGAGTTTTTGATTTTACTTTAATAATTAAGAGTGGGTTTTGATTTAAGTGTACCTATTCAAAAAGTATTTTGTGCCCTTTTTATTTAATTTATCTTTTTTTTTTTTGATAAAAGTAGTTTTGTTAAAATAATTTAACATAATAATTGTCAATAATTGAATCCTTTATTTATTTATTAAATTTGTTCGTACTTTTGGTGTTTAAACCCAGTATCTTCGTTTTTTATATTTGCCTTTGAGATGCTACAATCGTGTCTTAGAATAGTTTTTCTTTATTTAGTTTTATTTACTTGTTTTTTTACTTGCGTTGGCGAAGCACTGGTAATAATTGTGGGCACTTATTGTGTTAAAATTAGCAGCTTTTATTTTTTTTTCTTTTTTCCTTCTTTCATTTCATACACCTATTTTTGAAGATTAACATATTTATTTGTATTAAGGGTTTAATGATATGCTACTCAGAAAAATAAAATAGTTAGGATGAAAATAGGACACTTAAACATTAGATCTATATACACAGGTTTTCATGAATTTTCAAACATGATAATAGCTAACAATTTTGATGTTTTCTTGGTCTCCGAAACATGGTTAAATAATAAAACACCTATAGATGCTTTCTTAATTCCTGGCTATAAAATAATAAGAAAGGATAGAACGACTGGTCGAGGGGGTGGCTTATTACCTTACGTGAAAAGTAATTTTGCTTGCAGTGAAATGGTTTTTAATTTAGAAATAAATGACTCCACTGAATACCTTTTTTTAAAAATTAAGGTTTTACACAATTTTTACTGCATTGGCGCATTTTACAGACCTCCTAAGTCCAATCCTGAACAATTAATTTACAGTGTTGACACAATTATCTCACACCTATGTAGTTCTTTTAATAACGTAATTTGTTTAGGAGATTTTAATTTAAATTTTTTTAAACTAGGTACCTAACCCTGTACTCTTCTGTTTGGAAACCTATGGTCTTATGCAATAGGGAACCGGACAACTTTTCAAATTGTGTTTAAAAATAATCTTTATTCATATACATAGCCATAAAAAATAATATTTTAATTAAATAAATCCTTTGGAGTACTTGTAAACGTCAAAAACATAATTTATTTAAAATTGCTACGAAAACAGCACTTCATGACAATTCAGATCGCGTGACGTCATATGGAAGGTAAACTAAGAGCCATACTACAAGTGATCAGTTCTTGGATAAATTAAGTATTTTGTGTTTCTTAATCATCATGGACCGAAAAAGATATCGTTGGTGTGTTGTACCTCAATGTGGAAATACGTCAGTAACTACTCCAAATAATTTTTTTATTGATGTACCTCGAAAACCACATACGAAAGAAATGGTTAGACCTAGCAAGACGGAAGTGCGATGGAATGTCTGTTACTTTAGCAGTTTACTTTTGTGAAGATCACTTTGATGTATAGTTTATCCAGTCTTACTTGAACGAAGGCGGTCTCAGCACTCTGCGAATTTCTAAGAATTCATGGGCGTACGAAAAATTATTGATTTAATTCGTTTAATTTATTTTTTTATTTTATTTATGATTTTTTTACTCACTTAGTCAGTGACATTATAATATAAAAGTTCACTGTCCAGCAAAGACCAACGAGGAGGTGTGAGTTACCTTTGCCGGGAAGGGAATGGGATAGGTATGTTAGTAAAGTTCGGCAGTTAAAAGTGCTATCTTAATAACATAAATTATCTTGCAAGAAAAATATAATTGTAGTTCAAAGAGAGATAAGGACCCCATAACTCGTCACTTTTACGGTATTTTTTGACTCCAAACCCTCTCTCATTAAATGACAAAATATTTAATGCCAAGTAATCATTGTTACTAAAACGCTTGATATAAAAGCTATGGAAGAAAAACATAAGTACATAATAATGCTGCACAAAACAAATATTAAAAATATATAATGATAATAATAATAATAATAATAATAATAATAATAATAATAAATAGTAATACAATAATACAAACAGTAATCAGTTACTGTCAGAAAATTCGTCGGAAGAAGAATCAATATTTGGTTGAATTATAATTTGATTTAACGGTGGCAAAACGTGATATTCTGATTCTTTACGTATTACATGAGACACACTGTTTTTCCAAATTTTCTTGTTAGAGGGGTCGTTGATAGCTGAACGTATATTATTTAAAACTAGAGTATCTAACGTCGGCGATTGGTTTGTTTTACGAAGGCGACTTTTAATACTACTCCAAAGTAGTTCTATGGGATTAAAAATGCAATAATACGGGGTAACCGAAGAATCGTGTGCATCTTTTGTCGACAAAAGTTATCTATGGCATATTCTTGTTGAAAATCGGCTTTCTTAGTGTTCATATTTGGTATTTTAATAAATTTACGTGAATGATATGATGCGTTATCCAGTACAATAACTGAGTTATGCGGTATGTTTGGCACCAGTTGTTCACTAAGCAATTTTTCAAACAATTCGGCATTCATGTCCTGATGGTAATCAGCAGAACTATATTTTATGTTTTTCGCAGATAGTAGTAAAGCGTTAGGTACAAAACCATTTTCATTCCCTGCGTGTAAAATTATAATTCGTTTACCTCTTGAACGTGTATTACCGTTTACCTTTAAAACGCATTTTTTAGAGTCGTCTACCCAGCCGTATTTAACAGTATCGTGAGTATCAAACCATGTTTCATCCAAATATACAATATTTGTATTCAGTTCACGATATTTTTTTATTTCTCTTAAATAATTTTGTCGTAGAATAACTATACGTGAAGATTCCATAATAATCATCCGTGTATCAAGTTTTTTATGTTTAAAACCGCATTTTATTAAAATATTTCTCATTGTTTCCAAGGATTTATATTTATATTCGCCATATTCTTGTAATTTATGGAAAATCATTTCTAACGTAGGAACTTTATTTTCTTTATAAAAATTATAAATTGTACGTCGAATAAAATCTTTCGAAAAATTCAGTTATAACTTCGAAATCAGCCACACGACGCCTATGAAACACTTTTGTGAAGTGATGCTAATAAGTATACCGTTTAACCGTTACAATATTCGAAGGCGCTAAAAAATTCTTAGAACTAGAAATTCGTGCAAACAAACATTCATCGATGAGTTTGTGATGGGCATTCGTACGGAGTAGACGTGCTATTGAATCGGCGTTCCGACGTTTTTAGCAATCACTGTTCTATTCGGTATTTAGTGTGTATCAGGCTGTGCTTATAAAAATGGTTTTCACCAAAGATCAAAAGCATGACATCAAACTAATTATTTGTGAGTGTTTCAAAGACGATAAATTTCTCGATTCCCTCTCTGACAAGTTATCAGAGCTAGTTTCAACAAAACTTGCTGAAAAAGTTGGCGAACTGGAAAACAAACTAGACAAAATGAACGAACGTATTATCCAATTAGCCGACAACAATCAAAAACTGCAAATCGAACTTGATCAAGTGCAACAGGACAAGAAGATTGCCAACTTACGAATGTATGGTATCAAGGGAACTAAAAATGAAAACATTTTGGAGGTGGTTCAAAAAATATTCACCGATAAACTCTCACTCGACCTGGATGATCTCCGAATTATTAGTTGTTATCGAATCAAATCCAACCAGGATGATAAGAGGATAACCAAACCAATTATTGTCAAGTTTGCATCTTCCGATGACTGTCGTACAGTGCTTTCCAATAAAAAAAAGTTGAAAGGATCCCGCATCACAATCACCGAAGACTTAACGAAGTCCAGGTATGACATTTATGTGAATGCCAGAGAAATTTTCGGGAAACGGAATGTGTGGACCCAGAGCGGCAAAATATGTATTTTGATCGATGGGAAAAAACATTATATCAAAAGTGATATCGAACTCAGACAAATTAAATCTCCCTCTCTGTAACTAGGCCGGATGACCGATTCATAGGTACTCGAATTTGTTATAAGCTCGAATCAGCAGACTATGTGCTGGTTTTTCTCCATAATCTATAAGTTTCATTCTTATTTTCATTTTACGATCAATTTTTATTTTTATTGGTATTTTACATTATCATATCGTTCGATAGTTTCCAAAAGTAATATTGAAATAAACTGAACTGTTTTTGTGACCCGAGTCGACTGATAAATTGTAAACAAAATAAAAAAATTTTTTACGTTCCTGATTTATTTCTTGCTTTGTGAACTTGCATTTGAATACTATATATTTTTACTATTTAAAGATTTTCGTTACTTAGAATCCTGTTTATATTATTTATGTTTATATTATTTCTGTTTATAGACTTATATATAGGGTGATTCACTAATGATTAGTAATTTTCATTGAGATGGTTAAAAACTTGAAGATATGTCATTTGAATGTTCGATCACTTGTAGCTCATTTTGATGATTTCAAGACTCTGGTGAAGGATTTTGATATAGTGGGTGTTTCTGAAACATGGCTGAATGATAGTATTGATACTGAAAATATTTCTATTCCTGGGTATAACTTTTATAGACTGGATCGTCAAACACGAGGTGGAGGAGTTGGTGTGTATATCTCAAATAATTTCAGATGCAATTTACTAATTACTAGCAGTACCATCAATGAACACTGTGAGCAAATATGGATCGAGGTGAAAATAAAAAACATTTCTTTCGGAATTGGTAATATTTATCGACCCCCTAAAGGCAATTTGTTGTCCTTTATTGAGCATTTGGATACTTCTCTGTCCTCAATTGTTCCCACTGTCGATGATATAATTTGTATGGGTGACATGATTACCGACTTGCTCACAAATAGTCTTCTGACTGACTCCCTAGAAACCTATGGTCTCACTCAACTCATTGATGAACCTACAAGAATTTTTAAGGGCTCAATGACCCTGTTAGATCCTGTTTTTATTAGTAATCCTGAATATGTAAAAAGATGTGGTGTTTTAGACGCAAGTATCGTTGCTGATCACTGTCTAATCTATTGCGAGCTTCACTTTGAATTAAATATAACAAAAAGTAAAATACATTATTACAGAGATTTCAAACTATTTGATAATGCCCTCTTCCAAGCCGACCTAATGAATGTACCTTTTCATGACATCTTCAATATAGAGGACATTGACGAGAAAATTCACTATTTTTCCAGCTTAATATTATCATTATTTAACAAACATGCTCCTCTAAAAACAGCTCGTATGACAAAAAAACCTGCACCCTGGTTAACTTTTGCTATTAAAATGATGATCAAAGAGAGAGATGCAGCCTTGGCTAAATTCAAACGAACGAGAGCACCTGAGGGTTGGTCTAGGTATAAGGAGTTGCGAAACTTCACTCTATCATCAATTAGAAGAGAAAAGAAGGCTTACTACGATAGTATTTTCTACTCACGTGATTCGAAACAACTTTGGAGTGCCCTCAATAAAATTAACCCAAAGAAAAATAATACAGATCTGCCAACCAATTTACAGAAACCTGAACAAATCAACAATTATTTCAGTTCTGTTTTCATTCACAAAGAAGTTGATAATGACCTCCTCAAATTCTACAATACTCAAAAATTTCCTGGACTAAAAAATCATGATTCTCCTTTTAAAATACACTTCATTTCTGTCATGGAAGTCAGAGAAATTTTGCTAAGTATAAAATCTAATGCCGTTGGCTTCGATGGAATAACTATTAATATGTTGAAATATTGTAGTCCAATAATTGATATCTATCTAACTCATATATTGAATTTTTGCATAGAAAAAAACTATTTTCCCAACTTATGGAAAGTAGCTGTAGTCAAACCTCTCTGTAAAATCAAGAACCCTCAAGAATTTTCTGATCTTAGGCCAATTAGCATTTTACCTGCAATATCTAAGATTCTAGAAAAAGCCGTTCATCGGCAAATAACATTATATGTTAATGAAAACAACATTGTTCCAGATTGTCAAGCTGGATTCCGGGCAGGCTACAATACGACATCAGCTTTAGTACAGGTTACTGATGATATTGTTAGAAATACAGATAGTAAAGACATAACAGCTTTAATTACCCTCGATTTCTCAAAGGCCTTCGATACAATCAACCACACATTACTCTGTTACAAACTAAAATACTTGGGTTTTTCTGACGACACCTATCGACATCTATTAAATATTGCAAAATTCAAGCATACGCAGATGATACCCAGATTTACTCAAACCTCAATATGGAAAACTTTCAATCTGTCCAAAACCACATCAACAGTGACCTCAGAATAATAAACGACCTAGCTGAAAAACATAACTTAAAACTTAATAAAAGCAAATGCCATTTTATATTATTTGGTAACAAAAATTTAAGAATGCGCCTCTCACAAGATATATCTATTGAAATAGACGGCACCCTTCTATCTATTGTGGAATCCACGAAAAACCTGGGTATTATCTTTGACTCCGATCTAAAATTCACTTTACATATTAATAGTCTGCTCAAAAAATCATTCAGCTCTTTGAAAATGATCTATCCACATAGGCACTACCTCAATCAACCCATACGGAAATTGCTCAGTGAATCACTGGTCCTGTCTAGGTTCAATTACTGTGATATTGTTTATGGTGATTTGCTCACTAAATTTGATCAGAATCGTATTCAGAAAGTACAGAACTTTTGTTGTCGATTCATTTTCTCCCTCAAAAAATACGATCATGTTTCGAATAAAATGAGGGAACTGAAGTGGCTTACAATGGCTAATCGTTCTAAATACAATTTTTGTGTCTTTCTATATAAAATAATTAAAAACAGGATTCCTTTATCTCTCTATTGTAAATTAACTCCTAGGTCATCTTTTCATTCATTAGAAGTGAGAAATAAACACCATTTTAATGTTCCTCGTCACTGTTCAGTCATGTTTCAGAAATCCTTCACCTATCAGGCTGTAAAATTTTACAATTCACTCCTCATCAATCACCTTCATTTATCTGAATTTAAAATCAAGAAATTTCTGAAAGCAAAATTTTGTGAATCCCCAATATAAATTAAGACTTTAAACTCTATTACCTAGTTATACTTTGACAAATTACTTTTGTTTATTTGACATATGATGATTATGTTTTGTATTACCTCATGAATGTCTTTATTAGCTAAATTTTCTGTCGATTGTACAATTTTAGGTTAAGTGTAGGAGTAGCAATAGCTAAACTTCGCCTACTTTGTACCAAAGAAAAAATAAAGACGATTTATTATTATTATTATTATTATGTCGCAGGAATGTACATTAACTAGTTTGGACGACTATAGCACGCGCTGATTCGTTGAAACAATAACTTATGACTCGATGGGCGGACTTTAAAACAATACAGATGTGAGTCGGAAAGTTAAATGCAAAATTAAATAGAAATTTTACTACGTTCGTTCATATAATGACGTTCTTTTGAGTTTCCCCTGGTAAAATCGTAAAAATAATTGTTATCCAAGTAAGTTAAGTTAAACTATAAGTACCGTACCTAGAGTGTTATTACACAGCCCATAATACAAATAATCATATGTAGTGTGTATGTAATGTAGGTGTTATAGGTTATGTCTTACTTAGAATGTTTTACGTGTGCATAAACAATCTTGTATTTGTGTTTTAGCTGCCAAAGAAGCTGTAGAGAATATTTAAACTTAATTATATCTGTTATATACATTTTATTTTACTTTATATTGAGAATGTTAATAAATAAAACCATTGACAAATTGTGTATAATTATTTTATTTAGTGCTTTCATATAAAATAGGGAATATATTTTTTTCCAAAATTCACTTATACTAGAGATATAATGTATAACTAAAGTTCTGTTATGACTATTGTCCTTCAATTCGTAACTAATTAAAATTAAATATTTTCAGAAAAATGCAAATAAATCGTAGAAAAACGCGAATTAACATACAAAGCAGTGTTGTTTACTTACGGCTACTTCCATATGACGTTACGCACTGTGATTGGCGTTTGGGTTCTTACACGTCACAGATAATTTACGCAACTTTATTTATTGATTTAAAAATATAAATCATTGTTATTTCTTAAAAATCTTTATTGAGTGATATTGTTGTATAATAAACTTTATTTTAAAACACATCTTAGATTTTTTTTTCGATTACTGTCCGGTACCCTATTAATAAATGAGCCTACAAGAATTACAAATAACTCGAGCACTCTAATTGATTCTATTTTTGTTACCGAAAACATGACAATAAGGTCTTCTGGTACGATAAATGCTGATCTCGTCTCTGATCATAGGATGACATTCTGTGACCTAATAACTAAAAAAATTAAAATAAAACCAAAAATGATAACTTACAGATGTTTTGACCAGTTTGTTTATAATGATTTCATTAAAGATCTTTTATGCATCGACTGTAACGTTTTAATAAGAATTCATGATATTGATGAAAAACTTACCTTATAATAATATGATTATATCTTTATTTGATCTACACGCTCCCAAAAAGTCCAAAAAAATAAGTAAACCCAAAGCTGAGTGGTTAACACCAACTCCTAAACTGCTTACTAAAGATAAAAATAAAGCACTTCAAAAATATAAGTCCTCAAAATCTCAAAATGACTGGGACAACTACAAAATCTTAAAAAATTTGACAGTAACAGCTACTAGACGCGAGAAACGTGAATACTTAAAAAGAATTTCCTCCAATAATAACCCTCGTAAAACTTGGTCTGCTCTGAATAAGTTGAACGTCCATAACACATCTGGATACCGAAAAGAGTTGCCGCCGCATCTATCTAACCCGAATAATATTAGTAAGTACTTTTCTCGATTTTTTCAAAACATTAGTGACACCTGTGACGAAAAAATTAAATACTATAAGGACAACTTACGAAATTCCTCAAAATTTTATTTTAAAATGACCGATGTAAACGAGGTTCACAAAATTTTACATACAATAAAAAAGGACTCCACTGGTAAAGATGAAATCTCCTTAAAGATGTTACGCCTCTGTAGCCCCCACATCGATCAGTACTTAGTGGCAGGGTTGTTAAAAATACTTTTTTGAAAGTATTTAAATACAAATAGAAATAAAATTGTTTTTTATATTTTAAATACTATTTAAATAAATTTTGAACAATTGTATTTAAATATATTTCTACAAAAAAAGTTTGTATTTAAATACAAGTAACTACAATGAGTAGAGTAATATTATGTAAATAGGCTTTTTTAAAAAAAGATAAACAAAGGATGAAATCGATCAAAATAAAATGTATTCCATTTTACTCTTTTAAAATTGGTAACTATACACGATTTGAAAAACCTCATTTCCTCCCAAATTTTATGAATACTGGTTTAATATTTAATTCACAACTATCTTAAATTATTAAACTGGTACTTTATTAAACATTATTTTACTGTTTTATTTACAAACGAGTATTCTTGTACCTGTGCACAATAACAGAATAAATACCCACTATTACAATTATGGTGCAATTACTAGGAATCATAAAAGGGATTATCTCTCTTTCAAAATAATCTGGAAAAACCAAACTTGTTATTTTTACTTTGATAATATTTTTGGTTTATTATAGGATGTATTTATAATATATTTAAATAGAGTCTAAATACATTTAAAATACTACCATGGTGAGAGTAGTTAAATATGTATTTAAATACTTGGAATGTATTTAAATACCTACTATTTTTAAATACTTGTATTAAAATATTTAACAACCCTGCTTAGTGCATATAATAAATTGTTGTTTTGAACAAAACTATTTTCCTTTAATTTGGAAAAAAGCGATTGGAGTGCCTTTGGCAAAAAATAATGACCCTCAAGAACTTTCTGATGTAAGAATTATAAGTATTTTACCAGGAGCATCAAAGATCTTTGAAAAATTATATATAGATAAATATTTGATTATGTTACAACGCAAAAATATTATTTCAGAAATAGAACTGGATTTAGTACTTCTACAGCTCTAGCTAAGGTCACTAATGATATATTTAACAGTACTGATAAAGGAAAAGCAACTATACTTGTTTTATTGGATTATTCGAAGGCGTTTGATACTATTAATCATAGATTATTATGTGCTAAACTCAAATATTTTGGTTTTGACTTAGATTCTTTAAATTTAATAACATCCTATTTGTCCTTCAGAAGTCAATCAATAAAATATAATGATCTTACATTAACTGAAGGAGTAATACCGAATTCCTAACTATGGTCAGATCATTACGATCAACCCCCAGCTGAGCTACCGGTCTCAGCTCAGACCCTCTCCGTTAATCCTATGTCCGAATTCCTAACTGCATACAAATATTATTTAATTTTGAATTTAATAAATCTAAAAAAGTCAAATTTTTAAAAACGCATTGTATTTTGAAAAATTTTACATTATTATTATTTTTTTGTATGATTCATTAATCAATTAGATTTTACTCGTAAAAGTATCGCAAGTTAAAATCTTGAAGTGAAGATTTTTAGTGAAGATAAACTGTTTCATGTAATTTTTTTCTAACTTCGTGTGATTAATAAAATTAAAAAAAGTACACAATTGCCATTATACATTTATTTTTAACTTCCCTTTTTCGCTGATCATTGTTTGAAGAGCCATATTGCCTACTTTATAATTAGATGATTGAAAGATTTTTTTAACTTGTCACTTGTTAATTGAACTTAATGATTACTCGATTAATGAACGTTTGAAAGTTTTGAAAACAACTAAATCAAATTTGCATAAAACCCTTAAACATTTTGTTAATATCTCTGTTTCAAGTTTTTAACCAATACCGAATAGGGAATATGCATGTATTTTTTTTATTCGTTTAATTCACTTTTTACTTTGTTTTAATAAAGTAAAAAATAAAAGTATTGTTAGAAATGTACTAATTAAATTTTAAAATAATAAATAAAACGTCACTAATATTTGTCATGTTCAAACGCCTCCATTTTGTGCGCGCTTCGGAAACGTCACATAGCACGACCTGCAGTGACATTTGTTTGCATTTAGAGTGATTATTTGAGATTTTTGAGTTTAATTCGCTGTGAAGTCATGCAAAAAGATAAAAAACCATTTTACCGATATTGCTTGGTACCAATGTGCCCAAACACTGTTAGGAGTGCACCTGATAAGTTGTTTTTTTCTATTCCAATGGATCCGAAAATACGTAAACTATGGTGTAAGGTTATGACAAGAGATAAAATATCGTCAAAATCGCATTTACTATTATCAGAATATATCATAAAAGCTTAAGTCTTATCGCCTTAAATATGAAAGAGTTGATTGTGTGGCCAACACCAACAGAAATACACCAAAATTTACCTATATCATTTAGAGCGAGGTATGCAAATGTTATTTCCATTAAAGACTGTTTAGAAATTTAAATTGAGAAACCGTCAAATGCTGTAAACCAATCACTTACTTGGTCAAATTATAAACAATGTAATACTTTAAAGTATTTAATTTCTTGTACACCAGATGGGTTAATTACTTTTATATCTGATGGATATGGTGGAAGAGCTACTGATGTTGCAATAGTGAAAGACTGTGGCTACTTAAGACTTTTTACCTCCTAACAAAGCAGTCATGGCTGATAGAGGATTTAAGGACATATCACGTTTGTTAGAAGCTAGAAAATGCACTCTCGTCCGTCCGCCTTCTGTTTTAAAGTCCATCTCTAGCAGTAAGGAAGAAGTAAAGAGATCAAAACGAATAGCAGCATTGAGAATACATGTTGAACGAGTAATAAGTAGATTAAGAGAATTTAACTTGTTGCTTCCTCATGCTTGTGTAGATAATAATTTAATTACAATCATTGATGATGTAATAATAACAGCCTGTGGTTTGGTAAATATGCAGGATGTTATAATAAAAAAATGAAATAAATATGTATTTGTTTTATTTTAATTAAATATACAGACACAATATTAGGTTCTAATAATTATTTTTGGAAATATGGCTTTATGCTTAAACAACATGCATTTTTCTAATAAAGTTTTACAAAATGGTTTGTCATAATCCACCTCCAATATAGTTACTGTTTTTGTGGTTTCGTAATAATTATCTTCACTTTTAACTGAAAGGATGGTTTCCTCGGTTTCATTACACATAGCTTGTACATTATGGCATTTCTGACGCACATTGTTCTCCGGTGTGAGTCGAGCTTTTACTACACATATGTTCCCCTCTCGTTTTACTTGAACATAGCCCACAGCTAAATCACCATAAGATTTTCGTTGAGATCTGTAACAATAATTTTAGGCAAATTCACCAAAAAAGATTAAATTGGTAACCTACATCCTTATTTACCTAATTCTAAATCAATTAAACAAAATTCTTTAAGCATTTTATACATAAGTATAATATGATCTAAAACATTTATTAGCAGGTAAATGTAAACATTTACTTAAAATATAACCTTAAAATTAAGGTTATGTTTAAATAAGTATTTCTGAGTGCACGAAGTTTTAAAATCTATTTGATAGAGAATACTTTATGTACTATTATATAATTTGTTACATAATTACCTTGAAGCTTTTACTCCTTTGACTTTACCAGATACAAAATCTGGATTTGATGCAAAACATGATGTCATCATAAAAGCATCTATTTTTGGTAAATTGTTCGACTGTGCTTTCACAAAACCACTTTCCGTCATTGTTTTTGATAATAACTAATGTATTCAAACCGTTTACACAGTTCAAAACACCACAGGATATAATTAAAACACAATTTTAAGCACAAATATCTTGTAAACACATGTAAACAACTCAAAGAATGTGCTATTTGACGTAACGTCATTTCGACCAATGATGGGTCGTTTTCTCAGATGTGAATTTCGCGCACAAAATTAACATTTTAATTTAAGTTTTATGGAATGAAATCCAAATTAAATAGAGAAATAATGGTTCAGATATAATTTTAATAGCATAAAGTATTGATAATATTAAAATCAAATAAATCTAAATCACATGCATATTCTCTATTGCTTTCACGTTAGGAAAATTACAGAATGGATGTTTTTAAAGGAAAAATTAAAATAGAGGAAGAGTTTTATGATCAATTCCAAGTCGAAAATCAGAACTGTTATCAAACTGAAATGGATCTTGGTTTTAATGTTTTAAACGAAGAAATTTTAGACCCAGTTGGTGATTTATCTGAAGTGAAAAATAACTCTGACAATGACTTAGATTTAAAAGGAAGATCATTTTATTCTGAAGGTAAGTCTTTATTGACTGAATTAGTTATTATGGTATAGAAAGTAGGTTCTTGTTAAAATACAGATTCTAACAAGTATACATCTTATTAGATTCCACAGAAAGTGCACTATAAGTGATTTTTTTACGTTTATTTCAGATTTTATTACAATTTTTTTTAAGGTATTTATGTTTCAATTTTTTCTCCATTTTTTAAGATTTTACATGATTTTCTTGTGATTTTTCGAGATCATCTATAATTTTATACGATTTTTTAAGGTTTCATATGATTTTTTGCGATTTTTCATGGGGATTTATGATTTTTATCCGATTTGTCACGATATTCCACAATGTTTTGTATGCTTTTTTGCACTTTTTTATGGTCAGCTATAATTTTTATACGATTTTCTTTTTTTTTGACGTTTTTTACGTTCATCTTTGATTTTTACAGTTTTCCGCGATATTGTAAGATTTTTACTGTTTTTCTTTTTAACTTCCCGCCAAAAAAAATTAAATTTTTTTTTAAAATCGGGAAGTTATTGGTTCTACCCCGTTTTTCGAAAATCGAGTTTTCATCGGATCTCAACGTTTTGAGATATTTGGAACCTCCCCTGACAATTTTTACGAGGGTGTCTGTATGTACGTGTGGATGTGTGTGTGTGTGTGTGTGTGTGTGTGTGTGTGTGTGTGTGTGTGTGTGTGTGTGTGTGTGTGTGTGTGTGTGTGTGTGTGTGTGTGTGTGTGTGTGTGTGTGTGTGTGTGTGTGTGTGTGTGTGTGTGTGTGTGTGTGTGTGTGTGTGTGTGTGTGTGTGTGTGTGTGTGTGTGTGTGTGTGTGTGTGTGTGTGTGTGTGTGTGTGTGTGTGTGTGTGTGTGTGTGTGTGTGTGTGTGTGTGTGTGTGTGTGTGTGTGTGCGTGTGCGTGTGCGTGTGCGTGTGCGTGTGCGTGTGCGTGTGCGTGTGTGTGTGTGTGTGTGTGTGTGTGTGTGTGTGTGTGTGTGTGTGTGTGTGTGTGTGTGTGTGTGTGTGTGTGTGTGTGTGTGTGTGTGTGTGTGTGTGTGTGTGTGTGTGTGTGTGTGTGTGTGTGTGTGTTGTGTGTGTGTGTGTGAGAGTGTGTGTGTGTGTGTGTATGTGTGTACTTGACCGATCGAAATAAAATAAAACTCGTTCCAAAGAGTTCCATCTAACTTAGACTCCCTGTAAGTTTGAGTCGATTCGAACTGCTAGATTTTGAGAAATTTCAAAATAACCTAAAAAAACAATTGGTAAAAATGATGTTTTTTGGGCATATCTTTTTGGCTATTACATCGATCAATTCCATAACCTAATCAGCTTTTAAGCTTAAAAAACACGTCGAATGCCGTTTTGCAAATTAAAATCGGTTGATTCGTTTGTGAGATATCGTTGTCGAAAAATTTCAAAAAAAGTGTTTTTTTTAATAACTTACAGGTTTTTCTACTAATCGATTTTGCACTCCTAGTAACATTTTTAGGTCTGAAAAAACTGCGTCGAATGCCATCTTGAGCATCAAAATCGAATAACGCGTTAAAATGTTATGGCTTTTTAAACCTTACAAAAAAAGTCAAAAACGTCAAAATACGTCACGTTACTATAGCTTTACGGTTAAAACTAGCAGGAAGTTACAAGGATGACCTTTAAGGTCAACCTCTTTTCGAATTTTTTTTAATGATTTCTTACAGTTTATTACGATTTTTACCATTTTCTTCGTGTTTTTGTATGAATTTCAAGGGTTTCTACGATTTTTTATTTGTTACAAGACTTTTCATAATTTTCTATGATTTTTTAAAGTTTTCTATAATTTTTTACAATTTCTTATGATTTTCCCTGGTTATCTATACAGTTTCTCACATGAATTTCTACAATTTTTCGTAATTTTCCAGAAATTTCTACACTTTTACACGGTTTTCCAGGATATTCTACAGTTTGGCGCGCTTTTTTGTGGAAATTTTGCATTTTTTCGTGGTTTTTCATAAATTTCTACAGTTTTTTTGAGGGTTTTCAGGAATTTCTATACTATTCGCTGTTTTCCAGGAGTTTCTAAAGTTTTTCACGGTTTTCCACAAATTTCCACAGTTTTTCGTGATTTTACATAAATTTCTACAAGTTTTCGCAGTTTTCCGTAAATTTTACACAAATTTTTCCTTACTTTTACGATTTTTGTGTTTTTATGATATTAATGGTAGGTATTCTTCGGTTTTTTCCTGAGATTTTTTACGTTTTTTCTTTATATTTTCTTCGATTTTGCGATACCATATTTTTTTGATAAATCTTTTATTTTTTGCTTGATTTTTCTCAAATTTTCGACAATTTTTAAAAAAATTTGATTTTTAACAATTTTTGCTGATCTTTACGGTTTTCTTATTATTATTATTTTCCTAAATTTTGAAAATAATTTTTGTTTTTGTTGGAATTTTTTTTTGCTTTGATTTTATAGTAATGAATTTTACATGACTTATTTTAAATTTTAATAAAACGCTTACTTTTCCATATTTTTGACACAAATTTAAGAAACTGTAATAAATCGGTTGTTTTACAAGATTTTTCGGACTATTAAAATTCACCAAAAATTAAGGAAAAACGTACCTAACGCCGCCTTAGAAGATTCTACTTTAAAATTCGTAAGATTATAACCTGTCTTTTGTAATTTTCGACAGTATATAAACAAGAATGACAATAATAAAAATATTAAAAAAAAAAGACGAATGTGGCAGTCAGTGGGTGTACCGGCAGAAGTTATACTTCTATGAAAGCATCTGGATTCCTAAGTTTGTATGCAAATGATTTAGCAAAATCATTGTATGATATTCGTGTTCAGCGACCCCAAAAACCTCCTTTTGTATCAAATTTGCAGAAAATTTTTGGAGACGAGGTCCGTCTTAAGCACCGGTGTTCCGAAGACCATCGCCATTATTATCGTATTTAGCGACTCAAAAACCCGCCGAGTACCAAGTGTGCACTGATTTCATACAAATTTACATAAAACCCTAGGAGAAGAGGTAAATACCCTAGGCATCAAGTACTTTCGGCATCATGATATTCGTGTACAGCGACCCCAAAATCCCAAATATATAAATTGAACCCATTTTCAGCAATACTTACAGAGTTGTAAGTTTTCTCTCTAATGTCTTTTCGATCGAGAAATGCAATTTCCCATTTTTTTATTATAAAATATAGCGACAAATTTCATGATACTCTAACGAATCCAATGCAAAAAACGCATTCCGATCCATCTTACGTTACAAAATTCGGAGGTTTTAGTGCTTTATTTCCTCGTCTATTCGTAAAAACTCTGTTTATGTAGCCAACAACTTTAAAAGCATAGAGGAGAATGCAGAATGTACTGCAACCATGTGACGGTACTTTAGACTTCAGTACAATACTCATTACTGAATATTATTATTAATATAAAATGCTAAACTTTATATGTATACTTACGTGACGGAATTATAAAATAATCTGTCAAATAATCATGTGGTCCGTCACTATGAAATTCAATTCATACATTAGTTCAGACTGTTTTTTGTACATCTATCCCTTTTCAATGTACTGAATGTTGAAACGGTATTTAAAGGACTTATAGTTATGAATAATAACTAATGATAAATATTTTATCTTTGTGTTTACCGACCAATATACCTTATAAGTGTTTCTGTCTCTCTCTTTTACTCACACCATTACATATGTAATGATTTTTCCCATTTAGCTCTACAATATTTTTTCCACCGAGTGCACGAATAGAAGTATAACTTCAAAAATGTCACATCCAACAGGACTCGAACACACCTTTGCCTTTACGCTGTAACGCTACGCTGTGAATGCTTAGTCATTTCGCTTTTTTGGTCATTAATTTAACAGATATAGCGTGACTTAGTAAACAATTAGTTGAGATATCTCATGGGATTTTTAGAAGGATATTGTGTCAAGTCGACAATTGAAACATCACAATACACTTTTTTTTAAATCTTTCTACTTGCTATTATGGCGCCACCTTAAATTGTTCCCTCTCGATGGATACTTTTTAATACATTCAGATGGTTCTCCTTTCTTCTACCCTCCCTTTTTTAATAGTTTAAAAATTTTAATAGGACATAAAAAGCGAATTGAAGCTAAATTTGTCAAAATATCATGGCCAACAATAATGCAAAAAACCTGTGAACTTACAAGGAATAATAAAAATAATAAAAAACTCTTTGTTTTTTATAAAACTTTCACTTTAATTAATTTTTTTTTATGTTTTTAATTATGACATGTTTCGCTTCAATAAGCATCGTCAGATTGACGTATAAAGTTACAAATAGTAAGGGTCAGTACAATTAATTTAACTGTGAACTTACTTTTATATTAAACCATTGCATTAGTTTATTTTTGATTTTAGTTCAAGAAGTGCCCTTCAAAAGTAGTATGTTTAAGAAAGAACCGAAATTCGAATACGAAGACACTCAACAATTCTTAACAATGGATACTTCTTTAATAAATTCTTTCATTACTAATACTGAAATGTTAATTAGCAGTGAAAATTATATTTCAAGTCAAACTAATCATGAGATGAACCTTGATTTTGACATTAAAAAAGAAGAATTACCTTCTGTTTGCGATTTACCGGATTTTAAAATGAAATTTCAAAATTTTGGTAAAGAATTACATTTAGAGCGGCGCATCAAAAGATATTCCAGGAAACAGGATCCAAGTTCTAAAAAACGTAAGTCTTTGTGTAATTAATATGCTCATAAAAAGTATGATTATTAAGCCATTAGACTGATATAGAAAATTAATGCACTTCGAAGAATTATCAGCAACTTCAACATTTCAGAATATTTTGGGTCTTACTTGTTATTCATTTTTTTCCCAATATTTCATGAATTTGATTAATGGTGTTTAGTAATTCGCGATCTCTGTTAACTGTAGTATTTCCTCGTTTGTTTTTCAGCTGTCTATAGGACTTTTAGTATTCGCCTGTATATCCACATTTCGAATGCTTCGAGTCTGTTTATGGAGTTTACTTTTAACCCTCCATTCCATAGAGCAACACTGACCACACCTAACATTCTGCAAATTATATTTGTAGGATGAGGTCAAATTCGGTATTGGTAAGAACCCTTTTGAATTTCTTGATAGTACTTCTGGCCATCTCAATTCGACATTGATTTCCAATTCAGAAGATTGAATCTGGGAAACAAAGATTATAACACCGGCACACAAAAAAAAAACTTTTGTACATTCCACTCCACCTTGTAGCGTAAAAATACCCTTTGCTAGCTCCAGAGGGTTCTGCTGAAATTTTGCTTAGTTTTTTCCCCAATCAAGATATTTAATAGGGCGCCAGTACTGACATACAAATAAAATAATAGATCAGTTTCAAGTGATTTATTCAATAAAAATTGGTTAATTACTTTGACAGTTAATAATAAAAATTAATTTAATCTCTTATCTTATTTTTGTTGAAGGCTTGATAACGGTGTTTTATTAAGCAATAGTTGTGAAGTTTGAATTCCACTAAGACTTCTAAACAAACAGCGGGCAATATGGAATTTCCCTTCGGTATTTCCTGTCCGGAAAATCTGAACTGCAACGGACTATCTGATGATAACTCTTGACGAATTCCAAAATGTTGATTTTGATAAACCAAATATTAGGGCCCTTCTTTCAGGTGGCAATAACCCTGTCAATAAAGTTGGAATCAAAACTCCGAATTTCAAATACTTTTATTCGAACACAATAGCTATCAGTCTCTCCATATTTCGAGAAAAAATTAATTATCTTTTAAGTATAAATAATAAAAAAAAATACCACAAAAACTGACCTAGTATTGAATTCAGCCATTGTATTCGAATATTTAAAATATTAGTAAAATAAATAAAATATTACATTTACCGCATTTTGGATCATTATACTATTAAATTTAAAACCAAGGTATTAAATAACTTACCAGAGACAGAAGGGCAAAGTTGGTCGGAAAACTTGAATTAAAACAATTCAACGTTCAAATGAACAGAATAAAATCGCAAATTGACTCCGAAGCCAATAACTCTCCTACCACTTTGCAGTCTCCCACTCGTTACAACGCCAAAACAATAAATAATTTAAAAATATTTATAGTCCAGGAGAACTGATCGAAATAAACGATGCAATCGTTACACCACGGTACCTTGGCAGAAAAAAAAAATTGAAGATTTTTTTTTTTCAAGTGAAAATTTTCTTAAAATAAGTAATGAAGATAAAAAGTAATAATCCAAAATTGGTGAATAAGTAAAGAATATAAAAATTAGTAACTTATGTTGGTTAACAAGATGACTGGTGTAATTCTTAAATATACAAAATACCAAATTAAAACCCAAGAAACACAAAAAAATTACCAGTACAAAAAGTTACTAACACTTAAATAAGGAGAAATTAAATCGACAACGAAGTGACTGGATTTTACAAAAGGTATCAGCCAACCCAATTGGAACGAATCCTCGATGAAGCAAGTAAAATTACCGTGGGTTTTGAAGAAACCCAGGTAGTTAAACCGTCACAAGACGACGTGACTCGATTTTTCTACAAGGTACTAGCCAACCTAAAAGGTGAAACGAATTCCTCAAAAAGCAAGTGAAATTACCATGGGTTTTGAAGAAACCCAGGTAGTTAAACCGTCATAAGACGAAGTGACTGGATTTTTACAAGGGGTACCAGCCAACCCAAATGGAACGGTCAACACTGAAGTTTCTCCACGCTGGACAGGGGATGCGAGGAGCTCAGTGAAGACGGGTGGTCTCGGCATAACCAGCGGTTCGTCGAATCAATATGATGGCATGTCAACCATTTCAAAAAAAAAAATAAAAATAATAAATAAAAAGGTAAATATACAAAAAAAAATATAGGGACTTGACCAAGGGAGTTCCGACAATTAAGCTTCCCCGGGAACATGTTTCTCCATTTGGCAGACAACGCCCAGCCGGGAAGAGAGAGAGAATTTAAAGCCAAAGAGGTTAAGACAAAAAAAAAATTTCGAAAAAGTGGCAATAACAAAAAGAACAAAAAAAATATAGTCACAATCGGTAAGAGAGTCCCCCCACTCTAAATAAAGTTTGGTCGCATTGACCAGCACCTCTAGGGTACCAAAAAAGTCATAATCGGTACTGCTAACAATTAAGTAGCATTAAGTCACAATCGGTAAAAAAATTCATTAACTGTCCTAATTAAATGTCGTCAAAGAAAACAACAAACGAGGTGTCAAAAAGAAACAAGAGAAATATTGTTCACAAAGCGAATATAGAAAAAACGAAAATTGAAAAAAGTCAAGGCAAAAACTGTCTCCCTAAGTAAATTAACTTTCCAAAACAACGAAGACAAAGATAAGACTGAAGTCAACAAGAATCATTGAATAAAAAATACTCAACAAATGAGAACAAAATAAGCTAAAAGCTAAACAAATATTCAATGAACAAAAAGAAAAAATTGAAACCAAATATCGATTGAACAAAAATGTGACTAACACTCAAAAGAAAAATCAATCAATATCCGAATCAAAAATAACTTGACACGTCTTATCGCACACGCTGTGCAAACTGGAGACAATATAAAAGATAAAAAGGTAATAGTTATCAAAAAAATGACAATAAATAACGGTAATAATGTGAACAATAAAAATAGGACAGTTAATAAAGAGAAAAGCGTCAAAATCAGTAAGGGACAGGTATGTACACTACAAAACGTTAAAAATACTGAAGGCAATATCAAACAAGAGAAAGAGAAAAATTTAGAACAAGGAACTAGGCAAACTAAATATTCAAAAATACAAGTTTATACTAATTTGATGGTGCGGCACTGAGGAACAGCGACAGCCTGTACTCGCAAATAAATGCTATCCCTAAGGTACAGTACTGACCTGAACTCACCAACCCTTTTTTTAAAAAAAAATTTTAAATTAAAAAAATTAAATGACAATCAAGTTAATAAAAAGTTGAAATGAATTTTGAAAAAGTTTTTAAGAATTAAAAAAAATCTAAGAAATAGAAACTGAAAAGTTAATAAAACTAATGCCTTCAGTGTAGTGACTCCAGTGTACGGAATGCAAAAATAACTATACCAAAATTTGAGAATTTAAAAATATCGAGAAAAGATAAAATATAAAACGATATCTCAAAAAATTACTGCAAAGTTACTACAAAAAATATTACAAAGGTAACGAAACATACGAAAAAATCACAAAATATATCAAGATGTCCTCGGTATGTGAAGAAACAGTCCAAGCTATTATAAGGTATTTCTGTTTTTGGTGCATCACAAAACAGTACAGAAAAAAAAATGAAGAATGATATGAGGGAAACAAAAATCTCGAGTAGGTACAAAAACACATGGAAAATCTATTTTTTTCACAAAGATAAACCTTAAAGGTTAAAAAAAAGAAGCAAAATAGACCATAATCCCACAACACAAGATAAGATACGGTAAATTTCTATTGTGTCCCATCCATCGGAACACCAATAGAAGCGATAAGAAGCAGTTACTACCAACTGCTCCACGATAAAGAGGTCTCACGGACCCCTATAAGATACTAAGGTCTCACAGACCTTACACGGTAATAATGTAGTCTTCCAGACCACACCAAAAATATGCCCACGGCAAATAACGATAGGTACCCACACTCAAGATATAACAAAATTCCTATTAACCATCTTCCAAATTTTAACTGAAAGAAATGAGATAACAAAGAGAGAAAAGAAAAAAACCAAAATACAGAAATTAAAGGAATACACGAAACAATTTGACTGTAACTATCACAACCACAAAATAAAGTCATAAAAAAAACCGACCAAGAAAGCATAGATAGCAACAAAAAAGGACATATTGATAACACGATACAAACACTTTAAAATCTGCCTAGAAGGGCCCTAACTGTTTAGAAAATTCCGCCTATAAATCAGGAATAATAGAGATAAATTCAAGATAAAAAAATATTTTAAATGTATAGATAACATCGTAAGAGACAATCGGTATAGAAAAATTACTAATAAATTAAAAATACCAAAATATTTAGATAAAATCAAATCAAACATCGGTAAATAGAAAGTTAACTTTAAACAAAACCAGTTCAAATTATAAACGAAATACACCAATAGCAGATAACCTTGAGTCATAGATAATAAAACTGAACAAAATAAATGTAACGGTAAAAAATTAGATGTTAGTAAAAACCCGAATTGACAAATATTTGTATGTCTGTACAAATTTGATGTTAAAGAATAAATAAAAGAAAATGAAAGGAGAAAAACCAGCAAAACTCAGGCCTTTGATGTTGGGCGCCAAATTTGTAACCCAATTTGTGGCCAAAACAATCCCTCTGAGAAAAAGATAAGGAAAAGATAAAGATATATCTCAAAGAAATTGTTCAACCACGTTGGGCGCCAAATTTGTAGCGTTAAAAATACCCTTTGCTAGCTCCAGAGGGTTCTGCTGAAATTTTGCTTAGTTTTTTCCCCAATCAAGATATTTAATAGGGCGCCAGTACTGACATACAAATAAAATAATAGATCAGTTTCAAGTAATTTATTCAATAAAAATTGGTTAATTACTTTGACAGTTAATAATAAAAATTAATTTAATCTCTTATCTTATTTTTGTTGAAGGCTTGATAACGGTGTTTTATTAAGCAATAGTTGTGAAGTTTGAATTCCACTAAACCTTCTAAACAAACAGCGGGCAATATGGAATTTCCCTTCGGTATTTCCTGTCCGGAAAATCTGAACTGCAACGGACTATCTGATGATAACTCTTGACGAATTCCAAAATGTTGATTTTGATAAACCAAATATTAGGGCCCTTCTTTCAGGTGGCAATAACCCTGTCAATAAAGTTGGAATCAAAACTCCGAATTTCAAATACTTTTATTCGAACACAATAGCTATCAGTCTCTCCATATTTCGAGAAAAAATTAATTATCTTTTAAGTATAAATAATAAAAAAAATACCACAAAAACTGACCTAGTATTGAATTCAGCCATTGTATTCGAATATTTAAAATATTAGTAAAATAAATAAAATATTACATTCACCGCATTTTGGATCATTATACAATTAAATTTAAAACCAAGGTATTAAATAACTTACCAGAGACAGAAGGGCACAGTTGGTCGGAAAACTTGAATTAAAACAATTCAACGTTCAAATAAACAGAATAAAATCGCAAATTGACTCCGAAGCCAATAACTCTCCTACCACTTTGCAGTCTCCCACTCGTTACAACGCCAAAACAATAAATAATTTAAAAATATTTATAGTCCAGGAGAACTGATCGAAATAAACGATGCAATCGTTACAACCTACCGGCATGTCGGACATTTTTGAAGATTGCTTCCAAACTACTTTGTTGCTTTTGGATCCTTGATCGATAATATTTATGGAAAACGCATGGTATCATAGGAGATATCGTCGCTTGGTTAAAATACAAAAATATTTCGTGCGATGATACAATGTTGAAACGAGAACTTTTGACTATTGTAAGAGAGCATAAAAAGGACTACCAATGACATTTAATAGATGACAGTAGACAGATGGCATTTAACAGTTGAAAAATGACATTTGCTAGTTTGTAACGGGTAGCTCTTTTAGACACCAGACTCAGTAAGATTCGGTTTCAGTTTAAATAAAAATTTATTTCTAAAATAAATTTATATGCAATAAAATGAAAATAAAATATAATCTCTACAAATTAAGCAAAATTAATTGGATCTGCGACCCTTTGGCCCTCGGATGGATCTCCCTGTAAATAAATAAATTTAATATAGATTCCGGTTAGTATAGGATAGTTAGGGTAGGTTCGAACCAATCAATACTCGGTCACGGGGTGGGACAGCCCTTGGTCAACACCCAAGGATCGGAAGGGTAGAACCGATCAATACTCGGTTACGAGGTAGGACAACCCTTGGTCAATATCCAAGGATCGGAACGGTGCAACTGATCAATACTCAGTTGCGGGGTAGGATAATCCTTGTGTAATGGGATTACTTTCGGAAAAATACGTCTTGTTACTTTGAGTAGAACCCATTTTTAATATTTAACCATAGTTACTTCCATTATTTTACTTTATTTTCCATTAATCGATTCTTTTTAGCAGGATCGCCATGTAATGGGATTACTTCCGGAAAAATACGTCTTGTTACTTTAATGTAATTTTATTAATTCAAATCAAAATTATGATAACAATAATAGAATTAGAACTAGGTTAGTAGAGTGTTTAATATTTACAATAATTCTTGCAAGTTTGCAAGGTTGGGTTAGTAAAATATAATAATATAATTAATAACTTAAATCTACAGGATGTTAAGAATAAGAATACTTAACTATACTATATTACACCTTCCCCGGGGGCGTTAAAAAAAATTGTATATACACATACATATTTTTTTTTTCAGTTAACTTAAATAACGCTTAACTCTATTTTTATGAATTTCTACAACTTTAGTACCTAAATTTATAACTATATTCGGACTTTTTGAAGTGACCACTTCATAGGGACCTAAATAAATTGGGTCACTTTTATTGGTTGATGTATTTCTTATCAAAACTTTTTCACCACTTTTATATTCAATATTATTACTTTTTAGATCAATTTTATTTTTCCTTTTTGTTTTTAAATTAATTAGATTATTTTTACAATCATCCCATGCCTTTTGTAATCTATATTTAAGCTCAATTGGATAGTTATCGAAATTGTACACTGGATCTATATTAGATGTTAAATTTGAGGGCAAAATACAAGTTCTTCCAAAAACAAGCTCAAATGGAGTATAACTTGTTTCTGAATGTACGATGTTATTATAAGAAAATGTTCAATACGGTATCCAATTACTCCAAGTATCAGGATTACCGGAAGAATATATCCTTAAAAAGGCTCCCAAGTTTTTATGCGAGTTTTCGATTGCACCCAAGGTTTCGTGATGATAAGCAGTTGAATTTAAGCAATTTATGTTTAAAATGTTACAAGTTTCTTTAAAAGTTTGTGACATAAATTCTGTACCTTGATCTGTTAAAATTTCTTTAGGTATCCCGTATTTTAATATAAAGTTTTCTGTAAATGATTTAGCAACTGTTTCTGACTCCTTATTTGGAATAGGAAAAGCTTCAACATATTTTGTTAAGTCGCATTGAAGTGTTAATATATATTTGTTACCTTTTGAATCTAAAGCAAGAGGGCCTACGAGGTCTAAAAGTACTTTTTCAAAGGCGTAAGAGGCTGTAGTCGTAATGACCATTGGCTCTTTATTAGGAATTGAATACTTATGTCTTTGACAGTTATCACAGCGATTAATAAATTTTTGTATATCCTTAAACATACCTGGCCAAAAATAATGTTTCTTTATATTATTGTAGGTACGGTTTATTCCTGCATGACCACCAGTTGGTAAGATGTGATAATCATTTAAAATTGTCTTGTTTCTAAATTAGTTACACTTTTTTTTTCTCTTATTACTGATAACTTTATACCGGCTTCTTTTAATATTGAGGAGTTATTTATTAATAATTCACACAATTTTTGTGTTAGCGCGCTCGATTGATTTCTATTTATAATTAACTCCTTTATTTTATTTTTTATACATATCGTCTGAAGATCTCTCAGCGACACATCGAGAGCTGACGCTGATCGAGTATCCCCAATGTATATAATGTGTAACTTTGAATTATAAATAATATTATTCATTATTGTGATTCCATTTAATTTTAATAATTCACTAAATTTATCTGTATTAACTAATTGTACCTCTATACCTTCTGAAGGAGGTTTAAGAAGTTCAACAATTCCAGGGTGATCAATCCTTTCATTGTCATTACTTTCTTTATCTCCTTTAGAATTTTTTAAGGTTTGTGCCCTAGTTAAAACATGCATATTACTATCAATTGTTTTTTGAGACAAACTTTTTAGTTCATTCGAATCAATTTCGATTCTAGAGAGAGCGTCTGCTGTGACGTTGTTTTGACCTTTAATATAACTAATTGTAAAATCATATTATTCTAATAATAATCTGAATTTTGTAAGTCTGCTAGTAGAATTCTTTGTACCAAATAAAAATATTAATGATCTCGCGTCTGTATAAATTTGAAATTTCCTTGCATAGAGATAAGGTCGAAATTTAGATACTGCCCATACAACAGCTAAAATTCATTTTTCTACTGTAGAGTAGTTTTTTCTGCCTTATTAAGCGTTCTACTCGCATAGGCAACTGGCCTATCGTCCCCATTTGATAAAACTGCCCCTATAGCGATACCAGAAGCATCTGTTTTTAAAATAAACGTATTATTTTCCGAAAAATCAGGATATTGAAGCAATGGCGGATTTTGAAGACATTTCTTTAAGGTTTCAAAAGCTAATTGACAGTTCTGAGTCCATTCGAATTTTACTCCTTTCCTAGACAACTGATTAAGTGGACCAGCAATCTCAGCGAAATTCTTAATAAATTTCCTATAATAATTTGCAAAAGCGACAAACCGTTTAGTTTCATTCGCATCTTTTGGTACAGGATATTCCTTTAAAACCTTAATTTTTTCTAAATCTGGCGTTATACCGTTTGCCGATATGACATGACCTAAATATAATATCTCCTTCTTTAAAAAATTGCACTTATTCGGATTAAGTTTTAGATTTACTTTTCTTAAGCGTTGTAGAACTTTAACTAAATTTTGATTGTGATTTTCTAAGCTATTTCCAAAAACAATTAAGTCGTCTAGATAAATAAAGCAACTCTCATAATTTAACCCAGACATAGCTATCGTCATAGCCCTAGAAAAAGCGTTAGGTGAAATTTTAAGACCTTGAGGAAGTCTGGTCATTTGAAACTGCCCTTTATTGGTCGTGAAAGCTGTATAAGGTTTAGAAGTTGATTCTAATTCTACTTGATAAAATCCTTGATATAAGTCTAAATGTGAAAAGTAAATGGCACCAGATAATGCATCTAAAATTTCTTCTATATTGGGAAGAGGAAATTTATCGTTTTCAATACGGTTATTTAACTGCCTATAATCAATTACTATCCTCCAATTTTTGGTTTTATTATTTATTTCGCCATTTACTAATTCATTATTTTGATATGACCTTTTAGGTACAAGAAGTAATGGAGAATTCCAATTTGAATTTGTTGGTTCAATTATTCCATTAGCCAACATTTTGCTAACCTGTTTATCTATTTCATCTTTTTGAGCATATGGTAATCTGTACGGTTTTATATAAGATGGAGAAACGCCCTTTTTTAATTGAATTTTTTGCTTACATATATTAGTGACAGTAACTGGATCGTCATCCAGATAAAATACATCTGCAAATTTTGCACAAATTTTATGGACAGCTTGTTTCTCTTCTGTTGACAAGGATTTCGTATTTATTAAATCTAAGAGTTTATCTACGCGATCAACAGACATTAGGGTGTTATTAAATTCATAGCAATAGAAATTTCCAAGACTTTCAACAGTAGGCACAAAATTTTTTAAATTAACTTCCCTATCAGTTGTATTTAAAAATTTAACTGGAATTCGATTATCTTTAGATCTTACAAGAATATTTCCTACAAAAACCCCTTCGCATACTTCTTCTGATAAAATAATACCGTCTTCTATACTTTTTACCGAAAAATACTTTATAATTTCGCGTCTAGGCGGAATTATTGTATAGTTACTTATGTTAGATTCAAGGGGAATAATTACATAGTTTCCTCTATAGTTAATTTTTAAGGAAAATTCCTTATAATTTAAAATTGCACCATATTTATAAAAAAAATCTGACCCAATGATCCCATTAAATTCGGATGCAATGTCATCAACTATAAAAAATTCATGATTCAACGAAATATTATCAACACAAAGTGAAAGTGAAATACAACCTAAGGTGTTTGTTTTACCAGCAATTCCTTGAATTTCAATATTTTTATTTTTATCAATAAACTGACCTTCCATAACATTAGACTTAAAAATAACACTAATAGAAGCGCCCGTATCTACAAGAAGCTTCAAATCATTAACCCCATTTTTCATTCTTACTACATTTAATCCGTTCATTTTTAAAATTGTGCTTTCGCACTTATTGCGATTCTCGAAAAAACCGATCATCTGAATTTGTATTATTTACATTTTGCATATAATAATTTCTTTGGTGACTGCCACGTCCCCTGCCATTAGGCGTGTGGAAAGAACCCCGATTATTATTAAACCCAGAGCCCCGATTATTGTTAAATCCGAAACCCCGATTATTGTTAAATCCAGAGCCCCGATTATTGTTAAATCCATGTCTATTCGTATTTCTATTAAAATTTGGGCGGTCATTATTGTTTTGTCTATTTTGCTGTGGAACGTTGTTACGCGGATAAAATTTGTTATTAGGCCTGGGGTATCGAAAATTATTAGAATGCATATGAAATAACCTTTGGCTATCCTTGTGTGACATTTCTTCCTCCCTGGCACCACTAATGGCTTCATTTAGCTTAATATAATTTCTTGCCTTAACAATTGTGCGAATATCATTATTTTGAAGCCCGTTAACGAAAGCATTTATAGCTATTTTTTCATTAACTGCAGCCAAAATTGTATTACTATTTTCACTATTATCCGACTGTGACACCGTTAATTCTACCAATAAATCTTCTACATACTGGCCGAATTTTTCAACAGTCCTAGTTCCTTGCCTAGCATTATTTAATTGAACCGATAGTACTGCAGAAGATTTTTTTGTTAAAAAATACTTTTTCAAATCTGATACTAATAAGTTATTGTTTTCATATGTTGAAGACATTCGGAGTTTGGCACCGTTTGATAAACATCTTTTTAACACATAAATAGTTAGTAACTTTTTCCCGTCACTATCTAAAAGACCATTGTATAATTCGATAGAATCAATGAGCTGTTTGGTTATATTTTCTGTACCATTCATTATTGGTAACAGACTTGTCGCAGTTTTAATATCAAATGTTTCACCCATTATACTATTTTGAGAACTTTCTAACCTACTATTTAAAATATCTGCTATATCTAATATTAACTTTTCAATAAAACCTAAAATTAGTTTTACGTTTTTTATATCGTCAGGATTATTATATTTTTTACTATTAAATTGATCTTTTTGAATTTGCAATGTCTCTTTAATTTGATCCAATTTATTTAGTTTTTTCCTTGTTTTACTATGATCAACGCGCCTATCTTGATTATCCTTATTTATATTTCTTAAAAATACTTTTAATTCTTCATGTATATGTCGAAACGGTTCAACTGAGCTCATTACTTATAACTAACAATATTTTCTATACCTAAGGGAGTCCTAATTTACGCTATATTTTACAAATAATTAAATTTACCTTAAAAAAAAATCATTTTATACGCTAATTTTATCGTCCAATTTGATTTCCTTAGTCCATAAAAATTTTTAAGTTCTATTTTAAACCAATTCCTTGCTTCTGGAAATTTCTCTTCTTATTTTGGTTTCCATTCGCTTCTTTATATAATTGTATAAAATAACTAGAACCATTACTGCAACTATACCAAATGCTACTATTCCCAGTATTTCTCCAATGGATAATTTCGTACCATTTTGGGACAGACCATTCGATATTCCACCACTATTGCCAGCTTGAGTAAGTATTATTTCTTCTTTACTTTGAGTAGAACCCATTTTTAATATTTAACCATAGTTACTTCCATTATTTTACTTTATTTTCCATTAATCGATTCTTTTTAGCAGGATCGCCATGTAATGGGATTACTTTCGGAAAAATACGTCTTGTTACTTTAATGTAATTTTATTAATTCAAATCAAAATTATGATAACAATAATAGAATTAAAACTAGGTTAGTAGAGTGTTTAATATTTACAATAATTCTTGCAAGTTTGCAAGGTTGGGTTAGTAAAATATAATTATATAATTAATAACTTAAATCTACAGGATGTTAAGAATAAGAATACTTAACTATACTATATTACACTTGGTCAATACCCAAGGATCGGGACGGTACAGCCGATCAATACTCGGCTGCAAAGGCAGGGAAGGTCGGTGGCTACTGGTCAATACCCAGAGCCCAGGTTGGAGTTCTTCTAAGATCAGTACTCTTAGTCGAACTGCCTTCTTCAGCGATGGCATCGGCTTTTTATACCCGCTGAACGGTGCTCCCACTTACTGAATGGGTCTGCGCGAGTCTTGACGACGTGTCGTATCTCGGTCGCGCACCTCGAACGGATGGTCGGAATGCTGGCAAATACAAACGATAACGCGGGATTTATGCGTTATCGATACACGTTAAAAGATAAGATTTGACAGTTGGTTGATTATTAATTATTATATGTTAGGTAGCTATTATAACAAATGTTTTTTATGTTTGTGTTTTTATTTAAGAAATCGTTTGATATTGAATTTTTATAGTTACAGTTTAAAAATTAACATTTAACAGTCGACAGATGACTTTTGACAGATGTCATGAGATTTAACAGGTGATAGCTAACATTTCACTGTTGAAAGATGACATTTACTAGTTAATCGATAACATTTGACAAATGATATTTACATCTGACCTTTGACAGATGATAGTTAACATTTGACAGTTGATAGTTGACATTTGACCAGAGATAATATATAATAAAGAGATGTACTGATACCTTATATGAAATTGGTCACATGTTTTGAGCGACGGTGGCGCGCCAACAATTGGGGGAAGAAGCTCATCGATTCAAAAAATTGGCGGGACAGGGTATAAATTCTGTTTCATATAGAAATACACTTTTAAAGCTCATATTTTGATTTTTAATATTTTTACTGTTGTGTAAAAAATTAAACTATAGGCTTAAAAGTGCATATTATCTTATAATATTTAGGTAAATAAATATAAAAACTAAATAATAAACAAGTTTTTAATAAAAACAACTTTTAACACCAATATACACTTGAAACACTAAAACACTATTACAAAAATATGAAATAATATTATTATTACAAAAAATTACCTATTTTTAGAAAAAACAGTAGGTACAATTTAAAATGTTATCACAAAAAATGAATTAGTTTTATTACAAATTATTATTTACAATCACAAAAAAAGTATAATTTAAACTTTTATTACAAAAAGTATATGAATATTATTTGTACACCTTATTATCTAGTATCTCAAAATCAGGTAGGATTTACGGAAATAATAATAAATAGATAAACATATATGTTTTAAACATCAGAATAATTACGCTAATATCACAGAGAAGTACAATTGTTATATCAAATAAATAAATATATATAATATGGTCAAAAATTTAGAATAATATTAAGTAGCAATACACGAATA
This sequence comes from Altica lythri, assembly GCA_964028335.1. Taxonomy (NCBI): domain Eukaryota; kingdom Metazoa; phylum Arthropoda; class Insecta; order Coleoptera; family Chrysomelidae; genus Altica; species Altica lythri. The sequence continues at coordinate 3,773,035 of OZ034811.1, forward strand.
ATATTTAAGAAGTTTCCATACATTGGCATTGTTCTTCAATACGTAGTGTTGTGTCATGAGGTATTGGAAATAGGACACCAATCCTTTGTGTACATGCAAGAACCGCAGTACTTTATCTATTTTATATAAAATTTTATATATTGTCCCTCGATCTAAAAAGATCATTATAATATTTTCTAATTATGAATGAAACACTGATTTTTAAAAGTTTCAAAAAAACGTCTGACTTACCTATGTTCTTGGCAAGTAAACCAATCAAAGTTAATGAATTCACACAAACACTTTTTTTTTAATCAGACATTTTATGTGGCCAAATACAGATAAAATTTGGTGCACTGCATTATGTACACTAGCTAAAAAATTAACAATTTCTTTCGTAACGTAAGTCAGACGTCTTTTATTATCATTCTCTTTAAAGTACGTAAAAGTATGGTGAGGTTCCAAACTATTAGTTTTCAAATTTGAGTTACATTCTTTACAATCAAAATTTAATTTTTTATCAAAGCACCTGCCACATAACTTATTGGTTTGTGTATCAAACTGATTATTTAACTTTATATTCTTAAAATTTGGATCGGGAATTGGGTAAAAATATTTACTTGAACAATGTGGCACAGCGCATTTATATTTAAAATAATTCGGTAATGACATAATTGAAACTGTACACTGTACTTTTATACACTTTACGAATTTTAAAACTATCTTAAAATAATATTAAATTAAAACTAATACTAATAATACTTACGCTACACTGTCACTTCAACCGCCATTATAGTATAATTTCAGCTCACCTCACCAGCTGATCGAGTTTAGGTGGTATAGTTCTCCTATCTACCACCACCGCAGCGCCGAGTTCTGGGGGTAAACAAACAAACATTGTACCGCTTTTGCCCTATTTTTCAAAAAGTCTCTTTATATTATATTGTCTCTGCATTTGACAGATAATAGTTGACATTTTACACTTAAAAGATGACATTTGTTAGTTAAAAAATAACATTTGAAACTTCATTGAAATTGATTCAAGCTGGTCAGTTTTTTTGATATAAAGCATTTAGGATATGCGTCTCTATATTTGCTTTTATTACTGTTAATTGTATCATTATTATCATGTGTTTTCAGGTTTCCTATATGTGGCAACAAAATGTCAACCTCACTTTGGAAAATTCTATGGAACATGTCCCTCTTGTGGAAAGTTTTTATATGATAAATTACTATTTTTATATTTACCACTTTTTCGTGGATTCAAAAAAATCCGTTAACTTAAAAAGGAATAATTCTGGCACGAAACATATTAACCGACAAGATCTTAGTAATTTAAACAAACAGATAAGGGCGCACAGTTTAACACAACGAAGTAATTTTAAAAAATATATTAAAACCCAAACTGACGAGAAACTTTTTAAATGTAAATTTTGTAAAAAAATTTTTACACATTCCAGTAGTTTAAACAGGCATATTAAAACTCACACTGGTGAAAAACCTTTTAAATGTAAAATTTGTTCGAAATGTTTCACACATCCGAATAGTTTAAAAGTTCATAATAGAACTCACACTGACGAGACACCTTTTAAATGTAAAATTTGTTCTAAATTTTTCACACAATCCAGTAATTTAAAAATTCATATTAGAACTTACACTGGTGAAAAACCTTTTAAATGTAAAATTTGTTCGAAATGTTTTACACGAGCCACTAGTTTAAAATGTCATATTAGAACTCACACTAACGAGAAACCATTTAAATGTAAAATTTGTTCAAAATGTTTCACACAATCCAGTATATTAAATAGACATATTAGAACTCACACTGACGAGAAACCTTTTAAATGTAAAATTTGGTTGAAATGTTTTAAAAGTTCCAGTTATTTAAAAACTCATATTAGATCTCACACTGACGAAAAACCTTTATATAAAATTTGATCAAAATATTTCATAGATTTCGGTGATTTAGAAATGGTGAAAAAACTTTTAAATGTAAAAGGATTCCGCACAAAATCAATGGAAAAGTTAAGTTGTCTGAATTTTGTGAATAAATAGCTCTATGTAAGTAAAACAAAAGTCTGAATGGGCATTAAACATAAAAATGGAACAATTTTGAGATTTAGAGGTTTGTAGTTTTACCAAAATAGTGATTTACTGAGCAGGTCAACATTTGATATACTGAGTATCTCTAGATATCACTAGTAATTTTTTCCCAAAAATCCTAGGGTAGGATAGGGTTTTTGGGTTTGCTGATTTTGAATACGTTATCACGGTTGAGGGTCATTTAAATTGTCTATTTTTAAGCGTAGTGCTCATTGAGATATTTGTTGTACTTACTTAGAACTATCTAGTCACAAAATTTCAGACAATTTAACGGAAAGTACTTACCATTGATTTTCTGCGAGATCCTTTGTTCAAAATATTTTGTACATAAAAGTTAATTATAACGGAAAACCTATTAAATGTAGTGATCTAATGCTGTAAATAAATTTATAATTCATCTGTATTTTTTATAAAAAATGATGGGATATTAGACACTATTGTTTATTAAACCATAGCAGATAGATGTCTATTAAGCGTACAAATCTCATTTCTCTTAACTTTATCCCAATTATTCTTGTTTAGGTCTTCATTTATTGAAGTTATACTTCTATTCGTGCACTCGGCGGAAGAAATTTGTGTGGGGTTAAATGGTTAAATTCATTACATATGTAATGTTGTAAGTAAGAGGGAGACTCAGAAACACATATAAGGTATATTGGTCGGTACAAACAAAGATGAAATATATACTTTATGTTATTAGTCATAACTATAAGTTATTTAAATACCGTTTAAACATTCAGTAAATTGAAAAGAGATAGATATACAAAAAACAGTCTGAGCTAAAATTTTGTATTATAGTGACGTATCACATTGTGTTTGACAGATTGTTTTATTGTTCTGTCACGTAACTTTACATATTAAGTTTAGTATTTTATATTAATAATAATAATAATATTCGAAAATAAGGCTAAGTTCGGATGCAACGTGCGTTAACGCACGTTTTCGAACCGCACGTTTAGATATCATATAGTGTTTATTACAAACAATCACATGAACGCACAAAAACGGACGTTACCGAGAGGTACCGCAAGCTTACGAAAAAAATCTGAGGACGTTGTCAAACTGACGTTTCACTTGCGGTTTGAAAGATCAATAAAAGCAATATTGATGTTCAGTTGTACGCGCGTTTCTGCAGTTATCACATGGGTTTTACATAGATATCGTTTTGGTTTTTGAGTGAAATTGGATATCTAATGGCGTTGGGAGATGCGAGTTCATCCCGGATGCATTCTAACAACTCGTCAAATGATTTGATAGACATTCTGAAGTAAATATAGAATATACATCTATGTTTTCTAAGTTTAAGGGTATAATATTGCAAATAAACTTTTTGACACTCTGTTTTGCAAAACTGGGTGAACCCAATATCTCCGTTTTCTGGTATTTTTATTTTTCTTATAATATAACCACCAAATAATTGGTTCTTCCACGTCCATCTACCAGGCTCGAGTGAATCCGATCAACCGCACCGCACGTTCGATTGTCATTTGAACTCATCGTAATTTGAACGTACGTTGACGTGCGTTAACGCACGTTGCATCTGAACTTAGCCTTAGTATTGGGCGCATCCAAATTCTACCACAAATAAAAATTTTACCTGTTTTTTAAGAGTTAAGGGATTAGTAAAGAATCCAAACTTTGTTAATAACGTTAATTTGTATTAAGTATTAGGGATTTAAATATTTGATACCTGAAGAGTTTCCAAAAGTTATACTAGGGTAATATTAACAGGAAAAAGACCTTAATTGTTTCTTTTTGAGTATCCAGTTTATTCTCTACCTAAACTGAGTTAAAATGGATAACAAAGCATCTACCATGTTTAGTGTAAAAGAAAATAAGTTAATGGTATAAAATAATTTTAAGATTTCCAATGCTAGTAAAGGTGCTATGACAGTTCTAGACCAAAATCGATCATTTTTACATGTAAATCTCCATAAGAAAATCTAAGGTCGATTCTGGTCATTTTTGGCTAATTTACCCCCCACCACTCCAAACATGTGACTAGACACTAGAGTCGTATCATTATAATGATTCAATAGGGTAACAGGGTCGTAACTGCCAAAAGGGCTTTAACGTTGTATCTCGTAAACGGCCGAACGGATTTCGACGTATGACGTATCATTGAAAAGGGGTTGCTGTATAGGGTAAGATAAAGCTCACCTCCACTCACCTGTCCTACAAGAACTTACCTATGATTTACCTGTAATTTTACCTTTTTCTTTCACCGTACCTTGACTACCCCTCATCACTAGCCCCAATGTCATTTTAGTCACCCTACCACCCCTCATCATCATCCCCAGTGCCCAAATAGAACTTAGAATAATTTTTTGGATGAGAATAAATGTAGAAAAAAAATTCTGTGTGATGGCTGCTGTTGTATTCGAACCCACAAACTCATGTGTACAAACTTGACGCCTTAACCAACGGGGCTATCAAGTGACTTGTAAAATAAAGTTGAAATGTGTTAGACAAACAGCTCCGTATACGTGACATACGGTTGTAGATGATAATAAGTTAGCAAAAGCGTACTGTCGATTTTTAGATGTGTAATTAAGACTTTTTTATTTCTTTACCGGTTACATATATTTAATTACAGAAATGTGATAAATAAATTGTCTTAAAATTTATATTATGTGGATAGGGTAAATAAAACAATAATTTATTTCAAAAACATATATTAAACAGTTAAAAATTTAAAAATACATGTTAACATATCTTCTAATCGATAAAATATCTTGACATCCTAAGTTAATTCTTCAATGAGGATCAGCTAAATTATAAAAAAAAAAAAAAACTAATCTACATCCATTATAGAGTAATGTCCCCAAGGCAAAGTTTCATCTGTCCCCGGTACTAGGTATCTTTTGTCGTCATCAGAGCTAAGAGCAATTTTTTGCTGTTCTAGAGAAAAAACATGATGATGCTTGGATTGTATAAGATTTTGTACAGCAGTCTTTTGTTTAGCTGTTTCTAGACAATCAATGTAGTCATCAAAAGTAATTTTTGTCTTTACAACGGACATCTTAACCCCCTTAGCCTTTTTAGTTACCCCATAATTTAATAGGATTTGAGCAATTTCATCATCATCATAGTATTTATCTTGTAATTTGTTTTTTAGGGTTTGCAGTTCATCTTCTGAAGTTGCAATTTTTGTGCTGTATAATTTGGATCTCAACCCAACAAAATCAGTCATAATCCGCCCGTTGTTTTCATCCTTCATCATACCCAAAACTTTCTTATTCACCTGAGGTATTCCATATATATTATCTCGGGGATAGTCTGATGTATCAAAGTACTGATGGCAATCATTTTTCATAAGGTTATATGGATCTTTTCCCAATATTTCCACCCCTATACTATCTGTATCGGTATAGAAAGCTGTGCAGTCTTCTCCAAATCTGTTAAGCAGATAATCATAATAAAAGCTATATATAGTGGTTTTTGCTAGGTCTAGAATGGATTGGCCTACATATATAGGCTTATTAAGATAAATTTGTAATTTATACATCTCCACGGCAACCAAGTTTTCATTAAATATCGTACTGTTCTTAAATTCAGGCTTGCTTATGTAAGATTGGGCTCCATATCGACCTTCCCATTCCATTAGAAGTTTTACATCAACCCTTTTACTAACATTTTCCATAGTCTTACCAAACACAGCATTGTTCATTAATTTAAATAAATTCTTTTCAAAATCGTTCTTGGCAGTTGTTCGAAGAGCAGTGTTTAGATCGATATACGGTTTTAACCATGGAGACTGCTTGAATTTTAATACTCTATGTATTTTCGTAATCTTTAATCCATGAGCTATAGCTTGTTTAAGAGCTTGGTAATGAATGACATATTTGGTTTTATTATTTAGCGTTGCCATCAATTTAGTAATTTCTTTAGTTGTAGTTGGCGGTTTCATGGTTTTAGGATTGATATGCTCTGGACAGAAAGGTAAATCTTTATGCCTGTCATGTATATCATATGGATAATCCAAGTCCACTTCAAGCATGTAACCATCATCATTATCATCAGCAATAGTGGTAACATCAATATTTGTATCCATCCATTCAAATCCGCCATATGGTAAATACTGAGACATCGCCCATCCATATTGATTGTTAACATCGAAGTACATCAGATAGCTTTCAGATTTTTGTGGATTGTAATTAGGCATATATTTGTTGTTTGCATGAGCTCTTCTTTTAGAGCAAACTTGACTAAGACCTCCACGTATTCCGCGTTCAACAAATAAAAATATATCAGGATCAGTCAGTAACTCTAGTTCTTGACCAGTATACTTTAACATTGCGTCCCACGTATAACCGGGAAGCGTGAAATAGTGAGCTGGATCTAGTTCATACGTTTTCAGGCAGCTTGTTCTAAACTGTTCAAAAACATCTACTAAAAGTAGAATATCGGTTTTCATATACAAGTCAACGTAGTCTCCTAGAGTATGACAGTTAAATGTAGTCCAAACTTCTTGAGCTCTTTTATATAAACGTTTGGGGCAAGGCTTATCTTCTAATTTGCTATAAAAAGCATCTTGAGGTGGTAAACAGGATTCATTGAAGCGATCAAAACTATCAATATAATCATATGGCATTACTCCTTTCTTTGTTAACAAATTAAATTGTTCTTCCGGAGTATTATGAAACTGGGATTTAAGATTTGGAAATTCAGTTAAATAAGATGATAACTTATCTAGAGAAGAGGCCATAAACCGAAAACTGTCTATAAATCTAAAGTTTATTCGAGATTCATCAACATGCTTTGTAAAAGAAATATATTTTTCTTTAGTGAGGGGCAGCAAGTCTACATTTCCCTTCATACGAGTAGCGATATCTTTTATCACGAAATGTGCATCATAACCACTCAAATTGTGAAAGATTACCGGGATTGTGTGAGTGTCTTTGTAATTAACATTACAGTCATTATGTGCAACCCCGCGGTAATTATTTTCAGATATTAAGTGAAAATGATCACGGACTTTCGTTTCTCCAGGTAAGAAAGGCTTTTCACAAATGTGACAATGCTTGGCCGATTGAAACTCCCTTTCCTGGTCATCGGTCATTTTTATAGGATATGAACAAAGAAATACGGTTGAAACATCCTCAGCAAGCTGATTCATCTCATCAGCGAACCACTGCATGCAATCAGATCCTCTATATGATCGATAGAAAGAGAGAGAAGCATCGTATGAACATTTGAAAAAATATCCAACGGCTGCAGGGATGTGTTCTTGGTAAGCGGTCTTTTCCGCGCATGGCTTTAAAACACTTTCTAGATCAGCGTATACAGCGAAAGGGGCTTTTATTTTGTTTTTAAAATTCTTAAATTTTATCATATTTTTACCCTCTTCAGGCATCCTGATGGCTGTATCGTTCTTTTTAATACAGTCATCAATGTGTTTATTTAACATATTTGTAGAATAAAAATAATGTAAACATCTGTCGCAGAAATATTTCATACCATCATGGTTGTTCAATTGTTTAGACAAAAGTCTAGAAAGATTTTTTATCCAAACATAATGATATCTAGTTGGATTAGAATAATCGTCTTGAATAAGAAGTAAGTTTACGTGCTTATCTTTCTTTGCAGATGTCAGGTATGTAGGAAGTGTCGTGAAATCCTTTTTATATTTCTTTAATATGTAGACATTTACAGAAATATTATTTTGTTTTTCAAAGTTTGGAATCTGCTTGATAGTCATGGGAAACTGAATACCTTTAAGTTTTAATACTTTTGAATAATGTGGATACTGGTTAATTCTTTGAGGATGGTCCGCAGCGGGATACAAAGCTGATGTAACAGCCCATGCAAAGCAGGCTTGGTCATCATTCACAATGTTAATGCAGGCTTTCTTTCTTTTAATTTGAGTTGGAAGTTCAATATATGATGAGCCAAGTTGCGGAACAAATTTATTAATATTTACGCCTAAGTTGACTATTCGTTTTAAGGCCCATCCACTGTCACACTCCTGGAATTCTTCTAGGTCTTTTAGAATAAGTTTTGTTACATTATCATTAAACCATGTATCTATATTTGTTGTTCGGTAGATTGGTGAGTTAGCAGTAGTGAAATATTTATTTTCATTAAGGATCTTCTCGCCTTTAGATATTTCAAATTCACCGCAGAAAGCTATATTCACTTTAACAGCCTCATCTTTCTTAAGAGCGTTTTGAATTCTTCGTTTGAACAGTGCTTTACAATCGTCCAGAAATGTTCCAGAATCTTTATGCTTAAGATTGGATATGACACCCGTTCGAATTCGTGACTGAAATGCTGAGGTTGTATCATCCCAATGTACTCTATGCTTTGCAGTTAGTTTTGTCGGTTCAAACCCTGCCCCTTTTTTCTGTTGAGCTTTTAATAGAGCTCGTAACGATTTCACTTCTCGAAGTTGCGCTTCTAGTTTCTGCTTCTCTCCAATTGATGTAGCAGACCTTAACGCATATCGAATTTTCTTTGTGGCTTTTAAACATTGTATAAGACCTTCTCTAGCTTGCTGCTCATCATAACTAGAGGTTATTAACCCCAAAATGGTGGCAATATAGTTAATAAGTTTAATCAGCATTTTAGAAAATCGATGATGATATACAACTTGCAATACTTGATGCAATTATCCAACTAGGCTTAGCGTTAACTATCAACTGAAATAAAGAGAAAAATTTGTGTAATACAGATAATAATAAATCTACAAAAAAAAAAAAAAAATACTTACTTCAATAAATCCTATAAAATTTGAGCCTCCTGACTAATGCTGCGTCAGAGTAAAATTAGTAGCTAGACCTGGAATAGAGTAAAATGTTATTTCTAAGTCAAGGTTAAATTGATTAAGAAACTATACAAGCGACCTCTCCACAGTCGAGTAATTCAGAATAATGAAAATGAAACTGATTGTTTAAAGGGCATAAAGTAAAATTTAGGTCGGACCGAAGACTGAATGGTTATGGTTATGCTAATGTTAGTTAAAAACGACCCCCTTAAGATTCAAAAACTTATGCAGTTTCTCATAAGAATACATGTAAAAAGTGATCAATAATTTACGTTCTAATATTATTCAACAAGTCCATAAGAATGAAGCGATGATGTATTGGTCTATGAAATGAATAATCATCCCACAAAATTAAAAAAAAAAAATATATAACCCACCAATTATTCTTTAAAGACACACCTCTTGATCAGTAAGACTAGCTGGTTCAGAATCAAATCGATATGAATTTATGTTTCCAGTTTATAAATTCAAAACAGTTTCAATAAAAGTTTAAAAAGACACTTTTTATATCAATATTTAGAATGTACTAAAATTATATAAGTATAAAGGATATAAAGTAAAATTTTGGTCGGACCGAAGACTGAATGGTTATGGTTAGACTAATGTTAGTTAAAAAAGGCCCCCCCTTAGGATACAACTGTGTGTAAAACGTTGACCTACCGCATCTATAACATAACATCGAACGATAACCATTATGAGTCACATCAAGGTCACACGGCAAGAATTATTATTATTAGTTTTAGATTATATTATTAAAAAAAAAAAAGAAATATTTCAAATTTAGCTACTAACCTATCTGCATAAATTGTTGAGAAAATTATTTTTATTACGTTACAATTAAGACAAAGGTAAGAATTATAAAACCTTTCGTTGATTTTTGGAACAATTATACAAACTTTTTATTAAATTTACTCGGGTCAGAAAACAACTTAATTAATTTCCTGTTTTATGTTGTTCGAATATCAAAACAACCTTCAACAAGTTTAAACATGTAAACTTGTAAGTGGGGTATTGTATTGTTAGCATTAAACATAAAAATATTTTATAATTTAATTATATTTTAAATGACCCTCATTGAACTCTATAGAATATTTCACATTTGATACATCAGCATTTTTTCTATCGATTAACTATTAATTTGCTGACTGCAATAATCTTTGTAAAAGTATAAAAATTGTTATATGTTTGGCTATTAAAGGTTTTGAGATAAATACAATTATTATCGGTTTAAAATTGTTTATTTAAATAATTACAACGGTAGTATAATATTAACAAACCATTAACGTAGATGTTCTAAATTTTTCTGAGTGCAGAGTCCATAAGTAAAATGGTTTAAACATGACTTTGAGTTAGAGTTGAATTTCCCAGTGGCGTGGGGTGTTCCATCAAATTTAACAACATCCACAATAACAACATTGAAAATTTCAAAGTCTTCACACTTCTTTCGCAAAAATCAGCTTTCTGTTCACCTCTTACATGTGAAGTAAATAGTTTTCAAAATATCATTAAGTTTACAGTATTGAATATTTCCAGAAGCATATTTTATTCCATGCACATGGTTTTCTATATATCTCACAGTCTTTTTATCTGCATAGCTTAATGATTGATAAGTTTGTGGTAGTTCAAATAGAAAATGTTGTTGTTTGAATCCAAATTCAATGCTAAGTTCTTTAGGATAAAATATCTCATTAATTTGAAAACCTTGAATGTCCTTGAAAGCAATCTTCATAATGTCCCGTTAAAGAATAAATATTACACTTTAGCATGGGGTCATCGCGATATAATGCTCGACTAATGTTAATCATAATTACAAAAGAAAAAGCAGTTGTAAATTAATTAGGTTAGTTTTTTAGTTTTCTATTGTCTAGTGTACGTCTAAAATTTTTATGTATACAATAAATTTTTAATCTGAATCTATGGTGTATTATTTTTTTTTAAATATTTTTCGTTGAAACGATCAAAAAACGTTCCAATTCATCGTTTAAACGTCTATTATTCGATAGTTTGACGGTCATGAATTTAGTAGCGATAAAATAGCGAAAACTGAAGCATTTTTGACACTTTGAAAATATGTTTTTCCATAAGAAATACATGTAAATCGTAAATTTTTTCTTATCAGTTTTTTAAAGCGTTATTGCAACAAATTTAAGCGCTTTTTTTGAAATTTAGAAATTAAACAAACAAGAAATTATTAAACTGACATTAAGGAGAAATTGAAAAAATGTCACATCCAGTGGGACTCGAACCCACCATCACTGCCTTATACGCAGGCACGCTTTAACCACTTAAGCTATTGGATGATCAAGTGGTTAGGAAGCGAAACGTTATAATGAATTCAAATCCCATCAGATATGACATTCATTCACTTCCTCCTTAAGCACATGTTACATGACGTTAATGAGAGAGAAGTTTTGTCAAATCGACAATTGATACATCAAACTCTAGTCACTTTATTTGTGCCCTGTCTTATATTTTTATTCGGTTAGGAGACCGGAACCATTGATTTTTAGTAAACTATTATTTTTGAGATAACTCTCAACGTATTTTTGAAATTTAGAAATTAAACAAACAAGAAATTATTAAACTGACATTAAGGAGAAATTGAAAAAATGTCACATCCAGTGGGACTCGAACCCACCATCACTGCCTTATACGCAGGCACGCTTTAACCACTTAAGCTATTGGATGATCAAGTGGTTAGGAAGCGAAACGTTATAATGAATTCAAATCCCATCAGATATGACATTCATTCACTTCCTCAGTTTAATAATTTCTTGTTTGTTTAATTTCTAAATTTCAAAAATACGTTGAGAGTTATCTCAAAAATAATAGTTTACTAAAAATCAATGGTTCCGGTCTCCTAACCGAATAAAAATATAAGACAGGGCACAAATAAAGTGACTAGAGTTTGATGTATCAATTGTCGATTTGACAAAACTTCTCTCTCATTAACGTCATGTAACATGTGCTTAAGGAGGAAGTGAATGAATGTCATATCTGATGGGATTTGAATTCATTATAACGTTTCGCTTCCTAACCACTTGATCATCCAATAGCTTAAGTGGTTAAAGCGTGCCTGCGTATAAGGCAGTGATGGTGGGTTCGAGTCCCACTGGATGTGACATTTTTTCAATTTCTCCTTAATGTCAGTTTAATAATTTCTTGTTTGTTTAATTTCTAAATTTCAAAAATACGTTGAGAGTTATCTCAAAAATAATAGTTTACTAAAAATCAATGGTTCCGGTCTCCTAACCGAATAAAAATATAAGACAGGGCACAAATAAAGTGACTAGAGTTTGATGTATCAATTGTCGATTTGACAAAACTTCTCTCTCATTAACGTCATGTAACATGTGCTTAAGGAGGAAGTGAATGAATGTCATATCTGATGGGATTTGAATTCATTATAACGTTTCGCTTCCTAACCACTTGATCATCCAATAGCTTAAGTGGTTAAAGCGTGCCTGCGTATAAGGCAGTGATGGTGGGTTCGAGTCCCACTGGATGTGACATTTTTTCAATTTCTCCTTAATGTCAGTTTAATAATTTCTTGTTTGTTTAATTTCTAAATTTCAAAAATACGTTGAGAGTTATCTCAAAAATAATAGTTTACTAATTTTAAGCGCTATTTTAACGTTTGGACGTTTCACATTTTGGAACTGTGACGTTCATGAATTTTGTAACGGTAAAATAACATTTTTTGACGCTATAATTATCGATTTTGAAATAAAAGTCATTATTTTTTTTTAATAAAAGTTTATTACATATTTTCTAAATCTCTTATTACATTTTGTTTATAAAAAATGTGCTTCTGCTTAAAAATTCAATAAGATCAAGCCATTCCATTTTTCCAAACGACAATTTACTTGGCTTACAGTATTCTGATAAAATAATAGCTGGAGAAAATGTTCTTGCGGGAGATAAACCAACTGTTATAACATACCCCTTAATTGCGAAAGATGATTGTAGCAGCAAATAATTTTTACGTTTTACTTTGTCTTCGTAAAAATTTAAAATTCTATTTACTTCTTCCATATAGATAGAATCTTCACTACTACTCTCAGAATACTCCACCAAGTCTTCACTACTATAACCACTATCTTGCAACATTTTGTTTGAACCACTACCAACCTACGCAGATGAGTATGATCCAGTAACATTTTCATGTGGAGTATTCTGAGAGTAGTAGTGAAGATTCTATCTATATGGAAGAAGTAAATAGAATTTTAAATTTTTACGAAGACAAAGTAAAACGTGAAAATTATTTGCTGCTACAATCATCTTTCGCAATTAAGGGGTATGTTATAACAGTTGGTTTATCTCCCGCAAGAACATTTTCTCCAGCTATTATTTTATCAGAATACTGTAAGCCAAGTAAATTGTCGTTTGGAAAAATGGAATGGCTTGATCTTATTGAATTTTTAAGCAAAAGCACATTTTTTATAAACAAAATGTAATAAGAGATTTAGAAAATATGTAATAAACTTTTATAAAAAAAATAATGACTTTTATTTCAAAATCGATAATTATAGCGTCAAAAAATGTTATTTTACCGTTACAAAATTCATGAACGTCACAGTTCCAAAATGTGAAACGTCCAAACGTTAAAATAGCGCTTAAATTTGTTGCAATAACGCTTTAAAAAACTGATAAGAAAAAATTTACGATTTACATGTATTTCTTATGGAAAAACATATTTTCAAAGTGTCAAAAATGCTTCAGTTTTCGCTATTTTATCGCTACTAAATTCATGACCGTCAAACTATCGAATAATAGACGTTTAAACGATGAATTGGAACGTTTTTTGATCGTTTCAACGAAAAATATTTAAAAAAAAATAATACACCATAGATTCAGATTAAAAATTTATTGTATACATAAAAATTTTAGACGTACACTAGACAATAGAAAACTAAAAAACTAACCTAATTAATTTACAACTGCTTTTTCTTTTGTAATTATGATTAACATTAGTCGAGCATTATATCGCGATGACCCCATGCTAAAGTGTAATATTTATTCTTTAACGGGACATTATGAAGATTGCTTTCAAGGACATTCAAGGTTTTCAAATTAATGAGATATTTTATCCTAAAGAACTTAGCATTGAATTTGGATTCAAACAACAACATTTTCTATTTGAACTACCACAAACTTATCAATCATTAAGCTATGCAGATAAAAAGACTGTGAGATATATAGAAAACCATGTGCATGGAATAAAATATGCTTCTGGAAATATTCAATACTGTAAACTTAATGATATTTTGAAAACTATTTACTTCACATGTAAGAGGTGAACAGAAAGCTGATTTTTGCGAAAGAAGTGTGAAGACTTTGAAATTTTCAATGTTGTTATTGTGGATGTTGTTAAATTTGATGGAACACCCCACGCCACTGGGAAATTCAACTCTAACTCAAAGTCATGTTTAAACCATTTTACTTATGGACTCTGCACTCAGAAAAATTCAGAACATCTACGTCAATGGTTTGTTAATATTATACTACCGTTGTAATTATTTAAATAAACAATTTTAAACCGATAATAATTGTTTTTATCTCAAAACCTTTAATAGCCAAACATATAACAATTTTTATACTTTTACAAAGATTATTGCAGTCAGCAAATTAATAGTTAATCGATAGAAAAAATGCTGATGTATCAAATGTGAAATATTCTATAGAGTTCAATGAGGGTCATTTAAAATATAATTAAATTATAAAATATTTTTATGTTTAATGCTAACAATACAATACCCCACTTACAAGTTTACATGTTTAAATTTGTTGAAGGTTGTTTTGATATTCGAACAACATAAAACAAGAAATTAATTAAGTTGTTATCTGACCCGAGTAAATTTAATAAAAAGTTTGTATAATTGTTCCAAAAATCAACGAAAAGTTTTATAATTCTTACCTTTGTCTTAATTGTAACGTAATAAAAATAATTTTCTCAACAATTTATGCAGATAGGTTAGTAGCTAAATTTGAAATATTTCTTTTTTTTTTAATAATATATTCTAAAACTAATAATAATAATTCTTGCCGTGTGACCTTGATGTGACGCATAATGGTTATCGTTCGATGTTATGTTATAGATGCGGTAGGTCAACGTTTTACACACAGTTGTATCCTAAGGGGGGGCCTTTTTTAACTAACATTAGTCTAACCATAACCATTCAGTCTTCGGTCCGACCAAAATTTTACTTTATATCCTTTATACTTATATAATTTTAGTACATTCTAAATATTGATATAAAAAGTGTCGTTTTAAACTTTTATTGAAACTGTTTTGAATTTATAAACTGGAAACATAAATTCATATCGATTTGATTCTGAACCAGCCAGTCCCACTGATCAAGAGGTGTGTCTTTAAAGAATAATTGGTGAGTTATATATTTTTTTTTTTAATTTTGTGGGATGATTATTCATTTCATAGACCAATACATCATCGCTTCATTCTTATGGACTTGTTGAATAATATTAGAACGTAAATTATTGATCACTTTTTACATGTATTCTTATGAGAAACTGCATAAGTTTTTGAATCTTAAGGGGGTCGTTTTTAACTAACATTAGCATAACCATAACCATTCAGTCTTCGGTCCGACCTAAATTTTACTTTATGCCCTTTATACAATCAGTTTTATTTTCATTATTCTGAATTACTCAAATGTGGAGAGGTCGCTTGTATAGTTTCTTAATCAATTTAACCTTGACTTAGAAATAACATTTTACTCTATTCCAGGTCTAGCTACTAATTTTACTCTGACGCAGCATTAGTCAGGAGGCTCAAATTTTATAGGATTTATTGAAGTAAGTATTTTTTTTTTTTTTTTTTTTGTAGATTTATTATTATCTGTATTACACAAATTTTTCTCTTTATTTCAGTTGATAGTTAACGCTAAGCCTAGTTGGATAATTGCATCAAGTATTGCAAGTTGTATATCATCATCGATTTTCTAAAATGCTGATTAAACTTATTAACTATATTGCCACCATTTTGGGGTTAATAACCTCTAGTTATGATGAGCAGCAAGCTAGAGAAGGTCTTATACAATGTTTAAAAGCCACAAAGAAAATTCGATATGCGTTAAGGTCTGCTACATCAATTGGAGAGAAGCAGAAACTAGAAGCGCAACTTCGAGAAGTAAAATCGTTACGAGCTCTATTAAAAGCTCAACAGAAAAAAGGGGCAGGGTTTGAACCGACAAAACTAACTGCAAAGCATAGAGTACATTGGGATGATACAACCTCAGCATTTCAGTCACGAATTCGAACGGGTGTCATATCCAATCTTAAGCATAAAGATTCTGGAACATTTCTGGACGATTGTAAAGCACTGTTTAAACGAAGAATTCAAAACGCTCTTAAGAAAGATGAGGCTGTTAAAGTGAATATAGCTTTCTGCGGTGAATTTGAAATATCTAAAGGCGAGAAGATCCTTAATGAAAATAAATATTTCACTACTGCTAACTCACCAATCTACCGAACAACAAATATAGATACATGGTTTAATGATAATGTAACAAAACTTATTCTAAAAGACCTAGAAGAATTCCAGGAGTGTGACAGTGGATGGGCCTTAAAACGAATAGTCAACTTAGGCGTAAATATTAATAAATTTGTTCCGCAACTTGGCTCATCATATATTGAACTTCCAACTCAAATTAAAAGAAAGAAAGCCTGCATTAACATTGTGAATGATGACCAAGCCTGCTTTGCATGGGCTGTTACATCAGCTTTGTATCCCGCTGCGGACCATCCTCAAAGAATTAACCAGTATCCACATTATTCAGAGGTATTAAAACTTAAAGGTATTCAGTTTCCCATGACTATCAAGCAGATTCCAAACTTTGAAAAACAAAATAATATTTCTGTAAATGTCTACATATTAAAGAAATATAAAAAGGATTTCATGACACTTCCTACATACCTGACATCTGCAAAGAAAGATAAGCACGTAAACTTACTTCTTATTCAAGACGATTATTCTAATCCAACTAGATATCATTATGTTTGGATAAAAAATCTTTCTAGACTTTTGTCTAAACAATTGAACAACCATGATGGTATGAAATATTTCTGCGACAGATGTTTACATTATTTTTATTCTACAAATATGTTAAATAAACACATTGATGACTGTATTAAAAAGAACGATACAGCCATCAGGATGCCTGAAGAGGGTAAAAATATGATAAAATTTAAGAATTTTAAAAACAAAATAAAAGCCCCTTTCGCTGTATACGCTGATCTAGAAAGTGTTTTAAAGCCATGCGCGGAAAAGACCGCTTACCAAGAACACATCCCTGCAGCCGTTGGATATTTTTTCAAATGTTCATACGATGCTTCTCTCTCTTTCTATCGATCATATAGAGGATCTGATTGCATGCAGTGGTTCGCTGATGAGATGAATCAGCTTGCTGAGGATGTTTCAACCGTATTTCTTTGTTCATATCCTATAAAAATGACCGATGACCAGGAAAGGGAGTTTCAATCGGCCAAGCATTGTCACATTTGTGAAAAGCCTTTCTTACCTGGAGAAACGAAAGTCCGTGATCATTTTCACTTAATATCTGAAAATAATTACCGCGGGGTTGCACATAATGACTGTAATGTTAATTACAAAGACACTCACACAATCCCGGTAATCTTTCACAATTTGAGTGGTTATGATGCACATTTCGTGATAAAAGATATCGCTACTCGTATGAAGGGAAATGTAGACTTGCTGCCCCTCACTAAAGAAAAATATATTTCTTTTACAAAGCATGTTGATGAATCTCGAATAAACTTTAGATTTATAGACAGTTTTCGGTTTATGGCCTCTTCTCTAGATAAGTTATCATCTTATTTAACTGAATTTCCAAATCTTAAATCCCAGTTTCATAATACTCCGGAAGAACAATTTAATTTGTTAACAAAGAAAGGAGTAATGCCATATGATTATATTGTTAGTTTTGATCGCTTCAATGAATCCTGTTTACCACCTCAAGATGCTTTTTATAGCAAATTAGAAGATAAGCCTTGCCCCAAACGTTTATATAAAAGAGCTCAAGAAGTTTGGACTACATTTAACTGTCATACTCTAGGAGACTACGTTGACTTGTATATGAAAACCGATATTCTACTTTTAGTAGATGTTTTTGAACAGTTTAGAACAAGCTGCCTGAAAACGTATGAACTAGATCCAGCTCACTATTTCACGCTTCCCGGTTATACGTGGGACGCAATGTTAAAGTATACTGGTCAAGAACTAGAGTTACTGACTGATCCTGATATGTTTTTATTTGTTGAACGCGGAATACGTGGAGGTCTTAGTCAAGTTTGCTCTAAAAGAAGAGCTCATGCAAACAACAAATATATGCCTAATTACAATCCACAAAAATCTGAAAGCTATCTGATGTACTTCGATGTTAACAATCAATATGGATGGGCGATGTCTTAGTATTTACCATATGGCGGATTTGAATGGATGGATACAAATATTGATGTTACCACTATTGCTGATGATAATGATGATGGTTACATGCTTGAAGTGGACTTGGATTATCCATATGATATACATGACAGGCATAAAGATTTACCTTTCTGTCCAGAGCATATCAATCCTAAAACCATGAAACCGCCAACTACAACTAAAGAAATTACTAAATTGATGGCAACGCTAAATAATAAAACCAAATATGTCATTCATTACCAAGCTCTTAAACAAGCTATAGCTTATGGATTAAAGATTACGAAAATACATAGAGTATTAAAATTCAAGCAGTCTCCATGGTTAAAACCGTATATTGATCTAAACACTGCTCTTCGAACAACTGCCAAGAACGATTTTGAAAAGAATTTATTTAAATTAATGAACAATGCTGTGTTTGGTAAGACTATGGAAAATGTTAGAAAAAGGGTTGATGTAAAACTTCTAACGGAATGGGAAGGTCGATATGGAGCCCAATCTTACATAAGCAAGCCTGAATTTAAGAACAGTACGATATTTAATGAAAACTTGGTTGCCGTGGAGATGTATAAATTACAAATTTATCTTAATAAGCCTATATATGTAGGCCAATCCATTCTAGACCTAGCAAAAACCACTATATATAGCTTTTATTATGATTATCTGCTTAACAGATTTGGAGAAGACTGCACAGCTTTCTATACCGATACAGATAGTATAGGGGTGGAAATATTGGGAAAAGATCCATATAACCTTATGAAAAATGATTGCCATCAGTACTTTGATACATCAGACTATCCCCGAGATAATATATATGGAATACCTCAGGTGAATAAGAAAGTTTTGGGTATGATGAAGGATGAAAACAACGGGCGGATTATGACTGATTTTGTTGGGTTGAGATCCAAATTATACAGCACAAAAATTGCAACTTCAGAAGATGAACTGCAAACCCTAAAAAACAAATTACAAGATAAATACTATGATGATGATGAAATTGCTCAAATCCTATTAAATTATGGGGTAACTAAAAAGGCTAAGGGGGTTAAGATGTCCGTTGTAAAGACAAAAATTACTTTTGATGACTACATTGATTGTCTAGAAACAGCTAAACAAAAGACTGCTGTACAAAATCTTATACAATCCAAGCATCATCATGTTTTTTCTCTAGAACAGCAAAAAATTGCTCTTAGCTCTGATGACGACAAAAGATACCTAGTACCGGGGACAGATGAAACTTTGCCTTGGGGACATTACTCTATAATGGATGTAGATTAGTTTTTTTTTTTTTTTATAATTTAGCTGATCCTCATTGAAGAATTAACTTAGGATGTCAAGATATTTTATCGATTAGAAGATATGTTAACATGTATTTTTAAATTTTTAACTGTTTAATATATGTTTTTGAAATAAATTATTGTTTTATTTACCCTATCCACATAATATAAATTTTAAGACAATTTATTTATCACATTTCTGTAATTAAATATATGTAACCGGTAAAGAAATAAAAAAGTCTTAATTACACATCTAAAAATCGACAGTACGCTTTTGCTAACTTATTATCATCTACAACCGTATGTCACGTATACGGAGCTGTTTGTCTAACACATTTCAACTTTATTTTACAAGTCACTTGATAGCCCCGTTGGTTAAGGCGTCAAGTTTGTACACATGAGTTTGTGGGTTCGAATACAACAGCAGCCATCACACAGAATTTTTTTTCTACATTTATTCTCATCCAAAAAATTATTCTAAGTTCTATTTGGGCACTGGGGATGATGATGAGGGGTGGTAGGGTGACTAAAATGACATTGGGGCTAGTGATGAGGGGTAGTCAAGGTACGGTGAAAGAAAAAGGTAAAATTACAGGTAAATCATAGGTAAGTTCTTGTAGGACAGGTGAGTGGAGGTGAGCTTTATCTTACCCTATACAGCAACCCCTTTTCAATGATACGTCATACGTCGAAATCCGTTCGGCCGTTTACGAGATACAACGTTAAAGCCCTTTTGGCAGTTACGACCCTGTTACCCTATTGAATCATTATAATGATACGACTCGTCACATGTTTGGAGTGGTGGGGGGTAAATTAGCCAAAAATGACCAGAATCGACCTTAGATTTTCTTATGGAGATTTACATGTAAAAATGATCGATTTTGGTCTAGAACTGTCATAGCACCTTTACTAATGCTAATACTAGCAAGTGTGGAAAAATTCGATGGATATTTTGTAACGCTAAATGTACAGCTAGAGTAGCAGTAGAGGTCAAAGGAGAACACAATCATGGTTTTGAAAAGAAACTTGCAAAAAACGAGTAAGTAATAGAAAAGCAATTTGTGATCTAGTTAAGAAACCATCAAAATTAATAATTCAAGAATTGCAATCAAATAATTTTGCGAAGAACATAAACTCAGAAGATGTTGAATAAATAAGACAAAATATTCATGAAACAAGAATAAATATCTTGCTAATATTACCCAAAAACCAAGAAGAGGTGTTCAATACTGGTTGTGACTTACATCTTAGTAGAAATTGCGGGAAATAGTTTCTTATGGTGGCAGATTAAGCAAAAATATAATTGTATTTTTCTCTTTTTCTAATCTAACATTTTTGTTAAGTCTTGTGTTTAGTATTTTGGTAAACGGAACATTCAAATTTTGTACAAAATTTTTCCATCAGATTCACAGTTTTAAAAATGGCTATTATGTACGGGTTGTTTTTTGTTTACTGCTCGATACAACAACGTATTCCGCCTTTTAAATAATAAGGGTCAAACGTTGGGTTTATATTTTAACCCAAAAAAGATTGTTGTAGACTTTAAATTAAGTATCCTTAATGCAATATATAAATATATTGTGGGAGAGCTTTTTTATGCAATTAAGTTCAACATATAGTAAACCATATCATTACCTTTTTGGACACCTACATTGATAATTTCTTGATTGGTTCGTAGACACCCCCTAATGATTTAGAAACCTAATCTCTAATACTGTAATCCGTGGCAGAGTCTGGATATCAATTTTTTGTTACCTGGAGTATGTGGCAGAATTTGGAAACCACGATTGTATTGTAGTCTAAAGTACCGTCACATGGTGGTAGTTTAGGTTATATTATATCCTGCACTATGCTTTTAAGGTTGTTGGCTACATAAACTGAGTTTTTAAGAAATGTTTTTCAGTTAACTTTTTGGGACATTATAATGTATTTTATAAATATTCTTTCATTATTTCTACAAAATTATTATAAATACATATTCTGTCATTCATTGCATTATATGCGTATAGGGTACTTCTTCGGGAATTTAACTTTTTATGACTTGCCATGAATACCTGATGCAAATGGTCAATACATACGCTACCTACGTGACTTCTTCTTAAAGTTTCGTTATTTAATGATAGTTTTTAGTTTTTATATCACTCTCTTTCTTCTATCTTTTCTATTAAAAAGGCCCTTTATCTTGTTGCCAACCTATACGCTAGTCAAAATATTTGACACTGCACATGTTGGTGGCACTGATTAAACTTATACTTTATACAGTTTTTAGTTTTATGTACACACGATATATATTTTTGCAATAAATATTTTTAGATTTTGATCGTAACATACTATTGGAAAGATGAAGAGTTTTATTATACGATGGGAATTTTTTTTGACTGTGCATTGCATTTTAACCTATTAAATATACATGGAAGTTCGAATTCATAGTATAGTAGGTCCATGCATCAATCATATAATGATTTTGCTAAATCATTCCAATACAAATTTCTAAGTTCGGGCGAGTGCATGGAAGTATAACTTTTACCGGCAGTCCCACTGACTGCCACACCCGTTTTTTTTTTGTTTAAAATTGAATTTTACATCAACTGTCAAATTGCGACACCAGTCACTTGTACAGTTTTTGAGATATTCCACATTTGGTATATTTAATATTTTGGCATATTTGATATATTCAACATTTGACATAATTGACATTTGACATATTTGATTTTTAACACCTTCCCTCCACAGTTTTATTTTTTTACTATTTTTTGTTTGTAATTTTAGTCAGTTGAACGAGTGATGCCCAAAACAGCATGGCAGTGCTGGAAATCGGACGCAAATAGTCGTATATGGCGTACTTTTCACCACACCAACATCCCCCACACACGTACGCCACCCCCTAATATAGAGAGATAGAAAAAATGGCCTCTGGTTATTAACAAGTGATAAGTGATAAGATTTTGATTCGATACAATTTTAGTTTTATTGTATTTTTGTGATTAAATTGAAAAATGACCTTCAGAAGCAATTTTCAAAAATAAGTAAGATTTAAGGATTTTTATATTAAAGCATTTCTTTCAAATCGAGAATCAAGAACAATTTAGATATCGAAATTTTAAAAACTAAAACTTTATGTTGATTTAAAGTTTTGTACTGATTTAGAAGCATTTTGAAAAATTCCCAAAAATGAGTACTTTATGAAGATATTTCGTATTTAATCATTTCTTAAAAAATATAAGAGATATCGATATTTGGAAAATAAAGAAAGGTATAAAAAACAGTTTTTGTGTGTGATTAGAAATTTTGTACTGATTTACAAGCATTTTGAAATTTTGAAAAATTTCCAAAAACAAGTGAGATATAATAATTCAATAATTCATCATTTCTCAAAAATCGTAATATCTCAGAGATATTAATATTTTGAAAACTAAAAAATATATTAAAAACAATTTTTTGTGTTTTATTAAAAATTTTGAACTGATTTAGGAACATTTTTAAATTTTGAAAAATTCTCAAAAATGGAGATTTATTGTAAATCGTAATATTACGAAAAATTGAGATATCGATATTATGGAAGCTAAAAAAGGAATCAAAAAACGGTTCTCTGTGATTGATTAGAAGTTTTGTACTGATTCAAGAGCAATTTAAAATTTCGAAACAATCTCAAAAATGAGTGAGATATGCAGATTTTTGATAGTGATTTAATTTCTCATAAATCGTGATACCAGGAAAAATTGAGATATTGATATTTTAAAAACTAAAAAAGATATTACCAAAAAGTAATTTGTGTTTGATTAAGAATTTGGTACTGATTCAGGAGAATTTGGAAGTTTTAACAAATTCTCAAAAATGAGTGAGATAAGAAGATTTTTGATATTTCATCATTTCTCAAAAAATTTTGAAAATTTTAAAACGGATTTTAAATGTGGAAAACAACTGTATTTAAAATTTCAAATTCATATAATAATATCTTTTTGGTGTTTAAGATATTAAAATTCACTTTTTTTGAAAATTCTAAAAAATCAATTATGCGTTTCTCGGTTGTTTTTTATAATTTTTAAAACATATTTTAAATTTATAAAATAATATAGTAGTAATATAGTAAAAATGTAAAAACCGTATTTTGATATCTTTTTTGATTTTTGAAATATTGCTAATTTTGAAAAAAGGAAAATTCTAATAACTCACTTGTTTTTTAAAATCTTTAAAAAATTCAAAAAGTTTCTGAAGTAGGATGAAATTCTGAAACGAATGCAAGAAAAGCGTTATTGTATCTTTATTTAGATTTTTTGTTTTTGGAAATTTTGAAAAATATATCCATTGTTTTTTTAAGATATTTTGAAAATTATAATTGATTCTAAATCAGGGCAAAATTTGTAAACAATTACGAAAAACTGCATTTTGATATATCATTTTTCGATTTTTCAAATTTTTCAAAAAACGAGATATCAATATCTCAAAAACCAAAAAAAAATAAAAAATGTTAAAGAAAGATTACGGAGAAAATAAAAAATATTTATAAAATGTTTAAAAAATAAACTCAGTGTTTTGCCATTAACAAACATTTTTATTTACATAAAAATAAATAATATAAAATAAACAATATATGTTGACATTACAAACAAAATACATTTATTATTAAATACAAAATACAAACTTACATTTTTTGTAGGAAAAGTTTAAACATAACATAACAATATAAATGGAAAGCAATTTAACAAGTGTCAAATTGTTATTTTTAAAACTTAAATTAGGTATTCTTTAAATCATAATGTAATTTGTATAATTCATATCTAAACTGAAACCAGAATTATAAAATATTGTAACATCATTTATGAAGAAAGAAAAAGACATTGCATTAGATAACATATTATAGCGGAATAACCGAATAAGTAAAGGATTTTTCAAGTTTTTAGTAATTTGGGACAAATACTTCGACGCTGTCGGAATTTGTAAAGCCAAACTAAATCTCCAACTTTGTAACTCTCTCTCATTGTCCGCGTGTTATAATAACTCTTTATCCGATCACCAGATATTTGAAGTCTACCATGCACCAGTTTGAGCACATCCTTCATTCGATTCTGAAGATTGGCGACATATTCTTCACGGGACACTTTTTTTACCTGGTTTACAACCAAACACCAAGTCACGTGGTGGTCTCATGTTTTTACCAAAGAGGGTTTCGCAGACGTTTGGCCTGGTCATTTATTAATGGCCGATCGAATTTCCATTAGAAATAGTAAAATATGTCGATCTCAATCAGGAAGCTACCACTTTAGCAGGAATAGTTTGATCCTGTTAAGATTCACGTCGTTTAAGAATGGACTATCTCTATCGACAAACATTAACTCCTTTCCTTATTTGGTTATCTCGTTACAATAAGGTACGTAAGCCTATTAAGGCCCACTTAATTTAAAAATGAATTAAAAGTACATTAAATGGAATATTTTACTTTTTTATGGTACAAATTCCTACCTGGACATTTAACTTATAGACAGGGTACAAGAACACATAATATATTACTTAAATTAACAAATTAATAAAACTTCTTAAAAAAATTGGCAAAGGGCCTTATTTAGAACCACTGGCCTTAACAAGGCCCACGAATTGGCCCTAATAAGGCCCTATAGGAAGTTTCAAAAGTAACATCATTACAAAAAATAATTCTGAGGAAAGGTCGATTAAAAAGAAATGTAGTATAAAATTTTTATTAAAGTAAAATATAAAAACGATTTAATGAAACACTAAACTCAAAAAAATGTTCAACAAAACAGTTATTCTCGAAAAAAAGTTACTGATTTTTTTTATTCAGTCATCATGCAAGAAGGACATATAAATAAAGGATCGTGGTCTTCTTTTGTTAAACCCACGCATTCCTCATGTATATATCGCTGGCACATTGAGCACAGTCTCATGTCTAAAACTTTATCCTCTTGGCACAAATGGCAGTACCACTTTTCCATCACTTTCTTATTCTTTTCCCCTTTTTTATTTTTTTCTGTTTTTGGCACTTGATCTTTTTTTTCTTCAAACAATGACTTTGTGACTTTCTGAGCTCTATAATTTAAAGCCTTTCTTCTAGGCGTTATCTTTTTTTGTTCAATATCAGGTGTTGGTAAAATGTCTTTAAAACTTTTGTTGCATTTTAGCTCATCATCACTTTCGTCAGAAAATATTTCTCCTCCTTTAGATGATGAAGTATTTCGAACTGAATAGTCGCTGTCGACTGAAGAAGAGTCGGATTTTCGACGTTGTATTTTTGCATGTCTGGGCCCACCCTGTTTAACATTTTGATGTCTTTTTGTATTGTTCTGCTCTGCCTGTTGAACTTGTCGATGTCGTCTTCTTGAGTAGCTCGGACCAGCCTGTTGAGCACCTGGTGAAATCTCGATATTGGTCTCGTTATTTGAAGATGTTTCGTGGATTTCATTTTCAATATTCTCTTGATTAACTGTTCGCCTGGTTAATTCGGATGGTGCAAATGCTTCATCAGGAATAATATTTGGGTCAAATGGGTATATACCCGTTGCTCTAAACCCAGCCATTATGTTGTTTGGACTAGCCGCTTTAGGCCATACTTTCGAAAATATCAGTCCAAAAGTAGATTTGTTAATCGTATGGTTTGGTTTATTCGTCCAAAAAAGCAAAACTTCGTCATCCCAGTAGGACACAAACGGTCTAAAAACTGTTTTATCTATGGGCTGAAGCTCATGGGTTGTATTGCTGGGTAAGCACAATAATACAATATCATTTTTTTCTGCAACTTCAACGATTGTGTAATCTAAATGTGAGGAAGCCCCGTCGAAGATTAAAAGAACTTTGCCCGGTGGTTTGTAATTCGAAAAATGTTCTATCCATTTTACAAATGTCTGAGTTGTCATACTCGCTTTAGGTGTCATATGAAGAACTGAACCAGGTGGGAGATGCAAAGACCATTCTGGCTTCTGCCTGACTCCTTTCATCAAAATCATAGGTGGAGTTGCTTGACCGAGTGCATTTCCACATGCAACTATGGTGACATTTTCAGCATGTTCCTCTGATAATAAATGCACTCGTTTCGCTCCTTTTTTAGCAAAAACAGTATGTTGCTTATGTAGATTGAGTTGACACCCGTTTTCATCCATGTTAGATATACGTTGTGGCTTGTTAATGACTCCTATTTCAGTCATTAGGTCGTAAAGTTTGTTAAAATAATCATTTACAATGTATCTATTGAGTTTAGCTGCTCTAGCAGCATTCATATGTTGTGCTTTGCGTCTCGTAACATCTGGATGGCGTTTCAGAAATAGCCTTACCCATTTTCTACCTGCCATTCCAGTTTTTTCGGGAAAGTTATGGGGAATTTGCATAATGTTTACATATGTATAAACAGATCGTCTAAGACATTTGTAACTTATTGGTAAACCTACTTCAGCTAATCTTACAATTCTATCCCGAAGATTATTTTCCTGCTCTGCTGTTAAAATGCAAGGACGTCCAATCTGTTTTGTATTTTTTCCACTCGATAAATGGTTTCGCAGTGTTCTTTCTTGGTATTCTGTATGTCGCACTAGCTGTCCTAACAGCCATACCATTTTCAACAGATTCCATTGCTTGCTTTAATTGCTCCTCAGACCAAAGAGCTCGTTTTTTTGGCATTTTAACGAATCTGAAATAAACAACAATAATTAAGGTACTCACGCCTAATAAGGCCCTGTTCTTAAGATGGCCCACTTTCAACATTTTGTACGTTTAAAAGTTCAAATGAATTTAAATTTTGCGCCCATGTTCGGTTAGTGCCATAGACAAAATTGCAACTTCATAAATAAGGAAGACAGTCGTCATTTTTGCAGTGGTTGCCAGTTTTTTAGTGTCGTTGCAAATGGCTGACGATTTATAACCTTCTAATTTAAAACTTTTTAGTATTTTCTTAAGAAAACAAGAAGTTTTCGTGTTTTTTTTTAAATACAGCGTTACTTGGGTTTATGGGCACTTGACTCAACGTAAGAGTTGTTTATATTATTTGTTAATTTTCATTTATAAAAGTAATTCTTGTGGCAGGGTAAAGTACCCTATAAAGGCCCATCACATCCTATGAATGCTCGGGCCAGTCAAAGATATGAGACAATTCAGATGTTTTTTTGAAAAAAATATTTGGTCTTTAAATAAACATGTTTTTTCCAAAAGTGATTATTAGAATAACGCCACAACATTGTTATTTGTTGAGTCTATTTAGAGGTTTTTGTTTAGTAGGTAAATTAAATTTTGCTAAGTCTAAGATGGCCAACCGTCCAATTTGTGACCAAAAAAAACTTGTGTATCAGACTGATTACCTAAGAATATCATATAATATTAGGTCAAGTTTTACATAAATACTTATTTTTTGTTTTGATAGGGTTTATTGATACATAATTAATATCGGGCTATGATAAGTGCCTATGTTCCTAAAAAAGCCCACTTTAGAGGTTTTAAAAAACAATTATTATCTTAACGAATTGTTTCCAAACATGTTGATTTGTATGTTTACTTTATTCACAAATAAATTACCTATGTTGTGATAAAGGCAGTTTTCACAAATTTATATTTCTTTTCCAGCTATTAAAATTTACCAAAAAGTGGGCCTTACAGGGCGCATGTACCTTATATAGACCACAAAAGTTTTGTTCCAAATAAGGCCCGGGGGCCTAATTAGGAACAGTTATGTGGGCCTTATTAGGGACTCTTAGTTGTTTAGTGTTTTTTAGGTTATAACAATTTTTGTTTTTTTTTTCTATTAATTTTTTAAGAATTCTTTTTACACGACATAAATCTTTATACTTTAGGCTATTATTACATATAAAATACTCACTTGTTTGTTTAAACAAATGACTCAAAACCAGTAAAAATTGTGAACAGCAGTTTTTAGATGGTACGCTTATAGCTAGACGGCTGTACACTGAAATGTTTCGTGGCAGTGATTGCGTGGGCACGCTGTGTGTATTGGTGGTGGCCTGCGTTTCAGGTAACTTCTCCTTCATTATGGTGGAAAAATATTTGCAATAATACTTATTTATTCTCTAAAATGTAGAGTGGGCCTTGTTTGGTAACGGGCCTTAATAGGCTCACGTACCTTATTATATTTTTCTTTTCATTGCTACTTAAAAATTAATCATTACTTAAATTAATTGCAGGAATATGTGATTTTATATTTTCTAATATTGTGTTAATACTTTCTTTGTCGCTCCGTTTACTATAATTTTCTAAGTAATACTGAAGTGTTTCAATTTCATTTGTATTAAATTTTATCGTTAATTCACTTAAATTATTTGAATCTACAATATTGGTAATGATAAGCTCTAAATTTTTGTGTAAAATTTTAAAGTCCTCTGCATTATCAAAGTGAATTGGACTTTTACCGAAATTATTTGGTTTAAGTAAAATTGTTTTTAAAGATTCTAAGCCCAAGTTATAGTGTATAAAATTTAACAATACTTTACAAATATCAATAAGATCATACCAATTATATAAAATTAATTGAAATGCAGTATCACTATCTTCATCACTTGACATAATCATATTATTTAATATTAACACTACCAAGTTTGTTAAAAATTAAATCCAATAAAAAGTACATGCTTTCACAGTTTCCACACAGAGCCATTACCATTACAATATTTGCATCTTCACTGTTGCTGATATGAATCAAATTATTAAGAAGTTCTGTATCGACATTGCGAGATAAAAAAGTTAATAATAATTCAGTAGTGTTAACGTGTTTATTAATTATAGCCTTAATTAGTGCAGCTTCACCATTTTTACATTTCGATGTTAATAAGCAGTTTAAGACATTATATAAATCTGGATCGTTATTAACATTTTTTAAAAAGTTTAATAATACTAATAATGTTTTGTCAAATCCTCTTTCACAAACCCAATGCAAACAAGACTAGTGATCTTCTGGTATTTTTATTAACAGAATATCTTTTACAGTGGTTTTATCAACGTTCTCATTAAACCAATTTAAAAAAATTGTAGTAGTTTGTGTGTTACCATTAACAATACTTCTAAACAAAATATTTTTTTCTGGATTTGTTAAAGTGATATTTTTAAAAATAGTTTCGGTAAAGGATTTTTTAAATAAATTTAAAATTCGTACAACGTCACATTTACCTATATCAGTCGTAATTTCTAATGCTGTTAATTTTTCTCTAGTTTCAGTTGAGATCAGTTGCAGCAATTTTAAACTTTCTAAAATTGTGTTGGTATGTTCTTTGTCGCTCCGTTTACTATATTTTTCTAGGTAATACTCAAGTGTTTCAATTTCATTTTGTATTAAATTTCATTGTTAATTTATTCAAATTATTTAAATTTACAATATTGGTAATGATAAGCTCTAATTTTTCGTGTAAAATTTTAAAGTCCTCTGCATTATAAAAGTGAATTGGACTTTTACTGCAATTATTTGGTTTAAGTAATATTATTTTTAAAGATTCTAAGCCCAAGTTATTGTGTATAAAATTTAACAATACTTCAGAAATATCATCATTTAACAAATTATTTAACATTAGGTGAAGTGCAGTATCTCCATCTTAATTACTTGACATAATCATGTTATTTAATCTATCACTACAAAGTTTGTTAAAAATTAATTCCAATAAAAAGTTCATGCTTTCACAAGTTCCATACTGAGCCATTACCATTATAATATTTTCAGCTTTTCGGTTGCTGATATGAATAAAATTATTAAGAACTTCGGTATCAATATTGCGAGATAAAAAAGTTACTAGTAATTCAGTAGTGTTAACGTGTTTATTAATTATAGCCTTAATTAGTGCAGTTTCACCATTTTTACATTTCGATGTTAATAAGCAGTTTAATATATTATATAAATCTGGATCGTTATTAACATTTTTTAAAAAGTTTAATAATACTAATAATGTTTTGTCAAATCCTCTTTCACAAACCAAATGCAAACAAGTATAGTGATATTTTGGTGTTTTTATTAAAAGCATTTTTTTCATAGTGCTTTTATCAACGTTCTCACAAAACCAATTTAATAAAAGTTTAGTAGTTTGTGTGTTACCATTAATAATATTTTTATACATAATATTTTTTGTTGGATTTGTTGAAGTAAAATTTTTAAAAATATTTTCTGTGAAGGATTTTTTTAAAAATTATAAAATTAACCCAACGTTGTCAAGTTTATTATTATCAATTTTTAGTGTTGTTAACTTTTTTATATTTTTAGGTATTGTTAATGTATTAACTAATTCAGTATTATCCTTATCGTGTATTATTCTTATCCACTTTGAAAGATGTGTCAACAGTTCTGTTTTGTCATATATCAAGGTATGTTCAATAAAATGTACTAAAAAATGTTCTAGGTGTAAAAAAATTCTTTCAATAATAATAAATCATGTTGAACAGGTTCAAAAATAATATCTAATAAAGATATATTTTTTAATTTATTATTCATTAAAAGATTTTTTAATAATTGGCTCGTGGGTCCAATCAATATATTTCTTAATAATTGTTGATTTTCTTTAACTGCATTTAATAAAATTTTAAATAAATCCATTTCATCTTCATCTATTATTTTAGATAAAAATTTCAATTTGGGTGTAATTTTTAAAATATTCTCAAGAAACTCAGGATTCTTTTTAAATTTATTTAAAACAATTTCTATAGTAGATTGTAACCTCTTTTTTACTAAGGTGTTAAATGCTCGTTTTGTAGAGGTTAACCCGTGCGAACGGCACTCAGGGGGTAGGAGGAGAGCGTGCGTGGATTCGAACGAGCTAGATGATACAGTGTTGGAAAGATATAAAAGGATATACTTGCTAGAAGAATAAAAGATAAAAGAAATTAAAAGGGACTAAAGAGAAAATGAATGAAATGATGGATAAGGGAAAAGGAATATGGGCGCCACTTATTTTTTTATCTTAAGGATGGGAAAAAATAAGAAACCCAGATGGAAAAAAATTTAACTATGTATGTTGGATAAAATGATTTATCAGTTGTTGTACATAAAGTTAAAATTAGAAAGATATAAGAGATATAAGATAAGATAAGGTAAAATTAGGTAAATACGTCTCGTTCTTGCTATTGATTAAAATAGATCAGAATAACTTACACCAGGTCGGAAAGAAAACATATAGTTAAACAATAAACAATATTTATTACTCTAAGTAGTAATAAGTCAGATGTACAAGCAAAAAAAATAATAGACATATAAAATACCAACAATTTAAATATGATAACATACAGTTAAACACATTAGTGTTTAATCATACAGAGAACTAATACTACACATCCAATAACAGCTAAGTAATATTGTATTGTTATTTTTTGTGTACCCAATTAAGCAAAATGTGAAATAAAAGAGATTAAAGTGTGATAAAATGTTATATCAAAAAAAATACTAAATCACCTTTAGCTTAAAATTTTACTCGAGTAAAAAATGGAGTACCATATAACAGTTTAAGTTTAGAAATTTAATTTATGAGAGATATTAAGAGATACAAAAATTTATCAATAAAATGCGTTACAAAAAAACTGCCTTAGACCCTGCACACCGCTTTCACTGGTAATTTAATCGTGTATTCGGTAGGCTTTTCCGATATTTCACGTAACTATTAAAGGTTTTCACACTGAGGTCTGTACATAGGTACCGGCTTTACGGTCACCAATTACGTTAATTCTCCATACGTGGATATTAATTATGTAGATGACAATTAAATCCTTACTCCAAAGAAATAAATGGTACTCGTCTTTTCTTGTAGTTAAGCAATAGTAATAATTCAAAAAAACTTACAGTTTGGCTCGTAGGTAGTATAATTAAATTAGGTACACACCCAATTTCTGCAATACGGCAAAATTCAGATACTCATCGGTAATTATCGACAGCTTTTTATCAGAACAATTAACCATCACTAATAAACTGACTTTAACTTAATTAGAAACGCTCAAAGGACTCATTTTAAGCGTCTCAAAATAAAAAAACCGCCAAAACTGGAATTAACGTTAACAGAGCACTTGTTAATCTCAATGCTTCACCCTGACTGCCTCGAAAAAAACGTAGCTACCCTTTTAATAGCGTCCTCTCTTTTATGAACATGCCATTTCATTGGTCAATCATGATGTCAGACTGTATTTTGTAACGTTTGCAACGTTATTTTTTGGCCTGGCCTACGTACTATTTAATTTTTATAATTCCTCGTCTATCGGAGTCGCCGCAAACTCGGATTCGGTGTTGAGAGGGGAATTTTTAGTTCGATCGTGAGAAGTGTCGCTATTTTAATTCTTTTCATTTTGTGCTTCTAAAGTAATCAGTTCTTTCAATACATTCGGTGAGTAAAAAATTAAATTGTTATAATTTTTAGTAGTAATCAAAAACTTGGTAAATTTATTTTAATAATTATATTGGTTATATTGCTTCTAACATTTAATTATTTCGATAACAATCATTGTTATAAATCAGTTTTTATTGAGTTAAAAATAAGTAAACAGTTCAAGTGATTAACTTTTTTCTTTCTCGAACTTGGAGAAACCTTGAATGATTGTAATCGAAATTAAGGATTAGTGAGACGGAATTTTGACGGTTTTCATTTTTATTTCATAGGCCGATTGCCAAACTAAAGTCTTCTCGCTTTTTTTGAAACTTTTCCTAACATTCACATTAAATTAAATGAAATTTAAATTTTTCCATCAATTTAATACAGACATTCAAATATTTTATAAATTGTTTTACTAACAGCTAATTTTTCTATTATTACTTTATTTGGTTGGATTTTATTATCTATTGATTCAAGGTTATCCACTATTGAATTGGTGTATTTCTATAGTAATTTTGAACTGGTTTTGTTAAACATTAACTTTTTATTTACCGATGATGGATTTGATATTATCTAAATATTTTGGTATTTTTAATTTATTAGTAATTTTTCTATACCGATTGTCTCTTACGATGTTTTCTATACATTTAAAATATCTCTTTATTTTGAATTTATCTCGTTTATTCCTGATTTATAGGCGGAATTTTCTAAATAGTTAGGGCCCTTCTTAGCAGATTTTAATGTGTTTGTATCGTGTTATCAATATGTCCTTTTTTTCGTTGCTATCTTAGCTTTTGTCTTTTTTTTTCATGACTTTATTTTGCGATTGTGAGAGTTACAGTCAAAATCTTTTTTGAATTCCTTCAATTTCTGTATCTTGGTTTTTTCTTTTCTCTCTTTTTATCTCATTTCTTCCAGTAAGGGATTTGGAAAATGGTTTTTGGAAATTTTGGTTATATCTTGAATGTGGGTACCTATAGTTGTTTGCCGTGGGCATTTTGGATGTGGTCTGGATGACCACATTATTACCGTGTAAGGTCTGTGGGACCTTAGTATCTTGTAGGGGTCTGTGAGACCTCTTTATCGTGTAGCAGTTTGTGTAACTGCTCTTTAGGCTATTGGTGTTCCGTATGGATGGAACACAATAGGAGTTTATTTTGGGGATTTTGTTCTATTTGGTTTCTTTTTTTAACCGTTAGGGTTTACCTTTGTGAAACAAATAGATTTTCCTGGTGTTTTTGTACCTACTCGGGATTTTTGTTTTCCACATACCATTCTTTCAATTTTTTTTTCTGTATTGATTTGTGATACACCAAGTACAGAAATACTTTTAATATCTAGGACTGTCTTTTCACATACCTAGGACATTTTGATAAAAAGTTTGTGATTTTTCTTATGTCTCGTTATATTTGTAATATTTTTTGTAGTTATTTTTTTTGTGAAAAATATTAAGATTTCGTACCTATATATTTTATCTTCTTTCGATATTTTTACATTTTGTAATTTTGATATAGCTTTTTGCTTTTATCACTGGAGTCACTACACTGAAGGCATTAGTTTTATTAACTTTTCAATTTCTATTTCTTAGATTTTTTTAAATTCTTAAAACTTTTTCAAAATTCATTTTAACTTTTTAATTAACTTGATTGTCATGTAATTTTTTTAATTTAAAAAATTAAAAAAAAAAAGGGTTGGTGAGTTCAGCTCAGTACTGTACCTTAGGGATAGCATTTATTTGCGAGTACAGGCTGTCGCTGTTCCTCTGTGCCGCACCACCACGTTAGTATAAATTTGTATTTTTGAATACTTAGTTTGTTCCTTTTTCAATTTTTTTTTTCTTTACTTATTGATTATTGCCTTTCAGTATTCTTAGCGTTTGAGTATTTGTTTCCTGTTCCTGAATGATTTCGTCGTTTTTACTTTTATTAACTGTCCTATATTAGTGTTTTCACTTGGATTTCATTATTTCTGCGATGTTTTGTCTTTTTACCGTTAAATAATTATCTTTTCATCGTTTGTATGTCGTATTTGAACAGCGATAAGACTGTCAAGTTTTGTTTTGTTCTGAATATCAATCGATTTTTCTTTTAGTGTTTGGACACATTTTCGTTCAATTGATATTTGGTTTCAATTTTTTCTCGTTCATTGAATAGTTCCTTGGCCATTGGCTTATTTGATTACTCTTTTGGAGTATTTTTTGTTTGTATTCAATGATTCTATTGATGTCAGTCTTATCTTGTTTTGGTTATTTTGGAGACATATTTTTGTTTTCTCGCTTTGTTCACAATTGCTTTGTGAACAAATTATCTTTTGTTTCTTTTGACATCGCGTCAAATCGTTGTTGACGACATTGATTAGGATAGTTATCTTTTTACTGATTGTGGTCTGTGCGACCAAAAATTTTTGGGGGGTTTATTTGATTTTTGATTTTGCTATTCAAAGGTTTTTAGTCTGGTGCGTACCTTAACGCACTGGGTGCTTGCTCCCGAGTTTTCTCAAAACATTTTTTTTTCTCTTCCCTAGAGGTAAAGTGTAGTAAGGTTTCGTGTTCTTGAATTTTTTTATCGAGAATTTTTTATTTAAGAATTACACCAATTTTTGTGGTTACCTACTTAATTTACTAATTGTTGTATATTTTTTTTTACCTATTCACCAGTTTTTGATTATTTACTTTTTTAATTTTTTTTTTAATTTTAATTAGTTTAACTTTTTTAAAAAAAAAAAAAAAGAATTTGCAATTCTTTTTTTTCCGTCAGGTTACCGTGGTGTAACGTTTGCAACGTTATTTTTTGGCCTGGCCTACGTACTATTTAATTTTTATAATTCCTCGTCTATCGGAGTCGCCGCAAACTCGGATTCGGTGTTGAGAGGGGAATTTTTAGTTCGATCGTGAGAAGTGTCGCTATTTTAATTCTTTTCATTTTGTGCTTCTAAAGTAATCAGTTCTTTTAATACATTCTCCCTTCGGTGAGTAAAAAATTAAACTGTTATAATTTTTAGTAGTAATCAAAAACTTGGTGAATTTATTTTAATAATTATATTGGTTATATTGCTTCTAACATTTAATTATTTCGATTACAATCATTGTTATAAATTAGATTTTATTGAGTTAAAAATAAGTAAACAGTTCAAGTGATTAACTTTTTTCTTTCTCGAACTTGGAGAAACCTTGAATGATTGTAATCGAAATTAAGGTTTAGCGAGACGGAATTTTGACGGTTTTCATTTTTATTTCATAGGCCGATTGCCAAATTTTAAAGGGTCCTAAGAAAGGACTGGAAACCAGGAACCAATTTTTTTTTGGCAAAGAAGCTTTGGCCTAGCCGTAATTTAATTTGCTACCGTATCCTGTCGGTGACCGCACAAAGGCCTTTTTCTCCGAAGAATCTTCTGAAGACTTTTATTTGAAAACATCTTGCCATCGGCATCTTTAACCAGGAGCTAAAGGGGGACCGAATTTTCCGTCATCCACGACCTTTTTCGAGGAAGAATCCAAAAAGATAAGAATTTAGTTTTTCACATTTCTTTTTTTACTAATAGTTCATGAAAATTTTCATTAAGAATTTTGAATAAACAATTTTAAACTGATTTATTCTCTTTTATTTGTATGTCTGTATTTGGCGCCCTTATTTATTTGTTTGGGGAGAGTTAAAGAAAGAAAGCCAGAAGGAAGCCACGAACCCTGGAGCTAGCAAGGGTATTTTTACGCTACAAATTAGCCGTTAAAATCCTACGTTCAGAAATCTATTTTGTCACGTAGGCAAATATATTCGTCATATCTTAGATATTATACACGGATTCGAGTACAGGGCGGTACTGAGTAAAAAAATTAATGATTAAAAAGAAATTTTATCATTTTGGTTTTTTAAGAATGCTACAAGATAAGTATAATTTACCTCTTACACTATTTCCTTTGTACATTAAACAATTATCAATTAATGTGTTTAAAACATTTTTATTATCGCCTGCCTGCATTAACCGTTGAAGAAAATTAGGATATTTCATGATTTTATCGATAAAAAAAATAAAATTGTACTATGGCCTTCTTTTGCAAGAGTTTGTAAAAAAAATTTATTACACACTGTTTTAATTGCATTTTTAAAAATCTCAATATTGTCTAATTTTTCTATATTTTCTACCTTTTCCAGCTGAGAATTAAGAAATTCACGAATAAATCCATACTCCCTTTCCAGCAAAACTCTTTGAAACAGAAGATTTTGTGTATCAATATTAGATAACTTGTTTATACAATGTTCACTTAAGAAGTATCCTGCAAAACTACGGTGTATAAAATCCAAATGAGTACCTTTTAGAACTACAAGACCTGTTCTGACCAATTCATGTTCTGGTAAATCAATAAAAAGATTGCTGTAACGATATGGAACTAAAACTCTTAATGAAATTTTATGAAGCACTAATCTTAAATTGTCTGCATCTCTGTTTCGTAAATGCTCTGATCCGATATTATTACTCAACTTTAGCTTATCGTTGTAATAAATGTCAAATTTTATTTTTACGAATTTATCATACAATTCTAAGAGATTAAAATTATCTTCAATTTCAAACTTATTGCAAAATATAATTTCAGCCAACATCCTTAAATGAAGAGGAACAAGGGTAAAGGAAGTCTCATTATCAATTATTTTGTTTCTCCATTTAGACAACAAATTTTCTGCAAATTGTGAAAAATTTAAACCATTAACGTAACCTCGTAAAATATCATTATCTGTTGATAATTCTGTATTAATGCTTTGAATTATATCTGATACTACATTTCAGCTAATATAATTTTTAAGTACAAAATTTATTTTTTGTAAATAATCAAGAATTTTTTTAAGAAGTTTTTTATTATCTTCTATATCATAAAATTTTAAACTATACTGCCAACATTTTCTTAAAAAGCTTATTTGTTCTTCTTCATCGAAAGGTTTAGGCATAAGAGATGGTGTGTGAAAATTATTTTCCAAAGTTTTATTTTGCATGTATTTTCTGGTTTTAATCGATGCTATGGCCGTTAAACTATTGTATGTCAATAAGGACAGGTTACAGTGAATCCAGACTGTTTTATAACTACCTGTGTTCCACAATAGACATTTGATTTGATTAAAGTTTTAATTTTAGACACAAATATAACCTCAACTTCAAAAATGGTTTGTAGATATTAAAAGTTAAATAAAGCCAAACACCATAAATATATACGAAATAAAGTAAAAACTTACATCAAAATGATCTTCACAGAAGTAAATATGAGAGTGTATATCAACATTTTTTGGATTTCGCCGGGCTAGATTAAACCACTTATATCTCATCTTTTTGTTGTTTGGCACGTGAACAAACAATTTATTCGGGTTCTTAAGTGATGAACTATCGTACTGAGGGACGGACCCCACAGCACTTATGTCATATATTATATTATTTACATAGATACTTTATTTATTTATTATACTTGATTGACAACATTTTATATGTCAGTTTGTCAGTACCTGATAGTAATTTCTGTACTACAATTTTTAGTTTAATAAATTGTTATAAGTAGACCTTCAGAATCAAGGCTTTATTAAACTAAAAATTGTAGTACAGAAATTACTAAGATACTAGAAGATAAAGAAAAACTAAATCTATTGATAAACTATGTAAGCCCTGCAGTCTATGAATCTATAAGTGAAAGCCAGTCCTACAAAGATGCAGTATATACTTTACAAAAACTTTACGTAAAACAGCAAAGTGAAATTTTTGCACGCAATACCTTATCAACTCGAAAACAACAAGTAGGTGGGTCAATAGATCAGTATTTGCAATCGTTGAAACAATTAAGCAAAGATTGTAATTTTAAAGCGGTCTCTGCTAATTAAAATAGAGACGATTACATTAGAGATGCATTCATTCGAGGTCTTAATGCCTCACATATTAGACAAAGACTTTTAGAAAACGTTTCTTTGACCCTTGAACAAGCGTATGATTCTGCTAGATCTTTGGAAATGGCTCAACAACAATCGGAATCCTATACATCAAATTTATTTATAAATTCAGTCATTGCAAACAAATCCAGTAATCAAGATCTAATAAAAAGTGAACAAAATGAATTAAATATAGCTGTTACTTATCAAAAATGTTGGTTTTGTGGAAAACACCGTCACCCTCGCAGTAAATGCCCTGCTAAAGATTCTTTATGTCATGCCTGTGGAAAAGTAGGTCATTTTGAAAAAGTTTGTAAATCAAAGTACCAGAAACAAGTTTCTACAAAAACTTCTGCTGCATTGATTGGAATGATGTCCGCAGCTTCTCCTTCTTGCTTGTCAAAAGCAATAGTTAAAGTTGAAGTAAATAACTCTACTTTTGATGCTTTAATCGATACAGGCAGTTCTGACAACTACATTTCAAATACGGTTAGAAATTTTTCCAACTAAATTAAATGTTACAATGGCAAGTTTATCTTTAAACTCTCCTGTGAATTACGTAGGTAATATAAAAACTTGATTTTTTAAAAAATTTATTTTAAAAAATCTACAATCTTCTAATCAACTGAACAAGATAAAAGTTATGTCAAGACTGAAATATTCTAATTAAAACATATAAAAGATAAAAATACATATGCAAGGAAAAGTGATACTGGTTGTTGCTGCTTTCCTAGAATTTGTTACTTGGTCAGCAGATTGTGTTATGTAATTCCTCCCTTCCCAGAAAGAACCCACGGTGTTGGGGTCGTTACTCTTCTTCCATCTCCATATTGAATGTGGATTTTTGTGTTGATTTCGATTCCAGGGTTTTGTGCTTCGCAAGCCAATACCTAATGGCAATAATTAATAAAACAATCATTAATAAAATATAAACAGGTATAGTCCAGATGTAGGAGTTGTTCCTCGACGGAGTTCTGAGGCTTATTTCTTGGATGCGATTCTGCTCCTTCTGAAGTTGATGGATATTGTCCAATGGTACTTCACTAATATTGATCTTCTCTATATGATTGGAGTTTATTGAACTAATTTTAATTTCTGGCAATAACAAAGGTTGGCCTCGAATTTCAGCATTGGAATTATGGTATTTGGTTTTCGGCGTTTGGAAGCTGCATCCTTTTGGTACTTCTATTAAATGAGCTCCTCTTAGGACTGTGAAATCTGATGTCGTACATGATAATTTTATTTTAGTTTCTCTTGGAAAAACTGTTATGAAATGTACTGAATTGATTTGTTCTACAATTTCGGTACTGATTTCAACTGGAATGGGTTCGCATGATGATTGTTGATTTTGGAGCCGTAGTATTTGATAGATGCAATCTAACTTGTTTGTGTCTTCTATTGGTTTTGTGGATGTACAGAAGTATATTGAATGTAGATTTCTGCACTCCTTTTCTTCGTACCTGTAGTCATTTCCTTTTATAGCCAAATAAGGTTTAGGAGGGATGATTATGGTGTTATTTCGATTTGGTATTGAGTAAAGGTGATAATACGAATAATTTTCGGGATAGGTTATAGGAAAGTGTATTACAAATACTATTCTATCATTGGAATAATAACAATTCAAAGTAATAATTTCATAATATTTATGTAGATTTTCTGGTTTACTACCAAATAAAAGATTATTTTTTGAATAAGTTTGCATCAGTATCTTCATATATTCTAAATCCTCAAATTTTAAAATACTATAATGGAGTGTATTTAATCTTGCAAAAATTACTGCTTCTTCTAAATTACTTATCATTTCTGACATAATTGTTAAAACTGCATGCATCTGATCTAAAGCGTTTTTTGCTAGAAAATAGCTAGAGAA
The DNA here is from genome assembly GCA_964028335.1 of Altica lythri. Classification (NCBI taxonomy): domain Eukaryota; kingdom Metazoa; phylum Arthropoda; class Insecta; order Coleoptera; family Chrysomelidae; genus Altica; species Altica lythri. Next base: position 3,813,664 of record OZ034811.1, read on the forward strand.
ATCGTTCACAGATTTTTCTAATTCATTACTAAGGTCATTTATTTTTTCGGTTATTTCTTTTTCGTTCTGTTTTATTAAAGATAAACTATTATTGTAATCATCAATTATTTTAAAAGTTAAAGAGATTTGATTATTAAGTGTGTTTACTATATCTTTTTGATTTGAGTTTAAAAGAGAGATAGCTTCGTCGTATCTTTGGCCATCTTCGGCATCAAGATTACCAGATATACTTTTGAATACAGTACCAAGTCCATTTATGATTCCTCTTTTTAATCTTTTCTGAAAGTGAAAATAATTTAACTTCTCTTTACCTTGTTTAATTCGAAAAGAAATGGCATTCATTGTATTTTTTAGATCAGCAGCATATATTGAATTTTTATTTTCAATAGTGGAAATTATATTATTAAATTGATTTTCGATAGTTAATAGTTCTGTTTCAAGGGGTTGTAACTTAAAGTAATGGATAAATGAATGAGTGGAAGATTGTAGTTTTGCGTATCCTAACTTATATGGTAAGATTCCAGGATTAGAATCCAAACTGGTGATTTTAATTTCCTGTCCCTGGTTGACCATGGTGAGGGTCAGGAATACCCTGTAAAGGTATAATATTTTGGTTAGTTCGTGGTCGCTTTAAATTGTTTTTGTGATAAGTAGCTGTTATTCTATTGGTTAGAGATCTATGTTTGGCTTTGGTTTTATAAGTTTTAACTTTTAGCTTTTCGTTTTTCTTTACTGAGCGACCTATGAATTTAGGGCTGATTTTATTTCGGGTTTTATTTTTGTGGTACACTAATGTCCCAGGGTCGTAATCTAAGGGATCGTGTCGATCTTTGTTTCGTTTCTCTATTGTTCTTTGTTTTTGTTCGATCATTTGGGTATTTAATGTTTTATATAATTCGGCTGTGATTTCTTTATGTCTATTCATGTAATCTGAATATAATTGTTTGTTAAGGTCTATATCAAAGGGACTGTTGCTGTCTAAGTGTCCGGTTATCAAGTCTATAGGACGTTGTTTGGTCGCAGAATGTATAGCATTATTATATCCCAGTATTGCGTACGGTATTTGATCTAAAATATTTAATTCCTTACGGGTTTCTTGTAATACTCGGATATGTTCAATTAAAGTCGAATGGAAGCGTTCTACGATGCTATTTGAATTTGGATTGAATGCAGTTGTATAATGTAATTTAATTTTATGCAGTTTTGCAAAATCCTCAATGACATAGTTTTTTAGTTCGGTTCCACGATCTAAAACTAACATTTTAGGAGTACCGTGATGAGTAAGAAAATTTATAAAGGCTTTCGCAACATGAATTGCTGTAACTCCTTCCAAGGGATATGCTTGTGCGTATTTGGAAAATTTATCTACAATAGTGAGGAATTTTTGATTTTTTACAGTGAATACATCCATGTGGACTATTTCGAATGGTTTATTGGGAGTTGGTGTGATTTCAAATTTTTGTTTTGGTGGATTTCTATCATATTTCATTTTTTGGCAAATCTCGCAATTGTTGACGTATTTGGTAACTGTACCTCTGATGTTGGGCCAATAAAATCGTCTTTTAATTTGTGCTTCTGTTTCAATTATACCTCGATGGTTAGTCGTTCCTTCATGGCATAGTTTAACTGTGTCTATTTGTTCGTCTTTGTTTATAACGTCTTCTAAAATTTTATTGCAAATAATAGATTTGAAAGCTGCGTTTTTAAAGGTGTTTTGCAACGTAGTACATAGTTTAGGGATTAGGTCAGGCTTGTCAATATTTATTGCAAATAATTTGTTTGTTGAAGTGAATTCCTTGAATGTATTTATTATGACTTGTTCAAAGTTTATTTCGGAAATTTGTATTGTTGTTCTAGTTTTATTGTCAAAAAGTCTAGTTAATTTGGGTACTGTTGGTGAATGAAGAACTATTTTAAGAAATATTTGATTTTGGAAATTATTAATTGCACTTTCGGAAATTGGGATTTCTAAAATAGGATTTTCGCGACTAGTATGTACTGTTTCTAAATCGTCATCAATATTAGAAAATTCATTTAGAATATTATCTATGTCATCTTCAGTAATATTTGGGGTTTCAGTTACGTTTCCTGCAATGGAAACAAGACCTAAATTATCGATGTTTGAAATGTGATCTGAACTTGGGTTTGGATTATTCAGATTTGGGTCATTGGAACTTGGAAGTTCAAAATTTTTATTAAAGTCATTCATGTACTCAAATATATCATTGGTATTCACTTCGTTAATTCGAATTCTCGATAAGGCATCAGCGTTTTTATTAAGTGATCCCTTTTTGTATAATATTTCATAATCATACTCGTCCAATTTTAGTCGCCATCTTGTAAGACGAGCATTTGGCTCTTTAATTTCAAATAACCATTTCAAGGGTTTGTGGTCACAATAAATTTTAAATTTTCGGCCGTATAAATAGCAACGAAAATATTTCGTTGCCCATACAATGGCAAGAAGTTCACGTTCAATAGTACTGTAATTTTGTTCGGCCTGGTTAAGGGTTCTAGATGCATATGCTACAGGTTTATCCTGTCCGACTGGACCTTGCGATAAAACAGCTCGGATAGCGTAAGCACTGGCATCGGTAGTTAATACGAATGGTTGTGTGAAGTCTGGATAAGATAATATAGGGTCATTAGTTAAAAGTTCTTTACAGGTTTCAAAACATTGAATATATTTTGAGTTTAATTCTATTTTTGCTCCTTTCTTAAGGCAAGACGTTAAGGGCTTCGTAATTCTTGCGAGATCTGGAATGAATTTACGATAATACCCTAGAAGGCCTAAAAAGCTCTTAATTTCCTTCGTTGTTTTAGGAATTGGGAATTTCCTAATCGCCTTAATTTTTTCCGGATCTGGTTTCACTCCTTCACTTGTTATTATGTGTCCTAGATACGATGTTTCCTTTTTAAGGAATTCACATTTTTCCAATTGCACTTTAAGGTTTGCTTCTCGAAGTCGTTGAAATACTGTTTTGAGGTTTACGATGTGCTCTTGTAATGACGTAGAGTATATGACTATGTCATCTAGGTAAACCATACAGATTTTACCTTGCAGTCCTCTTAAAACGTCATCCATGACACGTTGAAATGTGGCTGGAGCGTTTTTTAGACCAAAGGGCATTCGCAAAAACTCGTAATGCCCATTTTCAACTGTAAATGCGGTTTTATGGATATCATCAGGGTGCATCTCTATCTGATGGTACCCTGAGGCAAGGTCTAAAGTGGAAAAATAATTACACCTACCCAATTTATCGAGAATATCGGAAATATGTGGGATGGGATATCTATCTTCGATAGTTTTTTCATTAACCTTTCGATAGTCGATGACTATACGGAATTTCCTAGGACCATTATTATCACGACGTTTCTTTTCTACTATCCAAATTGAGCTATTCCAACTAGAATTACTGGGTCTAATTATATTTTGGTCTAGCATATTTTTTATTTGAGCCTTTACCTCGTCTTTGTAGACATGAGGGTATCGGTAAGTTCTCGTAAATACGGGTAACTCGTCGCGGGTATTAATTTTGTGTTTAACTTGGTTACTGAAAGTCAATGTATTGTCTTCTTTATGAAAAATATCAAAATATTTTCTGCATAGGTTAAGTAAACGCATTCTTTCTTCATTATTAAGATGGTTGGTTTTTATTAAATTATCTATTTCGTTTTGATCGCATTGTTCGCTGAGGGATTCGATATGCATGTTGAAAATTTCGAAATTATTTTCAAAGGGTAAGCTTTTGATAGGATAAAGAACTGTAAAGTTTTTATCATCCATCGAATTATTATGTATTTCTACGAATGCCCAACCGTTATTAGAGACAGTTAGTGTGGGTGGTATCAAAAATGTACCAATACGTTGTTCAGGTATTAAGATTTCTCCCGAGGGTTCACTAACGGGTATACGAACTGTTGAAACTGATTTTGCAGGCAATAATTTCGTTTCGAATTTCTTTGGGGTGGCATTGAAAAATTTAATAGGTAAATTAGTATTTTGGAAAGTTATTTGAGAATTTGGGAAATCTAAATTTACACCTAAGGACTGAAGTAAATCCACACCTATGAGACCATCAAAAATACAATGAAACTTATAAACATAAAATTTTAATTCCTTGTCAAGTTTAAATTCTTTGAATGCTGGAATATTAATGCAAAACTGGTGTTTCGAAGAACCAAATGAAGTTGATACTATAAATGGTTCAACTACCTTAAATTCTGAGAAATATTTATCTACGATTTCTGGAGATAGGAAGGATTTAGTTGCGCCTGAGTCTATTAAAAGTTTTAAGGGTGGTTCGTTAATAGTGATTAAAGGCAATTGTCTTTTATCTTCATGATTGTTAAATTCGATTAGGTTTGATTGTTTTGGATTGGGGCTTCGTGAAAATTTTCATATTCGTTTTCGGTTTCGACATATTGATAGCTATTTTGGCTGGTACTGGGTTCGTTGAAGTTAATATCGTCGCATTGTTCGACATTATGTAGTTGTTCTGAAACAAATCGTCGATTTTGAGCAGATTGTCTGGAGTTTCCAGAGAAATTCCTGCTAGTTGTGCTCATTGGTGTTGGTGCCGGAAGGTTTTTTGTATTAAAGTTCGGGTTTGGTTTCCAGACATTGACTGGGGGACCAAATACTTGTTCATTAGTCCAATATTTCTGATTTTTTATGGGTCTTGTTTGAATATTCACAGGACCGGTAGGAAATGAATTATTATTACTATTGGTTTGATAATTGGGATTATTAAAGTTTTGATTTTGATTATTATATTGATTGTGGACGTTGTTATTTTGTCTACTATTCTGAATATTTTTGTTATAATTATTTGATTTGGGTTGATTAAATTTGGAGTTTGAAGGTTTAGGTTGATTTTGAAAATGTGCATTTTGCAAATATTTAATGTTATCCTCTTTTCGGATGAAATTTATGGCGTCAAGAAGGGTTTTCGGTTCTTTGGTACGGACCATGATACCATACGGGTTGCGTAATCCTGCTAGAAATACTTGGAGTGCTTGCTCATTATACATGGCTTGTTTAAACCTTCTTACATCTAAGATGGGTTCATGTAATGCAAGATAATTAGAAATTGTGTTTAATATTTTCCTGACTCTGTCATGGAATTCATAGGGACTTTCATTAGGGTTTTGTCTCAAATTATTCAAATCCAAAGATAAGCAATTTTCATTTCTAGGGTCACTGAAATGTCTGATCAATTCATCTTTAACTTCTTTGATTTTCGTTGCACCACTAATATTGATAACTTCACGAGCAGGTCCATGCAATTTACTTATAATAGTTCTAAAAATTATTACATTTTGAAAATTACCAGCATTGGTTTGATCATAAAAATGGTTTACTATACTATCTATACTTTCTAAAAAGAATTGTAATTCATTTACATTGCCGTCGAAATCTGGAATGATTTCGGCATGAACTTTTTGAAAAACTGGAAGTGCCATTTTATACTTAATTTTATTAATTTTCGAAGAATTATTCGATTTTATATCTGATATATTGATCGAATTAAAACTTTGAATTACTAAATCTAACTCTAAGTCGCCTTGATTATCACTTAAGGATGAGGAAGGGATATTAGAGGAGTCTGACATAAAAGAAAAATCGACTTACAGTACAGTTTTCGTCTGCATCGAAGATCTGGCTGTAGGTTTTCCAAAATATCCTTGGTATACTGAAGTATCCTTGGTTCACCACTAATTAGTCCAACTCTCACACGAACAGTTCTCAAAGTTTATCAAAAGTTTATAAAAATCGCGATTGTCACTTAACTATTAAAATAGCGAAAGTTATCCACGTCGGATTCCTTGTGACAATCCTACAGACTGCGCCAATTACGTAGGTAATATAAAAACTTGATTTTTTAAAAAATTTATTTTAAAAAATCTACAATCTTCTAATCAACTGAACAAGATAAAAGTTATGTCAAGACTGAAATATTCTAATTAAAACATATAAAAGATAAAAATACATATGCAAGGAAAAGTGATACTGGTTGTTGCTGCTTTCCTAGAATTTGTTACTTGGTCAGCAGATTGTGTTATGTAATTTGTGCTAGGATTCTGCAACGTCATGCTAAAAATATTTAATAACTTTTATAGAACAGTTAAATTATATGTTATGGAGAACCTATGTTGTGACGTAATCATTGGGCACGATGTTCTTAATAAACATTCAGGTGTAGAATTTGTTTTTGGAGGCAAAGATCCTAAACTTTTAATATGTAATCTAGCAACAGCAAACGTGAAACCATTTCCATTATTTGCCAATTTAGCAGAAAACTGTAAACCTGTGGCAATAAAATCCCGTAGATACTCAACCGAAGACTATAAATTTATCCAAAATGAAATTCAGAAACTATTAGAAGAAAACATTATTGAATATAGCAATTCGACATGGAGAGCACAATTGTTAGTAACAAATAATATTAATCATAAGAAACGCATGGTAATTGACTATTCTTTGACAACTAATAAATTTACACATTTGGATGCATATCCATTACCGAACATAGAATCAGTCGTGAATCAGATTTCTCAATATGAATATTTCAGTTCAATCGACCTGCACAGTGCATATCACCAAATACCAATTCTGGAAAGCGAAAAAATTTATACTGGTTTTAAAGCATGTGGCAACCTTTATTAGTTTACAAGAATTCCTTTCGGAGTTACGAATGGAGTTGCATGTTTTCAAAGAATAATTAACAGCATAATACATAATGAAGGATTAACGGATACTCTGGCATATTTAGATGACGTTACTGTGTGTGGGAAAACAAAAGAAGAGCATGATCAAAATTTACAAAAATTTATGAGTGTCGCTAGAAAATTTAATCTAACTCTGAACCATGAGAAATCCAAATTTTCGATGACTCGCATTAATATACTTGGATATACAATTGAAGGGAAAACTATTAAACCAGACGCTGACAGATTACAACCACTTATTAACTTACCAGTACCAGCAAACCAGACATCTCTCAAAAGAATACAAGGAATGTTTGCACACTATTCAAAATTTATACACAAGTTTTCTGAAAAAATACATCCTTTAATCAATGTCAAGGAATTCCCATTAAATCACTATCAAATATCAGCTTTTCAAAGACTTAAACAAGACATTGTGGAAGCAGTAGTCACTTCTATTGATGAAAATGCACCATTCACAGTAGAAACTGATGCATCGGAATTCGCTATTGGAGCTCAGCTAACACAACAAGGAAAACCAGTCGCGTTTTTTTCAAGAACCCTTTCAAAAGTCGAACAAAAACATTCAAGCATTGAAAAAGAAGCCTATGCTATAGTCGAATCTATTAGAAAATGGAGGCATTTTTTAATGGGTCGACATTTTAAACTTATTACCGACCAAAGATCTGTTTCTTTTATGTTTGATTCAAATTCCTCGTCAAAAATTAAAAATGAGAAAATATTACGTTGGAGAATGGAGCTATCATGTTACAAATTCGACACTATCTATAGGCCTAGAAATCAAAATATTGTAGCTGATACTCTTTTAAAAATATCAGCTGCTGCTCGTCCAACCACATCTTGTAAGAGTCTATATGAATTACATAATACTCTTTGTCACCCAGGGATTACAAGATTTTATCACTAGGTGCGTTGTAAATATTTACCATATTCTCTTGAAGATGTAAAAAAAATCGTGTCTTCCTGTCCAATTTGCGCTGAAATAAAACCAAGATTTTATAAAAATAGAGCAACTTTAATAAAAGCTACAGCTCCATTTGACAGACTAAATATTGATTTTAAAGGGCCACTACCATCCAACAATCAAAACAAGTTTTTACTTGATATTGTCACGCTTACGTCCAGGTAAGTCGGGTGTAAGATTCGGGGGTAAGGGAGTAGCTCAGAAAAAACAGTAGAATAACAAAATAACAAATATATTGACTTTCAATATAAGGGGGTTGAAGAGTCAGAAGGACTCTTCACAAACAATAGAACTTAAATTACTACACTTATCGGTTAGTGGGTTAAGGGTGTATGGAAGAGCAGTTAGTATGGCTTGGATAAGGATTTAAGTTGGTTATAGGAAAGGTAGGAACGAATCTACAATTAAACTTATGGGGAATATATATAACAATAGTACAATACAATAAGTTAATCAACAAAGGGCTTACCTTATTACCACTCGGGCACACATCACACTTTCGTACCGAAATATTCTTAATACTTTCTTCAACTCAAATATACGCGAAGCAGCGTTTCTCGAGCCTCTACTCGTCTCGCTTACGACCCGTCGGATCCCCAGTCCTCGTTCGTTGCCTATTTATTCTAGTTTTTTGTTTATACAACGGACGTGGACTGAAGTATTAAATATTTAAAAACCCCACGGTGTATACCGTGTGTTCGGAAAAATTAACTTGACTATAAGTGTGTGACATGCCCCCTCTCTGATAAAGCCAGCCCCTGGCTTTGAAATATACCTATGCTAAAACCTATTTACTAATTACAATAAAATACATTAAGGTTCAAGCACACACTACACTGAGGTCCAGACACTATTCTCGTACTGTTTATTGTTTGTCACACCAATTAGTCTCTTCACGTAACACTGGTTGCCTAACTGTGGAGATAGTTAGGACTGTTGGTTGTTGATGGACCCTGCCGATGTAATATGCCATCCATATATGGCGAATGCTCCCGACTTATACTGGCTATTGTTTATTTATTTCTCTGAGCTGGTTATCGTTCGGTGTGGTTGACGTCCCATGACTATGATACGGAAGTACCATCTTAGCTTGACCTGCGCTTCGTGATCTTCAAGCCTGCCGCTGGCCGTGTTGTCAAGTGTTTACTTCCTGTATTCGGCGCCATATAATCACGTTTACCATCTACCTTTGATCAAGTATTGTCGTCAGCTAGAGTTGGAGTTTTTTCAGCCCTTTTGGATAAGTTGCTGGCACTGTGGGGGTTAGACATTACCCTCATTAACTGCCTTGGATGTCTGCAAGGTACTACGACAGGGGCCCATGAAGATCCACGTGGATTATCCACCCCGCTCGGCTTTTCAGTAAGTTTTGGGGTGATCTACAGTTCACGTGGTGGCTTCAAGCTATCAGTGATCCTTGATGTGAACTTTGGATGTAAGTGTCGGCCTCCTTGTGTCTCGACCAAATCTACAAAATATAGAAGATAAAATTAGTGACTAATAGTAAGTATTACATAATTAAAATTTTTCCTTTTCTTAATAAATATTACAATATTTTATTTTAGGTATCAATCTCCATTTAAATCATACAAGTTTTTTAATCGTTTCTTAGGAACCACTACATATTTCCAGTTATATAAAATTCCTTGAAGAGGAATAAAAAAAAACGTGCAACTTTCAACATCTTAAACCAAGGTAACTTTTTTTTCTCATTGTATATGTTTACTAATAGATGCCTAGGGTTTTTATCCCTATACTAAACATTTTATATCTATATTATTCTATGAGGTGCCCAAGGTCATATACCCTGTACTAAGCACCTCCTTAATTACAGCACTGGATGCCTAGGGTTTCTATCCCTATGCTAAACATCCTTTTAAAAAAATATATATCCGTTTGGGCCAGGTAAGGTTTCTAGGTTATTGAAACCTCTCCTCTCCCTTGATCCGACTTATATTACTATAGCACCTGGTGAAGCCAGCTTAGTCTCTGGTGAAGCCAGACCTACGTGCTTTGCTTTTTACTTATCCACTTAGATTCATTCCATCATTCATCTATGCATTATTCACTATTCTAACACTTTATTACCTTTTTTTTTATCTATCTACTTAGCTTGTAACAGACAGGACATACTTTGTCCTGGCTGTAGTTCTTTCAATTTGTTTGGATCCACGTCCACCATTAAATGACTTATTACCTCTTTGTCCCTTGTAGGTTCTTCATTTGCTTCTTCAATGTCTACCACGGCTGTTGACGGAGCAAGGGTCTTTTTGGAGAGACAGTTACACACAAATTTTACCGTGAGGTATCCTACAATCACTACGAAACCCATACATAATAAAGAAAATTCAATGTCATGGACTATATTTGATGAAAACAGTGCATGGGTCTGAACAGGCTGGGCTAAAAACGCTACTGTATTATGGTTATAGAAAAAGAGATAGATGAAACCTATAGATAGTATTGTATTCCAAATTAAAAAAAAATGTATCTCCTTATGAAATATATAAGTGGACATCAGGTGAGTGGATTGTAGTTAATTTAGATAGATGTTTAATAGGAATGGCAAGGTTTTGAAAAGATTTCTTTAATTCCACCTGAAGGGTTAGTAAATCTGATTGTAACACTTTGGGGTTTAGAATAGTTATGGGTATAAGATGTTGTCGACAAGATGACATAATGGTTTGCCTATTCGTTGCTCGGGATAGGAATATTATATGCTTCTGGCTTTCATACTGTATCCTTAGCAAATCAATTACATAATTATCAAATTTATTTTCATATTGCGAAATTTTTTGCTCATATATCAAAATGATTTTCCAGCTTGTGTATATGACTTTCAGTTTTGGAGAACGCTCTACTGATACCCTTTTCGTAATTTTGAAATTTCTCTGAATTTGCACTTATTGTATTAATTGAATTTGATAATAAATTGCCCAACTTTTCAACTTTCTCATTCAATGAATTTTCATTCATTACTAATGAAACCAGTTGATGTTGTGTTGCGACTCCACGGCACCACGACATACCTTCACCCAAGAAGTCTAGAGCCCGTCTATTTCTAACCGCGGTAGATGACATATTTTGTAAAATTATCAGGCTCCAGCTTTCTTGTAGAGTTTGAAACTCACTTTCATACTACTCTTGCAAACCTCTGATCTCATTCATAATGTCACATTCTTGCTCAAATCCACAATTATTCTTGGTGCTGTGGTCATTAGTGATTTGTAATTTTTGAGTGTCTGAATCGATCCAACTCAATTCGTAAGTCAAGGGTATTGTAGCTTAATACGAAACAGTCTCCGGAAGTTCTCTCCAAAATGCCCCTGCCGTCACTTCCATCTTGAAATTGGGTGTAGACTGTTGGGTTCCTTCTTGTATGATGCCCATTATGGCAAGTAATCTAAATAAAATATATTTTATTATCGTATATAAAACAACAAAACGTATGCCCTTTTTATCTAGTCTTAGAACAACAGAAAAAAGAAAAGAAAAAATCTTGTCATTCCTACTTTACTACATAAACTTAGCATTGCTGACCACATCTTCCTAGTTCCTAACTTTTTCTATATCTTTGTAACTTAGTATTACAGGCTAACAGCCAACGCAATAAACAACTACTCTAATCTAACTTAGTTTCCAACTTTTCTGTTCACAGTTTCCTTTTCCTTTACTGGAAAACCTTCATGTTCCGGTATCCATGAATCATTGTATGGTAATATCCGGCTAATGTGTACTATCTCCTTCTGACTATTCTCGTTGCTTCCCTTTCGTATTTCATAGTTGACATCGCTAATCTTTCTATGTATATAGTATGGTCCGAACCATCTCAGCATCAGCTTTTCCGATCTCCCAACTTTCCTTATTGGAGTAAACACTTTTACTGTATCTCCAACCTGGAACTCGATCATGCGATGTTTGTCATCATATCTTTCTTTATCTTTACGTTGTTTTGCCTCGATGTGTTCTATGGCCAAAGTCCTGGCCGCTAGTACCCTGTCTCTAATGGTTGCCACATCCAGATTGGTTGTCTCAGTTGTCAGGGTAGCCTCTGTTGGCAATATGGGCTCTCTACCATAAATTAACATGAACGGAGAAAATTTGGTAGTGTCCTGCTTTGATGTGTTGTAGGCAAACGTTACCATACTTAAATATTCATCCCAATCTGTATGTCTTGTGTTTGTGTACATAGACAGCATGTTAGCCAGAGTTTTGTTAAATCGTTCTGTTAAACCATTCGCCGCTGGATGGTAGGCCGTAGTAAATTGGCTTACTGTTCCCATTAGCTTTGTGAGTTCCGTTATCATATTCGATCTGAAGTTTGACCCTTGATCGCTCCAAAGGTAGCGAGGACTTCCATGTCGACATATAATGGAATCCATTAAGAATTTTGCCACATGTTTAGCTTTTGCGTTGGTTAGTGCAGCGGCTTCAACCCATCTGGTGGCATAATCGGTTGCCACCACAATAACTGTTTTTCCGTTCCGACTGCGACGAAATGGACCCAGTATATCTATTCCTACTCTATCAAAAGGCATGCCTACTGGTATTGGGTGTAGAAATCCTACTGGTTTCTGTGTTTCCTGACCTTTGCGTGCATGGCAATCTGCACATCCTTTAATGTATCTTTCTACGTCTTTCTGTAGGGTTGGCCAGTAGTATCGTGATCTTATCTTTTCCATGGTCTTCGCAATACCCAGATGTCCTGAAGTCGGTTCACTATGGTGTGAGAACAGTATCTCACCTACTAGATGTCTCGGTATCACCAGAAGATCTTTATCTTTAAAAGGGTTCGTGTTTACTTTATAAAGAACGTTCTCTTGAAGTCTAAAGTTCTTTGCTCTCTTCCTAATACCGATTGGGGCTGATTCTGGATTTAGAATCGCCTGTCGAATCGTTACTATGTCCACGTCCTTCTCCTGCTCTTTGCTTATGTCAAGAGCTTGCAGCAAGAATGTGGGAATTTCTTCGATGTTTTCTGAATCTACTGGCGTGTGTTCTAGGACTGGACTTCTAGACAAGCAGTCTGCGTCTGCGTTAAGTCTTCCACTTTTATGTTTTATCACGTAGTCATACTCGGATAGTTTTAGACTCCACCTAGCCAGTCTTCCTACAGGATCCTTCATGGCGGGCAACCAGCATAATGCATGATGGTCGGTTAAGATGGTCACCTTTCTTCCGTAGATCATATGTCTAAGATATCCTAGTGCCCAAATGACAGCTAGTCCTTCTAATTCCGTAATACCATAATTCTGCTCTGCCTTGGATAAACTTCTACTTACGTAAGCCACTGGATGCATTTCCTGATCGTCACCTATTTGCAGTAATATTGCTCCAATGCCTATTTTACTTGCATCGACCCTTAATTCACATTCTTTAAGTGGATCATAATGTTGCAGAACAGGTGCTGTTGTTAGTTTTTCCTTCAATGTTTCAAAGACTTTCTGCTGTTCTTCTTTCCATATGAACCCTGTGTCCTTTGTCGTAGCCTTATGAAGTGGTCTAGCTATAGTTGAAAAATCTTTGATTAACTTGCGATAGTAGTTGCATAGTCCGATAAAACTTTGGATATTTTTTATTGATTTAGGTGTTGGGAAATTTCTAATAGCTATTAATTTCTCAGCATCTACCGCTAGACCCTCATGGCTCACTGTGTATCCAAGTATATTAAGGGTTTCTTTGACAAAAATACACTTACTCGGTTTTAATGTCAAATTCGCCTCTCTTAATCTCTGAAACACCTTGCCCAATTTCTGTAGATGCTCCTCTAACGTGTTTGAAAACAGTATTATATCGTCGAGGTATATCAAAATTTCTTTCCACTTCATTCCTTGAAATACCTTATCAGCTAGGTGGGAAAAACATGACGGAGCATTTGTTAAACCAAATGGTAGTAAGTTGTATTCATACTGACCGTGTCCTTGGGCTACAAAGGCAGTGTACTGCTTCGAACTCTCTTCCAATGGAACTTGCCAGTATCCACTAAACATGTCTAAGGTGGAAAAGTATTTAGCTCCATTTAGATATGTTAAGATATCGTCAATTTGTGGAATGGGATAGTTCGATTTTCGCGTAACCTCATTCAACTTACGATAGTCCACGCAAAATCTTGTCCCACCATCCTTTTTCTTTACCAGTACAACGGGGCTTGCCCAAGGAGAGTGGCTTGGTCGTATTATGTCATGCTCTAGCATCTCCGTTATTTGTTGGTCCATCAAGTCTCGTTCCTTTTGTGACACACGATATGCTCTACTTTTTATAGGGGTGGCATCCTCTACGATTATCTTGTGTTCTGCCAGGTTGGTTTTTCCCATTGTCAGGGTAGTCTTAGAGAACACATCTCGGTATTCGGATATCAGATCCTCAAGTTTTTCCTTAAACCCCTCATCGTGTATGTGATGTAGTTCGAAGTCGTCTATACTTAATTCTGACTCCTTGACTTTATTCAAAATTAGGCATTCTTCTTTGTTTGGAGATAGTATCTCCTCTTCTAGATATGCCACTGTGCTGTTTTGATACAGTTTCATGGGTAGGTGGTTTTGGTTATTTACAAGTATTTTACCTTCTAATAATACTTGTTCTGTAGCTCTAGATACGGTTGTCAGTCCTCTAGTCGTCAAGTTTCTAAAATTGTCCCTTAGACGATAATTTTTTCCCTTGTCCATCCCGGTTACTCTTACTTCAATCCATGTATCTGTTTTTGGTGGACATATTATATCGTTTTTAACAGTTAATCTTCTAGGCTGGTTTATAACGCGCACGTCTTCGCAATTAAGGGGGTTTGTTTCCTCTTCACTTGAATTCTGGTGGTTATTTTCCTCGTTACCTGTTTTACTGACTGTTAATGGTTCTGGCTTTGACGGCTCTTTTATCACTTTTAAATTACTCTAGTTTTTTCACATGTTCTTTTCTAATTACATTTAGTTCTGATCCAGTGTCTACTATGATGCTTCTTTTCTCTCCATTTACTATTGCCATTACAGTGAGGATTTTGTTGTCGTATTTGTTAGGCCCCTATGATGCCAGGACGAGCCGTGAGGCTAGTGGTTTCGTCCATTTCCTTTTGGGTAACTCTCTCTATTATCACAGCTCGATGCAAAGTAGCCAGGTTTGTTACAGTTAAAGCACCTACGCCTTCCGTCTTTTGTTCTCGTGAAGGGTTGATTGTTTCCATTGTTACTCTCCGGCTTACGGTACTTATTTTCCTGTGATTCATATCTTCTCCTAGGGCCAAATCTATCTTGGTTGAGGCTTTGTTGCTGTCCATGGAAATTTTTTCGATTATATCTTGGCCAACTCTGATTTACTGGTGCGAAATTTGGAGTCATGTACATCATTGGTGGAAAGGGTTGCGGGAATCCGTGTCCCCTGGCATAATCTGGTACTAACTGTGGCTGATATCTATGGAAATGTGGCTGGTATCCCTGGAAATGAGGCTGATAGCTCTTCTGTTGCCCACTTTGCCTAGGTATATGCTGGCTCCTTTCGTTTTCTTGTGGCAGGAATGTCTCGTTAGATTGACTAGATTGTGTAACCTGATTCGTTGCCAGAACTACCTTTTCTTTTGGAATTTCTGGTGCTCCTCTGTTCACATTACTGGCAATGTCTTGAAGTTTCAACACAATAGATTTAAACTTCTCCATTGTCATGGTGTTATCACGTAGAATTTGGTAGGAAGCATATAATTCGGGATCCAGGCCGTTTTCAAAGTACTTCCTAAATTCCTCGGCGTCTAATGTAGGGTCTAGTTCATAAAAAAGAGTCTTCAGGTCGTAGAAGTATGCCTTTACGGACTCCCCTTTTTTCTGTTTCCTTTGTAACAGTTTTATCTCAAGGTTTCTCCTGCTGTCGCCTTCATCAAACTCTTCCGTTATGTCTCTTTTTACTTTTGGCCATTTCTTCTCTTCATGATTAGGATGTTGTTTATACTGCTCGAACCAGATATTTGCTGCTTCTTCCAAGAACGAACCTAGATATGCAATCTTTAATCCGTTGTTCCACCCATTTGCTATGGCTGTTCGCTCATAAGTTGCCAGAAATGCATGTATGTTATCTGAACAAGGGTTAAATGTGGAAGGAGAGATGAATTGTGGTTTCGACGGCTTAGCCAAGTTCGCAAATGCCTCCACTAGGGTTGTGTCGGCCATATTCCTGTTTGCGTTGATTCCTAAATTCTTATTTTCGTTTAATTTTATCTCGGGACCTCTTTCTTTTTCTATTTTGTTTTTGTCTTCTGACAATTCTTTGGAGTCTTCTGTTTGTTCTGTGAATACGTTAACGGATACTTTTCTTGTGGGAGAGCGGGGGGTTATTGCAGATTTTGCAAAGCCGATGGTTGTACTGTTTATTGGAGGAGTAAACGATTCTGACAGTCTAACCTCCACGGGTATCACCTTCTGTGTGTTAGTCCCTCGTGTATTATATTGATGGGTCATCAATGCTGAGTTCTCTCCGTAGTTTTATTTTTAATTGTTAAGTTCCCTTATAAAATATTTTTAGGTACTTATTTTAAGTTAGATTATTAAGACTTAGTAATAAATGTTACCTAGTATTAGTTCTTATTATATTAGCTTAAGGTTTGTTTATTTATATATATGTATATATATTTCTATTTTCGCATCTCAATTGTATTTTCTGTTATAGTATTAATTTAAATAAATAAATGCATTAATAACTAATTGTTTCACCTCAGCTTAGCAAAGTTACCCTATCATCAAAATAAAACCTGACCTTCCCAATTGTTTAATTTTATGTTTCTCTATATGTTTTGATAAAAAAAAAATATAAACTATACGTGATCGACCTCGACGTGCTTATTCAGCAAGGTTGATGTTTAATATCAACAGTTTCACGGTCAACCGTGATGTTTTGCTATTTTGTTTTTTCCTTGGGTTAAATTCAATTAAGACAAATATACGAATTTTAGGGCAATATTATTTTCGGAGATCCTAAATTGACGAAAAAAGAGATAAAAAAATATATTTAATGAATTCTTACATGACGTGGATGCCTATTTAAAGTAATAAAATTGGAATTTATATTACCATCTGTAATGTTACGATTTAGTTTATATCACTAATACTTTTTCCAATACTCATATCAAACGGATATTATGTACTCAAACATGCATTTTTTGGTTAATGCTAGATAAAATCAAGAAAACTATCTATCTTTATTGGATAAAATAACCATAGACACATAAGCACAAATAAGAAAAATGAAAAGAAAGAGAAATGAAATGTTACAACTGTAACCTGTGGTGTGAAACCTAAGGGATTCATTTTTTTACGAACAAATAAATACAATAAAATGAATGAACCTGAATTTCCAATTACACTGAAAGGGTTAAAATTCTCGCGTCTGCGGTGCCAAAAGGGGGAAAAATAATAAAAAAATGATTTAAATGTGACAGGGAAAAGAAAAAAAAAATATAGAAAAGATGCACCGAATAGGTAGTCGAACTGGTTAGGAAGAATCAGTTCGGGGGGTCAGAGAACGGCACCTCCACCATGTCACGCTTACGTCCAGGTAAGTCGGGTGTAAGAGTCAGGGGTAAGGGGGTAGCTCAGAAAAAACAGTAGAATAACAAAATAACAAATATATTGACTTTCAATATAAGGGGGTTGAAGAGTCAGAAGGACTCTTCACAAACAATAGAACTAAAATTACTACACTTATCGGTTAGTGGGTTAAGGGTGTATGGAAGAGCAGTTAGTATGGCTTGGATAAGGATTTAAGTTGGTTATAGGAAAGGTAGGAACGAATCTACAATTAAACTTATGGGGAATATAAATAACAATAGTACAATACAATAAGTTAATCAACAAAGGGCTTACCTTATTACCACTCGGGCACACATCACACTTTCGTACCGAAATATTCTTAATACTTTCTTAAACTCAAATATACGCGAAGCAGCGTTTCTCGAGCCTCTACTCGTCTCGCTTACGACCCGTCGGATCCCCAGTCCTCGTTCGTTGCCTATTTATTCTAGTTTTTTGTTTATACAACGGACGTGGACTGAAGTATTAAATATTTAAAAACCCCACGGTGTATACCGTGTGTTCGGAAAAATTAACTTGACTATAAGTGTGTGACAATATCATAGATGAATATTCAAGATTTCCATTTGCATTTTCATGTGCTGATATGACATCATCAACAATAATCAACTGTTTAACTCAATTATTTTCGGTCTTTGGAACACCTGCTTATATACATAGTGACCGAGGATCATCTTTTTTATCCGCCGAAATTAAATCATTTTTAACAAGCCATGGAGTAGCTTCGAGTCACACAACACCATACAATCCGCAAGGCAACGGACAATGCGAAAGATATAATGGTACAATTTGGAAAACTGTGCAATTAGCTTTAAAATCAAGAAAACTGGAAATTAAGCAATGGCAAGAAGTACTTATTGATTCATTACATTCAGTAAGATCTTTATTGTGTACCTCCACGAACTGCACCCCTCACGAGCGCATGTTCAATCACCCGAGAAGATCCACAAATGGCACATCGATTCCGACTTGGCTGAGCTTACCTGGTACTGTCTTCTTAAAAAGGCATTTGAGAAATAGTAAATATGAACCTCTAGTCGAAGAAGTACAACTTCTAGAAGCCAATTCTGATTATGCTCATGTAAGATTATCAAATGGAAATGAAGTTACAGTATCAACTCGACACTTAGCTCCAAGGGGTGATACATCTTTATTAAGAGAAGAAGAAGAACCAGATAATGAACAATCACAACCATTCAGTTTAGAAAAAAATATAGAAAATACAGAAAATCAAGATCATTTAACTAGTCATGCCAATGAACCACCTGAACCAACTCCAGACTTAATTCATACCAATGAATCTAAAAATAAACTAAAACCTAATCCACCTTTACATTTAATTGTTGAAACATCTGAGAAACGAATTAGACAACCTCCGAGATATTTAGAAGATTATGTTACAAAATAACAGTGGGGAAGAATGTCATATATTATATTATTTACATAGATACTTTATTTATTTATTATACTTGATTGACAACATTTTATATGTCAGTTTGTCAGTACCTGATAGTAATTTCTGTACTACAATTTTTAGTTTAATAAAGCCTTGATTCTGAAGGTCTACTTATAACAACTTATAAACTTTAGAATTCACATTTAAATTCGATATAGAACTTTTGTTACTGTGAACGTGACGTCACGCAGACGCCATGACAATAGCCAACCGTTTTGGCGCAAAAATTTAACTTAGAAATTAAAATCGCACTTTTTCTAAATAAACCGCTGGTTATTACAGAAATATTGCATTTTATGGTTAAACTGGATATAAAGGAATATTATAGAATAGTTTTTGAAAATTAGTCATAATTAATAAATATATTTCCTGACCGTTTAAATTAATTTAAATGTAATAATTCCTGGGTTTCGGTCAATATTTTATTAAATTTTTTTTTTTTTTTATTAACACTACATATGCTTCCGCAATTATGCCATTTTCAAGTGCTAAAATATTTATAAATTAGTAATATTAAAAACATAATAATACAATTAAATTACTTAAGGAAAACAGAATGACGTATTATAATGACATAAAAAATTATTTTAAAAAACATATACATAGGTGGGTAAAATATTTTTAATAAAATAATAAAATACAAGACATTACAATTATTTTAATAATGGTAAATAAATAGGTGATAAATTGTTTATATCTGTTTGACAGTTAATATTGTTTGGATCTTTTTTTATTTCAACCATTTCTAAAAAACTTCGTTTTGTTAAGTCATTTTCTTTTGCAAGTATTTTAACATTATCAAAGTCAAAGTTATAAAATTCATTTAAAGAATGTTTTGAAAGAGCGGTGGAATATTCATTTTTTGTTCTTATATCATATTTGTGTTGGTAGATACGTTTATTTAAATATTGTTTGGTTTGGCCAGTATAAGAAGAAGGACAATCTTTACAATTTATTTTATATACTATGTTGGTTTGATTAGGAATTTCTATTTTAGGTTTAAGGTTAGTGAAGAATTTATTTCCTAAAGTGTTTATAGGTTTATAGGCAACTTTAATATTAACATTTTTAAGAACTTTTGCAATATTGTCGGAGACACCTTTTATTTATGGAATTGAAATAAATTTATAATTTTGTTGTGTGTTATTGGATATAGTGTTAGAGTTGTAATGTTTATTAATTCTATTTTTTATTAAAGGGTTATAAAATGTATTAGGATAGTTGTTGTTATTTAATGTAGATTTTATTTTTTGAATATTTTTAGGTGTATGTATAGGATCTGAAAGTTTTATAGAAATATATCAATAAGATTATTTACTACACTTAATTGCAATAACGGACATGCACCTTACATATACGGATTACCTAAATTACATAAAAAAGATATCCCATTACGTCCCGTTGTAAATAACATCGATTCTCCAACATATAATCTATCAAAATTTCTATCTGATACTATTTCAAAAATTCTTGGTAATAATGAATACCATGTTCGAGATTCATGGCATTTTTATGAATTTATAAAAGATAAAATCATCCCTAAAAATCACATCCTTATATCTTTTGACATAGTTTCATTATTTACCAATATCCCTGTCAGTTTAGCTATCGATTGCATAAGAAAAGTTGGAATGAAATTAAAAATCACACATCTACTCCATTAAACGAATTTATTGCTGGTATTGAGTTATGTCTCACTTCTACTTACTATAGATATAACGATACTTTTTACTCACAAATTTTCGGAACTGCAATGGGCTTTGCTATATCTTCTACCATTGCCAATCTTGTCATAGAAGAGCTTGAAACCAATATAATGAATACTTGTTATTAAACCACACTTTTATAAAAGATATGTTGATGATTGTTTACTTTGTATTCAAGAAAATCAAATAGATTCTATATATAATTTATTTAATAGCTTTCATCAACGCATACAATTTACATTTAAAAAAGAAAAAAACAAAACTATAAATTTTTTAGATTTGAGTTTAACATATTGTAACGGGATAACCGTAAAGGAAGGGACCTTAATTTGAAAGATTGTTGTTGACAGTTGATTTTTAGAAGTTTGTAAAAAAATCAACTGACCATTTTAAATAATGTTTCTAGAAAATTCTAGAAACTTCTAAACACACTGACTAGATTAAATAATGTTGTATATAACGGGATGCATGGGCAGTTAACCTCAGTTCAAGTCAAGTGTTCACAAGAGTTCATTGTATTGTCAAGTAGTTAGACGTTATCCAGCAGAGTTCAGTGTATCTTAACAATTTTGTAAATAAATTGTGTAAAAAGCCCCCATACGTGTTTCAAATTGGTGTCAGGTGTGGGGTGAAGATATAAGAATGCCTGGAAAAAAAATAAATGAACTATTGGTGGCTGAGCTCAGAAGAGAGCTTGAAGAATTAGAGTTGGAAACTACTGGAAGCAAATCCGTATTGTTGAGAAGGCTCCGTGAATACTACCTAAATAATAATTTGGACCCTGACGCTGTGGAGTTCGAAGACCCAGTTCAAAAAGCAAATTCTGAACTAACTCAACAACTTTCCCGGCTGCAAGAAGAACAAGCTCAACAACTTTCCCGGCTGCAAGAAGAACAAGCTCAACAACTTTCTCGGCTGCAAGAGGAGCTATCAGGACGAATGACGAACCAGCAAGAGGAGCTATCCTGTCAGATGAAGGGCCAGCAAGAGGAGCTATCCAGTCAGATGAAAAGCCAGCGTGAAGATATGTCCCAGCTGTCCCAACGAATGACGAGCCAACAAGAAGAACAAACTCAACAACTTTCCCGGCTGCACGAGGAGCTATCAGGACGAATGACGAGCCAGCAAGAGAAGCTATCCAGTCAGATGAAGAGCCAGCAAGAGGATCTTTCCAGTCAGATGAAGAGCCAGCGCGAAGATATGTCCCAGCTGTCACAACGGATGTCTACCCTACCAGAAGAGTTATCCAGTTCCTTTTCCCAGCAAATATCGCATTTGCGCTCCGAAATGTACACTCTTCGTGACGAACAAAATCAGCAAGTGTCCAGCTTGCGAGACGAACAAAATCAGCAAGTGTCCAACTTGCGAGACGAGCAAAACCAGATCAACCAGCAAATGCAGTCCGAGATAAGGAAGCTTCAACAAGAACAGGAAGCTAGCCGCCGAAACCAAACCATCCACCACGGCGACGGAGATGCAAGATGGATGGAAAACTGCCACGCAGACGTCGAACGACAAAGAAGCGAGGAGACGACCCATGTACGAACGACGATGAAACCCCCGACCTTCGACGGGAAGACTTCCTGGCCAAATTACCTGAAACAATTCGACGCAGCGGCCAGAGCTAATGGATGGTCATCCCAGGAGAAAGCATTGTCCCTAACCGTAGCTCTGCGAGGCGAAGTTTTAGACGTCTTGCAATCATTGACACCGGATGAAGCTGACAACTTCGAGTTATTGGTCAATCGTCTAGAGATGCGTTATGGTCAAACTAATCTACAACCGGTGTACCGAATGCAGTTAAAGAGCCGAAAACAGAAAAATGGAGAAACTATCCAGGAATTTGAAGCGGATGTAGCAAGAATGGTACGACTTGCGTATTCAAATGCAGCGGAGGATTTCCTGGAGTGCCTAGCAGTCCAAACCTTCACCGATGGTCTTCGAGACGTCGAGTTGCAGCGCGCTGTACGGTTGGCGCGGCCGAAGACTCTTGTGGACGCCTTGACCATTGCCCTGGAGTTTGAGGCGGCGACGGAGGCCTCACGTGGAGTTGCTCGACTAAGGGAAATCACCGGTAACTACGACCATGCCGTTCATTCCGTTAGCGACGTTGAAGCGGTAGTAGAGAGATTAATGAAGTTATCTCCAAACAGAAGGCGCCCAGTGAGATGCTGGAACTGCGGAGAACTAGGCCATATAAGAAATACTTGCCCCCAAAAAGAAAAATCTTCTGCTGAAGTACCCCAGCAGCAGGAAAACTAGAACGGGTCGACTTCTGGAGGGCGAAATCGACCCCAAACATTCCCGAAGCCCCTCACACCATTAAATTGGCAACTCTGCGACATCACGTGGACAGCTTATATGTAGATGGCCTCATTGATGGGAAGAACTTTAGCATGCTGGTAGACACTGGAGCTACAAAAACTATCGTTCGACCATCCATCATTATGCGAAAGAAGATGTGGCCTACCAGTTGGAGACTGCGTACCGCTACCGGAGATTCTGCTAGAGTCTACGGTGAGATACAGGTGACGCTACAGTTTGGTTCAACCTCTCTTGTTCACTCAGTGCTGGTGGCTGACGTTGATGAAGATGTTGTTCTGGGCATGGATGTTATGCTCCACTGTGGTTTTCATTTGGATCTTCGCCAACGTATCCTTCGTACTGGTAATGAAGAAATATTCCTGCACCGAAAACAAGTTGACAATGCCTCGATTAAGCTAATCGATGATATCGAACTTTCGGCAAGCTGCGAATGTGTCGTCACAGCGCGGTTGGATGGACTGGAGCCAGATGGTGCCCCAGCCATGATAGAGCCGAAGAACCATGACCATGAATTGGGAAAAGGACTCCTTGTGGGTAAGACTCTTGTTAGATCCGCCAAAGAGGTACCCATCCGAGTTATCAACTTGAACGATCATCCAGTTCTTCTCCGAAAGGACACGGAAATGGGAAGTTTAGAACCGGTAATGGCCATAATTCACAAGATAAATGTTACGGAAACAGATGAGACCAACAAAATTGAACAATTAATGACAAAATTAGACCCCTCTTTGTCAAAATTAGAAAAGAAACAGGTAAGAGATCTACTTTACCGGTATAAACCTGTATTTGGTTCTAAAAGTAAACTGGGAAGAACTGATGTTGTACAACATAGAATTGACACTGGTGATGCACGTCCGATTCGACAGGTACCCCGAAGGATGCCTCAAGTTAAAAAGGAAGAAGCAGACAGAGCCCTTAAAGAAATGATTCAAAATGGCATAGTCGAACCATCCAGTAGTCCGTGGGCTTCTCCTGTGGTATAAGTGAGAAAGAAAGACGGATCAATGCGGTTTTGTGTCGACTATCGAAAGCTAAATGATGTCACTAAGAAGGACAGTTATCGTCTGCCAAGGATTGATGATGCCCTCGACGCTTTGGCGGGTTCTACTCTGTTTTCTATCTTGGACCTTAAAAGCGGATACTGGCAAGTTAAAATGAATCCTGCAGACAAAGAAAAGACTGCCTTTACCAGTGGATCAGGGTTATGGCAATTCACGGTCCTTCCATTTGGCCTCTGTAATGCTCCTGCGACGTTTGAACGACTAATGGAGAACATCCTGCGGGGTTTGTCATGGGAAACTTGTCTAGTTTATCTAGACGACATCATCATAATGGGTAAGACCTTTAAGGAACATTTATCTAACCTGGAAGAAGTTTTTAAAAGATTACAGAACGCTAGTCTAACATTGAATGTTAAGAAATGCCACTTGTTCCAGAGACAGGTCAACTATTTAGGACATAACGTAAGCAAGGATGGCGTTGCTGTTGACACCGCTAAGATACAAGCCGTTCAGGAATGGCCAATCCCTATCGACAAACATCAGCTCCGGAGTTTCTTGGGTCTTTGTTCCTATTACCGACGATATGTCAAGAATTTTGGAGACATCGCCAAACCCTTGACACGTTTGACAGAACAAGATAAGTCCTTCTGTTGGGATCAGGAATGTCAAAAGGCGTTTGAAATATTGAAGAAACAGCTTACGTCAGCACCTGTTCTTGCTTATCCACTTCCTGATGGTAAGCTTATTCTGGACACCGACGCCAGCAATGTGGGAATTGGAGCCGTCTTGTCACAGCTACAAGACGGTAAGGAAAGAGTGGTTGGTTACTTCAGCAAAACTTTATCGAAAGCTGAAAAGAATTACTGTGTAACTCGGAGGGAACTGTTAGCAGTTGTAAAATCCGTCGAACACTTTTATAAATATCTGTATGGCAGAAAATTCCTGATCAGCACAGACCATGCCAGTTTAAAGTGGCTACTTAGCTTTAGGAACCCAGAAGGACAGATAGCAAGATGGCTCGAAAAACTGCAGGAATATGATGTTGAAATCGAGCACAGACCTGGAACCAGACATCGTAATGCTGATGCACTTTCCAGAAGACCATGTCGACCTGATTGCCCCCATTGTACCCGTATGGAGCAGAACGAGGAAAAACTTGCCTTAGTTAAGGTTGTGCCAGAAGACGAGAGCTCTATGCTGAAGGAGCAACAAGAAAACGATCCTGTTCTGAGAAAGATTAGGGAGTGGAAGAGAATGGACCGTCGTCCGTTGTGGAGAGAGATATCCTCATCCTCTCCTGCTTTAAAAGCATACTGGTCCCAATGGAACTCTTTAATTTTGGACGGAGGGCTCGTTAAAAGACTTGTAGAAAATTCCGAGGGCACAGAAACAAGGAAACAAATAGTGGTCCCAAGAAATGCTGTACCGGAAATTTTAAAACAGATGCATTATGATAGTTCTGGAGGACATCTGGGTATCACGAAAACGCTGCAAAAGATCCGAGATAGATTTTACTGGGTAAATTGCACTAATGATGTTAAAGATTGGTGTCGTAAATGCACTACATGTGCTGCCAGTAACGGTCCGCACCGAAAACCGAAGGCGGAAATGCAGCAATACCTGGTTGGAAGTCCTTTTGAAAGAATCGCAGTAGATGTATTGGGGCCACTTCCACAGACCGATGTAGGAAACAAGTACATCTTTGTTGTAATGGACTACTTCACTAAATGGGTTAAAGCATATGCAGTTCCCAATCAGGAAGCCACCACTTTAGCAGATATATTGGTTGAAGAATTCGTAAGCCGATTTGGGGTACCACTAGAATTACATTCAGACCAAGGAAGAAATTTTGAGAGCAAGCTGTTTCAAGAAGTTTGCCAAAGATTAGGCATCCACAAAACAAGAACCACAGCGATGCACCCTCAGTCTGATGGAATGGTGGAACGAATGAACCGGACTATAACCAACTATCTGTCAAAAGTGGTGTCAGATTGTCAGAGGGATTGGGATCGACATATTTCACTATTTCTAATGGCAATTCGATCGGCCATCAACGAATCAACTGGCCAAACGCCTGCGAAGGTTCTGTTCGGTAGAGAAATGAGGCTACCATGTGACTTGGTGTTTGGTTGTAAACCTGGTGAAGAAATGGCACGTGAACAATATGTCGCCGACCTTCCGAATCGAATGGAGAATATACACAACCTGGTGCGTGGAAAACTACAATTATCTAGTGATCGGATGAAGAGGTACTATGACACACGGACAATGGAAAAGAGTTACCAAGTTGGAGATTTAGTCTGGCTCTATAACCCCGACGGCGTCGAGGTATTTGTCCCAAATTACAAAAGAACTGGGAAGGTCCTTACACCATCAAGAAGAAGATTAACGATGTCATTTATCGGATCGTGAAAATTCCCAGAGGGAAACCCGTCGTGGTCCATCATGATCGATTGGCGCCTTACCAGGGAAACCACAGTGGAGGTGCGCAGCAACTCCAAGAAGATGGTTTGGCTGGCTCAGAGAGTATGCGGGATTCCGATGTAGGAAATAACATTCCAGGAGGAATGAATCTAAGGAGGGGGCAGTGTAACGGGATAACCGTAAAGGAAGGGACCTTAATTTGAAAGATTGTTGTTGACAGTTGATTTTTAGAAGTTTGTAAAAAAATCAACTGACCATTTTAAATAATGTTTCTAAAAAATTCTAGAAACTTCTAAACACACTGACTAGATTAAATAATGTTGTATATAAGGGGATGCATGGGCAGTTAACGTCAGTTCAAGTCAAGTGTTCACAAGAGTTCATTGTATTGTCAAGTAGTTAGACGTTATCCAGCAGAGTTCAGTGTATCTTAACAATTTTGTAAATAAATTGTGTAAAAAGCCCCCATACGTGTTTGAATATGATGACAATGGTAGAACAAAAACAAATTGGTATACTAAATCTGTATGGTCTGAGAGATACCTTAATTTTAATTCTAATATCACTAAATCATATAAAAAAAGTGTAGTAAATAATCTTATTGATAGATCTATAAAACTTTCAGATCCTATACATAGACCTAAAAATATTCAAAAAATAAAATCTACATTAAATAACAACAACCATCCTAATACATTCTATAACCCTTTAATAAAAAATAGAATTAATAAACATTACAACTCTAACACTATATCCAATAATACACAACAAAATTATAAATTTATTTCAATTCCATATATAAAAGGTGTCTCCGACAATATTGCAAAAGTTCTTAAAAATGTTAATATTAAAGTTACCTATATACACTTTAGGAAATAAATTCTTCACTAACCTTAAACCTAAAATAGAAATTCCTAATCAAACCAACATAGTATATAAAATAAATTGTAAAGATTGTCCTTCTTCTCATACTGGCCAAACCAAACAATATTTAAATAAACGTATCTACCATCACAAATATGATATAAGAACAAAAAATGAATATTCCATCGCTCTTTTAAAATACTTGCAAAAGAAAATGACTTAACAAAACGAAGTTTTTTAGAAATGGTTGAAATAAAAAAAGATCCAAACAATATTAACTGTCAAACAGATATAAACAATTTATCACCTATTTATTTACTATTATTAAAATAATTGTAATGTCTTGTATTTTATTATTTTATTAAATAGTTATTTATGATATGAGTGTTAAAAGTGAGGTTTTATTTTGTGAGTGAAAACGTTTGTGAAATGAGCGGAGCGAATTGAACAATTTCACGAACAAAATAAAATCACTTTTAACATAAATACCATACAATGTTTTTTGTACAACTTCCCTATTGTGATAATGAAACGAGCGAATTTTCAATGACAATGAACCAAACCGTGTTAAAAGTAAACTAAACCGTGTTAAAAGTAAAGTTGTTTACATGGCAACGTGTTAAAAGTATTTTTAACACGCTGCTATGTAAACAATCGTTTTTAACATTGTTTGCTATCATTAAAAGTGTCACTTTTAATGACAGTTGTACAAAAAATATTTTACCCACCTATGTATGTTTATTAAAATAATTTTTTATGTCATTATAATATGTCATTCTGTTTTCCTTAAGTAATTTAATTGTATTATTATGTTTTTAATATTACTAATTTATAAATATTTTAGCACTTGAAAATGGCATAATTGCCGAAACATATGTAGTATTAATAAAAAAAAAAAAAAATTTAATAAAATATTGACGAAACCCAGGAATTATTACATTTAAAATTAGTCATGCCTATTATAAAATTTTTCGCTAGTATGACTTCAAATATGCTTTTTTAAGTGCTTTTTTAAGTAACTTTTTAGTGCGAAACATTGTGAACAAATTTCACATCTGAAAGGTTTTTCACCATTATGAATTTTAATATGCTGTTTTAAATGCCTTTTTTGTGTGAAACTTTTTGAACAAATCTTACATTCAAAAGGTTTTTCGTCAGTGTGAATTGGAATATGCTGTTTTAATTCACTGGATCGTATGAAACATTTTGAACAAAATTCACATTTAAAAGGTTTTTCATCAGAGTGAGTTCTAATATGCGTTTTTAAATCATAGGACCGACTGAAATTTTTTGAACAAACTGTACATTTAAACAGTTTTTCGTCAGTGTGAGTTATAGCATGCGCTTTTAAAGTATGCGAGTAAGTGAAACACTTTGTGCATATTTTACATTTAAACAGTTTTTCGCCAGTGTGAGTTCTAATATGCGCTTTTAAAGCATGCGAGTAAGTAAAACACTTTGTGCATATATTACATTTAAAAGGTTTTTCGCCAGTGTGACTTCGTGTATGACTTTTTAAATGATCATATCGGGTAAAACATTTTAAACAAATTTTACATTTAAAAGGTTTTTCGCCAGTATGAGTTCTAATATGCCTTTTTAAATCACTGGATCGTGTAAAACGTTTCAAACAAATTTTACATATAAAAACGTTTTTGCCAGTGTGAGTTCTAATATGCCTTTTTAAATCACCATATCGTTTGAAACAATTTGAACAAATTTTACATTTGAAAGGTTTTTTACCAGTGTGAGTTATCATATGGGTTCTTAAATAACTCATGCCTCTGAAACATTTTGAACAAGTATCACATCTGAAAGGATTTTGACTGGTGTGGGTTCTGATATGCTTTTTTAAATAATTATATGTGGTGTAACGTTTAAAACAAATTTTACAATTAAATTTTTTTTGCCGACTATGACACCTGCTATGGTCTTTTAAATTTTCAAGATTTTTTAAGTTAATGTATTTTTTAACAGAGCTACTATTCCTTCTAAAATTACCAAACTTTTCAGTATTAACTAAAAAGTGGTATATATAAAAATGGCTTAAAAAAAGTAATTTATGATTGAAAAATTCTCCACAAAACGAACAAGTCCCATAAAATTTCCGAAATTGAGGTTCCAATTTTTTTGCCGCAGCTAGGAAACCTGAAAAATAAACTCATATCAATAGTAGGTAATGTTTATTTTGCTACCATTAAATAACCTTTATAAAAGAAATAATAATAACTATAATAAAAATATGTGATTTTTTATTAAAATTTCTTTAAAGTGTATTTTAATTCAATACTTCAATAACCCACTTGTTTCTGTAACTTAACCATCATTAAAATTTCTTATGCTTATACTCTAGTCAACATCTTCAAAAACGTGAAAAATTAAAATAAAGGTCCTAAAAATATGAGCGATAGCTCATTGGATTCGGAATCACCTCTAGAAAAATGTTTTTGAAGGAAAAGTGTGCAGGCAAAAAATTGCAATTGTTATTAACAAATAAGATGAAAAAAACAGATGTTTATGTTTTTGTTAATAACTCGAAAAATATTAATATTTAAGCAATTTTGAAAAAAGCTCGTTAAAGAGAAGGAAATTTCCGAAAAAAAAGTCCGTCCTCCCGGAACTCTATCTTCATTATTTATAACTTTAATTTGACGTTGAAAATGGGGCTTTGAGCGGCTTTTACGGCATACGCGCGCTACCGCTAAACGGTGTTTATCAGATAAAATATTTTTTTTATGACATAAAATGTTATTTTAAAAATTTGAAAAAATTCCAGTATTTTCCTAACACTTAAAAGAATCTAAATCAGTTGAAAAAAACATTTTATCACTGTTTTTCAAAAAGTTATTCAATTGTTAACTAACAAATTTTTTCCTAATATCTGTTGACATAAACAATGGGATAAAAGGTATACATAATTGGCCTAAAAATTTGAAACTTTGTAGAGCCCTTTTCATATGTATACTTTACAAGATTCTGTGATAAATGTTTATAAAAGTTTATTAATTTGTTAATTATGATTTTTCATAACTATTGCAAAATATTGCGAAAAAGTAAAGAAAAATATAGAATTTTTCCAAATAAATGCATGTAGTACCTAATAAACAATAAATACGAATTTGGTCTTAGAATTATTTAAAAGAGAAACTTATTTTCTATAAAAAACTCCTGAATATCCTTTATCATATCTCCAATAGTTTAAAAGATATATAATTTTTTTAATTGGCAAGTTATTTGGCGCTACAGTTAACGTGACGTATGATATTAGAAAGTATTATTAACAAATTAATAAACTTTTATAAAGATTTATCGCAGGATCTTGTAAAGTATACATATGAAAAGGGCTCCACGAAGTTTCAAATTTTTAGGCCAATTATTTATATCTTTTATCCCATTGTTTATGTCAACAGAGAAAAGGAAAAAAAAATTGTTAGTTAACAATTGAATAACTTTTTGAAAAACAGTGATAAAATGTTTTTTCCAACTGATTTAGATTCTTTCAAGTATTAGGAAAATATTGGAATTTTTTCAAATTTTTAAAATAACATTTTATGTCATAAAAAAAATATTTTATCTGATAAACACCGTTTAGCGGTAGCGCGCGCATGCCGTAAAAGCCACTCAAAGCCCCATTTTCAACGTCAAATTAAAATTATAAATAATGGAGATAGAGTTCCGGGAGGACGGACTTTTTTTTCGGAAATTTCCTCCTCTTTAACGAGCTTTTTTCAAAATTGCTTAAATATTAATATTTTTCGAGTTATTAACAAAAATATAAACATCAGTTTTTTTCATCTTATTTTGTTAATAACAATTGCAATTTTTTGCCTGCACACTTTTCCTTCAAAAACATTTTTCTACAGGTGATTCCGAATCCAATGAGCTATCGCTTCTATTTTTAGGACCTTTATTTTAATTTTTCACGTTTTTGAAGATGTTGACTAGAGTATTACTTAAAATTACTTGCAAGAAACCCAATGTTTCTGACAACAGCTTAAACATTTTTAACAGTTTTTTTACCAAATTTTCAATTGAATCAATGACGAAAAATAAAAAATATGTATCTATAAAAATGAATTGCTGTTTGTTATTTAGTTCCATTAACTCCTATTGGATAGATAAGATTATCGATACAAAACTATACCATCATTTCGCATCTAGCTTGTTCAGACTCCTGATAGATGGTGTCGTATTTCTATCCGTAAATAATGCAATTTAGAAGGGTAATTTGAATTTGTCTTCGTCCGAAATATAATAATAAGTATTAAAATATGATTTAAAAAAATAATGAAAAACTGATAAAACTGGAAAAAATAAGAAGAAGCAAAAAATCAAATAAATTGGTTAAAAAAATGAAATAAGTGAAACGAAATAAAAACAGTTAATGTAAAAAACGGGTAACAAACGATAAAATAAAGAAAAATGGATAATAATAAAAAACAGAAAAAAAAAAGTACAAAATAAACAAAAAATAGTTATTTGTGACACAAGGACGGAAAATGACACTTTGCAAGAGCGAGTAAAGTTGTGTAGCCGAGGTGCGTAGCACCGAGGCAAAACAATACGAGCACTTGCAAAACATTTTCCGGACGTGTAACACACACTATTTTTTGGTCCGACCAATTTTTAATATTTTTAAAAGTTCAAAAACTTTTTACTTTGTGACATACAAGTTTAGGTGTTTATTTACATCTATTGCACGATTAAAAGAATTAGTAATAAGAAATTATTTTCTGATAATCGATTTCAAGATCCTTAATTTTTATACATACGAATAATAAGCAGCACAGTAAAAATTGTTGTATTGAAAATAATAACATTAATATCTAATAATTTTATATAAAAATAGTAGAAACAATAAACTATTATGGTTCAATGAGCAAAAATAAAATCGAGATTATGTATTTTCATAATCGGATGATAAGTAGTTGTAAATTGACATAAATGTCAAATTTAAAATAAAAGTTGTGAGAGAAATTAAAGGTAAATTACAATCCTGCTTACATTTAGAAAAAGCTATTTGTTCCAAATAAAATGAAGGGCTTTCTGCAGTAACACAACTTTATTGTTTAAATTTCAAATTATGAAAATGGTAAAAAATTGTGAAAACTCAAAAAACCGTCCCTTCATTACCAGTATGACAATTTAAACTCTTTTATGTTTTTTTGTTATCAGATTTTTAACTACTTGATAATAAAGGGATTAACATACAGTATGTTTATAAAATAACTAAAATAATATATTTCACACTCCACCCCAGTGCAGCAATCTCAAGGAGAGATGTGAATTGCTGCACTTCCGTGTTTGTCATTGCATGAAAGAAGTGCAAGTTTTACGACAGGTCTTTCAAATATTCCTTGTTTTGTTTGTGCTTTTGCTCTTCTTACTTGTCCATCTGAACCAGTTCTTACTTCAATTATTCGACCCTTAGGCCAATTGCATCTTGGAAGATCTTTATCACAAATTATTACAAGATCTCCCACTGCTAAAGGTTTAGTTTGTTTGTGCCACTTAGTTCTTAACAATAGATCCGGAAGGTATTCGCTCACAAAACGTTGCCAACATTTGTTTGCGGATTGTTCTCTGTAAATATAGTTAAATTTTAACACTTTAGAATTATCATCCAATTGTCCCAGAGGTTTATCCCCATTTGAACATCCAATTAAAAAATGATTTGGCGTTAATGCTTCTGATTGTTCGGAGTGGAAGATAAGTTAATGGTCTACTATTTACAATATTCTCTGTGGCTATAAGGCAGCTTCTAAGTAGTTGATCAGAGGGTGTTTTTGAAGCTAAGGCAGCGTATAATGATCTTTTTACGGCTTTCACCAATCTTTCCCACGCTCCACCCATATGAGGCGCTAAAGGGCAGTTAAAATGAAATGATAAATCAGGACTAACAAATGAATCACTTATGAGCTGAGGATCTATCTTTTTGAGTTCTTGTCTCAGAATTCGTTCAGCTCCAACAAAATTTGTTCCATTATCACAGTATAAATGTCGTGGTCTACCTCTGCGATTCATAAAATTAGTAAGGTTCAAGATAAAACTGTCAGCGTCCAATTTATGTGCTACTTCTACGTGTATTGCTCTTGTTGTTAAGCAAGTGAATAGAACCCCCCATCTCTTCTCTGTTCTTCTACCAACTGTAACATTAATTGGACCGAAATAGTCCATTCCTGTAAAGGTAAATGTGCAGTGAATGTCGATAATCTACAATTAGGCAAAGGAGACATTTCAGGTGCTTCCGGTCTGGCGTTTCTAATTTTACATGTCTGGCATTTATTTCGGATCTTTATGAGACATCTTCTTAAACTTGGAATATAAAATTTTTGTCTTAAACTATTGATAACTGTTTCATGATTCTGATGCTGATAAATTTCGTGATAATAGGAAAGAATTAGACTGGTTAAATGACTTTCTTTAGGTAGTATTATCGGTCTTTTTGTATCATTTCCAATGTCTTGAGCAGCATCTATTCTTCCCCTTATACGAAGTAACCCATCTTTATCTAGATATGGAGATAATCTATATAGGCTACTAGATTTTTGGGTGGTATTCTGAAACTGATTAATAGCGTTAGAACTTTTTTTAAGATCATTTATCTCTTTATTGAAAAATTTAGATTGAACCATTCGTATTAAAGCATTTCTAGCTAGCAGCAATTCTTCTGATGTTAATATGTGAGCAAATTTTGTTTTGTTAAGATGTTTATCTTTGACTATTCTTATAAATTTATAAACAAAACCCATGGTTCGTAACACTTTAAGGTACTTACTGAAGTTTTCTATACAAACAATTTGATCCAAAATATTGTGGGCTGTTATGATTTCCTTTTCTGTTGCTTCGGATTTTTTTAATAATTCAGGTACTATATCAGCTGGCCAAAACTGTTCCTCGTGATATAAAAATTCTGGACCTTTAAACCACCTTTCAGAATTGTTTAATAATGGCAATTTAGACCATTTCGTTGCTTCATCTGCAACATTGTGTTTTGTAGAAATATATCGCCAATTTGAAATTATGGAATTATCTTGAATTTCTGCAACCCTATAAGCTACAAATTTACTTAGACCAATAAAATATGTTTTTGATTTTTATAGTCAAATGATCATGTATATTTTTAGCAAACCTAGCTCCCATAACAGAACTATCTAATTCTAAACGCGGAATTGTTTGGATCTTAATAGGAGCAACACGTGTTTTAGCACCAATGAGTGTGCATTCTATTAAATCCTTGTTTTGAATCCTTATATACCCAACAGCTGCACAAGCGTATTCACTTGCGTCTACAAACATATGTAGCTGGACTATAGTGTCAGTCCAATTCTGAATTTTATTTAAATAGCATCGAGGAACTGCAACGTTTGTTATATATTATTTAAGTTGTTTCAACCATGTTAACCATTTACAAAATTGGTCTTCATTGATAGGTTCATCCCAGGATAAGTTACTTTTCCAAATCTGTTGTAAAAGAATTTTTAGATATATTAAAAAGTTGGAAATTAGTCCAAGTGGATCATATATTGACATTAATATTTTTAAAATTTCCCTTTTGGTTGGTTTCTTTTCACCATCTAATATTAATTTATTACCTTTGTTGTAGCAGAGAGAAAATGTAAAACAGTCGATGTTTAAATTCCACCACATTCCAAGTACCTTTTCTAATGTTTCTTGGTTAACATCCATATTTAATTTAGTTTCATTTTCTGATGGGTTAGGGTTATTATTCATCTCAATAATAAGTCTTCTTAAATTAGATCTCCAGTTTCTTATATCGAAATTTGCTTTAGAGTGAATTAACTGGACTTGTTTTGCAAGCTTAATAGCATGTTCTTCAGTATCTGCACAATCCAGTAAATCTTCTACATAGTGGTTTTTAATAATACACTCCACAGCTCTAGGGTAAATTGCTGAAAAATTTTTAGCATTAGTATTTTTTACAAATTGTGCACAACTTGGAGAACATGCTGCGCCAAAGGTCACGACAGTCATCACGTAAGTATCAAGATTTCCAGAATGTCCATTTCTCCATAAGAATCGTTGGGCATGTTGATCTTGTTCGATAATTCCAATCCTGAGAAACATCTCCTTTATGTCAGCGGAAAATCCGAATTTTCTTTCACGGAATCTTAATAAAATGCCTAATAACGGAGCTAATTGGTCATCATCTTTTAACAGCATGGAATTTAATGATATTCCTTCAACTTTAGCTGCGGCGTCCCAAACAATTCTAAATTTTCCTGGTTTATTTGGATTTATTACTGGAAAAATAGGTAGGTACCATATGTTCTTATGTGGCTGGGAAATTTCTTCTAGAGTTAGTTTTCGTACGTAACCTTTATTTACGAAATCCTGTATTTGTTGATTCATTTTAGTTCCAAGTTCAGGATTATGTTTAATTTTATTTTCAATACAATACAGTCTACTACGAGCCATGTCTTTACTATAAGGTAAGACTATGTTTTCGTATTTCCATAGTAAACCAATCTTATATTTATTTTCATCATTAACTAAGGTGTTTTCTTGTAGATATCTAGCCCTCTGCAACTCTTTGGAAATGGGCACGTTTACATTCTGAACGCCTAAACTTTCGATTGAAAAATACTTTTTTACTTCATCAAATAGTGTTTGATTACTCATGTCATCTTTGGTGCAATCACATATGTGGTAGTTGTAAGTAAATAATGATTCAGATTCATTGCATTTCGTAGATGCGGATAGTGCAAAAACTGTCCAACCCAGCCTACATTTTGCCGCTATTGCTTCACCTTCATTACCTTCTTTGACTTTTAAAGGTAAGGCCAAATCCCATTTTTCTAAACCAAGTATTTGGGGATTAGCGTTGGTGTATGACTGGACAGGTAAATTTTTTAAATAGTTGTAATTTCTTTGTAGCTCCGAAAATTCAATTGTTTGCATTGGCAACTTTAAACTATTTACAGTTCGTGCTGTTCTATACTCGAAATTTTTGGCTCCTTTGAAATCCCCTGAGATGGTTATGGAAACTTGTTCAGATTGTGTCTCAAGACGTTGATAATTACTTGTCCATTTTAAACACAAAACTTTAGGCTCTAATTGATCAGCAATACTTTGTTCTAATAGTGTTACAGAAGAACCTTCATCTAAGAAAGCGTATGTTGAAATTTCTTTCGTACCATTTTTTAGTATAACTGGCATAATTCGAAAACGAATGTTTTGTGTTTGAATTATGTTCAGAGGTATGGAAACAGAATCGGGAACAATGGGAATACATTGAGATCCAGTTGGTGTTCGGTTTTTCTCATCGTTGTGAAGGAGTGGATGATGTTTTAGTACGCAATTATCTTTATCACATTTAACAGGATACTTGCAAGGAAAACGGTGTCTTTTCAAACATAATTTACATAAGTTTAGTTTCTTTAAGGTTTTCCATCTTTCATTTATTGTTTGTTGCTGGAATGTTTGACAATCTCCTACAAATCTACATTGACCAACACATAACTTGCAGGATTGTTGAATATTTGGGAGTACAGTGATAGATGGAGTAAGTGGACTACAACTAGGATTATGTGTATGCGAGTCGCCAATTTGTCTTTGAGATCGGGTAGGATCAGTAGAGGTTAAAGTTGGTAGAGCTGTACATAAGTTTTTTGCCATAATATAAAGCCAATCTGCAAAGTCTGGTAATCCATTGAAATCGTGAATACCACTACGATAAAATGCCCAATTAATCTTGACTTGTGATGGTAATTTATTCACTAATTCTTGCATCAGTATGGGATTATTAAGATACTCGTTTACGCCGGAAGTCTTTAGAGAAGCACATAGATTTTTAATTGAAATGGCATATTCAATTAAGGTTTCTAATTTTTCGGCTTTAGGAGAAGGTTTCCTTCGAATAGAATTTATATGAGCCTCTAGAATTTGCTCTGGTCTTCCAAAGAGTAATTTTAATGCCTCAATGATTTCAGGAACACACTCTGGTAAAATAAGTAACGAAGAAACAGCGTTTTTTGCAGGACCTTTTAGGCAAGATTGTAATCTTAATAGATTTTCCGTATTATCAAAGCCACATAACTGTGTAGATCGTTCATAGGAGCTTATAAATAGCGGCTAATCATTTATATTACCATTAAAGACTGGTAAATCTTTGGGTGTTGATCTTCTGGCTGCACACTATTGTGGTGTTAAAGTTGTTTGTTTATTTAGCATTTCATAGGGCAAGACATCATTTGGATGGTGCAAAGTTGAAAATTTATTAACAGCATTATGTTCATTTGATAAATTTTCAATTTGAATGGAAAGTAGTTTATTCGAGATAGGATCTGAGGCTTTTACATCGTTTTCATCTACATCCTGGCTATTATCTGAATCTTCATCCAGAAGAGCTATTTGTTGTTTGACGAGTTTTATTTCTTCTTGTAGAAGTTTAAGTTTTAACTGCTTTTTACTATTTAAAGAGGATGAACTCTTTACACTTTTCTTAGCTGTCTTACTAGTTGACTTAGCCATATTTGGTACCTTGGTGATATGTGACCTTGATGACGCTGATGGTTGTTCAGATATAGATAATATGTGGTTACATTTGGGACACTTCCAATTATCATCGTTTATTATATTCTCTATACCATCTATTGCTTGTACACACTCATAGCAGCACCATCTTTTACATTGGGTACACTCCACCATATTAGTCTCACGATATGGTTTGCAACAAATTGGACAGGCATCTATAGTAGTCTTTGAAGACATGTTTAATAGTGATTGTTGATAATTCGTTCTTTTATGTCAAATGAATACTTATTAGGTTTTTTGAGAATTTTGTTCCAAATAAAATGAAGGGCTTTCTGCAGTAACACAACTTTATTGTTTAAATTTCAAATTATGAAAATGGTAAAAAATTGTGAAAACTCAAAAAACCGTCCCTTCATAACCAGTTTGACAATTTAAACACTTTTATGTTTTTTTGTTATCAGATTTTTAACTACTTGATAATAAAGGGATTAACATACAGTATGTTTATAAAATAACTAAAATAATATATTTCACACTATTAGTTTAGTATATTATACGCTGTTTTTAAATAAATTTAATGAAAATTTGTATTATTCATTATATAAGTATTTGTAACGACTCATAGCGCCATCTGTTTAGATAATCTAAAAGGTACTTTGACGGCCTAGGCCGGAAAATGTCATTTTCCGGACGATTTTGAAGTAATTAATAGTATTGTTTCTGGACGGAGGACCAAAAAAAAACTGAAAACACATGAGAAAGTGTGATAAAATTGTCAAAAACAAGAAAAAAATTGTTAAAAAGAAAAATGAGAAAATGGTTATTGCATAGGCATAGGCTTACGTTTTTTCCTAGAATATACATATTTTGATGGTTTGCTCTGTTTGTCGATTTTCAGCCAAAGTATGGATGTTTAAAAACAGGGAAACCAAATGTACGTTGTAGAGTTTCGGTCTTAATTATGATATTACTCTTTGTTTCTTGAATATCCTCATTTGACTCAACACTTTCAGTTTTTATATTTTCGTTGCTTATCAACACAATGTTACTTTTAGTTGAAGATATTTTTTCTACAAAATTTTCCGTTTTGATCTTACAAAGGACAAACTCATGCACATTCTCGAAATCGAGTATAGATTCCTTAAAATATTCTACATTACATTGAGAAAAGAAAAACACAACACAAAATACCTCTAGCATCACATGCGGGATCGAGGGTCGAGAAAAGGGTCTCACTTATAGATCGACCGCTGTTATCAGTCAAAGACTCTTTAACCAAAAGTTAATGAAAGAATATGTAAGAATAATAAAAATGTAAAATATTTTAATTTGGGGAATTTGTTATAGCATCACTGTTTCTTTATTTTAAAAATCGATTGAAAAAATAAGTAATGATATAATCATAGAACATAGAACTTACATTTTTTCCTAGGACGTATTTTGATGGTTTGCTCTGTTTGTCGATTTTCAACAAGGATTTCATTTTTAAAAACAAATTCTGTCTTAATTTCGATATCACTGTTTCTTTCTTGAATATCCTCATTTGATTCAATATTTTCGTTTTTTATATTATCTCTGCTTTTTAACACAGTATCACTTTTAGCTGGACAAACTTTTTCTACATAACTTTCCGTTTTGATCTTAGAAAGATCGAATTGATCAAAGTTCTCAAATTTGAGTTTACCTTCCTCAATATCAATTTCTTCGGTTTTAATATCAGATAACAATCCTTTAGAATTACTTTTGAATTGATCAAAGTTCTCAAATTTCAGTTTACATTCCTCAATATCAATTTCTTCGGTTTTAATATCAGATACCAATCCTTGAGAATTACTTTCGAATTGATCAAAGTTCTCAAATTTGAGCTTACATTCCTCAATATCAACTTCTTCGGTTTTAATATTAGATAATCCTTTAGAATTACTTTTGATTTCATTTTGCATTAATGAATTTGATACATCTCTAGAAACATCCATTTTCTATAAATTTCTGGTTGTAATCAGCAATAGTGTGCAGTGTGTGATCTGAAATTAAAATTGAGGCTAGGTTATAGTTCATTTTTTTTGTAGCGTATTATTACAATTTCAAACATTATCAATTGATTTCGATTAAGTGATATGTTAATTACTTATAGTTTCTGAAAGTTTGAAAACTTGCCCTTTGCTAGTATTGGATATTTTTTATAATTTGCATTTTCCACATACGAATCAAAGGCATGCTCTTTATAATTGTTAAAAATATTTTGGGAATACATTAAAAGGTAATATTTATGCCTACTTTTCTCTTCAAATTACATCTCTAAAGATCATTAGACTGAGAAATAAACCTCAAACAAAATATATTTTCAGATGCAACTTACCAAAAGAGCCTTGTCCTTGGACGATTTTGATTCTTTTCCAACAAAGCATAAACGCAGTTTGCTCGATTGACATCAGACCTAGCACCAGAGATAATATATAATATTATTAGGCTAGGTTTTATTTGCGGATCCTTCTAAAAACGTCTGACCGCGCAGGTCTCTGCGCATTGAAATAAAAACCTAAATTCACCTCATTTCTGCGCGAGAAATTCAAATTTCCATGCATTGTTGCCCGATTAATTGTATATCTGTAATAATCGGAAACTTGTAAAAATACTGAAATATCACAAAATATGTTGTTCTATAGTAAGTTATAGTAAAGCATAAAAACGGATTTTCTTGTTCTGTCCATGACTCTAAATTGACGTGTTAGGTAGAATGTTTTGTAAACAAACATGTTGGTTAGAAACTTAGAATTTCTGTATTCTGAGAAAGTATATCATGGAGACTAGACAAGGAGTACGCACTCGACCGGGAGAATTGCCAAAATCTGTCCACGGTATCGTACATATTAGGTTTACTTTTTTCACCACTAGCGTCGCTAGTGTTCCTTTTGTACCGGTATGAATATAGACAATTAAATAATCGTGAATTATTAAATTGGTTTTTATTATTTATATCTGAATGATCGAACTATTTTTTTCATTGTGTAAATAAATGAATAATAAAATAATTAAAAATTATTTATTTGATTTCAAACTACGTCCTCATTGGTCGTCATCTTGGTACAAATGGAACACCAGCGCCCTCTTATTTTAGTAGCCCTATTTGCATACATGTAGTTCGTACTCCTTGTCTAGTCTCCATAAAGTACATGTTGAAAACTTTTAAAAATATTCTAATTTTAATAGTGTTAAAGTTTTGTTTGTTCTCTTTGTTTAATTAATATCATGTTAGATAGAAAACGAATATACATACACAAAATTTGTGATCACAATCAAAGATTTTGATTGTGTGTTGATCGTTTTATTCATTGGATAAAATTAAATAAAATAAATTACGAATTAATCATGAAATTTAAAAGCTATTTTTAAAATTATAGTCAGATATTTAAAACTATTTTTTTGGATCAATAATGGTAAGCCATGTCGTAGGTAAAGTGTAATATTTAAAAACATGTTTATAGTCTTTAAAAAAAAGCAATATTATAATAAAATTAATTAAATTAAAATCAGCGATTTATCAATGTGGCTATTTGAAAAAAATAATGAGTATATTCTTGAGAGTAAAGGACTTGTTACAATAGTCTAAAAAAAGCGATTTTTTTGTTTACTTATAAATGAATACGAATATCGGAAATTATAATGAACTCAAAAGTGATCTGTTGTAATAGTAATCTAACTTTAATTTATTAATCTATTTACAACGCCTGTTATAGTAACTGAAATTTAATAATTAGAGTTTCCAAAAATAAAAAACAAAATGAATGTAACAATGTTTAATTTACAAAATAAATAAAAGATAAAAATATTAAAAATATAACATTTTATTTTTACCATATTTTGTAAAACTTTTTTTTTGTATAAACGTATTAAAAAGTCATAAAATAAATCTTTTTTGTACATATTATACAAGACATTTCACAATTCATCAAAGATTTGTTATACTTGATACATTGA
Source organism: Altica lythri (assembly GCA_964028335.1). NCBI lineage: Eukaryota > Metazoa > Arthropoda > Insecta > Coleoptera > Chrysomelidae > Altica > Altica lythri. The sequence goes on from OZ034811.1 coordinate 3,855,174, forward strand.
AATGAAAACTATTCCAGTCTACAATTCTTATTCCATAAAATATGTTTTTCCAAAATAACTAATATAACAAATTTTGAATACCATCAGACATAGATATCATAGATTTACTTAAAATTTTGAAACCCAAATGTATTGTATTGTCAACTACAAGGCCACAACCCAGCAAACATGTACACGTGGGCCTCTAGAGGCACTTTAAAAACAACCGACGGACAACACAAGTGGGCCACAATCATAATACGTCGCTGGCCCGGCTAGCTCGTGTCGCGATGGCCACCAGTAGGCCTCCAGACTACCACCCGCTTCGTTACATAGCGGGACTTTAGCGGATTGACTAAGTTAGGGTAAACTGATATTGCATCGTACAGATTATGGTGCGATTGCGGGTATCCTACTAATCAACCGCCGGCATCCCACTGTTGGGGCTTAATCAATGATTTATCCAAATCTACAGGGTATATATATATAGATTTAACAATGAAAAACATGATGACTAAAATAAAGACATATTATGAAAAATAAAAAAAATATTCCATAGGTATACAATATATATATAAATATAAAAAAATATGTTCATATTGTTTCATGAGCTATAACAATGAGACATCCTATACTAAAACAAAATATAATAAAAAATAAAAAAAAACATTCCATATATAAATAAAAAAAAATCTATTCTTTGGGTAGCAGGTACTGTTCAAATGAAGATCATATCATATCATTTTTGAGCATTTCTCTTTGCTCGACCTCCTTCGCGGTCACCAGCAGTTCTTAGCCATGCCTTGATAGTCGTTTCAACACTATTAATTGTACAATCCTTTGACATGGGATTCTTCCTAACTGACACTACAAGAATTTGTAATAAGTATATGAATTTTTATCGAAAGCAAATTCATGTTTCAAATATGAAATATGGCCCATGATTCGAAGAGAAACCCCAAGGCATTCCCATAATAATGTATTTGTGTACTTTCCAAAGACAGTCTATAACAAACCTCTGAAGATATATCAAGAGCCAAAAGAACTTACCATGTATCAATTGAATCAAGTTTTTGAGATCTTTGAAACCATTTTTCTCATTCCGCCCTGTCCAATTTGTCTGGATTGCCAATTCATTAGTAATTAAATTACAGAGAATTTTTCTGCATGTTTCGTTTTCATCCTTTCCTCCAATGTATTGTAGCATAGAACACTAAAATTAAAAATAATAGCAATAATAGACATAGGCAGTGAAGTAGAAGATTAAATGCAGCTGCTAATAATTTGAATTATTATATTGCCCATAATTCCAACATACACATGTTTGAATGTCTTAGATTAGCACAATTTCAAAACCAAGACAGAGAAAATACACTTTCATAGCCTATACAGTTTAAATGTTACTTCATCCCATTTTTTCAAACAATGAATGGAAGTGGACCTACCATTTCAGCAAATTTAGTTTTGTTTGATAAATCATCATTTAATTTTGATAAATCATCAAAATTGTTTACTTTTTCCACCTCTCCAGTAGTCACCTGCCTCTCTTCTTAATCCACAAACAATCTTATCAGATGGTTGGTATCTTCTTTAATAATTCTCAATTGTCTCATAACTTCTGTTAGCAATTCTAAAAAATAAAACAGACCATTATTTTTATTCAATGAGGAAAATGACTATTTACTAACTTTTATTCTCATCACATCCTGTGCATGATGGTGTACTTAATTTACCACTGCTAGTAGTTGATATTTCATCCAAATCAATTGTTCTTTCCAGGTATCTTTGTGATGTACTTATATTTGGCACATATTTTTCGTGGGGTGCAATTTTTGTTGTTTTTATTGATCTTTGTGATGTACTTCCACAACTTGAAGTAGTGGAGTTTTGATATTTTTTTGAATTTTCCAAATTAGTTAAAAAATTTTTTTGTAGTGGAACTTGTGGAATATCAATGTCACTACTATCACTCTCATAGTCGTTGAAATTTTTTTTCTTAGGTTTCCTTCTACTTTCACTTTCAATTTCAGACTCAGTCTGAGACTCAATTTCCAGTCGTTGTAATTTTGAACGAGCCTTGAGGTAATCATCTGAAAAATAAAAATTTCAATAGTTTTCAATAATTCATATTTCAATGGAATACTAACCAGTAGTAAATTTAACCAGAATAGGACATTTCATACATTTATCTTCTTGTAATGTCCAGTGGTTTTGAACAGCTCTATATCTTTTAGCAGATCACTTCGAAAATAAGAAGGCCAATAACAAAACAAACAACCATCATCCTCGAATATCCAGGAACTAGATATTATGGCCATAGATACTGCCCCTGTTTTATCTCGTTCATTTGGGAATTCTACTACAAGATACAGGGTTTTCTAGAGGAAACATTATGATGGTATATGACGATGCAACAAATAATGTGTCTATTTACTTTTCTGTGTTTTCGGACATATTATCTGCTCGTTCCTTTGCTCCACCTTGCCACCACGAGACAACACACACTATAAAATATTTCAGTATTTTATGCACAACACCAATCACAACACAACCATAAAATAGATGAACACAACTAGGTTAGGTTGATTATCAACACAACGGCTAGCAAATATTTTTTTCTTAACCATCCGCACGAGTCCTGCCGCCTGACGAGTCCTAGAAACTTGCGTTTGCGCAGTTTCTCAAATGAGTGATTGAAATTTGAAATGAAAGTCGTGTTTTCTAACCTCAAAAACTTTTATATACTTTTTTTATCATTTGATATAAGAGTACGTTTTGTGGTTTTTGTTTTAAATAAATACCTATTTGATTTTCACGATTTTGTCGATTATAGACATATAATGGATTTGAAGAGAACTAATTGCTATGCCCTTTACTTTTCTGATTTTTCGAAGGTTGGTATCAAAAGTTAAGTTTTCAAAGAAAACAAATTGAAAAAAAAATATTTTGCTCTTTTAGAAAACAGAAAACAATTCTCTATCTTTTAGTGAAAAGTCTGTTAAAGCAGCTAAAACATGGCAGGCTTTAGAAGAAACAGAGAAAAATGTAAGTACTTACATTTATTACTTAAAAAAATTAGTTTTGTATTAAATCTATTTATTTTGTTTTTAGAAATACAGAGCCCTATGTGAAAATCACTCTGCTTCCATTGAAACTAGCGTGGTGGCTGCTTCCAGAAAACTTTAATAAATTTTATATTGACAGCATCACAAAAATAGCAAATAGCATCGAAATTAGACAACAAAATCTTACAAATGAATTGCAGATCAAGGAAAATTCAAAAAAGCTATCAAACTTTCAGAAAGTAAACTTTAACACACTTAAGAAAATTGTATTTTCGTTAAAAAATAAAAGTACAAGTGATGAATGTGTCAGTGTAAAATTGTTAAAAGATTTATTTTGTGTTGTTGGGTATCCACTGTTAAATTTGATAAATTTAATTCTTGATAAAGGCCGTTTTCCAATAGAGTTAAAGACAAGTGTCGTTATCCCTATTGCTAAGGTACCATCTCCGACGCGTCCAGAGGATTGCAGGCCGATAAATTTATTGCCAGTAGTAGATTAAAATTGTCGAAATAGTCATAAGGGACCAGTTGAAGAGCTTCTTCGAAGAAAATCGGTTATTGTATGAAGGTCAATCTGGTTTTCGTGAGAAGCATTCTTGTGAAAGTGCGGTTCAGCTTGTGTGTGCAAAGTGGAGAGAAGAAATAAATGTCGGTAAAGTTGTGATAAGTGTTTTTGTGGATTTAAAACGTGCATTTGAAACAATAAATAGAGATAGACTATTGCAGAAATTAGCTTCTTTTGGTGTAGGTTCTAAGGCTTTATCTTTGTTAAAAGACTATCTAAGTGACAGATATCAAAAAACTAGAATAGATGGAGTAACATCTTCTAAATTATTAAATGCTTTTGGTGTACCCCAGGGTAGTGTTCTAGGTCCGCTGCTATTCATAATTTATATAAATGATCTGCAAAAAGATTTAAAAAACTCTCTTGTCAATTTATTTGCTGATGACACAGTGATATCAATATGTGGCAGCGACCCTAAAACATTGACTTGCATTTTAAATGATGAACTAAACATACTATTTGATTGGCTATGTATAAATAAATTAAAGTTAAACACAGCAAAAACTAAATGTATGGTATTGGGATCAAAAGTAAATTGTTTAAGATATTATTCAAGTAATTGTAAAATTTGTATAAATGGCGAGGAGATTGAATTTATTAATGAAATAAAATACTTAGGAGTATTAATTGATCCTCAATTAAAATTTTCAAACTTTGCTGACTATTTATGCAAAAAGTTAGGGAAAAAAATAGGATTTTTCTATAGGGTATCACAAGTTTTGTCACAGTGGGCAAAAATTTTAGTTTATAATTGTATATTGAGACCTCATTTTGAGTACTGTATTTCACTTTTGCTTTCTTGTCCTAAACAACAAATACAAAGACTACAAATTTTGCAGAATAGATGTATGCGCATAATTTTAGGATGTAATATTTATACACCGATAGACTCAATGCTACAAAAATTAAATTGGTTGACACTAGAGGAAAGCATTAAAAAGGCAAACATTCTTTTAATATATAAAATGTGTCATGATAAAGTTCCTAAATATTTGACAAAACTTTTAGTTACTCGTCAGGAAATACATAATCGGGAATTAAGATCTAAGGACCAGTTTAATATTAATTTTACAAACAAATCTTTTTTAATGGGAAGTCTATTAAACGAAGGTGTTCGAATTTTTAATGCTTTGCCGCAAAACATAAAAGACATTGAGTCTATTGATAAATTTAAAGTACATGTTTTCAATTATCTTTTAAACTCTAGAGTAACTGTAAAACCTAAATTTTAATTAATATAAAAGTAAATGTTTTGTTACTAGCTTATGTAGCTAAATAAATAAAGATTCATTCATTCATCCATTGAAACTAGCTTGGTGGCTAATAAAAGTCAAGTAAGGTTTTACTAAATTATAATTTAAATAAACATATTGGCAAAATATTTTGTTACAACTTCAGAATGTTAATTAGTTTTATATTTTCTAGGTAAAATTATTCAAAATTCAGAAAAGGTAATTGAATGTTGTTTTGGTAATTTTAAGGGTTGTGCTAGCTATAAAAAGATAATTGTTATGTAGTTGTATAAATTTATTTGCTTGGCTTCAAAAAGGTGAATGGTTTCTGGTATAAGGCGTTTATTTGTTTTTCTTCTAAATTACCATCTTTTTTATTTTCTATACTATATTATTTTTATCCTATTCTTACATTCAGTTAAACTTTCAAGTATTAGGGCTAGTGACGAGTGTAGCCGAGATATCAGGCCTCTCAAGGAGAGCGTCGTGGCTCTTATTTTGCTCTGAATATATGCCTATGTAAGACAGGAAAAAACTAATATGGTATACAATTCTTGTAAAATGAAAATTAGTATATGTACACTTTTTATTTGAATAAATCTGATACTGTATGTACAATGAACCTAAATACAGTGGCTCACAAATACCAATATTAATATGATTAGTTAAGTAAATTGTCAGAATAATAATTGGTCAAATTTTGGTTAGCGGATATTTATGCTTCGTGAGTATTGCTTTATTGTTGGTGGATAGGTAGATATTTTGTGTGTAAATAGGATAGGGTCACATGTTTCTACTGTAATAAAATACTGAAATTAAGATTTTAAAAGGGAAGTGGTTTTAGGTAATAAAAATGAAATATGTTTTTTATCAAAGTAGATACTTATTTATTGTTTGTACAGGTTTATGGTATACCTAATCAACGTTTTATAATTATTGACTAGCAGTAATTTTATTTATTAATTCTTGTATTTATTTTAGCATTTATGTAGTATTTGTGGCCGCAACTTCAAAGCTGCGTTCCGTCTGAGGTTCCATTCAAAAACATGTGGTAGTGTGGATTCACAATGTCCTATGTGTCAAAAACATTTTAAAACTGTAGAGGGGCTTCAGAAGCACAAACGTTTTGTCCACAATAAAGAGCGGCTGCACACTTGTCCTAACTGTTCAAAACAATTTATATGTCGTGCAGATCTACGAGCTCATTTTAATATACATGAAAGTGTACGGTTCAAATGTGACTTATGTGAATCAACATTTTCAAATATGTCAAACAAAAAAAAACATAATAAAAAATATCATTAAACAAATAGTCTTGTTAGTTTTTTTCCCATCCCGTCCTATTCTTTCTTTTCTCCTCGACACTTATTTCAGTTATTTCTTAAGATGGCGAAACGAGAATTTTTAACGAGCGCTGTTTTACAACCTTCAACTTTTATGACATAGATGGCGCAGTTAACGACCAATGCTGACATCATTTGCGACACAAGTAGCTAAACTGTGAGGTGCTTTGGTATGTTGATGAGCACTTGCGTATTTATGTTCCTGTAACACTTTAGGTTTATGTGGTCTACCGATATTAGCCGAAGACGAACTTCCTTTTCCTAAATTCATATTACGTCGACGAGAGACAGATGTAGGTTGCACACGAATTTTTTTACCTTTCCTTTTAACTGCAAATACGTTAGTTGATGTTGTGCTCTCTAGAAAAATATTTCAATTTAATTACTTGTTTAAATGAATAATTATGAAAAACATACCATTTAATGTTTTCCCAAAACAATACAATGAAGAGATAAAGTTAGCATCTGTCTTCATGTTATTATACTTTTTTGAAAAAGCTTGTATAGCTGGCAAATAGATATCTGGTTTTTCTCTCGATTTATTCAGTAAATCATCGAATATATATTTTAAATTTTGTTCAGCTTCTATCATAGTCTAAAAATAAAAACATTAAATTATAGATATTTTAGTATTTGATTACATTATACAGGACACTTGAATAAAAAAATATGATAATCTCAAATGAAATAAAATTTAATACTATTAATATATTATTTTGCTTTATTTTTCGATGAGTCAGCTAAACATAAATGCATAGATATAAAGAATGACCGAATTACCATTTGGGTATTTGACTTTTCTAAAGTAGGAATTTCATTAACCTCAACGTTCATATCAGTTCGATTTTGATCACCTTCATAACTTGAAACATCACAATTATCCATCGCTGATTTTTGAGAAGTAGAGTGTTGCTTAAATAATTAATGTGATTAAATCATTGTCTCTAATTTGAATTTATTTGTCTAATAGGTACCTTAGTTTGTGTTCTTAATGACTGAAAAAATTCTAATTCCATTTCCTTTCCAGTTGCAATATAATATAAATATTGTTTTTGTTTGGGATCATTTAATGGGATTATATTTCTATTTGAAACATCCATAAACTTAGCAACAGCTATTTGGTGTTTACAAAGCCTGCCATCTCTTCCCATTTGACATTCACACGTTGCAAGATCCATATTAACAAAATACTTTAGTGTGGAATTTTTTCACTAGGAACAGAGAATATGTTGTCCCCTTCCTATAAAATATAGCATTTATTTTCTATTATTTATTATTGCAACAAAAAAAACGAATTAACAAACCTCAAAAATTTTTTCTCTGGCAAATTCTACGTTATTTTCCAGAAATGCAATTTTGGAAAGTCCACTATTTGTCAATCGATTGAAAGCCACTTTGAGTATTTTTTGCTCAAAATACAAATCAAAACGACTTATCACAAAATCTGCAACCTACCAAAAAATTATAAGTACTTAATAAAACATGATTTTAAATATTAGGTATTAAATTCTATCCTACAGAACTTAATTATTGTTGCGCACCTGTACAATATTATATGCTTTTACTCTCTGTAGTATGTAATCCTTCATTATCATCATAGCCGATTCACAAAAGTTGTTTGTGTTGTGTCCTCGAACTAGTAGCTGTTCCCTATAACATAAAGCCCATTCAGCTCGTCGGTCCACATAAGAAGCAATATGTTTTAGATAATTAGGATACTTGTTTGCACAAGTATCATTTAACAAAGTGTGATAGAGATGTTCTAATTGTTCCTCTGTAGATGCATACATCATTGCTTTAAATAAATTAAGTAGATGGCTACGATCATCTAACTCAATACCATGCTTTTTATCAAACAACCATCTCCACAATGCCTAAAATAATACAGTGAAATATCTTTTTCAGTTAGTTACTTAAATAGTTTACCTGGAGCACATGAAAAATGCAAAGCAAAACAGCAGATTCAGGCCAGACTTGTTTGAGTGCATTTCTCTCTGCAGCACAATCATCAGTCATAAATGCCAAAGGACCAATTAGATTAGACCTTCCTCCAAAAGCATCTTTTGGGAGTAGTTCCTTAAAATTAAAATAATGTTATAATGCAACTTTAAATGGCAATTTCTTAAATTACCTGTATGGCTTTAAAAGCAACAGTTAATATACTCTGATTTTCAGATGTTGATAGGACAACCGCTAAAGGTACACCACCTGCATAACACCTTCCTAACAAAACAAAAAATCTAGTGCCATCTCGGTCTACGCCTCCACTGGAATCTATAAAGCAGGATTCTCCTAATTCAGGCATCAAAGAAATGCGTAACATCATGTTAGTTACTAATACAATGGCTACCTGTAAAAAGTTGATTTGGTTAAAAAAGTATTGACACCAAAAAAAACAACAAAAATACCAATATATTTGCAACTCATTTAGTACTTAATGTTGTCTTTTTAATGTAGGTACCTATTTAGAACTTGTTTGAAAATAAAATTACAAAAAGTAAATACCTGATCCCCGTCCTCTACAATTTTACAACAACAGTCTTTTTCCGAAGCTAAAGCTTTAATAAGGGCTGCTTTTTCAATATTTGTTAAAGTATTGCTTCCATAATTAGAAGTTGCAATTTTTCTATGAACACGAGACACCCATTGATAGTTAGGTGTTAAACTATTGTCTGATAGAATTATTTCATAATCATCAGGATTTTCTAAAATAATATCTAAATTATGTACTTGAATACTTGACGCTGGGGTATGTCCACTCCGAAAGAGTTCTATGAACTTTTCTTCAATTTCCTTAGATGGTTTTCGGAATCTTAATGAATCAGCTGCTAAAATCGGATGGTTATGATTAAAATGTACTGAAATCACAGCACATGTATTAAGCCCGCTTAAAAGAGGTCTCGCTTTCTTCATTTGGATCTTTGCAGGACATTGCGTGTTTTTTGATCCATATTTAACTTTTTCCTTATTTTCCACCTTTCCGTAAGTATTATGGTGACATGTAGCATATATACTTCTTTCATATAACTGTCCTTGGAATATTTTTTTCTAATCTATAAAGTGTAATATTAATTTAATGGAACATTGTTTTTGAAGCACAAAATACAAACCGTGTAATTTGTTTTGGTAATATTTTCAAATTCTTTCAACCAAGTTTCAAAATCTGTTGCCTCACAATTCACTTCGATTTCGAAACCATTCTCACTCACTGTTTTTACAGTTGTTGGAAAAGTTATGGGCAACATCTGTAAATCAATATTTAGTTACATATAGGTAATTACTTATTAGGTACGAACACTTACAGCTTGAATTTTCTCTGTATCCATCATACAAGTCTTTAGATATCCAGAAGTTTCCAATTAAACAAACAATAATCTTAACCTGCCACTCGTTGAACGTAATGAAAATAAAAAATAAAAGTAACTAAAAAGGTATATCTATGTATTTAACGGTATTTCCTAATATCCATAGATTAATACAAAAATAAACTAATCCACCTTAAAATGAGGTTAGATAGACCATGTTCACAGTATACATAAACAATATTCTAAGGATCTGAGGGAATAACAAAGGGGTTATTTTTATCAAGTTGTTTTATCCGTTTAGCTATGAGACAACAAATACACGTTTTTATATTATGTATTTTAATTTATTATACATCATTTATATTAAATAAACTATCATAACGTTAGCGCAACATTTAAAATCATTTAAATGTTAGCGCCCTTGGTAGGGCACAATAAGTGTCAAAACTATCACTATCCGCATCCGGTAGAAAGAGAAATTTGATGTGATATTAAAATATGTACGAATGATCTATGCCACAATAATAAAATTGTTCTTCGTTCTATATGATCTATATTTTACTGAATATTTCATCGATTCTAATATTGTATGGCCATCAGAACAAATATACCTATATAAAATAAAGCAATTTTTTTAAAACATGCAAAGAGAATAAAAACTGGTAGTAGGTATTATTGCTCTTTAAAACACTTGCAAGTTGTCCAAGTCCACTGTAAATTTGTATGCGAGATTTGACAACAGCGCTCGAAATAGCACATACATTTTGAATTCACGTGGTCATGCGCATAACACAAGGATCCGCAAATTAAATCTTACCGAAATTATTAATACTTAATGTGATTTTTTTAATTTGAATTATTGTTTTCGGTCTTCCTGCAGGGTTTGTTCCTACAATAATGAACAATATGCGCAGGTTTGTGCGCAGTGAAAAAATTTACAAATTGGTCTGAATTCTGGGCGAGAAATTCAAATTTGCATGCATTGTTGCCAGATCAATTGCATATCTGTAATAATCGGAAACTTGTAAAATACTGAAATATGTACCACAAAATATAGCATTAAAAATACGGTTATACTGATTATCATGTTCTGTCCAATAAGCCTAAATTTACGTGTTGGATAAAAGGTTTTTTGTAATCAAACATTTTGGTTAAAATTTCTATTTGAAAATACTTTATTTTGAGAAAGATTTTTACTGTGTGAACCTTCCACAATAGCTTTAAGTAATCATTTGGTTTCATATGCCAATCTAATTCCATATTAACCAATATGTACACCGGAAAATATAATGTAATCAAAAGTCTTTAATTGTAGAGTAACTTCGGGTATTATGGCACATCATAAGCTTTTTTGGAAATAAAATACGTGATTTATGAGATCAGTCAGTTTTTATTGGTTAAATCAGTTATTTGAACTTAATAGTAATCAACAATTATAATTTTAAGATTAAAAATATCGAAACATTGCTTCAAAAAACATTTTTTTGACACTTAAGAAATGTATAAACTTTAAACATAGGAGGTCAATATGGCCTAGGCCGTATTGGCCACAACTGAAGTGTCCACCATAACAACTAAAATGAAAAACTAAAAGAAATAAAGTTTGCATTATTTTGTAGAACAAAATTCACAAAAGAAAACATCGGTTTCCACTCCTAGGCAGTCTTCGTGAGGTCATAAGTTAAAACATAAGCATTGAATCCATGGTTCGCCTCTGTTATCCATAAAATAAAGATTCTAGCAATACAGCCAATTGTATCAGAAAAAATTGCTTCTATCAGGACTTTCATCAAAACTGTCGTCGTACTAAAGTTCATTTTCTTCCTCTGAGCTAGATATTGATACCTCCTTAGATTTTGACTTTGTCTTTTGTCTTTGCCTTTTCCTTTTTTTGGTTCTATTCATAGTCTTTTCGGTTTTTTCTTGTTTTCTTTTTAATGACTCTAGCAATTTATTCTTGTACGAGGATGAAGTAAGCAATGTCGACTTCGTAGCCCTTCTACCTAAGTTACTAGCTTTCCTAGGATCTATTTGCGGTATTGGAGATAATTGGAATGGCGTTATAAAGTTGTTGTCTTCTGAAGTTGATGACTGTGGCGACGCATCAGAAGCTACATCATAAGCTGTCGCATTACTCATTTCAGGTTCATTTATGGAATGTATTACCTCGAAAGTATTATTTTCAATTGCGGGAGTAGACGAAGTAGTTGGTTCTGGAGTAATGTTATCTTGATTGGAGATTATGTATTCATGGACATTTATATCAATGAAATCATAATCTTTAAAAACATTTCTGTCTATCGGATACAGACCTGTTACCCGAAAACCTATTGCACTAATTGTTTCTCTAGTTCGGGTGGTAATGTTGGTTTTCTTCCTAGCTTCGCACACGTCGTATCTTCAGCTGATACATCTACTTTAGCTGCCAAACGTCTTAAAGTTGTTCGGGGTACTTTGTCCACTTTGGAAGCTTTTATTGATCCCATTTTCATATTTCGCACATCTTTGATGACTTTTTTCATTGACTCCTTACTCCAAGTTTGCCATTGTCGTTGCTGAATTGGTTTTCGTGGAGCCATTGCTTTAGAAAGAAAAAATTACTTGTAGAAAAATATGTTACAGGCGGTCAATATGGCCTAGTAGGCCATATTGGCCATAAGCACGGATTTAGTATAAATAAAACTAAGCTAAAAAGTAGCAAATAATGTGCTTCTAAAATGTAGCCACACTGTAAACTAATAGTAAGTCTATATCACTGTATACTATTAATACAAAACAAAGATTATTTGATGAAATATAATAAGTTAAACTTACCAAAAAATAACATCAAATTCTATAAATTTCGATCGTCGCACGCTCTTGAGACACGAACACTTGCTGTGACGCAGCGATTGACTTTGACGGTCGAGGGAAGAGCCACGACAATATGACAGATACAATCGCCGCTAGTGTTAGTTAGTTTCGGAGAAAATAATGTGTGCTATATTGGCCGACTGTGCCATAATACCCGAAACTACTCTACTAATTCAATTTATGAATTAAAAAAAAAATTTTGACAAAAAGTTGCGGATGATATCTGTTTACTGCACCTTAGTTATAGTAACTGAATTTTAATAATAAATGTAACAATTAGATGTCAAAGATAACAATATAAACTTGTTTCAGACTTGCAATAAGTTTGATACATCAAAAAAGAAGGCTTGCTTCAAGTTTGCCGTGGCAACTTTACAAACTTGCAGCAAGTTTAAATCAAACTTTCTAGTTTCAGTGTGACAAACTTGCATGCAAGTTTGTCTTACAAAAATTACAACAACTTTGTTACAGCAAACTTGCCCTAACCTTGTTACGGTAATATTACTTTTTATCCAGGCTGTCCGGTTCGAAACCATGTCAGAATAAAACCATTTTATAATCATATAACTTATTGATTAATCACTTAAGTTATCAGTAATAAGTCAAAACTTTAGTTAAAGTATCAAATTAAAATTATTGTCTAAAACTATTCGTCGTTGGCATTAGCATCCAGATTATATTCGTTAGTTTCAGATTCCTATTTTGTTTGTCTATCAGCTCTGAAACAGACAAAAGAAATTGTTATAAACTCTTAAAACTAAAGGAGTTTATGTTAATTTTACGAAAACCATGGCAATGACTAATAGTTATAAAAAACTAAAAAAAATAAAGGGAAAAAGGTACATATACTCTTACCTCCTTCTTATTCTTTGCTTGATTCAGCCAGTCATTAATGATTTCCTTAAGCTGTTCTTCAGTCAAATCCTCATAGATATTTTTGCAGATTTCTGTAAAAAGAAAACATTTACAATAATATGATCATAACAGTTCAGTTAAACAGGTGATGTAATTCAAAGAAAAGGGGTAACCCCTACAGCTTGGTCAGAGGTTTATTTTTATTGCAATGTTATAAGGTAAAATATATAATAAACTTACCTCAACTACTCGAAATCAAAAAAGACGCTATCCACAAGCACAAACTTAACTAAAGTTAAAAATAAAAAACTAGAAGTAAAATCACAAATTACTATAATACTATAAGTAAAATTATATTATAACCCCCAAACCGCCTCACATTAATCGTTAATCAACTCAGTGATGTTCAGTCAGCAGAGGGCGCACGCGTCACTTGCTCGCGTGGGTGCAGCGATGAAGTTGCAGCAATGTTTCCACATACTTGACGTATTATCTTTGTCATAACAATATTCGAGCAATATTGTCGCAAACTTGAAAGTTCATATTTAACTTAACAAATTACAGAGATTTTGTCACAAACTTGTCTCGTCATATTTGACGCAGCAATTAAGAAGCAAAGAAAAATCAAACTTGCCCCAAGTTTGCATGCTATCTGGGATACCTAATACTATTATGACGTTTTACAGAGTCTTTGAAAATCAAAGAACATACCCAGATAGCATGCAAACTTGGGGCAAGTTTGATTTTTCTTTGCTTCTTAATTGCTGTGTCAAATATGACGAGACAAGTTTGTGACAAAATCTCTGTAATATTGTTAAGTTAAATATGAACTTTCAAGTTTGCGACAATATTGCTCGAATATTGTTATGACAAAGATAATAGGTCAAGTATGTAGCAACATTGCTGCAACGTTATCACTGCACCCAAGCGCGCAAATGACGCGGGCGCCATCTGCTAACTGAACTTGACATGCTGCTGACTGAACATTACTGAGTTGACTAACGTGACGCGGTTGGAACATATTTTTACTTCTAGTTTTTTAACTTAGATTGTGACGATTATGATGTCTTGTTGGTGTGTTAATTACTACCTACTAAGCTGAAACTTCTATAATTAACAATGTTCAGCTTAAACCCGATTAGTTTGTGCTTGTGGATAGCGTCTTTTTTGCTTTCAAGTAGTTGAGGTAAGTTTATTATATATTTTTTGTAGTTTCTTGCTGTGTTCACACATTCACTATTAAAAATAAAAAGTCCCTGGTTATTGATATTCACAGCCATATGGGATTTTAATTAATGTATCTTGTTTAAATTAGAAGATATTTCACGTATACACATCGCGGTTTTGCAAAGACTCCGAAATGTCAGGATCAAATATAATTAAAAATTGCGATGTATATCCGTGAAAAATCTTTTAATTGAAATAGGTATATAGTCATCACCAAACCATGATAATACAATGTCTCAAGTTGTATAACCTCAAATTTTTTTTGTCACAGTAATGATGCACAGATAGGTATTTACTTGAACTATGGAGGAACCCTCCATAACTTGAACATTAACTCCTTTAGTTTTAAGAGTTTATAACAATTTCTTTGTTTGTTTCAGAGCTGTTAGACAAACAAAAGCATCGGAATCTGAAACTAGCGAATATAATCTGGGTGCTAATGCCAACGACGAATAGTTCTAGACAATAATTTTAATTTGATACTTGAACTAACGTTTTGATTTATTACTGATGACTAAAGTGATTAATAAATAAGTTATATGATTATAAATTGGTTTTATTCTGATGTGGTTTCGAACTGAACAGCCTGGATAAAAAATAATATTTCCGTAACAAGGTTAGGGCAAGTTTGCCGTAACAAGGTTAGGACAAGTTTGCCATAACAAAGTTGTTGTAATCTTTATAAAACAAACTTGCATGCAAGTTTGTCACACTGAAACTAGAAAGTTTGATTTAAACTTGCTGCAAGTTTGTGAAGTTGCCACGGCAAACTTGAAGCAAGCCTTCTTTTTTGATGTATCAAACTTATTGCAAGTCTGAAACAAGTTTATATTGTTATCTGGGACCGTTTACTAAGAACCAACAACTACTTCCCTGGCTATATGCCACGACGGACATTGAATTACAGTTCAAAGTTAAACGGGGTTAGTATATCTGCAAGATAGAACTAACCATTTTAGTTTGCAATTCGATAGGATATCACTTGTAGACTCTGTAAAACGTCATAATAGTATTAGGTATACTATTATTATCTTTGACATCTATTTGATAAACGTTTTACTGAAATGACAATTGATTAGCAGGAAACTGCAATCAAGTAGTTAAATGTAACAATGTTTATTGTACAAAAAAAAGTAAAAATAATAAAAACATAACATTTTATTTTCAATATAGTTTATAAAATTTAAGGTCTTTTTGTATAAACGTATTAACAAATAATATTATTCATCATTTTTGTACATAGATTAAGACCTTACAGAATTCATCAAAAGTTTGTTAAACATGATAAATTAAAATTTGAACTATTCCAACTACAATTCTTATTTTATAAAATATGTATTCTAAAATAACTAAAACTTTTCTACATTGTATATACCTATGACTAATAAATCATTTTTTTAATATAATCGGACTTATCAAAAATTCATGATTTTGTATGTAATATTACTATCAAAACATTCAAAGTAATAGTTAACAAGTAAAATATGATACCATCCTAACATTGAATTAATTATTATATAATCTAAAAATTAAAAACCATTTTATAAATTAACACGCACACTAAAGTGTACACAAATGGAAACTAAAAAGATAAAAAATGCAAAGAGAATTAGGACTGGTAGTAGATAATACTACTCGTTTAAAACACTGCAAGTTGACCAAGTAAACAAATGCTATCCACCGTAAATTTGAACGCGAGAGTTGGCAACAGCGCTCGCCATAGTCAATCTGACTTTAAAAGCGCGTTCTGTCTGGCTACAAATTCTTCAGGTTTACCACCTTCCTATTATGGTGGCCTTATACGTTAGAGCTCTAACGTATAAGGCCACCATATATAGGTAAGTTTACTTATAACTTTTAAAACAGCACAAATCTCGTTATATTGTAACCATAATTAGTTATTTAATTAAAAAACTGATTTTAATGATAAGAATAAAGATTTTTTATAAATTTTAAATCATATTTTCCTATAAAAATTAATATTTTTATATATAACCGGTTTTTGTACAGCGTACGAGACCACCAATACAATTTACATGAAAAGCTAATTTCACGATTGTTTATTATTTACACCTTTAAAAACAATACAAATTAATTATTTTACCATAACAACTTATTTTAATGATAAAAATACATATTATATTTTTTATACAAATTAATCTTTTATACAAATAACTGATCTCCTCTAAACATTCAAGACACCAGTGTGAAGTTAGCAACCCTGCTATGATTTTACAGTTGTCAATTTGTTGATTTTTATCAAAGAGCTTATAGTTTACAAGCTCTTTGATTTTTATTGTTTACAGCGTGGTTTACAGTTTCTAGACTAATTTTAGTGTTTTTTATAATAACAAATTGTTTTCACGTTAAGAAAATCACAGAATGGATGTTTTTAAAGGAAAAGTTAAAATAGAGGAAGAGTTTTCTGATCAATTCCAAGTCGAAAATCAGAACTTTTATCAAACTGAAATGGATTTTGGTTTTAATGTTTTAAAGGAAGAACTTTTAGACCCAGTTGGTGATTCGTCCGAAGTGAAAAATAACTTTGATAATGACTTAGATGTAAAAGGAAGATCGTTTTATTCTGAAGGTAAGTCTTTTATTCACTGAATTAGTCATTATAGTGTAGAAAGTAGATTCTTGTTAAAATACAATTTCTAACAAGTTAACAGAGTATATATCTTGTTTGATTCCACAAAAAGTTCACCATAAGTGATTTTTTTATCATTTTCTTTGGCTTTATTGTGTGGGGTGGGATGTACTCTTCTCACTTAGAACAGCTTAAAGTGAGTTAAAACCAAGGCTCTATCCCAGAAATATGCTTTATTCTCGTGAAGTTTGTGGTGTGAAGTGTTTGTATGTGATTGCTGCTTGTGGTTTTGTTCACTCACATTATTGTGTTTTTGAACCGAGTTTGCGTTCGCATACTTACTTAACAAGATCTGTAACAAAAGAGTCTTTTTCTAAGAAAAACATTAATCAACGCTTTATAAATTATCTTGGACCTAAAGTATATATTTATGTATTTTGTAATTTTTATCTGGCTAGGGTTGTTTATTCGTCTTGTTTTGTGTTAATTAATTAACTAGCCATTAATTATTTAATTAAAAGTGATAAATATTGAATGCTATAATAAAAAATGTGGCATAATTTTAAGAAGATAGACACTCGGTTAAACACACACAGATGTAACCTAATACATCTAGGTGTTTTTTTCTAATCTGTGATAGCAACTAAAAAAAGAGATTTAGCACATAAGTAAAAATGTATCTATTCATTGTAACTTGTTGAAACAAATAAATAAATTCCGAGGGGCGGTTAACTTCTAAAAATCCGTGTACAAATTTTTTAAAATCCCATGAAATCTCTTTGAAATCCCCTAAAATATTTTGAAAATCTTTTAAAATCCCGTAAAATCTTTTAAAATCCTGTAAAATCTTTTAAAATCCCTTAAAATCTTAGAAAATCGCAAGAAATCTCGCGAAATCTCATAAAATCTCTTGAAATCCCGTATAAACTTCTAAAATCTTCTTGAATGTTAGATTAAAATTTAAATATTCCCGCCGTTTATATGTCTTCGCCCAGCAGAAGATCCCAGTTGCAATAATTCTAATCAAATATTTTTTAATATGAGTTGGGTTCTGAGTAGTAGGTATGGTTTTTTAAAATATATTTAAAAACAAGTTTTCTATTGGCTATAGTATATACAGGGTGATCCACTATAAGGGTGGCGAGCGGCCATATCTCAGAAAATATAGGAGATGAAGCGAAAAGTTAAATGCAAAAGGTAAGTATAAGATAATATGTGGTAGTGCATATTTCTAAAATATTTATAATAGTATGGCTCTTCCGGTTATACCGGAAGTAGATGTCAACTTGCTTATTTTATAAAGGACACCGTGTATATTATTACATTTTTGAATTCTACATAAAATTATAATTACTTTTAAAAAATGCATGATTACTTTATGCTTAATAGTTTCCGAGATATTAACTGTTGAAAAATGACATTTTTGAACTTTGACAGCTTATAGCTTTCTAACTTTACATCTAAAGTAAAACGGCTTACATGTTCCTATCTTCGATTTTTGTTATCTTTCCAAAAGGGTCAACTTCCGGTCAAACCGGAAGTACTGTATTTCCTGCTTTCAAGTTACATCCGGTTTGACCGGAAGTTGACACTTTTGGAAAGATTACAAAAATCGAACATAGGAACATGTAAGCCGTTTTGCTCTAAGATGTAGAAGGTCAAAGATCAAAAATGTCAGTTTTTAACAGTCAATATCTCGGAAACTATTAACCATAAAGTAATCATGCATTTATTAAAAAGCAATTATAATTTTATGTAGAATTCAAAAATGTAATAATATACTGTTCTTTATAAAATAAGCAAGTTGACACCTACTTCCGGCATAGCCAGCAGTGCCATACTATTGAATATTTATAGAAATATAGACTACCACATATCTTATAAGTTTTGTATTTAACTTTTCGCTTCATCTCCTATATTTTCTGAGATATGGCCGCTCACCACTCTTAGTGGATCACCCTGTATAGCACCCCAAAACGATAAAAACAAGCCAGTGCCTGTGTTTTAAACGGTCTAAAATTGGTCTCGTAAAATCTTTGAAAATCTTGAAATCCCAAAAAATTCCTCAAAATTTCTTAAAATCCGAGTTAAAATCCTTGAAAATTTTATAAAATCTTTAAAAATCCCTAAATCCCTAAAAATCTTTTGTTATTCTAAAATCTTCAAAAATCTTTTAAAATCCTAAAATCCCGTAAAATCTTTAAAGATTTTTAATCCGTGTACACCTTTTAGAGAAGTTAACCGCCCCTCGATAAATTCACGTCAAATGTCATGTTGGTAAGTGACAGCCGGTCTGACAGTTGACTTATTTGTTCTTTGTTCTCGTTCTTTTCACGTTTATTTCAGACTTTATTACATTTTTTTTAAGGTTTTATATTATGATTTTCTTGTGATTTTTTGAGATCATCTATAATTTTATACGATTTTTTAAGTTTCCTTATGATTTTTTGCGATTATTCATGGGGATTTATGATTTTTATCCGATTTTTCACGATTTTCCACAATGTTTTGTATGTTTTTTTTTGCTATGATCAGCTATAATTTTAATACGATTTTCTGTTTTTTTGACATTTTTGTTACAGTTTTTTGCAATATTGTAAGATTTTTACTGTTTTTCTTTTTTTTTATGATTTCTTACAGTTTATAAATAGTATAGACCATGGCAGGAGACGGTCGTATTAACGAGACCGGCGATATTTTCTGCAAAAGATGTAAAAGCAAAGTGATTACCTATGTGAAGTGTATTATTTGCAGCAGTTGTTATCATGCTAGTTGTGCAAAACATTTGAAGTTTTCTACTATCGACAAAAACTTAATTAAATGCTGTGAAAAAGTTGATGAAGAAAAAGTTCATTCCGAGGACGATACGGACACTGCTTTTTTTGTCGCCATTGAAAATATGAAAGATTCAACGGACAAAATCGACATAAACATTTTTAAATATGTTGTTAAACAAAAGGATCTTCTGATAAGTGAATTGAGAGAACAAATTAAAATGTTAAACAACCAATTGGATTCCGCTAATCTTCAAGTAAATAAGGTTAGTGCAAAAAACTTGTCCTTTACAAACTGTAGTGATAAAGAACCTGCTAGAAATACTTTAAAACCAGTGGCGGGCTGCTCTCAGGCTAGAAGAACACCTTCAAATTCTGCTACTATTTTGCCTACTTCACTTCAAACTATAAACGGAGCTGTTCTTGAGGTCGAATCAAATAGGGTTGCAAACAAGCTTATTCATATCAATGATGACATGATTACTGATCCGGAAAATTCTGTCGTAAATATGGATTCTGAATGGCAGCATGTAAATCGTAGAAAACCACGCAGTAAGAAGCCACGTACCCTTTTGGTTGGAAACTTTTCTGGAGATTCTGAGGTTGAGGGTGTTGATAAAAGTACTGTTCTGCATGTCTACAATTTAAAACCCACCACTACTGCCGACAACTTAAAACAATTTTTTCCACCTCAGGAAGACAAACCACGAATTCCCCCTTTCAAGTCAGAAAAATCACATATGACTTCTACTTTGAATAGACCTAATTTAAGATTTATGCAACTAAATGCCCAGAGTTTAACAAATAAACTAAATATGCTAGAAATTTTACTTCAAGTAGAAAATCCACACGTCATTAGCATTGCTGAACACTGGTGCAATTCCGATAATATCACTCTGATGACGTTACCCGGTTATGCCCAATCTACTTATTATTGTAGACCAACTCGTGAACACGGTGGCTCAGTTATTTTTGTGAAATCTGATATGGAGGTCCAAGATCTCAATCTCGGTAACCTCTCAGAAGAAATGCATTGTGAGTTTTGTGCTGTTAGGTTAATCAGTCATGGTGTGAAACTGTGCGTTATTAGTGTGTACAGACCGCCTAAAGGTAATTTTGAACTATTTTTGACAAAAATGTCTTACATTTTTCAACACTGTAGTAGATTATATGATCAAATTTTTATTTGCGGTGATCTAAACATTGATTACCTTGATGACTCATGTCTATTTAAACAACTTTTGGATGATTTGTTAATTAGCTTTAATCTATCCGTTACTTCTCTAGTGCCAACTAGAGTGTGTGTAAATAAAAATGGTCGCGTTTCATCTTCTAAAGTTGACTATATATTGACAAACGCTGATCCGAATTCCTGTAAAACTAAGGTCTTTGAAGCCAATATTAGTGATCATAGGGCATTTTTATTAGACTATTATACAAATAGTAATCAAAAATCATCTGGTGTTAGTTCCTCCAAAACGTTCAGAAATATTTCAGGTAGCAATTTAGAAGTGCTCTATGCAACAAGCGCCCGCACTGATTTTGGCGACATATATTTAAATCCTGATGTAAATGCCAGCTTTGAGATCTTCATTAATATTATCAAGTGGTTAGTCGAAACATGTTGTCCCTTGAAACGGTTTGACACTTCAAAAACCCCAAAAAGAAACTGGATAACATCAGAAATCAAACAAGCTAGTCAGGACTTAAAAAACCTACATTGGTTAAAAATAAATTTAAAAACTGATAATTCACAATCACTATATAGAGAGGCTAAGAAAAATTATCAAAAATTACTTACAAATGCTAAAATGCAAATGAATGAAGCTACTCTTCAAAACTCTACGAATACAAGCAAAACTGTTTGGAATCTTGTTAACCTGGAACTTAATAGGAAAAATAACAATAACAATCGAATTAATTTAACTATCGATGAAACGCCTCTGTCAGATCCCAAATCTGTAGCCGATGCCTTTGGCAATTATTTTTCCTCCATCAATGAAATAAGCCTAACAAACTACTACGGTGACAATAGACCCCAATTTTGCACTGTTTCAAGGATTTTAGAACCCACATTTTTCTTTTATCCTGTAAACAAATACGAGATAATCGATATTATCCGAAATTTAAAGAACAAAAATAGTACGGGTGTTGACTTCATATCATCAAAAATTCTAAAATGTATCGCGGATCAGGTGGCTGAGCATTTTGCTTATCTCATAAATTTATCAGTCTCTTCTGGTGTTTTTCCTTCTGTCTTAAAAATGGCCAAGGTCATCCCGGTTTTCAAAAAAAATGCCACTGATAATATAGCTAATTATCGGCCTATTTCTATATTGAGTGTGTTTTCTAAAGTATTTGAAAAGATTGCTTATAGTCGAATGTTAAATTATCTAACTAAATTTAAAATTATTACCAATTGCCAGCATGGGTTTAGGACCGGCAGGTCAACACAATCGGCTGCATGTAGTTTCACGGATTATGTTTACAAAAGTCTTGATGATGGTCTCCATGTTGCTGGTTTGTTTTTTGACCTTTCGAGAGCCTTTGACTCTCTAAAGTTTGAATTCATTGAAAAAAAGTTATATAATCTTGGTTTCAGGGGCATCTTTCTTGACTGGCTTTTTAGTTTTTTAAATGAAAGGTCAATGTTTGTCAGTATAAGAGAAAGTAATTCTAGAGTCTATCCGGTGGATTTAGGTGTTCCCCAGGGTTCTGTGCTGGGACCTCTCCTATTTTTGTTATTTATTAACGACCTTCCAGATTATATTGATGCTAGCATGCTAATATTGTTTGCTGATGACAGTTCCTTAGCTATCTCAGCACATACCCTGGAGGAATTAAATCATACCTGTCTCAGTTTAATTGAAGCATTCACCAATTGGTGTAATGCTAATGGATTAATGGTTAACTTGGATAAAACAGAATGTATATATTTCAGTACCACACAAAATCGCGATTTAACTTTGGATTATCAAGGCAAACAATTGAAATCAAAGAACTCTATAAAATTTCTAGGAGTTAACTTAGATAATAATTTAAAATGGAACTACCACATTGAAGCTGTTTGCAAAAAACTGAGTAAATCATATTTTGCCATTAGCAAAATAAAAAATATCATGCCTTTGTATGCTGTGATGACTGTATACTACAGCCTAGTGTACAGTCATGTTAATTATAACATTGTTCTATGGGGTAACGCTTCTAACTGGAAAAGAGTTTTCATCTCTCAAAAAAGAATTATTCGTCTGATTTACAATTTAAAACCACATGACTCATGCAAACCTGTTTTTCTGGATAATAAAATAATGACGGTTCCTTGCATTTATATTTATAACTCTCTTTTACATCTAAAAGATAAAGAACACCATTTGAGTAAGTTATCACACTATCATAAATATAATACAAGGCAAACGAACACTCTTACAATTCCCATTCATAAAACATCTAAATATGAATTATCCCCCACCTATCAAAGCATTAAACTTTTTAACCATCTTCCTGATTGTCTTAAATCCTTGGACATAATAAGATTCAAAAAGGCCATTAAGCATGTGTTGACAAGTAAAGGCTACTACAGTGTTGATGAATATTTCCAGGACAATAATTTGTTATCACAATAACAACTGTTTTTAACTGTTTTTAACTACTTTTGACAACTTTTAACTGTTTTTGTTATGGTCTGTATTTAAAAATATTTAATTGTGACTTTTATTTAATTGTGACTATTTTTTAAATTGTTTTTTTTTAATACCATTGTGGTAATCAGTAGGTACTTATTTTAAAAAATTTAAAAGAAACTTTTTCTCCTTTGTATTTCTTTGTAATACTGACTTGTCCAATACATTCTTGTAATGTCTGAATGGATCAATAAAGATTATTATTATTATTATTATTATGATTTTTACCATTTTCTTCGTGTTTTTGTGTGAATTTCAAGGGTTTTTACGATTTTCTATTTTTTACAAGACTTTTCATAATTTTCTATGATTTTTTACAAATTCTTAGGATTTTCCCAGGTTTTCTATAAAGTTTCTCACAGGTTTCCATAAATTTCTACAATTTTTCGCTGTTTTCCATGAATTTCTACAATTTTTCGTGATTTTCCAGAAATTTCTACACTTTTTCACGGTTTTCCTGGAATTTCTACATCTTTTCGCACTTTCCTAGGAAATTTTGCAATTTTTCGTGGTTTTCCATGTATTTCTACGGTTTTTTTGAGGTTTTTCAGGAATTTCTATACTTTTCGCGGTTTTCCAGGAGTTTCTAAAGTTTTTCACGGTTTTCCACAAATTTCTATAGTTTTTCGCTTTTTTCACAAATTTCTACAGTTTTTCGTGATTTTCCATAAATTTGCAGTTTTCCGTAAATTTCACACACCCGCACGCGGTATTCCCGATTTTTTAATTTTTTTTACTATTTTTACACCTTTTCCTGATTTTTACGATTTTTTTTTATGATTTAATGGTATTCTTCGGATCTTTTCCTGAGATTTTTACGTTTTTTCTTTATATTTTCTTCGATTTTACGATACCATATTTTTTTGATAAATCTTTTAATTTTTGCTTAATTTTTCTCAAATTCTCGACAATTTTTAAAAAATTTTGATTTTTTACGATTTTTTCTGATCTTTTACGATTTTCTTATTATTATTTTCCTAAATTTTGAAAATACTTTTTATTTTTGTTGGAAAATATTTTTTTTTTGCTTTGATTTTATATTGATAAATTTTACATGACCAATTTTAAATTTTAAGGTAGTACGGTTATGAAAGCAAGGTTTCAAGAATATCGCAAAACTCAACATATAAGCTCGTAAATGTATAATACACATACTGTTAAAATTTGAAGACGATTTACCTCATCAGATATGAGATATTTGCAATTAAAAATGACATTAATTGTACATGTAACATGGGGGAAGCGTGGGAAACATCAATTTATTTTAATTTATGAATGAATGACTTTCACCATCTCGATGAAAAACTGATATTTCGTAAAATACTTTATTTAGATGATATAAAAAAAAAATTAATAATTATTTACCTCGTATTTTCGATAAAAAATTAAAATAAACAACTCGTTTCAGCAATAATTTTCTAAGGAGGGATATAAAGACTAATGACATGAAAACGATGTGGCAACGTTGTCACAAATAGGGCATTTCAAGACAAAACTTTGACGTTTTTATTACCAATATGGCCGCTGCGATGCAAATAAAGGTTGTGTTTACTTCGTGTTTAAATTGTCTTTTCCTAACTTTTTGTTGCCAATTGTGTAGTTATAATAGTGTTTGAGTGACTATTTATTGTTAAGTTCTAAAGAAATAAACATGAGTGAATATTTTTAGAAGTTGTCATTAAAGATTCTGATGTTACCTCTAGATATACCTAAGCAAAAGATGAGTAAAATAAATAAATTAAATGTAAAATCAAAGGTGTGTAGAGCTCTTACATGAATTAAATAATTTGTATTACTTGTTTGTCATTATATTTTATTAATAAAACAGATTTTAATAAAGTTTATTTTTATTTCTATATTTATTAAAAATCTATTTGTCTTACTAAAGTTAGCAGTTGGAGCAGAAAGAAATAGCGCGAAATTTAATTTTTAAGGATATCACTTCTCAACTTTTTTTTAATAAATCATAACAATTATTGATAATTTTTAAAATGAGAGAATAAATCTTGTAGAGCAATCTTGTGATTTGTTATTAATTATAACAATAAATACAAAACGTATTCAACAATATTATATTAATAAACATTTAAAAACGAAACTTTCACGACAGAAAATTTTTAATTAATGCAATACTTCATGACGAATACGGTCACCCATAACTATTTATTTATTTATTGCAATAAAAATAGTAAGTTTACTTTGCGTCTAAACTAAAATAAGTTTCAGTGGTTAGGAGAAATATGAATAAAAATGACGCGACGTTGCCACATTTCCAAACAATTATATTTCACAGTATATGAGTATACGTTTAAGGGATAGAAGTACACTCACGTTAGCAAATTTAACGTACAGTCATAGTACAAACAAACCTGCTTAACGATAGTGCGATTCCGAAACTTTTTGACTGGACTGTCGCGGAGGAACTACCTTAATAAAACGCTTACCTTTCAATATTTTTGACACAAATTTAAGAAATTGCAATAAGTCGGTTGTTTTACAAGATTATTCGGACTATTAAAATTCGCCAAAAATTAAGGAAAAACGTACCTAACGCCGCTTTAGAAGATTCTACTTTAAAATTCGTAAGAATATAACTTTTTTTTGTAATTTTCAACAGTATATAAACTAGAATTACACATTAATGAAAAATTAAAAAAATGATGTGTCCAACAGAACTCGAACACACCTTTGCCTTTACGCTGTAACGCTAAGCTATGAATGCTAAGTCATTATTTAGCTTTTTGGACATTAATTTAACAGATATAGCGTGACTTAGTAAACCATTAGTTGAGATATCTCTCTTGGGATTATTAGAAGGAGATTGTGTCAAATCGACAATTGAAACATCAAACCCTAATACACTTTTTTTAAATCTTTCTATTTGCTATTATGGCGCTACCTTAAATTGTTCCTTCCCGATGGATACTTTTTAATACATTCAGCTGGTTCTCCTTTCTTCTAACCTCCATATACATCATTCAAAGCTTATTTTTATTAAAGTAGGCCTTGTTAGGGTGATGAATTTCACCCTGTATATTTAATCTTATTCTCAGTTATAAATGCGCTGTTGTCACGTCCTTACTAAAATCATAGTGTTATAAGAATTAATACAGTAAACTGTAATATTGTCGTGTTTAGTAAAGCGACTTACTCATAGGTATCAAAGAATATATAATAAATATAATTCTATCGCTTTACAAGTTTTGAAAAACATTTTCAAAGAAAATGACCGTTCAACTAAGAAGAAACAACTACTTCCCGGGTTATATACCCCGACGGATATTGGATTACACTTCAACGTCGAACGGGGTTTGCAGTTGGAGGTGAGGATGTCACTACTATCGCGGCGTTTACACTTTCATTACTGAAAGTAATATATCTTCGTGATTTTAGTGAAATCTTCAGTCAGCGATTATGCCTTAAGCTCGCTGACGGATAACATATACCTTGTACTGACGAGACCCAAAAAGGTCGAAACCGGTCTGCAAGTTATGTTGTCCCTTCTAACTGCAAACCAGAAAGGTTGGTTTAAATTATCTTGTAGATATACCAACCCCGTTCGACTTTGAAGTGTAATCCAATATCCGTCGGGGTATATAACCCGGGAAGTAGTTGTTTCTTCTTAGTTGAACGGTCATTTTCTTTGAAAATGTTTTTCAAAACTTATAAAGCGATAGAATTATATTTATTATATATTCTTTGATACCTATCATAGTGTTAGTAACAATAAATAAAATAATTGTGTACTCCATTTCAGCGCCATCAAATCATTAAAACTTAGTACTTTCACAAAAAAAGGAAATCATTAATTTAAAAATATATATTTACATATAATGAATGCATTTATAAAATAATAGTAATTAAATGAAAGCAAACAATAAAAACATTTAGAAACAAGTCTAGAACAAATTTTCTATGTCTATATAATAAGTTTTACAAAAAACATTTAAATTGGACCAGCTATAAATGAGAAAAATACAAAATATTTCATTTTGTCGATAAGTATTACAGCAGCTATATATTGAAGAGTTTTTCGTGGAGCTTTCCAGGTAGTACGGCATTATCACATACCAATTGGTTTCAGCCGTTTTGATAAGTAAAACAAAGACAAAAATTCCCATAAAATGTTATGCTTCGTTATATATCTAAGCTTTCAAATATTGGTAATCCATTTAAAATGTGTTTAATAGTTTCAGTGCAATTATTCAGCAGAAAAGCAGATACACTGATAGTAAAATAAACAAAGTACAAAAGAAAATGAAACATACAAAATTAAAAAAAAAACATATAAACAACAAAAATTGAAGCTACAGATTTGGTTAAAACTATTGTTAATCTGTTCGGTATGTATTTTTAATCCACCTCCATTATTTCATTGGATATATCAGGGTCACTATCAAATCCAAAATCGAAATCGTCAGAATCTGATTCCTCCAATGAAATAATTAAAGGAGGAATATTGTCATGTGAGCAGTTTCCCATGTAAGTAGTCCAATCTGCCAAAATAAGTTCGTCTGTATGTCTACAAAAATTTTTCCACATGTCTGGTGTACATTGTCTTAACGCTTCTGTCCAAGTTTTTTTAACCTTATTCCTGTCTGAATATAAAGATGCAATATTTTTGTTATAGTACGTCTTTGTAAAGCCCCATGCCAACTCTATTGGATTATATTGATAGTGGTATGGGGGTAGTCGAAGTACATCATGTCCATGTTGCTTTAATATTTCATCTACTACATATGTCTTATCGTTACTTTTGTATGGTTGAATTATAGTCCATAATTGTTTTTTTGTAATTTTTTTGTCAAATGCGATGTTATTGCGGCTCAACCATCCCTGCATTATCTCTTTTTTTGCTGAAAATGTAGGTGGTTTGTTTAGTTGTACAGAATGATAAGGAGCATTATCCATTACCACTACACATTTGTCTGAAAAATTGGATAAAGCAGGAATGAGTTGATTAACAATACAGTTTTTGAAAATGTCACCGTTCATAGTTTTGTGATAGTCAATGTCAGTATTTGAAGAGTCTAACAACAAGTCACATCCCTCTAAAAACCCAGTATTTGTTCCTGCGTGTAAAATTGTAAATCGCTTTCCTTCAGATTTCAAATGCAATGGATTGCTTTTTAAATCAGATTCATGTACCCAACGACGCGTTGGAGTGCCATTTTTGTATATCCATGTTTCGTCTAAGTACACAAATCTGATTGATTTATTGCGGTTTTTTAGTTCCATAAATTTCCGAAGGAAAGCGATTTTGCTGATTTTGATATGTCTGCTCACTTAAAATTTGTCGTCCGTTCACTTTTTTAAATTTATATCCCATTGATTTTATAAGTGTGTATAAAGTGGTACGTTCACCCCTAAAATCCAAGTTTTGTTTCACATCAGTCAAAAGTTTGTCTAAAGTAAAATATTCGTTTTTGGAATTGTACGTCCAAATCTGCCGCTGCAAGTTTTTTTTTTAAATGAAGTTATCAAATGTATCTGCTTTATCATTCTTCCTTTTATCCGCCGCTTCTTTGCCATTAGCTAAATCTTCTTTTAAGATGTTTCGTATAGATATAACACTAACCTAAAAAAACACGAAAGATTAAAAAAATAATAAAAATTTAATTTAATGGATCAATGAATAAACAATAATTCATCTAATTGCTATCAAATTACATTTTAATTACCAAACTTTCAAAACATTTTTAATTATGTTACATAATCTGGCAACATTGTAAAATATTGAAAAGTAGTGAGTTTTTAGGTTATGTGTATTTAATAAATAATAAGTAATTTGAATGTAAAAACTGTAAAAGTATATTTTTTCTAACAATTATCTTCATATACAACTAGTAATGAAATTAAAAATGTTTGGAACTATTTGCTAATGAAAATAATGGAATAATCGTGTATAGAACACATATAGTACTTACATTAAAAACCTTAGAGATCTTTTGTAAATATCCGTCTTCTGAAATTCTCTGGTCTTTCTTAAACATGTAATAGCATCTCTGAATGCATTTTTTTGTCTCTACACAAATTTTTTTCGGCATATTTAATTTCTTAAATACAATTGACAATTATATTTATGCTATTTGTTGTCAAGCTTGTCAAATTGATAAATACCAACCTGACAAAAACCAATACAAATGTGAATAAATAAAAAGATAGCCTACTAGATATAAATAAACGTTGAATCGTTAATAGTACTTCACTCGAGGAACAAATTGCATAATTAGCTCGTTTCTTTAGCCCCTTCGCTCGCAAGCTCGCTCATGGGCCAAACACACTCGCTGTAATATGCAATTTACTCTACTCGTAAAGTAATATACTGTTACCTGCTCTTTGGGATTGTTTTTCGGTATACGTAGAAATCGTACATTGTGATAGTATCATAATAAAATGGAGGCACATGACGGCGAAAAACCACCAGATCCTCCCGACAAATCTAACGTGGACACGAATAATGTAGAAATGACAATGGACATTACAGGAGCAGGAATAGGACTTAATAATTCAAACAAAATAAATAAATTATACAATAAATATTGACAATAGTACATTAAAAAATTCAAGAATAATCAGACTAATAAAATCGACAAACTCGTTACCGACAGAAGCAATAGCTAATAACTTGCTTAATTCAAGCTGTCAAATTGATCCTGACTTTTTCTTGGTTTTCTACAAAAATCCCGCTTTAAAATCATTTTTTTTTTAAGTGAAAATTACATTTTGGTATGTAAGGTTGGAAAATTTTGATTTTTGTAGTTTTTCGGATAATTTGCTATTTTTTTTTTGTTTTTTTTTTCATGTAAAAATCTTTTATAAAGGAATTTTCTTGGTTTTTCTACAAAAAATCTGTTTTTTTTGTACAAAATTTCCGTTTTTGGTTATGAGATTAGATTTTGTAGTTTTTGGGGTAATTTTCTAGTTTTTTGAGTAATTTCTTTTAATAAAATCGATAACTATGAAGGATTCTTGCTTTTTCTATAAAATTCAGGCGTTAATATTGTCACATACGATAATAGGGTGGTTTATTTGTTTGATATTTTATTGTATTATTTTTAATTGTAATTATCCAGGCCAACGTCAGTACGTTAGATTTCAAGGCGACCTTATATAGTTTAATTCTTATTCTCACGTAGCGTAAGAATTGGCTATAAAAGAGCGTCGTTGAGGTCGTACTCGAGGAGTTCGGAGTCTGAGGTTGTCTGTAAGGGTCACCCTTTGGGGTGTCCCTAAAACAGACCCTTGGGTCTGGGCCGTTGTGACTCTTGACGTTTTTTCGTGAGTAAGTGTGACATGCCACCATATAGTTTTATTTGGTAAGATTAGTTAAGATAATTGTATTTAGTTCGTTATTTATATTTAAATTATTTATTCTTATTGCTTGTTTCGTAGTTAATATATTTGTTGTTTGTTTCCTGTTGTTTATCTCATCTTCCCCTTGGTTAGTTTTCTGCCTTCAGCAGGATACCTAGCCAGGGGTAGATAACCACGACCTGGGTGGGAAGTGCCTTTAGTAAGCTACCCCTCATCCCGAAAACATTAAGGCACATTCTCCGCCTATCCCCCCAGGCGTGACAATATCAGTTTTTTTTTTATGAAATTTGCATTTTTAGATGTGAGGGTAAAATTTTTCGAATTTATATGTTTTTGGGATACTTTGTTATATGTTAATTATTTATAAAATAATTTTCCAATATATTTCAGTCGAAGAAAATTCCATAATGGATGTTACCAAAGAAAAATCAGAAGCTGGAATTAAAATGAAAGAAATTGAAATTTTTAATGAATTTGGTAAGATCAAATTTTATCATTGGAAACATTTTGTGTATGGAAAATGTATAAAAAATTGTTGAAAGTTACAGATTAAAAAAAAAAATTGTTCATTAAATAAAACACAAAAATAACGAAATATCGATTTAAAAAAAATATATATATATTTTTAATTTCAGGTGAGAATATAGGAGGAAATTTTTTAATAAAAGAAGAAAAAGAAATAGAAATTGTGGACGAATCAAAACCCGAAATAAGTAAGCTCATATATAATTATATTTTATATCATTTTACCTTCAAATCTTTTTTTATTTTCCTTAAATTTGGTTTTTGGTTTTCAAAATATAAGAAATTGGGAAAAGATCGTTTTCTTTTCGAAAAATCGTTATATTTTAGTTGTTTTTTTTTTTAATTTTTTGCGAAATTTGAATCAAATTTCTGATTGAATGGAAAAAAACTGCATTTTGATATCTTTTTTGGTCTTCAAGATATGAGAAATTGGTTTTCAATATATGAAAAATTTAAAAAAAGCACTGGCGTTTTTTCGAAAAATCCTACAGAACTTCTGAAATAACGTCGATAATGATTATTGGTGTAGTTTTTAAAATCTTTCTACTTTCTACCATAGAACCAACTTATAATTTATTGTAAAAAACTGTAATACCGACAGTTAAAGATTTGCTTATTTTTGATGAAAAGTTTGGTTTTTTAGTAAAAATATTATCGAATTTTGATAAAAAAAGTTAAAATTAGTCAAAAATGCATTTTTTTTGAAAAATATACGAGGATGGTCAAAATATTTGCAGATTTCAAAATTTATTGTAAAAAACTGTAATCCAGTTACCGACAATTTCAGATTTGCTTATTTTTGATAAAAATTTTGTTTTTTTAGTAAAAATATTATCAAATTTTGATACAAAAGTATTAAAATTAGTCAAAAATGCAATTTTTTTTGAAAAATATCCAAGGATGGTTGAAATATTTGCAGATTTTAAAATTTATTCTAAAAAAAACTGTAATCTAGTTACCGACAGTTACAGATTTGCGTATTTTTAGTTGAAGAACAACCATACAAAAATAGAGAACCGAAATTGGAATACGAAAACTCTCAACATTCTTTCAATACTAAAAATGAAAACGATATTTCAAATCAAACTAATTATGAGTTGAATCTCGAATTTGACATTAAAAAAGAAGAACTACACACTACAATTGATTTACCGGATTTTAAAATGGAATTTCAAGATTTTGATGAAGAATTAAATTTAGAGCGGAGCATCAATAGAGATTTCACAAAACAGGAATCAAATTGTAAAAATACTGGCGACAAATATAAATGTAAAATATGTTCGAAATGTTTCACACAATCCAGTAATTTAAATAGGCATATTAGAACTCACACTAACGAGAAACCTTTCAAATGTAAAATTTGCTCGAAATGTTTCACAGAATTGAGTAACTTGAAAAATCATATTAGAACTCACACTCAAGAAAAACCTTTTAAATGTAACATATGTTCGAAATGTTTCACACAATCCTATACTTTAAAATGTCATATTAGAACTCACACTAACAAGAAACCTTTTACTGGCGACAAATATAAATGTAAAATATGTTTGAAATGTTTCACACAATCCAGTAATTTAAATAGGCATATTAGAACTCACACTAACGAGAAACCTTTCAAATGTAAAATTTGCTCGAAATGTTTCACAGCATCGAGTAACTTGAAAAATCATATTAGAACTCACATTAAAGAAAAACCTTTTAAATGTAACATATGTTCGAAATGTTTCATACGTTTCGATAATTTAAAAGTTCATATTAGAACTCACACTAACGAAAAACCTTTTAAATGTAAGATTTGTTCGAAATGTTTCACACAATCGAGTAATTTAAAAACTCATATTAAAACTCACACTAACGAAAATCCTTTTAAATGTAACATTTGTTCGAAATGTTTCACATGTTCTAATAGTTTAAAAATTCATATTAGAACTCACACTGGAGAAAAACCTTTTAAATGTAAAATATGTTCGAAATGTTTCACACAATCCTGTAATTTAAATAAACATATTAGCACTCACATTGATAAAAACGTAACATAATGTTGTAAATAAACCTATAATTCAACTAAATAAAAGTTTTTTTTTATATCCTCCAATTTTTCTCTTTTAGATCCTTCATTTAGTTTATCAATCAATCTAAACTTCCATCTTCCAATATCATATTTATCTACTCTTTTATTTCACATAATTCGCATCCCAATCAACAGGGAAATCTACCGATACGGCCCTACAAATTATTATTTATCATTTATATGAAAAAATAAAAAGAAACAAAATTTTGTAATAAAAATAATCTTTGCGCCATCTATAAGACAATGAAAGGATTTCTTATAATCGATAAAGCAGAATTGAGGTTATATAAATTTATTTCTTGAATATAAAACATCAGGAAGGAGTGATCTGCGTAATGTCAATACCATTGTATAACTTTATACAATGGTATTACCATTGTATAAATACTAAGTCTTTATACAATGATATAAGCATTGTATAAAGACTAACTAGTAGGATAATCTTACGGAGCTTTCATTGGATTGGAATGGATGCCACATGTAGATGGCGACACCGTAAATGAATGCAGAATTTCTTTAGGTCAATGAATGTAGATGGAGGCACCGTAGATGGATGCAGACTTTGTTTACGTCGATAGAGTCGAAAATTGCTCATCATAAACCAGTTGACCTTGTACGTTAATATTTCCAGTGTCTCTGTCTCATCACATCACCCCAACTTCAGCGAATTTTATTTTTTATTGTTACTTGTCTTTTTATTGTTTTGTTTTTAGAGTAGTAATACTCGGCAGCTACAATGTTTTTTATAAGTATTTTTTCTCGCTAAATCCGAATCTGAAACCTGTTTTTCTGAAAAATGATTTGGTAAATTGTTATTAACAATTTAATTGTTTAAACGATTATAACTAGAAAACTAAGTGAGATACGACATTTTTTTGCATACTTTTTTTATTCTTATAAAAAACAAAAAAAATATAGCTTTTAAAAATTAAAATCAGTTTGTAAGAATTCGAGAAAATGCAAATGTAGTATAAATATTGCAAAATATCACTCCTAATGTTTTTGATCGCAATTGTTGATCATAACTCGGGTTCTCATAAAGCTATCATATTTTATGTCCTCTCATTTTGAAGGTAACATTATTAGCTTGAAATTGAAATAATATAAATGTCTCTAACATTGTTTTTAACGAAATTATATCTGTTTAAACGCCAAATATCTAAATAAAAATCGTAAAATAATTTGTTTATGGCAACTTTTCATTAGGTCGGGATTAAACAGTCTCTAATTCCTTTTCCAATATATTCTCCGATTGAGGACGAACATTTTAAGCTTTTGTTAAATCTATCTGAGTTATTTCTTTGCTGAGATATAGCAGTTTTAAATCACATAGATGTTTATTCGCGTAAGCAAAGCACGACACGAGCGCATATTTTATTTTAGTAAATCTAAAAAAGAAAAAATGAAAATTTATCATTTTTTGCTCCTATTTTCATGTATAATTTGGAGATTATTGCTCCTAGAGAAAAAATTATAAGAAGTTAAAAGTTTCGTTATTCAATTTTACACAAATTGGAAAGTTAATGTTTCTTGTTAGAAAAATAGCAAAATTAAGTTTATTCTTTAATTGTTTTCAACTCTCTAAACTTGACTTACAACCTTACAACTATACTAATATAATAATATATAAATAAATAAATTCGTTAAGATCGGTCGGATAGTTTTTGCATAATAATTTTGCAATCCAGCCTACTGCACAAAATCGCAAATTTTTAAATTGATACTATGCCTCAAACAAGGTTTTTAGATAGTCGCCAATTAGGTATTTAAATATAAAGAAAGGATCAAACTTTTAAGCGCTTTTCGTAAAATTAAAATCGTTACACTAGGAGAGCCTAGATTGTTTTAAAAATATTTAACATTTTTTAGGCTTATAAACAATTTGAATAAGTTTACGAGATTTAAACATTGTCATTTTAAAATTTATACACTTAAAGAACATTAAAAGATATTAAAATAAAAAGATACATTCGGCTTCCGGGTTGCCGAGATATCGAAGGTCAAACTTGGCATAAATTTATGATAGAGGGCTTGTTTTTAAACAAATACCCTCGTCATGTCAATCACTTTTTATATAAACAGTTTTACCTAATGCACTGCATGGCAACATTTATAAAAAAAGACAAAGAAATCCGTTTCCGCATAAAATGTTGCTGGGGGTGGATGGGAGGTGATGGGGAAAATTCACTCGAAATGTGATTCTGTATGTTCAAAATTATATCCTGTTAACCATTAACTTTTTTTAATCGATGTCTTGGACATATCTTTAAACATCATTTTTATTTGCTAATTGAGAAATTTGCAATAAACACTTGTATATTAAACAAGTAATTTATGTATTTTTTTAGCTTGCAATCTATATACTGCAGTAAGTTGTAACAAATGTGCATTTATAAACTGTTAATAAATATTTTAAATTTTTAAAAGAAATGCGAACAAATCTTTTTTTTATTTAAAAAAAACTTTATTTTGACTCAATCTCAATTATATTTTTTAAATTGTTTATTTTTTTTCGTCAAAATTTTCTTTTTTGATTTCAATATCTTCATCCTCGAGTTGTAAATTTAATATATGGTCTCCGTCATCTGTAGCTTCATCTAGTGTTTCTAGAAAATCTAAGGAATCAATCGACTCCATATACCGTAAATGGATGCAGACTTTGTTTATGTCGATATAGTGGAAAATTGCTCATTATAAACCAGTTGACCTTGAACAAGAAATATTTCCGGTGTGTTATCACATCACCCCGACTCCCAACCCCAGCGAAATTTCTTGTTAGTTGTCTGTTTATTGTTTTTCGAGTTGTTGGCAGTAAATAGAAAATTTCTGAGTTTTTAATTTACGGTTTTATATTTTTTTGTGTTTAGTGTTATTTAACTACTGTACAACAAATTTTATTTAAATATAAATAATGAGTTTGTTCCGTTTTTAAATAAAATACGAGTCTAGAGTTCTTATACAAAAATTTTAATACAATCTGATTAATAGTTTATGTTAACATTTCTTTTTAAATTAAAACCTTTGAAAATGTATTGAGTTTATTAAACAAAATTTTAGTTCTATTTAAATTCATCGTTTCGGATTTCTCAAATGCTTTTTAACTGAGCATTGGTTATTTCAATGTAAAAAAATAAAAACATTTTTTATGGTCTGATCATTTAATTTTTATTATTAAAAGTATTCAATTAAAAAATCATCTAAAAAAATATAGAAAACGCTAGGCTGGAATTCGATCCACACACCCCTACGGAACACGTTGCCGATGTTTAACAAATAGTTCGGAAGCCCAGAGGGTTTTCGTAGCTGTTAAAGAGACAAGGCTCCCCAAAGTTTTTTCTATGTATTTTGACATCCTGATTACAAATATCAAGAGTGGATTCCCGAGAAATGGTTAGGAAATTTGTTATTAACAAATAATTTGTTAATAATAAAAAATTGTTGTTTCGCAAAAGAAAAAATATTACCGTAATTCTTGACTGATTTTAAGCAAAAAAGTTGACCATGTATTTTTTCATTAAACGCACCGTTTTCTATTTACAAATTGTTAAACATTTGAAAAATAGCATTATTGACATTTTTCAAATTTGCATACCTTTTTATTTAATTAATATTTTTCAACTCTGCGATGACTTTTAGACACTTACGATCATAAAGTGTGAGATGAAACCGGTTGCAATACGAGAATACAATCTTTTTGTTATTATTTAACGCTATAAACAATATGCATTTAATCTCCTACATATTGTGTAAAGCGTTAAAAAGTAATAAAACTATTACATTTTTTGTATTGCAACCGATTTCATCTCATATTTTAAGATCTTAAGTGTCTAATAGTCAGCGCAGAGTTGAAAAATATTAATTATACAAAAAGTTATGCAAGTTTGAAAAATGCCACAAATGCTACTTTTCAAATGATTAAGTATTTTTAATTTGAAAAATACATAAGCCTTTTTGCTTAAAATCATTCAAGGTTTACGGTAATATTTCTTGTTTTGCGATTTTTTTTCAATTTGTTTTCTCAATTACTCCAAAATTTTTCTTCTTGTTTCGGTAATTGAGTGTTACAAATAATTTTATTATATATAGCGTATTGATTCCCTTTTTACTTATCTTTGATGTTTTGATGTCTTTATAGATTTTTTAAAATATGAGTCAAATATTAGACCTATTCTAGATATATTTTAAAATGCTGCCATCCACTGTATCAAATTTATAATTTTTTTTGGCAACATCTTTAAATGTCTGCATTTCTTTCGATGATATTGTAGGTGATGATAACATAACATCAATTATTTAACAAATGAGTAACATCAGTATTTAATGTTTCCTCTAAATGAGAAGGAAGAATTTTTTCCAATTTTCAACTTAATAGACTTTTGTTTTTTTCATGAAATCATTTTCATCAGATAGATAGATAGATAGATAGATAGATATAGATAGATAGATAGATAGATAGATAGATAGATAGTTTTATTATACATACGTATTTACATAGTTCAAACAGAGAAAAGATAATAATAATAAAACACGTATTTTATCTAATAATAATTAATTAAGATATTTTTAAAAAAATAAATAAAATTGTATAAATTCCTATTCATCACATTTAAAATATTATGACAAATCACAAAGAACACATTAAAAATTCCTTAAAGGAATAAAAAGCATGATTAAGCAATAACTGTTTAACCCTACCTTTGAAATTTTTTCCAGCCATACGTCTGATGTCTGCTGGTAGGTTATTGTAAAAATGAACTGCTAGGTATCCTGGGCCATTTTGACACCTTCCCAAACGCGTAAATGAAGCAATCAGATTATTTCTGTTTCTTGTATTGTAGCTATGTTGTTCCCTATAGCTGCTATAAAGATGCTCATTATTTTTTATATATAGCAAGATGCAAGTGTCATGATTTTATTATTAACCCTCCATTAGGCGCGTAGGTATTTGTAACGTCGTTGGTCGCGTTGTACCTCACAGATACATCTAAACAGTATGCTATTTTTTTTCCAAAAGAAAAGGTACTTTCTGTTTTAAACATAATTTATTTATAAAATGTTTTAAAGGAAATTTTTTTAATTAAAAAAAAACTTATTCTATACAAGGAATATATTTTATATTACAGTCATTCAGAAGATTCATCGCTCTCTTACTCCGGATCTAGACAATTGTCACATATTGTCTTGGCATGTAATTTGAGACATAAATTCATTCCACATTTCTGGCAAAGATTTTTTTATTCATGTAGCATGGTTGGCATATTTTCCTTTTGGTGTTCGCCGAAGTTGTAGCTTCTGATAAAGTTCCTGTTCCCTCTTGACTTGTTTAGGGCTGCTTGTATTTTTGTAACATAATCTTAATATCTCCCGGTAATTTTGGCATTTGTGCTCTTCTTTTCAGCTGGTCATCCAAAAGTTCTAAATCCAATTCCCGTCGCGAACAAATTTTATTTTTAATGTCGAGATAAATTACCCTAGAGTTGATACCGGCTACATTTAGTAAGTCGAAAAAAATTACCATGGGCCACCTTCTAGTGACCTAGCAACATTATATGTAGCACAAAGCGTAGTACTCTATTTCAGATTCATCAGAATCGCCAAATTCATCTTCTAAATTCTGGTCCAGTTCTTCGTCGACAGAAGCCAACCGATTTAGTTCTTCAATATCGTCTAAGTTATTTAGACTATATATCCTTTTACTTATCTTTATGGTTCCAAACACTTTGAGTACTGGTATTAAAATGAATACTGATCTATTTCACCTCTTAGACACACGTAACGCACGAAAACTTCAAACGCAGCTGACCTGAGTAGCAAAACAAAAATGTAACATGAATAGTCGCGTTGTATCCAGCAGATACAAATTTGGACAACCCCTCGGTTTTATAGGTGTAATAAAGCTGTAAATTAACGCAGATGGCTGTAATTCAGGAAAACAGTTTAAAATAAGATACCTGAGGAATACTCTAAGCCATAAAATCCTACAGTAATTTATTTTTGCATAATCCACAAATATATTTGGCATGTATCTGCCTGATACATACGCGACTAATGGAGGGTTAAAAAACGCCTGCCTACAATACTGCCTATATTCTAATCCCAATAGCACTCTTACAGCTTTACGTTGCAGACCAAAAACTCTAGATGCACCAGTAGAATGTATGCCTGCCTTAATGTATCGAACGAAACACATTGCGCAAGATTTCTTAAAACAAAAATATTTGATGCTAGTTTATTATCAAATAAAGCATTATCATACGATAAGTCATGTTGCAACAATGATTGATATGGATAATTTCACTCATTGGCTAATGAAATAAATCTCTTGATTCTCTGGATGTTACTAACAGGTTCTTTAATATTCTTCTTCTTCACTTGATCAGTTGATTTTGGTTGGGATGTAAATTAGGACAATTGTTTCTAGTGATTGTTTTAGATAAGGATTTAGTATACCCTTCATACACCCTGCGTCGAACGTTACAGGAGATTAAAAGCATATTGATTATAGCGTTT
This sequence comes from Altica lythri, assembly GCA_964028335.1. NCBI lineage: Eukaryota > Metazoa > Arthropoda > Insecta > Coleoptera > Chrysomelidae > Altica > Altica lythri. The sequence continues at coordinate 3,895,065 of OZ034811.1, forward strand.
AAAGTAACAACAAGATTTTATTTTCATATTGGAACCGGTTTCATCTCAAACTTTCTGATCTTAAGTGTCAAATAGCCATCGCAGAGTTTAAAAATATTAATTATATAAAAAGTTGTGCAAATTTGAAAAATGTCAAATATGCTATTTTTCAAATGTTTAACAATCTTCAATTTGAAAAAAAACATAGGAAGATATTTTGCTTAAAATCATTCAAGGATTACAGTGATATTTTTTGTTTTGCAAAAAAAGATTTTTTTGTTAGTAACAAATTATTTGTTAATAACAGATTTCCTAACCATTTCTCGGAAATCCAGCCTTGATATTTGTAATCAGGGGGTCAAAATACATAGAAAAAACTTTTGTGGTGCATTGTCTCTTTAACGGCTACGAAAACCCTCTGGGCTCTCGGACTAAATGAGCCATTTTCCTGAGAATAGTATAGCAAACGTGTCACGAGAGGCAGCACTAGTAGTAGGGACAAACATAAACTATTGACATGTCAATATTGTAACGGGATAACCATAAAGGAAGGGACCTTAATTTGAAAGATTGTTGTTGACAGTTGATTTTTAGAAGTTTGTAAAAATATCAACTGACCATTTTAAATAATGTTTCTAGAAAATTCTAGAAACTTCTAAACACACTGACTAGATTAAATAATGTTGTATATAAGGGGATGCATGGGCAGTTAACGTCAGTTCGAGTCAAGTGTTCACAAGAGTTCATTGTATTGTCAAGTAGTTAGACGTTATCCAGCAGAATTCAGTGTATCTTAACAATTTTGTAAATAAATTGTGTAAAAAGCCCCCATAAGTGTTTCAATATTTATGTAATCGTAATATTAATTTATTATTTAAAAAAATTAATCTTATATAAAAAATTATTTTGTGATAGTACAATGCCAACAAAGTATTGCTGATTTGCGAATTGTACGTCGGATAATCGATATCCGGAAAAAAAAATGTTTTTTATACCATTTATAAAACCTCATATTAATGAGGTAAGATGTAAGAAATGAATACATGCTTCGATTTATACAATCGTTGACCCTAATGCATACCAATAAAATATTACAAAAATATTAAATACTAACTAACTATCTAACAGATAAACTAATAACAGAGTCGTCATTTACATATGTTTTCGAAATTATTTTTAAAATTAATTAAATGAATAAGAAATGAATAGTAAATTTTTCACAGTTAATTACCATTGATAAGAATGAGATATTTCACTCGGAAATAATCTGAAATTCATAATTATTTTAAATTTCTTTTATTACAGTTTGAATCTACCGCAACTGTTTTACTAATGTTTGTATACTAACCTGTCTATTAATTCACTTTTTTTCCAGTTACTTTTAAATTACGACATGCAAGCCAACGTTTTAATGTTACAACATTGTTATCTTTAACAGTTGCAAATTTTAGTTTTGCTCCAGGAACATCTTCTTCAGTTAAAAATATCTTTTTTTAATTGTATTTTACCATATGTTTATATGAGGATTTGACAGTGTTTGTCCCTACCGGACTACTAGCGCTGCTAGTGAGTAATTTTTCGTACTTCAGGAAAATGGCTCATTCAGCGACCGCTCAGCTAGTAGGAAATAATGTCACAGAGGGCGTATTTAAACACGATGGTAATAGATAGTTTTCATGCAAAATCACTAGATGTCAGGCGCGATTGCATCAAACAGATTTTATCATTGGGTTGTCCTACTAGTTTAGTCTTTATACAATGGCCAAACTTACCTTCTAAAGTATTAATAGTTATTTATGCAACTAGTGCGTAAAGTGACCTTTCTTGACGAAAGTGAATGTTGTCGCATGAGCCGCAGGCGAATGCGACAATCAAATGAGTCAAAAAAGGAACATTTACGCACGAGTTGCATACAATATTTTTTCTACAACCGAATTTCTTTAGAAGTAATACAAGTATAGGCCTGATTTTTTTTGCGCTTTACTGCGAAAAAAAAATATATTTAAAACATATTTTAGATAACAAAATATTTACTTTTTAAATTAATCTTACCTTATAATACCGGTACGTAGAAACGCGAAATGCTTGAATTATAAATAAATTGAAATGTCAATAAGTCTACGTATATTTAAATAAAAATACTTACCCTTATTCATGAACTGATATTTCTGTCATATTAAAAATCAAATTAAAAATTACTGAATATAATATCAAGTTTTGTATGTATTAAACTGCAATAATTTAACAATCAAATATATTTACACAAATTTACACAATTAAATAATAAAAAAAAAGTTTCCTTACCCGGAATTGAACCCGAGTCATCTGGGTAGAAGGTAAACACCTAACAATCTCAGCCAATAACACACGTAAAATTAATTGCATAATCTTATACAAAACAGTGCTTATTTTACTTTTTTTCACTAGTGAAAAAAAGTTAAACTTTACGAACCTTAAACCGTGCGTAAAGGTAATACTTTGGTTGTAGAAAAAAACTTTTTCTTCATGTTCAATTTTGAACGAATGTTCGTTTTGTAAATGAAAAACAAGATCATTTCTAATTTTAAAACTGCAATCGCAATATTTATATTCATTTCCAGCGTATGAATGTTCTTGTTTTTTCATACCATGCTTAACTCGGCAATGCTTATTAAATATTTTACTACACGAGTAACAAGAAACAGACATTTCTTGCAGAATAAACGTATATTGTAATATAACAACTATATCTGTGTAACTATTCGCGCCAATAACCACTTCAAATGACACACGACAAACATAACCAATAAAAATAAACTTAATCACGTGATATTTTTAACCAATACAATCTTGGAATCATATATGTAATACTTCTATAGGGACAGTTTCTATAGGGTCACTGAAGTTAGCCCCCCAAGATTCATTTTTTTAACTTTTTTTTATTGTATCGTTTGTTCTTTATTGTTCTCTATAAACATTTGTTTGTTCTCTATTAGTTAATTTAAAAAAAAATAATTAAAAGTGAACCTTGAAGTTAGCCCCTTTTATTGCAATTTTGATGATTTTGTTATTATTACGGGTCAATAAATCTCTTTTTATGATTGTTCATGTCTAAAAAACGTTTGTTCTTACTTCACATAGCTTATTTTTTGTTTAATTAACATTTTAAATTAATTTAATATTTTTATCCTAAATATTCTTTTAAAAATTAAGTAATAACCACAGATTAATAAACTGACTTATATGTATAAAAAGTCACTGATTTATTACCACATTTCTCATAGTTATACATAATATATGATAATTTTTAAATTAAATGAAGAATTTTGTGAATGTTCAGTCAAAAAGTGATAGCGTAAATCGCTATTTTCATAGCACTATGACAGAATATTCCTACCTAGAACGTTGCGTGCTGTTAGGCAACCAACGTTTATAACACCAATATAATAACCAATTATTATTATTATCTTGTTACTTCCATTCATAGAATTGTAAAAATAATACACTCAGTGTAATCACTATGCTTATTACTATAATTTTTAAAAGAACCGCATTTAAAGTTTGAACGTAAATTTGACGCATGCGCGGTATGAATATTTTGAATAAAACTATTAAACTAATTTAAAATGTTAAATAAACAAAAAATAAGCTATGTGAAGTAAGAACAAACGTTTTTTACACATGAACAATCATAAAAAGAGATTTATTGACCCGTAATAATAACAAAATCATCAAAATTGCAATAAGAGGGGCTAACTTCAAGGTTCATTTTACATTATTTTTTTTTTAATTAACTAAGGGAGAACAAACAAATGTTTATAGAGAACAATAAAGAACAAACGACGAACAAACGATACAATAAAAAAAAGTTAAAAAAATTAATCTTGGGGGGCCAACTTCAGTGACCCACCACTAGTACTTACTCTGTCACTAAATCGTTATAAGTACTTCTTCGCTTTTAGCGCTACTAGCTGGTTTGGTTCCCATTTTCACCACTACAAAATACGACTGCACGTCTCTTTAATTTGTCTATGATCTGACATGTAAATTAAGTGACATTTGAAAAAAAATGGCTGACGATAATACCTATATCTATAGCATATATGTAATACTTCTATTTGGACAGTTTCTATAAGTGGAAGGTGTTCCGACGAAGTGAAACAGATGGTGTATTGTTTGCTTTCTCTTCCGAGCACATTAGTCAATTCTGCGCATTTTAGAGACTTTTCAAGCATGCGCAGTATGGATAAAAGTTCTCGAACGAAAGAGAAAAAAATATATTGTGGGCACCGTAATGTTGCGACGTTCTTTCCCATACCAACTGTCCATATAGAAGTATTACATATATGATCTATAGTGCCTTACTTATATGTATGTGGTGGCCTTATAGTCCTTATACGTTAAAGTAAAACAGTTATGGTGTTAAAAATAATTTTAATACAAATTTAAATCGGTTTTTATTATACATTTATAATAAACAAAAATACAATTTTATATTTATTTATAGTACAATTGTATATTATTAATGGAAAATTAGTATTATAGTTATTATATCTATATATAGTGGCTGTTAAAGTAAAAAAACGATTTTTAATAAAAATATAAATTAGTTTGTATTAAAGAACATTTACAAAAAATATAAAAAAATGATATTATAGGTATTTTTAATAAAAAATAAAACCACAAAACGTATCTCTTCTACTATGCCATAATATTGACAGCTATGACAGTTGACGTTTTATCTTGTCTATAATTGACTTCGTTTTTTTTTTAATTTCTTTAAAAAGTTTTAAAAACTCTGGAGGCGAACTCCGTAACGATGTAGGAAATAAAAAACGTATAGAGATAGACAAGAAAAAAATTTCTTGCTATTAACAGTTGGTACTCTATAAGCTGTTTTCTATCACAATCGGCTGACATCGGCAACAGAAAATGGAAACTTATCGGACCCATATATGTATTACATATATGATCGGACCTGAAAACATTGACTCATTTCTAGTAATAAATCTAGGGATTTTACCATGGATGTATAACTAAAGAGGGGATGAGCGATTCACATATTCCTAGCATGCAATGTTTTGAAGCCGACTATCTGATAGGCGGGGTGGAGGGAATGAAAGACAGGTACGCATCTTTCAGTGGCGTGCGGTTTTAATTTAGAACCTAATATGTATACAAAATATAATAGTTGACAAAACTTATTCCAACTTCACTCTTTTGCATTTATATTTAGAATATAAAAAAAATACTATAAGGGCATGAAAATTATCGATTTCTATGAAAATAACAAAACATGCAGAGTACTTCTACAAAATAACAGTAAATGAAATGATATAATTCTATAATAGCACGTATCAGGCATTTTGTCACAAATCACTTGGCACATCCACTGTGTAACATTGACTAATAAATCACTAAAATTGACTAAAATGCTGAAATTAGTCCTAAGACAAGATCAGCTGTTTGATAGAAGGGCGGACATGATACCCCAGGTAGCAAGGTCACGTGAAAATGACGTCGATATCCGGTCATGAAATGACTAGAAATGACCAGTACAATGACGTGAATATGACGTGAAAATGACCTCCTAATGTCTCGGACCAATGACGTCATTTATGAGACGTGGTTTACACGTGATATAAGACGTTATTTTTGATTGTTGAATGACGTGACTTTCACGTCTATATTACGTTAATTTGCCCTAGTTTAAAAAAATGTCCACTGGGCTAATTTGTTTTAAAAGACTTAAAAAGTATATAGGAAAGGGAGCACACCTATAAAAATAAACCAATGTATTATCTTGAAAAAATTTATTTTATGAAAAGTTACTTTATGGAAAGTGGCCGGTCACTTTTGAATGTAACCAAAATATCCCCACCAATTTTACATACATATTAATCTAACCTACAAAATTTGTGAACAAAGTTGTAGTACACAACATATTTGGTATTGTTAAAAAGCTTACAAAGAAACCTATTAAAAAATACAATATTTGTCCAGCAACAAAAATGACCACATAAGTCACTTTGTATTGTGTCACTTGCTGATTTATAAATGCCAACACTATTATTTACAAACAATATCTTATAAAAAAAAAATAATATCCATACTTTATATTAGTTTATGTATTCTTGATACCAATATTTTAAAATGTCAAAACCTGTCCTGTGAATCATTATTACAATTTGGAATACAGAACAGGACTAACACAACAGTTGAATTCACTACTTATAAATCAAAATACAAAGTTTTTACCTATTTGTACACAAATCAAGTAATATTTCATTGTAAGTCGGATAAAGATACCTACCGGATGATTCAGATAAGTGTTCCATGAGGGCCGTGTAACTTTTTAATTTGAACTAAAAACTGTTTTGAACCTGACACCTTTTTTTATTGGGTTTTCAAGGTTTATTTTCAACATCTTTTAAGTGATGGTGTTACAGGGAGCTTAAGTTCTGTAAGGTTTTCAACTATAAAAATATTTAAATTGCTGGAAGGATATGGATATGTATATAAGTCTAAATAACAAAGAAACTCCCTGCCAATAAGATATATTTGGCTGTCAGCAGCTTTCGCTATATTATGTACTTCAACTACTTTTTTCCCAATTAAAACATAGCTATCTGCTTTAGAATGATAAAATGTTGACAAGGTTATGCCTGGTAAAGTCAATTTATGAAACTGTTGATTCCATATAAAATTTTCATTAAAAGTAACATTACATGTTTGATTTCCAAGTTAAAAGTAAAATTCGAAACTGGCTGTGAAATTAAAAAATCCTTTTCAACAAGTCGTCGATGAACTTGTTGTAAAGGATTGGTTGGAGATTTTATTAATGATTTTATCTCTCCTAAATAATTTTCAAATGGAAAAGCCGAAAACTTGTCTAATGTGCCTAATAAATCTACATCATCACAAAGATGTGACATTAAGTGGACATTATAAACCATAAACTCTAAACCATATAAAGATTTTGAATGTTTAATAAAGACATTTATAATATTTCTCACAAAAGGGATCTGAAATTTTTTAATATGGCTCTCTGATAACAATATTGAAATAGAAAAATGAAGAGCAAGAAAATTTTCATATATAGCTAAATCCACAACATCTTTAAGAACCAAAGGACCTAAGTACACTAAAAACATTCTGTATTCAGTAGCTTTCCAATAATTTAGTTCATTGAGTGAACGGGGTTTTCGGTTAAATTCTACTGGTATCATATTTTTCAGGTTTAGCAAACGTTCTGAAATCACTTTTACTTTCTGATGTTGTAATCTAACCTTCAAAGATCCTGCAATCCAAGTATTAATTAGCTTCCTAACTACTCCTAAACAAATGTTGTGCATGTAGTCAATCGGAAAACTACTTATTAAATCAATTGGTAATTCACATAAACTAGTCTGCGAGACATGATGCTCATCATCTAACTGTAAGCGAAAAGATTCATTCGTGCGTTTCTGACCATTTAAACCATTAAAAACTACCTTGTGTTTATAATATTCTCCGTGAATTGTACATCTATCACAAGAGGAATATCCTGAGTGGCATTTAGTACCCTTTAGATAGGCCCTTGCAGGTGCATCACACACAAAACTATGTACCTCTAATGTGAAGCGTTTGTTACAATAAACAAAACCATTTTGCAATAAATCGTTCAATTCTGCTATAAATGGATGAAGAAATGTATTTATAGGATGTGGTTTATTTTTTCCACAAAAGATGGAAATTGCAAAAGGTCTACTACCAGAAATATTTTTTATTAATCCTAAAATAGGCCAAAATTGCATTTTTGAACTTTTGAACAGTGGAATGCCATCAACATTAAAACTAATTTGAATTTTATCTACAGAAGTGTCATTTGAAATAAGTTTAGAAAGGGCATTTCTTAATCCAAAATAACAGAACTGACCAGACTCTATGTCAACAATTGGTGTGCATTTTGGGGTTGATAACAAGGTGCGACTGTCTAAAGGTAGTTCAGGGTGGTAAGGATGAAGTAAATGAAGCAGGTGTGTCGAAGCAGAAAGTGGAATTTTATGCTTTACAGCCCATTCAGCCAAATCATTAGCAATAGAAGTTTCTTTGCATGATGAATCATTGTTATCAGAACTGATTGATTCATCTAATTTAACAGATGATGAACTATTACTACTAGTGCTACTAATACTATCATTAAACAAAAAGGAGTCATTTGTTTCATTAAGATTTTCTACATATTGTTCAGGGTTAACAGAGGTTGTTGACATAATATATTCAAATTCTTGTTTTGTTGCTTGTAAAGCCCTTCTTGACTTTTGCCTTGAACCAACTAATTCTTTCAACTTACGTTTTGACATTTTAAAATATAGGTTAACAATTCAAAAAATAGGTATTATCGAATAATTAAAAAAAATTCAAACCAGAGCGCTAGCATTCTTCTTCTGCTCTCGTTGTTTGGCATGCTTCAGCCATATTTTAATCGCATTTTCAACATCCACTTGAGACGTCAAAGGAGTTTTAATTTGTATGGCACCTGTAACAAATTAAAAAAAGAGGTTATTTAGTGAGAATTATCCGTCAACAAAATTATTTATTATTTTATTATGCTCTATGAAGGACAAATTTAGGCAGTAAGACACAAAAACAAAGAGTACTTACGGATGATGACAGATTTCACCAGAGTGTTGCAAAATGCCAATTTTTCATTTCTCTGCCCAGCAAAATTATATAATTTAGCCAACCTGTTCGTCATTAGTAGTCTCATAATTCTATTGACATGACCTGTGCACCCATTTCCTCCAAGCGAGGAAAAGTAGGAAGCCTAAAACAAGAAATAAAACAAATATAGTAAAGCTCCATAACAAAATTGATCCAAAACTTTATTTTAGAGTATGTACAAATTAAAAACAAACATATTTAGATTATTACACTACACAAATCAATGTAAGATATGGAATTCTTAGTTTACTTTTAATTAAATTAATTATTAATAAATAAATAAATTCAATGTAAAAAATAATTACCAAATCATTAAATTTCTCTTCGGATTTTAAATATTGTTCTAAATTTTCAAACCTCTCAAGATCGTCTACTGGAAACTGCACGGGCACGTCATTTGGTAGACTAGCAACTACCAAATTTCGGGAATTTTTTAGAAGAGTTTTTACTTCCTTGACCTCTTCTCTTAACTTTTTTAATTCTTGAAAAATCTTTTCCAAATCTATTGTCAATAAAAAAATAATTATTTACAACACAAAACAAATAAACGGACCTACTTTTTGAATTAATTGTATCTATATTCTCCACAGACTGTCTATTGGAAGTTGTTGGAGTTAATTCTGAATATACCTCAGGTGTTTGAGAAAAAAATTCTGCACTCTGTCTACCGGAAGCTGGTGGAGATCTTTGTGCAATCAGTCGAGAAGTTGGCTTCACAATAGGCCGAGAAGTTGTCTTGTCTAAAAGTAAAGAAGTATTTCTACTTTAAGATTTTCAAAGAAGTTATTTACTTATTTTCAGTGGCAGATTTAATGGTATGCTTAGTAAGCTAAATGCATAGGGCCCCTGTGGTCTCCGCCTATACCTATTAATATTCCAACCTATAAAAAATATTTATTAACGTTTTATCCCCTTAAAAAAAGTATTTGTAATTAAAAAACGAGTAAAAGAATTTACAAATTTTAAAAAGTAATGAGTCTCTTGATTAAGCATAATTAAGGTCATCACAAATTGTAGATCTGCCACTACTTATTTAAAACTAATATTATATAAAAACTGTATTTACCAGAGCCAGTCACACAAGTATATTTTTGAAGAGATGGGGGCCTTATTAGATTTGATACTGTTTCTCCTTCACTGTCACTCTCACTTAAAATTTTTCTACTAACGACTCTTTTTCTGGTTCGCTCTGCTTCACAATCTGAAGTAAGGTTGTCTGAATTATATTCGCATTTTTTCAGTTTTTTTTGTGCTTTATTAAGATCATCTGAAAAATAATAAACAAATATGAATAATAAACACCCAGAGCTATACCACAACTTTTTTAATGTAGAATATAGGTAATAGAATTAAATAAAATAACACACCACAATCAAAAAATATTCTTTTTACTTGAGACAACTTCCAATTATGTTCATCAGGTTCTTCACATAGTTTGAGAGCCCTATTGAAAGCAGCACTTGTTTTATATGGTGGTCACAAAACATTCTGCTTCAATGGGGTAAACCAGGAGGAATGAACCAAACCTATTAACCCATTTTCCGAAAATTCTACACCCACAAATGCCATTGTTAATTGTTACCATAAACTACAAAATAAAGGTCAAAACTAATACCACTAAGTCAATTTAAGCAATGTATAAAGTGTTATAAAGTTAGGTTAAGACATGGTTTATTCAGTTTCTTCTTTTCATCTTTTAAAGGGCTATAAACTTGGAGGAAATTTACACAATTAATTATTATTAATCATAAATGTTATGCTTCATCACAGCCATAAATTTAACTTTTTGTTACTGATGATTATTGAAGCATTAAAATTATGACTGAATAAAATTACGAATTTAGAAATTGAATAAAACCCCGCCCCATATCTGCCATAAACATAAACCAGATATTTTCAGATCAAAAAATACAACGATAACTATAATAATAATTACTATACTTACCAATGAAACAACACAACACTTTCAACAAAAGGCTTGATTAATTATAGCACCTGCTTACAGTACACAACCATGCACAATACGAGTGAGGGTAAAATGGCCGTTGGTTTTGATATTTAACATTCCGTTTGTCTTTCGTTAGATCGTTAGTTTCGTTATGGAATGAAATGAAATGAATCGAATCGGATACGGATATTCTTGGCTAGCGGCGCAAGCGCATATTCGCAACCACGAAGTCTACTTCGTGTTCGGAACCTTTTCGTATCATTGAAAAGTAGTACCCCGCCAATTTTAAATTTTTATAAAAAAGTTTCTTCATATGAATTAATTATAGATATAATTATTTGATATCTGGTTTTGTTTAAATACTAAATAAATGGATTTTTAATTTTTCTAGGTCTTAATAAATAATAAAAGGCTAAGTTTTTCCGGGTTATTGTTTATTATTGAAAATAAACTCATAAAATGATTAAATCAGTCACAAAATATAAATAAAAAAAATAAGTATTATCTGATTTTTTCAGGTGAGTTATCACTAGATAATGTCGGCATTATGACGTGACAATATGTCGTGTTATATACGTCAATTATTTGACGTCATTATCACGTCGATTTTTGGTCGTCTGACGTCTTTCGACCAGTGATCACCAAATAATGACGTCATTATGACGTACCCTTGCTAGCTGGGACGCATCATTTATGCGCTGTTGCCAACACATCGCTATAGTCCTGAATTTCCAGTCTAAACGAAACATATTTTATTTTCAATAGAAGAAAACTTTTACAAAGGAAAATATGTGATCTGAAAACTTGCAGCCATATAACATTTTAACTCAAAATTTATTAATTTAATTCTAAAGCAAAATATATTTCAGCTGCTAAATTCAATCACGTACAGTTTGGGCTAATACATTATTCTGATGCTCGCTACAACAATGTAGCTCTGTACACTTGGCTTCAATAACAAATGTAAATAGACAGTTTCGTTTTATTCAGGTTTAGTCGTTTAGTGACAAGTGTCAATAATAAAATAATTTCAATATATTTTTACTTCTTTTCAATAATATACGGATTGTGGTTTTCAAAGTTTATCATAAAATAGATTGTTTGGTGTTTCGTTGCAATTATTGTTATTTTTCTAGTTATTTCTTCAGTTTTGTTTGCATTTTCTTGTTAGATCATAAACTTTCGTTTATTCTTTGTACATAAACATGCTACCAATTTTCATGCATTTTGTGGAGGAAGTAGAAGGCGAAGAAACCAAAGATAAACACAAACTATAAAACAACAACTAATAAATAAACTCTTCAACTTTAAACACAATCAATATCTGGCACAACAAAAAATAAGAATATAAGATGGATACTTTACTAGTGAACTACGTCCGAAAAAACAACGGAAAGAAAGATAGATAGACATATGTAAAATTTCATGCTCCCAAGAGAGATAAAAACATAGCAAGACCTCATTTGGTCCTTCTATTTTACACAACCCGAATAACTACGTTTAGTGCCGATCTTCGCCGATCGAAACGTAGAGAGTGTCGTGTTTTACGATAGAGAAGAGTTTGCTATAATAGCAAGGAAATTTCCTTTCTATTCGTTAGAGAGTTCGCCCTCTGGATCTCCTCTAAACATTCAAAACACCAGTGTGAAGTTAGCAACCCTGCTATGACTTTGACAGTTGTCAATTTGTTGATTGTTTACACTGTATACAGCAGGCGAACTCCGTAACGATGTAGGAAATAGAAAACGTATAGAGATAGACAAGAAAGAAAATTTCTTGCTATTAACAGTTGGTACTCTCTAAGCTGTTTTCTATCACAATCGGCTGACATCGGCAACAGAAAATGGAAGCTTATCGGACCTGAAAACATTGACTCATTTCTAGTCATAAATCTAGGGATTTTACTGTTTCGTTTTATTTAGGTTTAATGACAAGTGTCAATAATAAAATAATTTCAAATATTTTTACTTCTTTTCAATAATATATGGATTGTGGATTTCAAAGTTTATCATAAAATAGATTGTTTGGTGCTTCGTTGCAATTATTGTTGTTTTTCTAGTTGTTTCTTCAGTTTTGTTTTTTATTTTCTTGTTAGATCATAAACTTTCGTTTATTCTTTGTACATAAACATGCTACCAATTTTCATGCATTTTGTGGAGGAAGTAGAAGGCGAAGAAATCCTGGAAGGATTACGGATAGAACGAAGAGCACTACGAGACCGCTCTAACCCATTCGAGTTACCTGAAACGGAATTTCGCAAGCATTATCGACTAAGCAGAGATTTAACCCGATTCTGTAGAGACTGAGAGATCAAACCAAAGATAAACACTAACTATAAAACAACATATAATAAATAAACTCTTCAACTTTAAACACAATCAATATCAGGCACAACAACAAAAAATTAGAATATAAGATAGATACTTTACTATAATAGTTAACTACGTCCGAAAAAACAACGGAAAGAAAGATAGATAGACATATGTAAAATTTCATGCTCCCAAGAGAGATAAAAAAATAGCAAGACCTCATTTGGTCTTTCTACTTAACACAACCCGAATAACTACGTTTAGTGCCGATCTTCGCCGATCGAAACTTAGAGAGTGCCGTTTTTTTACGATAGAGAAGAGTTTGCTATAATAGCAAGGAAATTTCCTTTCTATTCGTTAGAGAGTTCGCACCCACGTCTTTGGTTTACAGTTTCTAGACAAATTTTAGTGTTTTTTGTAATAACAAATTGTTTTTACGTTAAGAACGTTACAGAATCGATCTTTTAAAGGTAAAATTAAAATAGAGGAAGAGATTTATGATCAATTCCAAGTCGAAAATCAGAACTGTTATCAAACTGAAATGGATCTTGGTTTTAATGTTTTAAAGAAAGAACTTTTAGACCCAGTTGGTGATTTGTCCGAAGTAAAAAATAACTCTGATAATGACTTAGATTTAAAAGGAAGATCGTTTTATTCTGAAGGTAAGTCTTTTATTGACTGAATTAGTCATTATAGTGTAGAAAGTAGGTTCCGGTTAAAATACAGTTTCTAACAAGTTAACAGAGTATATATCTTCTTTGATTTCACAAAAAGTGCACTAGAAGTGATTTTTTATGATTTTCTAAGGCTTTTTACGTTTATTTCAGATTTTATTACAATTTTTTACGGTATTTATGTTTCAATTTTTTCTCCATTTGTTTAGGTTTTATACGATTTTCTTGCGATTTTTCATGGGGATTAATGATTTCTATACGTTTTTTCACGGTTTTCCACAATGTTATACTGTTTTTTTACGATCCTACGGTTTTGTACGCTTTTTTGCACTTTTTTATGGTCAGCTATAATTTTTATGCGATTTTCTGATTTTTTGACATTTTTACGTTCATCATGATTTTTATACGGTGTTGTTTTTTTATGATTTTTTACATATTCCGCGATATTGTAAGATTTTTACTGTTTTCCTATTTTTTTATGATTTCTTACAGTTTTTTTATGATTTTTACCTTTTTTTTTCTTGTTTTTGTATGAATTTCAAGGGTTTCTACGATTTTTTATTTTTTACAAGACTTTTCATAATTTTATATAATTTTTTTAAAATTTTCTATGATTTGTTACAATTTCTTATGATTTTCCCAGGCTATCTATAATTTTTTACAGTTTCTCACAGATTTCCATGAATTTCTACAATTTTTTGCTGTTTTCCATGAATTTCTATAATTTGTAACGTTCGTTGTGGGACTAACTCCTCGACTATTGAATTTTAAAATTATCAGGTTACTTGCGATGACTCGACTACCTTATCTGATTTGGGTAGGAGTAATTTTTGGCTTCGTCGTGAGATTCGATGCTAAATTATTTCATTTCATTTGGCAATTTGTTAAGTATTAGTTGTCTATCTTAATTCTCTGCACCCTTCGTTTTTTTGGGCTTTTGCCATCTTTAGAAGGGTCCTAGAGAAGGACGAGAGTCTCGACTTAATCTACATTTTGAAATCACCGATATCACCAGATCAGGGTCATTCGAACCAAATCTTTCAGTGGCCACCGTATTTGTAAGAATAAATCAGTTTCTGCCCATCGCACCTGTTGTTCCAGTGGACTCAGTTTATCTTAAGAATACTTCAGTACTGCGGTCCTGGGGTCTTCAAATTAGGTTCTTCAGATAGTACACTCGCTATCGCAAGCTCTGACAGAAGACTTCACGTCAGACAAAGTTAAGAAACTAATTAATTACTTACTATTGATTTACTATCAAATAGAATTTTTTTTCATTGAATAAACAATTTAAAACTGACTTCACTCTTTTATTTGTATGTCTGTACTTGGCGCCCATTAATAATTGTTTGGAAGGAATTGATAAGAAACTCAGAAGGGATCCACGATCCGAAAGCTAGCTAAGGGTAACTTAAGGGCTACAAATTTTTCTTGATTTTCCAGGAATTTCTAAACTTTTTCACGGTTTTCCTGGAATTTAAACATCTTTTCGCGCTTTTTTTGAAAATTCTACAATTTTTTGTGGTTTTCCATAAATTTCTTCGTTTTTTCAGGAACTCCTATAGTTTTTGCGGTTTTCCAGGAGTTTCTAAAGTTTTTCGCGGTTTTTCAGGAGTTTCTACAGTTTTGTTTTTCCACAAATTTCCATAGTTTTTCGTGATTTTCCATAAACTCCTACAAGTTTTGGCGTTTTTTCATGAATTTCTTACACCCGCACGCGGTATTCCCCATTTATTATTTTTTTTACGATTTTAACAATTTTTTTCTAATTTTTACGATTTTTGTTTTTTTATGATATTAATGGCATTCTTCGGATCTTTTCCTGAGATTTTTTACGGTTTTTCTTTATATTTTCTTCGATTTTACGATACCATATTTTTTTTGATAAATCTTTTATTTTTTGCTTGATTTTCCTCAAATTTTCGACAATTTTTGATTTTTCACGATTTTTTCTGATCTTTTACGATTTTCTTTAATTTTTCTAGTTTTTCATGAATTTTCACTTTTTTCATATTTCTTCGATTTTATTAATCTGTGCTTTGTATTTGTAGTTGCTTACACCTTATACATAAAAAGTAAAATTTTTGCACTTTAAATAAAACATACACTAGAAAATGAAGAAATTTTAATTTTAAAATATAAGTATTTTTAATTTCAGGCAGGAACAATCATAAAGGAAATATGAATATATCTGTAATTAAACAAGAAAAAATAGAAATTGTTAACGAACCAAAACCCGAATTGCATTGTTTTGATCAGATGGAAACAGGTAGGTAATTATATTTTATATATTTATTCCTCCAAATCTTTTTTTAAAAAAACTTTTTGTTTTACATGACTAATTTTAAATTTTAATAGAACGCTTACTTTTCGATATTTTCGAGACAAATTTAAGAAATTGCAATAAGTCGGTTGTTTCACAAGATTTTTCGGACTATTAAAATTCACCCAAAAATTAAGGAAAAACGTACCTAAAGCCGCTTTAGATGTTTCTACATTAAAATTCGTAAGATTATAACCTTTCTTTTGTAATTTTTGGCAGTATAGAAATAAGAATGACATTAATGAAAAATTAAAAAAAAATGTCGCATCCAACAGGACTCGAAAACACCTTTGCCTTTACGCTGTAACGCTTAGCTATGAATTCTTAGTCATTATTTTGCTTTTTGATCATTAGTTTAAAAGATAAACGATCAGTTGAGATATCTCTCATGGAATTTTTAGAAGGATATTGTGTCAAATCGACAATTGAAACATCACAATACACTTTTTTTAAATCTTTCTACTTGCTATTATGGCGCCACCTTAAATTGTTCCCTCCCGATGGATACTTTTTAATACATTCAGATGGTTCTCCTTTCTTTTACCCTCCATATTTAATAGTTTAAAAATTCTAGTGTGACATAAAAACCAAATTGAAGCTAAATTTGTCAAAATATCATGGCCAACAATAATGCAAAAAACCTGTGAACTTACTTATATATTAAACCATTACATTTGTTTATTTTTTATTTCAGTTCAAGAACAGCCCTACAAAAGTAGTATGTTTAAGATAGAACCGAAATTCGAATACGAAGACTCTCAACAATTTGTAACAATGGATAATTCTACAATAAATTCATTCACTACTAAAAGTGAAATGTTAATTAGCAGTGAAAATGATATTTCAAGTCAAACTAATCATGAGATGAATCTTCAATGTGACATTAAAAAAGAAGAAATACACTCTTTTTGCGATTTACTGGATTTTAAAATGGAATTTCAAAATTTTGATAAAAAATTACATTCAGAGCGACGCATCAAAAGATATTCCAGGAAACAGAATCCAAGTTGTAAAAAACGTAAGTCTTTGTGTAATTAACATCCCCATAAAAAGTATAATTACTAGGCCATTAAACTGTTATAGAAAATTAACGTACTTCGAAGAATTATCAGCAACTTCTGACTTCAGCATTTCAGAATATTTTGGGTCTAACATGTTACTAATTTTTTTCTCCAATATTTCATGAATTTGATTAATGGTGTTTAGTAATTCGCGATCTCTGTTAACTGTTCGTAGTATTTTCTCGTTTGTATTTTCAGCTGTCCTTGGGACTTTTAGTATTTGCCTGTATATCCATATTTCAAATACTTCGAGTCTCTTTATGGAGTTTACTTTTAATGTCCAGCCCTCCATTCCATAGAGCAACACTGACCACATTTTGCAAATCAGATTTGTAGGATGAGGTCAAATTCGGTATTGGTAAAAACCCTTTTGAATTTCTTGAAAGTACTTCTGGTCATTTGTATTTAACATTGATTTCCAATTTGGAAGACCGATAAATCGGGGAAACAAAGATTCGGGAGGATGATAACACCGGCACACAAAAAAAAAGTTGTTTATACATCCGACTCCACCTACCGGCATCTATTTCGATCCTTTGAAATCAAACGTTTTTGAAGATTGGTTCCTAACTACTTTGTCGCTTTAAGATCCTGGATCAGTAATGTTTATGGAAAAAGGATGGTATCATAGTCGGAAAATGGAGAAGATTCCATGTACGACTTGGAGAAAAGGAAATATCATCGCTTGGTTAAAATCCAAAAATATTTCGTGCGACGATACAATGTTGAAAGTAGTTGAAACAAAAAATCGGATTTATTCTCGCACTTACTATAAATTTAAACGAGACAGAAAAAAGACGAGAATATTGACAAAACAATGTAGACTGAGATCCCGTTGCCCCCAGACCTTCCTTATTTTCTAACTCTTAAAATTATAAGAAATGTGGGGGGTAAGGTATGCTTAAGCACCTATGCATACCCGCTAACTTGATTACCCGGCCCTTTTACAGGTAACAGGTAAGAAAGGTACATAAAAATATGGCTTACTTTCCTTAAATTCTAACAGCTGGTTTTTGGATATGTTTTACAAAATATTGTACGAAATCATAATCCAATATTGCCAGACACCTCTTGTGGGCGGTTAGATAGACTCTTCAAATACTGACATTGACTATCACAAAACTATAAATGGTGATATTTTCAAAAACTGGATTGTTAATTAACTTATTCCTGCTTTATTTAATTTTTCAGAGAAATGTGTAGTAAACATGGATAATGCTTCATTTCATTCTGTAGAATAAAACAGACCACCTACATTTTCAGCAACAAAATAGATATTACAGAGATAATTAAGCAGCAATAACATCGAATTTGATAAAAAAATGAAAAAAAAAAGACAATTATACTTACACAATACAGAAGCAACGATAAGACATATGTAGTAGATGAAATAATAAACTAACATAGACATGATTTACTTCGATTACCTCTATTTTGCATTTTTATATTCGGACAAAACTTGGACAGAAGCTTTAAGACAATGTACACCAGACATGTAAAAAAAAAATTTGTAGACACAGAACAAATTATTTTGACGGATTGGACTTATTACATGAAAAACTGTTCACTTGACAACATTTTACCTTTGATACTGGAGGTGAATTGAAAATACATAACGAATAGATGAACGTGACAATAGTTTTAACCAAATCTGTTACTCCAATTTTTGTTGTTTATATGTTTTTTTTAATGTTGTATGTTTCATTTTTTTTACTTTGCTTATTTTACCATTAGTGAATCTGCTTTTCTGCTGAATTATTGCACTGTAGCTATTGAACACATATTAAACGGATTTCCATTATTTGAAACATAACATTTTGTGGGAATATTTATCTTTGTTCTACTTATCAAAATAGCTGTAACCAATTGGTATGTCATAATACCGCACTACCTGAAAAGCTCCACGAAAAATTCTTTAATATATATCTGCTGTAATACTTATCGACAAAATGAAATATTTTGTATTTTCTCATTTATAGCTGGTCCAATTTAAATGTTAGTTGTAAAACTTATTTTATAATACCGTTATATAGACATAGAAAATTTGTTCCTAATTGCAAATGAAGACTTTTTTGTAAATGTTTTTATTGTTTGCTTTCATTTAATTAAGTACTATTATTTTGTAAATGCATTCATTATATCTAAATATATATTTTTAAATTGACGATTTTCGTTTTTTGTGAAAGTACTAATTTTTAATGATTTGATGGCGCTGAAATTGAGTACACAATTGTTATTTTATTTATTGTCACTAAAACTATGATTTTATTGAGGACGTGACAACAGCGCATTTACAACTGAGAATAAGATTAAATATACAGGGCGAAATTCATCACCCTAACAAGGCCTACTTTAATAAAAATAAGCTTTGAATGATGTATAGGAAGATTATTTCCTGAGAACAGCTTTTTCGATTGCATTAAAATCTAATGCACCAAATCTTTCCATTGTGGTAAATTATAACAATAATTAATAATGCCGTTGTTAACCTGATCAATATTTGAACGTGACTATTTCTCTAGTGCAATAGTCGCTGATATTTGATTCTGATTGGTCCATTTTCAAAAAATTATGACATTCTATTGGTTAATTTGAATCGAAGGAAATAATCACTTTTATTGGAACTATGTTCCTTACGGCAGGCTTGGATAAGATAGGGTTTTGCGGCGTGACCGAACTGAAAAAAATGTAATAGTAAAAAAGCGTAACAAAAAACACCGTAACGCTTGTAATATCTAGTAGGCAGGTTACCGCTAGTCTCCACACAACGCTATATAGTCTCTACTCAGTGTTCAGTATTTATACGATAGACATAATGTTGACAGTTATGATATAATTTTTATTATTAACTGTCACCGAAACTTTTTTGAAAGTGTCTACAAAAATATAATAGGAATAGATTATGAATCAAGCAAAAGATAATCTCATTACAGAATCTAACGAAAGGTAAGTTTAATAATATAATAATATAAACATTGTAAACAATTTAGATTAAAAACATCTTTAATTGCAAATTGTGTCGATTCTACATTAGCCGAAGGAACATAGTTCCTACCTGGTGTCCCACGACACCATTTTAACTTGTTTCACAGACTTACATAACATGGTTCGAGCATTCAATGGTAAACTAATTTTAACCCATCAGCTCGTCCACGGTTGTAAAATAGCATTAAGTCCAGTTTGGTAGAAAAGTATATTGCAGGTATAAAATGGTTAAATAAAATAGTATTAAACTTGTAAATTAGATTTATTCTAAACTATTTTATAAAATTTTACATTCAAATCAGTTTTTACTTTGCTGTTGGCAAATATTTAAAAGCAATCTGACGGATCAGATAAAAAGATGACATTTGTTGGTTTTATGTTTTTCAAGTAAATCTTGAAGGTTGTTTGTTTTAGCGACGACATTTTTTGATTTCTTTAATGCTCGTGTGATTAAATCGTGAACAAGTTAAAAAAGCATATTAAAATTGACATTGGCGAAAAATTATTTTAACTGTAGTTAATACACTCTTATACTTAACATTATGCTGTAAATAAATAAATTTATTATTCAACTTTGTTTTCTTTTTGTAAACAACACGTTATGAGCAACTTCTTCGCTACGCTTTGACTATATTTCTCGTCTGGAAATTTTAATTTTGCGATAACTCATTAGCTATTCATTTTAGTAGATTTATATCTACTATTCAGCTGGTTCGCAGGTCACGACTTCGGGAAAATTTCACTACAGTTTTTCGTTTTGGGCCCCCCTGACCTCAAAAACACCTTCCGTTCAAAAGTTTATATATATATATATATATATATATATATATATATATATAAACAATTTGAAATTTTTTGGGGATTGCAGTCACTTATTAAGAAAAACTCTTATATAATTTCCAAGCTTTCGAAATTTATTTTATTTCTTTTTCAAGGAATCTACAAATAAACAAAATGGAATATAATGGAAAACAGAAAAAATATAAATGTATATTATTAAACTTACTACGTTGAGATTAATATAAAACAGAAAATCAGCAAAATTTGGGAAAGATTATTCATATCTGAATTCTTCTTGACAATCTTATGATTTAAAAATTTTTTATTGACATTAAATATTATTTCCAAAGTAGGACAAATAAATTTAGATACAGGAAGAGAAAAAAAAAATAAAAATTATATATATATATATACATATATATACACATATATACACATATATACATATATAGTTCCGATATAACGAAATCTGTGGACACGATAGCGGTCGCATTTCTTAACGGATCGAAATGAAATTTGGTACAAAAATCAATCGTCCCAAAATCTTGGTCGAGTTCGTTAATGGGCCAAATCGGTACGGCCGTTTGGGCGTGACATCAAATCAAAATAGAAAAAAATTCGTAACTTTTTTACTTCACCCTGTACAAAAAAATGTTAGCAGACTTTTTTGTTTGTCTTAGAGAGACCTACAACTTTTATCTAAAACATTTTTTTCTAAAACGTATACTTTTAATATTAATTAATATAAATCTACTGATGCGCCTGGCTTACCAAGGGCCATTTTTTTTTATATAGTGTAACTAACCCATTATTAGTTCGTAACTAACCTATTATTTTCTTGTAATATGTGAAAGCAAAAAATGGTTATTGTGGGTTAACCTTGTAGGATAAGACTGACATTTTTGTAGATCTATTAATCCCTCCATATATTGTTTTGTTATAACTCAAAAGGCTTCAGCAGCGTTTTCGAGAAAAGCTTTCGATCGGCTTATTTTTTTCCAAAATGTTAAATTAATATCGTCATTTTGCACAAAACCTTAACCTATTATACACTAAAACCTTACGCGATATTAGACATGTCTAGAATTTTCAATCTAAATCTGTTTTTTTAATTCTTCTAAAGTTTTTGGTCTGTCTGTGTAAGCATTTGATTTTAAGTGACCCCATTGAAATAAATCAAATGAGGACCTCCCTATTGTTCCTCGCCTACTAATTCATATACAATACAATACTTTATTTGCATACATTAGTAGGTAGTAGATAGAACTTTCCATCACCTGAGGAGATACCACCCTACAACTCGTTAAGATGGGGAGAAATGTTCTAAACAAGTTTCCCGATTTGAGTTGTAAGCCGTTTCTTTTCCTCCCCCTTTCACCTTTCCGTTTTCCTCCAATGCCCTTCTTTTCCTTAAACCCTTTTTTGGAAAATACCATGATGAGTTCTCCAGAGGTTAAATGTTCCGGAAGTAAAATAGTTCCCCATTCGGATCTCCGGGGGGGGGGGGACAATCTCGGGGAAGTCATGATGGAAATAACATAGCCATCGATCAGTCTATTAGTAGACCAACCTCTAGTTCAGCCAATCTTACCCAGAAACCAAAACGCAAAACAGACTGCATATTAACATTCACTAACATCTGCGGGTTAAATGCTATGTGTTTACGTAAGAAGCATACTTTCCTGCGTCAGACTACCTGCACTTGAAAACAACAGAGACAGCATCCTCTGGCTAAAATTAACACTAGAAGCTCCTAGCAAATTTATATGTTGTATTTATCGGCCATCTGACTGTAATTAGTGTAATTGCGTCGAATACTAGACTATCTATCACAAAAGATCGACTACCTTAATAGTAAGTACCCTTCTGCTGAGATAATTGTGCTTAGGGACTTTAATGTTTACCACGAAAAGTGAATTAAGTCCAACAAAACAGACACTGGAGGCAGGCTAACCAAAGAATTTGCAATCAGCAATGGGCTGTCCCAACTAATCTACGAACCCACTTACTTTCCCAGAGCTGCCAATCACAGTTCTAATAATCTGGATCTTTTTCTGACAACTCACCCTGAGCAATATAATTTATAAATTCTGTCTTCCCTAAATAATTCTGATCATGTTGTGGTAGAAGTCAAATGTTCAATCGAACCTCACCCATACGAGGCACCACCCAAGAGAACTTTTTCGAACTTTAAAAAAGCAGATTGGGAAGGCCTTCGAAACTTCTTTGCAACTTTTCCCTGCTTTATCAACGAAGATCCATCGGCAGTTTGCAACAGTATAACTGAAATTATTCAATGTGCCATGGAAGCTTACATTCCTTACTTTACCAAACGCTTGAAAGCCAAACAAACCATGGTTTACTAAAAATTGCGATGTAGCTCGGAAAGATAAGATCAGGCCCCACAAAATATTTCTACAAAATCCATTAGAAGAAACAAAACGCTAGAAAGTTCCAAAAATCTCTTTGACGCTCGAATAAGAGAGAAAGTAATGTTAAAGCCGGTCCTCTTGGACTGTTGCCAAACATATCAATAATAATTTTACAAATAGTTCGTTCCCTCCACTCACGGTGGCTTGTAGCATTTTTAAAAAACCCGAATAATATAATTTCTTTTTTTAACAGTTCTTTTTACTTAGGCTGACTCTGTCATAAATTTTATTCGAGATGTTTCCAGAAAATTAACCGTCTTTTTGGGTACGACAATATGGATTTTCTTAATTGACCAATGGGATTTCGTGCTTAAAATCAAGTGGTTAAGCGAACAACGCTTACGCGACGGGGCATTCCGAATATGTTAACGTAGGTGATAAGACCTCTGTGACCTAGCTAAGTCCAATTTTGGCGGTTTTTTTTATTTGATGCTTAAAATTAAAAGCTAATTAATGTTCCTAGTGGTAATAGAGTCAGTTAGTGTTTATCGTTAATGGTTTTGGTGAAAGTTACCGATAATTACCTATGGTTGAGGCTTGTAAGCCGCCGAATTTTGCCGTATTAGCTAGGAGCTAATCTGATTACCCAGGAGCCATTTTGTAAGTCTTTTTATTGCATAGTTACTAATTTCTTTACTACAAAAAAAAGAGTACTGTTTCTTTCTTTGGATATCGGATTTATTTGTAATTCACATAATTAATATCTACGTATGATGTTTAGTGATCGTAAACTCCAGAGTGTAACTCAGTTTTTTTTGAAAAACCGGTATCTGTAAATCTAAGTGTGAAGTTTTTTAATAAGTAACTTTAATACCGATAATACCTACATAACACGCCATAAAACAAAAAGTGATCGTGACGCCAGGGTGTGATTCGGTTTTTTTTGTAAAAGCAATTTATTAACAATTTTTGTTTATCACTGTACCTTTCATATGTAAGATTGCTAAATATAATTAGTTGTACAAGTACTCTTTTTTAACTCGAGATATTTCTTTAATATAACGTTTTATCTAACTTTAATCCCTTTCTAACTTTTCGCTTAACAGAGTACACAAAAATAACAAAAGAATTTCACTTAGCTGTTATTTCATGTGTAGTAATGGTTATTTTTTTATTAAACACAAATGTGTTAAATAATGTGATATGCTATTTATGACATTGATATATTTTTATTTCATTTTATTTATTTATTGTACATCTCATTTATCACCACACTGTGTGATAAATATTGTTTAGTGTTTAACTAAATGTTTTCTTTTCCTATTTGGTGTATGTTGTTCTGATCAAACTTTATAAATGAATAGAACGAGCCGTAACTGAGCACTAAATTTTGATTTATGGAATACCTCTCTACCTCACATCTAGAACTGTAGCCATTGGGATAAGTAAAGGAAAGAGTAAGTTTAACTATCTTTTTAGCTTTACGAATAAAAGTGTGTAATTTAAACTTTAACTAGAACAACT
This sequence comes from Altica lythri, assembly GCA_964028335.1. Lineage (NCBI taxonomy): Eukaryota > Metazoa > Arthropoda > Insecta > Coleoptera > Chrysomelidae > Altica > Altica lythri. The sequence continues at coordinate 3,919,705 of OZ034811.1, forward strand.
GACAGATTATTTTATCCAACTTATACTTTTTCTATCTGGGTTTCTTATATTTCCCCATCCTCAGGATAAAAAACATAAGTGGCGCCCATTTTCCTTTTTCTTTCATTTTCTCATTTGTCCCTTTTAACTTCGTTTAACTTTTATTATTCTGGTAAATATATTTCCTTTATTTTTCTAATAATTAATCAACTTCCTTGATCGAATCCACGCTCGCTCTCCTCCTACCTCCTGAGTGCCGTTCGCATTTCTTAACCTATACAATCGAGCCTTTAACACCTTCAGAAAAAAAAAATTACAGGCTTAATAGTTACGTCCTCCACAGAAAAACTCGAACTCCATACTTGACCCATCGGACAACATAAAGCTACCTTCTATTCCATGGGATACCCACACAATGAAAAATATCATATTTAGGGTTATACGTGTGCAGAAAATCCTTTCTACTTAAAGTCCCAAGAAAGCAAGCGACTTTGATAAAATACCTGCTTTACTCTTAAAGGCTTGTGCTCCTTAGTTTTTACTAAGCTATTTCAACTATCATATAATACTAATATTTTTCCAGAATCCTGCAAAACTGCTTGAAAACAATCAGTCCCCAAGAAAGGCTTCAATATCTTACCTTCTAACTACAGACCCATAGCTATTCTATCTGTTATTCGCAAAACTATGGAGGAATACGTCAATCACGAGATTCTGAGCTCCATCACGCTGGAACCCGACTTAGATAAAATTTAAATTGATTTTGCTTAAGTAAAACTAAAAACGATTCTGAGGATTGTAGTAAATTTCATTTTTTTGTAGTTTTAGTAATAACGTATAAAAACAACTAATTGTATTTTAAACAAAAAATATTGGGTACATGGCAAAAATTTGTTTTTAACTAACTGCAAAATTGTTTGTAGTTTTTTGTAGTTTCAACAAATAATTTTAATCTTCCTTTATACTAAGAGAAAATATGAAAAAACTGCAAAAAAAATGCGGGTCTAAAAAACGAAACTTTCTAAGTAACTACAAACGATATAAAGAATTGTAGTGTCATCTAAACGTTTGTAGTTTGTATAAATATTGTGTTATAACGTTAAAATAAAAAAATTGGGGTCTAATTAATGAAAGTAATAAAAAATTGTAAAGCTAATAGCAATATTTTGTTTGTAGTATATTGTAGTAACAAAAAAAAATTTTAATCTTCCTTTATACTAAGAAAAAATATAAAAGAACTGCAAAAAAAATGCGGGTCTAAAAAATAAACGAAACTTTCTAAGAAACAACAAACGATATAAAGAACTGTAGTGTCATCTAAACGTTTGTAGTTTGTATAAATATTGTGTTATAACGTTAAAATAAAAAATTGGGGTCTAATTAATGAAAGTAGGGGAAAATGGGGTAATGAGAGTCAGTGGGCAATGGTGGTCAGCGTTCCAGTTTCTAGACGACAGTAGCTAAACAAAAGAATATCGTCCATAAAGACTATACCTGGATTTGCAGTTCGTTGGCAGCGACGTCATTTGACGTATGTGCAAGTAGACCAATACGCGGTAGGAATGAAGCGTAGTTGCCAGATTTAACTTAGAAATACTTACCGCGTATTGGTCTACTTGCATATATGTCAAAACACGTCGCTGCCAACGAACTGCAAATCCAGGTATAGTTAAGTGACAACTTGCACCTCCCGTTCGCTTGTTTAATTCGAGTCCACCGTTTGCACGGGAAGCCCGTTGCACAGTTTCGCGCTCATTTGATGTAATTCTACGTGTGCACAAAATAAGCTGTAAGTACATAAATACATAAAATTTAAATACTTAGAGTAGATTATTATGTGTCTTTAAGCTTATATTATCGATTTAAAAAACATTCATTGTATTTTAATAGCAAATTAAAGTTTTATTTAAAATTTAGTACGATCGGGTAATAAGAGTCACTGCAGTGCGGGCAATCAGAGTTAACTCCCATTGCCCGCAATCATTGTATCATACCTAAAAAAATATTTCTCTTTAATTATTATTCCAGAAATGCCGAAAATAGGTCACAGGTCTACAAATAAGGCACTGTCAAAAGCTAAGGCTTTCGTGAGACAAGGCCACTCTATGAGAAGTTCTGCTAAAGCTATGAATATACTTTTTTCAAGTCTCCAAAAGCGGTTAATAAAGAAGAACAATTCATTGGAACCACGTCTCGGACGACTTCCTGTATTCACAGCAGATGTTAAAAAGGTTTCGTCAGACTGGATAAAATACTTATCTTCTATTTTTTATGGAGTTACAGCGATTCAAATTAGGATAGCAGCATACCAGTATGCAGAAGAGCTTCAAATTTCACACAATATTGACGCAGAAAGATATTGCAAATAAAGCCAAAAGGCGGGTAATTTAAGATCTACACACTTCTTCAGAATCAGATATGTGACGATGATGAAGACGACGATTTGAATAAATTTTTGGTATGTGATGAATTTGGACGTCGCAACAATAAAATATGGTAAAGATGCACTTCTTATGGCTTATGGGGACACGCTAGCTGCACAAGATGGGACTCTTCAATGGGTTACGTATGTGACAATTGTTAGACTAGGCTGAATCTCATTGTCCCCATAGTGACAACCCTCAGAGTTTTTTATTTTAACGTTATAACACAATATTTATACAAACTTCAAACGTTTAAATGACACTACAATTCTTTATATCGTTTGTAGTTGTAACATGCAAAATACGATTTAAATAGTTACCTTAAATTTTACGTAGTTAAACTGGTTCCTATATGTTGTTTTCGGTATTCCACTTCTCATATTATTGTTTATATCTATTTTGTATAAGCTCCTTGGTACTGTTATGATCTTTTACCGATATTTTGGATTATTATTGTAAATAAGGACTGGAAATTTGATCGTGTTCGTTATTTCGTTGTTTTTGCAATGTATTTTTTAGTATTTTGTCTCGTATTTATTTGTTTATAACCATCAACTGTTTGAAGTATTGTCACATACGATAAGAGGGCAGTTTTGCCCTAGATATTAATTTATTAGTTTATATTTTACTGTACTGTTTTGTATTACATTTTACCAGGTCAAAGTCATTGCGTTAGATCTCAACACGTGTTTAAATAGTTTAATTTTTTTTCTCACGTAGAATATGAATTGGCTATAAAAGCAAGTTGTTGAGGTCGGACACGAGGAGTTCGGAGTCTGAGGTTGTCTGTAGGGGTCACCCTTCGGGGTGTCCCTAAAACAGACCCTTGGGAGTAGGTAGGGGGTCGCTATGGCCAGACACAGCCAGCCCAGCCAGACAGACTTAACCCCCTCCACTATACCCTCCGGGTGCCTACTTCAGGTCGGTCGGTAAGTTAGGGATCGTAAGGCGCAAACCTTTGTGACGTCATCGTATCAACTTCAGATCATTTTGATGTATCAACCTGGGCTCGAATAGACCGGCCATCTTGTTAACAGTGTTGCCAACTTCAGGCTGAATGACATAATAATATTTTAAAAAATTACCTTAAGACACTATAAGAACCCTTCACAAATAATAACAAAAAGCTTATAGTCAATAGAGTCGAAAAATCATTTTACTTTTTATAATAAATTTTAACGTAATTAGGTCACGTGACATGTAAAGAGCAATATCACTTTTACGAGATTTATGTAACAGAATATTTTAAAAGATTTAAAATTAAAAACTAAATAAAAAAAGATGACGTAGTCTAGATAAGAACTTATTGAGAAATTATACCTAAAAGAGTGTATACTTTTACTAGTTAAGAAATAATTTAGGAAACAAAATCAAGTTTTAAAAATCCAAAATTTACCAAAATAATATAAAAAAAGACAAAAAAATTTCTACTTTTATTTATCATAAATAATTATACATTTTACTTTAGAAAAAATAATAAATATATAAATTAAATATGTTAATTGAGTAAATCCCATAATATTGCACAATACTAGGAATAATTGTAATTCTTTCAAAACATAGGTATGTAAATTAAAATGTTAATTGAGTATATTTGTTGCAGTAATGCAATTTTATATATGCATATATATGATTTGATTAGAGTTACTTTGTATTACTTTTAATTGAATATAAAATATTTTGTTTTACAAATCTAATAATTATGTAAATTAAAGATTATACTTGTTACTTAATTTATGCAAGGACTGATTTTATTAGAAACTTGCATCCATGGAAACTTGTTACTTTGTATTAATTTAATTGCACCTAAGTGTTTTTTGCTTTCAATTACAATAAATAATTTCCAGATAACATTTTTATTACTAATATTCAACGTAATTCTTGTGTATAAATACACACCTAGAAAATATCCTGACCAGTACTCAACTTCAAGAAAATGAACACTAACAGTGCAAACAGTGAGCCTGCTGCTTCTACAAAGATGTAAGTAGATTAATTATATCAAAAAAAGATTATCAAACATACATTGATAATTTAAAAAGAATTATCAAACATAAATTGATAATTTAAAAAGAATTATAGGGTGTATTAAAAGGGGACTTTTGTGTAAAGATAAAACTTTAGGTAATTTTTTCAAAGCTTGAAAGTAATTTAGTTATTTTAAAATATTATTTTAAATAAATTTAAAGTTTATTTAAATAATCTTAAACGTTTTCGAAATAGACAATTAATATGGGAAGATTTAGATTCTTTTTTAATAATCGAGTTAAAACTGGTTTATATTATAAACATGTAAAATTTTAGTATTTTAGCTGTATATAGTAGTTTAAGTAGGGAATTTAGTCGGTACATTTCCACACCACCTAAGAGGTAGTACCGTGGTGCGTTAGCTTTTTTTTTAGTGGAAAGCTTCGCCAATAGCCCTATAAAACCACTTTAAGGGTTCAATTATCAATTATCAAAACATTAGACATCAATCTTATAAGATATCTTTTGGTGGTCCATCAGGTATCTTTTGGTGACCTTTAGCGGTATCTTTTGTTGACCATATAGGGCATCTTTTATTGATCTTATAAGATATTTTTTTTTGCATTTTTTTTTTGATCTTATAAGATATCTTTTGGTGGCCCATCAGGTATCTTTTGGTAATTTTTTAAAATATTATTATGTCATTCAGCCTGAAGTTGGCAACACTGTTAACAAGATGGCTGACCTATACGAGACCAGGTTGATACATCAAAATGATCTGAAGTTGATACGATGACGTCACAAAGGTTTGCGTCTTACGATCTCTAGCCTGAAGTTGGCACCCTGTTAGCAAGGGTGTAGTGGAGGGGTTAAGTCTGTCTGGCTGGCTGTGTCTGGCCAAAGTGCCCCTATACCTACTCTTGGGTCTGGGCCGTTGTGACTCTTGACGTATTTTCGTGATTAAATGTGACATGCCACCATGTAGTTTATTTGGTAAGATTAGTTAACATTTGTATTTAGTTATTCGTTATTCACATTTTTATCATTTATTGTTATTGCTTATTTATTCGTTAATATATTTGTTGTTTGTTTCCTGTTGTTTATCTCATCTTCCCCTTGGTTAGTTTTCAGCCCTCAGCAGGATACCTAACCAGGGGGTAGATAACCACGACCTGGGTGGGAAGTGCCTTCAGTAAGCTACCCCTCATCCCAAAACATTATGGCACATTCCTTAGATCCCCCCCAGGCGTGACATGGTGGAGGCGCCGTTGGCCGATCCCTTATAACTGATTCTTCCTAATCAGTTTATTTTTAAATATTTGTAGCAATTTTTTTTTTCTAGCATTTTTTTTGCCCCATGTCACTGGCGTGACATGGTGGAGGCGCCGTTCTCGGATCCCTAAACTGATTCTTCCTAATCAGTTTAATTTTAACTATTCGTTGTCTTTTTTTATAGGATTTGTGTTTGCCCCATGTCACTGACATGACATGTTGAAGGTGCCGTTAGCTGTTCCTGTGAACTGTTTCTTCCTAAACAGTTCCATCTGTAAATTTCGATGCTTTTTTAATGCAAATATTTTTCCCCATGGCCCAGTTTAATTTTAACTATTCGTAGCCATTTTTTATAGCATTTTTCTTGCCACATGTTACTGACGTACAGTGTGTTCTTTTACACAATGTTGAGATACTTTTATCTATATTTATCTTGAAGAGTATGAAGATTGTTTTCTTTTTGTTTTATGGAACTTTTAGGTGTGTATACTATTATTTGAGATTTGCCGGTGAAATAATAATTGTTTTTTTTAGAATAATGACCTAAGTGCAGAATTAGCAGTTTTTGTGTATAAGTTGAATATGAGGTATTTATGTAGGTCAATTATTATGTGTGTTTTTTTTTTCACGGTCAATCATATTAAGTTTCAGAAATGTATACAATATGTATTGTTGATAAACAAAAACCGTCTTCAAGTGAATTTATTATAATTTTCCAATTGTTTCTAGTGTCTTAGTTGAAGTAATAAATATTCGTCAATGTACCCCATTCGTATCTACGTTATAATCTATGCCACTTTGCGAAAAAATTAAATTTTCTTTAATTTTATTTTTTGTTGTATGTTTATATAAGGTACAGATATGGTCACGGTCTAGTAAATGTTTTATTTTATTTCTTTGTCAGCTCTAGTTGTGCATTTAATTCCGAAATAACAAAACTGCACACACAGCCATAATTCAAGTTCAGATTATTGACATTGAACCTTTCTTTTTAAACATTTATTTATTTTCTTGGTTAGAGATTTCAAATTTCTGTTAATTTAATTAAGTAGTATATTCTGTATTTTCCTAGTATTTTTTTTTGTCGTTAATTGGGAAACAGACACCAAATATTCGGTATAGACAATTTTCTTTTTAACTTTAAAGAAATAAAGGTGGCATGTCAAGAGTAAGTATAAGAGTACAACGGACCAGAAACTTCGAAACTCCAAAACATGGTCGTTTTTTCTACATTGTAGAGATTATAGAATTATTTTTTATTGTAATATAGAATCTATAACATTGGGTATAAATTTTATTGAACTCGTTTGAATATTGTTATATATATTTTTTTTAATCTTTATTAGTTTGGAATTTAAAGTTTCTATGGAGTTACTAAAAGGGATTTGATTATTGTGCTAGTTATTATTGTAGAGATCAAGATCTAGAAAGAAGCGGAAGGGAAAACAAACATTTTATTTTTATTTTTTGATGATTTTTTGTTTTTCGATTTCAGAACAGATGACTGGGAGTCTAGTGTAGTCAACCTGTTAAGTAAAAGGCTATCATGAAAAAGTTTTAGGGTAGTATTTGACTTCTATATTTTAGGTATTTAGTTTCCTTTTTTAGATTTACGAAGTTCTGCTGAGAGACAGCAGAAAATTGAGTGTGCAGGAAGCACGGAAAAGTTTTTTTGTTTTTTTTTTAAGCAAAGCACCAAGATGAGCAGTTGGGGGTTCCTGCTAGTATTTTTTTTTTTATATAATTGTTTCTGTTGAGGGTCAGCAGAAAAGTTTGTGTGCAAAGTGTACACAGAGATTTGGTGTTGACGATGGTCTCTGCTAAAGGAGAGCGGAAATGTTTTAAGTGCACATGAAGCACAATAGGTGACAATATCACCAAGAAAGGCAGATGGTGGTTCCTGCCAATGATATTCGATGAGTTTTTTAGGTATAATAATGTCTGCTGAGGGACAGCAGATAAAGTGGTGTGCAGGGTGCACATTGTTTTATAATTGAGTTTGATAATGTCTGCTGGGAGATAGCAGGCCAGTTTGTGCGCAGTGCGCATGTAGTATTGTATATTTGGGGCGAGAGGTTCGCCCAAGAGTTTTATATGTCATGGTCCCACAAAGAGGATTGGGACAATATGTGAAGATTTAAATATAACACTCACTGACGAGTGTTCAAAAAAAAAGGAGATACTAATGTGGTAAGGTGTTCGTATAGGAAGTCAAATACCGGTATCGGTATAAGTTTTGAGTTTAATGTAAAGAATAATAATTCCCTAATGCCCTTTCTAGACATATTCTAATAGTAGTTGTTTTTGTATGTTTTAGGACCGAGTTATTGTTTTGATGTTTAAATGTTTAACGTTTTCTCCACATCTACTCAAGGAAGACGCGATCCAGGAGATGCTTGCTCGGCACCAGAATTCTAGAGAGGAAGGGTCCTTCATCCTGAGTATGGTATGGGTCTTGTCTCAACAAGTAAGGAAGGTCTCCGTCGAGGTTTGGAAATGGTTAGCGTCGATACTCCTATCGCAATAATAGCAGATCTTCCCAATGGATGGTAGCCATAGGTGGGAAGACTGTAGTTGTATGGTTTCAATGTTTTAAAGGTAGATGAAGTGATGGAGTACTGTCTGATGTTGGCCAGGGACCTCGAAAGATGAAGCTATTGATAATGATTGGTTTTTAAAGTAGTTGCAGACAGACCAGCTTACCAAAAAGGGATCCGTCTAGCCAGCGGTGGACCTAACGGTTTCTAGACGAGGGCAAGACAGGACATTCTCCGAGAAGAGCAGATTCTGATAGAAGTGTGGCGGATTATTAATTTTGTAAAACTCAGTCCTATACATACACCCCTGTAAGCCAGAGCCGAGCAAAGCCAGGGTCTGGCTTTAAGGGAAGGGGGCATGTCACATACGATAAGAGGGCAGTTTTGCCCTAGATATTAATTTATTAGTTTATATTTTACTGTATTGTTTTGTATTACATTTTACCAGGTCAAAGTCATTGCGTTAGATCTCAACACGTGTTTAAATAGTTTAATTTTTATTCTCACGTAGAATATGAATTGGTTATAAAAGCAAGTTGTTGAGGTCGGACACGAGGAGTTCGGAGTCTGAGGTTGTCTGTAGGGGTCACCCTTCGGGGTGTCCCTAAAACAGACCCTTGGGTCTGGGCCGTTGTGACTCTTGACGTATTTTCGTGATTAAATGTGACATGCCACCATGTAGTTTATTTGGTAAGATTAGTTAACATTTGTATTTAGTTATTCGTTATTCACATTTTTATCATTTATTGTTATTGCTTATTTATTCGTTAATATATTTGTTGTTTGTTTCCTGTTGTTTATCTGATCTTCCCCTTGGTTAGTTTTCAGCCCTCAGCAGGATACCTAACCAGGGGGTAGATAACCACGACCTGGGTGGGAAGTGCCTTCAGTAAGCTACCCCTCATCCCAAAACATTATGGCACATTCCTTAGATCCCCCCCAGGCGTGACAGTATTTGACATTACTACCTTTGTATCTACCCGTAGTCTGTTTTTCGAGATGTGTTTTTGTGTGACGTAGTTTCTCGAGTAGATCGTTTGTCCGTTTTCTTAATTGGTCTGTTTTATGTCAATTAGCGGAAGTGTCATTCTTGTCTTGTTGAGTGAAAAGTGAAGGACAGGCATTCTTTGTTCGCTTCCTCTTTTAGACTTCATGCGAAGTGGTGTGAAATCGATAAATCTACTGTTATTTTATTTGGCCATTGCCAATCCGTTTTGGGATATATAGATTTTCGATTTATTCAAATTTGTGCGTTAACGGAAGTCGGTATTTGTGAGAAAATAGTTGTTTGGGTATTTTCCTCGTTTTGTTGTTTGGAACCGCGCACATTCCTACATGGAATTTATTCGCCACCTGTAGAACAGCGATTGTATTTGGATTGTATTGAGAAAGTGAATTTGCCGCTGTATCTAGTGGCGTGAAGCATTGAAGCATAAAAATAAAGGAAGGGATTGTCCGAACCCTTTTTTCTAGAAAAAGGTATGTCTATTTTGTTGTTTCTTTTATGTGTTCTGTATAATACAGGTAAAGTGGTTGTGTTACATTGTTTAACTGTTATTCAGATGGTAGGGGTCACTTTTAGTGATTATTTTTTATTGTTTAAGGGTTCTAGTAATGGGCCACTCCAAATTCTAGTAATGGGCCACTCCAAATTCTAGTAATGGGCCACTCCAAATTCTAGTAATGGGCCACTCCAAATTCTAGTAATGGGTCACTCCAAATTCTAGTAATGGGCCACTCCAAATTTTAGTATTGTGCCACCCCAAGTTTTAATATTGGGCCACACCCAAGTTCCAGTAGTGGGTTTAAGTATTTAGATTCGGTTTACCTCAAGTACTAATCACTTCAAGTCCGAATTCTGGATTCTTTGTGAGCGTAGGTGTGATCCAGTGCTATTAACGAGAATATCTTGGATTGAATTTATCCCAGGATCATAATCTAGGACTGGAACCGGTTCTACCCGAGACCGGTTGTAATCAACAAGTTTCAAGGACTACCATTAAGTATTTGAGGGAGATCAGGACGTGGGTTCGAAACCCAGGGGGTTTGTTTATGTATTTTTTTTTTCTTTACCTTTTTACACTGATATTGGATCTTGTATTTACGGTTTATTTTTCTTATATCTATTGTACGAGGTATTTATTTTTCTTTAAATACTTTAAGGTGTATTTTTATATAGAAACCATTGCACATGCGCCTACGCCTTGGTACCAAGACCTACCGTGCGAAGTGCGAAAATCTTTTAAGTTCTATTTATTTATTTTCCGTATTACTTTAATTGCGTAAGACACCTTACAGTTCCCTCTTTTTATACGTATATCATAGTCAAGTAAGCACATAAATTATTTTCTTTTGGATAATCTGTTTAATTAGAATTAGTTTTGTCAATTTGCTAAATTGTTTGTATTAATAGAGAGGAACATAAGTGAAGGTTAGTTTTTATTTTCATCCCTGCCTTTTACTGAGTTTAGGCATGGAAAACTTACATTGATAGGCCAGTGTGGAAAAATTCAGTTGGCGCCCATAAGTATATACGGTCTACTTTTGTCCGGATTATTAATAAAGGTATCCACCCCTTCTTCGATTTTGAGCTTAGTCGATGGCCGAAGGTTGTCACCGGAACAACTGAAACTTATGTAACCGATTAGACCTGGTTTTAAATAAATTTTGCAGGTTTGTTATTGTTATTTTTTTTTTTGAATTTTCCGAGGCAAAATATAATATACAGTTATTTCATAATAGTTAAAATTGTAGGTTACATTTTTGGCGCCCAACGTGGGGCCGTTAAAGTAGAGTCAGCTGTTAACAAAGTTGTTATTTAAACATTTGCTGCGTTAATCATTAAAAATTTATGTGCTTGCTTATTTTTCCAATTCATTAGTTATTTAAAAGAAGAACAAAGGTGATCTAAGAATATATTTACCCCCAGATTATTTTTATGGTATACCCTGGAACGGTAGCCGATATTATTAATTTTATTTTTGATTTTGATTATTGTATTTTGACTGTTAATTGTATTATGTGTATTTTTGCTGAGACTTGTTTGTCGTCCTAATTGTTTACAAAACGTCTCGTAAAATTATAGTAAATCGTTTAGATCGTTTGAATATGAACTTAAGCTCAGAGGTCTTAAGGTTGGGACTGTGGATGAGATGCGTGCATGTTTAACTGGAGCTGTTCGTATGGAGAAAGCGGGAGATAGTTTTAGGTATCCCAAATATCCTTTTACTTTTGTAGAAGATGAAACTGCTATCGTATCGAAGTGTAAGGAAATTGAGAGTTTGCTTGTCCGTTATAGTGGTTGTGAGAATGTCAATGAAACTCAGAAATTGCAAACCAAGTTATCTCACTCGTTAAATAGGTTCGATCATTTAGATGCTGGAGAGGATCCAGCCCAGGAACAACGAAGGGCAGAATTGCAATCGTTGCTGATTAAACTGTATGATGAGTTTCATACTAAGGCTACACCTCCTGTTAGTTCCCATGTGCCTGCTGCTTTGAATTTTATCACAGGTAATTTGTCTAACCAATTTATGAGTGGGACACATAATGTTGTCGCTTCGTCCCCTATTGTTAATAACCCTCAAGCTAGTGCCGCAGCGGCCAATACATCTCAGAATTTCAGTTCCAAGATGATACCGCCACATAAATGGGGATTGGAGAAGTTTTCTGGTTCTTCTAGATCCTTATCTATAACGGCTTTTTTTGAACGAGTGGAGGAACTTCGTCTGGCTAGACATGTTCCGGATGATGTTTTGTTGGACTCCGGAATTGATTTGTTTTCTGATAAGGCGTACCAATTTTATAAAGATGTTAGACTTCGAGCACAGTCTTGGGCAGATTTAAGAGAGGAATTTAAGAAAGAGTATTTGACTGCCCACCATACTGATGATTTGTTTGATGAACTCAGGAGAAGGACTCAACATCATTTTGAGTCCATAGGAGTGTACCTGGCTGTCATGTCTAGTTATTTTAGTAGGTTAGGCTGCTTTGTCCCAGAGGAGGCCAAGATGTCAATTATTATTAGGAATTTACATCCTTTTTATCAGGATCGTTTAAGAGATCCATTGCCGACTACCATAGAGGAGTTAAGAGAGGTATGCCGACGCATGGAAGACAGAAGGGACGCTATTAATAGCTATGTTGAACCTCACAGTCGGAGAGGTAGTTTTAGAAAAAGATTTAGCATTTGTCGATATTGAACAAGTCTCACAAGTGGATCGTTTAGATGTTGGTAATGTGTCAGATTGTAAGGAATCGACGATAGTTTGTTTTAGATGTAAGAAACCTGGTCACCGAGCTGTTGGTTGTGTTTTGCCCAAACAGCTAAAATGTTTTAAGTGTCAGCGAGACGGTTATACGATGAGAACTTGTCCTAGTTGTAATCAGGGAAACGGGAACCGGCGCTCTTAACTGGTCGAAAGAGTAGTGCTGGTAAACGTTCGACCAAAGTTCAACGGATTTTAGATTTTATTTTGGACCACGCAGTTAATGATGAAAGACCATATCTTAAAGTGAGTGTTTTAGGGTCAGAGATGTTAGGTCTTCTGGATTCAGGTGCTACAAGGACAATTGTTGGTAGTACAGGTTGGAAAGTGTTGCGTACCTTAGGTTTAGGGATTGATGTTAGTAAAAGATCTAGTTGTAGAGTCGCAAACGGTCAGATGTGTGAGTCTATTGGTGAATGTTTTGTTCCTTTTTCTCTTCGTGATAGATTTAAGATCATTCCTGTTGTGGTAGTGTTAGACGTCCCACATTCACTCATTTTGGGTGCTGATTTCTGGCGGATTATGGGCGTTGTACCAGACTTGAGGCATAACGAATGGCATTTTTCTGAGACACCCGTTGACCTTGCGTCAGTATGTCATATTAGAGGTGATTCTTCCTTGAATGACTTGCAGAAAGCTCGTTTGGATGCAGTGATTGAACATAATAAGGCCTTGATGGGAGAGAATCTTGGTTGTTTTAATGCTGCTGAACATAATATTGTGTGTAATTCCCCACCCATCAAACAACGATATTATCCGGTCTCGCCTGTAATGCAGAGTCATATTGATAAGGAGCTGGATGAAATGCTACGTCTGGATGTCATTGAGAGGTCTAAGAGTCCCTGGAGCTCGCCGATTTTATTGGTTAAGAAAAAGGATGGTACTTACCGCTTTTGCGTAGATTTTCGCAAGTTAAACGCTGCCACTGAAAGGGATAGCTATCCTCTTCCTTATATTTCCAATACTCTTGATAAACTTAGGAATGCTTATTATGTCTCTACCTTGGATATCAAATCCGCTTATTGGCAGGTAAGGGTTGCCGAATCTTCTAGGAAATTTACTGCTTTTACTGTACCGGGACGTGGGCTGTTCCAATTTAAAAGGATGCCGTTTGGTCTTCACAATGCTCCAGCTACCTGGCAGCGCATTATTGATGAAGTTCTTGGACCAGAGTTAGAACCTAAAGTTTTCGTGTATCTGGATGATATTGTTATAGTTACTGAGACTTTTGAAGAACATCTCGCTGTCTTAGAGGAAGTTTTTAGGCGGATTAGGGGAGCCAATTTGACTGTTAGTTGGGATAAGTGTTTTTTCTGTCGTCCACAGTTGAAGTATTTGGGTTATGTTGTTGATGGTTCTGGACTTCATGTGGATCCTGACAAAGTCAAGGCGATGTTGATGCTACCTAGTCCGGAATGTGTAAAAGATGTAAGAGGCGTGATTGGTACCTTCTCTTGGTATCGTAGGTTTATCCCTGATTTTTCGACCTTGATTTCTTCGATGACAGTTTTATTGCGTAAGGGTAGGAAATTTGTTTGGACTTCGGAATGTGAGGCTGCATTCAGAAAGATTAAAGAATGTTTGGTGAGAGCACCTGTGTTGTGTTGTCCAGATTACAATTTGCCGTTCGAAGTACACTGTGATGCTAGTGGTTATGGTCTTGGGGCAGTGCTTGTCCAAATTCATCCTGATGGTAAACGAGTAGTAAGTTTTTTGAGTCGTTCTTTAAGTAAGCAGGAGTGGGTTTACTCTACTACCAAACGTGAATGTCTGGCTGTCTTATGGGCAGTAGAGAAACTGAGACCTTATCTGGAAGGTGTTCCTTTCACTGTCGTTACGGACCATTATTCTTTGGTGTGGTTACAAAATCTGAAGGATCCCACAGGACGTCTAGCTAGGTGGAGTGTCAAGTTACAGCAATATGATTTTAAAATCGTACATCGCAAGGGCAAAGAACACGTAGTGCCAGATACTTTATCCAGAGCCATACCTGAGATTGAGCTTAGTACCGTTTCTGTTATGAAAGATCGTTGGTATATCGGAATGCTAGAGAAAGTTACAAAAAATCCTATTAAGTACTCTCAATGGCGTATTGTTGATGGCAAGTTGTTCAAGCACATCCAAACCAATTTTAAAACCTTAGGTGACGATGTTGATAATTGGAAAGAAGTTATCCCGAGAGCTGAACGGAGAGAAGTTATACGACAATTACATGACCCACCTTTAGCTGGACATATGGGAGTAGTAAAAACCTTTAAACGGGTTAGTGAGAAATTTTATTGGCCTAAACTTAGATCTGATGTGGCCTCGTTCGTTAAAAATTGTGTGGTGTGCGCAAAGCACAAGGTTGATCAGAGTGGACCGAAGGGTCAGTTTACACCCCAGCCCAGAGCGACTCGCCCATGGGAGATAATTTCCACGGATTTGATAGGGCCGTTACCTCGTTCCATGGCTGGACATAGATTTATCTTGGTTGTCGTTGACCTTTTCTCAAAGTTTACTCTTACGTTTCCTTTGCGGTCATCGACTGCGCAAGTTGTTGCAAAACGGATTGAGGAGGGCGTGTTTTTGTTATTTGGTGTACCGCGAATGTTGATTTGTGATAACGGACCTCAGTTTACTTCAAGTTTGTTTACATCTTTGATGAAGGAATACAGTGTCACGATACGTTTTAACGCCTATTATCATCCACAAGCTAACCCCACTGAACGTTATAATAGGACCTTGAAAACCATGTTGTCCATGTATGTATCTGATAATCACCGGAAATGGGACGTTAATTTGGCGAAGGTTACTTGTGCGATTCGAACAGCTTTTAACGAGTCTACTCAAGAGGTACCTTATTTTCTTAATTTTGGCAGAAATATGATTCTGAATGGTGAAGATTTTGTTAAGAAAGATAGGTTGAATGATTGCTCTTCTAAATTAAGTTTATAATCTTCGACGTCGAAGGGAGCAGTTACTTCCTAATCAGTTGGTTTGGCAAAAGAACTTCGTTTCTTCAGATGCAGCGCAGTACTATACTGCAAAGTTAGCACCTCGTTGGGTAGGTCCTTATTTGGTAAAACAGAAAGTTTCGCCTTGGACTTATGTATTGATGGATGATCGTGGTAATGACATGGGTACTTGGAACATTAAGGATTTGAAGCAAGCTAGCGCTTGTGAGAATTCTCCTGAGGGAATTCTCTTGAAGTAAGGGGGGAATCTGTAACATGCAAAATACGATTTAAATAGTTACCTTAAATTTTACGTAGTTAAACTGGTTCCTATATGTTGTTTTCGGTATTCCATTTCTCATATTATTGTTTATATCTATTTTGTATAAGCTCCTTGGTACTGTTATGATCTTTTACCGATATTTTGGATTATTATTGTAAATAAGGACTGGAAATTTGATGGTGTTCGTTATTTCGTTGTTTTTGCAATGTATTTTTCAGTATTTTGTCTCGTATTTATTTGTTTATAACCATCAACTGTTTGAAGTATTTGAAATTACTACCATTGTATCTACCCGTAGTCTGTTTTTCGAGATGTGTTTTTGTGTGACGTAGTTTCTCGAGTAGATCGTTTGTCCGTTTTCTTAATTGTTCTGTTTTATGTCAATTAGCGGAAGTGTCATTCTTGTCTTATTGAGTAAAAAGTGAAGGACAGGCATTCTTTGTTCGCTTCCTGTTTTAGACTTCATGCGAAGTGGTGTGAAATCGATAAATCTACTGTTATTTTATTTGGCAATTGCCAATCCGTTTTGGGATATATAGATTTTCGATTTATTCAAATTTGTGCGTTAACGGAAGTCGGTATTTGTGAGGAAATAGTTGTTTGGATATTTTCCTCGTTTTGTTGTTTAGAACCGTGCACATTCCTACATGGGATTTATTCGCCACCTGTAGAACAGCGATTGTATTTGGATTGTATTGAGAAAGTGAATTTGCCGCTGTATCTACTGGCGTGAAGCATTGAAGCATAAAAATAAAGGAAGGGATTGTCCGAACCCTTTTTTCTAGAAAAAGGTATGTCTATTTTGTTGTTTCTTATATGTGTTCTGTTTAATCCAGGTAAAGTGGTTGTGTTACATTGTTTAACTGTTATTCAGATGGTAGGGGTCACTTTTAGTGATTATTTTTTATTGTTTAAGGGTTCTAGTAATGGGCCACTCCAAATTCTAGTAATGGGCCACTCCAAATTCTAGTAATGGGCCACTCCAAATTCTAGTAATGGGCCACTCCAAATTCTAGTAATGGGTCACTCCAAATTCTAGTAATGGGCCACTCCAAATTTTAGTATTGTGCCACCCCAAGTTTTAATATTGGGCCACACCCAAGTTCCAGTAGTGGGTTTAAGTATTTAGATTCGGTTTACCTCAAGTACTAATCACTTCAAGTCCGAATTCTGGGTTCTTTGTGAGCGTAGGTGTGATCCAGTGCTATTAACGAGAATATCTTGGATTGAATTTATCCCAGGATCATAATCTAGGACTGGAACCGGTTCTACCCGAGACCGGTTGTAATCAACAAGTTTCAAGGACTACCATTAAGTATTTGAGGGAGATCAGGACGTGGGTTCGAAACCCAGGGGGTTTGTTTATGTATTTTTTTTTCTTTACCTTTTTACACTGATATTGGATCTTGTATTTACGGTTTATTTTTCTTATATCTATTGTACGAGGTATTTATTTTTCTTTAAATACTTTAAGGTGTATTTTTATATAGAAACCATTGCACATGCGCCTACGCCTTGGTACCAAGACCTACCGTGCGAAGTAAGGAAATCTTTTAAGTTCTATTTATTTATTTTCCGTATTACTTTAATTGCGTAAGACACCTTACAGTTACCTCTTCTTATACGTATATCATAGTCAAGTAAGCACATAAATTATTTTCTTTTGGATAATCTGTTTAATTAGAATTAGTTTTGTCAATTTGCTAAATTGTTTGTATTAATAGAGAGGAACATAAGTGAAGGTTAGTTTTTATTTTCATCCCTGCCTTTTACTGAGTTTAGGCATGGAAAACTTACATTGATAGGCCAGTGTGGAAAAATTCAGTTGGCGCCCATAAGTATATACGGTCTACTTTTGTCCGGATTATTAATAAAGGTATCCATCCCTTTTTCGATTTTGAGCTTAGTCGATGGCCGAAGGTTGTCACCGGAACAACTGAAACTTATGTAACCGAGTAGACCTGGTTTTAAATAAATTTTGCAGGTTTGTTATTGTTATTATTTTTTTTGAATTTTCTGAGTCAAAATATAATATACGGTTATTTCATAATAGTTAAAATTGTAGGTTACATAGTTTCTTAGAAAGTTTCGTTTTTTTAGACCCGCACTTTTTTTGCAGTTTTTTCATTTTTTTTTTAGTATAAAGGAAGATTAAAACTTTTTTTGTTACTACAATGAACTACAAACAAAATATTGCTATCAGCTTTGCAATTTTTTATTACTTTCATTAAGTAGACCCCAATTTTTTTAGTTTAACGTTATAACACAATATTTATACAAACTACAAACGTTTAAATGACACTACAATTCTTTATATCGTTTGTAGTTTCTTAGAAAGTTTCGTTTTTTTTTGAACCCGCAATTTTTTTGCAGTTTTTTCATAATTTTTTTTAGTATAAAGGAAGATTAAAAATTTTTTTTGTTACTACAATAAACTACAAACAAAATATTGCTATAAGCTTTACAAATTTTTATTACTTTCATTAATTAGACTCCATTTTTTTTATTTTAACGTTATAACTCAATATTTATACAAACTACAAACGTTTGACACTACAATTCTTTATGTAGTTTCTTAGAAAGTTTCGTTTTTTTTAGACCCGCACTTGTTTTGCAGTTTTTTCATATTTTTTCTTAGTATAAAGGAAGATTAAAATTTTTTGTTGTAACTACAAAAAACTACAAACAATTTGGCACTTAGTTATAAACAAATTTTTGCTATGAACCCAATATTTTTTGTTTAAAATAGAATTAGTTGTTTTTATACGTTATTACTAAAACTACAAAAAAACGAAATTTACTACAATCTTTAGAATCGTTTGTAGTTTTACTTAAACAAAATCAAATTAAATTTTATTGAAGTCGGGTTTTAGCGTGATGGAGCTGCTATGCGGCTCGAGTGTAATTTTTCCATTTGTGCATCAGGGCTGGATCTAGGGGGGGCAGCGGTGGTATGTGCCCTGGGAGCCAAGTTAGGGAGGGCGCCAAATTAAGGGTTGAGGTTGCCGACAAGTTCAGTTTTTGTGTGGGGCTCAAATTAAAACACTGAACGTTAAGACTTTAAAAATTACGGATAAAGAATTGGCTTAAGCCTTTGCAAGTGATTTGAACGAAGAAGAACTTGTAAGTGAAATAGAAAGTTTTAAGTTTCATGCCTTAACTTGATGGACTGAAAGACGCAACAGCAGCATATATGATTAGAATATTGCATAAGAGCAAGTTGGAAGAGGGTTATCCTAACTTATGTGTTGCTGTAAAAATATTCTTAACGTTTTCAGTTTCTGTTGCATCTGGAGAGAGAAGTTTCAGTAAATTAAAACAAATTTAACAATTATAAATATTGAACATTAAAGGGCTTCTTTGCTATCTTTTGATAAAATAATCAACACTTTTTCAGCAATTATGTAATCCAGGGTCTTGTGGATCTAATCTTTAAATTGAGGCTTTAAATTGTTCGCATTGTTTTTAATTATGTATGAAAAGTACAATGGCACAACTTGTGTATTATTAAATATGGCTTATAATTCAATCTAAGTTTTATTTCAACCTCGCATACGACTCGTGTAGTAATAAGCCTTCGCTTAAATCGGTCGGGACAGTAGGCCAGGGGAGGCACCAAATGTAAAGCTTGCCCCCCTAGAAAAATTGGTAGGTCCGGCCCTGGTGCATAAAATGCTTCTTACAACACACCTTACTAATACTATCGGGGACTTATTTGAATTTCGATTTTTGTAGTAAAAGCCCAATAATAACAGTATTACTGTTTGTGTTGTCTGACTGACTATTATTATCTTCAGGAGCACACTTTACTTTGAGATATTATAATAAAAAAACAGCAAGGTTTGATACGATGTAAAATGAGTTTTATTTTACATCTATTCTTTGCTTATCTGCATCCAATACTCAGCTAACTGGACTGCAACTTCTTGAATTCGTTATTAAATTAGTGCCACCTAAAGCGCGGTTAACAGTGTTCCAAAAAAAGGTTTAAAAATAATTGCATATTCATAATTGAATTTAAAGGTTTGTTCAGAAAAAAACGAGAAATTTTGAATAACTCATAAAATCTTTATTTATTCATCAATATCTATTTTGTCTCTTTCAAAGTGATCTCTTTTAGATATAACACACTTGTGCCAGCGCTTTTTTTAATCTCGAAGCACTTCTGGAACTCGATTTTAGATATGGACATCAACTATTTCTTCGACGCAGTCTTTATTTCCTCAATTGTGGCAGTGTTCGAGAATTGAATTAAAATTTAAAATTCTCGTATCTTTCTGAACAAACCTCGCTTAGTATTACGCCGATTGTGTCTAAGGCTTGAGCCATTTTAAATATTACACTTGGAAACAATAGCATTAGGAAAATCTAAATTTTTAAAATCACAATTTATAAAAAGAACTTTTTATAGTAGAAAGTTTTTTTTTTGTCATTTATACGTCATATTACTATAATTAAATTATTACTTCCTTGGCAAATAGCGCTTTACCGAGATAGATTACGGCATAGTCCACAGTATAGTCTAAATAATTTTTAAACATTTTCTAAATTAGTTTATTTTATTAACAGTTAAAATAATAATTACTGTTGTCACATGTAGAACAAAAAAAAACTTCTCTCTCGCGTAGTCGATCCCATTATGATAACATAACAGAACTGTCACCTTGACTCATATCCGACGCTTATTCAACTAGGCTACGAACGACATATTTAAAAACTTTTAAAATGATAACATGTATACACAATTTATATCATATTTCATATCAATTCAGTATAAATTTCGAATTTTATGTATAATCCATTCACTTTTTATTCCTATCTCAGTAAGCTCCGTTAGTTACATTAATTTCGCCCTGTATAATACACGTCTGAGTTTACTGTTCTATGGTCTTGTTAATTGTAAGTACGATGTTGTCACGTCTTCAATAAAAATATGTGTATTCATTACAAATATCTTAAGTAATTAAATCTGCAAACCAAATTTAAAACTTGCAGAAAATAAGTCAATGTATTTAATATTAAATTGAATACTAAAGTAAATACGTCAGTTTTCGCTGCAAGTAGTATTAATATTCAAGAATGGTCTATTTGAATTCACATGATTTTGACTGACATTCAAAATAACACATTCCTTTGCACAGAGAACAAATCCCTGTTTCAAATATTGAATATTCTTAGTCGTTACTTGATGAAAATCCATATTCAAAGAATATTAAAATACTAAATGTATTGAGATTTTCACAATTTTTATTTAATGTATGACGCGTTTCACTATCTTATAGCTTCTTCAGATACATTTATACTTACAAAGTTATGGTAAAAATAAAATGAAATAATGGCATGACATAATAGTTATATTTATAGAATTAGAAGATGAAAATAGCATAAACTTCTTTGATTTAACAATTAATAGAGTAAATAAAAAACATGAATTTTCTATATTTCATAAACCGTCCCATACAGATATAACTATCCACAATACTTCTATTCATCCAATTCAACATAAACACGCAGCAAATAATAGTATGATCCATAGATTATTGAATACACCTTTAACTGAAAATAATTATAATAAAGAATATTTCATTATCAAACAAATAATGGCTTCGACCACAAATTAATTGACAACATTATTTCTAAAAAAGCTTATAAACAGGCCATCCAGGAAGTTTATCCGTACATAAAAGAAACTAAACAATACAAAAATTTAACATATCTAGGTAAAAGTAGTACTAAATTAAAATCCTTTTTAATGAAACAAAATTTTACGATTTCATATAAAACCAATAATACAATAGGGAAATACATTAAGAACAATAAAACTAAAAATTCAAAAGATCAAAAATCGGGTGTATATAAACTTAGTTGTGGTTCTTGTAATAAAGTATATATAGGACAAACAGGTAGAACTTTTAAAAAGCATATTACAGAACATAACAGAAGCTTCCTTAATAAAAAAACTGATTCTACGTACTCAAATCATCTAATTTCTGAAAACCATAACTTTAATAATAATTTTAATATTTTACACCAAGAAAATAAAGGTTTTAAATTAAATTTATTAGAAAGTCTAGAAATTAATAAACGTAAACACTCTGATACATTACTGAATGATCAAACAAAATTAAATAATTCACCGTTATTAAATTTATTTACACAAAGGTCTATGTACTAATCCTGTATATATTACTACTATCGTAAAAATTTATTATTATTAACTTTGTCCTTATTGGAATTTATAGTAAATTTGTTTTATTTCAGTTTATTTATACAATGTCTTTCGACCATCATTATGTCATTATGTCATGCCATTATTTCATTTTATTTTTACCATAACTTTGTAAGTTTAAATGTATCTGAAGAAGCTATAAGATAGTGAAAGTGTTGTTTTACGCATGCTTGTAGAAAAATATACTTTTATATTTACATTTTATTACAAATAAATAATATAAGTAAAATTCAAAACGTAGTACCTACATATACATATAATAAGAAGAAACGGTTAATACAACTTTTAAATTAATTAAGCAATAGTAAAAAAAATCCTTTTTACAAATGTATAATAAAACTTTTAAATCATTCAAGCAGTGGTAAAAAAAAATATTTCATCAGTTTTGAGTTTAACATAAAAACACAGTACTCAAATTCTATATCCATCTTTTTTAAAGTCTGCTATTTTACATCCAAATGGCATCGTAGTGTGAGATTATTGTATTAGTGGCTGTAGGATAATAAAATTTCACATCCAATGGGTTAATTAAGGAAACTATACTCCAGTAAAAATTTGATTTTCCTGGTCCGCCCCAGGTGGTGTCGCATTTGACTTAAATATGCAGATGTTTTAATAATATTCTTTATAACAGAAATTATTCAGAAAAATTAAGATTTGTTGTTGCTGTCAAACCAATACAATGAAAAAAATATTTTAATAAATTACATAAAAGCAAATAAAACAAATACAGATGCAAATTTAGATGTAACGTGTCAATGTTTTCGGTGTATTTGTATAATCAATCCTCTTCCATTATTTCACTGGAAGAATCAGAGTCACTATCAAATCCAAAATCGGAAACGTCAGAATCTGATTCCTCCAATAAAATAATTAAAGGAGGAATATTGTCATGTGAGCAGTTTCCCATGTAAGTAGTCCAATCTGCCAAAATAAGTTCGTCTGTATGTCTACAAAAATTTTGCCACATGTCTGGTGTACATTTAGTCAATGCTTCTGTCCAAGTTTTTTTAACTCTATCCTGGTCAAGATAAGTAGATGTTATATGTTTGTTATAATATGTCTTAGTAAATCCCCATGCTAGTTCTATTGGATTGTAATGACAATGGTATGGTGGTAGTCAAAGTACTTCATGTCCTCGTTGTTTTAAAATTTCATCCACTACATATGTCTTTTCGTCAGTTTTATAAGGTAAGATTATTGAGTACAGTTGTTTCTTTGTCATTTTTGTGTCAAACCTAATGTTATTGTTAATCAACCATTCCTGCATCATCGCTTTTTTCGCTGAAAAAGAGGGTGGTTTGTTTAGTTGAACTGAATGGTATGGCGCGTTGTCCATGATCACCACACATTTTTCTTAAAATACAGATAGTGCAGGAATGAGTTGATTAACAACCCAGTTTTTAAAAAGCTCACCATTCATACTTTTGTGATAGTTAAGGTCTGTATTCGAAGAGTCTAGTAACAAGTCACATCCTTCCAAAAATCCGGTATCAGTCCCTGCGTGTAAAATAGTAAATCGCTTTCCTTCGGATTTTACACGAGCTGGATTACTTTTCAGGTCAGAATCGTGCACCCACTGACGCACTGAACTACCATTTTGATAGATCCATGTTTCATCTAGGTACATGAATTTAACTCTCTCAGCAAGACTTTTTAGTTGTTTATATTTCCGAATAAAAGCGATCTTACTAATTTTAACGTGTCGTTGTTCACATAAAATATGTCGTCCATTTACTTTTTTAAATTTGTATCCCATTAATTTTATAAGTTTGTATAGTGTCGTACGTCCCCCTTTAAAATCAAAATTTTGTTTAGCATCAGTCAAAAATTTGTCTAAAGTAAAATGTTCATTTTTAGCATGGTACATCCAAATCTGTCACTGTTAGTCTTTTTTTAAAATAAACTTCTTAAATGTATCAGTTTTACATCCTTTATCTGCGACTTTCTCACTATTTTTTAATCCTTCTTTAATAATTTTCCGTATTTTCCAAGCACTGATCTAAAAAAAATAAGCATTTAGAATGTTTGTCATATTTAGTTTCAAAAAATATACCTCAGTTACACAAAGGTAGATAAGAGATTTAAAAATATTTAACAAAATTTTGAACTAAACTATAGTTACAAAAATGTATAATTTCGAAATTTGAAATCTGACAACATTGTATAGGTATAATTTATTATGATATCTGTCAAAAAAGGTTATGTGTTATTTTAATAATATAAATTTGATAAGTGATGCATATTTATAAATTCATTTCAAAAACCTCTCTCAATTAATCTAATGCAAAATATACCTATAACTTTATGTTAGCGAACTAGGATTGATTTAAAAGAAATAAAAATACTTACTTGAAAAATCTCAGCCAATTGATTGAAATAAACACTATCGCTACTGTTGATTTGTTTCTTAAACATACCATAACATCTAACGATGTTATGTATTTCTATACTGACTTTTTTCGGCATTGCTTATTAAATATTTCTATCTTTAAAAATTTTAACCTCACATAATATGAGCTGTCAATATTTCGACAGTAGGACAGGACGTTTTCAGTTTAGGTACCAACCCAACAAAATGAAGTGCCAATCCAAGAAATAAAATGCATAGTCTACTGAGATTGGATTAAGAAGTGAATGGATAATATATGCCTAAACACACTTGAAACATGTATTGTCATCCAGTCATCGGGAAATAGGTTTAAATTCAATTACAAAATTCCACGGAATGACACAGAGACAAAGAACACGGTGAAAAATATAAAAACTTTCTAAAAAAATATGGATTCATTTTCTAAATACAGCCAAAATTTAAGTTTACAATTTCCATCAACTTTCTATTTTAGCCCTGTAGGTATATCTTAAACGGCGGGCGAACTTTCGACACCAAATTGTGTTTGTACCTGGGGTAATCGAAGGGTCAAATTTTATTATAGGAAATTTCGACACCGCGCCCTAAAGCAGGTAGGTAGGTAATTAATTGGGTTTTCCCAATATTTATTGCCACTTCTGTTCTTGTGACTAAATTACACGAAAATTATTCAGTTGCAATTTATTTATTGTTTGACGTTGACTAGTGCACGTATACATATTTTAAACATGAGTTTGATAAAAAGTTGCCGTGGTCGAGATTTATTAGTGGTGGAGCATCATTCGTTCTTAAAACAGAAAGTGTTAAAAAGCGGCGAGATATTTTGGCGCTGCATTCAAAGAAACACTAAGTGTTCCGCAAAAGTGTTTACAATAGGCTGTGATGACCTCACCATCACAAGACGTGATTTGGTACATAATCATGAAGCCGATCCGAAAAAGCTTGAAGTAAAGATGGTTACCAATGCATGTAAAAGAAAAGCCGAAGAGGATATATCAGAAAAGCCTGCCAAAATTACAAGAACTGCTGTTACTGAGTGTGATGCCAATTTGCTGACGGTTCCTGACATAGCTAGCATAAGAAAAAACATTTACCTACAACTGTCGTCGTAAACTGTTACCAGGTCCGTTACCAAAAAGCATATCAGAAGTTCATAACGCGGTTAGTAATTATTCTCCTAAAACCTGTCGCAATGAAAGTTTTTTGTTTTGAAATCATCTTGAATTTAATGTAATTGTATTTTCATGCGAGACAAATATTCATTTGTTGTGTAAATTACAAACTTTGTATATGGATGGTACATTTTCATACAGTACCAAATTTTTTCTCCAATTATTTACAATACATGGCTTGGAAAATGGACATTATGTACCTTTAGCATACTGTTTGTTAAAAGACAAATTGTCAATAACATACAAACATTTATTTTCTTTATTAAAGTCAAAGATTTTTGAAACATTTCAATTATCATTAGAGCCAACTGAAATATTTGTGGACTTTGAAAAAGCAATTCTCTGTGCTTTATTGTATATGTGGCCCAATGTAAAAATTAGTGGATGCCGTTTTCACTTACATCAGAACTGGTTTAAAAAAATTCAATCTTTGGGATTGGTACAAGAATATAAGGATACAAATTCAGAAATTGGAAAATGGTTAAGACATACGTTTGGTTTAACTTATTTAAATCCAGTAGATGTTGAAGATTGCTTTATTTATGATCTTATGTCATATAAACCTAAAAACGCAACACTTGATTTATATGCAGACTATTTACTGGAAAATTACGTAATCGATAGCGCTCTATATCCACCACACATATTATGGTCTAATCAGAATCCGTCTATTGCGAGGACCACGAATGCCTGTGAATCCTTTCATTAAGATTTAATTCTTCTTTTTATTCAACGCATCCTTCTATTTTTATTTTTATTGAAAAGTTAAAAGAATTTCAAGTCGAGACTTATGTCAAAATAAATAGTTTAAAAATACCAGCAAAAGTCAAAGATAATACCGTTAAGGCTAAATTGGTATTTATGGAGAAAATGGAGGATAAACTACGATCCCAACAAATATGTAGGTTAGGTTTTATAAAAGCTATATCTTACAATTCTTATAATAGCAAATAAATTATATAACAAGTATATTAACGATAAAATGTACAAAATTATATTCAGATATTATTAATTTTAAAAATATAAAATGTACATTATTTTTATTAAAATAAATAAATAAATTATGATATTTTATTTATTTCGCAGCTATATTTATTTGGTGTCGAATATACCTGTCAGATAAAAACGGAACTTAGGGCTGGTGTCGAAAATTGCCATTAAATTTTAGTCGCTACCTGCTTAGTGTCGAAATTTCCTCCGCCCATCTTAAAAACCAACAAAGCGATTAAAAAAGTGAGAATTATTATAAAAAAATTAAAGTTTTTTTCTATAAATTTGCCAATTTTTATTAATATTGATTAAATAAAAATACCGAAAATTGACTGACTATGTTTTTTTCTTGATATACGTTTTTTTGCAACTTTCTACTTTGACACTATATCTTGAAAACTATAAACGGTATTAAAAAAAGTAAAATTGATTTAACAAAAATATCGAAAAATTAATTTCTTTTTGTTGATTTACGATTTTCTTCATTTTTTGTTAACCCTGTATATTTTAAAAACAATAAACGGTATTAAAAAATTAAAAACCGTCATGAAAAAATTAAAGATTATGCGATTTTTGAAAAACATTCGTGCTTATTTTTGAGTTTCGATATCTCAAACCAAAAAAAGTTATTGAAATGTGTTTTTTTATTTCATTTGAAAATTTATTGAAATTGAGAAACTTTTAAAGTTTTTCAAAAATAAAAAAGAAACAATAAGACAACAGTTTTTCAAAATTTGTAGATTCTCAAAAAACCGAGATATTAATATCTCAAAAATGATATCAAAATCTGGTTTTATTCAAATCCAATTTTTTATTTGATAGGAAATCTTTAGTTGCTACAAAAACCATTTTCAAATTTCAAACAACTTTAAAAAAAATCAAAAATTTTTAAAAAAGCTATTTGATATTTCAGATTTTGAGTAAAATTTCTTAAAAATGCGTTTTTTGAAGTTATACTTCTTTTCGTGCACTCGGCGGAAAAAGTTTGTGTGGGGTTAAATGAGAAAAATCATTACAAATGTAATGGTGTGAGTAAGAGAGAGACCGAAACACATATAAGGTATATTGGTCGGTAAAAACAAAGATGAAATATTTATCACATGTTATTAGTCGTATATGTATTGAATACCGTTTAAACATTCAGTACATTGAAAAGAGATAGATATACAAAACAGTCTGAGCTAATGTTTTGAATATCATAGTGACGTATCACATTGTGTTTGACAGATTATTTTATAATTCTGTCACGTAAGTACCTATCATATAAAGTTTATTATTTTATATTAATGATATAAATAATAATATTCACTAATAAGTATTGTATTGAAGTCCATAGTACCGTCACATGGTTGCATTATATCCTGCACTATGCTTTTGAGGCTGTTGGCTACATAAACAGAGTTTTTAAGAATAGTTGAAAAGTGCATTCCGAATAGACAATAGAAAGAAAAATTACAACTCGGTAAGTATTGCAATTGGGTTCAATTTATGTACTCGGGTTTTTTGTGCTCGCTGAACACGAAAATCATGATGTCGGAAAGTCTCTGCGGCACTTGGTGCCTAGGGTATTTACCTCTTCTCCTGGAGTTATGTCGCTGAACACGAATATCATATAATGACTTTCCTAAATCATTCGCATAAAAATTTATGAATCCGGGCGCGTGCATAGAAGTATAACTTCTGGCGGCAGTCCCACTGACTGCCACACTCATTTTTTTTTGTAAAACTATGCCTCATTTTAGTTAAAAAAAGTTCTTTTTTCCAAAAATTTGTATGTTTTTTTCTTTGATTTCGTTACTTTTTAGTTTGTTGTTTTTCTAAATAATCGCGGTTTTTTCAAAAATTCGTCAAATTTTTTTGTAAATATTTGGGTTTTATTTGTAAAAATTGAAGCTTGTTTTGTAAAATTTTGTGTTTTTTTGTTATTAAAATTATAAATTTTAAATTATTGAAATGGTTTTGGGATTATTTGAAATTTAAAAGTTGATTTTGAATAAGAATTTAATTCCGAATCAAATTAAAAAAAAAACTCATTTTGATATCTTTGTTGGTTTTTAAGATATCAATATTTTAATAACCTATGATTTGAGATATTTTACTCGTTTTTTGAGATTTTTTAAAATTGTAAAAAGGATTTTAAATAAGAATTATATTTCGATTCGAATCTATTTTGAATTTTAAAATATCGATTTTTCCATTTTTTGAGACTCTTAAAATTGGAATATGTTAGTTGTTTTTTTGAAATTTTTAAAAAATCTAAAAAGTTTCTGAATCGAGATCGGATTTTGAGTAATTGATAATCTCGGTTTTTTTGAATATCTTGAAAATTAGAGAAATTGCAATTTTTTGATTGCGGACGTATTTTGGTTGTTTTTAAATTTTTTAAAAACTTGAAATAGTTTCTAAATCGAGATAGAATTTCAAATCAAATTAAAAAAAAAAACATATAAATATTCATTTTGGATTTTGAGATATCGATATCTCGGTTTTTTATGAATCTTGACAACAAGAAAAATTTCAATTTTTTTGTGGTGGACCATATTTTGATTGTTTTTTTGAAATTTTAAAAAATTAAAACGTTTCTGAAACGAGATGAAATATCGAATCGAATTTAAAAAAACGCATTTCGATATTGTTTTTGGATATGGAGATATCGATATATCGGTTTTTCTAACAGGGTATCTCCAATCCGGAGTTATACAGTTGGGAATTTTACCTGAAAATCGAAAGGTGTGGATTATAGACGTCGGGCACAGAAATATTTTTATCTACCTGACTGCTTTTAGTGCAATAGTCATTACACCAAAATTAAAATAAAATAAAAATGAGAGTATAACCATTTGTATTACTGTGGCAAAAAGAAAAATACAAAATCTGACTTTTTTAAAATATCAAAAATAATAATCTAATCTATCAAAACAATTTGTTTCGCCCTCTTTTATATCCACGACGACCCACTGTCTTGGCAACGGTGATCTTATCTTCCATATTTTATATACTGGATGAGATTTTGCTATCCTTACGAATAATCTCATAAAGCTCTTCAAAAAGAAAATGAATCTTATTAATCAGTGATTATTAAATCATTGAGAAAGAAAAGAAGAGACCAAATGATCGCCAACGATTGCATATAACTAAAAATCTTATTTAAATAAAGAAACTTTGTGTGCTCGAAAAATGCACAAGCACCACAAATACTCCCCCCTTAAAAAAATTAAATTGATATATATAAATCAATGAAAATTATGATTAAAAAATAACTAAAAAACTGAACTAAAAACTATTTAAATTATTAATAGAAAAAGTGACTTTCTTTTTCTTGGTTGGCACCTGGGTGCTATCAATTTGCTCATTTAATAAAAAAGCTGGTTTAGTCATGTCAATGTTAACACTTATTTCGCGATTACCTTTCAAAATTTTAAAAACTTTTTCACTTCTAGAAACCACTTTGAAAGGACCGTCGTACGGTGCTGTGAGGCTTGGTTTAATACCCGGAACTTTTAAGAAAACGAATTCTGAATTTTTTAACTCTGGATGAACAAATGTTTTTGTTGAACCATGTCTTTGTACTTGAGATGGTTTAATGTCATTAAAAATTTCACGAAGTTTAATTAAAATAGGATAAATATCTACATTTTCTTTAGAATTATTAAAGAATTCACCAGGAATACGTAGCGTTTGTCCATAAACAAGTTCTGCGGGTGAACATTGTAAGTCCTCTTTGATTGCAGATGGCAAACCTAAAAGAATCAGAGGCAATTCATCTTTCCAAGAATTTGAAGTTAGTTTTGACACAAGAGCTGATTTAAGAGTCTGATGAACTCTTTCAATCATGCCGTTCCCTTGTGGATGATAAGGTGTGGTGTGTAAACTTTGAAAACCTAATTGTTTACTGAATTCTTTGAATAAACTTGATTCGAATTGAGTACCTTGATCGTGTGTAATTTGATGAGGTATTCCGAAACGTGGAATATATTGATTTATTAGAGTTCTAATAATATTTTCTGATTCAATATTCCGAAGTGGGTAAACTTCTATCCACCTAGTAACTCTATCAATGACTGTGAGTACGTAAGTGCAACTTTTTGAAGGTTTCAATGGACCTACTAAGTCAATGTGAATATGTTGAAATCTGCCTTCAGGGACGTTAAAATCTCCTATACTAGATTTGGTGTGTTTGAAAATTTTTGATTTTTGGCACTGAATACATGATTTCGTCCAAAGATTAATGTTTTTATTCATATGAGGCCAGAAGTATATGTTTTTAATTGCTTTGATTGTGGCTTTAATGCCTAAATGAGCTACGTTATGTACTTTAAGAAAAGAACTGTAACGTAAACTTCGAGGAATATATATACGTTGTTTATTAGTAGAAGTTTCATACCAAATTTTTAAATTATGTGTTTCAACTTTAATTTGTTTGAGGAAAATCTTATTGTTTCTTCTTTGGTTTGAAGAATTTTGTTTTTGTAAAAGATTAGTTAATTCTTTATCTGAATTTTGTTCGTTAAATATATCTTGTAAATTAAAATTAATATTATCGATTTGATCGTGCTCAATTCGGCTAAGAAAATCCGCAACTTCAACGTTTTTGCTGCCTACGTATTTAATTTTGTTAGTAAATTGTAGAATATATTCGAAATATCTAAATTGACGTGGTGATTTTTCTGATTTCGAAAAAATTGCTTTTTCTATAGGTTTGTGATCTGTAAAAACATGGAAATCTACGCATTCTAACATGTAACGAAAATGTTTAATAGACTCATAAATAGCAAAAAGTTCTTTGTCAAAAACACTGTAGTTTTGTTGACTTTTGGTTAATTTTTTAGAGAAATATGCTAAAGGTTGTCTACCATCTTGAATAACTTGCTCTAAAGTACTACCTATTGCTGTTGAGCTAGCGTCTGTAGTTAAGATCAATTTTGCTCCTTCTTTAGGATGATTAAGCAAAGATGCTTTAATTAACATTTCTTTTGCTTTTTCAAAACATTCTTGGCATTCTTTTGACCAATTTTCAATATTTTTAATCTTGTTTGCATTTAAATAATTAATGAATTCGTGTAAAGGACTTAAGATTTTTGCGAATTGAGGTACAAATTTATGATAAAAATTAACCATTCCTACAAATCTTTGTAATTGTTTGCAAGTTTTTGGAATTTCGTAATCTGAGATAACGTTAACTCGTTCATCAGATGGCAAAATTCCTTCTGGAGTGATAGAATGACCTAAAAAGTTAACCTTAGTAACTCCAAAAATACATTTAGATGGTTTGACATTAACGCCAAATTTTTCTAACCTTTCAAATAAAATATCTAGATGATGTAAATGTTCTTGTTCATTTTTGCTAAAAATTAAAATGTCATCTAGGTAAACGAACAAAAAATCTAATCCTCTGGTGACTTCATTAATAAATCTTTGAAATGTATTACCAGCATTACGTAATCCAAAAGGAGTACGTAGAATAGATGTCAAAGATAATAATAGTATACCTAATACTATTATGACGTTTTACAGAGTCTTTGAAAATCAAAGAACATATAGACCGTTTACTAAGAACCAACAACTACTTCCCTGGCTATATGCCATAATAATAATACTATTATTATCTTTGACATCTATTTGATAAACGTTTTACTGAAATGACAATTGATTAGCAGGAAACTGCAATCAAGTGAATACGTAGAAATTCGAATGCACCAAATGGAGTAGTAATTGCTGTTTTGTAAATATCTTCTTCAGCCACGGGTATTTGATGATACGCTCTTACTAAGTCGATTTTAGAAAAAATTTGAGATCCGTAAATTTTTAAATTAACGTCAGAAATCAACGTTAATGGATAACGTTCTGGAATTGTTTGTTTGTTAAGAAAACGATAATCACCGCAGGGACGCCAATCTGCAGAGTCCTTCTTAGGAACCATATGCAATGGTGACGTCACTGAAGATGATGATGGCCTGCAAATACCTAAGTCGACCATGTCTTCAAATTCTTTTTTTGGCAATTTTATATTTAAGGGGATCTAACCTTCTTGGCTTACTATAAGGTAAATGCCCTTCAGTAACTATGTGATGTTTTACATCATGTTTTGCTTCAGAATGAAAATTGGGAGATGAAAAAATGCTAGAATACTTTTTAAAATAATTTGTATACTGATTTTCAACCGTAAATAGTTTTGGAAGTTCCTGATTGAAATTTTGTAATCTACCAGTGGAAATAATAAAAGTTTCGTTATCTATTAATTTTTGTTTATTTAAATCAAGTAGCAATCCAAAATTAGATAAGAAATCTGCACCTATTATGGGTTTAGCTATATCTGCAATTGTAAAAAGAAAAGGAAATTTTCGGCGTAAACCGAGGTTTACGTTCAGAAATTTTTTTCCATAAGTAAGAATAGTATTGCCTGAAGCGGAAGTCAGTAATATATTTTTATCTTTTTTATGATTGCTAAACATATTGTAGGGAAGACAGCTGATATCTGCTCCACTATCAACGAGAAAATTTAATTTATTAGTTTTATCGTAAACAAAAAGACGTTTTGACATAGGAAAACTGTTCGTAGATTTACAATTATTTACGGTTGAGCTATTTAGTTTTTTTGAATTTGTATTAATTTTGTTGAAAGTGTCTAATAAAAGACATGGTGGACCGTTACATTTTTTGGCATTATTTCCAAAATTTTGATGATAATAACATAAATTGCCTGATTTATTACGACTTCTATTTCGATGACTACTTGAATTTAAATAATATTTGTTGAAAAAAATATACACACAAATTTTAAAACATTTATTTATTTAATATTAAACCAGAAATTGCATTTATAGATTTTTGTCATGTTTGTGTTTGAAAGTTACCAAGTCATTACAGCATAAATATAATTGTCAATTGTATTTAAGAAATTAAATATGCCAAAAAAAAATTGTGTAGAGACAAAAAAATGCATTCAGAGATGCTATTACATGTTTAGGAAAGACCAGAGAATTTCAGAAGATGGATATTTACAAAAGATCTCTGAGGTTTTTAATGTAAGTATGTGTTTTATACACGATTATTCCAATATTTTTATTAGCAAATAGTTCCAAACATTTTTAATTTTATTATTAGTTGTATATGAAGCTAATTGTTAGAATAAATACACTTTTACATTTTTTACATTCAAATTACTTATTTATTAAATACACATAACCTAAAAATTCACTACTTTTCAATATTTTACAATGTTGCCAGATTATATAACATAATTAAAAATGTTTTGAGAATAAAATATTTTCTTTAATTAACAAAGTTTGGTGGTAATTTGATAGCAAATAGATGAATCGATGTTTATTCATTGATCCATTAAATTATGTTTTTTTTTCAATCTTTCGTGTTTTTTTAGGTTAGTGTTATATCTATACGAAACATCTTAAAAGAAGATTTAGCTAATGGCAAAGAAACGGCGGATAAAAGGAAGAATGATAAAGCAGATACATTTGATAACTTCATTTAAAAAAAAAACTTGCAGCGGCAGATTTGGACGTACAATTCCAAAAACGAATATTTTACTTATGACAAACTTTTGACTAATGTGAAACTAAACTTGGATTTTAGGGGTGAACGTACCACTTTATAGACACTTATAAAATCAATGGGATATAAATTTAAAAAAGTGAACGGACGTGCAAAGACATATCAAAATCAGCAAAATCGATTTTCTTCGGAAATTTATGGAACTAAAAAAGCGCAATGAATCAATCAGATTTGTGTACTTAGACGAAACGTGGATATACAAAAATGGTACTCCCAACGCGTCGATGGGTACATGAATCTGATTTAAAAATTAATCCATTGCATTTGAAATCTGAAGGAAAGCGATTTACAATTTTACACGCAGGAACAAATACTGGGTTTTTAGAGGGA
This sequence comes from Altica lythri, assembly GCA_964028335.1. Classification (NCBI taxonomy): domain Eukaryota; kingdom Metazoa; phylum Arthropoda; class Insecta; order Coleoptera; family Chrysomelidae; genus Altica; species Altica lythri. The sequence continues at coordinate 3,954,032 of OZ034811.1, forward strand.
TGTGACTTGTTAGACTCTTCAAATACTGACATTAAACTTTCACAAAACTATGAACGGTGACATTTTCAAAAACTGGATTGTTAATCAACTGATTCCTGCTTTATCCAATTTTTCAGACAAATGTGTAGTGGCCATGGATAATGCTCCTTATCATTCTGTGCAACTAAACAAACCACCTATATTTTCAGCAAAACAACAGATAATGCAGGGATGGTTGAGCAGCAATAACAACGCATTTGACAAAAAAATGACAAAAAAACAATTATACAATATAATTCAACCATACAAAAGTAACGATAAGACATATGTAGTAGATGAAATATTAAAGCAACATGGACTACCCCCATACCACTGTCAATATAATCCAATAGACTTGGCATGGGGCTTTACAAAGACGTACTATAACAAAAATATTGCATCTTTATATTCGGGCAGGGATAGGGTTAAAAAAACTTGGACAGAAGCGTTAAGACAATGTACACTAGACATGTGGAAAAAATTTTGTAGACATACAGACGAACTTATTTTGGCAGATTGGACTACTTACATTAATTATTTCATTGGAGGAATCAGATTCTGACGATTCCGATTTTGGATTTGATAGTGACTCTGATATATCAAATACAAATCATTTATTGCCAAAAAATTATACATTTACAATTTATTATTAGTTTGCATCATGAGCTACAAAAAAGCTTGTCTGATGCCACTATACTTAAAACAGTTGTTATGCAATAATATGTGTACTTCTTATGCTATTACAGGTAGACATTGTGATATGCTAAGATATAAATTTAGAGGTGCTAGTAATTAATTATACTTTTTTAAATTGATATAATAGATTAAGATTGAAGAAATGGTACGGTTTCACAAAATTTGTTCAAATTATTTCTTATATATTCACATACTTTATACATAAATGTATTTATCTACTCCTTTGACAGTAAATGTTATTTATACTCATTGTCACCATGCAGAGTAAGTAAGCTATAACGCACAGTTGTGCGTAATGAAATGTCATGTTGGAATGACGTTTCATTACGCACAACTGTGCGTTATAGCTTACTTACCCTGCATGGTGACAATGAGTATAAATGACATTTACTGTCAAAGGAGTAGATAACAGTACAGTACGTACGTCATACTATTTTATACATTATTTTTTTTTGTGTATATTACTAAAATCATATAATTAAACTGGTCTTGAATTTAAAATTTTGATTAGAAATGGCGCTTTTGTTATAAAATTAAAAATTTGGATTACTTTTGTGAGCCATGTGCAATTGTCGACTATTTTAGTTGACAACTTTTTGTCGGCTGTTGATTATTAGCTGTACGTAGAGTTTCAGTTGTATTAATATTTTGTTTGTTTTTAAAATTTAAAATTGGATATTGGGAGAATTTTTTATAATTTGTCTTGACTATGGACTATCTCAGTATAGACGAATAATTACAGAAAACTGTATCAATGTCATATTTAATAAAGCGTGTTTGTCAATAGATGGCTAAGAATAATATATTTCATTCTCAAACGCTTTACAAGTTTTTGAAAATTTCAAAGGCAATGACCGTTCAACTAAGAAGAAACAACTACTTCCTGGGCTATATGCCCCAACGGATATTGGATTATACTTCAAAGTCAAACGGGGTTGGAATATCTACAAGATAACTTAACCCAACCATTCTAGTTTGCAGTTAGAAGGGACAACACAACTTATAGACCGGTTTCGGTGTTTTTGCACCTCGTCAGTATAAGGTATATGTTATCCGTCAGCGAGCTGTAAAGCATAATCACTGACTAAAGACTGAACTAAAATCGTAATCCTTATATATCTTTCAATAAAGAAAGTTTAAAGGACACGATAGTAGTGACATCCTTACCTCCAACTGCAAACTAAAATTCGACTAGACACAAGACTTCCGTCGTGATCTATAAACGAATAATTACAGAAAACTGTATCATTGTCATATTTAATAAAGCGTGTTTGTCAATAGATGGCTAAGAATAATATATTTCATTCTCAAACGCTTTACAAGTATTTGAAAATTTCAAAGGCAATGACCGTTCAACTAAGAAGAAACAACTACTTCCTGGGCTATATGCCCCAACGGATATTGGATTATACTTCAAAGTCAAACGGGGTTGGAATATCTACAAGATAACTTAACCCAACCATTCTAGTTTGCAGTTAGAAGGGACAACACAACTTATAGACCGGTTTCGGTGTTTTTGCACCTCCTCAGTATAAGGTATGTTATCCGTCAGCGAGCTGTAAAGCATAATCACTGACTAAAGACTGAACTAAAATCGTAATCCTTATATATCTTTCAATAAAGAAAGTTTAAAGGACACGATAGTAGTGACATCCTTACCTCCAACTGCAAACTAAAATTTGACTAGACACAAGACTTCCGTCGTGATCTATAAACGAATAATTACAGAAAACTGTATCATTGTCATATTTATGCTTTACAGCTCGCTGACGGATAACATATACCTTATACTGACGAGGTGCAAAAACACCAAAACCGGTCTATAAGTTGTGTTGTCCCTTCTAACTGCAAACTAGAATGGTTGGGTTAAGTTATCTTGTAGATATTCCAACCCCGTTTGACTTTGAAGTATAATCCAATATCCGTTGGGGCATATAGCCCAGGAAGTAGTTGTTTCTTCTTAGTTGAACGGTCATTGCCTTTGAAATTTTCAAAAACTTGTAAAGCGTTTGAGAATGAAATATATTATTCTTAGCCATCTATTGACAAACACGCTTTATTAAATATGACAATGATACAGTTTTCTGTAATTATTCGTTTATAGATCACGACGGAAGTCTTGTGTCTAGTCGAATTTTAGTTTGCAGTTGGAGGTAAGGATGTCACTACTATCGTGTCCTTTAAACTTTCTTTATTGAAAGATATATAAGGATTACGATTTTAGTTCAGTCTTTAGTCAGTGATTATGCTTTACAGCTCGCTGACGGATAACATATACCTTATACTGACGAGGTGCAAAAACACCGAAACCGGTCTATAAGTTGTGTTGTCCCTTCTAACTGCAAACTAGAATGGTTGGGTTAAGTTATCTTGTAGATATTCCAACCCCGTTTGACTTTGAAGTATAATCCAATATCCGTTGGGGCATATACCCCAGGAAGTAGTTGTTTCTTCTTAGTTGAACGGTCATTGCCTTTGAAATTTTCAAAAACTTGTAAAGCGTTTGAGAATGAAATATATTATTCTTAGCCATCTATTGACAAACACGCTTTATTAAATATGACAATGATAGTTTTCTGTAATTATTCGTTTATAGATCACGACGGAAGTCTTGTGTCTAGTCGAATTTTAGTTTGCAGTTGGAGGTAAGGATGTCACTACTATCGTGTCCTTTAAACTTTCTTTATTGAAAGATATATAAGGATTACGATTTTAGTTCAGTCTTTAGTCAGTGATTATGCTTTACAGCTCGCTGACGGATAACATATACCTTATACTGACGAGGTGCAAAAACACCGAAACCGGTCTATAAGTTGTGTTGTCCCTTCTAACTGCAAACTAGAATGGTTGGGTTAAGTTATCTTGTAGATATTCCAACCCCGTTTGACTTTGAAGTATAATCCAATATCCGTTGGGGCATATAGCCCAGGAAGTAGTTGTTTCTTCTTAGTTGAACGGTCATTGCCTTTGAAATTTTCAAAAACTTGTAAAGCTTTTGAGAATGAAATATATTATTCTTAGCCATCTATTGACAAACACGCTTTATTAAATATGACAATGATACAGTTTTCTGTAATTATTCGTTTATAGATCACGACGGAAGTCTTGTGTCTAGTCGAATTTTAGTTTGCAGTTGGAGGTAAGGATGTCACTACTATCGTGTCCTTTAAACTTTCTTTATTGAAAGATATATAAGGATTACGATTTTAGTTCAGTCTTTAGTCAGTGATTATGCTTTACAGCTCGCTGACGGATAACATATACCTTATACTGACGAGGTGCAAAAACACCGAAACCGGTCTATAAGTTGTGTTGTCCCTTCTAACTGCAAACTAGAATGGTTGGGTTAAGTTATCTTGTAGATATTCCAACCCCGTTTGACTTTGAAGTATAATCCAATATCCGTTGGGGCATATAGCCCAGGAAGTAGTTGTTTCTTCTTAGTTGAACGGTCATTGCCTTTGAAATTTTCAAAAACTTGTAAAGCGTTTGAGAATGAAATATATTATTCTTAGCCATCTATTGACAAACACGCTTTATTAAATATGACAATGATACAGTTTTCTGTAATTATTCGTTTATAGATCACGACGGAAGTCTTGTGTCTAGTCGAATTTTAGTTTGCAGTTGGAGGTAAGGATGTCACTACTATCGTGTCCTTTAAACTTTCTTTATTGAAAGATATATAAGGATTACGATTTTAGTTCAGTCTTTAGTCAGTGATTATGCTTTACAGCTCGCTGACGGATAACATATACCTTATACTGACGAGGTGCAAAAACACCGAAACCGGTCTATAAGTTGTGTTGTCCCTTCTAACTGCAAACTAGAATGGTTGGGTTAAGTTATCTTGTAGATATTCCAACCCCGTTTGACTTTGAAGTATAATCCAATATCCGTTGGGGCATATAGCCCAGGAAGTAGTTGTTTCTTCTTAGTTGAACGGTCATTGCCTTTGAAATTTTCAAAAACTTGTAAAGCGTTTGAGAATGAAATATATTATTCTTAGCCATCTATTGACAAACACGCTTTATTAAATATGACAATGATACAGTTTTCTGTAATTATTCGTTTATAGATCACGACGGAAGTCTTGTGTCTAGTCGAATTTTAGTTTGCAGTTGGAGGTAAGGATGTCACTACTATCGTGTCCTTTAAACTTTCTTTATTGAAAGATATATAAGGATTACGATTTTAGTTCAGTCTTTAGTCAGTGATTATGCTTTACAGCTCGCTGACGGATAACATATACCTTATACTGACGAGGTGCAAAAACACCGAAACCGGTCTATAAGTTGTGTTGTCCCTTCTAACTGCAAACTAGAATGGTTGGGTTAAGTTATCTTGTAGATATTCCAACCCCGTTTGACTTTGAAGTATAATCCAATATCCGTTGGAAGTAGTTGTTTCTTCTTAGTTGAACGGTCATTGCCTTTGAAATTTTCAAAAACTTGTAAAGCGTTTGAGAATGAAATATATTATTCTTAGCCTATATCTCAGTATAGCTTTTCTTAATGTATGTTCCCTATTGCCTTCACTAAGAGATGTGAAGAATTTACTGGAAAAATTGATTATGATATTTTTATGGTATGTGAAACCTGATTATTTGGTCATGTTACTGATAGTATGTTAAAAATAAATGATTATGGATTATACAGGGGAGATAGAAATGCTAGAGGGAGGGGTTTGTGCATCTATGTAAAAAGTAAATATATGTCAGAAATAAAGGTAAAAAATTTGGGGTATATTTTGGAGCAATTGTGGATAAAATTAACTCTAAATGGAAAAAGTTATGGTGTAGGGGTCATTTACAAACCGCATGAAGTGAGTGATACTGATTTTTTAAATGAATTTGAAGACTCTCTGGCATCTTTATTCCCAGAAGTGGATGAACTGCTGTGCTTGGGGGATTTTAATATAGATTTCCTCAGGAAAAATGCAGTATTAAACAAATTTGTTAATATTTTAGAAATTTTTAATTTGGAACAAATTATTGATGAACCAACTAGAATTACGGCCTCTTCTAAAACTGTACTAGATTATGTTTTAGTGAATAATGAAATTGTAGTTGAAAAAGGTGGTTATCATTATAGAATATCAGATCACTCCCTTGTTTTTTGCAAAATTAGTGTGAAAAAAGTAAAGGTATCTAAGATGTGTACTTATAAAAATTTCAAAGATTTTGATGAGGAGTCATTTCATCGAGATCTGAGTAGCATTTCTTTTTTTCGCATTTTTGACCAGAAAACAGTGGATAAAAAAATATGTTATTTTGTCAATTGCTTGATTAATTTATTTGGCAAACACGCACCTCTTGTAACTTCAAAAATAACGAGAAAGAAAGCTCCGTGGTTAACATTTAATATAAGGCAAATGATGAAGGTACGTTCTTGAAAGAGCAATAGAAATTCAAATAAGGGAGCATCTAATGAGCTACGAACTATTACCTAATGAACAGTCGGGGTTTCGGAAAGGATACAGCTGCACTACAGCATTACTTAATGTTGTTGATGATATTCTTACTTCAATTGATAAAGGACAGTGTACTATTTTGGTGTTGCTGGATTTCAGTAGAGCTTTTGATACAATCAACTACGAATTAATGCTTAATATTTTACACTACATAGGTTTCACAGGTAATGCTGTTAGTCTTATGCAGACGTACTTGATAAACCGTCAACAATGCGTAAAAATTAATTATGATGAGTCTGAATATTTAAATTTAAAATCTGGTGTACCACAAGGTTCCATCTTGGGACCTTTGCTTTTTTCAATGTATACCATTTTCTTAATAAATTCTTTTGAAAGTTGCAAAAAACAGGTATATGCTGATGATACTCAAATCTACTTTAGTTTTTTTCCGCAACAGTTGGATATTGCTTGTGACGTAATAAACGAAGAATTAAATAAATTTGTAGATTTAGCTACTAAACACTGTTTATTAATTAATTGTTCTAAGTCGAATTTAATGCTGTTTGGTTCTAAACACAATCGTGCTAACATGAATTTTCCTCTTAATTCTATTAAAATAAATAATGAACCGTTAACCCTCATTAATTTTGCAAAGAATTTAGGTGTTATCATAGATGACGAATTACGATTTGAAAGACATGTCAACCAGCTGCTTTAGCGTGCATATTCCTCTTTAAAAGTTTTATATGGTAATCGTCATTTTTTCCCTAAAAATATTAAAATAACATTATGTGAATCATTGGTACTTTCGCATTTTAATTTTGCAGATTCAGTTTATGGACCAAACTTAACCTCTATTTTTAAGAACAAAATTCAAAAGGTTCAAAATTCCTGTCTACGCATGATATATGGAATTGATAGGCGTCAAAGAATTTCAAATAAGTTAATCGAAACTAACTGGTTAAACATGGAAAACAGAAGAAAACATCATGCAACTTCATTATATTTCGGAATAATCTTGGCAAAGGTTCCTACATACCTTTATGAAAAGCTCTCCTTCCGAACGGATGTGCATAATTTAAATTTAAGGTTCAAAGGTCTATTATCTCCTCCAAAATTCAAAACCGAATTATTCCGCCGTTCCTTTACTTATCAAGTATATCTGCTTTACAATTCAATTCCTCAAGAACTAAAATCTCTTAGTTTGGGTATTTTCAAAGTTAAATATAAATTATTGCTTTTACATAGTCAACCGTAAATACTTTTTATTCTCCCAGTATCCTATTATCTGATATTGTTCGTTTATTTTTTTTATTATCTTTTTTTTATATAAATGAATTCTGTGGGTACTACTACTTTTTGGTTAAGTGGAAGAGCATTTCCATAATGAGTCTTTCGATTCATTTGAGGAAATGAACTTCGCCCTTTATTTCCAACGTTTAAAATCAGTTTAAAATGTAAGTTATGTAGTTTAATGTACCATATTTAATTTGGAAATAATAAAGACTCTTATTATTATTATTATTATTATATATTTTTTTAGAGATGTCAAATAATTAGAATTGAAATATTGAGTCGTAGATAAAGCATAGTACGTAACTCGAGTGGTAAGAGGTATTACGTACTCGTGTAATTACGCACTCGCCGCTACGCGGCTTCGTGCAACTTTTCCACTCGTACGTAATGTCCTACTTACCACACTTGTTACGTATATACTATTATTGTATTAGAGGATCTTATAATGAGAGATATAGAATTAAAATGTTATGGTCCGGTAAATGATAAATGTCTTTGTACAGTTGTATAATTACATTTAGGAACTTCTACAATGTGTTTTACTTTAGACCTTGTGTTTAACTTATGAGACAAATCTTGTTTATAGTTGGTATTTTTATACAAAAATCGCACCCTTTTATATAAAGTTGTCTTACATTCATAAGATTACTGTTTTTAAATACTAGGTCAGAGGAATACATTTTAGATTTATTTAACATAACTTTGATAATATACTTTTGTGTGATTCTAAGCGATTCTATGATTGAGCCACTAGTAGGTCCCCAGGTTGTAATACCGTATGAAATTATTGATTCAATTAGGCTATAATAGACAGTTTTAAGTGTTTTAAGAGGTAAAAATTCTCTTAATTGGTAGAATTTATACAAAGTTTTTCGAAGTTTTATATTTACATACTTAACATGACTATCCAATGAAATAATGGAGATGGATTAAAAATACATACCGAACAGATTAACAATGGTTTTAACCAAATCTGTAGCTTCAAATTTTGTTGTTTATAAGTTTTCTTTTTTTTTTTAATTTTGTATGTATCATTTTCTTTTGTACTTTGTTTATTTTTCTATTAGTGTACCTGCTTTTCTGCTGAATCATTGCACTTTTAAATGGATTACCAATATTTGAAAGCTTAGATATATAACGAAGCATAACATTTTCTGGGAATTTTTGTCTTTGTTTTACTTATCAAAATAGCTGAAACCAATTGGTATGTCATAATGCCACACTACCTGGAAAGCTCCACGAAAAATTCTTCAATATATAGCTGCTGTAATACTTATCGACAAAATAGGTGGTCCAATTTAAATGTTTGTTGTAAAACTTATTTATTTACTACAATATCTCTAATTTCTTAAGGTAACATGTTGCAATACCTCCCCAAGCCCAAATCCCATCTCATACGAGATTCTATAAGAGCAATGTATAATTTTCTTAATTTATCAAGAATATTTGCTAAGCTTTTAAATTTAAATAGCATACTGCGAAGGTTTTTTTTCTATCGCTATGAAAGTTCCATCTTAAATAGCTGTCAATTATCACTCCCAAATATTTAACATTGTTGACTGAGTGAAGTGTAATGTTTTCATTTTGACTCTTCACATCTAAAGAGTGGCCGGATACGAAATGCCTCCCGAAAAAGGGTTTCTTACCTGTCGCTAAAAGGGTCACATACGAATTGCCTCCTAAGCTCTAAATAAATTACCAGCTTCTAATCTTTGTACGAAGGTGAGACGTTGCCAAACTTTCGTCCTTTTATAGAATTTCGTTAATAACTCAATATTAACCATTATTTTTTGGTTTTAATATTTTGATTATTTTGATCAAAAACATAAAGACATGATAAGTATTTTATACATTTATTAAAACAAATCATCAGCAGAAACTTACAAAATTACATAATATTATCATCGCAGAAAATTTAAAAACACCAATTTTTAAGAAAATTACGACTCAAACAATAAAATTCAGTCTGCAGACTGAACTATTCAATTTTATATACAAATCATCAGAAGAAATTTACAAACTTACAAATTATTTTTCCTAAATTTGTATGACACTAGTTTCACAAATTCTAATTTATTTATTGTACCTTCTCTTAATTGTAATATTTTTTCATTTACAAAATTGATTTTTGCTGTACTTTCCTCAACAATTCTTTTTGGTACCGAGACAGAATTTATTTTAATATAGGTATTTATTTGAAATTGTAAAATAATCTCAATAAAATTATTTATATTTGGATGAGGGCAGTAGAAAGACGAGTTATACTTGGAATGGAAACTTTCACATGGGTTTGTGGTTCTTTCTAAAGATGAAGAGTGCTCAGCCCAGAGATGTGGCGGAAATTTCGAATTTTCCGATATATAATTATCCACAAGATAATCACAAAACTGAGTGACCCTTTCATCGACTGGTTTAATTTCGGACAAATCTATTGCAAAAAAATCGCCAACTTCTTCAGGATCTAAGAATGATAGGCCAAAAATATATGACAGAAAATGGGTAATTTCACTTGAGTCAGCACCTTTTTTCTGGTATTCTGGAGCTAAGCCCAGTGCTTGAAGCTTTCTATACCAAGCCTGACCCAAATGAAAACGACATCCACGAAGATCTGCTTCAGGGAATGCCTTACGGATACCATTATGTATAGAAATTTCAAAGTCTGAAGTTATTACTTTAGGGGATACAGGGCAATTGAGTTTAATACATTCTTCTATGATATATTTAAACACGAGATAATAAGAAGATGACTTTTTATCTTCAAGTAAACAGAAGACGAGAGGAATATAATGTCCATTTTTTAAGCCATGTATAGTGAACAATTGGGTGAAAAAGCGAGGACAGTACTCAAAAGTTCCGTCGACATACCAATTGGAAACAGTCGAAAGAAAAGAAAGATTTGAAGAACAGGATAATATAACAATGTGATTATCTTTGTCATTTTTAATTATAAAATTTTCGTTCCTATTTGTAATAATCGAAGTTGAATCGATAGCAATATGAAATTCAGATATACTTTTAGGAAGTTTAATTAAAGAATTAGTTGTTCTAGCGTAATATAAATTCTGTCTCACCCTATAGATATCGTTGGTAGTAAATGTCTCTATATTCGTCTTCTTAAGTTCTTTACATATGAGCTTCATTGGTTTTTCGTTGATATCTTCCACGGCTGCTCTTTTTATCGAATTGCTTACGGCTTTCCTATTGGACACTTCGGCAGACAACTTCTCGTGATTGTGATCTAATATCGACTCAATTATCGAATTGTCACATCCCTGCGTTTTCACAAATGCTTTGCAGGTTTTCTTAGTACATGTCCATCGCTTTACCGTATCTTTGGCCAACATTTTTTGAAAACCGAATGTGAAACCATCAATTGATATTAAAGGTTTGCCCTTTTGACTCGAACACATCGTTGATTCCATTATTTCGAATATTATAACTTAATCCACTTAAACACAATTTGAACTTAAAATTGACAAACTGATACAAGCTTTAAATCGACAAAACTGAGACAAGAACTAATAAACTTGAAGTATTTATACAAAAATTCAGTGATCACATAATTATAGAAAGAATATTTATTATAAACAACTAATTACCAGATTTAGTAGGTGCAAACTACCCTATTCATGGAATAGATTAGAGATTAGAATCGTGTTAGATCAAAACAATTAGAATACTTAGTGTAGGTACATCGGCTTTATTTTTAATGGTAAACAATTTTATTTTCTAAACAAAAATGTACACTGATTAAGTAATCACATCATTATAGAAAGGATATTTATTATAAACAACTAATTACCAGATTTAGTAGGTGCAAACTACCCTATTCATGGAATAGATTAGAGATTAGAATCGTGTTAGATCAAAACAATTGGAATACTAAGTGTACTTCGGCTTTGTTTTTAATTGTAAACAATTTTATTTTCTAAACAAAAATGTCGTACTCTGAAATATTTTGTTAACAGATTTTATGTACAGTGCATAAGAATTAGAAAAATAAAAATAGATATATATTTACCTATTCAAATTATAATTTGGCAACATTGTGTCATTATACAAAGATTAAGCACACAAAATATTACCATAAATGATTAAGGACCCGGAGGCATTTCGATTGTACCCGGGAGGCATTTCATCTATGAAAATAGGTACCTGAAAAAACGGGAGGCATTTCGATAACACCGTAAAGAGTTATACAAAGGTAAAGACGATGATAGACATGTGAAAGGGCACCAATCTTTAAAATAGACAATTTAAATGACCTTCAACCGTTATAGGCCCCCGTATTCGAAATCAGTGATCCCCAAAAACCCTAGTCTATCCTAGGATTTTTGGGAAACTTTTACTAATAGTAAGATCTAGAGATACATAATCAGTATATCAAATGTTGACCTGCTCAGTAAATCACTATTTTGGTAAAACTTTAAACCTCTATATCTCAAAAATTGTCCATTTTTAAGCTTGATGCCCATTGAGACTTTTGTTCTAATCACAAAGAGCTATTTATTCACAAAAGTTCAGACAATTTGACGAGAAGTACTTTTACATTGATTTTGTACGGGATCCATTTACATTTGAAAGTTTTTTCACAATTTTTAAATCACCGAAATCTATGAAATATTTTAATCAAATTTTATATTTAAAAAGCTTTTCTTCAGTGTGAGTGCTAATATGAGTTTTTAATTCACCGAATTGTGTGAAACATTTAGAACAAATCTTACATTTAAAAGGTTTCTCGTCAGTGTGAGTTCTATTATGAACTTTTAAACTATGGAATCAGTGAAACATTTCAAACAAATTTTACATTTAAAAGGTTTCTAACTAGTGTGAGTTCTAATATGAGATTTTAAACTACTGGATTGTGTGAAAAATTTAGAACAAATTTTACATTTAAAAGGTTTCTCACCAGTGTGAGTTCTAATATGCGTTTTTAAACTACAGGATTGTGCGAAACATTTCGAACAAATTTTACATTTAAAAGGTTTCTCGTCAGTGTGAATTCTAATATGAGTTTTTAAGGCACTTGAATGTTTAAAACATTTCGAACAAATTTTACATTTAAAAGGTTTCTCACCAGTGTGAGTTCTAATATGAGTTTTTAAACTACAGGATTGTGTGAAACATTTCGAACAAATTTTACATTTAAAAGGTTTCTCGTCAGTGTGAATTCTAATATGAGTTTTTAAGGCACTAGAATGTTTGAAACATTTCGAACAAATTTTACATTTAAAAGGTTTCTCGTCAGTATGAGTTCTAATATGAGATTTTAAGTGACCGGATTGTGTGAAACATTTTGAACAAAACTTACATTTAAAAGGTTTCTCGCCAGTGTGAATTCTAATATGCTCTGTTAAGCTAACTTTTTGTGTGAAACATTTCGAACAAATCTTACATTTAAAAGGTTTTTCGCCATTGTGGGTTTTAATGTATTTTTTTAAATCACTTTGTTGTGTGAAACTGTGCGCCTTTATCTGTTTGTTTAAATTACTAAGATCTTGTCGGTTAATATGGTTTGTGACAGAATTAGTCCTTTTTAAGTTCACAGATTTTTTCGAATTAACGAAAAAGTGGTAAATATAAAAATGGTTTAAAAATAGCAATATATCATAGAAAAATTTTCCACAAAATGAACATGTTCCATAGAATTTTCCAAAGTGAGGTTGACATTTTTTTGCAGCAGATAGAAAACCTGAAAACATATAAGCACACATTATCATAATAATGATACAATTAGCAGTAATAAAAGCAAATATAGACACTCCGAAATAGTTAAATATTTTGAGAGCCACATTATACACCATGTTGTTAATAAATATTTAATAATCAATGTAATAACAAAAATTAGCGAATAAATACGGGAACGCGGCGATTATCGGGGTCTTATTCGCCACTCGAAAAGAAGGCGTTCAGAGACGTACGCACTACGCACCGGTAGCTAAAGTTTTAATTTGATAAACGCGGTTCCTTTTGTGGTGATGTGCCCTAGTACTCTGTTAAGGTAAGATTAATTTGATTGTGTGGAACCCCTTTTGGACTTATACATATAATTAGTTGAGTAATCATTCATATTTCCCATTGTAGATTAATTAGAATCATTTAAGATACTATAAGTGTAACTAATACATTTGTTTCCATCATTAAATTTTTAAAATTTTGTATAAATTTAAATTTCTCAAAAAATTCTTTATGATTTTTGTAAAAAATTTACTTGATATCTCAATTTTTGGTAAAAATGCGCACTTTTTGTAAAAAATTGCCCTTTTTTGTAAAGAATGTATTTTTTTGTAAAATTATTTTCTTTTAAATTTCGATTTTTTGTCAAAAATGTGCATTTTTTGTAAAATTTTGGGATATATTTATTGTTTTTTAAAGATTTTTTGATGTTTGAAAGTGTATTTTAAATAAAAATTAAATTTCGCATCTATTTAAAAAAAAAAAAACATTTTAATATCTACTTTGGTTTTCGAGATATCACAGATTGGAAAAAAGTGTTTTTTATTTGAAAAATCGCTGTATATTAATTGTTTTTTTTCTTTGTATTTCTGAATGTGGATTAAGTTTGTAATTAAATGGAATAGTTTTTGAGATATCGATATTTTTTTCATTTTGATAAGTTCCTAAAATTGAAATTTTGAGATATTTTACTTTTTAAGATTTTGTAAAATTTGAAAAAAGGATTTTAAATAAAAATTACATTTCAAATTAAATCCAAAAAACGCATTTTGATGTTTTGTGTTTTTCGAGATATCCAAAATCGAAATCTCTATTTTTAAAAATTGTAAAAATTTACTTATTTTTTGAGATTTTCCAAAATTGCAAAACAGTTTGTGTATCAACAAAAACTTTTGATTTAAAAACCGAAAACCGTATTTTGATATCATTATTGGTTTTCGAAATGCATCGATATCTCGGTTTAAGTTTGATATCTTTTTTGGTTTTCGAAATATCGATATCTCGATTTTTCAAAATTATGAAAATTTACTAAATTTTTAAGATTTTTCAAAACAGTTTTTGTATTGCCACGTATATTAAATGAAATAATAGAACAAAAATAAAATTTTTAAATTAAATTTAGAAAGAGAAAAAAAAATTATTTGAGTTTTCTGTATTGAGTTTACAACTCCAGCTAAAATGGGTAAGTGGTTTCTCTACTGGCAAATTTGTGCCCAGCTCAGCCGTAGAGGGTAAGTAAAAAAAGTGTTCGCCAGGTCCAAGAATTTAACCAGATCCAAGAACCCCTTTATGTGATTAGGGGTTCAAGCAGTCAGTCTGACGATGTTTATTCTACCAACACCCTGTATCATATTTCGTAATCCTATTTCGGCAGTCCACGAATCCACGTATCGAAATTTTAGCAAATCATTTGGAAAAAGCACCATTAATTAAATCCCATAAAATGGAAAAATCTAATAGCGTACCCAAAAATATCACTATAGGAATATTACACAAATGAGGCTTAGATTAAGTAAAGGTGTGACATTCAAAATCCCGTTAGGATGGCTACAAAATCGCCAGATAAAATGTACAATAGCACAAATGGCGTCTGTTTCGTCGATTAAATTCACTATCTGTTCACTAATTGATCGTTAGACGGTCGAAAATGAAAAGGAGGCCGAAATACCGTTACTTAACGTATTTCCTAGCGCAGTGTCGCTTAAGAGAAGGGGAAATAGTATGTTCAGTTATCGAAACGATGTATCAATAAATATTGAATTGATTTCCGATACGATGCTGAAATTAAATTGAATTTATTAAATTAAATGTATTAACTGTCTAATAAATATCGAAAACTCAATGTACTTATTTACTTTATATTCGCTGATTGCCCAAAAGGTTAAGTTTTCCCTAAACTTCGTTCCGCTCGCCTGAACCTTCTCTCTACGAATCAATGTGACGACGGAGAACGTTTACACAGGCGACATAGTACTCTTGATGTTGTTTGCACTACCGTCGTTAAAAATGGTTACAATTACTTCTGCTAATTAATACGATTCGAGCACGTGACAGTATCTACAGAAAATTTTGATTTAAAAACCGAAAACCGCATTTTGACATTATTTTTGTTTTTCGTAATATATCGATATTTTAATTTTTCAAAATGGTGAAAATTTACTTATTTATTGAGATTTTTCAAAATTTTAAAACAGTTTTTGCATAAACAGAAAATTGTGATTTAAAAACCGAAAACCGCATTTTGATTTCATTTTTGGTTTTCGAAATATATGGATATTTCGATTTTTCAAAATTTTGATATCGATACTTACGCTTCTTACAACTTGGACTCTGTTGCCTGGAATATCTTTTGATGCTTCGCTCTGATTGTAATTTTTTATCAAAATCTTGAAATTCCATTTTCAAATCCGGTAAATCACAAATGGAGTGTAATTCTTCTTTTTTAATGTCAAATTCAAAATTAGTTTGGCTTGAAATATCATTTTCACTACGTATTAACATTTCACTTTTAGTAGTTAAAGAATTTATTGAAGAATTATCCATTGCTACAAATTGTTGAGTTATCGTATTCGAATTTAGGTTCTCTCTCAAACATACTACTTTTGTAGGACTCTTCTTGAACTAAAATCAAAGATAAACAGATGTAATGATTAAATATATAAGTAAGTTCACAGGTTATTTACATTATTGTTGGTCATGATATTTTGACAAATTTAGCTTCAATTCGCTTTTTATGTCACACTAGAATTTTTAAACTATTGAATAGGGGAACCATCTGGTTGTATTAAAGAGTGTTTATTGAAAGGGAATAATTTAAGGTGGCGCCATAGTTGCAAGTAGAAAGATTTTAAAAACAGCGCTACTAATCATTATAGACGTTATTTTAAGAGTTTTTTAGGTTTATTTACTTAACTACATATGACTTCGTACATAGCTGATACTTTACTATAAATTTAAATTAAATTTTTTAACCCAGCACATTTCACTCTGTTTAAAATCGCTAAATTCTTATCAATTTGTCCCCCATAAAAGACGGTTCTTTTTCCTTCTACCCCCCCCCCCCCAATTCTATTAAATATATTACAATACATGCAGTGGCGGTCCCAGGGGGGGCCCGTGAGGGCCCGGCCCCCCCCATTGCCCATATCGTTTTTATTTTCATCGATTTTGTGTCGATCTCATTTTTCACATAATATGACCGTTTCATTTTTTCATGAGCGCGGCAGGGGGTATAATTTTTATAACAGTTTAATTTATAGGTTTAATTTATAGCTCACACGTGCCCCCGTCAAATTCCCACCTTCCTTGTTGAAAATAATACGTACGAAGCTGCTTCTACTGTGATGCTGTGCATCTCCCTAATGTATCACCGTTCCAGTAATTCAGTTTAGTGGTAATCATACTGACCAAGGCCGGCGCCAGCGCAGCGGCGCATTATTGCACCATCGACAATTCGCAAAAGTTATTCTTGTGCTTATTCTTCGTCTGGCAAGTGCCGAGGGCAAATGTGAGGTGATCGTTTCCGGTGTAGCTTTGCGGCAGCGACAGCAAAAATGAAAAGAGTAGGAGGTGATATTCGCGACTTTTTTAAAAATAAAATCAGTAAAACATCCGATGCTGTGGATAAAACCGCCACCGTTGCGGGGAGTTCTGGAGGACCAGCAAATATAATTGACGACGAAAACCCTTGCCTTCCCGGCCCTTCATCGAAATCGAAAATAACTTATGAAACCCCCCATCAGCAACATGAGTTTGATATTGGCCTAGCGTTATGTCAAAATTTAGGCTCAAAGGAGCGATATGAATTTTTGAAAAATATTTGGGAGCCACCCGAGAACTTCGTTTTTCCAACTACATCCGAAAAAGGTCACAACAGAAAATTCCAAAGAGATTGGCTGAAAAAATTTGAATGGCTAGCTTACAGTAGGCTAAAGGAAGGTGGTTTCTGCAAATATTGTGTACTGTTTTCCCCTTCTGGCGCCGGTATCGGATTTCAGGTAAGTTTCAATATTTTATGCATAAGCGGGCGCTAAATTGTTATATTTATTATAGCCGCTTAAAACCCTTGTTAAAGTACCGATGCAGAAATATAAAGATGCCCTCAAAGATTGCAAGGACCATGCCAGTAAGATATACCACCTAAAGTGTGTAGAGCGCGCAAGAGAGTTTATGAGAAATTTTGAGTCGGGAAAGGATGTTTCTACTATGCTTGACGAGGCGAAGAACGATATCATTGAAAAAAACAGAATGCGTTTGATACCGATCATAAGAACGATTGAATTTTGTGGCCGGAATGGTCTACCTTTACGAGGACATCGCGAAAAGGGCTCAATGAAAGACGAAATCACACAGAAAACTGCATTGATGGGCTCACAGGGTGTATTCAGGTCATTGCTGGCGTTTAGAATGGAAGCTGGGGATAATACGTTAATTCAGCACTTTCAAGAATCTGGTGAAAACAACACAATGGTTAGTGGAAAAATCCAAAACGATTTGATCTATGCTATGGGAGAGCAAGTTCGTTCTGCTATTTTGCTGCGCATCAAGAAAGCCAGATATTTTTCTATTTTGTGTGATGAAACAACAGACTCAGCGAAAATGGAACAACTCACCTTGTGTATCCGATATGTCGACGTAGAAAAATTCGTCATTCGTGAGGATTTCGTTGGTTTTGTCGAGATGAAATCTACAACTGGGTTAGAAATCAAGAAAGCAATTGTCGCCGAGTTATCTAGGATGGGCTTAAGTTTAAGTAACCTCCGCGGTCAAGGATACGATGGAGGTTCCAATATGGCTGGTCGTCAGAAAGGGGTGCATGCACTTATATTGGAGGAACAACCCCTAGCATTCTACACTCACTGCTTCAGTCACTCGCTAAATCTAGCGATATGCAAGAGCTGCGAGATAAGTGCTATAACCAATATGATGGGAATTGTCAACAGTGTTTCTGACTTCTTGAGTGCGTCTGCAAAACGGGTAAATTTATTGCAGGATATAATTACTAAAGAAAATATCTTTGAAACCAGGAAAACGAGACTGAAAACGCTTTGCGCCACTAGATGGGTGGAGAGGCACGATACAGTTTTGACGTTTCAGGAACTATATCCTATGATTTTGACAGCCCTTGTAACCTTGGAAAAGGACAAAGATCCCGAAACAGCGAAAAATGCAATGAGCTATAATGCCGCAATTCAAAGGAGTGACTTCATCATCGCAGTGTGGATAATTGTTCATTGTTTCCAGCACTCTGTTTATTTAAGCAAGATATTGCAAACACCAAACTTAGACATTTCCATGGCTCTCGAAAACGTTAAGACTCTAACTGCGGTTTTAAAAGATATGCGAGCTGACTGCGATCAGGTATTTGATCATTTATTTGAAGATGCCGAGAGCAATGCCAAGAAGCTTGAAATTGAGATAAAGATGCCCAGATTATGTGGCAGGCAAACGAACAGAAATAATGTGGAAGCCGGACATCCTCGCGATTACTACAGGAGAACTATATTCATTCCCTTTTTGGATCATTTCATCGAGCAACTGGAATCGCGGTTTAATAATCGTATAGAGTCTGTAATTGCTCTAGAAGGGCTGATCCCAGAGAAATTCACAAAACATACCACTTCTGCGGTAATTGCCGCTGGTATGGTCTACGAGAATGATATCGGCGTTAACGAAAATCAACTGCAAGCTGAGATCCTATTCTGGAAAGAGAAATGGGAGGGGAAAACTGACCTTCCTTCAACAGCTATCGCAGCCCTTAGTGCTTGCGATGATTTAACTCCGAGCATAAGGACACTACTTCTTATTTTCGCTACTTTGCCAGTAACAACTGCCACCCCCGAAAGAAGTTTCTCCACACTAAAACGGCTCAAAACCTATCTGAGGTCTACTATGGGGGAAGATCGTCTAAATGGGCTTGCACTATTGAACATTCATAAAGACATCGAAATTGATCACCGCGAAGTAGTTGACCGTTTTGCGACTATGAAGCCAAGACGCATGCAATTAAAAGATTGGAGCGGCGATTAAGTGAATAATTGTTTTTTAATGATTCATTAGTTTAAATTTTTTTTATAATCTTCATTGTGCATGAAAATACACATATTTCCAATAAAAGGAGATTTCTCTCATTTCAATTCGGTGTTGGTACAAAGTTTGGGTTTGGGCCCCTCCCTTTAGTAAATCCTGGGACCGCCACTGAATACATGTCAGATACAGATAGAAAGTATACAAACAATTTTTCGTTAATGTCATTTAAAATATTCTTGTTTGTACACTTTTTCCAAGAGAGATATCTCAATTAATCGTCTACTAAAAATCCATTGTTTCGGTCTCCTAAACGAATAAAAATATAAGACAGGGCACAAAAATACTTGGATTTGATGTTTCAATTGTTGATTTGACAACATCTCCTTGTCAAAAAAATTTCAAAAATCCCATGGGAGATATCTCAACTAATCGTTTACTAAATCATACTATATGTGTTGAATTTAACGACCAAAAAACGAAATAATGACTAAGCATTCGTAGCTTAGTTGTTAGAGCGCTACCAAGTAGAGGCAAAGGTTGTCTGGTCGAGTCCTGTTGAATGCGAAATTGTTTATTTCTCCTTAATGTCATTCAATATATTCTTGTTTGTATACTTTCTAAAATTGCAAAATAAAGGTTATATAATTTTACGAATTTTAAAGTAGAAACTTCTAAATCGGCATAAGGTACATTTTTTCTTCATTTTTATTGAATTTTAATAGTCCGAACAATCTTGTAAAGCAACCGAATTTTGCAATTTTTTAATTTTGTTTCGCCGCATGAATTTTAGTTGAGTGGAAAGGGAGAGTTATAAAAAATTGTAAATATCTCGAAAAATAAGCGTTTTATTAGAGGTTCGAGCGAATCTAATGTAAAAATAATTTTCAACTTTGAGCTTTGAAATTCACTATACGTATAAATAAATACGCTATTTCTTTAATCCGAAAATTTTAAAAAGATTAACGGTTTAGTTACTTAGATATTAAATTTAAAAAGCACTTATTTTATCTCCTTATACACGGGGCTCTTATGGCGGATAAACTTTTGTCGAGACTTTAATTTTTCTTTTTAATATTATACCCCGTTTCGTCGTTCGTTGGCAGTGTATGAAAGATAAGAATGATGCGTAGATGCCAGGTTTATCTTAGAAAGACTTACTATCTTTGTCTTATTAACGCGCAATAGAAATAGATATTTTTAAGTTAAATGTATGGAGGGTAGAGTTAAATGGCAACCGGTGCCAACGCAGCTCGTTCTGTCATCCAGTGATCGTTCAGTGGCGTGTTTTTAGGCACCGGTTTCCATTTAACTTAAATATATCTCTTTTTATTGCGCGTTAATAAGACAAAAATAGTAAGTCTTTCTAAGATAAACCTGGCAACTACGCATCATTCCTATCTTTCATACACTGCCAACGAACGACGAAACGGGGTATAACCCCCCCACTTTAACGGATAAAAAACTATATACAAGAAACTTGGATTATTGCAAAACATTTAATAATAATAATACATAACCGATATAATTATTAAAATATTTAAAGATAAATTTTATGTTTTTAACTCGTCTATCGTCAGCTATCCATTCGAATAAAGATTTGACGACGTCGCGTAAACAACTGAGAAAAAAAAAGGATAGAAGCAAGATAGAAGTATTATTACAGAGAGAGAAATGTTTAACTCACACACTCATGCACGTTTCTGTAGCGGGTATAATCAGACGCGCTATTGCCAATTTTAACGAATATTGGGAAGACTAAAATTATTTTGACTCATTAGTTACGCTCAAACTTCTTTAAAAAAGGTAAATTGTTTGTTGTAACACAATTAAAATAAATATGGAAAAATAATCAGAGGAAAGTCACAGAAATAGTATTAAAATACTAACCATAATTCTTTGTTTCTGGTGCGTTTTAAAATGTTTAGACAGATGATCTGATCTCAAAAATTTCTTGTTACATTCACTACATTGGAATCGTTTTTCACCCGTATGTGTTCGTCGGTGCCTTTGTAGATCATCCGAACGAGTATATCTACAAAAACATTTTTTTTTGAGTAAAAAATGTTTTAAAACAGTAAATGATACATACCTTTTTCCACAAAATAACCATGTACAGACAAAAGGTCTTTCTCCCGTGTGCCGCCTTAAGTGTGCTTTTAAATGACTTGTTTTGACGTATACTTTATTACATCCGGGGATATGACAGATATGTTGTTTTTTACGATCAGTATGCCTTTCACCTGTAAACAAATAATATACACATTATTTCCAAAACGAAATATTATTTAGTGATTCGAAGAAACTAATCAATTATATTACTTTTTTTTACCTTCTTGACAGTAAGGACATGTACATGCAACTCTTTTAACCCTTTGCTTTTGCATAGCGCCCTGATTGACATCATTCTGCATTTGAATGGTTGACGCGTTGTCTTGGGCAGTGACAAATGTTGGTGTAGGTGTCATTTGAC
This sequence comes from Altica lythri, assembly GCA_964028335.1. Lineage (NCBI taxonomy): Eukaryota > Metazoa > Arthropoda > Insecta > Coleoptera > Chrysomelidae > Altica > Altica lythri. Next base: position 3,975,909 of record OZ034811.1, read on the forward strand.
TTGAATTAACAGCAGTAGCTGCTGGTGTAGCTGGTTGAACTGCAGAAGCTTGAGGAGTGGCTGTAACTGTAGGAATAACTTGCCACTTGTTGTTAGGGTCTGTAGGATCTTTTTGGATAGGTTGACCCATTGATATTTGTGTTTGTGCTGCTGCCTGTTGTGTTATTACTTGCACATTACCAAGACCTGGAAATAGACATAAATTAAAAGCCATAGGAAAATAACAAATTTATTCAAAAATCAAGTAGTGAAATAATGGTAAAACAGTGAAATCATATACATACTGTAATTTTAAGTAAAAGTATTAATTAACCAAACTATAACATTCTTACTGATTTCAAATAAATAACTTTTTTCTTTATAATAAAATTTCACAATATTGGTTTTCTTTTAAAAATTAAAAAAAATATATGTAAATTCATCTGTAAATGTCTCTTAACAATCATTTTAATTTTTTTATGCTTATAATCGACTGCTACCTACAAACTCAAAGTTTATCTCAAGAGTTTAGACATATTTGTTAAAAGTTTTTGAACTTCAAATTACATGCATGTTAGATTCCGGAAATGCGGTAGACATTGTGTATTTAGACTTTAAAAGTGCATTCGACAAAGTGCCTAAAAATCGTCTTTTAAAGAAGCTAGAACATGTTGGTATTCGCGGTCAGCTTCATCATTGGATTTCATCCTTCCTTACCGACCGTTCTTTCAGTGTTAAAATTGGTGAAGTTCGAGGTGACACAAAACCTGTTTTGAGTGGAGTACCACAAGGCTCGGTAATGGGACCATTCCTTTTTACAATTTTTACTTCTGATTTGCCCCTTCAAGTCCGATCCTTCTTTTCATTTTACGCCGACGACACTAAAATATACAATCTTCCCACTCGTTCGCATATATTGCAAGCTGATTTAGATAAGGTGTTTAAGTGGGCAAATGAGTGGATGCTCCCACTAAACCAGTCCAAATGTACTGTGCTCCATTTAGGTAAAAACAACCCATGGACCAATTATTACATAGACAATAAGTTACTGTCTCACACCGATAAATACAATGACCTCGGTGTTATGATTACCTCTGATTTATCATGGAGTGACCATATCTGCAAACAAGTCAAAAAAGCGAACACTCGTATACATCTTTTGTCGCGATCCTTTGAAAAACCGGAACCAAAAACTGTTTCTAAACTTTATAAAACTTATGTGCGACCGATTCTAGAGTTTGCGAATAGTGTTTGGCATCCTGTACTTGTGCGCGATAAGGAAATTCTAGAAAAAACACAGAGACGTGCGACACGTATTTCATATGGGCGTGATCGACCATCCTATGAAGAGAGGCTAGCCATCATGAACCTTCCAAATCTCACATATCGCCACATCAGGGGCGACTTAATCACCACGTATACGGCTCTACAGAACGAGGGTTCAACGCTTAGGCAGCTTTTCCTGTTAAATGAGGATTCTCGCCTTCGTGGGCATCCTTTAAAATTAAAAAGGGAAGCATTCCGTACGGTTGCGAGGCAGTACTTTCTTCCTAACAGAATATTTTACGACTGGAATTCTTTGCCAAATGATGTTGTTACTGCCCCCAATGTTAACACATTCAAATCCCGTTTGGACTCTTATTTTTATAACACATTTTGATATATTTATAATTATTTTGTTTTTATAGAGCATAATAGGGTTTCAACCCTCTGCTCTTCTATCTTAAAATAATAATAAAATAATAATAATAATAATAATGTACATATAAAAAAAGCACAAACTTACGTTTTTCCCAAGAATACATTTTAATTGTTTGCAGTGTTTGTCGATTTTCATTTCTACTAATAGGGAAATCAAATGGATTGTGAGTTATGTTTGTCTTAATTTCCATATCACTTTTTCTTTCTTGAATACCCTCATTTGAATCAACATTTTCGGTTTTTATAGTTTCTCTGCTTATTAACACATCAGTTTTAGTTGGAGAAACTTCTTTTTCTACACAACTTTCCGTTTTGATCGTACAAAGATCGAATTCATACAAGTTATCGATGTCGAGTTTACATTCTTCAATATCAATTTCTTCAGTTTTAATATTGGATAACAAATCTTGAGAATTACTTTCAATTTTATTATTCATTAATGGATTGGATGCATCTTTAAAAACATCCATTTTATAACAATTTTCTGGTTGTAATAAACAACAGTGAAATTAATGTGTAATTGTATGGTTAATTTCGCTATAAGATCACTTTGCACTTTAGACTGTTTATAGATAGAAATAGATAGAACACTATACTTATACTTATACAAATAACTAATAGGATATACTATACAACTCTACCCTCCATATATACAACAAACGGCCCGAAGCGGGAACGGGAACAATCAACCAACTGTCATAGTTGTCAATATTATGGTAAAGTCACAGATATAGACAATATCTGTGGGTAAAGTGGAAGAGATACGTTTTGTGGTGGTAAAGGTGCAGAAGTTGTACCCAGACAGAACGCGCTTTTAAAGTTAGATTGACTATGGCGAGCTCTGTTGCCAACTCTCGCGTTCAAATTTACGATGGCTAGAATTTGTTTACTTGGACAACTTGAAGTGTTTTAAACGAGTAGTATTATCTACTCTAAGTCCTAATTCTCTTTGCATCTTTTAAAAATTAGCTTTAATTTACATATAATTGTTCTGAAGGCCATAAAATATTAGAATCGATGAAATATTTAATAAAATATAGATCAATACCGGAAAAAACTTTATTATTGTGACACAGATTATATTAATATAAATTATGTATAATAAATTAAATATATAATATAAAATCGTGTATTTTTAATATCTCATAGTTTAACGACTTAAAACTTCTTGATAAAATTGGTTAATATGGAATTAGATTGGCATATGAAACCAAATGATTACTTTAAATCTATTGTGGAAGGTTCACACAGTAAAAATCGGACATTTTAACCTATTGTAACGAGTTTCTTACTCTAAAGAGTATACTGAATATTTTGTAACGTTTTTCAAATACACATATGGATAAATCTCTGATTAAATTTATTCAATACAGCTTTAAAAATTTTCTTGTTTTTAAAAGACTATTAAAATGTTTTATAGCCTTCTAGAGAATCTATTATTTTGTGATGGAAAAACTACCAATTCTTGGGCATCCACCACTATCGGGGGCCAACACCCATTGCGTTGGCCAACAAGGAGACCTAGGATGGCTCGGGAAGCAATAAAGTTAACGATTCAACTCATAGGTACTTTATTGTCACAACAATATCCACTCATTAAACACTGGGTTATTTTATATCCCTTTCAAACAATAGGGATGTTCACTTTTGCCGCCATTTTCAACTACCGGCACACTGAGACCTTCCACTAGAAGTTTCTTTATCCTACTAATATTATATAGGCGAAAGTTTGTTTGGATGGATGTATGGATGTATGGATGGATGTTTGTTCCTCTTTCACGCAAAAACTACTAAACGGATTTTAATGAAACTTTACAGTAATGTAGCTTATAGATCAGAATAACATATAGGCTATAATTTATAAAGATATTGTGTGAATTGTCCAAAATATAACGATAAATGTCATTTAAGTCTGAAAAAATTACTGTATTTCTTATGTTGACAATATTGTTACGTTATTACAGTGCGAATGTAACATCTCAATATTGTCAGACTGTTATATTTTTCAAATACGACCCAAAAATTATGTATGTTATAATTTTAATGTCATAATGTTAGTTCTTTTCACGCTAATATAAGCTACTCGAAATACTAATACTGCGCACACGAAGTCGCGGGCACCAGTTATTGATACATAAAGACCTTGCTTTTATTCGAATTACACGCAGACGAAGTCGCGGGCAAAAGCTAGTATCTTTATAATATGTACTTCACAAATCGGAGACACTAACTAGGGTGACGTTAAACGTCTACAGTTCATAATTTTCCCTTTATGGGTCGAACAAGTAATTATTTTCACACTAGATTTATATTAATAGGAGAGAGTAATTGCAACGAGGCACCATGTTTCGTGAACATTAACGAGAGAGAGCAAAAAGCGAGAGAGAGAGAGCGGGAGCTTTTCTGCACATGCAGCGAATTTTGGCATAGCGCGTGTCTGCCATCTAACTTCGTTTATCAGCAACAAGTACCGATTCCTCCCTAACAGGGGTATAGTACGTGGGCGCTACTGCCACGGCCTCACAGATGGAGCCACGAGTACTGAATCTCATTTTTATTTCATTATGATATTCCTTAGAAGGTACACTGTTGGGAGTTGGGCCCAGGCCTTTAGGTCCAAATCCCAACATACTCCCCCGCCGGAGATCACAAGATAGAAGTACCAGCATAGAGGGGCGCAAAAAGGAAAGGGTAATCCAGAGTGTTTGAGTAATGGAATTTATATGTAGAATGACAACAAAAAACATATTAGGACTATAACTACTATATACAAATAACATAAAGAATATTGAGAAACTAACTGTATCAAAGTTGGGTGGGGTATACATTGTCATCATGAGCCGGAAGAGGAATCAATTTGACAATGGACCTAGAAAAGACTCCTGTTGAAGTTCTGATTTGGACAGCCCTTACTTTTCCATCAGGACCAGGCAACAACTTTGTAATACGGGCCAATGGCCATTTTAAAGGAGAAGTGTCCTCATTTTTGACGAGGACCATGTCTCCAATGCTTAAATTTGGATGAGGGACAAGCCATTTAGGCCGATTTTGGAGCCGATTCAAATAGTCTTTGGACCATCGTGTCCAAAAACACTGTTGGATTCTGGTACACTGTTGCCAAAATCTCAACCTGTTTTCTGGGATTTGACCACAGTCTCGGTCAGGAAGAGCTACTAAAGGCGCTCCTATCAAGAAATGACCAGGAGTCAATGGCTGAAGGTCATGAGGGTCTGATGATAATGGGAAAAGTGGTCTCGAATTCATGATCGCTTCAATTTGGGCTAGTATGGTAGCAAACTGCTCAAAAACATAATGTGAGCCTTGTAACATACGAGTGATATGAAACTTCGCACTCTTTATAGCAGCCTCCCATATTCCACCCCAGTGTGGTGATCTGGCGGGTATGTATTTCCAGGTAATGGCCATTGAAGTAACATGATCGAAAATGGGTGAATTAGGAGTATTAAGGAGAGCATAGAGTTCTCTGAGTTGGTTGTGTGCCCCAACGAAGTTGGTGGCATTATCACTAAAAATTTTACTTGGAACTCCCCTGCGACTGACGAAGCGCTTTAAACATGCAATAAACGCTTCCGCTGAGAGGTCTGACACCAGCTCGAGGTGAACTGCCTTAGTTCCAAGGCTAATGAAAAGGGCCATGTAACATTTTGTTACTGGGGCTTTTTTAAGAGTAGACGATTTAATGAGGAGGGAGTGACTCGCTCTGGGGGTAAATCAGCCATCATTTGTTGGGATGTAACTGCTTTAAGTCTGGTACAAAGAACACACTTATGAATAATTCGCTTCACCTCGCGGAGTCCGTTAAGTGGCCAGAATTTAGTGCGCACATTGTTGAGCACATTTTGAGGACCGCTATGGCCAAGACGTATATGTTCGTGCCTCAGTAACAATGTAACAAACTGAGACTTAGATGGCAATAAAACAGGGTGCTGTTGATCAATAGGTACATCAGCATGGGATAGCCGACCACCTACTCGAATAACGGAATCTTGGTCTAGGAAAATATTTAGGGACAAAAGATGCTTGTCTTGAGGGGGTTTGTTGTTTTTAAGCAATCGGAAAACATGGGGAAATGCTAGACTTTGAACCTGAATAATGAGAAATTTACGAGACTGGAATATTTCAGCTGGAGTCAAGGGACCATTTCGTTTAGCAGGGCTTCTAATGTTACTCACAAATCTAAATATATAAGCCATGGAACGTAGCATCTTATTATATGATGAAAATTTTGACATAAAATCAAGCCAAGTATTAATGGGTGGGTGTACAGCTATCAGAACGGTCGTTCTCTCCTCTGGCAATTGCGAAACTTGTGTAAACGAGTCGTATATAACAGTATCTGAGGAAGTGTTACTTAGGAAAGGGGGGCCATTAAACCACAAGGATGAATCATTTGTGAGAGACGTGCCACGAGAAAGCAAATCTCCAGGGTTCAATTTTGATTTGATATGCCGCCAAGCAGCTTCCGAGGTAAGTTCTTGAATCTGTTTTACTCGGTTACTAACGTAGATTGTCCATTTCTCAGGAGGAGAATTTATCCATGACAACGCTACTTGAGAATCTGACCATAATATATATGCAGAGATTGGAAGATGATTTTTCAAGATTATTGAGATTCTTGAAAATAGTTTTGCTAAAAGAACCATACCGTTAAGTTCCAGTTTTGGAATAGTGAGGGGTTTGCTCAATGGTGAGACCTTGGACTTAGTAGCCACTAAATGAGAAGTAGCAGTATTATCAGTGTAGATAGTTCTCAGATAGACACAACCTCCATATGCCTTACCACTAGCATCACTGAAGCCATGAAGTTCAAAGAGTAGAACCTCTTTATTTTCTCTGATGCACCTGGGAATGGAGATGCTTTCTAATAAAATGATACTATTTAGGAAATTATTCCAATCATTCCGAATCTGAGGATTGTCAATTGGTGTGTCCCACTGCAGTCCTAACTGCCACAGATTTTGCATGATTAGCTTGCCTAGCACCAGTATCGGGTTCACGAGACCCAAGGAGTCATAACATTGGGAAATGATTGACAAAATTACTCGTTTTGTTAGGACACTATTGTCCAAGGAAGATGGAGTGTGAATTTTAAATGTGTCAGAAGAAGGATCCCACGTGATACCTAAAACTGTACATGGGTTCTCTTTTCAGAATAGCTTTTTGCACGAGGAGTCATTAGAGAATAAGGTTTTAGAAGTGGTATTGGAATTGGTACGAAATTTGTGTAAATTGAATCCAGCGGACCCAAGAGTTTGCCTTAAGTCAAAATACAATTGCTCCAATTCTGCTATTGAGTGAGCACCTGTCAATATGTCATCGACATATGTCTGATTCAAGAGAGCATTTCTTACATGGGGTAAATGAGAGTTCTGTATGGCTATTTCTTTTAAAACTCTGCACGCTAAATAAGGTGCACTACGTTGGCCAAATGAAACGGTGGTAAGCTCCAAACAAGTGAACGGATCATGAGGAGAATCCCTCCAAAGGACATTTTGCAAAAAATGAAATTTCGGATGCATGCACACCTGCCGATACATCTTTTCAATGTCAGCAGTCAGGGCATAAGGATAAATTCGAAATCGGGTTAAAATGTCGAACAACTCGGGCTGGACTCTAGGCCCTGTCAAAGTTATATCATTTAGAGAAAGAGAACTCGAGGTTTTCGCGGAGAAATCAAATACAATCCGGACCTTTGTACTAGCACTGTTGGTTTTTACGACACTGAGGTGAGGAACAAAGTATTTATGTTCTGATAGAGGGGAAATAAGAGACAGGGGTATTACTTTAGCATGTCCCAATCTGATGTATTCTTCTAAAATTTGTTTATATTCCGTTTTCAACTCAGGGTTCTTCTCAAATTTCCTTTCAAGGGACGAGAATCTATTTCTTGCAGAAATAAAAGAGTCACCTAGCTGACAGTGAGCTTGAGGAGAAATCAATGGTAAATAGACTTGGAATCTTCCATTAGGAAGTATTTCAGTGGAGGAAACAAATATTTCTTCGGCTCTTAGATCTTCATCTGTTACCAGAGGGGGAGACGAGACCTCTTCTTGTTTAAAGAATTTGTCTAAGATTGCATCTAGCTTAGTTTCAGTTGCCTCTGGGTTCATAGCAATATGAAAGGAGTGAAGGGCTAAATTAACATCAGAATGGAGAGACATGTAATGATGAGGCAAGGTGCCTGAAATTATCCACCCTAGATGAGTATGAATCAATGTAGGAAGCCCATTTCCTAAATGTTTTATGTCAGACTTCAATAGAAGGTGATAGATGTCGGCTCCTAGAAGGATCCCAATTTCTGACGGACTGTCAAAAGTATCGTCGGCCAATTCTTGACTAATGTGGTGGGGAATATTCAATAGGTTTTTGTTAATACAGATTTGAGGTAAGTTTTGAGTAATCTGATCAACCACAGCGCAAGAAATTGTAAATTTCGATGAAGGGTCATGGATGGAGTGAAACTCTATCTCAGTCATTTTATTTATGGTGGTTTGACCATTAAAAATCCCTGAAATTTGAAGTGAACGAGAAACAAATTTACACTTTAAATCCTCCGCTGTCTTACGAGTAATAAAAGAGCATTGGCTTCCGTTGTCCAGAAGACCTTTGACTACCATAGGAGGGCCATGAGTAGGGAAAATTAACAATTTTGCAGTTGCCAATAGTACTTGAGAAGTGCAAACCTGAGTGGCTGAAAGAGAGGTGGTGTTTGTCACCGAACCTTGAGCACAAGAGGAGCTAGAGAATCTATTTTGTGGTTGTGACCTTAGAGAACCACCTCCACGAGAACTGACTGGAGTAGCAGAATCCAAATTAGAGTGTGACCTTAGAGAATCACTTCGTTGAGAGATAGATTGTGACCTTGGAGAGTCACCACGTTGAGAGTGCGAAGAGGTTGAAGACATTCTATGCGTTGGAGAGGATAATGAGTTTACTGCTACATTGCGTGGGGTAGATAAGTGCAATAGTGAATGATGTTTTCCTTTACAAATATCACACACTCTGGATGACCCACACCCATTTAAAGAATGCTTTGTACCTAAACAATTGTAACAAAGTTTGTTGAGCTTGACAAAATTTAATCTGTCTGAGACAGACATATGAACAAATCTTTGACATGAATAAATGCGATGATTGGTATCATTGCAATAAGCACATTGCATAGCCATATGTGTTGTACTTTGATTTACAGCATGTTGATTAGTACTTGGATTATTACTATTGGAGAGAGATTCATTCATTTTATGAGATTCATTAACTGCTATATTATTTGAATTAGTGAGTAATGTCACCCTAGTTTTATTTGAATTGAAATTATTTTTAAAATGTACCCTATTCTCCACTAAATTTCCAGAACTAGAGAGATTTTCTAAAATTGTACACTTACTATTTAAAAATTCAAAAAATGTGTTCGTATCTATCAAATTATTTGACTTAATTTGCTCTTCGAAAGCTTTTTTAGTGGCAAAATCCAGTTTACTTTCCAAAATGTATGCAATCAAATGATCAAACAATTGTTCTTTGGAAAAATTTAAAGTCAATAGTGAGTCTAAAGCTGCTTTACTATTAGCGGTGAACTGTCTCAGTATGTCAGCATTACATTTTTGAATGGCACCTATATCCAAAATTTGTTTAAAATAAGAGTTGACCAACTGCTTATTATTACTATAACGTTTATGTAACACATCTAATGCAATAGAGAGGTTTTGCTCGGTAACAGCAATATTATTAATCAATGTGAGAGGCTCACCTCTAAGATGAGCTTTGAGGTAGAAGAATTTCTCAGTATTAGACTGTAAATTAGTATTATTTATAATAAGAGCTGTGAATAGATCAATAAACGACTGATATTCAGTAGGAATTCCTGTAAATATTTTAATATTTATGTTTGGCAGTTTTATTTTGTTTTGTGTTACTAGCTGGGTGTTCCCTAATTTATTGAGGCTAGATAAATGATTTTGAAGTTGGGAAAGCCCAGCAAAGTAAGTGTCCTCTACAACATCTCGATCCTCTGTATCTGGAGGGTTCAAAGTCAATGTATCTAACTCATCCTGAACTTCACTATATTTTTTAAAATGAGTAGTTAATGAGTTTATCTTAAATTCTAACTTAGCTTTATCTATAATATTATCTTTATTGTTCGTATACCAGTTCACAATCCGTGTAATCTGGGCCTTACTAGTGGTTCGAATTTTAATTAAGTCTGACATGTTCATTAAATCTGAGAAATTCTTCCATAAAATAGAAACTACCCTAAAAATATATCAGCTAATTTGATCAAGATATATGAGGGAATGTGCATTTATTGATACAAAAATTATTATTTTTAGTAATTTAGAGACTATAAGGTCATTCGAGTAATAAAACCATTACTGCACTGAGCTATTTCCTTGTAAAAAACAAGAACAAACGAGAAACAATATTATACAAAGATACAGTTGAAAAGGGTTAAAATACAACACAACAACAACAGAATAAGTTTATTTCTCCTGGCAACAAGGCTCAACCTGAAACAAATAAACAACAAAATCCAAAAGAAAAATAGCTCTGTGACTCAAAATGCACATTCAAGTTTTATACGAAAGAGTATGTAATTATTCTTTGAATAACACTTAGAATAGATTGTACACAACAGTTCTTACAGAGATGTTGCCTATTAACACAATACAAATACATCTCAATTTATTTATTCCACAAGGTAGGTAGTATGAATAATTTATCAATGTCTATATTACCTTTACTTGATTTGTGAAATAAGATCCTAGTTTTTTTTTATAAATAGAAAGAATACACTGACCTGTTAGTTCAGTCCTGCTCAATTGTTCTTTTATAGGTACTCACACCAAGCACATGTTCAATACCAATGTTTTGTCCAAGCTGAAATATTTACACAATTGTCGATTATTCTTTTCCTCCAAAATCCGGATCGAAGGACCAATTTATGATAGAAAAACTACCAATTCTTGGGCATCCACCACTATCGGGGGCCAACACCCATTGCGTTGGCCAACAAGGAGACCTAGGATGGCTCGGGAAGCAATAAAGTTAACGATTCAACTCATAGGTACTTTATTGTCACAACAATATCCACTCATTAAACACTGGGTTATTTTATATCCCTTTCAAACAATAGGGATGTTCACTTTTGCCGCCATTTTCAACTACCGGCACACTGAGACCTTCCACTAGAAGTTTCTTTATATCTTTATAATATGTACTTCACAAATCGGAGACACTAACTAGGGTGACGTTAAACGTCTACAGTTCATAATTTTCCCTTTATGGGTCGAACAAGTAATTATTTTCACACTAGATTTATATTAATAGGAGAGAGTAATTGCAACGAGGCACCATGTTTCGTGAACATTAACGAGAGAGAGCAAAAAGCGAGAGAGAGAGCGGGAGCTTTTCTGCACATGCAGCGAATTTTGGCATAGCGCGTGTCTGCCATCTAACTTCGTTTATCAGCAACAAGTACCGATTCCTCCCTAACAGGGGTATAGTACGTGGGCGCTACTGCCACGGCCTCACAGATGGAGCCACGAGTACTGAATCTCATTTTTATTTCATTATGATATTCCTTAGAAGGTAAACTGTTGGGAGTTGGGCCCAGGCCTTTAGGTCCAAATCCCAACATTTTGTTTTTAACTTTGCTTTAAATATTACATTACAACTTGGCTTATAATTAACACTAAAATCCAAATAACTTAATCTTTTAACAGTTTTGAACATATATACATACTTACTTAAAATAAAGTATTTTCAAAAAGAAATTCTAACCAAAATGTTTGTTTACAAAACTTTTATCTAACACGTGAATTTAGGCTCATTGGACAGACCATGATAATCAGTATAATCGTATTTTTAATGCTATATTTTGTGGTATTTCAGTATTTCACAAGTTTCCGATTGTTACAGATATGCAATGGATCTGGCAACAATGCATGCAAATTTGAATTTCTCGCGCAGAATTCAGATCAATTTGTGACTTTTTTCAATGCGCACAGACCTGCGCATATTGTTCATTTTTGCAGGAACAACTTCTGCACCCTTACCGTTATTATCGTCAGCCATGTTTTAACCAATGTCAACTACAACACCAGAGGTAATACAACAGATGTGTTGATGCATAATATAAAGTTGGCAACAAGTTCCGACATCAGTGCACCATGCTTAAAAATATTCACTATACTTTTACACTCTTTTTATATTTAAAACAAGTTAGAAAATATATTAAAATAACACTACTAGTACTTACTAAGGCACTATACGGTTATAACTACTTTCCCGCTACCAACTGGTTTAGTTCCTATTTTCACCACTACAAAATATTATTGCACGTCTCTTTAATTTGTTTATGGTCTGACACGTGAGTTTAGTGACATTGGACAAAACATGGCTGATGATAATACCTCATATATGTAATACCTATGTTTATAGTACCTTAATATAGATAACATGGAGACTAGACAAGGAGTACGAACTCCATGTATGCAAATAGGGTTACTAAAATAAGAGGGCGCTGGTGTTCCATTTGTACCAAAATGGCGACCAATGAGGACGTAGTTTGAAATAAAATAAATAATTTTTAATTATTTCATTATTAATTTATTTACACAATGAAAAAAATAGTTCGATCTTTCAGATATTAATCATAAAAACCAATTATATAATTCACGATTATTAATTTGTCTATATTCATACCGGTACAAAAGGAAAACTAGCGACGCTAGTGGTGAAAAAGTAAACCTAATATGTACGACACCGTGGACAGATTTTGGCAATTCCCCCGGTCGAGTGCGTACTCCTTGTCTAGTCTCCATGATAGATAACTTCATTATAATACTAATTTTCCATTAATTAAATATAAAATTGTATTTTTGTTTATTATAAATGTATAATAAAAACCAATTTCTATTTGTATTAAAATTATTTTTAATACCCGAACTGTTTTACTTTAACGTATAAGGCCACCATATACAGATAAGTTTACTTATAATTTTTAAAACAGCACAAATCTTGTTTTATTATAACCATAATTAATTATTTATTAAAAAAACTGATTTTAACGATAATAATAAAGATTTTGTTATAAATTTTTAATCTTATTTTCCTATAAAAATTAATACTCTTATATTTTAACTGAGTTTCGCATAGCGTACGAGACCACCAATAGAATTTTCATGAATAGCTAATTTCACGATTGTTAATTATTTATACTTATGAAAACAATACAAATTAATTATTTTACCATAAAAACTTATTTAAATAATAAAAATACATATTTTTTATACAAATTAATCTTTTATAAGAATAACTGATCTCCTCTAGACATTCAAGACACCAGTGTGAAGTTAGCAACACTGCTATGACTTTGACAGTTGTCATGTTGTCAATTTGGTGATGGTATCACCACCGTTCTTCCAGCCCCAAAAATTTCTTTAAAAAAAAATTGTTTATACCTATTAAAAGGGCTTAATTTGCACCTTTCAAAAATGCATTTTTCATAATTTGCACCCTCATACTTTTTTTGATCAATTTGATTAAAAATTTGCTTTACAAACCAGTTTTAAATACGCATTTCTCACTCCCTAAAGAGTTTTTCGATATCCGTCTTTAACCAAAAATTTGCAATTTTAATTTTCTAATTTGCACCATCGTAAAATTCGCAAAAAACGGTAACAATTATTACAAAAATTAATAAAATTAGTTTCTGACTGCTGTCATTAATAAGTAACTGCGGGTAGTGAACGCATGCGCAGTTATTTATTTCTGAACGTACTTCAGCCAGGAAATGATTTTATTAATTTTTATAATAATTGTTACAGTTTTTCGCAAATTTTACGATGGTGCAAATTAGAAAATTAAAATTGCAAATTTTTGATAAAAGGTGCATATCGAAATAAACTTTAGGGAGTGAGATATGAGCATTTGAATCTGGTTTAAGTAAAGCAAAATTTAAAAAAAAGTACGGGGGTGCAACTTATTAAAAATACGTTTTTGAAAGGTGCAAATAAAGCTCTTTTATTAGGTATAAAAAATTTATTTTTTAAAGAAATTGTTTATACCTATTAAAAGAGCTTAATTTGCACCTTTCAAAAACGTATATTTCATAATTTGCACCCTCGTACTTTTTTGATAAATTTGCTTTACTTAAACCAGATTCAAATGCTCATTTCTCACTCCCTAAAGAGTATTTCGATATCCGCCTTTTACCAAAAATTTGCAATTTTAATTTTCTAATTTGCACCATCGTAAAATTTGCGAAAAACGGTAACAATTATTATAAAAATTAATAAAATCATTTCCTGGCTGATGTACGTTCAGAAATAAATAACTGCGCATGCGTTCACTACCCGCAGTTACTTATTTCTGACAGCAGTCCGAAACTAATTTTATTAATTTTTATAATAATTGTTACCGTTTTTCGCAAATTTTACGATGGTGCAAATTGGAAAATTAAAATTGCAAATTTTTGGTAAAAGGTGCATATCGAAATAAACTTTAGGAAGTGAGATATGAGCATTTGAATCTGGTTCAAGTAAAGCAAATTTGTAATCAAGTTTATAAAAAAAGTACGTGGGTGCAAATTATGAAATATACGTTTTTGAAAGGTGCAAATTAAGCTCTTTTAATAGGTATAAACAATTTTTTTTAAAGAAATTTTTGGGGCTGGAAGAGCAGTGGTGATGGTATCAAGGGTGCATTCGTCTTGGACGCTCACACGCTTTGAGCCAGAGATAATAGAACAGATTTGTTGATGCCTAATATAAAGTTGGCAACAAGTTCCGACATCAGCGCGCCATTGTCCTATGGTAGAAGCTCATCGATTTAAAAATGGGCGGGGGTAAAGCTGCAGAATTTGTACCCAGACAGAACGCGCTTTTAAAGTCAGATTGACTATGGCTAGCGCTGTTGCCAACTCTTGCGTTCAAATTTACGGTGGCTGGAATTTGTTTACTTGGACAACTTGAAGTATTTTAAACGAGTAGTATTATCTACATAATTATCTACTATAAGTTTATAGAATAAGAATTGTAGTTGGAATAGTTCAAATTTTAAAGTATCATGTTTAACAAACTTTTGATGAATTCTGAAAGGTCCTAATCTACGTACAAAAATGATGAATGATATTATTTGTTAATACGTTTATACAGAAAAAACTTAAATTTTATAAACTATATTGAAAATAAAATGTTATGTTTTTATTATTTTTACTTTTTTTGTACAATAAACATTGTTACATTTATTTTGTTTTTTTTTTGTAGACCCTGTAACGTAATTACTACCCTTGGCTAGCTCCAGGGTTCGTGGCTTCCTTCTGGTTTTCTTTAACTCCCCCCAAACAAATATTTAAGGACGCCAAAATACAGACAAGCAATAAAAGAAATTTGAATCAGTGTTAAATTGTTTATTTTAAACTTTAAAAAATTCAATTTGAAGTTAAGTCAGAAAATATTGAAAAAAATCGTAATTAATTTAATCTTATCTTTGTGGTTTTTCGATGTCTTCTGTCGGAGCCTTAGTTGCCCAAGTAGTAAAGTGAAATTCCAATGGGAAGTCCCCGGAACAAACAGTTTCAGATTGTTAAAACAAAATGGAGGTGGCTTCTGGAATATCGGTATCGTTTATGGTAGATTTGAAATGCTGATTTCAGGAATATAAATAGTTGTGTCGAGAAATCTATCTCTTCCTAGGACCCTCTTCAAAAGTGGCAGCAGCCCTAATGAAATAAAAAAAACAATGAGTCTCCGACCATAAAATCCTTAATTTCGTACACAATCGCTAAAGGTTTTCTCCAAAGATCGAGAAAAAATTAATTACTACTATGTTTATATATTTTTTACTCAATAAAAAACTGATTCTTGACAAGCGATTGTGAACGAAATAATTAAATATTAGTAAAAGAATAAACTTAAATATTAAATCAAATATTCACCAATTTTGGATTTTTCAACTAAAATTAAAATAATTAAATTCTTACTCACCGGAACGAGGGTAGAAGAAATTGAAGAATCAACTGAATTTAATGAATTCTCAAAATAAAATGAAATTATTAACGTCGAAACATACAAGCAAATGATCGGTCTCCTACCATATCTGATGCGACGACGCACAATTAACAAGAAAATTATAAATATTTTATAGTCAAGAAGCCAGGCCAAAAATAACGATGTAATCGTTACACCACGGTAACCTGGCAGAAAAAAAAAGGAATCGAAGATTCTTTTTTTTTATTAAAAAGAGAGACTACTAAAATTTAAATTAAAAAAATAATAATAATCCAAAACTGATGACTAGGTATAAAAAAATACAACATTAGTAAATTACGTAGGTAACCACAAAAATTGATGTAATTCTAAAATGAAAAAAAAAAAAAAAAATTCTCGATAAAAAATTCAAGAACACGAGACCTTACTACACTTTACCTCTAGGGAAGAAAGAAAACAAAATTGTTTCGGCCTAAGCCCGGGACCTGAAGGGACCCATGTGAAGCAAGTAAAATTACCATGGGTTTTGAAGAAACCCAGGTAGTTAAACCGTCACAAGACGACGTGACTAGATTTTTCTACAAGGTACTAGCCAACCTAAAAGGTGGAATGAATTCCTCAAAAAGCAAGTGAAATTACCATGGGTTTTGAAGAAACCCAGGTAGTTAAACCGTCATAAGACGAAGTGACTGGATTTTTACAAGGGGTACCAGCCAACCCAATGGAACGGTCAACACTGAAGTTTCTCCACGCTGGACAGGGGATGCGAGGAGCTCAGCGAAGACGGGTGGTCTCGGCATAACCAACGGTTATTCGCATCGCTATTAGATGGCATGTCAGCCATGAAAAATAAAAATAAACAAAAAGGAAAAAGGTAAATATATATAAAAAATATAGGGACTTGACCAAGGGAGTTCTGAAAATTTAAGCTTCCCCGGGAACATGTTTCTCCATTTGGCAGACAACGCCCAGTCGGGAAGAGAGAGAGAATTTAAAGCCAAAGAGGTTAAGACAAAAAAAAATTTTGAAAAAGTGGCAATAACAAAAAGAACAAAAAGGTATAGTCACAATCGGTAAGAGAGTCCCCCCACTCTAAATAAAATGTGGTCGCATTGACCAGCACCTCTAGGGTACCAAAAAAAGTCAAAATCGGTACTGCTAACAATTAAGTAGCAAATAAGTCATAATTGGTAAAAATTAAATCAATAACTGTCCTAATTAAGGTCGTTTAAGAAAAACAACAATAACGAGATGTAACGAAAGAAACAAGAGATTAATGTTCACAAAGCAGAGAAATACAAAGCAAAAAAGTCTATCTCCAAAAGTACAATAACTTACCATAGCAACAAAGAATAAGACTGTAGTCAACAAAAATCATTGAATAAGAAAATACTCAACAGATGAGAACAAAATAAGCTAAGAAGCTAAACAAATATTCAATGAACAAAGAAAAAAATTGAAACCAAATATCGATTGAACAAAAATGTGACTAACACTCAAAAGAAAAATCAATCAATATCCGAATCAAAAATAACTTGACACGTCTTATCGCACACGCTGTGCAAACTGGAGACAATGTAAAAGATAAACGAAAATATTTATCATTAAAAATGACAACCAATAACGGAAATAATGTGAACATTAATAATAGGACAGTTAATAAAAGAAAAAACGACGAAATCAATCAGGAACAGAAAACAAATCTCAAACGCTAAGAACACTGAAAGGCAATAATTAATAAGTAAGAAGGAAAAAAAAAATTTTGAAAAAGGAACAAACTAAGAATTCAAAAATACAAAATTTTTACTAACGTGGTGGTGCGGCACAGCGGAACAGCGACAGCCTGTACTCGCAAATAAATGCTATCCCTAAGGTACAGTACTGACCTGAACTCACCAACCCTTATAAAATTTTTTTTTTTTTTTAAATTAATGACAATTGAAGTTAATTAAAAAGATGAAATGAATTTTGAAAAAGTTTTCAAATCAAAAAAAAAAATCTAAGAAATAGAAATTGAAAAGTTAATAAAACTAATGCCTTCAGTGAAGTGACTCCAGTGATCAGAACAAAAGTGATTTCGTCAAATATTATCATCATTTTCACTGTCTGAGCCCTCACTATCAGACAAGTTCTGATCAAAATCAGAAAAATCTTTTTTTAAATCAGATACATGATAATTCCCTAAATCATTGCCCTTAGTATCCCTAACGTTATAAACTAGTTTGGAAATAACTTTGTTCACAATACAAGGAACGTATTTAGGAGCGAATTTAGCTGAAAATTTATCAATCTTAGAAGACAGAACATGATTTCTCTTCCAAAGCTTATCCCCTACATGATATTCAATATCTCTTTTACGAAGATTGTAATAATGCGAGTTCCTATCATAGGCAAGTTTTATATTCTTGCGAACTTCAACAAATAATTTGGGTAATGATTGAATGTCAATTAAACGATTACTTTTATCGGCAATAGAAACTAAGTTGTTGGCATTATCAGAAATTTTCCCATAATAATCACCGGAAAGAGGAACATTTCTTGCAAAATTTAGGAAGGAAGGGGAATAACCGGTAACTTCATGTTGAGCAGTCCTAATTGCTTGAGCAACGTGATGGATTTTTGAATCCCAGGAGTCATGAGCTTCGTGAATGAAACAACGAATTGCCGTAGTGATACTCTTGTTGGTTCTCTCAGTGTGGTTCGCTTGGGGATGATAAACAGGGTTGTAACGAACATGGACTTTATATTTTTCCATAAGACATTTGAATTCACGACTAGTAAATTGACTACCGTTGTCAACGGATAAAACTTGAGGAACACCGAATATTAAGAAAACTTGATTTTCTAAGAACTTTAAAATATTATTCGTCGTTGCTTTGGGCATAGGGTGGACTAGACAGAATTTGGAAAACCAGTCCGTAACAACCAATGCATATCTGTTGCCTAGTTTGGATCTCGGGTAACAACCAATAATATCAGCTGAAATCCATTGAAAAGGAAAATTAATAATTTTATATTTTCCCATCAAGCCAGCCTTCGGGAGGTTAGAGCTTTTGCACGAAGAACAAATCGCACATCTGCGGATGTAACGATAGATATCCTTTCTCATTTTAGGCCAATAGTACAGTTCAGAAATACGAGCAAAAGTTTTAGAAATGCCAAAATGACACCCAGCCTCACTATCATGAAAATAATGCAGAAGATTCGATCTATTACCGGGAGGAACCACAATTTTCCAATCGGAAAGATTACTCTCTACTGGATTGTAAGAGAAGATATGTTTGTAGATAACATTGTTATCCACACGAAACGAAGGGTATTTATCCGGAGATGATTGAATTTTCTGAATTAAAGATAAATACCACCTGTCAGGTTTTAAATTGGTAAGGTCTAAACTGGCGATATCGGTATTATATGCGCGGGAAAGCGCATCACTCACTATCATTGTAGAACCTTTCCTATGTTTTATGACGAAATCAAATTGAGATAATCGTAAAGCCAGACGGGCTAAACGGCCCGAGGGATTAGATAATTTATAAAGATATTGAAGAGGTGAGTGGTCAGTTTCTAACGTGAAGACAGTTCCTTCTACATAACCCCTGAATTTTTCGATTCCAAAAATCGTCCCTAACAGTTCTTTTTCCGTCGTGGAAAGTTTCCTCTCTGCACTAGAAAGGCTACGACTAGCATAAGCAATAGGGTGATCAACACCATCACATTCTTGGTAAAGAATGGCACCCAAACCGGTATCACTTGCATCTGTTTGAATAATGAAGGGAATTGAATAGTTAGGACTGGATAAAATTGGGCTAGAAGTAAGGAATTGCTTGATTTTCGAAAATGCCTTGTCAGCGTCAGGGTTCCACATTATAGGTTGTCCTTTTTTTCGACCCTTAAGGAGATCGATAATAGGCGAACAAACCGAAGAAAAGTTTGGGAGAAATCTTCTGTACCAGCCAATTAGACCAATAAGTCTCTTAATTTCAGTGGTGTTTTTAGGAATAGGGTAATTTAAAATTGCCGTAACCTTATCGGGATCTGTACGCAAACCACTCTGATCAACACGAAAGCCTAAATATTTTAGGGAATCTTTACAAAATTCGCACTTATCCATATTTATAGTTAAATTTGCTTCTTTCAATCTAAAGAACAATTTTTCTAGTACCTCTAAATGAAGTTCGAAAGTCGGAGTCGCGATAATGATGTCATCCAAATAACAAAAGCAATAGGGAATGATTGACGGATCCAAGACTCTGTCCATTAATCTTGCCATAGTTTTAGGAGCATTTTTTAAACCAAAACACATAGTCGTGTATTCAAAACTGCCTAAGCCATAGATAGAGAATGCAGTCTTTGGAATAGAAGTCTCTGTTAAGGGAATTTGAAGGAAGGCTTTTTTTAAGTCAATAGAGGAAAGGAATCTTGCATCTCGTAACTTATTTAAGATTGAATCAATCTGATGCATAGGGTATGAGTCTGAAACTGTGACAGAATTAAGTTTCCTACTATCCAGAACTTTTCGGTAACCGTTATCACCCTTTTTCGGAACTAAAAAACAAGGAGAAGACCAAGGGGAATTGGAAGGTCTGATAACACCTAAACATAACAACTCTTCAATTTCTAACTTCAAATGACCTAACATTGAGGGGGATAGAGGGAATTGCCTTTGACAAATAGGTTTGGCATCGCCTGTGTCAATATCGTGAGTTATTAGAGAAGTTCTACCAATTCTGTCAACAGGGGCCAGGTCTCTAAATAAGAATTTTACTTTATCTAATTTATTTAACTGAACCACAGAAAGAGAAGACACGGGTTGAATAGAATTAATAACACACAACGAGGAAAGTATTGAATAAGATAAGGACTCAAAATTTATATCAATCTTAAATAAGTTCAAAAAATCCATTCCTAAGATGAGAGAATGAGCAATCGAAGGAATTATTAAAACCTTTAAGGTATGAGTAACCCCTGATAAAGATAAAGAGAGATAAACAAAACCAATGCTTTGCTGAAGGTTACCATCCGCCGTAGTGACACAAATTGAATTATCATAGATAATAGGAAGTTTTAAGTGAGAAATCATCTGAAAACCATGATTACCAAGAATACATGCGTTTGAACCACTGTCCAGAAGAGCAAGCATGTTAATTTTTTTTACCAATATATTTAAATACAACCTGTTATCATTCTGTTTTTTAACAAATAAAGGACTGGTTTCCAAACGAGAGATTGCATTCCTGACTTTAGGAGGAGTTTGCAGAGAAGATAAAAAGTTTTTTACAAAAATAAGATAATCTTTCCACTCAGTTAAGGAAGTTACTGGCTTGATCGATGTTGTCGGACTTGGGTTCCTGATGAATTTGGAGAATTGTCTGGCTGATTTGCTAAAGAATGACCGGGACGGGTAACCAAATTTCCGTCTCCGGTCTGAAATTCGTTTTTTGAAAACTTGGAACGACACCATGAGCAATTAGATTTAATTGTATTCTTTTTCCCGCAATCAAAGCAGAACGGAACCACTCTACGAGCTCTACATTGATTAAAAACGTGGCCAAACTTTTCGCAATTCCAGCATTTAACCGGCCTAGAATTCGAAAGTACAGATAAAATTGGTTCCCCTGAATTGGAATTGAAGTTTTTCGAAGAATTAAAGGAAGAAACATTCTGGGCTCTATCGCACCAATTTTGAGATTCCTCAATTTTTTTACACAGAATATTTAATTCATCGATAGTTGAAGGAGATTGAAGGGCAAGTTGATTTACGAAAGTAGGAAGAAGATTGCGTCTAATCTTAGATACCCTAGTTAGTTCGTCCGGTCAATGATCCATACGTTTGAAGAGGCCCTCCATCGAAGCGATGAAAAGAGCTACACTTTCACCTCTAGTTTGAAATTTATTATTGATAACATTTTCCAAATCAAATTGAAAATTTGAGGGAATAAAGTCAAATTTAAGTTTATCAACCAGATCAGACCAAGAAGAAAATTTATGACGATTATTCATATACCAGGTTAAACCTTCATCTTTAAATAAATCACAACTACGCAAAAGTAGGTCACTGTCCGAAATTCCCCGAGAAACTCGCAACATGTCAACTTTTTCCAAAAAATCATGAACAGAATTATTACCAGAAAAATAAATATTCCATTTATGAACATCTAAGTTCTTGTGGAAAAATGCCGGTGAAGAAATACCAACAGGAGAATCCAGCATCGTTGGAGTGGAAGTGTTGGACTTTTCATAAACTTCCGCTTCAAATAAAGTTAATTCATTTTTTAAGGCTCGTAAAATGGCAAAATGATCATCCTCAGTGCAAGCAATTCTGTTAATTCTACCCGAAATGTGAATAAGTCTAGAATTAATACGCTTAAAAACAGGAGCAGATTTGTCACCAGTAAATGAGTCAATATCAGGTTTTAAAAAACTAATTGAATCTTTAATACCGAGAATATCTTCATCGAAGGAAAATGTATTTACAATTTCACTGAAACTCCTATTTGCATTTTCTTGAGCTAACAACCCGGAAAGAAGTTTCCGTTTAGCCTCAACAGTATTGGGAATTTCGACACCCCTAATGGCTAGTTCATAATCTAATTCTTTCGATTTTAAATGTGAAGGCAACATTGTAGTAAGTAAAAAAGATAAATAAAGAACCTATAATATCCGTCGAAAAATAGAACTCGAATAAGTTAAAAAATTAAACCGAAATATATCAATTCAATAGTGGTTCACCTTGAATCCGTAGATAATGAAAACCAACAAAATAAAGTAATGATAAAAAATTAAGTGTTAGTAAAGCAATTAATAAAATATTTGCATGTCTGTATTTAAATTGATGGAAAATATAAAATTAATTTAAAGTGAATGTTTAGGAAAAGTTTCAAAAAACCAGAATACTTTAGTTGGGCGCTAGTTTGTAACGTAATTACTACCCTTGGCTAGCTCCAGGGTTCGTGGCTTCCTTCTGGTTTTCTTTAACTCCCCCCAAACAAATATTTAAGGGCGCCAAAATACAGACAAGCAATAAAAGAAATTTGAATCAGTGTTAAATTGTTTATTTCAAACTTTAAAAAATTCAATTTGAAGTTAAGTCAGAAAATATTGAAAAAAATCGTAATTAATTTAATCTTATCTTTGTGGTTTTTCGATGTCTTCTGTCGGAGCCTTAGTTGCCCAAGTAGTAAAGTGAAATTCCAATGGGAAGTCCCCGGAACAAACAGTTTCAGATTGTTAAAACAAAATGGAGGTGGCTTCTGGAATATCGGTATCGTTTATGGTAGATTTGAAATGCTGATTTCAGGAATATAAATAGTTGTGTCGAGAAATCTATCTCTTCCTAGGACCCTCTTCAAAAGTGGCAGCAGCCCTAATGAAATAAAAAAAAACAATGAGTCTCCGACCATAAAATCCTTAATTTCGTACACAATCGCTAAAGCTTTTCTCCAAAGATCGAGAAAAAATTAATTACTACTATGTTTATATATTTTTTACTCAATAAAAAACTGATTCTTGACAAGCGATTGTGAACGAAATAATTAAATATTAGTAAAAGAATAAACTTAAATATTAAATCAAATATTCACCAATTTTGGATTTTTCAACTAAAATTAAAATAATTAAATTCTTACTCACCGGAACGAGGGTAGAAGAAATTGAAGAATCAACTGAATTTAATGAATTCTCAAAATAAAATGAAATTATTAACGTCGAAACATACAAGCAAATGATCGGTCTCCTACCATATCTGATGCGACGACGCACAATTAACAAGAAAATTATAAATATTTTATAGTCAAGAGGCCAGGCCAAAAATAACGATGTAATCGTTACAACCCTTATTATTAAAATTCAGTTACTATAACTAAGGTGCAGTAAACAGATATCATCCGCATTTTTTGTCCAAATTTTCTTTTAAATTGATAAATTGAATTATTACAATTAAAGACTTTTGAGTACCTACATTATATTTTCTGATGTACATATTGGTTAATATGGAATTAGATTGGCGTATGAAACCAAATGATTACTTAAAGCTATTGTGGAAGGTTCACACAGTAAAAATCGGACATTTTAACCTATTCTAACGAGTTTCTTACTCGGAAGAGTATACTGAATATTTTGTAACGTTTTTCAAATACACATAATATGGATAAATCTCTGATTTTAATACAATAAATTCATTTAATACAGCTTTAAAACTTTTCTTGTTTTTAAAAGACTATTAAAATGTTTTGTAGCCTTCTAGAGAATATATTATTTTGTTTTTAACTTTGATTTAAATATTACATTACAACTTGGCCTATAATTAACACTAAAATCCAAATAACTTAATCTTTTAACAGTTTTGAACATACATACTTACTTAAAATAAAGTCTTTTCAAATAGAAATTCTAACCAAAATGTTTGTTTACAAAACCTTTTATCTAACACGTGAATTTAGACGAGATCCTAAATGCCACTCTGGGCTCCTCGTTCTGCGCAGTCGCTCGATGTGTTACTTGCTTCCTTAATAAAAAAGTAATAACATTCTACTATGCTAAAACTTATTGTTTTCGAGAAAAATATTTTTATTCATGTCGTTCAGATAGCAATTTGGTAAAAATACAAAATATTTCTTATGAACTGTGCACACCACTGGAAGAATATAGAAATCACCATTTTGCATTAAAATAAGTAGTCTATAGATTTAAAAATACTCATAAAGTTTCATTTCAATCCATCGCACCAATTGAAATTTATAGCAAATTAAAGATTTTATTTTTATCTGATTTACAATTCCATTTTTTTTTATAAAATTTTCAATTTGTACTGATAGAATAAATGAAGGTTGCCCACTAATAGTTGTAGAAAAAGTTATAAATTTTGTCTTATTCAAGTTTAGGTATTTACATTTGATTACTGCCTAGGGTAAGTTTCATTCTATTTATATTTTATGTTAATCTATTATATAGTCGTATTAATTTTTTTTAATACATCTATTTTATTTCAAAACTTTCAACTCTTGCGTTTTTTTTAATAGGTATACAACCTGTCCAAGAAAGTATGCAATACATGGAAAACTTTATTAGTAATTATAAAAATACCCTTGTAAAAGTTTGTGCTTTGTCTAAATCCTTTAAGAAACCTCAAATAAATGGCTTGCACTGTCAAATAACAAAAATACAAGTATTTTAATATATTTCATACTTCCATAAAGGTATTAAAAACGCCATTTTAATGCAAAATTATGGCAAACTAGGTATTTAATTTTACAAGAACGAATATTTCATAATTTTCCTATAATTTAATAATAAACTTTTGGAAAGATTCTTAGTTTTTTATTGGTTTTCAACAAAGCACAAAATTATTTGAGAAATTGTAAAAGTTTTCCATTTTTGTTGCATAAATATGTCCCAAATATTATGTCTATTGAAGGCCAAAAAAGACGCTATGATTATTGACATATACCGTACATGCGCGCTGAGAGGAGCCCAGAGTGGTATTTAGGATCTCGTGAATTTAGGCCCATTGGACAGAACATGATAATTAGTATAACCGTATTTTTAATGATATATTTTGTGGTATTTCAGTATTTCACAAGTTTCCGATTGTTACAGATATGCAATGGATCTGGCAACAATGCATGCAAATTTGAATTTCTCGCGCAGAATTCAGATCAATTTGTGAATGCGCACAGACCTGCGCATAAACAGGAACAAGTTCTGCACCCTTACCATGGAATCGACCCAGATCCATCCTCGATGACCCCGGACTCATATTAAACTAAATGTGCTGGCCAATTGCGACAGGAGTCCAAAGGCCAATAAGAAAAAGAGAGAGAGAGCTAACTTGAAAATCAATTTTTGAAAATAAAAAAGAAAAAAAACTAAAAACGAACAAAAAAAAATTTTGATAGAACAATCAAGAACAGTTGACGAACAGTTAATATAGCTAAAAAAATTGCAAAAAATTAATTTCTCCCCGCCACCTTAAGGGAACCTATTTTGAAAATTAAAAAGAAAAAAAACTAAAAACGAACAAAACAAAAATTTGATAGAACAATGAAGAACAGTTGACGAACAGTTGATATAGCTAAAAAAAATTGCAAAAAATTAATTTCCCCCCGCCAACTTAAGACAGCCTAATTGCATAGGTAACATTGAGATGACATATAATGGACAGCCTAAGTCTGACGTCACAGCGATGGGCGGATCTGTTTTTGGCTTCAAACAAACCCGTTGTCAATGTTAAATCCTCATAAGGAATTTTTCTTTTAGTGTTTTTGTGAATATTGTGATAAAATAAGACTTTTCAGTTGGATATATTGTTAAAGGAACTTGTTATTTAAGTATTTTTTAATCGTTTTTGCCCAGGTGAGTTAATGTAACGTATTAATTCTGCTTTAAACTTGTTTGAGGTTATGTCTGTTTAAGTTTTGCAGCACCTTTTTGTTTGTTTTATTTTCAGATCCATTTGTTGTTAAGAATATAATGGCTTTTAAATATGTTCTAAAACTTTCTAGCATCGATGCTTTTATAGATGACAACAAAATTATAAAAAAAAGGGTGAAAACGCCTTAGAATCAAGTCATGTGAAAAAAATGGACTTTGACTCTGATTTTCAGATTATCAGAGGAGAAGTATTTGCCAGTATGAAAGATAAAAGCTACAAGGTATCTATAGGTAGGTATATTTGCCTTTTTTAGTTTAATATGGTATTAATTGGTTATAATTTTACTGTAGTGTTGGAAAATAATGGTGATATTAAAGAAGCCACCTGCACCTCTCCCAGGGGCATGAAATGCCATCACATTGCGGCGTTGGCACTTTTTGGGCATTACAATATATCTGTAACAGATAAAGCATGTGCATGGAAGGCACTACCTAAACCGAAGGATGGGTTGGTGAAACTGCAGAAGAGCTTTACCCACCAAAGCCCTATACAGCTCTTGAAGGTGGGGTACCAGAAGCATCAATCAACAGATTGAAGGAAAGGCTACGCAGCTTTGGAAATACTGTCGGTTTTACATGGCTATTAAATAAGGAGTCGCCAAATTTGCTGGAAAATGGATTTCCCGTAATTGAGGAAATACTTTCTTCCAAGGACTTCCTGGAGGCCACAGATAAACTGTCTGTTTTTAAAGAAAAATGTGCTGTTGATGATCAGTTGATAGAAGAAATCTCTGCCACCACTACTGGCCGGGTATCAAATGAAAAATGGTACCTTGCAAGAAAATTTAGATTGACTGCCAGCAACTTTGGAGCTATTATTGCAGCATGCAGGAGAAACAGATTCCCAGTGAGTTTGTTCAACACACTCCTAGGTCAGTAACAAATCATATATCTATTACATACTTTTGTCATAGATGTTATAAATAATTTGATAATTGCTCCTCTGTTTAAGTTTTCAAAAAGTAGTCTTTTCAAAAACGGTATTTTATATAGCATTTTCTTACTTTAGTTTAATATGTCATACATTTTTTATTACAATTAATTCATTATTTTTCTAGGTGAATACAATTTGGATGGTATCAAAGCAATCCAGTGGGGTAGAACTCATGAAAAAGATGCTCTAGATCATTTAAAGCAGTTTTATGATTTAAATATTCGGCCAACTGGAGTATGGCTAACAAATTCAGGACTTCTTGGTGCTAGCCCTGATGGAATAATTGATGAAGAAGAAGCCATTGTGGAAGTAAAATGCCAATATTCTTTTAGAAATGATCAGTTGTCCGACAAATTGAAGAATTATAATAAATATATAATTTTTTATGACGATAAGGGTAACATGTTCTTAAATAAATACAAATCACAATATTATCACCAAATTTAAGGAGCTTTACATACTTTAAAAAATAAAAAATGTTACTTATGTATTCATACATTGAAAGAAGTATGTAGTTTTGACAATTGTAGACTTTGATGAATCATGGTAAGAAACCATTTTACTCTTGGAAAATTTCTACACAGAACATTACTTATCAAAGTTGTTAGAAAATTGAATAATTTAAGAAAATTGTAAAATTGCTAAGATAATTAGTATAAAATTTATATAGAGCGTTTATCAATGTGACTTTAGATTATTCTACAGATATATAGCAGATATTTAATATTTACTTTGTGCACCATTATTATGTACTTATGTTTTTCATCCAGAGATTTTATATCAATTGTTTTAGTAACAATAATTACTTGGCATTAAATATTTTGTCATTTAATGAGAGAGAATTTGGAGTCAAAAAATACCATAAAAGTGACGAGTTATGGGTTCCTTATCTCTCTTTGAACGTTATTAAAATCAATTTAATCTTAAAATGTAGCTTATATGAATGTAAAAATTACTAAATTGATAAAAATTTTAAAACTTTTACTGTATATGTGCAATGCTATTTTGTTAATAAAGTTTTTTTTAAACAAACTGTTTTAAATTGGTTTATTGAATGTACTATAGTTGTTTTTCTGTAGATGTTACACAAAACTTGTAAGTAAAATAAACTGAAACAATGCTTGTGGTTTAATATTTTTTAATGATTTTAAAACTGTACTATAGGAAATATATTGCTTAAATAAAATATATTTGTAACTCCAAATTATATGTCGTCCTTCAATAATACTCCTCAACTTCTTTAATTGGGGGATATTGAAAGTTTGTGAGGGCTGCACACAATGGAAATTTGTAATATATAATATGATGGAACTTGCTGCAGAATATCATAACACTCAGCCAGAAGGTTTTTTACAGTTCGCTTCCTAAAAAAAGTGGTTAATTAGACTAATGGATTTTCTGCAACAAAATTCATACCTTTTTTCTGGTGATTTTATATTAACTTCTTCTGAACATTGAAATTAAATAATGTTGGTCCATTCTTTATTTAAGAAGTGATAATCACACACAAATTCACTTGGATCTCTATCTTTTCTTCTGTAAATAAATAAATTTAAAACATAAATCTTTTAAAGCGAATGTTAGCATTTTTTTACCTTATGAGAGAAATCTATCCATTCCTCTTGGTCTTATTTTTTGGTAACCGAAAAAACTTACATGGATGCTTTAAACTGTAATGTTTACAGTCCGAAACAAAGCACATACCCATTGAAGCAGTATTAGATTTTAAAACCCTAAAAACGAATGTATTTATACTCGAAAAGTCAACAAAAATTAAATAGACATAACCTCAAACAAGTTTAAAGCAGAATTAATACGTTACATTAACTCACCTGGGCAAAAACGAATAAAAAACACTTAAATAGCAAGTTCCTTTAACAATATATCCAACTGAAAAGTCTTATTTTATCACAATATTCACAAAAACACTAAAAGAAAAATTCCTTATGAGGATTTAACATTGACAACGGGTTTGTTTGAAGCCAAAAAAAGATCCGCCCATCGCTGTGACGTCACGACTTAGGCAGTCTATCCCCTAACTAAAGTTCTGTTTCCATTGAATCTAGCACGAAGACTAGATACCAGGAGTCTACACGGTATTGGCCATTAAAAAACTGATTTTAACCATGAGAATAAAGATTTTTTTATAAATTTTAAATCACATTTTCCTATAAAAATTAATATTTTTATAAAATAACCGGTTTTTGTACAGCGTACGAGACCACCAATACAATTTACATGAAAAGCTAATTTCACGATTGTTTATTATTTACACCTTTAAAACAATACAAAATTAATTATTTCACTATAAAAACTTATTTTAATAATAAAAATACATATTTTTTATACAAATTAATCTTTTATAAGGATAACTGATCTCCTCCAAACATTCAAGATACCAGTGTGAAGTTAGCAACAATAGCAACCCTATGACTTTGACAGTTGTCAATTTATTGATTTTTATTGTTTACAGCACATGGTTTACAGCTTGGTTTACAGTTTCTAACTAATTTTAGTGTTTTTTATAATAACAAATTGTTTTCACCTTAAGAAAATCACAGAATGGATGTTTTTAAAGGAAAAGTTAAAATAGAGGAAGAGTTTTCTGATCAATTCCAAGTCGAAAATCAGAACTGTCATCAAACTGAAATGGATCTTGGTTTTAATGTTTTAAAGGAAGAACTTTTAGACCCAGTTGGTGATTTGTCCGAAGTGAAAAATAACTTTGATAATGACTTAGATTTAAAAGGAAGATCGTTTTATTCTGAAGGTAAGTCTTTTATTGACTGAATTAGTCATTATAGTAGAAAGTAGATTCTTGTTAAAATACCTACAGTTTCTAACAAGTTAACAGAGTATATATCTTGTTTGATTCCACAAAAAGTTCACTATAAGTGATTTTTTTATCATTTTCTTTGGCTTTATTGTGTGGGGTGGGATGTACTCTTCTCACTTAGAACAGCTTAAAGTGAGTCAAAACTATATTGTTAAAGTCATGTTGGGAAAACCAAGGCTCTATCCCACAAATATGCTCTATTCTCGTGAAGTTTGTGGTGTGAAGTGTTTGTATGTGATTGCTGCTTGTGGTTTTGTTCACTCACATTATTGTGTTTTTGAACCGAGTTTGCGTATACTTACTTAACTTACTTACTTACTTTTTTCTAAGAAAAACATTAATCAACGCTTTATAAATTGTCTTGGACCTACACCCTATAATCTTATCCCCACAGATCTTAGAAGGGTTGTTAATAAAAGAAAATTTAATTTAGTTTTTAAGGATTATTTATTTTTAAATTATCAGAGATTTCTTGACATCTTCTAATATGGATGAAACTGTACCAAATAATAATCTGTGATTTTCTTTCGTGATTCTACTTTTTATTTAAGTGTTCTATTATAAGTATAAATTTATTTATTTTGTAATTTTAATCTGGCTAGCGTTGTTTATTTGTCTTGTTTTGTGTTAATTAATTAACTAGCCATTAATTATTTAATTAAAAGTGATAAATATTGAATGCTATAATAAAAAATGTGATATAATTTTAAGAAGATGGACACTCGGTTAAACACACACAGATGTAACCTAATACATCTAAGCGGGCTCGCACACCGGAGCAATAAGCAACTAGCAATAAGCAATATTATCGCCAATGTGTTTTTCCATTACATTTTTATGGATCTCGCACACCGACGCAATACGATATCGCTATCGCCTTTCTACAGCAACATATATTGCTAGCGACACGACGTGTCGGTTGAAAAGCAACTATATTGCCCATAATTTGGCAATATTTCGTTTATTAAGCAGTGTTAGATAATTAAGGGTTTAATTTTTCACCCAACATGTCAGTTTATGACAATAGGAATTCATCTTTAACAGAACAATAATATAATTTTTTTATATTTTTTAGTTTTTTCAATAAAATACTTTTTTATGTATGTTTTATTTAATTTATCTTACCTTAATGTGATTAAAAATTGTTCCTGTGGGCTGATCGCATATCTGTAATTGGTGTCTTGTTTAGTAATATGAGGTGCTATCAGCTGAACTAACGTTTCAAAAGTACTCGGACTCATTCGGTAACAGTTTAACTGTGTGGGATGCTTCTTTAATTCTTGAGCACATATATTGGCTCCATGTTTACTCAACGCTTCAAATGCTGGATGAATCCAATATCGTCTCCTTGTTCTTTTCTTTCTCCTTAACAAGTGCCACAACAGTATCACTTCGTCTTCATCAGACGACATTTTTAACAAGTGATATTTTATTGCTTTGGTGTGCGAAGTACAACAAAATATGTTGCCTGTTGCTTATTGCTAGTTGCATATTGCTCCGGTGTGCGAGCCCGCTAAGGTGATTTTTTCTAATCTGTGATAGCAACTAAAAAAAGAGATTTAGCACATAAGTAAAAATGTATCTATTCATTGTAACTTGTTGAAATAAATAAATAAATTCACGTCAAATGTCATGTTCGTAAGTGACAGTCGGTCTGACAGTTGACTTATTTGTTCTTGTTCTTTTCACGTTTATTTCAGATTTTATTACATTTTTTTAAAGGTTTTATATGATTTTCTTGTGATTTTTCGAGATCATCTATAATTTTATACGATTTTTTAAGGTTTCTTATGACTTTTTGCGATTTTTCATGGCGATTTATGATTTTTATCCGATTTTTCACGATTGTTCAAAATGTTTTGTATGGTTCTTTGCTATGGTCAGCTATAATTTTTATACGATTTTCTGTTTTTTTGATTTTTTACAGTTTTTTTGCGATAATTTGTAAGATTTTTACTGTTTTTCTTTTTTTATGATTTCTTACAGTTTATTATGATTTTTACCATTTTCTTCGTGTTGTTGTATGAATTTCAAGGGTTTCTACGATTTTTTACAATACTTTTCATAATTTTTTATGATTTTTTAAAGTTTTCTGTGATTTTTTACAATTTCTTGGGATTTTCCCAGGTTGTCTATACAGATTCTCACAGGTTTCCATGAATTTCTACAATTTTTCGCTGTTTTCCATGAATTTCTACAATTTTTTGTGATTTTCCAGAAATTTCTACACTTTTTCATGGTTTTCCTGGAATTTCTACATCTTTTCGCACTTTTCTAGGAAATTTTGCAATTGTTCGTGGTTTTCCATGTATTTCTACGGTTTTTTTGAGATTTCTTCAGGAATTTCTATACTCTTCGCGGTTTTACAGGAGTTTCTAAAGTTTTTCACGGTTTTCCACAAATTTTTATAGTTTTTCGCTTTTTTCCACAAATTTCTACAGTTCTGGCCAACAATAATGCAATAAACCTGTGAACTTACTTATATATTAAACCATTACATTAGTTTATTTTTGATTTTAGTTCAAGAACAGCCCTACAAAAGTAGTATGTTTGAGAAAGAAACGAAATTCAAATACGAAGTCTCTCAACAATTTGTAACAATGGATAACTCTTCAATAAATTCTTTCACTACTAAAAGTGAAATGTTAAGTAGCAGTGAAAATGATATTTCAAGTCAAACTAATCATGAGATGAATCTTCAATGTTACATTAAAAAAGAAGAATTACACTCTATTTGCAATTTACCAGATTTTAAAATGGAATTTCAAAATTTTGAAAAAGAATTACATTCAGAGCGACGCATCAAAAAATATTCCAGGAAAAAGGATCCAACTTCTAAAAAACGTAAGTCTTTGTGTATTAACATCCTCATAAAAACTATGATTATAAGACTGATATAGAAACGTACTTCGAAGAATTATCAGCAACTTCCGACTTCAACATTTCACACTATTTTGGGTCTAACTTGTTATTCATTTTTTTTCCAATATTTCATGAATTTGATTAATGGTGTTTAGTAATTCGCGATCTCTGTTAACTGTTCTTAGTATTTCCTCGTTTGTTTTTTTGGCTGTCCATAGGACTTTTAGTATTCGCCTGTATATCCATATTTCGAATGCTTCGAATCTGTTCAGGGAGTTTACTTTTAATGTCCAACCCTCCTTTCCATAGAGCAACACTGACCACATTTTGCAAATGTAGGATGAGGTCAAATTCGGTATTGGTAAAACCCTTTTGAATTTCTTGAAAGTACTTCTGGCCAACATTGATTTACAATTCGGAAGAACGATAAATTGGAGAAACAAAGATTCTGGGACGATGATAACACCAACACCCAAAAAAAAGTGTTTGTACATCCGACTCCACCTACCAGCATGTAATTCGACCCTTTGAAGTCGAACGTTATTGAAGATTGGTTCCAAACTACTTTGTTGCTTTGGGATCCTGGATCGGTAATGTTTATGGAAAATGCATGGTATCATAATTGGTAAATGGAGAAGATTGTATGTACGACCTGGAGAAAAGGAGATATTTTCGCTTGGTTAAAATCCAAAAATATTTCGTGCAACGATACAATGTTGAGAAGAGAACTTTTGGCTATTTTAAGAGAGCATAAAACGGACAACCAGAAAACAATAGTCGATGAAATAGCCAAATGGCAATGCTTTACTGTCCTTTACCTCTTTAGCACTGCGAATTAAATCCCATAGAGTTAAGAACGAGGTTGCATGAAACAACACAACATTTAAAATAGCTAATTTAAAAAAATATTCGAAAAACAAATGTCCAAAGTGTCATGTTACACAGGACACTTTGGAAGAACTACATTAAGAATACCGAAACGGGGGAGAAAAAAATTTGAACATCGGACATGAAAGTAAAACAAATTTTGGTACCTTTCATAACACCAGCACACAAAAAAAAGTTGTTTGTACATCCAAGTCCACCTACTTACCGGCATCTATTTAAACCCGCAGAATACGAATTTGAAGTCAGTATGAGCCGTGCATCCTTTAATTTCGACTAAATTGTAAAAATAGCGAAAATGTGTTGCCTACAGATGGGCCGAATCGTACATAATGAAGTCAGACTAAACTAATTCGGCTCTCTACTATAGTTAGTGTTTAAATAAATTTCTTCAATAAAAAAATCCAATAATATTTTTGTGTCAAAGTACAATATTTGCTATTATTACTGCTAATTGTATCATTATTTATCCTAATGTGTACTTATATGTTTTCAGGTTTTCTATCAGCGGCAAACAAATGGCAACTTCACTTTGGAAAATTCTATGGAACATGTTCATCTTGTGGAAAATTTTGTTGTGATAAATTATTATTTTTAAACCATTTTTATATTTACCACTTTTTCGATAAATCGAAAAAATCTGTGAACTTAAGAAGGACTTATTCTGCCACAAAACATATTAACCGACAAGATTTTAGTTATTTCAACAAACAGATAAGGGTGTATAGCTTCACACAACAAAGTGATATAAAAAGATATATTAAAACCCACAATGGCGAAAAACCTTTTAAATGTAAGATTTGTTCGAAAAGTTTCACACAATCTTATACTTTAAAATGTCATATTAGAACTCACACTGATGAAAAACCTTTTAAATGTAAGTTTTGTTCAAAATGTTTCACACAATCCGGTAATTTAAAAAGGCATATTATAATTCACAGTGACGAGAAACCTTTTAAATGTAAAATTTGTTCGAAATGTTTCACAGATTCCAGTTATTTAAAAACTCATATTAGAACTCACACTGATGAGAAACCTTTTAAATGTCAAATTTGTTCAAAATGTTTTAAACATTCCAGTAACTTAAAAACTCATATTAAAACTCACACAGACGAAAAACCTTTTAAATGTAAGTTTTGTTCAAAATGTTTCACATATTCCAGTATTTTAAAAGTTCATATTAGAAGTCACACTGACGAGAAACCTTTTAAATGTAAAATTTGTTCAAAATGTTTCAAACAATCCAGTAACTTAAGAACTCATATTAGAACTCACAGTGACGAGAAAGCTTTTAAATGTAAAATTTGTTCGAAAAGTTTCAAACGTTCCAGTGCCTTAAAAACTCATATTAGAACTCACACTGACGAGAAACCTTTTAAATGTGAAATTTGCTCGAAATGTTTTACACAATCCACTAGTTTAAAATGTCATATTAGAACTCACACTAACGAGAAACCTTTTAAATGTGAAATTTGTTCTAAATGTTTCAGAAATTCCAGTCACTTGAAAACTCATATTAAAACTCACACTGACGAGAGACCTTTTAAATGTGAAATTTGTTCAAAATGTTTCAATCGTTCCGGTAACTTAAAAACTCATATTAGAACTCACACTGGTGAAAAACCTTTTAAATGTAAAATTTGTTCAAAATGTTTCACACAATCCATTAACTTAAAAATTCATATTAAAACTCACACTGCCGAAAAGCTTTTTAATTATAAAATTTGATCAAAATGTTTCATAGAATCCGGTAATTTAAAAATAGTGACAAAACTTTCAAATGTGAAAAGATCCCGCACAAAATCAATGAAAAAGTATTTATCGTCAAATTGTCTGAACTTTTGCGAATAAATAGCTCTATGTGAGTAGAACAAAAGTCTCAATAGGCATCAGGCTTAAAAATGGACAATTTTTATTTATGTACAATACGCTACAGGTCTTAAACTCAATTTCAAGCAGGAATTGCACATACACAATAATTTCTAATTACCCAATTTAACTAATTATGATAAGAAGTAAGATTTTATATTCGACAGCTTACAATAAAATATATATAGATCCTGGCTAACATTACTCGTCCTTTTACATATTATATGAAGCGGAGAATTCTCCAAAATACTTGTGTGAGATAAATTGGCACAAAAAGTATTAGGGTGCCTGGTAGAAATTCTAGGAACGGAAATATTAAAATTTTCCAATAATGTCAGGCAGTCAATAAGACTTTTAATGATTTTATAAGTTAACACTACACTGTAATAATCATGCCTTCTTTCGAGACTGCAATGTTTATGCCTTACTAATAGCTCAGAATGAGGTATGCCTATTGATGGATAAATGTCATCAATTTTCAGGATAATCAGTTTTAAAAATCGTCTTTGATTTGCTTCTATTCAATCTATATGATATATAATATGGACTCCACACAACTGAACTTATAAAAGCATAAAACAGAGTTTTTAATGTGGAAGTCTTCTTAAAATCAATAGAGTTACGTGCAATTAACCCATATATACGATATGAGGAGGATACATTATCAATGTGCTTATTAAATGATAGTTCAGTATCAAACGTGACGCCAAGATCCGTAAATGTTTCCGGTCGCTCAAGAACAACGCTCTCTATTGAGTTATCGTATAAAGCTGCAGAACAAAACTACATTTATCCGGGCTTAGAGGCAAATTATTACGGTAACACCATTCAACAACACGTCCTAAATTTTCCGATAGATTATCGCTATCACCCATATTCTCCACTAGGCTGTACAGTTTTAAATCATCGGCATACAAAAGGAGATTTACATTTAAAACTTGAGCAATATCATTAATAAAGCTATTAAAAAGCAGCGGCCCTAGATTAGATCCTTGTGGAACACCGGAAGAAGCAGTATATTTAGCAAATTTAAAACCATTGAGCTGCACATATTGCTTTCGATCCCATAAGTAGGATTTAGTTTCATTAACTTAGAAGATAATCCAAAGGAAACAAGTTTTTTAAGCAGAATGCTATGGTCAAGTCTGTCAAAGGCTTTAGAAAAGTCTGTGTAAATCACATCAGTTTGGGCCCTGTTGTCAATAGATTCAGCAATATATTGTGTAATGATCAATAGTTTGGTGACTTGTTGAGCGATTCTTCATAAAACCATGTTGATTTACACTTATACAGCAGCTTACGTGTTGATATATAACTCGCTCCATAAGGATTTCAAAAACCCTCGCAAGGGTACATATAATAGATATAGGCCGATAGTTTGATATATTTCGCCTGTCTCCTTACAGACCTTTGACGATTTCCATATCCTTGGTATTGATAACGTTAATTTTTGAGATATAGATGTTTGAAATTTTACCAAAAATCAGTGGTTTACTGAGCAGGTCAACATTTGATATACTGAGTATCTCTAGATCTCACTAGTAAATATTTCCCAAAAATCCTAGGATAGCATAGGGTTTTTGGGTTTGCTGATTTCGAATACGTTATCACGGTTGAGAGTCATTTAAATTGTCTATTTTTAAGCTTGGTGCCCATTGAGATATTTGTTTTACTCACTTAGAACTATCTAGTCACAAAATTTCAGACAATTTAACGGGAAGTACTTTCCATTGATTTTTTGCGGGATCCTTTGTTCAAAATATTTTACACAAAAAACGAAAAACCTATTAAATGTAGTTAATACACAGGTATAGTAACCTAATGCTGTAAATAAATTTATAATTAAACTGCAAGTTTTTTTACCATAGCATAATACTTTATAGATGTCTATCAAGCTGACAGATCTCCTTTCTCTTAACCTTATCCCAAGCCTAGTTTGGGTCGGGTTTAGCCTTGTTTTTTTACCCTCTATTTAATACATCCTTTCTTCTCATATTCATCTACTCTTTTATTGACATTTTAGCATTTTTAATTAATTAATTTATCTTTAAATGTTTCCTTTTGACATATAAACCGACCCTGTCGTTAAAAACTTTCCAATAGTTCCTAAAATACGTTAGGGTGACCTACGTGATTAAATGAGCATAAAACGATGTCCATATCATATTCGTGAAGAATCTAGAAAGATTGTCCAACCAATCTTATCCCTCTTCATAATCACGTGCGTTCCTTAAAAAACTATTTAAGGCACACCCTATGCAATTGGCGGTACTTTGGGTGGATTCAGCGTTGCCAGATTTTTTTCTTGCCAAGTCGGGATTTTGAAAGTTTTGAGTGAAAAAAGCGGGATTCTTTCATCGAAAGCGGGACATAGTAAAATACGTATATAATTAGACGTATTTAAATATTTACTTGATTTTAAAATACGATTACTTGACAATAAGATGGCAAAAATAGTCTCTCTCATCTCCAGTCTTTAAGCGCCGGGCTGACGGCCAGTCCACATCCATCTGTGCCATCCGGACGCACTTTCTGAGCAAGCTGCACAAACGGTTAAGTTATCCCCGAAAGCGGGATTAAGCCTGTCCCGCGCGGGACATTTAATTTTGACTTAAAAATCGGGACGTCTTGCCAAAATCGGGACGTATGGCAACGCTGGGTGGATTGGCCTAACCGTTCCCTTAGTCAATATTTTTTATTTTTCCCAGTTTTTTCATCTTTTTTGTAAAACTTACAAAGTGAATGTGTTCTGACTGCCGATTATTACAACAAAGGTTGATAATTTCTTTGAAATGGTTTAACGATTGCCACCTTCAACTACCCTGTTGAATGAGACTAGAGAATAGTCGAAGTTTTTGGAAAGTAAGCTAGAAGCTGAGTCTCTTGATCTGTTTATTTCTTTGGAAATTGAATTTTCTTATGTTCAATATATCGACCTACTGCAATGCGGTCTTTAGTAAAAAAAACGGTATTTTGTTTATTTTTTATTTTTTTTTTAATCTGTATTTTTAACTTTTATGCTTTCATAATTATAACTGAAGTAATCTTTTTTATAAAACAAAAGGTGAATTTTAATTTTCTTGTTTG
Organism: Altica lythri; assembly: GCA_964028335.1. NCBI lineage: Eukaryota > Metazoa > Arthropoda > Insecta > Coleoptera > Chrysomelidae > Altica > Altica lythri. The sequence continues at coordinate 4,014,505 of OZ034811.1, forward strand.
TCTAAATTCAACTCATTTGTAGTTCATTTTTAGCTTAAACAGGGTACACTACACATAGATGGCAATATAACAGCTTAGCAGTTATCCTAAGTGTGTAGAAAGTAGAAAGCTAATTTTCGATAATCACTTAATGTGATTAAAGTATTATCTCTCTTTATAGAAGTTTAATTCCATTTTTTTGTTTGCTTTTTGTCCTGTTTTTTTATTATTCTATAAATGAATAAAAACTGTTATATTTTTAATAGAGAATTTTCTTTCATTTCTGGTGTGTGTTGCTCTGATCAGTATTATCTGTTAATCTTATAATTAAAAAAAAACATAACAAAATTTTGAGTTATCAAAAAGTATCTTATAAAACAAGTTTTGATTCTAACTATAAGGATAAGTAAGAAAAAGTGTAAGTATTACTACTTTTTTAAGTAAAAGTGTGTTATTTCTAATTTAGTGATAATAATCTGCTGGGTTATCTTATCTAAATTATATATTTCTTTTTTTTTAACCTTTTTTCTGGGTGTCTTATCTTTCCCATCTATAGGATATAAAAAATAAATGACGCTTCATTTTCTTTTCACTATCCTTTTCTTTTTTTACTATTCAATACAAAATTTTTAACATCTATATAATTTTTCATTTAGCTAGAACAAACCCATGCTATCTCTCTACCAACCAACTGAGTGCCGTTCGCAATTATGAACCTTGAATCGAGCTTTAAACATCTTTCGTTTAAAAAGGTTACAAGATAATTCTCATCCATTTTTTTTAATAGGTCATATCTTTTTGTCGGTTTACAAATAAAAAAGTTATTAAATTTTAAATTTTTCGCAACTTTTCAGTCGTCTTTCATCTGCGGCTTTTTTTCTGAATAAATTAATAACAGTTATAAACTAATCTATGTATGTCCCAATCTAATATTACAGTTTTTTTGTATTTTATTACTAAAATGTAGTCTCGAATATGTAGCAAACTCCCCTTGGCCCGTGACTTTAATTGATATCTAGACAATAGATATGGATACGTGCGAATTTTAAAAAGGCCAAGAAGTCGCTAAATTTTATATATAGTCGATTCAGATAGAAGTGTCATCAAGTGGGCTGGGTACGTGTGAGATCATCTTTAACTTTATTACTAGATTCAATGGAAACAGAACTTTATAGGTAGTTAGGGAATTATAGGTTTGTTCCAACAGAGCTTCTGATAGTCAGAAGGACGTCGGACGCTTGCGCAGTAAGATTAGACCGTTCCAACAGAACACCGAATAATAACATGTACTGTCAAATTGCTGTTCCAACAAAGCTTCTGACTTGAACGCGTTTATGTACGGTCAAATCTATCCTTGGTTCGATGCATGGATAATTTGTCAGGACATGCGCAATAGGTACTCTGTACAGGTGTTTTACTGTGGTTAACCTAAAATATTTTCAAATTGGTATTCTGGTTTGTGATCATATGCAAATACCGCTTTTACGTTTATTTTATATTTATAAATAAAAATGTCTGATTCAGAAAATGATTTATTTTCTGAAATGTCGTACTCATCTGATGATGAAGAAATGTTTTTGAGATTTCGCACGAAAAATAGTGATTTTCTTGGTAAGTATTTTAGTTTATTAATAGTTAATCAGTTATTCATTATTTCTTTTTTTGTAGAAGAAACAGTTCCTAACTACGATGAAAATACATTTTTTGAACATTTTCGTGTTAATCGTAGTACAGTACAAAAGATTGTAAATGTATATCAAAGTAGTGAGGAATATAAACAACAATCTGGACAGCATGGAAAAATAACAAGTTACGAACAAGTATGAGTTTCTTAAATTACATGTTTAAAATGATTTTAGTAATTTAATAATTTTTAGGTTCTTACATTGTGGTATATGGGACATCAAACTGCTAGCTTTCGCGATGTAGCAGATAGGTTTGATGTTACCATCAGTTCTTTACACAGAATATTAAGAAGAGTGATATACTGTTTAAGTAATATATCTTCACAATTTATAAAATGGCCAACTGAAGATGAAAAAAGAATAATAGAACAACATTTTCACAACAATGGATTTCCAAGGGTAATTGGTGCAATCGATGGGTGTCATATTAAAATAGATAAGCCCAATATTGACAGTGATTCCTATATAAACAGGAAAGGCTATTATTCTATACATGTAAGTAATTTTATCCGTACTTGACAACTTTTAAATAATTATTTTTTATTTAAATGTACTTATTTATAATATATTAAAAAGACATAATATATTTAATGAAGTTAATTGTTTATTATAAAACATACTTACCTATGCAGGTTATCTATCATATGTTAAAACTAACCACATTTTTATGATAAAAATATATTTATAATATGAATAATTTATTTAATTTGTAGATGCAAGCTGTATGTGATCATAAAAAGAAAATAATTGATGTGGTAATAGGCTATCCAGGCTCTGTACATGATAGTAGAGTTTTTAAAAATTCATCCTTGTATCATACGTTACAAGAAAAGTGTGGAAATTACTTTTTGTTGGCTGATAGTGGATATCCCTTAACAGCACACATTTTAACACCATTTAGGGATAGAGGTCAATTAACTAATAGACAAATTAATTATAATGCAAAACTTGCCAAAAATCGCTATGTTATAGAACACTGTTTTGGAATTTTAAAACAAAAGATGAGACAGTTGTATCACATTAAAATTAGGGATATCCAGTTTATAGTTCACATGATTCGTGCTGCATGTGTACTCCACAACATTGCTCTGGATGACGATATTGATATGCCACAAGAAAATGACAATGAATTGGCAGACAACAATGAAGTTATAGGAGTAGATGATAATGATGAACCTAATGTAAATGCTCAACAAATTAGGAACTATGTTGCAGATAATTTACCTATTTAAATTTTTTCTGTTTAATATTTTTATTAAAGTTTTATTTATAAAAACTCTTGCAATAATTTTAACAACCTACATTATAACTATAGTCCATAAGACAATTTTAATCAAACATTGAAACACTTTACAGAAACCACTGTTATTAAATAAAAATAATTTATTATCACACGAAACACGTTTGTTAAAAATATATAAAAATTGTCTTAAAAACCTATTACAATACATGAATCAGAGAAAAAATATGTATATAAGTAAAAAATTTTCAAAAGTGAATGTATCAAATGATAAAAAACTGTAATAGAAATAGAAAATATTGTAAAAACGTATATAGATATGTCAAATCGTCTTAAAAACATCATAGCACATAAATGAGAAGAAAAAACAAATGGAATAAAAAAATATATTACAAATACGAACGTATAAAATGATATTAAAAATCTAAATAAACAAAAATAAAAAAACTGACATAAAAAACTATAATAGAAATAAAAAGTATTAAAAAAACGTAATGTTAAATTGTCTTAAAAACATCACAGCACACAAATCAGAAGAAAAAACATAGAAATAAAAAAAATATTGCAAAAACGAATATATAAAATATTAAAAATCTAAATAAACATAAACAAAAAACCTATATAAAAAATAATCTTAAAAATATATCACAATACCTAAATCAGAAAAAAACATTTACCTAATACAAATAAATAACATTGCAAAAAGGAATGTAGGAATTGCTCTTAAAAATATAAGTAAAAAAAATGGTAAAAGAGTCTTTGAAGGATCCAGCAGACGGTTTATAAATGAGCTATAAAAAAAACCTTTTTTGACCCTAGACTCGAGATCCGGCATGTGGTTGTATGCATTCATAATTTTAATTGTTTCTATTGTTTAAATTAAAAAAAAATGTGATTTATTTTTTATAAATAAAAATAAATACCATAAACATAAAGATAATTTTTTTCTGATTACACCAAAATATTCTATTTTACATGAGAAACATAACATAAAATACCTTTAGCGCCTGTAAATTTCAAAATTTTGCATATTATATATAAGCAGTTGAAATCCGAAAAAAATTATCTTTACGTTTCTGGTATTTATAATAGATTGTAAAATTAGGAATGCATACAACCACATGCCGACTGTATGGTCAAAAAAGGGTCTCTTTTATAGCTCATTTAAAGACCGCCTGCTTGGCCCAGGTAATACTTCAAAGACTCTATAACCAAAATTTTTAAAAAATGCAAAAACGTATATTAATAAATAGTCTTAAAAATACATGAAAGTACAATAATTAATAAAAAAACTTGAAATATGCATTAAAAACAGCCAAAATGAATAATAAAAACTATAATACCTATTTTTAACTTAGACTTTTTTCAGTAAATCATTATTTTCTTTTGAAATATTATTATTTTCTTTAAGAATTTTATTCCTCTCTTTAAGAATCTCATTCCTATCTGACATCAGTTTCGAATTTATTTTAATATGCTCTAGTTTTTCTTTCTCCAAAGCAATCCTTTCTTCATAAAAGTTTTTTTTTGACTTTGAAGACTTTCCAAAATGGTTCTTTTTCTTTTTCTAAATCTTTTAGTTGGATTCCTATTTTCTTTTGTATCCTCCTCGTCCAGCGGTGTTTGAGTAATTATAACATTAGATGTTGAAGTTGATGGCAAATTAATTGTCTCCGTTTCTAGTATTAATTCGGGGTTAATGTTCTTTTTTTTGCCAAAAATGCTTTGCATTTTTTCTTCATATTCAAAAAATTCTCTACCCCTACCTGTAGAATTTTTGTTGTCAATAAATTTTTTGTAGCCCCGTTCCAGCACTCTCCATCGATTTTCACACTGAACAGGGGTTACTTTGAAATCATGGTTTAGAAAATCATTTGCAATTTGTTGCCACATCATTTTTATTGTTCTTAGTTTTAAGGTTCCAACCTGTTTTCGTTTTTCTTTATACATGTCTATTAAAATTTTTGTGTTATTATTACGATTCCATCTAACGACAGAATCATTTTCTTCTATTTCGGGATTTATAATTATAATCTCCGCAATTTCAGAAGCTTCTGTAAAAAATATTATTTAAATGAAAAATAGTTTATATAAAAAAATGTTATTACTACCTGACATTTTTCTTCTTTTAAAATTATGTGATATTCAAAATTCAAAATACACCGGACACCTCACGGCTCACACTATTCAATACCAAAAACTATTTAAATTTAAAGATAAGCGAGGAGAGAGGGTAGAAAAATAAAAGCGTTCCAACAAGGACCATCAACCATGAACTAATACATGTACTGGTCTTGCGCATTTCACAGTTTATGAACGTGTTCATGTACTAGTCAGAGTGGCTCTGTTGGAACAAACCTTATATGTCATCGCGATGTGTCAAAATGTTTATAGTTATGGGGTATGTTCCGATATACACTGGGAGCACTGTTCAGTACTATTACTGGGGAAAAATTCGTTCCGTTATGGACTGCCAGTACACTGTCACAGTAGCCTAGGGAAATATATGACGTCATAAGTTGACGCTATTTTTACACTGTGAGTACTGAAATTTTCGAGGTAAGGCACTCACAGTAATTTGATCACGTGATCGAATAACAGCGACGAGAATCATCAGTTGGCGTCTATGAACTATGAACTAGTAAATGTAAACAAACTTGTACCACTAAACTGAAACTCGTGTCAGTGAATTAGAGAAAATAAAAAATTATTATTATTAAAGTTTCAAGTGTTATTCAAATTTAAAAATATTTTTATACAATACTGTGTACTTACTTTTGTTGTGATATTAATTAAGTTTATAACTAAGTTAAACGGCAAATATTTATTACAGAAATATTGCAGCAGTATTTTTATTTTCTGATTGAATGGAGCAATTTCCAGATTATTGTTTTTTTCATTTAAAAACAGCGCGTCTGGCGGGGTGACAGTATACTGCGGTGCGTTCCGTTTTAGATAGTAACCAGTATAACTGGCTATAAAAGAACGACTTTGCAGTATACTAAATTGACATCATGACTTACAGTGCTCACAGTGTATATCGGAACATACGCTATATTAAGCATATGTAGCAATCTGGCTAATATTGCGATTCAAATTTCACTAAACGTGGGTGCTGCCACTACAAATTTGAATTTTCCAGAGACTACTTGATGACACTTCTATTTGAATCAACTATATATTCAAAGCACTAAATATTCTTTTTGACAACATTGCATTGCTTTTCCTACAATTAGCCGCTCCTGACCCATATGTCAACAAGTCAACCGTACAAGTAAACCTTGGCTGGATAACAAAAGACAAGAGGCTAACACTAGCAGAAGAAAGTTTTTTTTTAATATGGATTGGCAGATGCACTAGTATGCAAGCCAAAAATTAAGAAAGAAGAAGAAGTTTAAGATGGTTTCCGCTTCCGGCAGTTAGTTGTATTGTACATATAGGGACCGTGCAAGAACTGTAGAGGCAGCACTTTCGTCGAAAGTAGAGCGCCCTAGTGTTAAATAAAAAAAGTATTGTGATGAAAGTCGTATGGTAAACAGTATTAGTTTTTTATAAAAAAAGAAAAAATAATAAAATTTGGGTTTTTACCGATTAAAATATAAACATTAAATAGACTTCTGTCAATTGCCAGTGTGTTTTGTCAATTGAGTGATCTTTGCTTTATTCTTATTAGTGATTTTTTGGTCAATTTTGTGTTTTAAAATTATTAAAATAATTCGTTAGAAAGACAAAGTGTGGAATCCGAAGTAATCGGGAAAAAATGCAGTTGTTTCGCTTACCTTCGGTACCACATTTTAACTGAGCTAAGTACTTTATCTTTTAAGAGGCAGAAAAAATGGTTGCAGGCAATAAAACGTAAAGGTTTTACTAGCGAAACGAAAATTAAGAGCACTCGTGTTAGTTCTAATCATTTTATTTCTGGTAAGTGGCAAAATGAATGGTGTTTTAAAGATGATTTCAACTTTTTAACTCTATAGGAAAACCTGCTGACTTACCAGAAAGAAATAATCCAGACTGGGTAGCTTTATTAAACATGGGGTATAAAGACGTAAGTCCAGTTCCTCAAAATCTAAATTGGAGCGATATAAAAGGATTAAAAGGAAACAGGTAAGTTTATTTAAGAGTCATTTGACTGTCTTATGCCCTAAACTTAGTTTGCATGTCTTATTTTAAACATTTCTCATTGTTGCAGGCTGCCACAGTAGAATTATTAAAAAACGTGGAAACTCAAGAAACCATCGAAGTAGAAGTGACTTCAAAAATAATAAAGAAAGTCAAACTGATTTGACATCGCCAATTTAACTTATATGTTTCTATCATTAATGATTACAAATGAATTGAAAGAAAAGCTTAGAAACTATCATTAACTGTTGCAAACCTCGAAAATAATGATGTAAAAACAAGATGTTACAACATACAATGCTTTTAAGACTGTTTTAAATTATATTGAACCATTTCTGAAAATTCACTTAAATACTGTTTTGATTCAAGAGCTGCTAACGTTTTACTAAATATAGAAATAAAAGTAAACTTTATTAAAATGTGTTTTATTAATAAAATATAATGACTGACATAATACAAATTATTAAATTTATTTAAGAGTTCTACACACCTTTGATTTTACCTTTAAATGATTTATTTTACTAATCTTTTGCTTGTATCTAGTGGCAACATCTAAATCTTGTAACGACTACTTCTGAAAATATTCACTCATGTTTATTTCTTTAGAACTTAACAATAAATAAAGTCACTTAAACATTATTAATTATTATAACTACACAATCGGCAACAAAAGTTAGGAAAAGACAATTTAAACACGAAGCAACATGGATTTAAACGTAAAACCAAAGTAAACACAACCTATGTTTGCCTCACAGAAGCCATATTGGTAATAAAAACGTCAAAGTCTTGGCCGTGCTCAGTGAACTGTCGGGGAAATGATAAAGTTTCACCTTATTATTTTTACACGGCATATTTGAACAGCCGCGAATACAACACGATACTTTTGATGAAGACATCTCGAAAATTTATTTTGTTAAAAAAAAAGAAACAATTAAAGACACTTATAATGCTAAACTAATACTGTTTACCATCACTTTGTTTGTAATTTTTCTCGGCAGATGGCATAAAGGTCAACTTTCTCAGTCCCTATACTTATAAAATTATATGGTATTGTATCTCCTATTCCACATTTCCAGAAATTACTATTCCTATTCGTTATTTGCCGTTTGTATAAGTAGAAGTAGTGTTCGATTTATAAACAGTCTAAAGTGCAAAGTGATTGTGTTATGGAATTAAATTTCATTTTTGGTTGTTACAATCAGAAAATTATTATAAAATGGATGTTTTCAAATATGCATCAAATCCATTAATGAATAATAAAATTGAAATTGAAAGTAATTCTAAAGATTTGTTATCCAATATTAAATCCGAAGAAATTGATATTGAAGAATGTAAACTCGAATTCGAGAACAAGTATGAATTCGATCTTTGTAAGATCAAAACGGAAAGTTGTGTGCAAAAAGATGTTTCTCCAACTAAAACTGATGTTGTGTTAATAAGCAGAGAAACTATAAAAACGGAAAATGTTGATTCAAATGAGGGTAACCAAGAAAGAAAAAATGATATGGAAATTACGACAAACATTACTCACCGTCCATTTGATTTCCCTGTTAGTAGAAATGATATCCATAATTTTGGTGAAAATCGACAATAGTATATTGTTTTACGAGCAAGGAATGATACTCATTTCCCACGAGTACGATGTTTGCAGCATGAGCCGCACGCGAATGCTGCAAATCGTATGAGTGGGAAATGAGTTATTCCTTGCGAGTCAAACACTATACTTTTTCTACGGTTATACCACATAATAATGCAATAATTCAAAAATAAATAATTTTTAATACAAAACAAAACATAACGATATAAGTTATATTATTTAAGTAAAAATAACTATTATTTACAATATTTACATTTATCATACCGTAAATTTATTTGTTAATTCAGAAAAATAAGCTAAAACACTGTTTCTGAAACGGAATTTGTTGCCTTTTTTTTGCCAGGTCACGAAGCTTTCATACGCATTCTAGTAGGTACTTACGTTTTGAAATTTCGGGAATCAAATTCTGATAAGCTTCGTTTGCCGCTTCTCTTATTTCAGGAGGAGTTAATTCTAATTCATTTTCATCACTACTTAACATTTTTACTTAAATAACAATCTAATTTAAATAATGTATTAAAAACTATCTGTTGTATCTGTCACTACTTTATTACTGTCAACCTGTACCTACTGTTAGTCAAATATATGAATACATGATTGTCACAGTATACTTGATTAAGTTAAAACAGTAAAGAAATGAACACTTTGTTTTATCAGATAAAGAAATGAGATATTTCTTTATTAGATATAACAACGTACCCCATTTCTGTAGAGATTACTGTCAAAAAATGATACATTTCTATAATAACCGTAGAAAAACAATTAAAATGTTTTCTCCAAAGAAAAGTAAGTTTGTGCATTTTTTTAATATGTTTATAAGTATTTTATTTTTCCTCATGCATGTAATTTGAAGTTTGTTCAAATATGTCTAAACTCTTGAAATAAACTGTAGCAGTCGATTATAAGCATAAAAAAATGTAAATGATGATTAAGAGACATTCACAGATGAATTGACATATATTTTTTTTAAATTTTAAAAGAAAAACAATATTGTGAAATTTTATTATAAAGAAAAAACTTATTTATTTGAAATCAGTAAGAATGTTATAGTTAGGTTAATTAATACTTTTACTTAAAGTTACAGTAGATATATGATTTCACTGTTTTACCATTATTTCACCCCTTGATTTTTGAATAATTTTTTTTTTACTTTTTCTGTGACGTTCCTCTGGCTATTTAGCCATATTTATTTTAATTGTGTTACAACAAACAATTAACATTTTTTGGAAAGTAGTTCCTTATCGCTCATTACGACGGAGACTTGCCTGAAAAAATTCAGACCAAAAGTTGCCACGACACGACACATGCATGTTTCTCTGTCTCTCTCTCTCTTCAAAATTAATGCAGAATGTAATAAAAATGTTCAAAATGCTTTCCCCAAACATTTTATACTGAACGCATAGAGAAAGCAGTTCTTGAAATTTTCAAGTTTCAAATTTTTGAAAAATCTTAAAACTATGGGGAAAGCATAGAGAGAGAGAGAGAGAGAGAGAGAGAGAGAATTATATTTCACACGATTTTACTACCCATTTTTTTTCATACCAGGTGCCTTTTATATCTTTTCTTAAGGAGTAAACTCCAAAAATTTATTACAATTCCTTCACTAATTAATCGAAAGGAACTTCGTTCCATCCGGGTGTCCCTTGACTACTCACACTTTTTTTTTAAGGAAGTTTGAGCGTAACTAATGAGTCAAAATAATGTTGGAATTTTTTTTTTAATTAGAGTCATCCCAATATTCGTTAAAATTGGCAATAGCGCGTTTGATTATACCAACTACAAAAACGACGAGATCCTAAATGCCACTCTGGGCTCCTCGTTCTGCGCAGCCGCTCGATGTGTCACTTGCATTTTGAAAACATCTCCTATTCAATCCTCTTGAATAAGGTTTGTTTAACTTTGTTTTGGTTTAGGCATTTAGGGATTTTTCGTGGTTGTCGCGTCGGTTTGCAGAAAGATAATTTAATACTTCAAAAAAGTATACAAAAATGGGTGTAATGTGCATTCTTTGTAATAAATTATTTTCTAAGAAGAGTAATTTAAATAGACATCGTCAAAACGTTCACAGCTTACAAACAAATTCAAATTCCCTTGCATATAACAAGTCAGTTTGGAACTATAGATGCTTACAGTCTGCCTGCAATGTATCTTACCAAAGAAGTGAAGGTCTAATCAAACACCTTCAACAAGTTCATAACATTCTATTTGATAGAACCGAAGAAATCGTATTTTCAAATAAAAGTGGTGAGTTCTGTATGAAAATGTCTTTTATTCCATATTGATTGTACCATAAAGTAAATTTAAATTTACGGTACTATTTTGAGTCCTGGGAAATGGCACTTTACTTTACGGTACCAGGTACTCTGTAGTGAACTTAATCGAACTAATTCATAAATGTTACCTTAGTAACCTGTGTTTCTGTTAAATAATCAAAGTCCTCTAATTAGGTATGCATCTGTCAGAATGACAAATTATTTTTTAAGACAATGTTTAGGTTGCCTATTTTCAAATATGATATTTAATTTATTTAAAATCCTAAGTAGTATGAAATAAAACATATTTTCAACTCTTGCGTTTTTTTTTAATATACAACCTGTTTAGTTTTTAGTATTACTTTGATGTTTCTCGTTTTTATAATTTTGAATTTTTTATGCTAGCGGCAACCTCGCATTTTTAGAACGGCCTGCGCGCCACGACTGGTTCCGATAACTTGATCGAGAAGAGTCGATCTGTGTCTTTGTCTTATGTACCTTTGTAACGAGTAGTTGCTTGCTGTTTTGTAACACGATAAAATAAATAAATTATATATTATAAACTAAAAACAGTGGTGTTGTTTTCCAATCGAATAATTCACGAAACTCGAAGTTCATGTTCGAACAAATTCAATAGAGAAGATGACGGACAAATGAACATAATTGGTCCTTCTGATCCGGATAACTGAACAAAGAAAGCATCGCCATTTTTAATTTCACGACGTCTCGAAGCAAGCAGCCAGATACACGGAGAAGTACGAAATAACGAAATATTTAGCAGAAAGATTCGTATACAAGACCGGCCAAGCACTCGATATTGTTCGAGGTCAGGTAAAATCCATCCTTATTCATTTTAATTTAATCTATTTACACGATACTTCCTTTCTCGTAACACTTGTTTTAATATTATTTTTTCTATTGTTTTACAATATGTTAAACTCGATTTTAATTATAATAAGGTGATTATTTCGTACATTTCACGGCATTTAAACAAACTTGTTTTTTATAGACACATAATACCGCTAGTTCACGATTGGTTTTTTTGTTTCTCGAATATTCTGAACTTGTCATGGGAATGTTTATATTCCAACAATTAATATAAGTACTTATTAGATACAACTCGGCTTATTAAAGTTTCTCAAAACATACAAATTCTCGTTTTCTCGTATTGTAATTTACTTACTTATCTCGTTATCTCGAAAATATTTTAACGTCAAAATGGCGGAAAAGGCAAACATAGAAAAACGATTGATAGCTCGTCGCGGCCAAATTAAAGCTGAACTCACTCGGTTTCAAACCTTTTTAGACAAGTATAGTACCGGAAAATATACGCTTACAGAAATCGAAACTCGTTATGAGGCCACAAAGGATATTTTAACCGAATTTAAAATTAAGCAGGGTGAGCTCGAGGATGTTATGCTCAAAATAGGTACTTTAAATCAAGAGCAAGCAAGCGCGGAACGAGAAGATTTTCAAAAAAAATATTTTAAGGCAATTTCCACTGCAAAAGACTTAATGTCCCGCCTTTCAACACCGGTTAATTCTCCAACTCCCGTTGTTAACTCCGTCGCGGTAACTCAGTTGCAACCGAATACAAAATTGCAAGCCATAAAAATACCCGACTTTTCAGGACAATATTCGGAATGGCAAAGGTTCAGGGACACGTTCACCGCTTTGGTAGATAACAATAGTGCATTGCAAAATATCGAAAAATTTTATCATCTTCAATCGTGTTTAAAGGGTGAAGCCGCGCAAGTAATCGCGTCACTACCCCTCTCGGACGCTAATTACGTTACTGCCATTAATTTATTAACCGAAAGATTTGATAATAAGAAGGCTATAATAAACGCACACCTTAAAGAAATTTTTGACTTACCGGCTCTACATAAAGAATCTCACGTCACCTTACGTAATTTTCTCGATACATGTTTAAAAAATTTACGCGCTTTGGAAAGCTTAGGAGAACCGGTCGAGGGTTCTAGCACGATTTTAATTTATCTATTAAATACAAAACTAGATTTTTCTACAAAACGCGAGTGGGAAAACTTTAGCAAGGATATTAGTAAACCTAAACTCGATGATTTTTCTAAATTTCTAACGCAAAGGTGTCAAGTCTTGGAGGCATTAGATACAAAATCAACCGGAAATTCAGGGTATCGCCAAAAACAAAGTTTTCAAACTTTCGAACAATCTGGTACGGTTTGTCCTTCTTGCAATGATAAACATTTTATTTATGTATGTCCAAAATTCAAGGCACTTCCAGTGTCGTCTCGCTTTGAGGAGGTAAAACGATTATCTCTTTGTACTAATTGCTTGCGAAAGGGGCATAGAAATTCGGATTGTAGGTCTTCAGGTTGTAGAATTTGCAATGGTCGACACTCTACTCTTTTACATCAACCGGGAACCTCTGCTCCAAAGGGCTTCGGAACACCCAACAACTATAATTCAAAAACTCGTCCTCAAACAAATGTTAATATTTCGCAGACACGTCCTTCTACAAGTCACGATAACACTTTAGATGATACACAAAATGTGTCACACCTAAACGAAACTCAAAATTGTACAATGTTGTCACGTTATACTCCGAAGTATTCCGAACCGTTTGTTTTGTTATCGACTGCGCTCGTTCATGTTTTTGACAAAAACCACATTCCATTGTCGTGCCGTGTTTTACTCGACAGCGGCTCACAATCTAACTTTATTACACGAGATATGGTAACGCGATTAAACTTAACTACACGAAAGGTAAATATACCGGTTTCTGGAATAAACCAAATCAAGACAACAATTAACGAACAAGTTAGAGTAACGATTTCATCTATTCACGTTTCATACAAATCAGAAGTTACCTGCTTAGTTATTGATAAAATAAGTGATTTCACACCACAGGCGTCATTTGATATATCGAATTTAAAATTACCCGATCTTCCTCTTGCTGATCCCGATTTTAACGTCGCGTCATGCATCGATATGCTTATTGGTTCTTCGTTGTTCTACAACTTACTTGTCGAGGGTCAAATCCAATTAGGTAAAGGGTTGCCGGTACTACAGAATAGCATTCTGGGTTGGGTAGTAGCTGGTCATACCCATAAATCAGCGATCGTCAAAATGTTTTTCCTAAATACTAACAGTAACGACAACGATTTTAATTTAAATTCTCAAATAGAACGGTTTTGGAAAATCGAGGAAGTTTCTCAGATCCCGGAGAAGTCTTGGACTTCGGAAGAACGCGAATGCGAACAACATTTTGTTAATACTTTTTCTAGAAATGAACAAGGTAGATTTGTCCTCAAACTACCATTAAAGGGTAATTTTCTAAATCTCGGTGATTCAGAAAACCGCGCGTTAAATCGATTATACTCAATGGAACAAAGATTGTCCAAAAACGAAAATTTAAAAATTCAATACAACAACTTTATGCACGAATACGAAATTCTCGATCACATGAGACAAATTTCGCGAGATCAAAAATCATTAACTCCGATCTATTACTTACCCCATCACAGCGTCATTAAAATAGATAGCGTCACAACTAAGTTAAGAGTGGTATTTGACGCTAGCGCCAAAACTTCATCAAATTTGTCACTTAATGATGTCTTAATAGACGGTCCAACCTTACAAAACGACCTTTTTTCCATTTTGTTAAGGTTTCGTAAGCACAAGGTGGTCTTTGTTGGCGATTTAACAAAAATGTACCGTCAGATATTAATACATCCCGAACATCAAAACTTGCAAAGGATACTTTGGCGCGATAACCCTCAAGATGTGGTAAAATATTATAATTTACAAACTTTGACTTATGGCGAAAAACCAGCATCATTTTTAGCAACACGGTGCCTTAAGCAAATCGCGATCGAAAATATCGACAAATACCCCACTGAATGCGACATAATTAACAAGGACATGTATATGGATGATGTTCTAACAGGTGCTCCGGATAGCGCCACCCTATCGAAAATTCGCGAAAACCTATCTTATCTTTTGTCAAATTATGGATTTGAAATACGAAAATATCAATCGAACGATACAAATTTTTTAAATGAAATATCATCGACTTCCGAAACGCAGTACATGATCACGGATGACTCAGCTACTAAAACGTTAGGCGTTTGTTGGATTCCTTCTTTAGATGTTTTTCGATATAAAGGTCAATATTTTCACTTTAACCCCGATAAGGCTACTAAAAGGACAATTCTTTCCTTTATCGCAAAATTATTTGATCCCCTTTCTCTTTTGGGTCCTATTTTAATACGCTCAAAACTTCTCATGCAAAAATTGTGGCAGCTCCAGCTCGAGTGGGACGAGCCAATTTCTGCAGATCTTTATACTCAATGGCTTAATTTTCAAGCTGATTTGTCAGATATTCAATCTTTACAGATACCTAGAGTTATTTTGGTCACCAAGCCGCGTAATATACAGATCCATGCTTTCTCTGATTCAAGCGAAAAATCGTATGGATGCACGATATATATACGTACTATGGATGAGCAAGGTCACATCCAATGTCATTTACTTTGTGCAAAATCTCGTGTAGCACCGCTGAAGTCAATTTCTCTTCCTCGTTTAGAGCTCTGTGGAGCGTTATTAATGTCGCGACTTTTATCGAAATGTTTATCGATTCTAGATTTACCTATTAATGATACATTTCTCTGGACAGATTCTACTATAGTTCTGTCATGGATAGCAGGTGAACCCCGAATGTGGAAAACCTTTGTTAGTAATAGAGTTTCAGAAATCCAATCACTTACAACAGTAAAAAATTGGAATTACATAGCTTCGTCTCTTAACCCCGCAGATATTATTTCTCGTGGCTGTACTTTACACGATTTAAAACATTCAATTTTATGGTGGCACGGACCTGATTTTCTTCAAAAATCTGAGGCAAGCTGGCCTACCGACTGTAATATTGTTAACTTTGCAAGAAGCTCGGATAAGACTCCGGAGTTTAAACCCGAAACAGTAACGTTTTTAACTATCAATGATAAAGTGCTTGATATATTTCAAAAATATTCTACTTATAATAAGTTAATTCGCGTGTTTGGTTATTGCTTAAGATTTATTAATAACGTAAAATTAAATAAAGGGAATCGAGTGTGCTCTAGTTCTCTAACTCCTTCCGAGATTAATAATAGTATCGAGTCGCTTTCTAAAATTGTACAATCAACCGCGTTTTCCTCTGATTTGAGATCACTTCAAGAATCTGGTTCCGTCAATCCTAAGAGCAATTTAAGATCGTTATCTCCATTTCTTCAAAATGGTTTGATTCGAGTAGGTGGTAGGCTTGAAAATGCTCATATTTCTTATAACTCAAAACACCCAATTATTCTCCCACAGTCGCATCCTTTTTCACGCCTGATTATTGAACACGAGCATGCACGCAGTCTCCATGCTAGTGCACAAACTACTCTATCCTTTATAAGACAAACGTTTTGGCCTTTAAATGGCAAAAATTCAGTCAAGAAATGCATACGAAATTGCATCACATGCTTTAAAGCAAAACCAGAAGTTTTAACTGCCAAAATGGGTCAACTACCGGCTCCGCGAGTGATTCCCACTTCCCCGTTTCTTACGTCATCGGTAGATCTTGCTGGACCGTATGCATTGAAAGACGGAAAATTAAAAAATCGTAAAATTATTAAATCCTACATTTGCGTCTTTGTTTGTATGTCTACAAAGGCTGTACACCTAGAGCTCATTTCTGACTTAACAAGTGACGGTTTTTTGAATGTACTTAAAAGGTTTGTTTCTAGGCAAGGTTTATGCACACATTTATATTGTGATAACGCTACAAACTTTGTAGGCGCAAATAACGAGCTGTTAGCTATTCAGAAACTAACTAATGATAATGTCGTACGAAGTTATTTAAATAATAATCAAATCAAATTTCATTTTATTCCTCCTCGATCGCCCAACTTTGGTGGGCTTTGGGAGGCCGCGGTGAAGTCTACGAAACACCACCTTAAACGTGTCTTAAATCAAAGGTATTTAACTTATGAAGAGTTTTATTCTATATTAACTCAAGTGGAAGCAGTCCTAAATTCCCGTCCTATTACCCCGTTGTCCAACGATCCTCTCGATTTAGAAGCCCTGACCCCAGGACATTTCCTCATCGGTCGAGTCTTGACTGCTATTCCACAAAGGAATTTGATTGATGTAAAATCTAATTACATCAGAAGATATCACCTTACTCAACAAATAGTCCAACATTTTTGGTCAAGGTGGACCAAAGAATACCTGCACTTATTGCAACAACGAATAAAATGGCAATCTGGTAATTCCCCACTTGATGTTGGAACAATGGTTTTAGTTAAGGAAGAAAACCTGCCACCCCTCTGTTGGCCACTCGGCAGAATCGTCGAAATACATCCTGGTTCGGACTCAATAGTGCGTGTGGTGAGTGTGTTGACTAAGAGTGGTATTTTTAAACGCGCAATTAGCAAAATCTGCGCTCTACCTATGAATGTGGAAGTTTAATTCACATATGACTATTAATACCGATTTTGATTGATAATTTGTTTTTCTAAGATTTACAAACTATTTGTATATTTGTTTCTTGTTGTTGAAAGCCGAACCTTTCAAGGGCGGCGGAATGTTTAGTTTTTAGTATTACTTTGATGTTTCTCGTTTTTATAATTTTGAATTTTTTATGCTAGCGGCAACCTCGCATTTTTAGAACGGCCTGCGCGCCACGACTGGTTCCGATAACTTGATCGAGAAGAGTCGATCTGTGTCTTTGTCTTATGTACCTTTGTAACGAGTAGTTGCTTGCTGTTTTGTAACACGATAAAATAAATAAATTATATATTATAAACTAAAAACAGTGGTGTTGTTTTCCAATCGAATAATTCACGAAACTCGAAGTTCATGTTCGAACAAATTCAATAGAGAAGATGACGGACAAATGAACACAACCTGTCCAAGAAAGTATGCAGCACATGAAAAACTTTATTAGTAATTAAAAAAATACCCTTGTCAATGTCTTGCACTGTCAAATAAAAATACAGGTATTTTAATATATTTCATCTTTTCATATTAAAAACGCCACAGTATTTACTAACCATTATATGAACTACAATAATCACTTCATTTTTGTATTTATTACATTATTTTAATGCAAAATTATGGCAAACTGTTTAATTTTAGAAGAACGAATATTTCATAATTTTCCTATAATTTAATAATAAACTTTTGGACAGATTCTTAGTTTTTTATTGTTTTCAACAAAGCACAAAATTATTTGAGAAATTGTAAAGTTTTTCATTTTTGTTGCATTAATATGTCCAAATGAATTAAATTAGTCTATTTCACGACGCACATGCATCCTCCAGAGAGACATCTTTATCGTTTTATTTCATGAATTGTGATTATAATTTTCTGCTTAGGATATTTACCTTATGTAGCTAATTGGTTGTCTGAGAATGTAAAATAATAGTTATTATCCTAACAAGTGCGGAAAGTTATACTTTCCCGCACGCGAACTGCCGATGCCCGAACGACGCGAAGCGGAGTCCGGGCAAGCAGTTTAAGTGCGGGAAAGTTAATTTTCGCAAGTGTTAGGATCAATACTTTATACAACTACTGCTCTGGAAGTAGAATTTGAAAGGAATATAACAAATAAATTTTTCTTTTGACACATCTGGCAATAAATTTGTTGTTGCATTTTTAGCTGATTCAACTAGTTCAGGTGGAGTTAAACATCTTGTTTAATCGACCATTATTTTAAATAGTACACTTTTTTTAATTACCTACACTTTCTTTTTGCGTTTAATACAGTTGGGTTGTGACAGTTGTGACATAAATTAAAAAGGGTTAGGACTGATCGAGTAGTCTCTCTAGTCAAATAAAAACGACAGATAGTTTAGGCGGAATCCGTGTAGTTATGTGGTCATAACCAAACATGTGCGTTTATGAAATACATATAGTCAAGTATGCGACTATTGTGTACTTCGGAGATGACATACTGCGCTCGAAAAGTCAACTTCCAGAGCAGGCGTTGTATAAATGTTTTTTACTCAACAGCTGATCCTTTAGGCAAACACACGATGGTAGATTTTTTCCAGGAGAAGTATGATATTGCTATTGAATTAGAATTTACAAATGTTTCAAATAAGAATTATATTATATTCATGACTTATTTATCTGCGGCATCAAAACCAGCGCGAGCCATGGCTGAATATTATGTCTATTGAAGGCCAAAAAAGGCGCTATGATTATTGACATATACCGTACATGCGCGCTGAGAGGAGCCCAGAGTGGCATTTAGGATCTCGTCAAAAACGTGCATCAGTGTGTGAGTTAAACATTTCTCTTTCTCTGTAATGAGACTTCCATCTTGCTTCTATCTTTTTCTTTTTACTCAGTTGTTTACGCGACGTTGTCAAATCTATATTCGAATGAATAGCTGATGATAGACGAGTTAAAAACAAAATTAAACTTTAAATATTTTAATAATTATATCAGTAATGTATTATTATTAAATCGTTTTAATGTTTTGCAATAATCCAAGTTTCTTGTATATAGTTTTTTATTCGTTAAAGTTGGGGGGTTAATATTTGAAAAAAATAATTAAAGTCTCGATAAAAGTTTGTCGGCCATAAGAGCCCCGTGTATAAGGAGATAAAATGTGTGATGTTTAAAATTTAATTTCTAAGTAACTAAACGGTGAATCTTTTTAAAATTTTCGGATTAGTGAAATGGTGTATTTATTTATACGTATAGTTAATTTCAAAGTTCAAAGTTTAAATTTTTTTACATTAGATTCGCTCGAATCTTCTTAAAAAGAGTAGCTCTGTTGTTGCGTTGTTGTATTTTTGTTAAATAAACGTTTTTACTAATATTCCAAACATTCTTTTCTTTTTTACCCACCAAGTTATATGAACATTTACAATTTTTTATAGCTCTCTTAAGAAGCCTTTCCACTACTAAAATTCAATAAAAATGAAGAAACAATGTAGCTAACGCCGTTTTAGAAGTCTCTACTTTAAAATTTGTAAAACTATATAACTTTTATTTTGCAATTTTAGAAAGTACCTATGTAAACAAGAATATTTTAAATGACATTAACGAAAAATTGTTTGTATACTTTCTATCTGTATCTGTCATGTATTTTAATCAGATTTTAATATATTTAATAGAATGGGGGGTAGAAGGAAGGAGAACCGTCTTTTATGGGGGACACATTGATATGAATTTAGCGATTTTAAAGAGAGTGAAGTGTGCTGGGTTAAAAAATTTAATTTAAATTTATAGTAAAATATCAGCTATGTACGAAGTCATATGTAGTTAAGTAAAAATAACCTACAAAACTCTTAAAATAACGTCTATGGTCCATTTCATCGTTTTTGGCCGATTTGATATTAGAAACCACTGAAATAAGATTAAAATGTCATCCAAGTTACCAATGGCGGAGAGTTTTTTTTTTTTTCTAAATTAGGTCGTAAGTTTCTGAAACTATCACTGTGGTTTGACATCTACAAAAATATGACATTAATAATTATTAAATTCAACCCTTCAACAACGAGCCGTACATGACGCTTACTAGGAATGTGAATTAAGTCAAGACTTCCGTATTGAATACTTTTTATCTCCGGTGAAACAAGATGCAGTTACGTAAGTGTTGTATTAAAAAACAAACGTCCTCATTTAAATTTTTAACTTGCCTGTATCTGAGAGAGATGTAACTCTAAATTTACTTCGAGTATGATTTCTGTCATCGGCCAAAATCCGTGAAATGGACTATATAATGATTAATAGCGCTGTTTTTAAAATCTTTCTACTTGCATCTATGGCGCCACCTTAAATTGTTCCCTTTCGATGGACACTCTTTAATAAAATTAGATGGTTCCCCTTTCTTATACACTTCATATTCAATAGTTTAAAAATTCTAGTGTGACATAAAAAGCGAATTGAATCTAAATTAGTCAAAAGATCATGACCAATAATTATGTAAAAAACCTGTGAACTTACTTATATACTAAACCATTACATCTGTTTATTTTTGATTTTAGTTCAAGAAGAGCCCTACAAAAGTAGTATGTTTGAGAGAGAACCGAAATTCGAATACGAAAACTCGCAACAATTTCTAACAATAGATAACTCTTCAATAAATTCTTTAACTAATAAAAGTGAAATGTTAATTAGCAGTGAAAATGATATTTCAAGTCAAACTAATCTTGAATTTGACATTAAAAAAGAAGAATTACACACCATTTGCGATTTACCGGATTTTAAAATGGAACTTCAAGATATTGATGAAGAATTACATTCAGAGCGAAGCATCGAAAGATATTCCAGGCAACAGAGTCCAAGTTGTAAGAAGCGTAAGTATCAATATCATAATTTTGAAAAATCGAGATATCGATATATTTCGAAAACCAGAAATGGTATCAAAATGCGGTTTTCGGTTTTAAAATCAAAATTTTCTGTTTATGCAAAAACTGTTTTGAAATTTTAAAAAATCTCAATAAATAAGAAAATTTTCATCATTTTGAAAAATTGAGATATCGATATATTTCGAGAAACAAAAATGATGTCAAAATGCGGTTTTTGGTTTTTAAATCGAAATTTTCTGTAGATACAAAAACTGTTTTGAAGAATCTCAAAAAATGAGTAAAAAACACATCATACTTTTTTAAAAAAATTTCAACTGATACAAAAATTGTTTTAAAATTTTAATAAATCTCAAAAATTAAGTGAATTATCACAATTTTGCTATTTCCACAATTTTAAAGACCGAGATATCGATGCATTTCGAAAACCAGTAATGAAATCAAAATGCGGTTTTCGGTTTTTAAATCAAAATTTTCTGTTGATACAAAAACTGTTTTGCAATTTTGGAAAATCTCAAAAAATTACTAAATTTTCACAATTTTAAAAAATAGATATTTAGATTTTGAATATCTCGAAAAACAAAAATCAAAATGCGTTTTTTGGATTTAATTTGAAATTTAATATTTAATCAAAATCCTTTTTCAAATTTTAAAAAATCTTAAAAAATAAATATCTTAAAATTTCAATTTTAGGAACTTATCAATAAGAAAGATATCGATATCTCAAAAACTAAAAAGATATCAAAATGGGTTTATTCCATTTAATTACAAACTTAATCCACATTTGAAATACTGTAAATTGACAAAAAAAGAACAGCTAATATACAGCGATTTTTCAAATAAAAACACTTTTTTCCAATCTGTGATATCTCGAAAACCAAAATAGTGTAACGGGATAACCGTAAAGGAAGGGACCTTAATTTGAAAGATTGTTATTGACAGTTGATTTTTAGAAACTTCTAAAAATATAATGTTTCTGGAAAATTCTAATCACACTGACTAGATTAAATAATGTTTCTAGAAAGTTCCAGAATGTTCATTTGTAGTAGATAAGGGGATGTTTGGGCAGTTAAAGTCAGTTCAAGTTCAAATAGTTTATTGTATTGTCAAGCAGTTTAAACGTTATCCAGCAGAGTTCTGTGTATCTTAACAATTTTGTAAATAAAAACTGTGTTAAAGTCCCCATAAGTGTTCCAAATTGGTGTCAGGTGTGGGGTGAAGATACGAGAATGCCTGGAAAAAAGATAAATGAACTATTGGTGGCTGAGCTCAGAAGAGTGCTCGAAAAATTAGAGTTGGAAACTACTGGGAACAAATCTGTATTGTTGAGAAGGCTCCGTGAATACTACCTAGATAACAATATGGACCCTGACGTTGTGGAGTTCGATGACAAGGTTCAAAAAGCAATTTCCCGGCTGCAAGAGGAGCTATCAGAACAAATGACGAGCCAACAAGAAGAACAAACTCAACAACTTTCCCGACTTCAAGAAGAATAAACTCAACAACTTTCCCAGTTGTCCAGTCAGATAAGCAGCCAGCGCGAAGATATGTCCCAGCTGTCGCAACGAATGACGAACCAACAAGAGGAGCTATCCAGTCAGATGAAGAGCCAGCAAGAGGAGCTATCCAGTCAGATGAAGAGCCAGCGTGAAGATATGTCCCAGCTGTCACAACGAATGACGAACCAACAAGAGGTGCTATCCAGTCAGATGAAGAGCCAACAAGAGGAGCTATCACAACGGATGTCTACCCTATCAGATGAGTTATCCAGTTCGTTCTCCCAGCAAATATCACATCTTTGTGACGAGCAAAATCAGCAAGTAGCCAACTTGAATCAGCAAATAGACAACTTAAATCAGCAAGTGGACAACATGAATCAGCAAGTGACCAACATACGAGACGAGCAAAATCAGCAAGTTGCCAACTTGTGAGACGAGATCAACCGACAAATGCAGTCCGAAATAAGGAAGCTTCAACAAGAACAAGAAGCTGGTCGTCGAAACCAGCCCATCCACCACGGCGACGGAGATGCAGAAAGGATGGAGACCTTCCACGTAGACATCGACCGACGAGGAAACGGGGAGGCGACCCAAGTACGAACTACGATGAGACCCCCAACCTTCGACGGGAAGACTTCCTGGCTAAATTACCTGAAACAAATCGACGCAGCGGCCAGAGCGAATGGATGGTCATCCCAGGAGAAGGCATTGTCCCTAACCGTAGCTCTGCGAGGCGAGGCTTTAGACGTCTTGCAATCATTGACACCGGATGAATCTGACAACTTCGATTTATTGGTGAATCGTCTAGAGATGCGTTATGGTCAAACTCATCTACAACCGGTGTACCGAATGCAGTTAAAGAGCCGAAAGCAGAAAAATGGAGAGACTATCCAGGAATTTGAAGCGGAAGTAGCAAGAATGGTACGACTTGCGTATTCAAATGCATCGGAGGATTTCCTGGAGTGCCTGGCAGTCCAAACCTTCACCGATGGTCTTCGAGACGTCGAGTTGCAGCGGGCTGTACGGTTGGCGAGGCCGAAGTCTCTTGTGGACGCCTTGACCATTGCCCTGGAGTTTGAGGCGGCGACGGAGGCCTCACGTGGAGTTGCTCGACTAAGGGAAATCGCCGGTAACTACGACCATGCCGTTCATTCCGTTAGCGACGTCGAAGCGGTAGTAGAGAGGTTAATGAAGTATTCTCCAAAAAGAAGGCGCCCAGTGAGATGCTGGAACTGCGGAGAATTAGGCCTTATAAGAAATACTTGCCCCCAAAAAGAAAAATCTCCTGCTGAAGTACCCCAGCAGCAGGAAAACTAGAACGGGTCGACTCCTGGAGGGCGAAATCGACCCCAAACATTCCCGAAGCCCCTCACACCATTAAATTGGCAACTCTGCATCATCACGTGGACAGCTTATATGTAGATGGCCTCATTGATGGGAAGAACTTTAGCATGCTGGTAGACACTGGAGCTACGAAAACTATCGTTCGACCATCCATCATTCTGCGAAAGAAGATGTGGCCTACCAGTTGGAGACTGCGAACCGCTACCGGAGAATCTGCTAGAGTCTACGGTGAGATACAAGCGACGCTATAGTTTGGTTCAACCTCTCTTAATCACTCGGTGCTGGTGGCTGAAGTTGATGAAGATGTTGTTCTCGGTATGGACGTTATGCTCCACTGTGGTTTTCATTTGGATCTTCGCCGACGTATCCTTCGAACTGATAATGAGGAATAATTCCTGCACCGGAAACAAGTTGACAATGCCTCGATTAAGCTAATCGATGATATCGAACTTCCGGCGAGCTGCGAATGTGTCGTAACAGCGCGGTTGGATGGACTGGAGCCAGATGGTGCCCCAGCCATGATAGAGCCGCAGAACCATGACCATGAATTGGGAAAAGGACTTCTTGTGCGTAAGACTCTTGTAAGATCCTCCAAAGAGGTACCCATCCGAGTTATCAACTTGAACGATCATCCTGTTCTTTTCCGAAAAAATACGGAAATGAGAAGTTTTGAACCAGTAACGGCCATAATTCACAAGGTAAACCTTACGGAAACAGATGAGACCAACGGAATTGAACAATTCATGACAAAATTAGATCCCTCTTTGTCAAAATTAGAAAAGAAACAGGTAAGAGATATACTTTACCGTTATAAACCAGTATTTGGTTCTAAAACTAAACTGGGAAGAACTGATGTTGTACAACATAGAATTGACACTGGTGATGCACGTCCGATTCGACAGGTACCCCGAAGGATGCCTCAAGTTAAGAAGGAAGAAGCAGACAGAGCCCTTAAAGAAATGATTCAAAATGGCATAGTCGAACCATCCAGTAGTCCGTGGGCTTCTCCTGTGGTATTAGTGAGAAAGAAAGACGGATCAATGCGGTTTTGTGTCGACTATCGAAAGCTAAATGATGTCACTAAGAAGGACAGTTATCCTCTGCCAAGGATTGATGGTGCCCTCGACGCTTTGGCAGGTTCTACTTTGTTTTCTACCTTGGACCTTAAAAGCGGATACTGGCAAGTTAAAATGAATCCTGCAGACAAAGAAAAGACTGCCTTTACCAGTGGATCAGGGTTGTGGCAATTCACGGTCCTTTCGTTTGGCCTCTGTAATGCTCGCAATGGTATTAATATTTATAAAATCAAATTGTTTTAAGTCTATATATCATACGAAACTGTCTCTAACATCATTAGTTTATTAACATTTTCTTTTTTTGCTTTTCCATTAATGGATATTAGCGATCATATGGGTCAACTCATGTTTCTGATGGCGTTAAATAAATCTCCTATTGTTCTTAGCCGTGTTCATTCTTTCAGATTTCTTTTTACAAACTCCTTTTTTCCCTTCAATTATCAGATATAATATTTGATATCTTTCGTTTTTATTACGTGGTCTAAAAATGCTGCTTTCCTGCGCTTAATGAGATTAGTAATTTGCGATTTCATACATTACATTTGTTTATTTTTGATTTTAGTTCAAGAAGAGCCCTACAAAAGTAGTATATTTAAGAATGAACCGAAATTCGAATACGAAAATTTGCAACAATTCGTAACAGTGAATAATTCTACTAAAAGTGAAATGTTAAGCAGTGAAAATGATAAAAGTGAAATAGATATTTCAAGTCAAACTACTCTTGACAGGAATCTTGAATTTGAGTGTAAAACGGAACTATTGCACTCTATTTGCGATTTACCAGATTTTAAAATGGAATTTCAAGATTTTGATAAAGAATTACGTTCGGAGCGACACATCAAAAGATATTCCAGGAAACAGGATCCAAGTTGTAAAAAACGTAAGTCTTTGTGTAATTAACATCCTCATAAAAAAGTATAATTATCAAGCCGTTAGACTGATATAGAAAATTAATGTACCTCGAAGACTTATCAGCAACTTCTGACTTTTCAGAATATATTGGGTCTAACATGTTATTCATTTTTTTTTGCAATATTTCATGAGTTTTCTTAACGATGTTTAGTAATTCGCGATCTCTGTTAATTGTTCGTAGTATTTCCTCGTTTGTTTTTTCAGCTGTCCATAGGACTTTTAGTATTTGCCTGTATATCCACAGTTCGAATGCTTCGAGTCAGTTTATGGAGTTTATTTTTAATGTCCAGCCCTCCATTCCATAGAGCAACACTGACCACATTTTGCAAATCAGATTTGTAGGATGAGGTCAAATTCGGTATTGGTAAAAACTCTTTTGAATTTCTTGACAGTACTTCTGGCCATCTCTATTCAAAATTGATTTCCGATTCGGAAGAACGATAAATCAGAGAAAGAAAGATTCGGGGGGATGATAAGGATGATAACACAGGCACACAAAAAAAAGTTGTTTGTATATCCGACTCCACCTACTGGTATGTATTTCGACCCTTTGAAGTCGGACGTTTTTGAAGATTGGTTCCAAACTACTTTCGCTTTTGGATCCTAAATTGGTATCTATTACGATTTCTTGTACCGGATAATCAATTTCCCGATTTTTCTCACTCATTTTTACATACTTGGAATGCTTTTAAAAACAAGTGTTAATAAAGAACTAATCTGATTGCGTCGATGTTGCCCCTTGATGTTACATGCATAGTTGATAAAATCCTATGAAATTGTTGCATGTTTATTTAAAGCGTATTTTTTAAATCCTATATTACTTACCGTTTTACTTTTGTTTTTAATTTTTTTAGACTCTTTTCCATTTTACTTTTTTTGTTTGTTACCAATTTTTACCCATTTGGAACTATTTTGTTTTCAATCTATTTTTGTTTCTTTTTTCAATAAAATCAATAAAAAAAATTTTACTTTTACAAATTTTTTATTTTGGTTACTAAATTTTGCAATTTTATTCTTGTTTTTTTTTCCTATTTATTCGTACATTCTATTATTACCTTTTTTTTTCGTAATTTTTCCAAATCTATTGTTTTTCCCATTTTTGTTGTTTTTTTCGATTATATTGACACAGTTCTTTTATACTTCTTTATTTTTTTGATTTTGTACATTCCTGACAAAGACAAGTTCAAATAAGCTTTTTAATCAACAGTTGCACAGTTACAACAGCAAGGAGGAAAATGCTTGATCTTGAAACTAACGCTAAATTCGTAGTGATGTTGCAACTTTCGATGTAATACTGCTCTGAACTGTTCTAATTTATAGCAAACAACAGTATTGATAACTGCCTTTCCAAATTGCTTCAGTTTGTTCACGAACACCTCTACAACACTTTAACCTTTGTTCCCAAAAACGATAATCCTCCAATCTTACCGCAGAGGTTTTTTGGCTTTACTATCTAGGAACGCCCAGGCGTTAGCCATAATCTTAGAGATTGTAAGGCTGTGATGATGATCTAGGAAAGTTGATCATACACGTTGGTAAAACGGCGATTTTACGAAAAACTGAAAGAAATTGTTGATCCTTATGAGAAACATCCAAAGAAATTTGCGTCTGTTAGAACAGAATAGGTCACTCTGGATAAATATAACTTGTTAGTGTTTAAATAAATTTCTTTATTAAAAAAATCCAATAATTATTTCGTGCAAAAATTTTAGGACATACGTCTCCGTATTTTCTTTTATTACTGCTAATTGTACCATTATTACCAATAATGTGAGCTTATTTTTTTCAGGTTTTCTATCTATGGCAAAAAAATGTCGACGTCACTTTGGAAAATTCTATGGGACATGTTCCTCTTGTGGAAAATTTTTCTATGATCAATTGCTATTTTTAAACCATTTTTATATTTACCACGTTTTCGTTAATTCTAAGAAATCGGTTAAATTAAGAAGCACTAATTCTGCCACAAAACATATTAACCTTTGTAATTTAAATAAACAGATGCGGGCGCACAGTTTCACACAACAAACTGATTTAAAAAAACATATTAAAGCTCAAACTGGCAAAAAACCTTTTAAATGTAAGATTTGTTCGATATGTTTCGCACGGTTTGGTAAATTAAAAAGTCATATTATAACTCACACTGGCGAGAAATCTTTTAAATGTAAAATTTGTTTAAAATGTTTCACACAATCCAGTAATTTAAAAACTCATATTAGAATTCACACTGATGAGAAACCTTTTAAATGCAAAATATGTTCGAAATGTTTCACAACATCCAGTTACTTAAAAACTCATAATAGAACTCACACTGGCGAGAAACCTTTTAAATGTAAAATTTGTTCGAAATGTTTCACAACATCTAGAGACTTAAAAAATCATAATAGAACTCACACTGACGAGAAACTTTTTAAATGTTAAATTTGTTCGAAATGTTTCACACATTCCAGTACTTTAAAATCTCATATTAAAACTCACACTAAAGACAAACCTTTTAAATGTAATATTTGTTCGAAATGTTTCACTCAGTCCAGTTCTTTAAAATCTCATATTAAAACTCACACTGGCGAGAAACCTTTTACATGCAAAATATGTTCGAAATGTTTCTCAACATCCAGTTATAGTTTAACTAATATTAATGTGAAAACATAACCACGCCCTTTAACCCCAACAAAGGAACCGTCTTTCGAATCTAGGTTGTCAGATATATTTGCGAATATTCCTAAGTTTATATATTTTGAAAATTTTCTCTCTACTTTACTATTCAATTGTTCGTCAATGACTCTTAGAAAGATAATATAAAAATATTCTTACAAAATATATACTTAAATTAATTAACTAGGTTCTTCATATTTAAACAGTTTTCACTTCTAATGATATCAATTTTGTATATATTACTTATACTTAAAGATTTTTTTTAAGAAAAGGCAACATTGTGTATATAGTTTGCAAATTCAAAGTCGGTTCGTAGCCCTTTGATATTAATGCAAAGTAATGCCGACGGCTCTTACTAAGCGTGGTGCTAGATCTAACGAAACATCAAAGAGGAAAATGCGTGCGTTAAATAGCGCGCATAGTATTGTTCCCCATTACAGCTCACAGTAGCGTTAGTGATTTTTATTGATTTTTTA
This sequence comes from Altica lythri, assembly GCA_964028335.1. Lineage (NCBI taxonomy): Eukaryota > Metazoa > Arthropoda > Insecta > Coleoptera > Chrysomelidae > Altica > Altica lythri. Next base: position 4,043,667 of record OZ034811.1, read on the forward strand.
TATTAGAAATATATTACGGTTGGGTTGATAGTACTTAATATAGTAAGAATTTCTCGTTTAAATATATAAGATAATAACTGCGCCACCTTACGGTGGCGTTATATTATTTGATTTAGAAAGGTTTTTTTTTAGACTTTATTTTTTTCGCATTTTTTCTGTTTTTAATTTTCTACTTTCTTTTAGTTTATCGTTTATTTATTTATTTATGAATCCAAATTCAACACTATCTATTGGGTTTTCTTACAATTTAGTAATTGTTATGGACAATGCGTCGTATGATAACCGCATATTAAACAAAATACCTAATAATAACACAAAAAAGAATAGAAATTTAAGATTTATGGCAATCAAAAATATCAATGTTCCTAAAAAGGTTCCAGTAAAGAAGGAATTAATAAGAATGATCAAAAGTCAGAATTTTAAAAATGCATACGTCATTGACACCATTTGTTCGTTACGAAGAAGCGTGGACATCCGATTTAAGATCACGAAATTTACTACCGGGTGTTAGCGAAAAAAAAAGAGTGTGCGTGTAACCTTTACGCGCGATTGAAGTAAAACTTGTTGACGTACGTATCGGCAATAAATATTTAATTACAATTCAATCATATATATTGCCTATATACTTTACAAAAAAAATGAGATGTTATATTTATATTATTCATTAGAAATAGGAATTTGAAAGTTATCATTATTTTTTTTATATATGAAATAATAGGTTTATGATAACTAAAATGTGAAACATAGATTTTAGTCTATAAATACCATTAATGTATTTGAAACCGTTTGAAAATTTCATAAATAAATTTCGGAAATTTAAACTCCTCCCATAGCTGAAATTATACAGTTACTTCCATCAGAATCTTCCGTTAGAATCTACCCCTAGTCGTGCCTAAAGAAGTTTTGCTTCAATAATAGGTAAACAATATTAAAAATATACACACATTACGTTTAGAATGTGTGATTTTGTAGCTGTATCTACCTTATTGTAATACATCACAACACAAGAGCCTTCGATAGTAAGATAACCATTTCATTTTGTAGCATTTTATAGCATATTCCATAAAATTTAAAATCCTGAGTTAAGTTTGTTTCCTTCACGTCTACGAAGAATCTGTTATTGGTGGTAAAAGATCAGCCATCTTGACTAGTGGTTTTATGGCCTTTATGGCTACCTAACCAAACCTAAAATAAGTATAAGAAAGTGTTAAAATATTTTGAATATTATTATTTTATGAACAAAAACGTGCAACATGCTTCTTTACTCAACGTAAAGATTCCGTATAAACAATTATTTACTATCATAATATGTATGTATGTATGTATATAAACTTACTTAATCAAATCATAATGAATGTGGCTGTCTCGTCATTTTTTCATTTTTGTCATTTTTCTTCAAATCTTTCTGGCGCTTATAATATCCCCTTTGACGTTCACAATTTCTTTTTCTTTTTAGCTCTTTAAGTCTATAAAACGAAAATAGCTAGGTATAAATAATAGGTATAAATAATTAGGTATAAATAGTGTAATTACACACCAAAAAATAAAATTTATGCATATAGAGTACCTACCTATTCACTCATTTTCAATCAATATTTTTTCATCACTTTCTTCATTAATAAATATTTATTCATATTTAATACAAACACTTTATACACAAAAAACTATTTATATAAAGCAATGTTTTTCGATTGACAAGATGATCAGCTGTCAATTCATACAATTACAGATTTAATTTTATTTAATATAGGAGGCAAAATCGCATAAGCGCCGCCAGGATTATTTTCAGGGGGTGCATCTGCATCTACACACTATTATGATCTAATATATATATAGAATGTAGAATGATTTGGACAACAACCGCGACGCCTTTAGTTTTTATTCAAACAATAATTTAATAAAAAAATTAAAAAAATATATAATTTTCTGGTAAATTCAGGTATTTTCTTTCATAGCAGGGGGGTGCAAGCGCACCCTCTTGCACCCTGCTGCCGGCGCCCATGCAAAATCGTGTCAGTATTAGGTTTTGTTTCCGGTTTCTGTTATTAGAATGACGTCACGTCCGTTAGAATAATTTTTTTACTCCTAGTCTCGCTAAAGAAGTTTTACTTCAATAACATCGCAGATTGGCTGCTTTACCCCTAATCCTAATATAAAAGGGTGAGTGTTTACCTGTGTTTATTCAATAAAATCGTAAATTATCATTCATATGATAGCTACACGTACATACCTAAATATTACGTTAAATTATGGTATTTTGTTAATATTAGATCTATCGTTTTCCTTTTATGATTAAATTCATTTTGTGTAATTAAATTTATCAGTCATAAATAAACCCGACTAAATTACTAATTTTAAGTTTTAATGGTTATAGGCCAGTAAAAATAGCATTTAACTTTGCACTAAATTTCCGATCCAAATTTCTTTTTTTATAAGGTTTCGGATAACTTACTGAGTATAAAATCACAAAATGCTGACAGATCCAGTTGACGCTAGAGGCGCTATCTTGAAAAAACGTTTTCGGCCGATATCTCGGAAACTATGCACTTTAGAGCAAAAGTCATATCGACCATTATTATAGAAAATAAAATTTTGCATCTTTTGTTTCCAGCAAACTTTTTTGTAAAACTTACTGTTTACGATTTATGGCCCATTTAATGAACCGGTTTTTCGATCGCAGCGAATAACTCTTGAAAGATTAGATTAATCAATAAAATGTATTAATCCGTTTTTAAAGATCCGTTTATTCTCTACAACTTTTGTTTTAAACTTTTTTTTCTAATGTCCATAGTTTTTGAGTTATAGGACGTTTTATGTTGGAATACCGAGCAAAAAGTTGAAAATTTCAAGATACGCATAGTACAAATTCAACAAATAAATTAAAAAAATATCCCGATTGTTTATGTAGTTAACAAATAATAGTTCAATTCTTTACCTGCAATAGTAACGAATATTTTTTTATTTTACTTAATTATATTTTGCTGCCGCGTCACCCGCCGAGCGTCGACATTTCTTCATTAAACGTCCTATAACTCAAAAAGTATGGACATTAGAAAAAAAAGTTTAAAACAAAAGTTGTAGAGAATAAACGGATCTTTAAAAATAAATAAATGCATTTTATTGATTAATCTAATATTTCAAGAGTTTTTGGCCGCGATCGAAAAACCGGTTCATTAAATGGGCCATAAATCGTAAACTGTAGGTTTTACAAAAAAGTTTACTAGAAACAAAAGATTCGAAATTTTATTTTCTATAATAATGGTCTGTATGACTTTTGCTCTAAAGTGCTTAGTTTCCAAGATATTTGCCAAAAACGTTTTTTCAAGATAACGCCTCTAGCGTCACCTGGATCTGTCAGCATTTTGTGATTTTATGCTCAGTAAGTGATCCCAAATCTTATAAAAACAAAATTTTGAATCGGAAATTTAGTGCAAAGTTGACCCTTAAAAACGGCTATTTTTACTGGCGTATTATTATTAATTTTTATATATACTGTTGTAAATAATTTTGAAATCAGATGCAGTGTTTTTTTTTTGTGTGATATGATTAACCTGTTTTAACTATAATTTAATCTATAAATTTTGTATTTAAATATATTTCATTGTGTTCCTTCATTTTTATATCGCATTTTTTTTTTGTAAATTGGATTTCTAAATTGTAAATTGTATAATGACACACGTGCATCTGTTATAATTGATTCATTTACATATTAATTTCATTAATAATTCTGTTATCGTTTACTATGTTTGGTATACCTTCAGATTGTGTTATCAGTAATTTAATCTTTAAAATTGCTTTTTTTTCTTCTTTTTATTAAGCAGAGTCGGTACTTGTAACTTTAATATATTTTCTTTCTTAAATAATTTAGTGTGTAATTTAATCTTTTGTAATAAGTAGAGTCAACATTTGTAAATTTAACGTTTCTTTCTTAAATAATTTAACTTTGGAATTTTTGGCTAATTCGCTTTTTCGACTAGGGTTTTTGGACCTGGCGAACATTTGTTTTTTGGACCTGGCGAGTAATTGTTTTTTGTCCTGGCTGAAATATTTTTAGACCTGGCGGCTGAAATTATTTTTTTTTTTTGGTCCTGGCAGATAAATTGTGAGATCCGCTCACTACTGAGGACTCAACATCGAGCCTCACCATCCACCGAGCAGCAGGCTATTAACGAAAGCCACATTTCAGATCTGCGGATATACAGATAAGCCAAAAACCTAATTTTAAGTTAAGGCATTGTAAAGAGTTGGCCTAACCTTTTTTTTAATATTGTTTATTTCATAGGTTTTATTAATTTTGAACCTTTATTATTGCGCTGGGTGATCACTCAATATTATTTGCTGATATTATTATTAATAATTTTCTTGTTTGATTATATATTTTTTTTATATATCTTGTAAATTACTCTGTTGGGTTTATTTTCATTAATATAATTGATAGATCTAACTTTGTGTCTTACTCAGATCATCACCCACTCACCATATTTGTGATTCAATTAATTTTTTTTTCTTTTTAATTAAGATTCTTAAATTCATTATTTATCTCCAGTAAGATAGGTCAGTGCCTGGAACATCAGGGGTTTCCGATTTGAACCGTTAAAATCGGTGGCGCGACTCACACTTTTGTACATTCCCTCTACGGCTGAGCTGGGCACAAATTTGCCAGTAGAGAAACCACTTACCCATCTTAACTGGAGTTGGAGATTTCAATTTAAACCATAAGTTTAATTTTTCAAAATTTGATTTTTATTTTTACTAAAAGTACGTGGCAGGCTCGTCATTCGTTGGGACAGCTGGGACATGTCTTTGCGCTGGCTTTTAATCTGACTGGATAGCTCCTCTTGCAGCCAGGAAAGTTGTTGAGTTAGTTCAGAATTTGCTTTTTGAACTGGGTCTTCGAACTCCACAGCGTCAGGGTCCAAATTATTATTTACGTAGTACTCACGGAGGCTTCTCAACAATACGGATTTGCTTCTACTCTAATTCTTCAAGCTCTCTTTTGAGCTTAGCCACCAATAGTTCATTTATCTTTTTTCCAGGGATTCTTGTATCTTCACCCCACACCTGACACCAATTTGAAACACGTATGGGGGCTTTTTACACAATTTATTTACAAAATTGTTAAGATACACTGAACTCTGCTGGATAACGTCTAACTACTTGACAATACAATGAACTCTTGTGAACACTTGACTTGAACTGACGTTAACTGCCCATGCATCCCCTTATATACAACATTATTTAATCTAGTCAGTGTGTTTAGAAGTTTCTAGAATTTTCTAGAAACATTATTTAAAATGGTCAGTTGATATTTTTACAAACTTCTAAAAATCAACTATCAACAACAATCTTTCAAATTAAGGTCCCTTCCTTTACGGTTATCCCGTTACAATATAAATAAATTCACAGGTTTTTTACATAATTATTGGTCATGATATTTTGACAAATTTAGCTTTAATTTGCTTTTATGTCACACTAAAATTTTTAAACTATTGAATATGAAGTGTATAAGAAAGGGGAACCATCTAATTTTATTAAAGAGTGTCCATCGAAAGGGAACAATTCAAGGTGGCGCCATAGTTGCAAGTACATAGAAAGATTTTAAAAACAGCGCTATTAATAATTATAGACGTTATTTTAAGAGTTTTGTAGGTTATATTTACTTAACTACATATGACTTAGTACAAAGCTGATATTTTACTATAAATTTAAATTAATTTTTTTAACCCAGCACACTTTACTGTAAATAGCTAAATTCATATCCACTTGTCCCCCATACAAGACAGTTCTCCTCCCTTATACCCCCTTCCATTCTATTAAATATCATATTACAATACATGACAGATACAGATAGAAAGTATACACAAACAATTTTTCGTTAATGTCATTTAAAATATTCTTGTTTTTACACTTTTTTTCTCAATATATTGTCTACTAAAAATCCATTGTTTCGGTCTCCTAAACGAATAAAAATATAATATTCCACCGCGCACAACACTTTTTTTAAATTAATTAATACATATCTACTTGAAACTTCTTGTATAGCTTTCTATTGACGAGTCCAACAAAGTTTGAAATTATCTTAATTTAAAACTGCTGCTTTTCGAGCTAGAAATAAACGTAATATTTAAGCTGTCGGACAGCAAAAACGCAGCAATAAATTTGTCGGACAATGTGAGCATTTGATTTAATACTTAATTATAAACAAATTGTGTAAAAATGAATTATATATATTAAAAAACGTAACCTGGTAAATTTCGCAGTTTCGAGGCTACGTTTTTAAATATATATATAATATATAAATATAATTCATTTTTACACAATTTGTTTATAATTAAGTATCACATTGTCCGACAAATTTATTGCTGTGTTTTTGTTGTCCGACTGCTTTAATATTTCGTTTATTTCTAGCTCAAAAAAGCAGCAGTTTTAAATTTAGATAATTTCAAACTTTGTTGGACTCGTCAATAGGAAGCTATACACAAAGTTTCAAGTATGTATTAATCATTTCAAAAAAAGTGTTCTCCGCGGTGGATTATAAGACAGGGCACAAAAAAATGACTTAGGATTTGATGTTTCAAGTGACGATTAGACAAAATCTCCATCTCAAATTTAAAAAAAAAAACATGAGAGATATCTCAACTAATCGTATATTGTAACAAGAATCAAATAATTAGTTCCAAAAATGCGCGCCGGTGTCGCCCCAAGTGGACCGCTACCCTTCGATGTTGGCCTGCACGGGACTGCCAGCTTCTCGACTCCCACCTTATCCCGATCGAGTCACCCCGACGGCCACCGACTACCTACTTTCCGTATAAAAAGGGCTGTATTTCCCTAAAAAGTTAAGACAGCTTCTGCTTCTAGACCGCTAGGACCAAACACTTCAAATAGCATCCAGTCTGCTAGGTCTATTGTGCGTTTACGACGACTATTATACAACTAGGTTGCTAGTTTATAATTTAGTTAAATGTAGTTTTAAGTCAGTTCCGTCTGAGCAATACTTTGCACTTTAATTGTATTATTTACCTCTAGTTACGAACCTTTAAACTTTTTTCATGTATTGTTTATGTTATTAATTAAACAGTATCTCAATAAAAGCATTTCCACATAACAAATTGGCGCCCAACAACGTAGGGCTAGAGACATAAATAAAGTGCAGTGAAAGTGCAAATAGTTAGACACCAGAATCATTCGGAAGGCAAAACTGGAAACAAGAAGCAGGAAAAAGATGGCTCAAGCTCCCGATCAACCACAGATCATCCTGACCCAGGACATGCTACAGCAACTGATCTCCAGCCTGGGGCAAACGAGGACAGCAACACCGATCGAAGACGGTAACTTTGTAGGGTGTACCGCCCGATTTGATGGCACCACCGACATAGAAGGCTTTATTTCGAATATAACCACGTACAAAGACTGTGCACGAGTAAGTGACGAAAATGCATTGAAGGGTCTTCCAATGTTATTGGAAGGAAACGCAGCGACCTGGTGGTTAGGTATTAAAACCACAACGCCTACATGGAACGCCGCCCTTATGGAATTGAGGGATACTTATGGGGTAAAACTAGAGAATTATCGTCTGTACGAAGAATTGTTCAGCACAAAACAAGAGGCCACGACTTCAGTGGATCAGTTTATTTGCGAGAAACGAGCAATCCTAGCTAAGTGTAACCCTAACCATGAAGAAAGAGTACAGATTGACATATTATTTGCAATAATTCACCCAAACATACGAAGGCACATGAGAAGATCCCAAGTTAACTCAATCAAGCAACTAATTGAGGAAACCCGGAGAATAGAGCTGACAAAAAGGGAAGAGAAAGAAAACGTCGATCCTGCCCGGAAAAGGAACGGACGTTGCATGTACTGTAATATCAAGGGTCACACGGCCGAAGTTTGTCGACGACGGGCAAAGGAGTTGTTGGATACTAAGAAGCCAGCAATCAACGGCAACACCCAATCGACACAGATCCGATGTTATGGATGCGGCACACCGGGGGTCATACGAAGGGAATGCAGCAAGTGTAAAACGGCCACGAAGCAGAACGACGCCGCCTGTGCAATCACCATCCCGACCGAAAACAAGGAAACGCAGCGGCCAGCTGTGCTAATTAGTATATTTAATGAAACGGAAGTCGCATACATCGATACTGGGGCAAGAATTACTCTGGGAAGCCGCCAGCTATTACATCGACTTCAAAAAGCTCAAGTTAAGTTGAGCGAAGCGACTCTGCCCATCGCCTTGGCCGATGGAAGGCAACGACTCGAGGACATTGTCATTGCGGAGATTCCCGTATACATCTCCCACAAAACGATAAGATGCAAGATAGTATTTCTACCCACAGCACCCACCAAGCACATATTATTAGGGGTGGACTTCTTAAAAGCCGCCCAGATTGTGCCTAATGTTGCACAAAAAGTATGGTACTTCGCCGAGCAGCCCCAACAAACTAGGCCATTCTACCAGGTACCACCATCAACCCCAACATCTACTGTGCCCATAGAGAAAGTGTATCAACCGCCGCCGATGGTATCACCAATCTGGACCCCAACTAGAGTAGATGCAAGCCAGCACAACTACCTATCGTTCATAGAAGCCTGGGACGCTTACGAGACGGAAGAGGACCAAGAGGACCTATTTCCTATGGACATTGGTTATTGGGACATCCACATCAGAGAGGATGAAGGCACACAACTAACCGCCCAGGAACGTGAAGAATACAACCAGGTACTGGAAGATAATCAAAATGTCTTCAAAGAATCACCGAGACCAGTCAAAGGTGTCGAACATCAGATCGACACAGGGTCGCACATGCCCATTTCGGTAGCTCCCTACCGGCTACCTCCCGCTCAAAGGACATGGTTGCACCAAGAAATCACCACACTCATAACCAAAAACATCATTGAAGAATGCGACAGCGCATGGACCGCTCCAGTAGTCATAGTTCCGAAACCAGATGGAACCAAACGGCTATGTATTGACTACCGACAACTCAATGCGATTACCAGTCCTGATCAATATCCCCTACCTCGAATCGACGATTTGCTACATTCTACTGGTGGAACTAGATATATGTCCACTTTAGACTTGAGAACGGGATATTGGCAGATCAGCGTAAGGGCCGAAGATCGAGATAAGACATGTTTCGTCACCCCATTCGGGACATACCGCTTTTTAAGGATGCCCTTCGGCCTTCGAAATGCTCCAGCGACCTTCCAAAGGACGATGGACAGAGTTAGAAGAAAACTGCATCATTTGCAGTTGTTAATATATTTGGATGACCTTATCCTGTTGTCAGCTACACATAAGGACCACCTACGAGGTCTAGGAGAAGTGCTGGAAACGTTAAAACAAGCAAACTTTCAGGTGCATCGCGATAAGTGCAAAATCGCCTGCACACAAGTTAAGTATTTGGGACATCTGATCCAACCTGGAGGATTCACCCCGAATCCGGAGAAAATAGACGCCATTCAGAGGATGGAGGCTCCCAAAAATGTCCGACAGGTGCTAACATTCCTACAGACATGCTCCTGGTACCGCCGTTTCATCCCTAAATTCGCCGACATCGCCAGACCCATTTCAAACCTAACCAAGAAGGATGCTCCATGGCAATGGCTCCCAGCCCAGCAGCAAGCCTTCGAGAAATTGAAGGAAGCTCTCGCCTCTCCGCCGATTCTAAGCCAAGCAGATGACTCCAAACCGTTTACCATCAAAACAGATGCCAGCAGCTATGCTTTGGGGACAGTTTTGGTCCAGGGGGAGAAGGAAGAGGAACACCCCGTCGCGTATGCAAGCCGCCTACTCACGCCCGCTGAAAGAAACTATTCAACCACTGAACGCGAAGCCCTCGCCGTTGTATGGGCCATCCAGAAGTGCAGAGGGTATATTGAAGGAGGCCAGGTTACAATCATCACCGACCACCAGCCTCTTCAATGGTTAATGTCCCTTAAGTCTCCTACCGGACGACTTAGCCGATGGGCCCTGCAACTACAGCCATATAATCTGCACCTACAGTATACACCAGGAAGAACGAATGTGGTTGCAGACACCCTATCGAGGCCAGTTATCGAGATGCCAGAAGGAGAAGAAGCCCAAGAAATAGCCGTTATTTCGATAGACTTTCCGAAATACACCGCCAGTGATATCCGCCAAGAGCAGCTCAAAGACGATGAATTAGCGAAAATCATCAACGACTTAACCAACGTCCACCATCCCGAAAATGTTGTTCGAAGGATGTCTCTACCGCTACACGAACGACGCTACAGAAGAAGCACAATTGGTAGTACCCGCTCAAGGAAGACGCCAAGTATTGAAAAAATACCATGATGCCCCTACCGCCGGCCATTATGGAAGTGAGCGAACAATTCAGAAGATCGCGTTGCATTATTATTGGCCTGGAATGCGCCGATATATTGAAGAGTATGTGAAGCACTGTCCCAAATTTCAGCGTTTCAAGGCAACCAATTTGAAACCTGCTGGCCTTCTCCAGACGCCGGTGATGCAACAACGATTTGAAGTACTCGCCATCGATTTATTTGGACCGTTACCTCGATCACCAGAAAACTACAGGTGGATCTACATCATCGAAGATACTGCACAAGATGGATCGAACTGTTCCCATTGACCGAAGCCACAGCAGTTCAATGTGCCACAACCCTAATAGACCAAATCATATTAAGATATGGAACGCCCCGCCGAATCGTCAGCGATAATGGTACACAGTTTGTAAGCCAGGTGATGCAACATGTTACATATTGCCTGGACATCCAACAGAGTCTCACACCAGTTTATCACCCAGCCGCCAATCCTGTGGAGAGAAGAAATCGCGACTTGAAACTCCAGTTGTCAATCCAAGTACAAGATTCCCATGATTCATGGCCTGATAAATTGCCAGCGATTCGATTTGCTATGAACACCGCCCGATGTCAATCAACTGGACAAACGCCCGCCTATTTAACGTTTGGACGAGAACTTGCTACACCACTCCGTGTACAGCAGGACCTTCGTCCCATTATCGAAGCCGAAAATTTTGTGGAAGAAATCACACCGAAATTACTCTTGATGAATGATGCCCTGATGAAAGCCCGTGAAATCCATGAAAAGAATCAAGATAAGCGCAAAGAAATCGCCGACCAGCATCGACGACCTCCCCCTGGATATCAACCTGGAGACATAGTATGGATAACTACACATGTATTAAGCAGCACAACTCAGAAGAGGACCGCAAAATTCGCACCGAAACGTGATGGTCCATATATTATTCTCAACGCCAAGGGACCAGTCACCTATGAAGTTGCATACACTCAGAATCCAACCACTGTGATAGGGAGTTATCACATATCAGCACTTCATCCATACCAGTAAACTGATCAGCCGCAAACTCCTATCAACCCTATCAGGAAGAGAGGACGACCATGGAAAATTGTGACAGCCCAACCACAACAATCCAGACGCCAGAGGTAGTTCTGAACCAAGGACCGGGACGTACCCATGGTTCAGAGGGGGAGAGTTTGTAACAAGAATCAAATAATTAGTTCCAAAAATGCGCGCCGGTGTCGCCCCAAGTGGACCGCTACCCTTCGATGTTGGCCTGCACGGGACCGCCAGCTTCTCGACTCCCACCTTATCCCGATCGAGTCACCCCGACGGCCACCGACTACCCGCTACTTTCCGTATAAAAAGGGCTGTATTTCCCTAAAAAGTTAAGACAGCTTTGGCTTCTAGACCGCTAGGACCAAAGACTTCAAATAGCATCTAGTCTGCTAGGTCTATTGTGCGTTTACGACGACTATTATACAACTAGGTTGCTAGTTTATAATTTAGTTAAATGTAGTCTTAAGTCAGTTCCGTCTGAGCAATACTTTGCACTTTAATTGTATTATTTACCTCTAGTTACGAACCTTTAAACTTTATTCATGTAGTGTTTATGTTATTAATTGAACAGTATCTCAATAAAAGCATTTCCACATAACAATATGCGTTAAATTTAACGACCAAAAAACGAAATAATGACTAAGCATTTATAGCTTAGTTGTTAGAGTGTTACAACAATAAAGGCAAAGGTTGTCTGTTCGAGTCCTGTTGGATGCGAAATTTTTTATTTCTTCCTAATGTCATTCAATATATTTTTGTTTGTGTACTTTCTAAAATTGCAGAATAAAGGTTATATAATTTTATAAACTTTAAAGTAGAAACTTCTAAATCGGGGTTAGTTACATTTTTCCTTTATTTTAAGTGAATTTAAATAGTTTGAAAAATCTTGTAAGACAACCAAATTTTATAATTTTGTTTCGCCGCACACATTTTTGTTGAGTGGAAAAAATTCTTGACAGAGTTATAAAAAATTGTAAGTATCTCGAACAGTAATTTTTAATTTTTTTATTCATCAGTAAAGTCTACTTCCGTATTATAGTCTTTATCGCTTTTATTATCTTCTTCCTCGTCATCATTATCTATATGAGTTTGGTCCTCAGTATCCTTCCCTCCATCATCATAACCGTTGTCATCATCATACTCATCATCTTCATCGTCCGAAGATTCGATGACGGTATCATGCTGGCAATCATTTTCTGGATCTATTGTCACGCCTGGGGGGATTGGGGAAGTGTGCCTTAGTGTTTTGGGATGAGGGGTAGCTAACTGAAGGCACTTCCCACCCAGGTCGTGGTTATCTACCCCCTGGTTAGGTATCCTGTGAAGACAGAAAATTAACCAAGGGGAAGATAAGATAAACAACAGGAAACAAACAACAAATATATTAACAAGAATGATCTTTCTTGCAATTTATTGTCGGTTCGGAATCTAGAGGAAGTATTTGACATAGAAAAGCTTGTTTTTTCATAAAAAAGTCAGTGTTGCCATAAACAGAGTTGTTCTTTTTTTTCTCATAAAAAAATTCTGTAGAAAAGTTTTTTTTATAAAAAAACACTTTTCTGAAATCGCTTGGAAATGTTTAGTTTCTCGGATCAAACTCAAGTCGCAAAATACACTATTGTTGTATTTTAGTCCGTTGCTGGGCAACGAACTGTTTCGTACTGTACGGGAATATTTTTTCTCCACGACCATTAATGAATGTAATAATTCCGACTTCATTTTTAATAATAGAAAGTGTCCATTCTCACTCTTGAGATAGAATATTTATTTTGAAACACTTGCTTCTTATGTGTTTTGCATGTATTTCCATTCTATAACTAGTGACGGAATAACATTCTGTAATTGCTCAACAAAAAACATGACTGCCATGCGAATTTCAAAACTGTCATTCAGTTTGTCAGTGCGACGTTCTAATTGTTTTGCTACATATTTCAATTTAAATAAACAGAATTATTACATGGTCGTGGAGAAAATACAGTCTGTTACACGATTCTCCACTCGCATCGAATTTTCATTCTAACCTTGTTACAGAATATACTATTCTCCACGACCATTAATGAATGTAATAATTCCGACTTCATTTTTAATAATAGAAAGTGTTCATTCTCACTCTTGAGATAGAATATTCATTCTGAAACAATTGCTTCTTATGTGTTTTGCATGTATTTCCATTCTATAACTAGTGACGGAATAACATTCTGTAATTGCTCAACAAAAAACATAGATGGCCCTGCGAGTTTCAAAACTGTCACTCAGTTTGTCAGTGCGACGTTCTAATTGTTTTGCTACATATTTCAATTTAAATAAACAGAATTATTACATGGTCGAGGAGAAAATACAGTCTGTTACACGGTTAGAATATACTATTCCGTACACGTGTAAGGGAATGATCCATAAAACGTAGGTATATGAGCAAATGCATATTTTGCGCCTTGATTTTATTTGGCAATAAATTTAAAACCACAATAGCAGGAGTGTTTATTAACTGTGGAGGTGTTTTGCACCTCTCGACATCATCGTCACTGTCCATTTTAAATATTTTAAGCAATATGTAACTACCTGAACTGACACTTTTGTGACACTAATAAACAATGGTTAACAAACAATGTCAAGGAAACGATTTCATAGAAAAAAAGATGATAATCAAAAACAGTTATGCATATATAAAACTTTCGTAGTTTACGATTATATTTAATGCGAAAAAATAGTATGTGTATCTCGTAGTAAAAGCACATTCCCGGACTCTCTATGTTTGTTTGCTTTGGCTAAACGCCTCGTCCAAGAATTTACATTGTCGCCCGGAAATGTATTGTTTTTTCTACTAGATACACAATATACTATTTTTTCATAGAAAAGTTTGTGTTTTTCATAATAAAATCAGTTTTGCATTAGAAAAGTATGTTTTCTTTAATCAAAAAGACAATTTTTCTATAGAAAAGTTTGTTTTTTTTTATAAAAAGGAAAGTTTATTTATCTAAAAGTTTGTTTTTTTAACCAAAAGACAGTTACTCTATAGAATAGTTTTGTTTTTAAAAAAATGTCAGTTTAGTCCTTGAAAAGTTAGTTTTTTCATCAATTAGAACGTTTAATAACTTGAAAATCATTTAATTATTAACATTGACTCTTTAAATCGATATAAAGTAAGTATAATTAAACCAATAATTTAACAAAAAATCAAGAAATCTTATAAACTTTAACTCGACAAAGTTTAATTAGTTGCCCAATCAAAGTACCTATGATACGAAGAAACGTATAAGCTACATCTGGATTGTTGGTTATCTTTCTTAAAATCCGCTAAAGTGACCTTGAATATAAAGATTCAAATACAACCATTATTTCGTTATAAGTTAGATACGATATTAACAAGTATTCTTTAAATCTTAGCTTGTTTGAACTTTAAAATAATAATACGTAGATGCTCATATTAGTTTACAAAACCGTTTACATTGTATTTTAAAAAATTCCAATTTCGATAAAAAGGTGCGGTTTGATTTTTCAAATATTAATTTGGTTTTAATTAAAATGGATTTTTAATTTTTTTTTATAAATACTAAAATATGACACTCGATTTATAAAATCTCATAAACTAAAAAAGCTACAAATTTCAAATTTTGATTATTTAAATACAAATTCGACACTGATTCAAAAACATTTTGAATATTAAAAACTTCTAGAAAACAAGTAAATTACGCCAAACTCAAATATTTATAAAGTGTCTCTGGTCATTTAAAATTGGTGCGTCGAGACAAAAACGAAAAATCGATTAGTTTTTTCGAAAAAATACCAGAATACTTTTTTATTCAGAATTAAATTCTACATACAAAATTATATGTATTTTTAAAAACTGCTTAGTTTTCGAGTTATTTCAAAGAACAAAAAAAGCATTGTGTGGTTTTATGAAACCACGGTAAAAGTGAAACTTTTTTTACCCTATAGACATTTAACTAAAAATTTTTCGAATCATATTCCATTAAGGGTATAAAAATCGCTTTATTAAATCAAAATCTAAATCTAAATTGAAATCTAAATTGAAATTGAAATCAAAATCAAAAGGTGTGTGTGCGATTCACACACGATAGAAGTGA
Source organism: Altica lythri (assembly GCA_964028335.1). Taxonomy (NCBI): domain Eukaryota; kingdom Metazoa; phylum Arthropoda; class Insecta; order Coleoptera; family Chrysomelidae; genus Altica; species Altica lythri. Next base: position 4,059,123 of record OZ034811.1, read on the forward strand.
AAACTTCAGTAAATCGACAAAAGAATGAAATGAATACATATAACAAGGGTAGGATAATTACAAAGTTTATTTGTTTAAAAATGAAAGTGTTTTGATTAATTTTAAAAGATTTTATTTAATATATGTTACATAATTTATTGCTCAAGTTCCATATTTTCAGTTTCAAAAATTAATATTTACGACTGTTATATTTTTAAAACGTTACATGTCGTAGATACTTACGCAGTTGAAGTTCGTATTAATACGAATAGGTAAAATATAACCGTCGACGTTACATGTCGTAGATACTTACGCAGTCGAAGTTCGTATTAATACAAATAGTAGGATTGTTTTCATTAGCAGATGTGGTCACTCCCGTACATTTTTGTATTAAACTATAAGCGCCGCCTACTTTATACTTTATACCTACTCGGCGTTCGACCGACATGCGACATGCACTTAAAACGATCTAATAAAAGTTTCACTTAAAAAAAAATAACACATTCCAACACAACACAAAATGGTTTTTCTATTGTTTATTGCTGTTGAAATATTTGAGAAAAACTAAAAAATACAAAAAAAAAACAAAAATTGTAAGCAAGTTTTCAATAAAAGTGATAAATTTATAGAAATATGTCAAATTATTAAGTAAAATAACAAAACACTTATAAGAAAAATGTTAAAATTTTTAAAAAGAAAGAAAAAATAAATTTTATTTTTTTAATCTATACTAATATTATAAATAGGAAAGGTTTGATTTTTTGTTTGTTTGTTTGTTTGAAATGAATAGGCTCCGAAACTACTGGACCGATTTCAAAAATTCTTTTACCGTTGGCAAGCTACACTATTCCCGAGTGACATAGGCTATGTTTTATTTTCAAAAAAAAGGGATCCTTACTAAAATGCCATTAATGTAACCAAAAATGACCTTAAAACCCTTACATCGCGTGCGCTAAGAATACTAGCCTCAAGGTCAAACCTTCCAATTAGTAGGGATCGGTTTTTCTCATGGCCAACCGCCGAAGGCGGGTCGAACACCTGAAAATCAATTTATTTTGTTGCCAGAAAATAAAACAACATGTAATATTGTTTACAGGGAAGCGTTGACCCAATATATTTAGTGGCGAGGAAAGGTTCGTTTGTTTGTTTGTTTGAAATGAATAGGCTCCGAAACTACTGGACCGATTTTAAAAATTCTTTTACCGTTGGCAAGCTACACTATTCCCGAGTGACATAGGCTATATTTTATTTTCAAAAAAGATAGGGATCCTTACTAAAATGCCATTAATGTAAACAAAAATAACCTTAAAACCCTTACATCGCATGAGCTGAGAATACTAGCCTCAAGGTCAAACCTTCCAATTAGTAGGGATCGGTTTTTCTCATGGCCAACCGCCTAAGGCGGGTCGAGCACCTGAAAATCAATTTATTTTGTTGCCAGAAAATAAAACAACATGTAATATTGTTTACAGGGAAGCGTTGACCCAATATATTTAGTGGCGAGGAAAGGTTCGTTTGTTTGTTTGAAATGAATAGGCTCCGAAACTACGGGACCGATTTTAAAAATTCTTTTACCGTTGGCAAGCTAACCTATTCCCGAGTGACATAGGCTATGTTTTACTTTCAAAAAAAAAATAGGGAACCTTACTAAAATGCCATTAATGTAACCAAAATTAACCTTAAAACCCTTACATCGCGTGCGCTGAGAATATTAGCCTCAAGGTCAAACCTTCCAATTAGTAGGGATCGGTTTTTCTCATGGCCAACTGCCTAAGGCGGGTCGAGCACCTGAAAATCAATTTATTTTGTTGTCAGAAAATAAAACAACATGTAATATTGTTTACAGGGAAGCGTTGACCCAATATATTTAGTGGCTTTTGTTATTTTTCTTTAATCCCCGTGCAAAGCCGGGGCGGGCTGCTAGTAGGTTATAATTTGTTTTCGGTTTAAAATAAAAAAGTTATTAAATTTTAAAATTTTCTGCAACTTTGTAGTTTGTATATAAAATTAAAATTTATTAACACAAATTTTAAAATATCTCAAAAACTATAAAATTGTGACAAATATTAAAATTTTATATTTAATTTTTTTATTTATTTTACAGTTTTCAATATATAAAGAAATTAAAAAATCTTAAATTAAATTTGTAATTTTGGAAAATAAGAAAAGCTATAAAAAAATTAGTTGCAATTTGAAATTTAGAAGAAATAGATGAAAAATTAGCAAAATTGGAAAAATCTAAAAAAATAAATTTGAAATAACCTCCTTCTGGAAAAGGTACGCAACATTTATAAATATTCAAAAAATAAAAGAAATACCAGTTTTTAATCGGCTGAATTTAAATCGATTAATTTTAGCGGCCACATTGATTGTTTAAAATTATAAGCAATTAGAGTAACTCCGCTAATATTAATTCTACATATTTTTTATAAAGTTATAAAGTATTTGGAAAGACGTTTATTTAACAAAAAAAAGCATTGTGTGGTTTTATGAAACCACGGTAAAAGTGAAACTTTTTTTAACACTATAGACATTTAACTAAAATTTTTTCGAATAATATTTCATTAAGGGTATAAAAATCTCTTTATCAAATCAAAATCCAAATTTAAATCGAAATCCAAATCGAAATCAAAAGGTGTGTGCGATTCACACACGATAGAAGTGAAAACTTCAGTAAATCGACAAAAGAATAAAATGAATATATATAACAAGGGTAGGATAATAATTACAAAGTTTATTTGTTTAAAAATGAAAGTGTTTTGATTAATTTTAAAAGATATTTTATTTAATATATGTTACATAATTTATTGCTCAAGTTCCATATTTTCAGTTTTAAAAATTATTATTTACGACTGTAATATTTTTAAAACGTTACATGTCGTAGATACTTACGCAGTCAAAGTTCGTATTAATACGAATAGTAGAATTGTTTTCATTAGCAGATGTGCTCACTCCCGTACATTGTTGTATTAAACTATAAGCGCCGCCTACTTTATACGTTATACCTACTCGGCGTTCGACCGACATGCAACATGCACTTAAAACGATCTAATAAAAGTTTTACTTTAAAAAAGCATTGTGTGGTTTTATGAAACCACGGTAAAAGTGAAACTTTGTTCCACACTATTAGACATTTAACTAAAAATTAACATTCCATCAAGGATATAAAAACCGCTTTATCAATCTTAATTTTTTACTTGGAAAATTGGAATGGACCGAATATAAATAAAATTAAACACAAATAATATAGCGTGGAGCACACTACACTGTCAGCTACTGCAAACTGTAGCCGTCGAAATCGAAATGAAATCGAAATCAAAAATAAGCAACAACTTTGCCTATTTCACTTTATATTTAAATAAAATTTGCATTTTGTTTCAAATACGAATTCGTGTTAATTTTATCCATGATTTCCTTTAGGTACCTACCTACATACAATACGCAAATATTCACACTTTAAGTTTAGATAATTAGATACGTAACTATTTATAATTACCGCTGAGTAGGCGGTCGACCAGGCAACATGCCGACATGCACTAACACAGACCAAACAACGATGTAATAAAAGTTTCACTTTAAAAAGTCTTCAAAGATGACCGACATTTACAAGACAATTATAAACAATAGGAGAGTGATTCTTTGTTTTTCGAAGATCTTTTTTGGTATAATCTTTTATGTTTTTTGAATACCGATAACATATATAAAACCAAAAAATAAAATTATTTAAAAATTTATATGGTAAAACTAAAATCGAAAGTTCATAAGAAACAGGGTGAAAAAATTAATTTTCTCAGCTTCTACTAAAGCGATTTTTATCATTTTTTAAACCAATGCAACCAGAACAAAAAAGCGTGAATATCATTCTTTCAAATTAAAATCATCATCAGTTCCTTATGTTTAGAAAGCTACAGAATAAAATATTTATTTTGACAATATTGTTTAAACAATATTTATTTAAATAAATTATTTAAAAAATTATATACAAAAGAGTTGGGATTTTTTTATTTTCTTTTCAGTTAAGTACCATCATTTTAAGTTTTTTAAAGACTGCCTATGTTTTTTTATATTAAGTATTATTTCTGTATGAGTGAGTTTTGGAGTAGATTACCAATATTGCAGGCATAGTAAAAACTAAAAGGCATATGCACATATTTAATATACAATAAAAATTATTATTGATATTTTAAAATAAGGTACCTACCTATTAGTCGTTTTAACAATGAGAGCAACAAAAATGTATATTTCTGGAAGCCCAGCAAAAACAAAGTCTAGGGCAGTAAGTATATAATTATGAATCCTTTTATAAGGCTTTTTCATCATCCACACAAATATCGATAATTTCATTTGTCAGCTTGATTCACGCCTTCACGAGAAAGAACAAAACAAAGAAATGAAAACAATAAACAAAAGTATCCGCTAAATCAATTCAACATTATAAAATTTTTGTTGAAATTTAACTTAATTCTTTAAAAAAATAACTTAAACTTACCCTTCTTAATAATAAAGCACACACTTTTTTTAAATTTATACAGCATAAATTGAAAAATATTAATATGAAATCAAACACACTATCGTCTTTCGTTTTAGTCTAACACAGAACAAATAACACAATACTGAAGAAAAATATACAGCAGACCTTGTGATTATAAAATAAATATTGTGATTGGTCGGCTATGACCCTACCTAAACATGATACTATTATAAAACTTGGACCGACCAATAAGCAGGGGTAATCTTGAAGTTAAGGCGTTCCTACTAAAATGCGCATGATCAGGTGCATTCAAAATGTATTTGCTATTGCTAGTGGTGTTGTCAAATCAGGCGTTCAAATTTACAGTGGAATTACAAAATCTTTTTTATAATTCACGTTTACAAAGTTTCTATTTCGACACTAAAAACAGTATCGAAATAGATTCATTGTAACACTGTTTTTGGTAACTTTTTGTTTTACACAATTGGTTGTACTGCACTGATTGTCATCGAAAGAGATCAGGTAGTAAATCAAAAAGTATGTTGTAGTAAATTATTAACTACATTATCAGCGTTATTGCTAAATTCGGAATATTTTATACAAATTTGACAAACACTCAAATTTAAAATCATTAAAACTGACAACTGTCAAAAGTGTCAAGATTGCCAACATACATAAATATTTCGAAAAACTCTCATTGTATTTATTTTTTTATACTTTTAAAACTTCATTATAAAAAATAGTATGTAACACTCGAATTACAATGACGGTTTGTAGTAATCGTACTACGAAACCTGTCATTGTAACACTTGTATTACAATATACTATTGTTGAATTTGTAATTTCCTCGTATATCGAAAACAATAGAAGCTATAAAAAAATTAGTTGCATTTTAAAATTTAGGAGAAATAGATGAAAAATTAGCAAAATTGGAAAAATCGAAAAATCAATAAAAATAAAAAGAAATAGACAATAATGCAAAATGGATAAAAATTGAAAAAACACAAAAAAACAAACAATATCACAAAAATTGTAAAATGTAAACCATTAAAAAAACAACTAAAAAAGAGACAAAATCGTAAAAACGAAAAACTACCAAAAAAGAACTATAAAAACAGAAATAAATCATGAAAATTAATCGTAAAAACAAGAAAATTAAAAAAAAAAATGTTAAGTAATACGAAGTTCGCCAGGTCAGCTAAAAATGGAATTATTAAGAAATAAGAGTAGTAAATATTTTAAACAGAAATTCACGGCCAAATTATCAAAGTAAGAGGCGCAAAAATAATCGGTCATATTTTGAAGCTTTACCTGAATCAGTTTAATAAATTTTTTAATAAAATAATGCAAATATTAACATAGAACACAAATTACGTATGTGTGTAATCAATCCTTTTTAGAATCTAATTTAACAATGCCTAGCAAGCGTGATTTTGACATTTTGAATACACTTTTTATCCATATTCAAAATCCATTCTAAAATTTTTAAAAATCTTAAAAAACAACCGAGAAACACTATACATTCGATTATTTAGAACTTAAAAAAAAGGATTTCGATATCTCAAAAACCTAAAAAAAGATATTAAAACACCGTTTTTAGGTTCCGAAAATACTATTATTTCACATACCTACAAATTTCATTTAGTTTGCCTTTTGAATACAGCTTTTATACACATTTAAAATCAGTTTTAAAATTTTAAAAAATCTGAAAAAAACCTATCAGACTTTGCTAATTTACACCATTCTAATGTTACTTGCTTTTTGGGTTTCTGTAATTAATTTTTAAAATATTATCTAAGAATCATCACAAGTTATTTTTTTAATTTATCAAAAATAAAATTTATAATACCATTAGGTATTAGAATAATAAAAAACTTTAAATAACTTTTTAAGCGAAAAGTTACTTTAACGATATAATTTCACATTTGTTTAAGTACCTTTAAATTCGCTAATTAAATTGAAAATTTTTAAAATATAATACAAATTGGTGTGAATTGAAGTTTAATGATAAATATGTTTTTTGTTTTTTTACCAAAATTCATAATATCAGTTTTAAAATTCAAAGTTTAGATTTTAGGTAGGTATACTTGTATTGATTTGCATTAGATTTGCATTATTGTATTGCTAACAAAATATTTTACACCTGGTTCTAATTTGGTGAATATATAAATAGTCCAGGTATACAATAAATTTACGGATTAGTATTTATTTATCAGATAACCGTAATAAAACTAATAATTTGGTTTTTCCAAAATTATTCAAATAATAGATATAAAAACGGCTGCATATCAGCTTGTCCAAAGAGTAATAAAACTCTAAACTGGGGATTATCAAAAAAGGTCGGAACCTTTATAAGCCGGTAATGCCGGCAGGTGGTAATTACGTAGATACTTGGAATATATTTTGGTTTGGGCGGTAATATTAATATAAACATAAATATAAATAATATTTTTTTGCTACTGAACTTAGGTAACTATTTATTGCCAGATGAGATTTGCACTTTAAAAATTATGTACTTAAAACATACATATCGGACGAGGCCATTTTTTCGACAAAATTGTAAGGCACTATAGATATAGGTATTATCATCAGCCATTTTTATTCCAATGTCACTCAATTTACGTGTTAGACCATAGACAAATTAAAGAGACGTGCAATCGTATTTTGTAGTGATGAAAATGGGAACTAAACCAGCTGGTAGTGTGAAAAGCGAAAAAGTACTTATAACGGTATAATGACAGAGTCAGGACTAGTGGTTTTAGTTTAAAATAAATTTAAGGTACTTTAAGCACAAAAAAGGTGTAAAGTTTTTAACATGGTGCGCTCATGTCGGAACTTGTTGCCAAGTTTATATTAGGCATCAACACATCTGTGTTATTATCTCTGGTTTTGTGGTTGACATTGGACAAAACATGGCTGATGATAATACCTATGTTTATAGTGCCTTAAAAATTGTGGTTCAATAATGACATATTACACAGGACCACAAATTCATGCAAATCATTCCACTCGAAATTTAATAATTTATTTTACACCTCTCATCCTAACATGTTTGCTTTTACAAGTGTGTTGTTAGATATACAAATGATGACCTATACCAAAATGGCAAGTGCTTATAGAAGCATTAAAAAAATCAGAAAAAAATGTCGTTCCTAAAACAAACAACCTTTAAGATTTACTTGAAACACATAAAAACCAACAAATTTCATCTTTTTATCTGGTCCGTCAAAAAGTGAAAACTGATTTAAGTGTAAGATTTTATAAAATATTTAAATATTCTCGATAGCTTCTTTGTGGCATAATAATGTCTATTTATTTCTTTATTCGGGGATCTTTTTGCCACTAAAACAAACTTATAAAAAATATAAATCAATATTTTGAAAATGACCCTTGCTTATTAATCTTGATAGATACTTATCTTTTCTTTTTTTGGAGATATAAAAAAATTTTTGAAAAAAGTATTTTTTTTTTTGAAAACGTCTACAGATACGTTAAAATTTGGATTTCTGAGACAATTTTACCTGAAAATGAGTGGTTGCTCGGTGTTTTGTTTGTTTTCTCTTAAAACGCAAAATTAAAACTGTTTTCGAAATAACTTTATTTGCAAAAATAACTTTTAAAAACGTGACAGACAAAGTGTAATAGGTAAAAATCGAATAATACTCAAACTTCAAGCTTCTTTCTTGTTGTCAGTTGCTGCGCATGGCAAGACGGACTTGTCTCGCATTCCTCCACCGTTACTGGTTTTCAAATTCTTCCGAACATTCACCCCCCTTTGGCTGGCTTCGTCAGGCAAGAGTTGGTCATCCACAGGTAGTGGACATACCCTGTCCCATGCTCTCGTGGTCTCACCATTAGCGGTTTTCAACGAGACAATTCTCGCAACACCATCTGCCCCATAATGCACCTTGGTTACTCTACCCAGTGGCCAATACAAAGGTGGACTGTTTTCATTTTTGATTAAGACCAAAGTACCTGGTTTTAATTCATTAGGATATGATCGCTTCCACTTGGAACGTTCTTGTAAAGTAGACAAATATTCTGAACTCCATCTCTTCCAATATTGTTGCACAAGGGCTTGTAATCTCTGGTAATAACTTAATTTGTTGTCTGGAATCTCTAATACTGAAGCTTCAGGAACAATATTCACCACATCTCCAATTAAGAAATGGTTAGGTGTTAAAGGACTAAGGTCGTTAGGGTTATCAGATAATGGAGTAAGAGGTCGGGAATTTATTATAGCCTCGATCTGAGTGAAAACTGTTGACAAACCTTCAAAATTCAATACAGCCCTACCAACTATTCTTTTTAAGTGATACTTGGCTGATTTCACTGCCGATTTCCATAAACCACCCACGTGAGCAGACTGTACCGGAATAAATTTCCATTCTATATTATTTTCACTTAAGTAACGATTATACATTTAACGTCAGAATGCATACTAATTAAAAACTTATAAATTTCCTTTAGCTCTCTACTAGCTCCAATGAAATTAGTACCGTGGTCAGAGTGCAAATATCTGACCAAACCGCGACGAGCAATCAACCTCTTTAGCGCATTCAAGAAAGACTCGGTAGTCATATCGCCAACTAACTCCAAATGTACACCCTTTGTGATGAAGCATACAAAAATACAAAGATAACCTTTTACTATTTTACTATTACGTGTTTTGCCATCCTTGATGTGGAACGGACCAGCGTAATCAACCCCAGTAGAATAAAAGGGACGTGCGACTTGAACCCTTTCCCTTGGGAGTTCACCCATTAAAGGTTCCTTCGTAATAATCGGCCTTGCTCTGAAACACGTCATGCATTTACGTTTCCGCCCTTAAGTGGCCAATGCCGTAACATAGCCAAAGTTAATTGCGGACCAGCATGAAAATTTCGTTCATGTTCATGATTAATTATTAGAGTAGTTAAATAGTGTTTATTAGGCAGAATAACTGGATGGTTTTGATTATAATCTACCAATGAATTTGAAATTCTACCCCCTACCCTTAATAAGCCTTCACTATCTATAAACGGGTTTAATGTCAATAGTCTACTTTTACTCGGAATAGGCTTTCCCGTATTAATTTGCTTTATTTCGTCCGCGAATTCAGTTGACTGACATAGCTTAAGCAATAGAGTAAGCGAACGTTTTAACTCAGCAACGCTTAATTCACCGTAAAATTTATCATTTTTATTTAAAGCGTTATGTTTATATCTTAAACAATAAGCTACGACACGATTTAACCTTATTAACGACGAGTAATTTTTCAAATACTTTCGTATTCAACATTCAACAAATTGATTTAAACCCCCTTTTTAAATTCAAGTAAATCCATATTTTCTACATTTTTTACTTGCGTGATTGGCCAATGTTCATTGCTCAAATTTAACCAAGACGGTCCTGACCACCACAAATTATTATTTACTAAATCTTAAGGCGCACAACCACGAGATATAATGTCCGCAGGGTTTTCCCTTGAACCCACATGCCTCCAAGTACCGTATGTTAAACCCTGTATCTCAGTAACCCTATTTGACACAAAAGTTTTTAATTGATTGGGAGTAGTCGATATCCAAGCCAAGACTATACTTGAATCACACCAATAGCAAATATCCGATATTGATATCCGCAGACATTTTCGTACCTTATCAATCAATTGAACTAACAATAATGCTGCATTCAACTCTAATCTCGGTAAAGTTATGGTCTTTAACGGCACCACTCTTGATTTAGAGCATATCAAAGCTACTCTTATTTTACCTGACGAATTCACCGACCGCAAGTATACGCAAGCGCCGAACGCTTTCATAGACGCGTCGCTAAAACCATGTAATTGTATATTTTTCGAATTAGTTATTAACATTTGTCACGGTATCGATAAATTGGATAATACAGAAAACTGACTGCTTAAATCTAGCCACTCCGTGTATATATCCAATGGCACTGATTCATCCCAGTCCGACTTCAATAGCCATAAAACCTGTAATAATATTTTTCCTTTAACGATGACTGGGCCCACCAGACCCAGTGGATCAAATATTCTTGCTATTGTCGAAAGAATGGACCTTTTCGTAACAGCTTTAGACCTGTCAAACTCGCAATTATGAACGATTTGTAAAATATCCGAATCTGAATTCCAAATTAATCCTAACGTCTGGATTGTGACATTGTCGCTTATTAAGTGTTTACAAGATTCCGATGTACTTAAATCCGATAAAATCGCATTATCATTAGCAATCCATTTTCTTAGTTTAAATTTACCCTGTTCTAAAATTGCATTTAATTGATTTTTCAACTCAATAACCTCATCCAACGAATCAGCTCCACTTAAAACGTCATCCATGTAAAAATCATTATCTATAACTAAACATACCTTCGGATATTCATCCTTGTTCTGGTTAGCTAGTTCATGTAAACATCTCGTTGCTATAAAGGATGCTGGAGACGTTCCATAAGTTAACGTATTAAGTTCAATAATCTTGATCGGTTCTGATTGATCGCTGCGCCAAATTATCCTCTGTAATCGCCTCTGTTCTTCAGTGATTAAAATTTGCCTATACATTTTCTCGACATCCGCTGAAAATGCATATTTGTGAGTTCTAAATCGTACGATAATAGAAAATAAATTATTCTGTATAGTTGGACCTGTTAACAACGCATCATTAAGTGAAATTCCGGAACTAGTTTTTGCGGAAGCGTCGAACACCACTCGCAATTTCGTCGTAACACTAGAATTTTTTACTACACAATGATGAGGCAGATAATAACTTGGTTCCAGTGTAGACGAATCCTGTTCTTCGTTACATTCCTTCATATGATTCAATTCAATGTATTCAGACATGAAATCCAAATATTGCTTAAGAATAACTTCATCCTTTGCCAACTTATGTTCTAATTTCGAAAATCTTTCAATTGCCTGGTTTTTTGATTCATCCAAATTGTCTATGATTCGCTGGCAAGTAGGTAATGTGACAATAAATCGTCCATCCACGTCCCTTCTTATTGTTTCCGTAAATTTTCTTTCACACAACTCTTCCTCGTTTGTCAATTTTCGTTCAGCTTCTACCGATTCGCAATACCAAAATTTTTCTAACTGAGTCGAGATGTTATTTTCTAACGCAACATTACACCTTTGCTTCTGAATATAAGATGCATTAAATTGTATCGGACCCGCAACTATCCAGCCTAATTTCGTTTTCTGCAATAATGGCATTCCTGGACCGATAACAATTTGTCCGACGCATAACAACTCCCAAAACACCCCAGCACCCAATAAAACATCGATATTTCCTGCTGTGTGAAAGTCAGGATCACACAATTTTAAATTTTCCGGTATTTTTAAATTAGATTTATTAAACGATATACTCGGAAGCTTGTCAGTAATTTTATCAATAACCAAAAAATGTAAATCTTTTTCGTACGCATTGTATCTAGATTTAATTTTAGCGACCATACTATATTTCATACGCATTAACGAGTTCCCGATACCAATAATTGGGACATTAATTTCCTTTAAATTCAAATTTAACCTTTCAGCCATGTTTTTACTAATAAAATTAGTGGTTGAACCGCTATCCAATAACGCTCTACAGTACACATCCTTTTTATTACGATCCTTAATAATAATTACAGCCGTCGATAACAAAAATTGCGATTGATTGTTCAAAGTTGAATGCATTACCAAACCTTGATTTTCTAAGTTACCGCTGCTACCGCTACTACTAACAGATTCACGATTTGAGTCCGTCGTTTGTTCCAACGACGTCGAAGGAACCGGTGCGGCAGCGTTTCGCTCCGAACACTCTTCAAAATTAAGCAAACTATTGTGTTTTCTTTGACAGTACCTGCAGGGTCTTGAATCACACGCAGACAGAAGATGCCCGGGGCGTAGACAATTTACACACAATTTCCTTTTTTTAATTTCATCAAACCTCAATTTTATAGGAATTTTTAACAAATTTCGGCAATTATAAATGGTGTGAGACCCGTTACAATAATGGCATTTTAATGTACGAGAAGTTAATAGCGTTGTTTGAAATTGTCCGCTGGTAAAAGGTTTTTTAACTTTATTTTTATCAAATTTGACGTCTACTTTATTCGTAGTCTCAATTTCGCCTTTGTTCGACTCTATATTACGCAATATATTTCTTTTTTCCTTAATAAAATCCATAAATTCCTCAAATCTTTTATCATTTGATTTTGCTAATCTGGTTTCCCACTCGCGTTCGGATCTTTTATCTAACTTTGTACTAAACAATTGCACCAGCATCGTATCCCAAAATTCTGTTTTTTCGCCCAAATTAGCTAATGCCCTTAAATGCTTTTGAATATGATTTATTAAATTATTGTATTCATTAAATGTTTCATTTTTTATGCTCTGTGTTTTAAATAACGCGGATATATGTGCTTTTTTGATCATCTTTTTACTGCTATAAGTTTCTTTTAATAAGTTAAAGGTATCTGAATAATTTTCATCGGTTACTTCAATATTTTCAATTACTTCCAACGCTTCTCCCCTTAATGCTCCCGTTAAATAATAAAATTTTTGATAATTATTTAATACTGAATTATTGTGAACCAAAGTGACGAAATTATTTTCGAAGGATGACCATTCGTGAAATTTCCCGGAAAACGTTGCTAACGGTATTTCAGGCAATTTTAAATTTACTTGACCAGTTGGTCCGCTCCCTGAATCAAACCTCCATCAAGGTGGCTGACCCAAAGTGGAGAAATTTGTCGAAATTTATTTCAAAATTAGGTGCATTTTAGGTGCTATTTAGGTGCGCCAAACAAAAATTAGGTGCACTAACCGTTTTTGAAATATTTACGAAAAACCATGGGTCAGCCAGCCTTTAACAACCTAGCTGACCCATAAGAAAAAAAAAACAAAAAACAAGGATTAAATAATCTTTAAATTAGGTGCTAATTAAGTGCTTTTTAAAACACGAAACATAAAATAAAAAATTTAAAAATTAAACGTCTTAAAATTGAATATATTGATTGTGTATGGCAAAATGCCACATTTCTTCTTGCACTTTGAACCAAAATGGACATCGGCAGTTTAAGAACAATTAAAAATCGGTAAAAATTTCTTGTCCTGTATTTTTTTTAATGGATAATTCGGAAGGTCACCACAAATTTTTTTTTTTTATTTTTTTTTAACTCGGACCGCTGAGCGAGACTTGCAACCGGTCATTTCCGGAAATGATGATTAATATAAAATTCACTTTGTCAGAGATTTAAGTGCTTATTAAGTGCAATAGTTTCACGAGCAAAATAAACTGCTAATGAGCAATTTCAACTGAAAATATTTGGCCAAAGTTTTCTTGCGTCTTAATTAAGGGTGTCAATCTGCACTTTTTAAGCACATGATCAAGATCAAGATCATTAAAATTTTCTTGTAATTCTATTACTTAATAATTATCTCCTCCGAAATAATTTTTCTTTTATTCGGTTTATTTTTGTTTTTTTTTTCTGTCAACTTTAAATCTAAATTAGCGTCGATCAAATTCTCATTTGCATCTTTTGTAAAGTCAATTAATTATCGGAACTACGCGCAAAAAAACTATGGAAATTTTATGGGATTATTTCGTAGGTATTTGTACCAGTTTTTAAGTGCTTAGAAAGTGCAGAATGACACACTTGGTTTAAGACTTAGGCTAAGAATTTCAAGTTGACTTGTCTCATCAGCGGTTTGTTCTGCTATTGAGTCTGTTGCCCTTACTGAGCACTTAAATATTTGAGAAAAAGTTTTTTATAATAATTATTATATTTGGAAGTGACCGGTAACAAGCTCAGCAGTCCCAGTTAAAACAAATATTTCATTTCGGACGAGAGAATTATTAAGTAATAGAATTACAAGAAAATTTTAATGATCTTGATCTTGATCATGTGCTTAAAAAGTGCAGATTGACACTCTTAGTTGAGACGCAAGAAAACTTTGGCCAAATATTTTCAGTTGAAATTGCTCATTAGCAGTTTATTTTGCTCGTGAAACTATTGCACTTAATAAGCACTTAAATCTCTGACAAAGTGAATTTTATATTAATCATCATTTCCGGAAATGACCGGTTGCAAGTCTCGCTCAGCGGTCCGAGTTAAAAAAAATAAAAAAAAAATTTTGTGGTGACCTTCCGAATTATCCATTAAAAAAATTACAGGACAAGAAATTTTTACCGATTTCTAACTGTTCTTAAACTGCCGATGTCCATTTTGGTTCAAAGTGCAAGAAGAAATGTGGCATTTTGCCATACACAATCAATATAGGTATTCAATTTTAAGACGTTTAATTTTTAAATTTTTTATTTTATGTTTCGTGTTTTAAAAAGCACTTAATTAGCACCTAATTTAAAGATTATTTAATCCTTGTTTTTTGTTTTTTTTTCTTATGGGTCAGCTAGGTTGTTAAAGGCTGGCTGGCCCAAGGTTTTTCGTAAATATTTCAAAAACGGTTAGTGCACCTAATTTTTGTTTTGCGCACCTAAATAGCACCTAAAATGCACCTAATTTTGAAATAAATTTCGACAAATTTCTCCACTTTGGGTCAGCCACCTTGATGGAGGTCTGAATCAAGGTTATGCTGATACACATTAAAATTCGGTTGAATATGCTTATTATAACATGCGCTAAACATGTCCAAAGCCCTCGCTATAGTATCGAAATAATCATTTTCTAATTCCTCTCCCGCATTCTGCTCATCACAACTTAACTCTTCAATTTGAGATTGAATTGTTTCAAATTCCGCCCACGATTGTTTTAAATTGTCTAATCGAGTTTGAATCTGATTAATAGATTGGTTTTGTAAGCTAAACGAATCCATAAAGGACTTAAATTTTAATAACTTTGATCCTAATTTACTTCTACTTTTTAAAAGCTCCGATAAAATGGCTTCTTTATTATCGTTTTCATCAGAATCCGACATTTTAATTTATTTAAATTACTCAGATCGTAACTACAACTACTATTAGGAATAGATAAATGGAAAATAGGACTAACCTGGCGAACTTGAAGAATGGGAAGACTGCTACGCTTCGTTATAATTAAATTTTCGGATTTCTTCCTGCTTCGTGCCGGTCGTACCTCGTGTGGCTGATTTCTTTATTCTTTGTTTATTTATATCCGGTATCGAAGGACCAATGTTTTGTTTGTTTTCTCTTAAAACGCAAAATTAAAACTGTTTTCGAAATAACTTTATTTGCAAAAATAACTTTTAAAAACGTGACAGACAAAGTGTAATAGGTAAAAATCGAATAATACTCAAACTTCAAGCTTCTTTCTTGTTGTCAGTTGCTGCGCATGGCAAGACGGACTTGTCTCCCATTCCTCCACCGTTGCCGGTTTTCAAATTCTTCCGAACACTCGGTATACTTTTATTGTTCAGTTGGCCACTCACTTTATGGTAAAATTGGCTAAGAAATCCAAATATCTGATGATTTTTTTTTTGTATCTCTATTCACGTAACTTTTGTATTGTTCCTTAAAAATGTCTTGATTGACCAGTAAAATTGGCTGTAATTAGTTTTTTTCGTATCTATATCTAATTTTTAGGTACTTAGAATATTTTAAACAGAGAAATTTCTTAATCCCTCACAGATACATTAAAATTATTGAATTTTTGGATTTCTGAGGAAATTTTACGTGAAAATGAGTGGTCACTCAATATACTTTGAAGCAATGAAAATTTTCCGGTTGCTTACCTAACTTTTTTATTATTGCTTAAAAGTACATCGAGTGACCACTCATTTTATGGTAAAATTCAGCTCAGAATTTTAAATATCTAATTTATTTTTTCGTATCTGTACTCGTTTTTGAGAAATCAATATAATGATTAAAACAGTATTGTTTTTTTTGAAAACTTATACAGATTAGTTGAAATTAGTGGCATTTTGGATTTGATAGCAGATTTTACCTAAAAATAGTTAGTCGCTTGATATACTTTAAAGTTATTAAAATTGCTCGGTTGCTCTAGTAACTTTTTATTAATGCTCAAAAGTACCTTGAGTGACCATTAGTTTTCAGGTAAAATTGGCCTAAACATCCAAATATCTATATGTATGTTATATCGGTGAAAACAGAAAAGACTTTTTAAAAAATATTATTATTTTATTTAACCGTTAACCGGATTTAAATTATAAAAATGAGTTACAATAATTATTATTAATTTAATTTGAAGATTGAATAGTAACTGAGTATATAAAATCATTTACTTAAATTTATAAGTTTTTAAGTTTATTGTCAGCAGTTTTGAAGTTCATTCCCATGGGAAATGCAATTCAGTAATTTAATAGAAAAATGTAATCTGATATGAAATGTGAATAGAGGTGTATCCGTTTTGTATACTCAGTGAAAATTCTAATATAACAACTTTCCCCTTATTTAAAAAAAGTTGATGTGAACCATCAAGTTTTTGATAAAAATAATAAACATAAGTGAATATAAAATATAAAATAAATTCAAAAAGAATAAGATATAAAATAAAATAAAAGAATAAAGCATAAGCAGAAATATTAAAAATATTAATTAATTAACAAGTTAATTAAGATTTAATTCTAACACTAATAAGCACAAACCGATTTTCACAGCGTTCACTAATTTAGACGCACTCTTCGGTTTCTAATTTGGGTCTCTTACTCGCACAGAAACGAAATTTCTTCTTGGGTGGTTTCTGCAGTTTTTCTGAACTTGTTTCTAAACTTGTAGATTACAAATATTATAACAAGGCTTGCTATAAGCCCAATGGTAACGAAAGTGAACCATGAAATATTTTTCTCTGCAAACGGCTGATTTATTAGATTGTCCAAATTTGTAGAATACTGGTCCAACTTATTTTTCATGCCTTCTAAGTCGTCAATATTTAGGTTATCTAGCTGCAATGGTTTTAGTTTCGGAATATTTATTTTGATAGGAACATTACCGCAGCAATTATAGTCGATAAGCACTGGATGTGTGTTATGTGAAATATTGAAAACTCTTTTAGTACTGGCCTGGATTTTAGATACTCCAACAAAAGCGAAACAATCTGTTGAGAGTTGTAATATCGAAGTTTTATCGGTTATTATAGTCTTTGTATTTTGATTAGGGCAATTTATAGTTGTATATACTGGTTCGGCAATAAGCACTAGCCAAATTTTCTCGCCAAGTTTTTGGATGTTGTATCCCTGTCCATAAATCAAAGTGCTTTCACAATTTGTAGGTATGGTTTTAAGATTTCTAAAAAGCTGAACCTCACAAGGGGCATTATTGTCGATTGGGTAGTTGTAAAGTGGATGACACAATTTTTGGTAAGGTGTTATTTGCTTACATGCATGTGGGTTTTTGACAGCAACATATGTTAAAGAATCATCATCTCGCGCAATAAATTTTTCAGTTATTTTCAAAATATGGTGAAATCCTGTTCTATTGTCATATATTGGTATAGGGTTCAAATGAAATAGGGTGAAACTTTGGTGTTCTATTAGAGGGATTTTTAGGACAAATACTAAATCAGTATTAGTTTGATATGCTTCAAGTTCAATTATCTGGAGATATTGAGAGATTTTTGATAATTTTATAGGTAATGGTAGATTTCTCCTTTCTAAATTTTGAGAAATTTCCTTTAATGATGAAATTAGCTCTACAGGCTCAATGATGGAGCTATGAAGTATCTTTAGACGAGCAAATATTATAGAATTTAAAATGTCGTTTACAGAGTTTTCTAAGAAAGCATAGCTTTCCATTAATTTTTCGCAGATTTCAAGAAACTTTAATTTTGTCTCGATATAAATTATTTCACTGTTTGTTTGTAAAAGCGTTTCCTCAATTTTTGCTATATCATCATTAAATGTTTTTTCGCTAATTTTTAGTTGTTGAACAGTTGTATTAAAACCATTAAGAACTGAAGCGGTTACTGAAATTTGTTTTTTCATTAGATTCTCAATTTGATGCTGGTTGTCTTTTAATTGTTCGATACATTTGTTATAATATTCGCTATCGGATGCATCGAGATTTCCAGTTATTGCTTTGAATATGCTTCCCGCGCCGTTAATAAGTCCGCGTTTTTGTCTGTTACTGTTAAATGTAATTTCGTCAAATTTAGTTTTTATTGATTTCGAAAGTTGAATAAGTAGATCCAAATGAGATTTAACTTCAGTATAAAAAATGTTTTTTAAGTGAGATTTGGGTTCGAAAGTTTTCTGAATAGTTTCTAAAATGTTATTGTTTGTATAGAAGCTCTCTTTGAGGGAGGTAATATTTTTATGTACGAGTAATGTCCATGCATTGTTTGCTATAACTATTTTGGATTCATCGTAATAATACACTCCAACTGTATTATCGATCGGTTCTAATGTGTATTGGCAAGTTACTGTTCCGATCAGCAAGAGAAACCTGAAAATAAATTAATTTTCAAAATAGGGTTTCATTACATCGAAATTATATTTTGATTTTTGTTTCGTTTCCAGATTTAGAACGGTAGCTAAATTTTTATGAATTTCTAAAATTTCAAAAGGTCCTTTAAATTTATTTCCCAATTTATTTTTATTTGGGTTTCTTTAATATAGACTCGGTCTCCAATTTTATAATCTGGTGTATTTTTGGATGCTATTTGGTCAATGCGTTCTTTTGCTTTTTTTTCTGTGGTATAGTTTTTGCTCTTGCGATTTTGTAGTAATATGATATACGATTATTTAAATCTCGTATATATTTTGTCATTAGCTGCTCTTGGTTGTAAAGAGTTTCAGGTGCTCTGCCGGACGTATGTCCAAAAATCAACTCATACGGAGTAAATTCATGCGTATTATTTTTTGAATTGTTAGGATTTCCTGCAACGAATGCACGTATCATATCCAAGAGGGTTACATGAAATCTTTTTACAGATCCATTGGATTGAGGGTCATCGACACTTGAAAAAGCATGTTTAATACCGTACATTAGACACAGATCTCTTAATATTGCGTTGTCAAATTCTCTGCCACAATCACAGTGGATTCGAAAGGGTGTCCCAAAATGATGAAAATATTTTATAAGTGTATTAACAATGGAATTAGCTGTTTTATCTACCAGAGGGTAGGCTTGAGAAAATTTAATTAGCTCATCTGCAATGGTGAGAGCAAAGTTTCTTTGAGGAACTTCAAAAATGTCTAAGTTTATTCTTTTGAAATGGGTTTTTGGGATTTTTCTTATTACTAGGGGATTTGTTAAATTTTTCCTGTATATTTTTGTCTTTGACAGATCTTACATAGTTTAATATAATTTTCGACGACTTTAGTCGAGCTATTCAAATTATGTTTTTGTCTTATTCTTCGAATTGTTTCGTTAATACCCTGATGTAGATGTGTTTTTGTTCTGTGATATTGATCTAGTATTAAGGATATTTGTTTGGGATCTGGTGTTTAGCGTACATTTTGACAAACTGTTTGCTTTAAGTCAGTTTCAGGAAATATAAAAGATAATACTTGTAATATTGTTGGATCAGGGTTATTTTCTATACGATAAATTTTGAAAGTTTAAAGACATGTCGGCCTTTATACATTAATGTAAAAAGATTTTTAATAACTGAGTAATAATCGTAAGGAACAGTTATAATAAAGTATTTCTGATTTGATAACACGTTATTTGCCAAATCAGAAAAATCTGCATGTTCTATAAATATGTCCTCAATTATTCTATTATAAATGTCTTTCAATGTTTTGACTTTGAAGAAAAGTATAAGTTTATTCTCTTGGGCTGGTAACTGACTACTCAAAAACTTTATTTTTGAATAATCGATCATCGATTTTTCCTTATATAGGTTTAAGAGAGTTGTTAGTTCTGAAGCTTCTTTGTTTATTTCGAGGTCTGTATTTGTAAAATTTACAGTTTTATTTAAAGTATTTATATTTAGAACTAAAGTAAGCAAATTATCCTTTTTATTTATTTTTACTATTGCACTTGGAAGTGGAACCGTTTTTATTTCTTGATTTAATAAAATTGCTTCTGTATTTCTGAGGTTACATTTTAATTTAAATATTGTTTCTGTTCGTGGTTCGACTACTGGTGGAAAAACTACCAAATTCTTGGGCATCCACCATTATCGGGGGCCAACACCCATTGCGTTGGCCAACAAGGAGACCTTGGATGGCTTGGGAAAGCAATAAAGCTAATAGTTCATCTCATAGGTACTTTATTTTCTTAACAATATCCACTCATTAAACACTGGGTTATTTTATATCCCTTTCAAACAATAGGGATGTTCACTTTTGCCGCCATTTTCAACTACCGGCACACTGAGACCTTCCACTAGAAGTTTCTTTATATCTTTATAATATGTACTTCACAAATCGGAGACACTAACTAGGGTGACGTTAAACGTCTACAGTTCATAATTTTCCCTTTATGGGTAGAACAAGTAATTATTTTCACACTAGATTTATATTAATAGGAGAGAGTAATTGCAACGAGGCACCATGTTTTGTGAACATTAACGAGAGAAGACAAAAGCGAGAGAGAGAGGGAGCTTTTCTGCACATGCAGCGAATTTTGGCATAGCGCGTGTCTGCCATCTAACTTCGTTTATCAGCAACGAGTACCGATTCCTCCCTACAGGGGGTTAGTACGTGGGCGCTACTGCCACGGCCTCACAGATGGAGCCACGAGTACTGGATCTCATTTTTATTTCATTATGATATTCCTTAGAAGGTACACTGTTGGGAATTGAGTAGTTATAACAAATCATGTTCTGGATCACTTCCGGTGGTGATCTAGAACATGATTAGCTTTTGAGGGGGCTAAGGTGATCTAGAACATGATTAGCTTTGACGAGATTCAAGAGGTGTAGAAAATGATTAGTTTTTTGATGGTTCTGAGATGATTAGCTTTTTCTTTGGGTAAAAAAGGAAGAGATGTTGGTAAGATGAAAAAAAAAATCGCGCCGTGATGTTGGAGTTTTAGGATGTGCGTTTATGGTGATATGCTGGACGATGATCGTCTGGGCGTGTGTCGTTTTTTAGCTGGATAATTTTCGGCTGGCAGATGATTTTTTATTGTAAATTTGAAATATATAAGTTAAAGAATAGAAATTGGATAAGAGTGGTTATTGTATTTTTGAGGTCAAAGTGTCAGATAACAACTTAATTAATTTCCTGTTTTATGTTGTTCGGATATCAAGACAACCTTCAACAAGTTTAAACCTGTAAACTTGTAAGTGGGGTATTGTATTGTTGGCATTAAACATAAAAATATTTTATAATTTAATTATATTTTAAATGACCCTCATTGAACTCTATAGAATATTTCACATTCAACAAGTTTAAACATGTAAACTTGTAAGTGGGGTATTGTATTGTTAGCATTAAACATAAAAATATTTTATAATTTAATTATATTTTAAATGACCCTCATTGAACTCTATAGAATATTTCACATTTGATACATCAGCATTTTTTCTATCGATTAACTATTAATTTGCTGACTGCAATAATCTTTGTAAAATGTTAATTATTATAATTATTACATGTCGTATAAATACATCGTGAAGAATAGTTTTTTCTCAGTTATATTTTGATTATTGTAATTGTGAAACTATCAAGAATTTTGTGAAAACTTTAAAAGTAAGTAATTTATTAGATTAAGTGCTGTTCTTTGGATATTTATTTATCAGATTCATAATTTCAGATGAATTTTTTAGACGCTATTAACAACGAGTGTTCGAAACTAGTTGAAAACAAACCGAAACTGAAAGTTCGAGAATTGGAATTAAATAAACCTTTAAAAATTGTGAATGCAAAGCTGTCGAAACACCGGAAATTTGGGGATTCCATTTTTCTGGAATTAGAAAACTGCGTCACTTTTCTCCCTAAAAGAGTTACAAACTGTATTGAACCACATCTTGAGAAAATAAATGCAGGACAGTATTGTATTGTCTTCACTGGAGTACAGAAAATAACTGGACTAAATGAACCGAGGACTTTGTTTTCCATTGTAGAACAGGTTAGTAAATTTTCTCTATAAACACACACACACACACACACACATAGATTGGAAGATAATAAGATTTTCTTTTTTCTTTTTAGACTGAGGATTCTAAGAGTACTCAAGATAGCGGCTACGACACCAAATGAGGTTGATTACGATGAGATGAATGTAAAGATTATATGTTGTAAGTAACCTTTTAATTTAAATTAATATGAATCAGTTTGAAGTGAATATTGATGCTTTGGTATCAGTAAGCAACAAAGCATTAAAAGTATTAAGTGAGGGCGGTCATCAGCATAATAGAGATAGGTGGGTGAAACATCTTCATAAAACTATCCGACTTTGTAATAGGGCCTTGTTTAAAAAATGTCACTCAGTTGGAACTCAAAAAAAACTAATTACCAATATTGGACATTTAAAGCGGTGTCGTGCTTTAATCAAACGTTTAGTTAAAAGAAAGTTAGGTCGAGGAATTAAGGGTAATCGAAGTGATCGTGTAGTCTGGGAAAATGTAAATTCCGCTTTTAAAAGTAGACTTTTAACTGGAGTTATAATAAATTTACGTCATACAAATTTAGATGATTTTTTTCTTGACTCATTCAAAATTTTTAAATTAAAAATTAACTGTCTTTTAAAAAAAAATCAGATAATGAAAGTGAATGTATCATTTGCTGGGGAATTTATAAAAAGATTTGGTGATGATGGTGAAACTGAAGTAGACTTAAAATATTTAACAACAAAAAATGAAATTATTGATAATGGTACAGATCTAAAATTATGGTTTCAGAATCACATTGTTGAAAAAATTATTACAAAACTTTCGGAATTTCAAGAGCGCGGTTCTGGGTGGGCGTTGAATAAAATTGTTTCATTAGAGATAAACTTTAATAAATTAGAGATTGGTTTGGGAGCTTCATCCTTTATTAAATTACCAAATGAGATAGCTAAAAGGCATGCTTGTGTTAACATAAAAAATTCAGATGAAGCATGCTTTTTCTGGGCAGTTACATCAGCTTTACATCCAAGTAACACAAATAGTAATAGAATAACCTCCTATCCACATTATACTCATGTTTTGAATGTTGAAGGTTTAACCATACCCATGCCAATATCTGAGATTTCTAAATTTGAAAAATTAAACAATATTTCTATAAACTTGTACGGTTTAGAACTAAGAAAGACTAAAAAGAATTCATTTTTTACTGTATTACCTGTTCGATTAACTAACTGTAAATTAGAGCAACATGTAAATTTATTACTAATTCAAAATAAGTATTACCCTAAAATAAATGATTTCGAATCTCTTTCAACAGATTTAGTTAATGATCATGATGAGGATAAAACTGTTTATCATTATGTTTGGATTAAAAATTTATCTAGATTAGTATCTGCACAAATAAGTAAATCTAATACGAAAAGAAAATACATTTGTGATAGATGCCTGAATTATTTCTATAGTAAAGAAAAATTATGTAATCATGAGGAACTTTGTAAAAAAGTCAACAGTTGTAAAATATCATTTCCAAAATATAATTCAATTCAATTTAAAAACCATATATATGCTCAAAGAGTTCCTTTCATAGTTTATGCTGACTTTGAATCTTTGTTAGCTAAATATTCTGATGTTTCTCAATCTAATACTATTAAATATCAATATCATAAAGCTTACAGTGCAGGTTATTATTTTAAATCATTTTATAATAATTCTTCAACATACTATGATAGTAATACGGGTGATGACTGCATGACATGGTTTGCATATCAAATGAAAAAGATTGCTACTTTGGTTGATTCTGAAATTAAAAAGATAATTCCGTTAAAAGAGTTAATCAATCTTGAAGATGCCGAATTTTGTCATATATGTCAGAAAAAGTTTACGAGTACAGATGTTATCACACGTGATCATTTACATTTCGATGGTTCCTTCCGCGGATTCAGTCATCAAAGCTGCAACCTAAATTATGGAAAGCAATATATAGTACCAGTAGTATTTCATAATTTGTCTGGATATGATGCACATTTTATGATTCGAGATTTATCTAGGTTAGGTCAAATCACCTTACTTCCTATTAATAAAGAAAGATACATATCATTTACTGTTAAATTTGATGAGCATACAGATATAAAATTCCGTTTTATTGATTCATTTCGCTTTTTGGGGTCATCTCTGGATGAATTAGCAAAAACTTTAAACCCGAATGATTTAACGAATCTAAAGCAAGAATTTAAAAATTTAAATGATGATCAGTTCAAATTACTAACTAAAAAAGGAGTTTACCCCTACGATTATGTTGATTCAATGGAAAAACTGAACGATAAAGAATTGCCAAGCAAAGAAAATTTTTTCAATAAACTATATGATAAATATATTGACGATGAACAGTACGCACATGCACAAAAAATTTGGAAAATTTTCAACCTAAATACGCTGAAAGAATATTCAAATATTTATATGAAAACAGATATCTTATTATTAGCAGATTGTTTCGAAATATTTAGAGAAAAATGTTATGAGTCATATGGGTTAGATCCAGCGTGGTATTACACCATGCCAGGATATACCTGGGATGCAATGTTGAAATTTACTAAATGTAATTTAGAACTTCTTAAAGACATTGATCAAGTATTATTTATCGAAAAGGGAATTCGTGGAGGGATCTCAGTATGCATCAAGCGATACTCAGAAGCAAACAATAAATATATGACGGATTTTGATCCCTCTAAACCATCAAAATATTTGCTCTACTTAGATGTGAATAATCTTTATGGAAAAGCTATGTCTGAGCCTCTTGCTTATGGAGGCTTTGAATGGGTTGACGCTAATATAGATATAAACACTATTCCAGACGATGGTGATACTGGTTATATATTTGAGGTTGATTTGGAATACCCTCAAAAATTGCATGATTATCACAGAGATTTTCCGTTTTGTGCAGAACATTCAATTCCACCAAATTCGAAATATAAAAAACTTTTAACCACGTTATATGATAAAAAGAACTATGTAATACATTACCGCGCTTTGAAACAAGCTGTAGCTCATGGATTAATTATTAAAAAAATTCATAGAGTATTAAAATTCAAACAGTCAAGGTGGTTGAAACCCTATATTGATCTTAACAACCATTATAGAACTTTAGCTACCAACGATTTTGAAAAGAATCTTTATAAACTCATGAACAATGCTGTGTTTGGTAAAACGATGGAGAACATTCGTAAGCATAGATCAATTAAATTGTTACGAAAATGGGATGGAAGATACGGTGCAAAAAATTTTATTGCTAGTCCAGCATTTCATAGTCGTAAAATTTTTGATGAAGATTTAATTGCGGTGGAACTAAAAAAATTTGAAATTGAATTTAATAAACCTCTTTATATTGGCATGAGTGTTTTAGACCTTTCCAAAACAGAAATGTATGATTTTCATTATGGGTTTATGTTACCTTACATGGGTAAAAATAGGTGTTTTTTGACTTATTCAGACACTGATAGTTATTGTTATGAACTTATTTGTGATGATGCTTATAAGGAGGTAATTCTATTAAACATTGATAAATTTGATACAAGCGATTATCCCGTGGATAATCCTTATAATATCCCCCTAGTTAATAAAAAAGTTTTGGGTAAAATGAAAGATGAAGCTAAATCCAAAATTATCACACATTTTGTTGGGCTTAGATCAAAGATGTATTCAATTAAATTTCAAGTTAGTGAGAAAGAAAGACAGAAATTTAACACCACATTAAACGAAAATCAAATATTAAATTTAGGAGTTACTAAGAAATCGAAGGGTATTAAAAAACATATAATACAAAACAAAATTACGTTTGACCATTATGTGAAATGTTTGAAAAGTTTAGAACCTCAATATGAAAAACAATGTAATATACTATCGTTTAATCATAACGTTTTTAGCATCGAAACACGGAAAATCGCTCTAAGCGCTTCTGATGACAAAAGATATCTTCTACCTAATTGTGATGATACCCTGCCTTGGGGTCATTATAGTATCACTTCAACTGATTTATAATTTTTATTAAAAGGTTACTAGTTTATTGTTATTTAATGTATTCAAAATTTTTGTTTAATATAAGTTATTGGGAATGTATTGTGAATTTATTTGCAAATGTTTATTTAGTTTTATGACTTTTCTTATTTTATACCTCTGTTTATAGTACTGGCGAAAGAAACTAAAAGAATAATGAAGCAATGAAATGTATTTTTAAATAATAATAATAATAATAAATATTTGTAAACTTTTAAAAAACGTGTTTCAATAAAAAAAACCTAATTTTTTTTATAGCTTTATTTAGGTAATATAGTATAAAACAACCAATTATACAAAGTAAGAATATTATTATATGCACACATAAATTTACCGTTGGCGTGGTGAGGACATCCTGAATATACAGGTTCAAAATTTTTTGTTAAACAGGGTGTCCCATCATAATTTGCAACATCATAAATTAATGGGTAAAATCCAAGTTCTTCGCATTTTGCTTTTAAAAAGTCAATTTTTTGATTTCCCCTAACATAAATCAAATCAACGTTGCCAAGTAGGTGTTTCTCCAAAATTGCATTGATATCGGAATAATCTACATCTCCAGAATCGTATCGTATTCCATGCAAAAATTTTTCCAAATACCGCGTAGTTTTCTTGTCTTTAGCAGTCAACTCGAGAAATGGTTTTGGTGGTTTAAATAAAAAATTTGATTTTATACCACCAATCTGTATGGCGACTTCTTTTGGATAAAAAACTTCATCGATTATAAATCCTTGGATGTCGACTACTGCAATTCTCATGATGATGATGACGATGAAAACTTCTTTGAAAGCTGAGCAAATACTAAATAGT
This sequence comes from Altica lythri, assembly GCA_964028335.1. Taxonomy (NCBI): domain Eukaryota; kingdom Metazoa; phylum Arthropoda; class Insecta; order Coleoptera; family Chrysomelidae; genus Altica; species Altica lythri. The sequence continues at coordinate 4,086,346 of OZ034811.1, forward strand.
TAGCAGTTTATATTATATTTTTAACTACTTCCGTTAAGGGATAATGCTCCAATAAACAATCGTGAATTATGATATAATATGCTTTAGTATTTTTGGGAAATCCTGTGTCAGCATCAATTTCTAGTCGTACATCAACAGTCGATGATTTCATCGATTCTTCTTGCTTAGAACAATCGATAACAAACAAAGCACGATTTCGAAATGCTAGAAAATCCATTAATGGTCGTTTCATTGATACTCTGTTGTAACTGGAATTGAATTCGCTGTAGTTGTAATGAGCTAGCGCAAAGTCGCCTTTTTCAAAATCAAGTTGCATCCTTTCATTGGGAAAATATTCACCATTCAATGCGAGTCTGAGACCTTGTAGATTTACGTGATCAAATAAAGAAGGATCTGCAATTTTCAGATTTCTCCTATTAGTTTGGAAAAATACAATAACATATCGAGGTTTCTCTATTGCAGACGTCGTTTTAACAGCCCAAATTTCTTGTTTTGCTCCTGCGGTCAAAGATGGTAGCTCATGTAGTTCCCATTTTCTAAACGGAATTACGATTGGACGATCGCTTTGAATTGATCGCATCAATTGTTCTTTAACAAAATCATTTGGATAAATATGTTTAACTTTCAGTTCCATCGAATGAATCATAATCTGTACGGTTGTAACAGTAGGTACGTTGCTGGCATCTCGTTTCTCTGTTACAATAACGCTATCGAGATCATTACGAGCTCGAACGAATCGAATCGTTTGTCGTCCACAAGTTACCATTGGGTAATCATTAAAAATGTTGAAGATGTGTTTAAGCGGCATCAGTAAACTAAATGATTTATCATCGGGATTGAGAATGGGACTTACGGGATAATTCCAACCGGCAATGGCGAGGTGACGAGAATCTTCTTCATTGTAACATGTTAAAGCTCTTACAGTGCTAACAATTCCAGGATCTCGAACTGTTTCTATCTCTCTTGCACTTTCGCTATACGTACACGAGTCGAATAGAAATGCTCCAAAGTTTGGTGTCAAACTAACATCGCCATTACCAGTTACATCCAATTTTCCTTTAATAGCCAACAACGTATCATGCATTGCAAAGAATGAGTCCACCTGATTTACACTAAATTCTACAATGTCGCTGCAGCTAAACGATTTGATGAATGGTGTGTAAGATCGGTATTCGGATTTTCTAATCGATTCATCCTGAGTCGGTTCTCGATAGAGATCAAACATTGGATCTTGAATTGTTCGTATACGATTCATTATTATTGTTAATAACTTTGAAACCAAGAGCTTTCAAAAATAAAACGTTGTCTCTAGTAAGTTGTCGTCGTAGTCGTTCTACTGAACACTTTAACGACTTGTTCAATACTGCAGGCTTCTGAAAATATGAAGGTGCTATATAGTTGAAAATTAATCCCATTCTTTCAACTCCAAACCCAATATGCTTCTTTCACCTTGAAAATTTACAGGTCTTGAATTTTGATCCAATGCCAGTATAGTAATATTTGTAATCTCAGGTATATCAATCACTGGCAAATACGTGATATTTTTCGGAATTTCGTTGATAGCGTAACCAGGGTCTACAGATATACCAAACTCGTGGATAGTGTGAGTAGGTCTGTTGTTGTAGAAGGCTCCGGTGGTAATGTTTGTTTCGAAACGAATCGTTCGTACTTTAACAATTTCCACAGGTAGATCAGAACTATGTCTTACGTTCGGTTCCAGAATCCTCTTTGAGAAACCTAACATTCTGCCTATACTGTCTTCACGCTCGAAATTTATTGCATGTTGACTACTGAATATTTCACACTTGAGTGTATTATTGTTGGGCTTCAATGAAAAAACGTCTTCAATCTTTGCATTTGATGGTACATCAATTAGAGCTCGTACTGCTTCCTCAATATCAGAGATTTCATAGCAACCTGTATTTAAGGTTATTTTTTGCAATTTTGAATGATCGTTATTTTCGTAATAGTAAAAAGCATTACTGCCATTCTCTACATTCGGTATACTGTTGTACGAAAAGAAAAACAGAAATGCCAACTTGTATTGTTTCTTTGGATCTAAAGTCAACGGAACCGGAGGAGTCCAATCAAATTGATAATCACGACTCTCTAGCGTCAACAACATAACTGTTGGAGGTTAAACAAAGAAATAAAATTGTATATCTTTAACATTTATTTAAATAATTGTTCACAAGTTCATTACATTTTTCTAAACCTAGTTTACATATATGACAATTTCCTTGTGATTGCGCAGGTCCATCAACATGGGTGGTCCATTCAGGACGATTATGATGAACAAAGCAGGGTAGGCAGGTTCGCAATTCAAAATCCAATCTATATTCAAGCGGCAACTTGCACCAAACTTGTAATAATTCACAAGGTTTTGCGTACCTTTTCAAATAACGTATAGGAAAACTTGCCAATTCTTGTTCAGTAAAGTCAATCAGGTTCTTTTCACGATTAATGTACGCCAAAACAGCCTCCATCGTATAGAAATTCTAAACAAAGATGACCACAGTTGATTTGATTAAAAGTCTGGTAAGGATCGTGGTTGTAAACAATTTTTGTTGCAGGTCCTAGATACTGTACAAGTTCTTTCGGCGGTTTCAACTTGCCAAATGAATCGAAATATTCAACGTTATTGTTAATCTTCCGATACGCCACCCAATGAGTTCCATGATTTTTGCTTTCATCCAAATTTAGGATTGCGCATTCGCGTTGAGCAGGACCGGTTTTAGGCAATGTGTCTCGCATAAATACACCTCTAAAATTTGGGATTTTTAGATGTTTAGCATATCGTTTTAGTTCATAATCATACAATCCTCGATTGGGTAGCGTAATTAGTTTTTTTGCTTCTTTAGAAAGAGACCAAAGCCCCCTCTGGCATTTTTTCGTAAATATAGTCCTTTACCGAGAGATTCCATAGCTTTGTTATGTCGATGTTCTTCTTCCAATTTTTTCTGAGCATTCTTAGCGTCAATCACAGTTTTAGCGATTCCAGCAGCTCCGCCAGACAACGCCCCGAGTGCACTTAGTCCAGCAAATAACGGGATTAACGGTAGAAATCCTCCAGATTTTGGTTCGATGGGAATAATTCTAGGTACTTTAACCTGATTTTTTCCACCAGCATTTTGTACAGCTACCCTGGCTGCTTTTAGTGCAATACTGGCTGCTCGTTTTAATGTAGCCGAAGGACCTGCTTTTTTTATATCCCTTTGTATTTTACTTATAATATTGCGTTTAAACGATTTAGGTTTCCTAAAACCCATGCCAAGTTTACGTTTAGCTTTCATTGCGGTGGTCGTTAACCAAGCTGCAGTCTTTTCACCAATTGATGCGTCCTTGGACTTTACTCTTTCCCACGCTTTATTCTCTAGAATCTCGTCTGCTTTATGTCTTTCCGCTAAATCTTTATGTTTAGAATATGCCATATCGTGTTCTCTGGCTGCGTCGTCCAGCAGGTTAACACCCGTATCTCCACGTGCAAGTCTTTTATGTAATTTGGTGCCTGGACCCAAAAAGTTGTAACTGGGATAATGTAACTCAAACGGCAGATTATTGATAAAGCTGTTGAGCACACCTTCACCTTCAAAAACCAACATGAGAAATGAAATGATTTTAGAATTACTACACTACTTATACATTGAAACAATGAAAAACATGTCAAAACATGAAGGTCGTTCAGCAAGAACACACACTGCCAATTGAAAATTTAGATGAAGGAAACGATCAAATCGCTGGCAGCAAACATGGAGCATTGCTACCAAACTCGTTTCGAGCGCTAATCTGTGGACCCAGTGGGTGTGGCAAAACAAACGTTATGTTATCATTACTGTTTCATCCGCATGGCGCGAAATTTAAAAATGTTTACGTTTATTCAAAGTCATTGTATCAGCCCAAGTATAAATTGTTGGAAGAAGTGCTGTCGAAAGTTAAAGGTGTGGGATATTTTCCGTTTAAAGAAAACGATGAAATTATTAGCCCAAATGAAGCAAAACCAAATTCAATTTTTATTTTTGATGACGTCATATGTGAGAACCAGCAAAAGATTCGAGAATACTACAGCATGGGCCGACATCGGGATATAGATAGCGCATTTCTTTCACAAACCTACTCGAAATGCTGTAAACAAATTTGTAGAGATAACAGTAACCTAATTGTACTTTTTAAACAAGATGCTATTAATTTGAAACATGTCTTTGATGAACATGTGTCACCGGATATGAGTTTTGAAGAATTTAAACAGTTGTGTTCGAAATGTTGGCAAGAAAAATATGGGACAATAGTTATTGCAAAAGACTTTGATTTAAACAACGGTCGATATCGAATCGGTTTTGATAAATACATAAAATTATAACATTGCGTTCATTATTCAACAACATGTCAGACAATCCAGTTGACGTAGCCGTTCGTAAGAGAAAAATTGCCGAACTTGCTCGATCGATTCGAAAAAAATATAAAGCGTTACAATTGGGTAGAGTTGAAACGGATGAGACACTAAATAAATTGTTTAAACCCGTCACGGAACCGCTACACAAAATTGTAAAATCTTCTCTAAACGAAACAGTGAACTCTCATCCTCAACCAGTCAACGAGCCAGAGCCTAAAAAAGAACCATCTAAACAAAAAGAAGAAGGACCACCCAAAGAAAAAGAAGAATCACCTAAACAAAAAGAGCAATTGAGTATACCTGAGTTTGTAAAACTCGAAAATGTTGCCGAAACCGCTAATGATGATGACGATGAAGTATTCTATGAAGACGATGAACAGGCTGTTAAAGATCTTAACATTTCAGAAGATGTTATTAAGGAATACTTGGATCAGTATCCCCCAATGGCTCATCCATATATTCTAGATCATTGGGAGAAAAAAGATAATATAGACCCGGTTTATGGCCCTACCTACGATGCTCATACTTCTAAATGGTTTTTGGGTGGCAAACAAATCGACTTTGATAAAACTCATGGATTTATTATTACAGAAGGCAAACAGATAAGAGGTACACCGGGTCTGTATGAATTAATTTTTAATGATAATCCTGAAAATTACAATGATGACGATTTAAAGCGTTATGGAACAATACTAGAATTAACAAATCCTCATAAAAACATTAAAGGATACCTTAAAGGAACAAACCGATTTAAATACACACATATCATAAAACCTCTGGCTACATCTCACTTGCGAAAACATTCGAGCACTGTGGGCTCTGGGATGCAAATGGTTTACAACGATAATAAAATTGACCTTCAATATTGGGACGATCCAAACGAACTCGTTGACAGGCTTCGGCTTTTAATAGCGTCAAAAGAAGCAGGAAATACTTCGAATGATAATGAAATTGTTGCAATTATCGAGGAATTAAAAGAAGCACGCATTATTGCCTAAACATCATTACCACAATGAGTGTCGACAAATTCGGACGTACTAAACATGATATAGGCAATAAAAAACTATTGCTGATGTCTAAACCAACCTTAGTCCATACTGCAAACGGTGATATTGATTTTGAAAATTTAAAACTTTGTAATGTTAAAGATCCTGACTCAGACAGCGATGCCGTCAATAAAAAATATATGGATAATAATGTCCAAAAGTTAACTGAAAACATGAATGCTATGAAACTTACATTCAATAATGACTTGATGACCATAAACACTTTTATATCAAGAGATCCTCCTTTAGCCAGCAAACATATGGCTAATAAAAAGTATGTAGATGAATCAATTGTCACCGCAAAACAGTACCTACGAGGAGATATTAAAAATTCGCTTAAAAGTTTAGAATCACAAAAAGCAACGATTAATGCAAACTCTGCACAGTTAGCTGTTAATCAAACAAATGCAGTAGAAAACGTAAAAGATAAAATCGAGAAAGCGTTCTTAAAATTATATAATCAGGATATTCCAGATATACGTCAAGATTTGTTGGATGAGATTCTTAAAAGAACTGACTCTGTAACGAAAAATGTTAATATACTCTCTGGAAAAATTTTGGCTATTGAAAAAAAAGTTGCTGATTTGACTGATACAATAACTATAAAGCAAAATAATCTGCGTAATGTTGTAGAAACTATTAAAGCGATGGATTTGGCCATAAAAGCATTGGAGAATCGGTTAGTACAAAATCCCTAAACATTTAGTCCCTGTTATGCATTCAAAAGAGAAGATTCAAGTTGTTAATGAGCTGCATAAACCAGCTCGAAAAAATTATGCTCGTCGACGAACAATTATCAAAGGTTTGGATGATTTATGGCAAATTGATTTGGCTGAAATGAGTTCTTACGCAACTCAAAATCGATCGTTTAAAATGATTCTAGTGGTAATTGACTGCTTTTCGAAATTTCTCTGGACTCGACCGTTGAAATCGAAAACTGGCGAAGAAAGCACGAAAGCTTTTGCTGATATTATAGGAAAACGCAAACCGAAAAATCTTCAATCTGATCAGGGCAAAGAGTTTTACAACACAAAATTTCAAAATCTAATGCAGAAACATGGTATAAATCATTATAGTACATTTACCAAGATGAAAGCAAGTATGGCGGAAAGAGTTATTAGAACGCTGAAAACGAAACTGTATAAGCATTTTAGCTTAAACGGTACGTACAGGTGGATAGATGTGTTACCGAAAATTACAAAAGAGTACAACGAAAGCAAACATAGAACGATTGGTCGGAGACCGTCCCAGGTAAACAAGTCCAATGAAAAAGAGATTCTGAAGCAACATTATAATCATTTGAAAATAGCAGGCCCGCGAAAATATAAAATTGGAGATGTGGTGCGCATAAGCAAGGCAAAGCATCTATTTGATAAAGGATATACACCTAATTGGACTACGGAGCTTTTTAAAATTACCAAAGTGAACATAACTAATCCCGTAACATACATGTTGGAAGATTTACATGGATTACCAATTAAAGGAGCATTTTACGAGGAAGAGCTGCAAAAGTCAAAAAATCCTGATATTTACCTTGTTGAAAAAGTGTTGAGAAAAAAAGGCAATAAAATCTACGTTAAATGGCTGGGGTTCGATAGTTCGCATAGTAGCTGGATCGAAAAATCTAATATTTTATAAACTTTGTTTTATTTTTTTTTATTTTGTACACGTTTTCTTATATACCTACATTGTGAAATATGTACTAATACTTTGTATATTTACTCTTATAAAGATAATGTAATAAACTTTTATAAAAATAATGACTATTATTTCAAAATCGATAATTATAGCGTCAAAAAATGTTATTTTATCGAGGCAAAATTTTTGAACGTCACAGTTCCAAAAAGTGAAACGTCCAAACGTTAAAATAGCGCTTAAATTTGTCGCAATAACGGTTTAAAAAATGAACAAAAAGGAATTTACGATTTACATGTATTTCTTATGGAAAAACATAATTTCAAAGTGTTAAAAATGGGTCGGTTTTCGCTATTTTATCGTTCCTAAATTCATAAACGTCAAGGTGTCAAAAAATAGACGTCAACACGATGAATTTAAACGTTTTTTGATCGTTTCAACGAAAAATATTTAAAAGAAAATAATACACCATAGATTAAAAATTTTCGCAGACATTCAGGGTTTTCAAATTAATGAAATATTTTATCTTAAAGAACTTAGCATTGATTTGGATTTCTATTTGAACCACCACAAACTTATCAATCATTAAGCTATGCAGATAAAAAGACTGTGAGATATATAGAAAACCATGTGCATGGAATAAAATATGCTTCTGGAAATATTCATTACTGTAAACTTAATGATATTTTAAAAAACTATTTACTTCACATGTAAGAGGTGAACAGAAAGCTGATTTTTTGCGAAAGAAGTATGAAGAATTTGAAATTTTCAATGATGTTATTGTAGATGTTGTTAAATTTGATGGAACACCCCACGCCACTGGGAAATTAAACTCTAACTCAAAGTCATGTTTAAACCATTTTACTTATGGACTCTGCACTCAGAGAAATTCAGAACATCTACGTCAATGGTTTGTTAATATTATACTACCGTTGTAATTATTTAAATAAACAATTTTAAACCGATAATAATTGTTTTTATCTCAAAACCTTTAATAGCCAAACATATAACAATTTTTATACTTTTACAAAGATTATTGCAGTCAGCAAATTAATAGTTAATCGATAAAAAAAATGCTGATGTATCAAATGTGAAATATTCTATAGAGTTCAATGAGGGTCATTTAAAATATAATTAAATTATAAAATATTTTTATGTTTAATGCCAACAATACAATACCCCACTTACAAGTTTACAGGTTTAAACTTGTTGAAGGTTGTCTTGATATCCGAACAACATAAAACAGGAAATTAATTAAGTTGTTATCTGACACTTTGACCTCAAAAATACAATAACCACTCTTATCCAATTTCTATTCTTTAACTTATATATTTCAAATTTACAATAAAAAATCATCTGCCAGCCGAAAATTATCCAGCTAAAAAACGACACACGCCCAGACGATCATCGTCCAGCATCTCACCATCAACGCACATCCTAAAACTCCAACATCACGGCGCGATTTTTTTTTTCATCTTACCAACATCTCTTCCTTTTTTACCCAAAGAAAAAGCTAATCATCTCAGAACCATCAAAAAACTAATCATTTTCTACACCTCTTGAATCTCGTCAAAGCTAATCATGTTCTAGATCACCTTAGCCCCCTCAAAAGCTAATCATGTTCTAGATCACCACCGGAAGTGATCCAGAACATGATTTGTTATAACTACTGAATTGGGCCCAGGCCTTTAGGTCCAAATCCCAACAACTACGTTATTATATAGGCTATCAATTTTTTTTGGGATATCTTTATTATCAAAGTGAAGGAATTATTGTTTCGAGTATTTTCTGAAGTTTCACAATTTATGGTTGGTTGTTGTAGGTCATGTTTAGTATCGTCATCAATTTTATATAAAGGTATAGTCTTAAAGTCTGTAATAAGTTGTTTATTTTTTAGGTCAATTATGCAGTTATAATGTTCTAAGAAATCTGATCCTAGTATTCCGTCGAATTCGATGTCAAGGTTGCAAATGTATACTTTATGTGGATCATCATTTGAGAAGAATGGGATTAATAATGACTCATTTATTATTATCTGTTTGTTTGCCATACCTTGAATTACTACATTTTCATAGTTTCGATTTTTAAAATTTGAACAAGTTGCAGGTATGAAAATTGAAATTCCAGCACCTGTGTCAATTAATAATTTAAAACTATTGGTAGCATCTTTAATATAATATAAATTTTTTGAATTTACTGGAAATATTGAATTTAGAGAAATTTCTGTTGGAGGCGTAAATTGGGGTTTGTATCTGTCAAATTTAATTTTTGGACTTGTGTTTGTATATGTGTTACCGAATTGTTTTGATCTTATATCGGAGGGGTAGAAGGTAAAATAGCCTGTTGAAAATCCAGATTTTCAAAATTTGATATGTTTGGTAAATCATTGATGAATTCTAATTCATTAGAGTATTGATCGAGATTTTGACTATTTGTTGTAAGATGATCAGGATGATCATTTTCATTGTTATAAGTTTGAGAGTAATTTTCATATTGATCGAAATCATTGAGAGAATCGTAATCGTAATAAAGGTCGATACCATTATCGGATAAATAATTATTAAAGTTTTGCTCATAATCATTGCAAAAGTACAAGGGTTGATTTTGATTCATGTGGTAAGTTCGGGGTTGATTTTTGTGGTAATTATTATAGTTTGGATTTGGTTGAATAACTGATGGTCTTGGAGAGTTGACATTATTATTAAATTAAGTAATTGGTGGACGATTTTGTTGAGATGGGCCTTGAGGATGAGTCCTTAAATGTTGTTGTTGGTTTTGAGAATTATTTTGGAAGTTTGGTGGTTGTGTCGTTCTTGGATAATTTTGGAAATTATTAAACGAACCTTGTATAGGAACTTGAGTTTGTCGCTGTCGTATAAGACATTCGTTATTTGTATGTCCTGTTCGTTTACAAAATGAACATTGTTTAATACCCGTTGGTGGATTTAGTTTACGTAAGGGTGTACTCGGGTTTCTTTGGGTTTGAAATTTTTGATTTTCAAAATACGACAACTGGAGTTCTCGTTTAACCCTATTTGTTGCTATTAATATACTCGTTGGGTTACTTGCTCGTACTATCTGTCCGATTCTTGGTTCTTACCCAGTAAGTAAAGTGTTTAAAACTAGAGAATCAACGGGATTAGTTTGTGCATTTTTTTGTTCAACGGAAAAAGAAATTTGTTGGTTAATAGATGCATGCATTTTTGCTTCATGAGTTTGAAGTCTAGCTATAAATGAAAGGGGTGTTTCGTTATTAAGCTGTCGCATTCTTTGAAGGTCTTGAATAAGTGAATTTAAATCACGAGAGTCACCAAAAGGAGATTCTAATAAATTTCTGATTTCTTCAAATGTATTTGGGTCGCGTGAATTAATCATATGGGACCCTGAAAATAAGAAAGTGTGCATGCTCGGTACCTCTATTTTCTATAGTTTACGTACCGAGCATCAGACGCGGCTGCAATGTTCGGTCCTTTATTATTGCACGGTATACTTATAGGATCTCTCTGTCACACGGTTCCACTCGCGTTGAAATTTAAATCTTTAAAATTTGTCTACCCCTATTAGGACCAAATTTTTTGCAGTCAACCCTATATCATCGTGTTCACAATAAAACAGCGCTTATGCTGATATAAAAAATTTTCTATTATCACATCAAGTGAAAGTAACTGGTATCGACATACCTGTTTATACCTGTCAACCCAGTAGTTCGTCCAGGTAAATAATAGTCAACCCTATGTCTGCACATTCTATATCTCTTATACTTTAAGTCCAGTATAAAATTTTCTTATTATCTTCATGTTGCAATATTTAATGAAAAATGATTTTTTTAAAAATATTCTGTCCAGGATTTTTTTTGTCAGCCCATTTTTAATATATTTTCTAATATACGAAATTTATTATAAAATAAGTTTGATTCTATTATCAACCCGGTGAATGCCGATTTAGGTTCGGATCTTAGACTAATAAACCGAGCTGTCATTTATATGAAACAACATATCCATTTAAATAGAGATCAGTGAGATATCTACCTGTTTTATTAAACAGTGATTAGAGGTATATACTTAGTTGCATGTATGTGTTTAATTCCATATTCTCATATCAGTGCTGTGTCAATCCATATTTTTTTCATTGCATTGCAGGAAATATATGGAAGAAAAATTTAATGAACTTCTTCATGAACCATCTGGACAATTTTCTAACTTCTGCCGGATGAGCTGTAGTGATTTTAATTTTTTGCTAAATGCAATTTCACCCATGATTTCAAAAAAAAAAATACAGACTTCAGAGAAGCTATACCAGCTAAATATCGTCTGGCAATAACCTTAAGATATTTAGCATCTGGTGACAGTTTCAAAAGTCTACACTATTTGTCTATGGTATCTACCTAAGTGATATCAGAAATTATACCTGAAGTCTGCAAAGCTATTAATAAAGTTCTGAAAGATGAAATAAAGGTAAAGTAAAAAATGTATGATTGTATATTGTATATAAATATTTAATTGTTGAGTTACAAAAAAAAACAGAAACAAAAAATTTGAAAAAAAAACAAGTTTACATAAATATTAATCAATGTTCCTTTTATTTATATTATTCATTCATTTGTATCATATTGCTTAAAATCTTCGTATGCCTTCAAACAAGCTGCATTAATTATCTCTTTAGTTTCTATTTTTGTACATTATAAGTGTGCGTGTTAATTTATAAAATGTTTTTTTAATTTCTAGATTAATTAATTCAATGTTAGGATGGTATCATATTTTTTGTTAATACGTTTATACAGAAAGACCTTAAATTTTATAAACTATATTGAAAATAAAATGTTATGTTTTTATTATTTTTACTTTTTTTGTACAATAAACATTGTTACATTTATTTTGTTTTTTTTGTAGACCCTTATTATTAAAAAAAAGTTTGTAGCGTAAAAATACCCTTGGCTAGCTCTAGGGTCCGTGGCTTCCTTCTGGCTTTCTTTTCAACTCCCCCCAAACAATTAAAAAAGGGCGCCAAGTACAGACGTACAAATAAAAAAAAGAATCAGTGTTAAATTGTTTATTCAAAACTTTAAGTTATTAGAAATAAAAATAGTGAATAACTAATTTCTTATCTTTTGTTTTTTCTTCGGAATCGACGTGGTGGACGAAATTTCTGTCGTAGTTAGCACCGGTTAAAGATGCGGATGGCAAGATGTTTTCTCCTTAAATACTGGAAGTATTTCGAGGAAAGACTTTGGTGGCGGAAAACAATCTGTCTATGGTGGCAAGATGAAAAATTCGGTTAGAAAAAGCCTCACTCAGGATAAATCTTCTATTAATAACAGCCCTCACTTTGGACCCTTCACAAATTGGCAATGGCCCGAAGGGAGAAGGTAGTAAGAAGAAACTGATTGCTTTAAAAGCACAAAATGAAAAGAATTACAATAGCAACACTTCTCATGTTCTAACTAAATATTCCCCTTCTCAAAACAGATAAAGTCTACGCGTCGACTTCAATAACCCGAAAATTATAAAAATTAATAGTCCATAGGCCAGGCCACAAATAACGTTGTAAACGTTACAAGTTACTATAACTAAACAGATATCATCCGCAATTTTTTGTCCAAATTGTCTTTTCAATTTATAAATTAAATTATTACAATTAAAGACTTTTGAGTGAGTACATTATATTTTCCAATGTAAATATTGGTTAATATGGAATTAGATTGGTATATGAAACCAAATGATTACTAAAAACTATTGTGGAAGGTCCACACAGTAAAAATCGGACTTGTTAACCTATTGTAACGAGTTCCTTACTCTGAAGAATATACTGAATATTTTGTAACGTTTTTCAAATACACATATAGATAAATCTCTGAAAATCCCGAAAATTATAAAAATTAATAGTCCATAGGCCAGGCCACAACGTTACACCACGGTAACCTGACGGAAAAAAAAGAATTGAAGATTCTTTTTTTTTATAAAGTGAAACTACTAAAATTAAAAAAAATAATAACCACAACTGGTGAATAGGTAAAAAAAATATACAACATTTAATAAATTAAGAAGTAACCACAAGGATTGATATAATTATCATAAATAATAAAAAAAATTCTCGACATAAAATTCAAGAACACGAAACCTTACCACACGTTATCTCTAGGAAAGAAGAAAATTAGTTTCGAGAAAAACTCGGGAGCAAGCACCCAGTGCGTTAAGTACGCACCAGACTAAAACAACGTCGGTCCATCCGTATCGGCGAACCGTGGTCGAAGCCCACCGAGTGAGCGGTAACAATGCACACTTCCAAGGGCGACCTCGCGAAAGATGTTAATCGCGTCATGGTTACACACCCCTGGACCTCACACCATACAGTATGCAAAGCCCTCTCACCCAGCAAACGACGAACACAGTCCCCACCAACTTCTGGACCTCCGCAGGGAAATAACAAAAGACAATTTAACGGTATCAAAGATTATGGTACTGCTGGGACTTCCACGGGACGCCCTGCTAGGTCATCTGACTCCACCAGCAGTAGTGAACCCCCACATAGTAACAGTTTTCCCTCGGGTCCCTGTCGGCAGGCAATTCACCTCCCACTGGCAGAGCGTGAGCAATGCAGTCCCACTTAAGAGCAACTCCCCGTGCAGCCTCAGCACCCACCAAAACCTAAGGCCAAAGAAAAAGAACACGGAGGGACGTTTTGGGCCTAAGCCCAGGACCTGAAGGGACCCAGTGTGATAAAGTCCACACCCAACTAAAAACCTCTCAATAGTAAAATCAAAAATCAAATAAACCCCCCAAAAATTTTGGTCGCACAGACCACAATCGGTAAAAAGATAATATTAACTATCCTAAACACTGTCGTTAAGGCAAAACAACACTTTGCCGCGATGTCAAAAGAAACCAAAGATAAGTTGTTCACAAAGCAATTGTGAACACAGCGAAAAAAAAAACAAAAATATGTCTCCAAAATAACCGAAATAAGATAAGACCGACGTCAAGAGAATCATTGAATACAATCAAAAAAAAAACTCCAAAAGAGAAATAAAATAAGCCAAAGGCCAAGGAACTATTTAATGAACGAGAAAAAAAAATTGAAACCAAATATCAATTGAACGAAAATGTGTCTAAACACTAAAAGAAAAATCGATTGATATTCAGAACAAAATAAAGCTTGACAGTCTTATCGCTGTGCAAATACGAGACTTATAAACGATGAAAAGATAATTATTCAACAGTAAAAAGACAAGACATCGCAGAAATAATAAGAATCTAAGGAAAACATTAATATAGGATAATTAATAGAAGTAAAAACGACGAAATCACATAGGAACAGGAAACCAATACTCAAACGCTAAGAATACTGAAAGGCATTAATCAATAAGTAAAGAGAAAAATTTAGAAAAAGGAACAAGGAAAATTAATTGTTCAAAAATACAAATTTATACTGACGTGGTGGTGTGGCACAGAGGAACAGCGACAGCCTGTACTCGCAAATAAATGCTATCCCTAAGGTACAGTACTGAACTCACCAACCCTTATAAAAATTTTAAATGAAAAAAAAATTAAATGACTATCGAAGTTAATTAAAAAGTTGAAATGAATTTTGAAAAAGTTTTAAGAATTAAAAAAAAATCTAAGAAATAGAAATTGAAAAGTTAATGATTAGTGAACAAAACTAATGCCTTCAGTGTAGTGACTCCAGTGTAAGGAAAAAGTAAAGAAATTAGAGAATTTAAAAAAATGTCGAGAAAAGATAAAATATAAAACGATATCTCAAAATTTTTCAATAACGTTACTACAAAATTATTACAAAGGTAACGAAACATACGAAAAAATCACAAAATATATCAAGATGTCCTCGGTATGTTAAGAAACAGTCCTAGATATTAAAAGGAATTACTGTATTTGGTGTATCACAAAATCAATACAGAAAAAAAATGAAAGAATGGTATTTGAAAAACAAAAAATCCCGAATAGGTACACAAATACATGGAAAGTCTATATGTTTCCCAAAGATAAGCCCTAACGGCCGAAAAAGAAACCAATATAGACCATAATCCCACAATACAATAAGATAAGATAAGATAAATTTCTATTGTGTCCCAACCATACGGAACACCAATAGAACTAAAGAGCAGTTACACAAACTGTTACACGATAAAGAGGTCTCACAGACCCCTACAAGATACTAAGATCTCACAGACCTTACACGGTAATAATGTGGTCATCCAGACCACACCCAAAATGCCCACGGCAAACAACGATAAGTACCCACACTCAAGATAGAACAAAATTCCCTATGACCATCTTCCGAATTTTAACTTAAAGAAATGAGATAGAGAGAAAAAAGAAAAACCAAAATACAGAAATTGAAGGTATACACAAAAAAATTTTGACTGTAACTATCACAATCACAAAACAAAGTCAAATAAAAACAGACAAAGGCTTAGATAGCAACGAAAAAAGGACATATTGATAAAACGGTACAAACACATTAAAATCTGCCAAGAAGGGCCCTAACTGTTTAGAAAATTCCGCCTATAAATCAAGAATAATAGAGATAAATTCAAGATAAAGCAATATTTTAAATGTATAGATAACATCGTAAGAGACAATCGGTATAGAAAAATTACTAAATGTGAAGGCAACATTATTGTAAGGTAAAACAATTAAATTGATTAAAAAATAATAATATTTTTCGATAAATAAAATCAGTTAAATTAAAACCGAAATTTACCAATTCGATAGTGGTTAACCTTGAATCAATAGATAATAAAATTCAACAAAATAAAGTAATGGTAAAAAATTAGATGTTAGTAAAAACAATTTATAAAATATTTGAATGTCTGTACTAAATTGATGGAAAAATTTAAATTTAATTTAATTTAACGAGAATTTTAGGAAAAAGTTACAAAAAAAGCAAGAAGACTTTAGTTGGGCGCCAAATTTGTAGCGTAAAAATACCCTTGCTAGCTCTAGGGTTCGTGGCTTCCTTCTGGCTTTCTTTTCAACTTCCCCCAAACAATTAAAAAAGGGCGCCAAGTACAGACATACAAATAAAAAAAAGAATCAGTGTTAAATTGTTTATTCAAAACTTTAAGTTATTAGAAATAAAAATAGTGAATAACTAATTTCTTATCTTTTGTTTTTTCTTCGGAATCGACGTGGTGGACGGAATTTCTTTCGTAGTTAGCACCGGTTAAAGATGCCGATGGCAAGATGTTTTCTCCTTAAATACTGGAAGTATTTCGAGGAAAGACTTTGGTGGCGGAAAACAATCTGTCTATGGTGGCAAGATGAAAAATTCGGTTAGAAAAAGCCTCACTCAGGATAAATCTTCTATTAATAACAGCCCTCACTTTGGACCCTTCACAAATTGGCAATGGCCCGAAGGGAGAAGGTAGTAAGAAGAAACTGATTGCTTTAAAAGCACAAAATGAAAAGAATTACAATAGCAACACTTCTCATGTTCGAACTAAATATTCCCCTTCTCAAAACAGATAAAGTCTACGCGTCGACTCCAATAACCCGAAAATTATAAAAATTAATAGTCCATAGGCCAGGCCACAAATAACGTTGTAAACGTTACAAGTTACTATAACTAAACAGATATCATCCGCAATTTTTTGTCCAAATTGTCTTTTCAATTTATAAATTAAATTATTACAATTAAAGACTTTGAGTGAGTAGGTACATTATATTTTCCAATGTAAATATTGGTTAATATGGAATTAGATTGGTATATGAAACCAAATGATTACTAAAAACTATTGTGGAAGGTCCACACAGTAAAAATCGGACTTTTTAACCTATTGTAACGAGTTCCTTACTCTGAAGAATATACTGAATATTTTGTAACGTTTTTCAAATACACATATAGATAAATCTGTGATTTTAATACAATAAATTCATTCAACACAGCTTTAAAACTTTTCTTGTTTTTAAAAGACTATTAAAATGTTTTGTAGCCTTCTAGAGAATCTATTATTTTGTTTTTAATTTTGCTTGAAATATTACATTACAACTTGGCTTATAATTAACACTAAAATCCAAATAACTTAATCTTTTAACAGTTTTGAACATACATTACTTACTTAAAATAAAGTATTTTCAAATAGCCAACCAAATAACCAAAATGTTTGTTTACAAAACCTTTTATCTATACCCCATTTCGTCATTCGTTGGCAGCGTATGAAAGATAGGAATAATGCCTAGTTGCCAGGTTTATCTTAGAAAGACTTACTATCTTTGTCTTATTAACGCGCAATAGAAAGAGATATGTTTAAGTTAAATGGCAACCGGTGACTAAAAACACGCCACTGAACGATCACTTGATGACAGAACGACTTACGCTGGCACCGGTTGCCATTTAACTTAAAAATATCTCTTTCTATTGCGCGTTAATAAGACAAAGATAGTAAGTCTTTCTAAGATAAACCTGGCAACTACACATTATTCCTATCTTTCATACGCTGCCAACGAATGACGAAATGGGGTATAACATGAATTTAGGCTCATTGGACAGAACATGATAATCAGTATAACCGTATTTTTAATGCTATATATTTTATGGTATTTCAGTATTTTACAAGTTTCCGATTGTTACAGATATGCAATGGATCTGGCAACAGTGCATGCAAATTTGAATTTCTCGCGCAGAATTTAGATCAATTTGTGACTTATTTATATTTATATTAAATATCGTTTTTTTTTTTTACTTTAACGGCCACTATATATAGATAAATTTACTATAATATTAATTTTCCATTAATAACATACAATTATACTATAAATAAATATAAAATTGTATTTTTGTTTATTATAAATATATAATAAAAACCTATTTATATTTGTATTAAAATTATTTTTGATACCAGAACTGTTTTACTTGAAAGTACAAGGCCATCATATACAGATAAGTTCACGTAGAATTTTTAGAACAGTACAAATCTCGTTTTATTGTAACCATAATTGATTATTTAATTAAAAAACTTATTGCAAGAATAAAAATAAAGATTTTTTTATAGATTTTTAATCATATTTTCCTATAAAAATTAATACTTTTATATATTAACCAGTTTTCGTATAGCGTACAAGACCACCAATACAATTTACAATAATAGCTAATTTCACGATTATTTATTATTGACACTTTTAAAAGCAATACAAATTAATTATTTTATCATAAAAACTTATTTTAATAATAAAAATACATATGTTTTATACAAATTAATCTTTTATAAGAACAACTGATCTACTCTCAATATGTAAGACACCAGTGTGAAGTTAGCAACCCTGCTATGACTTTGCCAGTTGTCAATTTGTTGATTTTTATTGTTTACAGCACGTAGTTTACACTTTACAGTTTCTAGACTAATTTTAGTGTTTTTTTATAATAACAAATTGTTTTCACGTTAAGAAAATCATAGAATGGATGTTTTTAAAGGAAAAGTTAAAATAGAGGAAGAATTTTCTGATCAATTCCAAGTCGAAAATCAGAACTGTTATCAAACTGAAATGGATCTTGGTTTTAATGTTTTAAAGGAAGAACTTTTAGACCCAGTTGGTGATTCGTCCGAAGTGAAAAATAACTTTGATAATGACTTAGATTTAAAAGGAAGATTGTTTTATTCTGAAGGTAAGTCTTTTATTGACTGAATTAGTCATTATAGTGTAGAAAGTAGATTCTTGTTAAAATACAGTTTCTAACAAGTTAACAGAGTATATATCTTGTTTGATTCCACAAAAAGTTCACTATAAGTGATTTTTATCATTTTCTTTGGCTTTATTGTGTGGGGTGGGATGTACTCTTCTCACTTAGAACAGCTTAAAGTGAGTTAAAACTATATTGTTAAAGTCATGTTGGGAAAACCAAGGCTCTATCCCACAAATATGCTCTATTCTCCTCAAGTTTGTGGTGTGAAGTGTTTGTATGTGATTGCTGCTTGTGGTTTTGTTCACTCACATTATTTTGTTTTTGGACCGAGTTTGCGTTCTCATACTTACTTAACAAGATCTTTAACAAACGAGTCTTTAAACATAACTTTTTCTAAAAAAACATTAATCAACGCTTTATAAATTATCTTCGACCTAAACTCTATAATCTTAGATAGATAGATAGATAGATAGATAGATAGATAATTTATTTGATCACGTGTACAGTTGAAGTTTGTGACAAGTCAAAATACAAAAGATTAAAATTAAAATATACCAACAGATACAATACAATATAGTATGGTGAGTGTCGTTAAAATACAAAATAAAAATACATTGAAATATTAAAATAAGCTACAGTTTAAAAATTCCTCGATGGAGTAGAAGCAATGCTCCAATAAAGAATGCCTCACTCTCCCCTCAAATCGCTTCTGAGTCAGTTTAGTGAACTCAGATGGTAATTTATTATATAAATTTAGACAAAGAGAATTTCGAGCCGATAGATTTAGTCGATAGAAGGTGGGTCTCAGTTGTGAACCCTTTCGAGTTTGGTATTCATGGTAGTCAGAATTTGTGTTAAATTTGGTTTTATTTTTATGTATTTCTAGGAGACTATTTAAAATGAATATACATGGCAATGGTAGAACTTTTAGTTTTTTAAATATGGGTCGACAGTGTTCTCTACAAGGGGCTCCTGAAATGATCCTGACTGCCTTTTTTTGCATGCGAAAGATTTTATTTGCATGTGTAGATTGGCCCCATAGTAGTAAGCCATAAATGAGATGGCTATGGAAAAGAGAATAGTAAGATGTCATTAAAATATCTTGACTGAGACAAATTCTTAGTTTTATAATGAAGAGAATTGGTCCCAATATAGAGCCTTGAGGTACTCCATGTGAAATGGGTTTACATGCACTATACTCATTTGAGATATGAACAATCTGTTTCCTTCCATATAAATAGGTTTTCATTAGATTCAATGGTATACCACGTATGCCATAATATTCCAGCTTACTAAGTAAGAGGTTATGATTTACACAATCGAATGCTTTACTTAAGTCATATAAAGTCAGGGCAGACACAATACCCTTTTCCACGTTATTTACTATTGAATCAACTATATTCATTACTGCTTGGGTCGTTGATTTATTTGATTGAAAACCGAATTGATTATTGTTTAATATTGAATTGGCGTTTAGAAAAGAAGTTAAACGATCTTTAATAAGCATTTCCAGGATTTTGCCAAATATAGGAATTATCGATATAGGTCTATAGTTATCTGGAGTCTTTGGATCACCCTTTTTGTATATGGGGATAACTTTACTAGTTTTAAAAATGTTTGGAAATACACCTTTAGAGAAACAACGATTGAAGAGTGCAGTTAATGGTCCAGCTATAAGATGTATAGTTTCTTTGACCATTTTGCTATTTAGATTGTATATATCTAGACAAGCAGAATTTTTTAATTTAAGTATTGCATCCATAACTTCGTCCTCACTTATTGGCTTTAGGAAAAAAGAAGTACTGGGCCTGGGAAGGGTAACTAGGTAATTTAAAGCATCTTCATTATAGGCTGGTAAAGTTTTTACAATTTGCTCAACAATGTCAATAAAAAAGCTATTGAATTCATCAGCAGATATATTATTTGGTGTTAAGGGTTTTTTATTTGAGTTACGCTCGTAATTTATTAATCTCCAACCATCTCGAGATTTATTTTCTGATTCCCTAATAAATTTATCATACGATTCTCTCTTCGCTTGATTGATTTCACTTAAATATTGTTTTTTATAAGTTTTGAATGCCTTATGATGATCAGGATTTTTAGATGCCTTACTTATTGTACTTAAAGCATGTAGAGAATCTCTCATTTGCTTTAGTTTGTCATTAAAAAATGGAACGGGTCTTTTAAGCTTCATATTGACTTTTTTTAGTGGAAACACTTGATCAGCAAGAGTAAGTTGTATTAACGTACTCAGCTAGTTCGTTTATGTTATTACTCTCTTCGTATATTACATTCCATTGCACTGATTCTAATTTATTTCGCAATAAGGTTATACCTTTTTTGGTTATACACTTATATAAAGTATTTTCCAGTTGATTTATAGTATTTTTAAAAACGGTGATAAATTGACCTGCATGATCAGCAATGCAAGGGTCAAAAATTCCCGCTTCAAAAGTGGAGTTATCGAAATTAGTAAAAATGTTATCAATACAGCTGGAGTGCATATCAGTGATTCTAGTTGGTGTTGTTATTTTGGGTAAAAGACCAAAAGATTCAAGTAAGTTAAGCCAATATTCAGAAGTAGGATTTTTATTATCTATATCGATATTAAAGTCCCCAATAAATATTATTCTTTCATACATACCAGTTTTTTCCGTTAGGAGTTCTTCCACTTTATCAAAATATATATCAAATTCCCTTGACTTTGAGGATCTGTATGAGAGGATAATAAGTGTTTTTATATCTTTAATTTCTAAGGCACAGAATTCAGCATGCTGTTCGACACAGAAACGACTTAATGAGACAGAGCGACATTCAACATTTTTTAGAGCAAAGATTGCCACTCCACCGTGTTGCATGTCTTCCCTACCCACAGATCTTAGAAGGGTTGTAAATAAAAGAAAATTTTAAGGATTATTTATTTTTAAATTATCACAGATTTCTTGTCATCCTCTAATATGGATGAAACTTTGTACCAAATAATAATCTGTGATTTTCTTTCGTGATTCTACTTTTTATTTAAGTGTTCTATTATAAATATATATTTGTTTTAATCTGACTAGGGTTGTTTATTCGTCTTGTTTTGTATTAATTAATTAATTAACTAGCCATTAATTATTTAATTAAAAGTGATAAATATTGAATGCTATAATAAAAAATGTGGTATAATTTTAAGAAGATGGACACTCGGTTAAACACACACAGATGTAACCTAATACATCTAAGGTGTTTTTTTCTAATCTGTGATAGCAACTAAAAAAAGAGATTTAGCACATAAGTAAAAATGTATCTATTCATTGTAACTTGTTGAAATAAATAAATAAATTCACGTCAAATGTCATGTTGGTAAGTGACAGCCGGTCTGACAGTTGACTTATTTGTTCTTGTTCTTTTCATGTTTATTTAAGATTTTAATACATTTTTTTTAAGGTTTTATATGATTTTCTTGTGATTTTTCGAGATCATCTTTAATTTTTACGATTTTTTAAGGTTTCTTATGATTTTTTGCGATTTTTCATGGGGATTTATGATTTTTTACGATTTTCCACAATGTTTTGTATGGTTTATTGCTATGGTCAGCTATAATTTTAATACGATTTTCTGTTTTTTTGACAATTTTTTTACAGTTTTTGCGATATTGTAAGATTTTTACTGTTTTTCTTTTAATTATGATTTCTTACAGTTTATTATGATTTTTACCATTTTCTTCGTGTTTTGTATGAATTTTAAGGGTTTCTACGATTTTTTATTTTTTACAAGACTTTTCATAATTTTCTATGATTTTTAAAGTTTTCTATGATTTTTTACAATTACTTAGGATTTTCCCATGTTATCTATACAGATTCTCACAGGTTTCCACGAATTTCTACAATTTTTTGTGATTTTCCAGAAATTTCTACACTTTTTCACGGTTTTCCAGGAATTTCTACATCTTTTTGCACTTTTCTAGGAAATTTTGCAAAATCTAAAGTTTTTCACGGTTTTCCACAAATTTCTATAGTTTTTCGCTTATTTCGACAAATTTCTACAGTTTTTCGTGATTTTCCATAAATTTGCAATTTTCCGTAAATTTCACACATCCGCACGCGGTATTCCCGATTTTTTAATTTATTTTTTACTATTTTAACACCTTTTCCTGATTTTTTCGATTTTTTATGATATTAATGGTATTCTTCGGATCTTTTCCTGAGATTTTTTACGTTTATTCTTTATATTTTCTTCGATTTTACGATACTATACTTTTTTGATAAATCTTTTATTTTTTGCCTAATCTTTCTCAAATTTTCGTCAATTTTTAAAAAAAATTGATTTTTTACGATTTTTTCTGATCTTTTACGATTTTCTTATTATTATTTTCCTAAATTTTGAAAAAACTTTTTGTTTTTGTTGGAAAATATTTTTTTTTTGCTTTGATTTTATATTGATAAATTTTTCATGACCAATTTTAAATTTTAATAAAACGCTTACCTTTCGATATTTTTGACACAAATTTAAGAAATTGCAAGTCGGTTGTTTTACAAGATTATTCGGACTATTAAAATTCACCAAAAATTAAGGAAGAACGTACCTAACGCCGCAATAGAAGTTTCTACTTTAAAATTCGTAAGATTATAACCTTTCCTTTGTAATTTTCGACAGTATATAAACAAGAATGACATATGACATAATAATAAAAAATTAAAAATATGTCGCATCGAACAGGACTCGAACACACCTTTGCATTTACGCTGTAACGCTAAGCTATGAATGCTTAGTCATTATTTCGCTTTTTAGACTTAACAGTGACTTAGTAAACGATTAGTTGAGATATCTCTCATGGGATTTTTAGAAGGAGATTGTGTCAAATCGACAATTGAAACATCACAATTCACTTTTTTTAAATCTTTCTACTTGCTATTATGGCGCCACCTTAAATTGTTCCCTCCCGACGCATACTTTTTAATACATTCAGATGGTTCTCCGTTCTTTTACCCTCCATATTTAATAGTTTAAAAATGCTAGTGTGACATAAAAAGCGAATTGAAGCTGTAACCTCTTTTTTTTCAAGATGTTAAAAGGCTCGTTTTATCGAGGTTAACAAATGCGAACGGCACTCAGGGGGTAGGAGGAGAGCGAGCGTGGATTCGAACGAGCTAGATGATATCGTATTGGAAAGATTTAAGGGGATATATTTACTAGAAAAAATAAAAGATAAAAGAATTTACAAGGGATCAAAGAGAAAATGAGAGAAATGATGGAAAAGGGATAGGTAAATGGGCGCCACTTATTTTTTTTATCATAAGGATGGAGAAATATAAGAAACCCAGATGGAAAAAAGATTTGACTATGTTAATAGGATAGGATAATTAATAAGTTGTTGTAGATCAAGTTAAAATTAGAAAGATATAGGAAATATAGTAATGATATAAAAAAACTTACAGTTTGATTCCTAGATAGTAGAATTAAATGGGGCCACACCCAATTTATACGATACGGTAGAATTTAGTTATTCTTCGGTAATAATCGACAGCTTTTTCATCAGAGCGGTTCCATCACTCATTCACTGACTTTAACTTAGTTAGAAACACTAAATAGCAAGTAAATCTTTAAAAATCTTAAGGAAATTTGCCGGTACTTGAATCTAGGGGTTGTACGTATGGTGTTGATCGCACAAATACCCAAGCTAGACTGATTAGGAAATGGCGGTACTCAAGGGTGCTCTGTTTCGCGTCCCCTCATGTGATGTTAAAATCGGAGCCTTATTGGCTAATACACCGATCGATACTCTCGCTTAGCAACAGAAAACCGTTACAGATGTGCAACCGTCTAATAGGTTGAGAGTACAGGGCGGTAATAAGTAAGGAAGAATTATGAAAAAAAATAAAAAATTACATTTTATACTCAGAGTTTTTTGAACCCGCTACAAAGCTAAATTTGTCAAAATATCATGGCCAACAATATTGCAAAAAACCTGTGAACTTACTTATACATTAAACCATTACATTAGTTTATTTTTGATTTTAGTTCAAGAACAGCCCTACAAAAGTAGTATGTTTAAGAAAGAACCGAAATTCGAATACGAAGACTCTCAACAATTTGTAACAATGGATAATTCTTCAATAAATTCTTTCACTACTAAAAGTGAAATGTTAATTAGCAGTGAAAATGATATTTCAAGTCAAAATAATCATGAGATGAATCTTCAATGTGACATTAAAAAAGAAGAATTACACTCTATTTGCGATTTACCAGATTTTAAAATGAAATTTCAAAATTTTGGTAAAGAGTTACACTCAGAGCGACGCATCAAAAGATATTCCAGAAAACAGGACCCAAGTTCTAAAAAACGTAAGTCTTTGTGTAATTAATATCCTCATAATTATTAAAACCATATATTAGACTAATATGGAAAATTAACGTACTTCGAAGAATGACTTCAACATTTCAGAATATTTTGGGTCTAACATGTTATTCATTTTTAATTCCCGCAAAAAAAATTAAATTTTTTTTTAAAATCGGGAAGTTATTGGTTTCACCCCGTTTTTCGAAAATCGAGTTTTCATCGGATCTCAACGTTTTGAGGTCTTAGGAACCTCCCCTGACTATTTTTACGAGGGTGTCTGTATGTACGTGTGGATGTGTGTGTGTGGATGTATGTAAACCTCTTATAACTTTTGAATGAAATAAAAAGCATTTCAAAGAGTTCCATCTAACTTAGATTCCCTGTAAGTTTGAACCGATTCGAGCCAGTAGATTTCGAGAAATTTCAAAATAACCGAAAAAAACAATTGGTAAAAATGATGTTTTTTGGGCATATCTTTTTGACTATTGCATCGATCAATTTCATAACCTAATCAGCTCTCAAGCTTAAAAAGCCACGTCGAATGCTGTTTTGCAAATTAAAATCGGTTGATTCGTTCGTGAGATATCGTTGTCGAAATATGTCAAAAAAAGTGTTTTTTTTTTTCAATAATTTTTTGACTAACCGATTTTGCACTTCCGGTAACGTTTTTAGGTTTCAAAAAACTGCGTCGAATGCCATCTTGAACATCAAAATCGAATAAGGCGTTAAAAAGTTATGGCTTTTTAAACATTTCAAAAAAAGTCAAAAACGTCAAAATACGTCACGTTACTATAGCTTTGCGGTTAAAACTAGCGGGAAGTTGCAAGGATGGTCTTTAAGGTCAACCTCTTTTCGAATTTTTTTTTTCCAATCTATACTAATATTATAAAGCTGAAGAGTTTGTTTGTTTGTTTGTTTGAACGCGCTGATCTCGGGAACTACTGGTTCGAATTGAAAACTTCTTTTTGTGTTGAATAGACCATTTATCAAGGAAGCCTTTAGGCTATATAACATCACGATGCAACTATTAGGAGCGAAGAAGTAATGGGAAATGTGAAAAAAACGGGGAAAATTATTGATCCTTGAGGGCTTCTATTGCGTGCGCTGTGAAAACGGTTCAAGATACCAAAAATATATGTAGGAAAGAATTATTCCTCTTGAAATGATCTAAAAAAATGTCACGACAGTATATGTCTATCTTTTAAGATTAACTCACTAGAACCGTTTTTATGGTAATCAAATTTGGTCGAAATTAATGCATTATTTGTTAAGAGTTGTATCAACCTAATAATATTAATCTTTATCCAAATAAATGTGTTGTTGATTAAGAGTATTTAATTGTGAACAAAATTGTCTTTGACATCACTTAGGTAATAATAAATAATAATTAATAATTTAATAATAATCTATCTTCTATATTATTATAAATGTGAATGTAAGTTTGTTTGTCACGCTTTCACGCGAAAACTACTTAACCGGTCATCATGAAAATTTGTACACATATTCTTGGAGGTATTACAATTAACATAGGATACTTTTTATTAAAAAAATTACAAAAACTAGCTTCTTCAACGCCATCTAGCGGTTCAGTAATGATGTTCCAAGCCTGAGTATGCCACCGTGAGGTGGCGCAGTTAATATCTTATATATTTAAACTAGCAACTACGACTTAAAGTACTATGGCGCCACCGTAAGGTGGAGCAGTTAATATCACATATATTTAAACGAGCAATTCTTACTTAGGGTTTATTTCGCATATATCTCATATATTTCAACAAATTCTTGCTAAATTAAATAATATGACGTAAGGTGTCGCAGTTGCTACCTAATATATTTAATCGATAAATTACAAAATATAATCAAAAAATAGTATACAGCTGAAAATTTACGAGAAAATATGATAAAAATGATAAAATAAAAAAAAATGAAAACAAAAAAAAATCGTAAAAATTTGAAAAAAACCAAAAAATACATCAGTTTTATGCGGTACGAAGTCCGCGGGGTCAGCTAGTAATATTATAAATGTGAATGTAAGTTTGTTTGTTACCCTTTCACGCGAAATCTAATTAACCGATCGTCATGAAACTTTGTACATATATTCTTGGAGGTATTAGAAGTAAAATAGGATACTTTTTATTAAAAAAAATATTTTCTATTTTTTACGAAAAATAAAAAAATTGATTTTCAAAAAATCTCAAAAAAGTGATTCTTACTAAATTAAGTATTATGACGCCACCGTAAGGTGGCGCAGTTGAGATGGTATAAATTTACAGTAGCAATTCTTGCGCAATTAAGTACTATGACGCCACTATAAGGTGGCGCAGTTAATATAAATACCCATATATAATCGGTAATTTACAAAACCGTCAAAATTTGGATAAATGGTAAAGAAACATCAGTAGGCGGTACGAAGTTCGCCAGGTCAGCTAGTATTTCATAAATTTGCTTAACGATATTTAGTAATTCGCAATCTCTGTTAACTGTTCGTAGTATTTCCTTGTTTTTTTTCGGCTGTTCATAAGACTTTTAATATTCGCCTGTATATCCACATTTTAAATGCTTTGAGTCTGTTCATGGAGTTTACTTTTAATATCCAGCCCTCCTTTCCATGGAGCAACACTGACCACATTTTGCAAATCAGATTTGTAGGATGAGGTCAAATGCGGTATTGGTAAAAACCCTTTTGAATTTCTTGAAAGTACTTCTGGCCATCTCTATTCAACATTGATTTCAAATTCGGAAGAATGATAAATCGGAGAAACAAAGATTTGGGAGGATGATAACCGACACACAAAAAAAAGTTGTTTGTACATCCAACTCCACCTACCGGCATGTAATTCGACCCTTTGAAGTCGAACGTTTTCGAAGATTGGTCCCAAACTACTTTGTCGCTTTTTGATCCTGGATCGGTACTGTTTATGGAAAACGCATGGTATCATAGTCGAAAAATGGAGAAGATTCCATGTACGACCTGGAGAAAAGGAGATATCGTCGCTTGGTTAAAATCCAAAAATATTTCGTGCGACGATACCGTGTTGAAAATAGAACTTTTGGCTATTGTAAGAGAGCATAAAAAGGACTACCAGAAAACAATAGTCGATGAAAAGGCCAAAGAGCAAGGATGTACTATCCTAATATTACCTCCTCTGCAATGCGAATTAAATCCCATAGAGTTAAGAACGAGGTCGCTCAAAACAACACAACATTTAAAATATCTGATTTTAAAACAATATTTGAGAAAGCAATTCATCATGTTACAAAGGACAGTTTGGAAGAACACCGAAATGGTGGAGAAAAAATTTTGGACATCGGATATGGAAGTAGAACAAATTTTGGTACCTTTCATAATACCGGCACACAAAAAAAAAAGTTGTTTATACATCCGAATCCACCTACTTACCGGCATGTATTTCGACCCACAGAATCCGTATTTGAAGTCAGTATGAGCCGTATACCTTTAATTTCGACTAAATTGTAAAAATTGCTTAAAGATGGGCCGAATCGTTCGTAATAAAGTCAGTCTCAACTAATTCGTCTCTCTACTATAGTTAGTGTTTACATAAATTTCTTCAATAAAAAAATACAATAATATTTTTGTGTCAAAGCATTTAGGATTTAGTTTTTGCCTCTATTAGTGCTTATCATATCATTATTTATCCTAATGTGTGCTTATATGTTTTCAGGTTTTCTATCAGTGGCAAAAAAATGGCAACCTCACTTTGGAAAATTCTATGGAACATGCTCATCTTGTGGAAAATTCTTCTATGATAAATTGCTATTTTTAAACCATTTTTATATTTATCACTTTTTCGTTAATTCGAAAAAATCTGTTAACTTAAAAAGGAATAATTCTGGCACAAAGCATATTAACCTTCAAGATCATTTCACACAACAAAGTAACTTTAAAAAATATATTAAAACCCACATTGCCGAAAAACCTTTTAAGTGTAAAATTTGTTCGAAAGGTTTCACACGACCCAGTAACTTAAAAGCTCATATTAGAACTCACACTGACGAGAAACCTTTTAACTGTAAAATATGTTTGAAATGTTTCAGAAATTCCAGTAACTTAAAAAGTCATATTAGAACTCATACTGACGAGAAACCTTTTAAATGTAAAATGTGTTTGAAATGCTTCAAACATTCTATTAGTTTAAAAACACATATTAAAACTCACACTGACGAGAAACCTTTTAAATGTGAAATATGTTCGAAACGCTTTAAACATCCTATTAGTTTAAAACGACATATTAGAACTCACACTGGCGAGAAACCTTTTAAATGTAAAATTTGTTCGAAATATTTCAATCGTTCCAGTGACTTAAAAACTCATATTAGAACTCACACTGACGAGAAACCTTTTAGATGTAAAATATGTTCGAAATGTTTCAGACAATCCAGTCATTTAAAAAGTCATATTAGAACTCACACGGACGAAAAAACTTTTAAATGTAACATTTGTTCGAAATTTTTCACACAGTCCAGTAACTTAAAAACTCATATTAGAACTCACACTAGCGAGAAACCTTTTAAATGTAAAATTTGTTCGAAATGTTTCAATCGTTCCAGTTACTTAAAAAGTCATATTAGAACTCATACTGACGAAAAACCTTTTAAATGTAACAGTTGTTCGAAATTTTTCACACAATCCGGTCACTTAAAAAGACATATTAGAACTCACACTGGCGAGAAACCTTTTAAATGTAAAATTTGTTCGAAACGTTTCAATCGTTCCAGTTGCTTAAAAATTCATATCAGAACTCATACTGACGAGAAACCTTTTAAATGTAAAATATGTTCGAAATGTTTCAGACAATCCAGTCATTTAAAAAGTCATATTAAAACACACTGACGAAAATCCTTTTAAATTTAAAATTTGTTTAAAATATTTCACGCAATCCTGTGATTTAAATACTAAGATTAAAACTCACAAAAACCTTATAAATATAAAATTTGATCAAAATGTTTCATAAAATCTGGTGATTTAAAAATATTTAAAAAACTTTCAAATGTGAAGGATCCTGTGCAAAATCAATGAAAAACTACTCTCAAATTGTCTGAACTTTGGTGAATAAATAGCTCTAGAACAAAAGTCTTGATGCGCATTGTGCAAAGGCGGCAATAATTTTTGTTTACGTCCTTCATTTAGGAGTTTTAACATACAAAGCATAACATATCGGCCGCCTTGAAAGTACCGGCTATCAAAAGAAGAAAGAAACATTAAATATGAGATACAATATTTAACAAAAATGATAAAAAAAGGAAACAATAAGGTAACGAATGATAAATTTTCACTGACCAATGTAGAACACAAACTCTGTTTATTGGACCTTTCAGAGTTCCATCTCTAGTTTTTATTGACACCACTCTCACTATATTGTCTTTGCTCTTGTGCAATTCAGAAATTCTCCTTACTTTTCATACTAAAGAAGGAGCATTCCAATACACTTCGCTTCGGAAGAGCATGTAGTGATTGCCCAATTAGAAAGTGTCCTGGTGTGAGTATTTCGAAATCCGAGGGACCATTAGATATAGGACATAAAGAACGGAAATTTAGGAATGATTCCGTCTGTACAAGAATAGTCAGAAATTGTTCATAAGTTACGTGGGCACTACCCGTAACTCTTAAGTAGATGATATTTCATTATTTTTACAGTTGATTCCCACAACCCTCCGAACTTAGGACTTTTAGGAGGATTAAAGTGCCAACTAATTTTATTATTTAAAAAGTAACACCTTACTGAGTCGTCGTCATTTAACTGAGAAAAATTTGATTGAAATTCATAAATTCTCTTTCTTGCACCAAAAAAATTGGTGCCATTGTCAGTGTAAACTGGGACTGTCTACTGTACTATTTTATATAGCATTGTACTATTTTTCAGCCTAACGTACTATATACTGTTTAAAACAATTTAAGCGATACGCTTGGTGACTGACATTTAGAAAGGATTTAAAAGACAAAATTTAACACAAATAACCTGAACATTTTTAATTTCATTTTATTCATAAATAAATAAAAATGCTAGTCAGTAAACAATTGTCAAATCTCACATTTATCGTATTTGTTTCATCAAATGTCAAAATTACATTGTAAAATATCAAGTAATGATAAATAAGTATGCAAAAATACCAAAACTGTTATATTTTCAGGAAAAAAGTAACATAAGTTTGTCAAATCTCAAAATTCTGCTGTTGAATATCAAATATTAATATATAAGTAGGTATGTGAAAATTGTCGAAAGTGTTAATTGTCAAAAAATGACATTTAAGTATGTCAGATGTCAAACTTATTATATTTGTAACGTTAAATGTCAAAATTTTAGTGTCAAACATCAAATATTGATATATAAGTATGTAAAAATGCCAAAACTCATATCTGCAGTGTTAAATGACAAAAAGTCACATATCAATGTGTCAAATGTCAAAATGTTGTGTCAAATATAAAATATTGTTTATAAGTATGTGAAAATGCCAAAACTGTCATATTTGTATTGTTAAAAAGTTAAATAAACGTATGTCAGGTGAAATTTTGGGGTCAAATATTAAAACTGTCAAATGTCAATCTAGTTACTTTTTACATTAAAATGTCAATCTTGTCAGTAAACAAATTATTTACTATTTTTGACAGTAATCTATTATTAAACTATATAATGTCAAATGCCAATCTTGTCACTTTTTACACTAAAATGTCATACTATAAACTGTCAATCTTGTAAGAAAACAAATTATTCACTATTTTTGACAGTAAACAGTCATTAAACTATCAATTGTTAATCTTGTCATTGTTCACACTACAATGTCAAACTATTTGTCAGTTAACAAACTATGTACGATTTTTGACAGTAAACAGTCAATATAACATAAAATGTCAGTCTTATCAATTTTTAAACTAAAATATTACTTAAAACTGTCAATCTTGTTAATAAACAAAATATCCACTATTTTTACAGTAAACTTTTATTAAACTGTAAATTTTGTCACTTTTTTCACTAAAATATAAATAGCGTAGATTCCATCGAGCCAGATGATTAATTATTGGAAAGATAAAAAAAGAAAAAATAAGTTAGAAAGGACAAAAGAGAGGAAAAGAAAGAAATGAAAGAGAAAGGAAATGGGCGCCACTTATGTTTTTTATCCTGAGGATGGGGAAATATAAGAAAGATATGAGTTATAAGATAAGGTAACCCGGCAGATTGTTCTTGCTAAAATTTAAATTACACACTTTTATTTAAGAAACAGAAAGAAAAATTATACTTACACTTTTCTTTTACTTATCCTTATGGTTATAATTCAAATAGGTAAGATAAAGATATATTTAAAAAACAAAATCTATTACTTTAATAAAATATAGATTAGAGAAACTGAAAATATTGATCAAAGTAACAGGCTCTAGCTAGAAAAAGAAAAATCTAGTTAACAATGACTGTATTTATTATCAGCTGTAATGATAAATGAGACACAACAAAAATAAAATAAAAAAATATAAAATACGTCTCTGTACGGTATAGTAAACACATTTGTGTTTAGTTCAAAAACATAATTATTAATACACATAAAATAACAGCTCTTTTGTCATTTTTGTGTACTCTGATAAGCGAAAAGTGAAAGAGATAAAATTTAGATGAAAAAGTTATAAAAAAAAAACACCTTTTGCTTTGGTTTTAACTCGGGTTCAGAGTACTATTATGCGAAGGTATAAATCTTAATTAAATAAGTACGAGATAAAAATAAAAAAATATAAGTAAAACAGTTTACAGATAGGAGATACAAAAAATATAAGTAATAAAAAAATTACAGGTAAGCAATACACAAAAAAAACACATCCCGGTTAATTTCATTACGACACTGCACTTTTTTATTAATGTTACGGTAAATACAATTAAGATGAGATGTTCCAGGGAAATAAATGATACTCTCATACTCGATAGAGGTATATAAAAAATTGTTAAAACCTTACGTTAGCTTCTAAATGTTTCTGAGATACTTTGAATGGCATATGGTTTCATTCTCTCGGTAAATGTTCTAAACGGTAAGATATAATATAGACCCAATCTTGTCTAGATTTGGAGGTATTTAGAGAAAAAACATAAACTTAATCTTCATAGCTGGTGAACGAAGAAAATACCATAATAGGTACTAGAAACACTTAATTGCTGGTTATTTTTAATATAAAATAAAAAAAAATTGCCGGGAACTTGAAACTAGGTGTCTCGCGAAGGTCTTAATCGCACAGAGACTACACCAAGAATGAATTGACCGTTGGTAAAAAAAACGGTTGATAGCCAGTCCGCTTCGTATGGCGTGATCTTAAACACGAAACCTCATTGGTCAGTTAAGAAAACCGATATTCCACTTAGAAACAGCCGTTAGTTCTGGAGAGTTCCATATGATATTTAAGCATAAAGGGCCGGCATAAGTAGAGAGAAATGATTAAATAGTAATTTATGCAACAAGTGCATAAAGTGGTACTTTTTTTCACGAATGGAAAAATTGACCGCACGAGCCGTTAGGCGAGTGCGGCAATTCCATGAGTGAAAAAAAGACACTTTATGCATGTGTTGCATACAATATTTTTTCTATAGCCCCATACAAATAATAAAATCAAAATAAATAAGATTTAAAACATTTTAATTTTACTTCTTCTGTAACTTACAACGAATACAAAGTGACTAAATTGGAAGTAAAAAAGTATTAATAATAGTAAATAAGCAAAAATCAACAACTAAATTATGAATGTTTTATTTAGTAATGTGAATATTGAAAATGTAGTTGGTGGGTTGACTAATGTGTATTTTTGATCCTATCAGATTTGTTTGATTCATTGATAAAGCTTTATTTAAATTTTCAATATTTGGAAGAGTCAAATTCTTCTCAGCTTTATTCTTGTATGATGCAGAATGTTGACTAAATGACGTTAAAGGTTGGTCAAAAATAGTACTGGTATTAGGTCCTTGTAAAATTCGCGAAGCACAGTTCATTTTGGCATTGAGTGAAGTATTCACATAGCGGACAATAAAGTAGAAGACTTGAATTTTCTAAATATTTCTTTAAAAAAAGTTAAAAGCACCAACTCTGTGAAGCTGTGGATACTATTTTGAATCCGCCATTTCATAAAAGTATCATACTCTCTTGTATAATTTTCTTTTGATTTTTCTGGCAGCAAATTTAAAGTCCCACATTTGCCTTTTCTATGATTTCTTCTGGAGTACATATTTCAACCTCAGAATCTTCACTACTTTTATTAATAATAGTAAGAACAACAATTAAATTTGCAATTCGACTTATTGACACAATGAACAAAAAAATTAACGTCAAATCAAGTACAGTTCATATGCTGTCAAAGTTTCTTCTATTAATCAAATGGTTAGCGTAAAATAAAGTTAACGTTATGGCACTTTATTTCACGCTTTTCTACTTTTTTTCACTCTAACTATAAACAGCCGTTTTAAGTGCAATAAACCGGTGTAATATAAGGAATTTTAAAGGGAGGGCGTAGAAAAAAGAATTTTATTAATAGGGCTTTTTAAAAACGCTACATTCTCATTTTTTACACTAAAATAATAAACTATAACTTGTCAATCGTGTCATTAAACAAACTATTAACTATTTTTGTCACTAAACTGTCAAAATAACGTCAATTTTGTCACTTTTTACACTAAAATGTCAAACTATAAACTGTCAATCTTGTCAAATTTATCATATTTGTTTCGTCAAAATTGTAGAAATGAGAAAATTATAGCTAAATAATTACATATATATGTAATGAGTTTTATTTCTAACCAATTTATTGCGTTGTACTATAATTTTTTCCAGAGTACTATATTTTTTTTGCTTTTATTTTAAAAAGACTATTGTTCATCTAAAAAAAATTGGCAACCCTAAGTCCCTGCACAAACCTCTACGTGCTACAAAAGGTTTAAATCCATTTAGAAACATGAGTTATATGACTGAAGTTGCTTAGTGGACATAAAATAATCTGCTAACCTATATAGTTTACCTTTTTAATAAAATTAATTATTATTGTATTATAGTATGACATCTCGAAGTGTTAAGATCAAAAATTAATAAAACATTTTGTATGTTAAAAATAAAATTGTTTTTTAAAAAAGTACTTTTGAGTGAAAGTTATTTAATTGGCGCAGTCAGTAAGATTTATCGCAGTAATTTACGAAAAGCCACAGCATCTAATTATTATGCTATAATACTTAACTATATAATTGTAGAAATCGGTTCTTTGGGTGTTTAATATTAATATAAACCATAAATTTTAAGGTAAGATAGCTTGACTTTTTCTAGACATGCCTTAGAATTATTTTTAGGTTATGTTTTTATTTGTATTGTTTTTAGTGAAAAATAAGTTTTTAATTTTTCAGTAAAACTGACATCGAATCATGTTATTAAGCTGTCTGCTATTATGCATTTCTTTGATAATAATAATAAAATCGTAGAAAGAAGTGAAAATGCAGTGGATTTGGGCCATATTAAAAGTATGCATTTTGATGCTAATTTTATGACTCTTCAAGGGGTTGTACATGCTAGTATGAAAGACGAAACTTGTAATTGTGAGGTAAGGATAACTAGCTTATAATTATTGTCTTAAATTCCGCTTGTACACCTTTTATTTTGAGGTGTTACTTTGGTCTAGTTAGTTCATCTAAAACATTTAATTAAAGTTTATTAGCATAATTATTAATATTCTAATATTTGTAGGTAACAATAAATAAATCTAGAGCAATCCAGTGGGGGAAAACTAACTAAAAAGATGCATTGAAATCATCCCTAGGAATTGATATAATGCCAACAGGAATTTGGTTATAGAATTCTGGTATATTAGAGGCAAGTTCGGATGGATTAGTGAGTGACAATGCTATTGTGGAAGTAAAATGTCCCTACGCATTTCGCAACGATTTGCTATCAGAAAAATTAAAAAATAATAAGTTCATTTTTTACTACAACGAAAAAAATGAACTGGTATTGAATCAGAATCATAATTGTTACCATCACGTTCAGGGAAAATTATTCATTTTAAAAAGAGAAAAATGTTTTTTGTATATTTGGACCTTAAAAGAGATAATAATTGTTGAAATTCAAAAAGATCCATCTTGGGAAGTGAATTTGACGTATTTAGAGGATTTTTATATAAACCATTATTTTCCCAAATTAAGGTCAATATTTTGTAAATAAAAATACTATTTTAATATATTCGTTTTTATTTTCTATATAACAAAGAGCCTATATAAACTATTACCTAAGAGTAATTCTAAAATAAAAATTAAAAAAATAACAAACATACTAAAGGAAACCCAAAAACAAAAAAGCCAAAACATACAGTAATATATTGTCCTGTTTGTTTATAACATTTTTAAATATATATTATTTTATTTATAATATCTAAATATGTATATACTTGATAAGACTAATCCACTTCTTCCTTTCCACATCAGTTCTGGGAAAAGTAAAAAATTTGCAGTTTTTCTGCTCGCTATAATGTTTGCATTA
Source organism: Altica lythri (assembly GCA_964028335.1). Classification (NCBI taxonomy): domain Eukaryota; kingdom Metazoa; phylum Arthropoda; class Insecta; order Coleoptera; family Chrysomelidae; genus Altica; species Altica lythri. The sequence goes on from OZ034811.1 coordinate 4,122,875, forward strand.
TAGGGACGAAACACATCACCATTTTTACTCCAACAGACTACTATTTAATAGTTAAAGAATACATAATTAATTACAAGATTACCATAATAAAATTTATAAACTCCTAAACAAAACATAACCTCAATTCCACTAAAATGCATATAAAATATAAACACTTACACTAACTTTCAATGTTTATTCACTATCATAAATTGGATACACTAGGTCGTATGAAAAGTGTCCGGAAAACGCTAAGATTTTTGATTAGGAACCACATCAAGTAATAGAAAAATCTCTTATGGCTTTTTCAATGCAAATTTGTTTTGTTTGGAAAGATTTTTAAGCTCCTCCTGACGTCACACTTTTCTAGTCCATTTGACGATTAGCTTTTAGTCCGAGAGCCCAGAGGGTTTTCGTAGCCGTTAATAGACGGAGAGCTCGCAACATTTTCGGTAAGTCATTTTATCATGTATTTGTACAAATACCGATTTACTTATACCATTGTGAATAATAGTGGGACTAGTATCTTACCTAGGTTTTTGAAAAGGTGACATGTCACTGACAAGAATATTGTAAATTTGTAAAATAGATTATTATAATATGTTGATTGTGAAATGAAATTATAAACTTTAAATGTTGTTTCTTTGGTTTCAGGTAGGCTATCTTTATAATTTTGTAATAGTAATTTTATGTTTTTATTGTAATATGAAAAATGGAAAAAATAAAATACAACTTTGGTTTCACAGCAACACATGACACATGGTTTATTTTTACACAATAAATTGAAGACATAACAAGTTAGTCTTATATACGTTAATACTAAGTATCAGATCTGAGATTTTTTCTGCAGATAATATATTAATTCTTCATTCCACTTACAAAAAACCAAACAAAAATTATAATAATAACACATACAAAAAAATTATTGAAAATTCTATATTTTCATGTAAAGTATAGGCCAGAATGGGCAAGTGAGGTGTGAAGGGTAGGTAACGTAAGCAGAATAGAATATGCAGCAACACCTATTACCTACCCTTCACACCTCACTTGCCCGTTTGCTTTTTTGTATACACACTTCATGCCGCCAAAAAATTGCTAGAACAAATGCCGCCAAAGGAAATCTTTTGTCGGCAAAAATTAACTTTGAAACAAAAGCTTTTAAAAACATTCAAAATTCAATTTTTCAATACTTCTTTACCTTTTCTTATTAAAATTAGAAACATATTATTGTAGTAAGAGTTTAATATATTATAAGGAATATTAATTTTAGGGTAGATAAAACATGTATATTTATGCATGCAATAGCAACTGCTTAAAAAAAACTTGTTAAAATGCTTTTATTTTACTCGTCCTAAAAATTAAATTAAAATTTACTAGAAATTTAAATAAGGAGTTCAAGAAGGACATTATAGGATAAAGGAATAAATTACAAATATCATCTTGAACAAGTAGCTATAATAAAAAATATAATATATGTAATAACATTTTTCGTGAATTACTTATTTTGCAATATGGACAATTTTGTGTTTTTAGTTGCTGTTCGTGTAGACATCGATTTTGAGAGCATCTTACAATATTTGTGAATTAAAGTTCTAAGTAATAAATTTTTAATAAACTCTCTATGAGAAATACAATTTTTCGGAACATTTGTCCAACATGACAAATTTTTTTGATACTATTTTATTTATGTGTTTTCTTAACCCTTCCATAACTTTCTTAGATAAAAACTTAGAAATATTATTACTAAAACTATTCATACAAATATTTGTAAACTTTTTTAATAATTGTGTGGGTGTTTTAAGCGAAAGTAATCAACTGGGCAAATGGCAATACGGTTGCTTAAAAATAATGTTTTAACTGGGCAAATTATATTCCTAGAAATTAAAATAATAAATCTAATGCAATATAAAATATTTATTAATTATACACAAATGCACACAAAAATATACTACATAATTTTCACCTAAATAATTTAATATTTTTTATAAAAGTAGGATACGCGCTTAACAAAGTCATAGCGCGAAATTATTTTTTTTTATAGTTTGCTATAAGAGACGTAACAATTTTATCACTTTTAAGTGTTCTACAATTATTTTCATTTTTACGAATACTGTTTAATTTAGCGTGTCTGTTTGAAAATTTTTTATTACATCCATAAACAAATATATATTTGTATTAGCATTGTAAAAGTTTGAATTAAATTTAGCATGAAAATTTTCGCATTCGTTCTCCTATATTTATTTAAGCTCGAAGCTCAAATTTCCGGAGGAAATGTACCTTCTTCGGAAATTTATGTTTCAACAAGGTAGTCACAAAATTTTGAAACTTTTTCGCATTGTGGTTGTATGGACATGAAATCTTCTACAAAACACTCTACAGCTTCTTCAGGTGGTAATAGTGACACACCAAACAGATGTTTTAACCATTTTCCAACTTCGGAATTTGATTTATATTCGGTACTCAGTCCGAGTTTCTGTTTGTGTCTGTACCACGCTTGTCCCATATGAAACCGAGAACTTTGAATTCGAATGGAAGGCCAAACATATTTTGCGGCATTGTGGATAGCTATTTCAAAGTCACATATGATAGTTTTTGGCGCAAAATTTAAATTACGTTCACCACACTTTTGCTTCACTAAACTTAATGCCTTTGAATATGATTCTTTCGTCTTATTTGGTAAAAGACTGTAAACAAGAGGCACATAAAAACCATTACGAACAATATGAACTGTAAATAACTGACAGAAAATTTTTGTACAAAATAAAAATGTTCCGTCAACAAAAATCGTATCGCACTGGCACAATAATTTTAAATTAGTGTCGCATGAAAAGCTGATGATATTATTATCTCTACAGTTAATTATTAAGAATAAGTCATCACGAACAGTTTTTACTTCAACAGCATCCATCACATCATGCACATCATTAATGTCTTTTGGTAAAGGAGGTAAAACTCGTCGGCAAGATCTATAAATATTTTGTCGAATATTCCCCATTTGCTTGTAAGTTACAGTATTATCAAATATTGGAGTATTTTCGATCTCCTGTCTTATCATCTTCTGTGGTTTTTCTGAAATATCTACCACGGCTTTTGCGTTTTACACTATTGCTTATAGCTTGTGACTTGTGACGCAATATTATCTGAAGCGTTGTGGTTATGCACACCCTCCTCTGTGAATACGCAAGTTTTTTCCGAATTTGTAGAGATTTTTGCTTTGCACGTTTTAACAACACAGCGCCATATTTCATTATCATTTTGGTTTTTATAACCAAAACCAAATTTAAAATCATTTATCACAATCAGATCACACCCACGTTGACTCTTTATAATTTCCATTTTTTTGACAGACACACTTGTAAAAGGTTCAAATTTGAAACAGCAACTGACGTTATTAGTTAACAGTGCATAGAAGTATAACTTCTGCTGGCAGTCCCACTGACTGCCACACCCTTTTTAACACGCTTTTATTAACTTCACCTGTATGTACCTATGTATGTTTGTTTGTAACTCTCCACTCCGTTATATAATTATATCTCGAAAAGTTATCGTTTTTTTAAAAAAACACAAAAATACTTTTTTGTTTAGAATTAATTTTTACATCAACTGTCAAATTATGACAGCTGTCATATTGACAGTTTTTGAAATAAACCCTATTTTGTGAATATCTCGAAAAGTTATCGTTTTTTTTTTGAAAAAACACAAGAGTACTTTTTCGTTTGGAATTAAATTTTACATTAACTGTCAAATTATGACAGCTGTCATATTGACAGTTTTCAAAATAAACACTATTTTGTGAATATCTCGAAAAGTTATCGTTTTTTTTTAAAAAGACAAGAATACTTTTTCGTTTGGAATTAAATTTTACATGAACTGTCAAATTATAACAGCTGTCACATTGACAGTTTTTGAAATAAACACTATTTTGTGAATATCTCGAAAAGTTATCGTTTTTAACACGCTTTTTATTATTTTATTAATTAACTTCACCTGTGTGTATGTATGTATGTATGTATGTATGTATGTTTGTTTGTTTGTTTGTTTGTTTGTAACTCTCCACTCCGCGGCTGCTGCCTCGGGTGAGTCCCATATCGTTATTTTTAGTCACTACCTCCCCGTGCCGGGAGTGGGTAATAAACAATACGTTTAATTATAAACGATATGAATAAAATTGTCTTAGAATTAATCTAACAATTCTTTAGATTTCACAATAGTAATTTTTTTTCCAAGTTCTGAAAACAATACGTTTAATTATAAACAATAAGAATACAATAAATATAATTTGAGAAATCAAAAAAACACGCTTTCAAAGCATTTCCAACTAAATAAACGAATAATGATTGAGTGAGGGTCTTGTAATCGTCACAGCAAATTAACGAATCTATTGAAATAAAATAAATTGGACTAAAAAGTAAAAAATAAATATAGTTTAAAAAAATTAAAAAACACGCTTTTATAAAGCATGTTTCTGAAAAACATCGAACTAAAAAGTTAAAAATAATTTTTAAAATAAAATTAAAACAAAAATAAATGAAAAATACTAGTTTTATTTTGAAAAAAGCGTGAGCGCTGCATACCATATTTTTCGAATGTCAAGCGCCCACGCTTTTTTCACAATAATACTAGTATTTTTCATTTATTTTTGTTTTAATTTTATTTTGAAAATTATTTTTAACTTTTTAGTTCGATGTTTTTCAGAAACATGCTTTATAAAAGCGTGTTTTTTAGTTTTTTTAAACTATATTTATTTTTTACTTTTTAGTCCAATTTATTTTATTTCAATAGATTCGTTAATTTGCTGTGACGATTACAAGACCCTCACTCAATCATTATTCGTTTATTTAGTTGGAAATGCTTTGAAAGCGTGTTTTTTTGATTTCTCAAATTATATTTATTGTATTCATATTGTTGATGATTAAACATATTGTTTCAATCACTTGGAAAAAAAATTATTGTTGTGAAATCTAAAAAATTATTAGATTAATTCTAAGACAATTTCATTCATATTGTTTATAATTAAACGTATTGTTTTCAGAACTTGGAAAAAAAAATTACTATTGTGAAATCTAAAGAATTGTTAGATTAATTCTAAGACAATTTCATTCATATCGTTTATAATTAAACGTTTCGTTTATTACCCACTCCCGGCACGGGGAGGTAGTGACTAAAAATAACGATATGGGACTCACCCGAGGCAGCAGCCGCGGAGTGAAGAGTTACAAACAAACAAACATACATACATACATACATACAGGTGAAGTTAATTAAGAAATAATAATAAAAAGCGTGTTAAAAACAATAACTTTTCGAGATATTCACAAAATAGTGTTTATTTCGAAAACTGTCAATGTGACAGCTGTCATAATTTGACAGTTGATGTAAAATTTAATTCCAAACGAAAAAGTATTCTTGTGTTTTTTTAAAAAAAACGATAACTTTTCGAGATATTCACAAAATAGTGTTTATTTCGAAAACTGTCAATATGACAGCTGGTATAATTTGACAGTGGATGTAAAATTTAATTCCAAACGAAAAAGTATTCTTGTGTTTTTTCAAAAAAACGATAACTTTTCGAGATATTCACAAAATAGTGTTTATTTCGAAAACTGTCAATATGACAGCTGTCATAATTTGACAGTTGATGTAAAATTTAATTCCAAACGAAAAAGTATTCTTGTGTTTTTTTAAAAAAACGATAACTTTTCGAGATATTCACAAAATAGTGTTTGTTTCGAAAACTGTCAATATGACAGCTGTCATAATTTGACAGTTGATGTAAAATTTAATTCTAAACAAAAAAGTATTCCTGTGGTTTTTCAAAAAAACGATAACTTTTCGAGATATTCACAAAATAGTGTTTATTTTAAAAACTGTCAATGTGAAAGCTGTCATAATTTGACAGTTGATGTAAAATTTAATTCCAGTATTCCAAAGTATTCTTGTGTTTTTTTAAAAAAACGATAACTTTTCGAGATATAATTATATAACGGAGTGGAGAGTTACAAACAAACATACATACATACATACATACATACATACAGGTGAAGTTAATAAAAGCGTGTTAAAAATGTTTAATATTTTTAAAACAATCTAGGCTCTCCTAGTGTACCGCTGTTAATTTTACGAAAAGCTTTTAAAAGTTTATATTTAAATAATTGGCGACTATCTAAGAACCTTGTTTAGGGCATAGTATCAATTTAAAAATTTGCGATTTTTTGCAGTAGGCTGGATTGCAAAATTATTATGCAAAACTATCCGACCGATCTTAACGAATTTATTTATTTATTCATATAAAAAAGTTGTAAGTCAAGTTTAGAGGGTGGAAAACAATTAAAGAATAAACTTATTTTTTCTACAACCGTGCGTAAAGTATTACCTTTACGCACGGTTTAAGGTTCGTAAAGTTTAACTTTTTTTCACTAGTGAAAAAAAGTAAAATAAGCACTGTTTTGTATAAGATTATGCTTATACTTTTATGTTTGTTAGTGGCCGCGGTTGTAAGGTATATAGCTTCTACCCAGATGACTCAGGTTCAATTCCGGGTAAGGAAACTTTTTTTTTTATTATTTAATTGTGTAAATGTGTGTAAATATATATAATTGTTAAATTATTGCAGTTTAATACATACAAAACTAGATATTATATTCAGTAATTTTTAATATGACAGAAATATCAGTTCATGAATAAGGGTAATAAGTATTTTTATTTAAATGACTGATTGACATTTCAATTAATTTATAATTCAAGCATTTCGCGTTTCTACGTACCGGTATTATAAGGTGAGATTAATTTAGAAAATAAATATTTTGTTATCTAAAATATGTTTTAAATATAATTTTTTTTTTCAGTAAAGCGTAAAAAAAAATCAGGCCTATACTTGTATTTCTTGTAAAGAAATTCGGTTGTAGAAAAAATATTGTATGCAACTCGTGCGTAAATGTTCCTTTTTTGACTCATGTGATTCACATTCACATTCTTCAAAAAAGGTCACTTTACGCACTAGTTTCATAAATAACTATTTTCTATTTTTCTAACAAAAAACATTAACAATTTGTGTAAAATTGAATAACGAAACTTTTAACTTGTTATAATTTTTCTCTAGGAGCAATAGTTTTCAAAGTATACATGAAAATAGGAGTAAAAAGTGATAAATTTTAATTTTTTTTTAGATTTACTAAAATAAAATATGCGCTCGTGTTGTGCTTTGCTTGCACGAATAAACATGTATGTGATTTAAAACTGCTATATCTCAGCAAAGAAATAACTCAGATATATTTAACAAAAGCTTAAAATGTTCGTCCTCAATCGAAGAATACAACAGAAAAACAAAATTAGAGACTGTTTAATCCCGACCTAATAAAAAGTTGTCATAAACAAATTATTTTACAATTTTTATGTCAATATTTGGCGTTTAAGTAGATATAATTTTTTTAAAAACAATGTTAGAGACATTTATATTATTTAAATTTCAAGCTAATAATGTTACCTTCAAAATGAGAGGACGTAAAATATGGTAGCTTAATTAGAACCCGATTTATGATCAACAATCTGCGATCAAAAACATTAGGAGTGATATTTTGCAATATTTTTTTACTACATACCTATGCATTTTCTGGAATTCTAACAAACGGATTTTAATTTTTAAAAGCTATTTTTTTTTTGTTTTTTATAAGAATCAAAAAATACTTATAAAAAACATTGTAGCTGCCGAGTATTACTGCTCTAGAAACAAAAAGCATTGTGTGGTTTTATGAAACCACGGTAAAACTGAAACTTTTTTTACCCTATAGACATTTAACTAAAAATTTTTCGAATCATATTCCATTAAGGGTATAAAAATCGCTTTATCAAATCAAAATCAAAATTGAAATCGTAATAAAAATCAAAATCGAAATTGAATTCGAAATCAAAATCAAAATCGAAATCAAAATCAAAAGGTGTGTGTGCGATTCACACACGATAGAAGTGAAAACTTCAGTAAATCGACAAAAGAATGAAATGAATATATATATAACAAGGGTAGGATAATTACAAATTTTATTTGTTTAAAAATGAAAGTGTTTTAATTAATTTTAAAAGATTTTATTTAATATATGTTACATAATTTATTGCTCAAGTTCCATATTTTCAGTTTCAAAAATTATTATTTACAACTGTAATATTTTTAAAACGTTACATGTCGTAGATACTTACGCAGTCGAAGTTCGTATTAATAAGAATAGGTAAAATATAACCGTCGACGTTACATGTCGTAGATACTTACGCAGTCGAAGTTCGTATTAATACGAATAGTAGGATTGTTTTCATTAGCAGATGTGCTCACTCCCGTACATTTTTGTATTAAACTATTAGCGCCGCCTACTTTATACTTTATACCTACTCGGCGTTCGACCGACATGCGACATGCAACATGCACTTAAAACGATCTAATAAAAGTTTCACTTTAACACTTTAATAAACAGCCAAGTAATAATAAAAAATAAAATTCGCTGAGGTTGGATTGATGTGATGAGACAGTAACACTGGAAATATTAACGTACAAGGTCAACTGGATTATGATGAGCAATTTTTGACTCTATCGACGTAAACAAAGTGTGCATCCAGCATCTACGGTGCCTCCATCTGCATTCATGGACGAAAAGAAATTCTGCATCCATTTACGGTGTCGCCATCTACATGTGGCATCCATTTCAATCCAATAAAAGCTCCGTAAGGTTATCCTACTAGTTAGTCCTTATACAATGCTTATATATTTAAACTAGCAATTACGACTTAATAAAGTACTAGGGCGCCACCGGAGCAGTTAATATCACATATATGTAAACGAGCAATTCTTACTTAAGGTTTATTTCGCATATATCTCATATATTTCAACAAATTCTTGCTAAATTAAATAATATGACGTAAGGTGTCGCAGTTGCTCCCTAATACCTATATTTAATCGATAAATTACAAAATATAATCAAAAAATGGTATACAGCTGAAAATTTACGAGAAAATATGATAAAAACGATAAAATAAAAAAAAATAAAAAATTAAAACAAAATAAAATAGTAAAAATTTGAAAAAAACAAAAAATACATCAGTTTTATGCGGTACGAAGTCCGCCGGGTCAGCTAGTTATTTTATAATTGAGAATAAAACAAATAAAATAAATAATTTAATAATTAAAACAATGGACCAATACGGACCTAACGATAAAGAATACAAATTGATTAAATTTGTCAATTTTGCAATGGATGAGGTGCTATATAAAGTGTAGTTTTTTTATACCCAAAATTTAGAAAATTATTTATAAAAACACTGAAGGGTAACTAACAAAAAAATTGTGGGGCCTTGAAGGAACTACCAGAGACCTATCGATTAAGGCCATTTTTAACCCAAAATTCTATTGATGGAGTGCTAAATTTGCATAGGTGATAAGTGATAAGTTCACTTATAATTTTTAAAACAGCACAAATCTCGTTGTATTGTAACCATTATTGATTATTTAATTAAAAAACTTATTTCAGCCATAAAAATAAAGTTATATATATATATTTATATATTTTAAATCATATTTTCCTATAAAAATTATTACTTTTATATTTTAACCGGTTTTTATATAGCGTACAAGACCAACAGTAGAATTTACATGAATAGCTAGTTTCACGATTCTTTATTATTTACACTTTCAAGAACAATACTCTCCATGAACAATACAAATAAAGACTTATTGTAATAATAAAAATATATATTTTTTATACAAATTAATCTTTTATAAGAATAACTGATCTCCTCTTAACATTCAAGACACCAGTGTGAAGTTAACAACCCTGCTATGACTTTGACAGTTGTCAATTTCTTTATTTTTATTGTTTACAGCACGAAGACTAGATAATATCTATACTTCGTGGTTTACAGCACGTTGTTTCCAATTTCTAGACTAATTTGAGTGTTTTTTATAATAACAAGTTGTTTCACGTTAAGAAAATCACAGAATGGATGTTTTTAAAGGAAAAATTAAAATAGAGGAAGAGTCTTATAATCAATTCCAAGTCGAAAATCAGAACTGTTATCAAACTGAAATGGATTTTGGTTTTAATGTTTTAAAGGAAGAACTTTTAGACCCAGTTGGTGATTTGTCCGAAGTGAAAAATACAGTTTCTAACAAGTTAACAGAGTATACATCTTGTTTGATTCCACAAAAAGTGCACTAAAAGTGTTTTTTTTTATCATTTTCTATGTCTTTTCACGTTTATTTCAGATTTTATTACAATTTTTTTCTTCATTTTTTAAGGTTTTATATGATTTTCTTGTAATTTTTCGAGATCATCTATAATTGTGTACGATGTTTTGCGATTTTTTATGAGGATTTATGATTTTTATCCGATTTTTCACGGTTTTTCACAATGTTTTGTATGGTTTTTGCACTTTTTTATGGTCAGCTATAATTTTTATACGATTTTCTATTTTTTTGACATTTTTATACGGTTTGGGTTTTTAAAGTGAAACTTTTATTAGATCGTTTTAAGTGCATGTTGCATGTCGCATGTCGGTCGAACGCCGAGTAGGTATAAAGTATAAAGTAGGCGGCGCTTATAGTTTAATAGAAAAATGTACGGGAGTGAGCACATCTGCTAATGAAAACAATCCTACTATTCGTATTAATACGAACTTCGGATGCGTAAAGTATCTACGACATGTAACGTTTTAAAAATATTACAGTCGTAAATAATAATTTTTGAAACTGAAAATATGGAACTTGAGCAATAAATTATGTAACATGAATTTCTACTTTTTTTTTAAGGTTTTTTAGGATTTTCTATACTTTTCGCGGTTTTCCAGGAGTTTCTAAAGTTTTTCGCTTTTTCCCACAAATTTCTACTGTTTTTCCTTATTTTCTATAAATTTTCTATAAGTTTTCGCAGTTTTCCGTAAATTTCACACACCCGCACTCGGTATTTCCGATTTTTTAAATTTTTTTTATAATATTAATGGTACTCTTCGGATCTTTTCCTAAGATTTTTACCTTTTTTCTTTATATTTTCTTCAATTTTAAGATACCATATTTTTTTGATAAATCTTGTATTTTTTGCTTGATTTTTCTCAAATTTTTGTCAATTTTTTGATTTTTTATGTTTTTTCTGATCTTTTACGATTTTCTTATTATTTTCCTAAATTTTGTTTTTGTTGAAAAATACTTTTTTTGCTTTGATTTTATATTAATAAATTTTACATGAAGTCGGTTGTTTTACAAGATTTTTCGGACTATAAAATTCACCAAAAATTAAGGAAAAACATATACCTAACGCCGCTTTAGAAGATTCTATTTGAAAATTTGTAAGATTATAACCTTTCTTTCGTAATTTTCACCAGTATATAAACAAGAATGACATTAATGAAAAATTAAAAAAATGTCGCATCCAACAGGACTCGAACACACCTTTGCCTTTACGCTGTAATGGTAAGCTATGAATGCTTAGTCATTATTTCCCTTTTGATTGAATACGCGCATTCAGTTCGCGTCACCGCCGCCATTTTATTGTGCTAGGTCACGGCATTGGATGTCAACAACAAGCATCCAGCGTTAGTAAAATCACAAATTTCTTTAAAAATCGTTTATTTGTCGTTTATAGCCGAATAAAAGGTAAGCATAAGACTTCTATAATCGTAATTTTCCTGTTTCCTTATATTTTTAACAAAAGAATCAGTGATTTCGCTTTTTTCGTAAAATCTTTACTTCACACGTGTTGGTAGCCACTTGCAACTAAATTGTTGACATCCAGGGCTATGACCTAACCTAACAAGATGGCGTAAGTGACGTATTTTCTGAACGTGCGTATTGGCTGTTACTTGATGGATATCCATAACTATATGTAAATAAAAACACAATTGTTTTCACGATATCCACGATTTATTACTTAGTAATATGTGACGCGTTTCACTACGATGTAGCTTTATCAAACACTGGTACTAAATGAACTAAAGAAAATTTGCAAAGTGTGAATATATAAATTTACGATAAATGTCATTAAATAGTAATTTGAGTGACAATACCCAGGTATAAAGGATGGGTAAAACCATTTTGAACCATTACACAGAAATCATATTAAAAAAGGTTGAGTAAAGGTGAATGATTTAAGTCTAGTTGGTCGTTTAATAAAATATTTGAATTTTTCCTTTTATTGATTTCTAAAGATTCTAATAGATTTAATTTAAAACTTTTATTTTCAACATGTAAAATTTCAAAATTTGGGTTGAAGGAATGGTTTTCTTCTAATAAATGTTTTGCATAGTTTGAATCATTTTTACATTTATCAAAACTACGTTTATGTTCTGAAATACGGGTTTTGAAATTTCTATAAGTTTTACCTATGTATGTTTTAGGGCAATTACCACAGTTAAGTTTGTAAACACCAGATTTTTGTGATTTATTAGTTTTGGATTTGTTATTTTTAATGTACATGCTTAGTTTATTAATCGTTCTATAGGATGCTGTTAAGTTGTAATTACTAAGTAAATCTTTCATCATTTCACTAGGTTGACCAAAATAAGTTAAACTACAATACTGTTTTGGAATTGATTTATTAGACGGGTAAACTTCATTGACAGCGTAACGAAATTGTTTCTTTTTAATCATATGGTCAATTAACTCTGCATTATATCCGTTATTATATGCTATTTGCTTAATTATATTCTTTTCTTTATTAAAATTAGAATCAGAAAGAGGGATATTTAAGAATCTATGAACCATAGAATTATATGCTGATAGTTTATGTTGAAACGGGTGGTTTGATGTACTATGGATGGTAGTATCTGTATGTGATGGTTTGTGGTAAATGGAAAAACTATGTTTATTATTAATTCTAGTGATCGTGACGTCTAAAAAATTAATAGAGTTGTTATCTTCTAATTCTGAGGTGAAAGTAATATTGGGGTGTAGGGAATTAATGAATTTTTCGAAAATAATGAATTTTCTATTCGTACCTGTGAAACAACTTATAACGTCATCCACGTATCTATGCCAGTAAAGTAATTTTTTGCTTAAGTGATGTTTGAAGATACTGTTCTCTAAATTATCCATAAATATTTCAGCTAAAAGTGGGCTTAACGGATTCCCCATTATCAAACCATTGGTACTATTATACAAAACGTCATTAAAGGTAAAGTAAATTTGTTTTAAACAAATTTCTAACAGTGAAATTATTTCGAAATGTGTAACGGGGTTAACTTTTTGATTTACTAAAAATTGGTCTACTAATCGGACTGTTTCAACTGGTGGGACGCTTGGAAATAGATTCTTAACATCCCACGATAGTAATTTAGAATTTGTAGGTAACGAAATATCTTGAATTTTGTTGACTAATTCTTGAGTGTTATTGATTGAAAATTTCGGGGTGAACTTGGTAAAAGATGAAATAATTTCTATAAGGTACTTAGATAGCATATATGCAGGTGCTGTACAATAAGCCACAACGGGTCTTACAGGGTAGCCGGGTTTATGTAGTTTAATAAGCGAATATAACTGTGGTGGTTGAGGATTTGGTGATATAAGTTTATAAATGTCTTTATCTGATATTATGGATTTACAGTTGTTAAGAGCTAATTTTATTTCTTTTTGAAACTTATTGGTGGGATCTTTTTGTAGTATAGAGAATGTGCCTTGTGAAATGAAGTCATAAGTTTTTGAAATATATTCAGATTTTTTAATAGAAATGACAGTATTGCCTTTGTCGGCTTTGGTAAACACTAGTGAATTATTATCTGTTTTTTCTTTAATTGACTTTACAATCTTGACTTCAGGATTATAATTTTTATGTTTTAAAAAAGAAGTTTTAATAAGGTTAGAAGCTTGGTGTTTTGGATATGTATTATTAGGTGTATACCTGAGAGCAACCTCAGTTTCTACACCCAATAATTCGCAGTTTTTAATTAAGGATGGTGATTTTAAATTGTATTTGAAGCCTTTCTCTAACAGATTGGTTTCTTGTTGATTGAAATTTGAATTAGAAAGATCAATAAATTTACTGAAAAAACTGTGGTTAGAATAATTGCCGTTATTTATCTGTTTAGAATTAGGTAAGATTTTTAATAATCTATTTAATTTGTAAATTTATTGATCTTTCTAATTCAAATTTCAATCAACAAGAAACCAATCTGTTAGAGAAAGGCTTCAAATACAATTTAAAATCACCATCCTTAATTAAAAACTGCGAATTATTGGGTGTAGAAACTGAGGTTGCTCTCAGGTATACACCTAATAATACATATCCAAAACACCAAGCTTCTAACCTTATTAAAACTTCTTTTTTAAAACATAAAAATTATAATCCTGAAGTCAAGATTGTAAAGTCAATTAAAGAAAAAACAGATAATAATTCACTAGTGTTTACCAAAGCCGACAAAGGCAATACTGTCATTTCTATTAAAAAATCTGAATATATTTCAAAAACTTATGACTTCATTTCACAAGGCACATTCTCTATACTACAAAAAGATCCCACCAATAAGTTTCAAAAAGAAATAAAATTAGCTCTTAACAACTGTAAATCCATAATATCAGATAAAGACATTTATAAACTTATATCACCAAATCCTCAACCACCACAGTTATATTCGCTTATTAAACTACATAAACCCGGCTACCCTGTAAGACCCGTTGTGGCTTATTGTACAGCACCTGCATATATGCTATCTAAGTACCTTATAGAAATTATTTCATCTTTTACCAAGTTCACCCCGAAATTTTCAATCAATAACACTCAAGAATTAGTCAACAAAATTCAAGATATTTCGTTACCTACAAATTCTAAATTACTATCGTGGGATGTTAAGAATCTATTTCCAAGCGTCCCACCAGTTGAAACAGTCCGATTAGTAGACCAATTTTTAGTAAATCAAAAAGTGAACCCCGTTACACATTTCGAAATAATTTCACTGTTAGAAATTTGTTTAAAACAAATTTACTTTACCTTTAATGACGTTTTGTATAATAGTACCAATGGTTTGATAATGGGGAATCCGTTAAGCCCACTTTTAGCTGAAATATTTATGGATAATTTAGAGAACAGTATCTTCAAACATCACTTAAGCAAAAAATTACTTTACTGGCATAGATACGTGGATGACGTTATAAGTTGTTTCACAGGTACGAATAGAGAATTCATTATTTTCGAAAAATTCATTAATTCCCTACACCCCAATATCACTTTCACCTCAGAATTAGAAGATAACAACTCTATTAATTTTTTAGACGTCACGATCACTAGAATAAAGCTACATCGTAGTGAAACGCGTCACATATTACTAAGTAATAAATCGTGGATATCCTGAAAACAATTGTGTTTTTATTTACATATATTATTTCCCTTTTTGGTCATTAATTTAACAGATATAGCGTGACTTAGTAAACAATTAGTTGAGATAACTCTTATGGGATTTTTAGAATTAGATTGTGTCAAATCGACAATTGAAACATCACAATACGCTTTTTTTAAATCTTGCTACTTGCTATTATGGCGCTACCTTAAATTGTTCCCTCTCGATGGTTACTTTTTAATACATTCAGATGGTTCTTTCTTCTACCCTTCATATTTAATAGTTTAAAAATCTAGTGTGACATAAAAAGCGAATTGAAGCTAAATTTGTCAAAATATCATGGCCAACCATAATGCAAAAAACCTGTGAACTTACTTATATATTAAACCGTTACATTAGTTTATTTTTGATTTTTGTTCAAAAAGAGCCCTACGAAAGTAGTATGTTTAAGAAAAAACCGAAATTCGAATACGAAGACTCTCAACCATTTGTAACAATAAATTCTTGCACCACTAAATGTGAAATGTTAATTAGCAGTGAAAATGATATTTCAAGTCAAACTTATCATGAGATAAATCTTGAATGTGACATTAAAAAAGAAGCATTGCACTCTGTTTGTGATTTTCCGGATTTTAAAATGAAATTTTAAGATTTTAAAGAAGAATTAAATTCAGAGCGAAGCATCAAAAGATGTTCAAGGAAAGACAATACAAGTTGTAAAAAGCGTAAGTCACAATATCCCAAAAACCACAAAAGATATCAAAATCCGATTTTTAAATCAAAATTTCCAAAAGATACAAAAACTGTTTTAAAATTTTAAGAAATCTCAAAAATTAAGTGAATTATCATATCACAATTTTGGTATTTTTACAATTATGAAAAATAGAGATATCGATGTATTTCGAAAACCAAAAATGATATCAAAATGCGGTTTTCGGTTTTTAAATCAAAATTTTCTGTTGATACAAAAACTGTTCTGAAATTTTGAAAAATCTCAAAAAATGAGTAAATTTTAATAATTTTAAAAAATTGATTTATCGATATATTTCAAAAACCAAAAATGATATTGAAATAATGCGTTTTTTTGAATTTAATATGAAATATAATTTTTATTCAAAATCATTTTTCAAATTTTAAAAAATCTTAAAAAAATAACTGAAATATCTCAAAATTTCTATATCAAAATGGGTTTATTCCATTTAATTATAAACTTAATTCACATTCAGAAATACTGTAAATTTACAAAAAAATACAGAGATTTTTCAAAAAATAATACTTTTTTCCAATCTCTCATATCTCGAAAAACAAAATAGGTATCAATATGCGTTTTTTTTTTAAATAGTTTCGCTTTTTATTTTTTATTTAATATCCATTTTTAAATTTTAAAAAGTCTTAAGAAACAAGAAAAATTTCCCAAAATTTTGCTTAAAATGCATATTTTTGCCAAAAAAAGCGAAATTAAAAAAAACAAAAAATATAATCTTTTACAAAAAAGCTTAAATTTTTGAAAAAAAAAGAGAATTTTTAAAAAAATTACTACCAAAAAATGATATTTCAAGTGGATTTTTTATAAAAGTCATAAAAACATTTTTGAGAAATTTAATACAATTTAAATTTATGCAAAATTTTAAAAATTCAGTAAATTATGACAATTTTTCGAAAAATACTCAAGGTTTTTTTTTTAGTTTCGATATCTCAAAAACCAAAAAAGATATTAAAAGATATTAAAATTTTTGCATTTGATTCCAAATTTTGTCTCGATTGGGGAACGTTTTGAATTGTTGAAAAGAGAACTTTTGGCTATTGTTAGAAAAGGACTACCAGAAAACCGTAGTCGATGAAATGGCCAGAGAGAAAGGATTTACTATCTTAAGATTACCTCCTTAGCACTGCGAATTAAATCCCATATAACTAGTTAAGAACGAGGTCGCTCGAAACCACACAATATTTAAAATAGCTGATTTACAAAAATTATTTGAGGAAGCAATTCATCATGTTACAAAGGACACTTTGGAAGAACTGCATTAAGCACACCGAAATAGTGAAGAAAAAATTTTCGATTTCGGATATGAAAGTAGAACAAAATTTGGTACCTTTCATAACAACGGCATACAAAAAAAAAGTTGTTTGTACATCCGAGTCCACCTACTTACCGGCATGTATTTCCACCCGCAGAATCCGTATTTGAAGTCAGTATGCGCCGTACACCTTCAATTTCGAGTAAATTGTAAAAATTGCATAAGATGGACCGAATCGTTCGTAATAAAGTCAGTCTTAACTAATTTGGCTCTCTATTATAGTTAGTGTGTAAATAAATTTCTTCAATAAAAAAAATCCAATAAATTTTTGTCAAAGCATAGTATTTGCTTTTAATTGTATAATTATTTATCATAATGTGTGCTTATATGTTTTCAGCTTTCCTAGCAGCGGCAAAAAAAATGCAACCTCACTTTGGAAAATTCTATGGAACTTGTACCTCTTGTGGAAAATTTTTCTATGTTAAATTGTTATTTTTAAACCATTTTTATATTTACCACTTTTTCGTTAATTTGAAAAAATCTGTGAACTTTGGAAGGACTAATTCTGCCACAAAACATATTAACCGACAAGATATTAGTAATTTAAACAAACAGATAAGTGCGCACAGTTTCACACAACATAATGATTTAAAAAAATATATTAAAACCCACAATGGCGAAAAAACTTTTAAATGTAAGATTTGTTTAAAATGTTTCAAACAATCCTATACTTTAAAATGTCATATTAGAACTCACACTGACGAGAAACCTTTAAAATGTAAAATTTGTTCGAAATGTTTCAAACCTTCCAGTGCCTTAAAAACTCATATTAGAACTCACACTGACGAAATAGTTATTTAAGCAACGAGTTAATTAATATAGAAGTTTAATAATCGAAATATTTTAATGCGCGAGCGATAGCGAGCGCATTAATGTTTGAGATTATTAAACTTCCTATTAATTTAAGAGTTGGTTACAAAATTTTTCCGTCGACTTTTTTAAGAATAAAATAGCTTATAAATAAATATTAAATAAATTTATGTACTTGTTCTTTGTTAAAAATTTTTGATTTTTTTGAAACATATCCAGTTTTCTTCTTTATAATAAACATAATTAGTTTATTATATTTACTGATATCGACATTTCTATTAATATTAAAAGTTGTTCTTAGCATCTAATATTTTGGCCATAAACTGGCTATTAAGCCTTTTTCAGCAAGGTATGAGAAATGTGCTAGTACCTACTGATTCTGAATAATGAGTAATATTTTTTGTATTACACCATAAAATAAACTCTGCGTATTTTTTATTATACAAAGATTTGCTTTGATCAGGCCACGAGATCCACATCGGCCAATAAATTTAATGACGTTTCAAATAAAATGGCATGATAAAAAAAACGCGGCTGATCAAAAATATTGACATTGACAGATCTCAACATTAATAGCCTATTAACGCTCTTGTTCGTTAAAACGACTTATTAATGATCAATTTTAGACAATAGTTAGTACATTAACATTGTTATTAATGTAAAGTCGACGGAAAAACCTTTTAAATGTGAAATTTGTCCGAAAAGTTTCACACAATCCACTAGTTTAAAATGTCATATTAGAACTCACACTAAGTAGAAACCTTTTAAATGTGAAATTTGTTCTAAATGTTTCAGAAATTCCAGTCACTAAAAAGCTCATATTAAAACTCACACTGACGAGAAACCTTTTAAATGCAAGATTTGTTCGAAATGTTTCAAATATTCCAGTACCTTCAAAACTCATATTAGCACTTACACTGACGAAAAGCTTTTTAAATATAAAATTCGATCAAAATATTTCATAGATTTCGGTGATTTAGAAATGGTGGAAAAAATTTTCAAATGTGAATGGATCCCACACAAAATCAATGTAAAAGTACTTCTCGTCAAATTGTCTGATTTTTTGTGAATAAATAGCTCGATATGAGTGGAACAAAAGTCTCAATGGGCATCAAGCTTAAAAAGGGAAAAATTTTGAAATATAGAGGTTTGTAAATTTTGAAAGTTTTTTAGAAAGTATACAAACAAGAATATATTAAAGGATGTTAAGGAGAAATTGAAAAAATGTCGCACCCAGTGGGACTCAAACTCGCAACCTTCAGCTCTACGCGCTGACGTTTTAACAACTAAACTATAGGTGCTTAGCCATCTAATCGCCAAACGGTCGTTAAATTCAACTCATGCCACATGTGACACTCACTTTCTCCTTAAGCACATATAGAGGTTTGTAGTTTTACTAAAATAATAATTTACTCAGCAGGTCAACTTTTAATATACTGAGTAACTCTAGATCTCACCAGTAAATTTTTCCCATAAATCCTAGGATGGCATAGGGTTTTTGGGGTCACTGATTTCGAATTCGGGGGCCTATTACGGTTGAGGGTTATTTAAATTGTCTATTTTTAAGCTTGAAATATTTGTTCTACTCACTTAGAACTATCTAGTCAAAAAATTTCAGACCATTTAACGGGAAGTACTTTGTGCGAGTTTCTTTGTTCAAAATGTTTTACACAAAAAGGTAAATTAAAACGAAAAAGCTGTTAAATGTAGTATAGTAACCTAATGCTGTAAATAAATTTATAATTCAACTGCAAGTTTTTTTTTATAAACAATGATGGAATATTAAACCATAGCATAATACTTTTTTTTTCACCGTCTATATCAACAGAAAATTTTAATTAAAAAAACGAATATTATTTTTGGTTTTCGAAATATATCGATATCTCGATTTTAAATCTTCAAAATTAGAAAAATTGTTAATATTTTAGTTGTCGACGATATTTTGGTTGTTTTTTGAAATGTTTGAAAAATTGAAAAAGTTTTTGAATCGAGGTAAAATTTCATATCGAATCTTTTTTGGTTTTTGAGATATCGATATATTGTTTTTTTTTATGAAGGTCATTTCTGTGAATATAAAGAAATTCGACCTTTTTTTTACTTATTCTTTGATTTCTAAACTTATTATTGATTAATTTATTATTATCCGTAGATTTACGGTTTTCTAACAGGCTATATAGAGACTCCTACGGTTTTTTAAAAGTTTTCACCTGGCATCATTAATTGTCAATGTTATTTAATTACTAAAGTGGTGCGAAGTTAGCGGGTTATATGTTAACAAAGTGCTAATGTGTGATAAATAATGTAAATTTAGCAAATCTGCATTTTTTGTTACTTTTCTGTATTTTATAATAATTATTCATTTCTCTGTTTGCGTTTCAAATCGTTTACATCGTTCTATTGTAAAAATAAAGTTTAAAAAAAAATTAGTTTTCGGATTAATTTGTTTAAATTGGCGCAGTCAGTAGGATTACCGACGTATTGAAAAGTCGGTTTATCGATAACCGATTTTCAAGTTAAGGTGAGTTTTTACTCTTCACGTTAATCCGAACCATTTTTGGAGCGAGTGCTTGAGAAATTTAGAATAGGTAATTAGCAATTAAGCAACTGATTTTTAATTTCAAAGAATTTAAAGTTTATTTAATTATTAAATATTTATATATACAACTTTAATAAAAAAAAATATTCTATGAATGATACTGATATCGAAACACTTAAAGTATTATTACAGGAAACTGTAATAGTGTCTTACTTATTAAAGCGAGTTCTTAATCAACAAATGTTGCAGAATGCAGAATATTAGTTATTCTATCGCTTTTCGAGTTTTTTGAAAAATATTTTTAAAGGCTACTTCCCGTTCTATGTGCCCCGACGGATATTGAATTACAATTCAGAGTCAAATGGGGTTTGGCATATCTAATAAATAATTTAAACCAACCATTTTGGTTTGCAGTTAGAAGTGACAACATAACTTGTAGACTGGTTTCGGCCTATTGGGCCTCATCAGTACCAGGTATATGTTATCCGTCAGAGAGCTTAAGGCATAATCGCTGACTGAAGATTCAACTAAAATCACAAACGATATATTACTTTCAATAACGAAGTGTAAACGTCGTGATAAGTGACATCTTCACCTCTAATTGCAAACCAAAATTCGATTTGACAACAAGACCCTGGTCTTAATACTATTAAAGTATTATTACAGGAAACTGTAATAGTGTCTTACTTATTAAAGCGAGTTATGTTGTCCCTTCTAACTGCAAACCAAAATGGTTGGTTTAAATCATCTATTAGATATGCCAACCCCATTTGACTTTGAAGTGTAATTCAATATCCGTCGGGGCACATAGCCCGGGAAGTAGTTGTTTCTTCTTAGTTAAATGGTCAATGTCTTTGAAAATATCATCAAAAAACTCGTAAAGAGATAAAATAACTAATATTCTGCATTCTGCAACATTTGTTGATTGAAACACTTGTTTCTAATTTTGATAAATCATTAAAAGTTAGAGAAAGCATGCCTAACGAAATTAAAGTAAGCATGTTGAGATTATATGTTGATATTATTCCATGTTACAATGGAAATCCATTAATGCTAACTAAATTCGTGTCTCAGTGCAACTTTTTAGTTAATACGTACTTATAAGCAATCGAACGATGTCATTTTGCAACAATATTTAATTAAAGTTATTCATTCATAATAAATCGACAGAGTTCATTTGTTAGTTGGTTTTCGAACGGAACATAATTCCTGGGACCAAATTAGAAGCGCCTTAAATGTTTGCTTTGGAGATAAACGAAGTTTAGAATGTTTATAACAAGATTTGCTAATGGCACGGCCATATAAAAACGAACAACCATTTCAATTGGCGAAACGCTTGCAAGTTCTAAGGAGTCATTTATTTGAAAAAATTCATAGTTTTAAGAATACCGAAATGAATGAAGCCGGTAAAGAAATTCATAGACGACAATACGAACAAATGACTCTAAGAACGTTACTAAGAAGTTTAACTGGTCAGATACAAACTATAATAAGACTTAAGAACCCTAACAATCTCGAAATTGCATTAAATTACTTAATTAAAGAAGACGACTTCTTTTACTCTCAAAATAATTTAAGGACCCAACCAAGTTTACCCAATAAAATCAATCTAAATAATTCAAATAAACAAAATCAATCACTATCTCACAGACCTTTGCAGAGATTTAACACACCTCAGCAATTCGCAAACGAAAATTTTCAACAACCCTCTACTTCGAACCCTCAACCCGTTAACAATTTCAAACAGAATTTTACACCTAACTATCAGGCATATTCTAATTCGCATAATCGATATAATGATAACCCAAATAACATTCCTTGTCAACCAATTCCAATACAATCCATACCGGTTAAACGTAACTACCATTCCCACCAATAGACAGGTTTTTGGTCCCCCCAAAAAACGTTTTTGCTCCTACGGGCAAACCATCCTTTTTTGACTTCCAACCAATGTCAAATACGTCCCGAAATACTTTTAGGTCCAACAACAACGCTAAAAGAAATTTCAGAAAAATAATCCAGAATCCGAAAAATTTTCTCAAGACGAATTTAACATTAATAGCCAATCCGATGATGATTATCCGGACGACAAAATCCCTGGTCCAATATAGTACGAAAGTGAGGACCCAACTCTAGCCCAACCCCAAGACGAAACTGACTGGACAAAATAACTATGAATCAAATTTTTGGGACACTGGCCTACAAAACCGAATAACATAAATGAAATATTTTCGGACTCTTTTTCTCGCGATCTACCCTATCTCGAAATTAATAATCTTCCAATTAAATTGCTTATGGATACTGGCTTTATGAATTCTCTTCTAAATATAGCAATAGCCGAAAAGTACTTTCCCCATAACATTTATCAGTCACCGTCAATAATAAAAACCGCGACAGGCGAAAAGGAATCTAAATTTAAAGCTGAAATATCGGCATTTCCCGAATTAAAATCTGCAGCAAAACTAAATTTCATTTTATATAAGTTTCATAATCAATTCGATGGTTTAATAGGGCTTAATGATTTGAGAAAATTAAATCTTCTCATAGATTCTAACGAAAATGTGCTTAAAAATAATGTTATAAAAATTCCTATTTTTTATAAACTAGACCAGTCGAAACACCGGATATCGGTAAACGCCAACAAGGTCATTGATGTTAAAGTTCCCATAGATTACGTCGGTGACGGTGAAATAATAGTACCAGAGATGAAACTCGATCAACTTTATTTCCCAGAAACTCTAACATACGCTAAACACGGGTTTGCCAAAACAGAGATTAGAAATAACACGAATAAAAAAATTAACATAACATTAGATAAGCCTATAAAAGTTCTTACAGAAGGTCTCAAACAAAATTACGAATTTTATGCGATCGAAAATATTCCACCAATACCCAATAATAAAATGAATTATAACAATAAAAACTAGATTAACATGACCAAGAACAGTGACAATGAGTCCATGATAGTTAACACGGGAAACATAAATTACGATATGGTTAACTATTTACAGAACTTGATAAGAAATAGAAACTGAAGATGACCTACAGAACACAATAACTGACGAAGACAAACAGTCCTATTTAGAATTTATTGGCAACATGACAATCAAAATCTCAACACTCTAGAAAAGGTTACCGAAACTCCTAACAAAAACACCGAACACTTACCAATTAGTGAACACATAGAAAATCAAGAAGACGACGACTAGACTGTACAATCCGCTACCGAAAACCCTATTCTTGAAATTCCCTTCACCGAACACTGTACCAACTCATATAATAATCAAATAATCATTAAACAAGGAAAAGCTCATTCTTTTCATACAAGTATCAGCCAACATTTTGGTAGTAAAACACGAATTACTGCACATTTAACAAATAGTAAAGACAAATTAACTTACGAAATAATTAACCTATTTGAAGACTACGTAGATCCCAATAAATTGTACTGCATTCATATTAAAGAATCGACTTTAGATCTAGTTCACCCTTTAAAATACATTCAAAAACCACGCCTACAAATTAATAATTTCCCGAAAATTAGTAGTCGACATAGAAGATCCAGACGAACAGTACAATATTCTAAAATATCATCATGAGACTAAAACTTGCCACCGAGGTATAAATGAGACAACTGAAGCTCTAAAAAATAAGTATTATTGGCCGAACGCTAAATCTGATATCACAAAATACATAAACGCTTGTCATATTTGCTAGGAAGCCAAATACGATAGACATCCTCCTAGAATAAAATTTGCTCTTACGATTACACCTTCGAAACCATTTGAGGTAATACATATTGACGTATTTCAAGTTTGCAAAACAAAATTTTTGACAATAGGGATGTTGACTAATTTCCAGATCTGCTTTTATTTTATAGATAAACTCTTAATAACCACGAAAAAAATATTTTATTAATAAAAATGGTTTTATTTTAAAGAAAAAAGTGATAAATTAGAATAGATTTAAAATTTCCCGCTAAAACGCCCAAAACTGTCATGTGACTTTGGTTACGTCACGAACCGATAAACAATGCTCGCGATCAGTCAAACTCTAAGGAGTTTGAAAGTTTTCTTAAAAAATAATTATTTTTAGGATTTAATACTAGTTAATAATAAATACAAAGTGTGTGTGTATGTAGATGTACATGTAAAAAATGAAGGTTTTAATATTCAAACAGCCCACAGTATTTCTTACCACATAAATGAAGTTATAAATATACCTGTTTTTAAAATTTTTAAAGTTAACGAACGACATAAGTTCTATTTATTTAATTTTATTAACAAATATGACGGATTAATTGGTATTGATTTATTAAAACAATTAAAAGCAACTGTAAATTTGGAGAAAAAACTTATTCAGAAATACCAATAATATACGAAGTAGAAGAATTAACACAACTAAAAAAGAAACTTAAAGTAAAAAATTATTCTATTAATATTCCCGCTAGGATATCCCAAATTGTAAGATTACCCGTTGACATAGAAAGCGGAACAGGACTTGTAAATTATATTAATTTTGGCAATCAAATAGAATCACCCTGTTCAGTTGTAAACGTAAATAAATTTTTTGCAACAACCACCATTACTAGTTCAAGAGACGAACCAATAACAATCACAATTTATAAAAGAACTTTTTATAGTAGAAAGTTTTTTTTGGTGATTTATAAGTCATATTACTATTATTAAATTATTACTCCCTTGGCAAATAGCGCTTTACAAGATAGATTACGGCATAGTCCACAGTATAGTCTAAAATTTTTAAAAATTTTCTAAATTAGTTATTTTATTAACAGTTAAAATAATAATTACTGTTGTCACATGTAAAACAAAAAAAAATTCTCTGTCGCGTAGTCGATCCCATTATGATAACATAATAGAACTGTCACCTTGATTCATATCCGACGCTTAATCAACTAGGCTACGAACGACATATTTAAAAACTTTCAAAATGATAACATGTATACACAATTTATATCATATGTCATATCAATTCAGTATAAATTTCGAAATTAATGTATATGCCTAAACACACTTGAAACATGCATTGTCATCCAGATCTTAGCTATCCTGAAAATTTCAGAGCTCTAGGTAGTCGGGAAATAGGTTTAAATTCGATTACAAAATTCCGCGGAATGACAGAGACCATGGTGAAAATATAAAAAACTTTCTAAAAATTAATATTAATAAACCTTTTAAAATTGAAAAATTAGATCTCGCAGATATAAATTTTATTGAAACAATGGAAACCGATTCTGAATTAAACGATTACATCGATAATATTTTAAAATCTAATCTAAAAAACATACGAGTTGAACATTGTTATTACGAAGAAAAACAGGCAATAAAAAATTTATGTTAAGTTCCGCGGCAAAAAAATCTTTATTTGTAGCAAAGAAATTCTCCACCATCAAACAATCGATTCTCGGGAAGTTAGAACTGTTTTCTTTGATAAATCCAGTCTCCATAATGTAAACACAATTCGGTTTATGATAATAAGTCAGTTACAAATACTAATAGCGAGTAATTAGCGAGAAAAAATCAAAGAAATAACTCGTTCACACAGTGACACCAAGCGACGCTAAGTTGTTTATCGGTTCATGACGTCTTGCGCTGTGATTGGCGTTCACAGTCACGTGATAATGTGTATTAAATAAAGTTTTTTGAATTAATTTTAATTAATAAAATATTAATAATTACGTTTAATAAACATGCTTTTAGGTATTTAAATATTACCATTAATCATTTAAATTGTAACTTTAAATGGATTGACAACTACTGTCAACATGCCTATACTCGACTCCTTTTCGAAATACGGACAAGCCTACCTAATAGAACCAAATTTAAGTGCGATAAATATCCTAGTAAAATTAGTAAAAGAATTTTGTAAATTACATAAAATTCGATTGCATTTCACAACACCAAGAAATTCTACAAGCAACAGCCCGGTAGAAAGATTTCATCTCTCTCTTTTAGAAAACATAAGAGTCCTAAAATTACAATATCCCCAAACGACGATAAGACAACTTGTTCATTTTGCTCATAGTGTTACGAAATGCACACCCTATGACATTATCCTTGGAGACACCAAAGCTTTAGATCCTTTTGATTTGACAGACGAACAAATTATAAACGACTACATATCAGACAGAAAAATTAGGCTTGAAACTATCAGGGACGCGCCAAGTAACTTCGGCGCCGTCGTGCGAATTATGGATAAGCGCCTTTATCAAAATTACCAGAGTAGAAATATTATAATCAATCACTCCTTTACATTTCAACGTGAAAAACTATGATTTTTTTCTAAATCTAACTAATTTTTTTTAAGAAAACAATAGGTACACAGTGTACACTTATAAAAAATAATATTTTAAACACTATATTGCACAATAAAACAGAACATAACAAAAATTATGTTAAAGTTATAAAACATTACTTAAAATTATTAAAAAACTGAAGATCAAATGAAACATATTTAGATTGTGATTTTTTTTAAACAAATACACTTATTATGATGAAAACCAACAGAAATTTCTTATATATAGAAATTAAACTTTTCTTGCTTTACCTTTGGCAAATTCATTAATTAGATTTTCAATATTCAGGTCCTTTAAAAACTCAGATTCTATAGAAATAATAGCAAGATTTTCTAGCCGCTCCTGACCCATTCTAGATCTTAAAGTAATTCTTAATTAGTTTTAGTGTAGAAAATGATCTCTCGGCTGAAGCTACAAAAATCGGTATAGTTAATAATATACGTAACGCAACAGTAATGTTTGGGAATGAGTAGATTCCGTCGCAAATTTGTAGAAATTGTAATTCGGTTAAAAGTTTCGTTTCGTCTATGTCTCTCTCGTTTTTTTTGTTAGTTAAGGCTTCTTCAAGTTTTCTACAAAAATTAAATTGATCTTCACCAGAATACTTGCCGAAATCCTCGATATTCCACAAAAATTTGAAAACATCGACATGGGAGGATAACAGCTCAAATCTCTCATTTACAGATGAAAGAGTAATATCTAGCATTCCAAAAAACAGTGTATTTTGAATTTTAATTCTTGGTTTTCTATTGGCTGATCTTCACTTTCATAGAAATATTGGTTTTTTATTCTTCGTGGCCGTAAGGTTTCTGCACTTTTGAATTTTGCATCTACGTCCAAGGAAGTTGCTAATTCTTTAGCAACTACTAGCATGTCACTGAACCCTTTATCTGAACGATATTCTTATAAAAAGGCATTTATGCTGTTCAAACTTTCGCAAGAATTTGAAATATCTTTTTTTTTTGTTTGCAGAATCTTGGTAACAATATCGACTTTACTCAGTATCTTGTACCACAAGACTAACATACAAACAAAGTCATAATTTTAATTTTTTTAGTTAAAGAAGTAGCTAGATGTTCTGTAGAGTTATCAAAATTATTCTCAGAAAAATTTTTATATAGAGCGTCGTAAATTTCGCCCAACTGAAATCTTAGAGAAAACTCTTGCCGGTACTGCGCGGCGCTTACACTTCTATAGAGAAGACAAGTAGGTAGTTAAAATTTAAAATAGCATTAATTTCACCACCGACACCGGTCAGTATTGGGGGGTAATAAAATTTCACCATTGGTACTGGTAAAACATTTTTGGTTTTTATGTCGTTTTATGTCGTAAAGCTTCAAGTTTTTGAATTTGATATTTATTTAACTTTGTCGACTCAAAGGGCGCCTTTAACGCCTTGGCGCCGTCGTGCGCCGCACGACCTTGCCCATATGGACGGCGCGTCCCTGGAAACTATATACAATGACATTAAAAATCGAACTCAGGTGCAAAAAAAGAAAATAATAGAATCGCGAAATGAATCACGCGAAGAACCTCCGACTTACGAAGTAGGACAAGACATATTCATTAAAAATAGGAAAGCTGGACGTAATAAATCGAAACCCCGACATATCAGAGCATCCCTTAGTAAAGACTTAGGAAATAAATTGGTAACTAGTAAAAAACTAGTTTTGCATAAATCCAAAGCAAAACGACCAATATCTACTAATAAAAATTCTTTGCAGGAGAAAAATGGAAACCCAAAGGAAGCTGACATATCTAATATTAATCCTTCCACTTCTTAATCCCGTAGTTAGTGACGGAGAAATTATAAACTTAAGTACACCCCTTTTACCCTTAGAATTAGGAGAAACGAAGTT
Organism: Altica lythri; assembly: GCA_964028335.1. NCBI lineage: Eukaryota > Metazoa > Arthropoda > Insecta > Coleoptera > Chrysomelidae > Altica > Altica lythri. The sequence continues at coordinate 4,151,750 of OZ034811.1, forward strand.
GATTGAAAATAAGCATACTTTTATACACTATATTGAAACTAAATTATTAGTCGCGCAAATTAACAACACCAAATCATTTTATCAGAAAAATAGTCATTCTAGCAAATCATAAAAAGCTCTTACACGAATCTGAAGAAATACATTATTATTACCAGCCGATAAGACCATTAAAACAGAGTCACACTGCGAAAAATCCAGAGTTTTCGAGACTAGAAGTAACACCCTACTTAAGTTACCCAAAAACTGCACGGTCATTGTAAACAATATTACGTTCGCCAACTTAGAGGACAACATCCGTGGCAACCCGCTAATTTTGCCTGAACTGAAAATCAACGAAGAATACAAGATAGAACATTCCAGTAATCCAATACTAAAATAATCTATCAATACTAAATCAATTCAAGAACTGAAATCAGAAGCTACTTCGATTTAATGTAGTAACCCAATTCACCCTATCGATTGGAATACGCCTAGTTTCCTTATTGTTCTACTGGTCACTCGAACTATAATAATTGTTTGGTATTGTAGGAAGACCCAAGAAAGAAAAGACCACTGAAGAAAACCACCCAACTTCATCCGTAGTGTTTTCTCTTAAGGAGGGAGAAGTTATATGTTAACAAACTGCTAATGTGTGATAAATAATGTAGATTCAGCAAATCCGTATCCTTTGTTACTTTTCTGTATTTTTTTAGTAATTTTATCATTCTCTGTGTGCATTTGAAACAGTTAATTTCATTGGATTGTAAAAATAAAGTTTTTAAAAAATTTGTTTTCGGATTATTTTTCTTAACTCGTGCGAAGCCCAGACGGGTTGCTAGTTGTTTACAAAAAGAAAACAAAGTTGAATAATAATAGTATATTATTCAACGAGCGTGTAATGGTAGCTATTATTCACGAAGATGAAGTTTACAACACGAGCCACAGGCGAGTGTTGCAAAAAATCTGAGTGAATAATAGCCATTATACACGAATAGAATACTATACTTTGTCCACGACACAATTGCTATAATCACAACTTTAAAATTCTAAATTAACGCTATAATTAATGTTATTGAAGTTTCAAATGTAATATGACTTACACTAACTACGATCTAAATTTAAAGATTAAAGGTTGTAGCTTAGATGTAGTGGTAAAAGGTAGGTCGATTCTTTATACATGTGTTTTGTTTGTTTACACCATTGACATATAAATACGGATTGAAATGTCAAAGGACAATATAAAATTTGTCTAATATGAGTTATTCTCTTATAAAGTTTGGACATACGTTCTGTTGTGACGTCATGCAGTGAATAATGAACCATTATTCACTAGTGAATAATAGGTACTATTATTCTTTATGAAGCACTAGTATAATGAACGTTTTGTAGAACAGTCGTGGACAAATTTATTTATTTACAGCATACTGTTAAGTATAAGAGTGTATTAACTACAGTTAAAATAATTTTTCGCCAGTGTGAATTTTAATGTGCTCTTTTAACTTGTATTGAAATGAGAAGCATTTTAAACAATATTAAATGCAGGTGGCTTTTACTTGATGAATATCCATGTTCACGATTTAATCACACGAATACTTTTTGATATTCACTTACATAACATGTTTCTATATACAATATCTTCATCAGATGTAAAATAAGTACTAAACTAATATAATGAAATTAACTGTATTGACCCTTACTGTTTGAAAGTCCATTTTATTAGGAATAATAAAAATAATGAAAAACCTTAGTTTTTTATATAAAACTTTCACTTTTAATGTTATAAAAATATTACATATTGTGGAAGTATTTCAAATACAATTTCAAAAATAATATCTTCGGCAACATCAACATTAATGTCATTTAAAACACTAAATAATGTTGGTACAAAATTATTAAATGTAAAAACAAAATTACCCAATATAAAAAAATCTGGTGTTTACAAAATTAATTGTCCAAAATGTAATGCGATATATATAGGTCAAACACGAAGAAAATTTGAAATAAGATTTAATGAACACTTAAGAGCATATAGATTAAAACAACCAGATAAGTCAAATTATGCAAAACACCTACTTGAACATCCAACCTTACTCTTATACAACAATGACATCCAAATTCTACACATTTGTAATAAAAAACAAAATTTAGATTTCCTTGAAGAACTTGAAATAAAAAAAACATCTAGCAGATCCACAATTTAAAGTTGTTAATGAACAAATAAATCTTAGAAATTCTTCACTATTAAACTGTTTACTTTGATTGAGTCTTTATTTTATACATAAATAAGATATAATTATAATACAAATATTGTAAGTTATTGTAAAGATCAGCAGATATAGTTTTTTCCTGGTTTTTCTATATCATTGCACAGTTATACTGATCTTAGAGGGAGATACATCCAGGATAATCCCTTAGGGCTAATAACATCTAGGCTTTAATATTGTTATATCTTATTACTTCCATACTTAATCTAGCCTTAATATTACCTATTCAACATCAGATACTTAGCTACAAATAAACAAAATGTAACTTTATATGTCAATCTGACGATGCTTAGTAAAGCGAAACATATGTCTTTTTTTAAAAAACATTAAAAGTGAAAGTTTTATATAAAAAAGTAAGGTTTTTTATTATTTTATTATTCCTAATAATATAATGAAGTTCTGGAATTTATAGTTATTTTCAAATTATATTTACCTGATTAGGAACTTTCCATTTGTTATATATTTTTTTATTTGTTCGCTTAAGTTTTATTGAAGTAAAACTTCTTTAGCGACACTAGGAGTAAAACAGTTATTCTAACGGACGTGACGTCATTCTAATAACAGAAACCGGAAACAAAACCTAATACAAAATACCTAACACCATTCTGCATGGCCGCCGGCAGCAGGGTGCAAGAGGGTGCGCTTGCACCCCCCTGCTATGAAAGAAAATACCTGAATTTACCAGAAAATTATATATTTTTTTAATTTTTTTATTAAATTATTGTTTAAATAAAAACTAAAGGCGTCGTGGTTGCTGTCCAAATCATTCTACATTCTATATATATTAGATCATAATAGTGTGTAGATGCAGATGCACCTCCCTGAAAATAATCCTGGCGGCGCTCATGCGATTCTGCCTATTATATTAAATAAAATTAAATCTGTAATTATATGAATTGACAGCTTGTCATCTTGTCAACCAAAATACATTGCTGGTAAATAGTTTTTTGTGTATAAAGTGTTTGTATTAAATATGAATAAACAAAGTGGATTTATTAATGAAGAAAGTGATGAAAAAATATTGAATGAAAATGGTGAGTACCTACTCTATATGCATACATTTTATTTTTGGTGTGTAATTACAATATTTATACCTAATTATTTATACCTATTATTTATACCTAGCTGTTTTCGTTTTATTGACTTAAAGAGCTAAAAAGAAAAAGTAATTGTGAACGTCATAGGACATATTATAAGCGCCAGAAAGATTTGAAGAAAAATTTAAATTAAAAAAAGACAAGTCAGCGACATTCATTATGATTTGATTAAGTAAGTTTATATACATACATACATATTATGATAGTAAATAATTGTTTATACGGAAGCTTTACGTTAAGTAAAGAAGCGTGTTGCACGTTTTTGTTCATAAAATAATAATATTCGAAATGTTTTAACACTTTCTTATACTTATTTTAGGTTTGGTTAGGTAGCCATAAAGGCCATAAAACCACTAGTCAGGATGGCTGATCTTTTACCACCAATAACAGATCCTGAAGAAAACAAACTCAACTCAGGATTTTAAATTTTATGGAATATGCTTTAAAATGCTACAAAATGAAATGGTTATCTAACTATCGAAGGCTCTTGTGTTGTGTTATATTACAATAAGGTAGATACAGCTACAAAATCACACATTCTAAACGTAATGTGTGTATATTTTTAATATTGTTTACCTATTATTGAAGCAAAACTTCTTTAGGCGTGACTAGGGGTAACTCTAACGTTAGATTCTAACGGAAGATTCTGATGGAAGCAACTGTGTAATTTCAGCTATGGGAGGAGCTTAAATTTTCAAAATTTATTTATGACATTTTCAAACGGTTTCAAATACATTAATAGTATTTAGAGAGTAAAATCTATGTTTAACATTTTAGTTATCATAAACCTATTATTTCATATATAAAAAATAATGGTAACTTTCAAATTCCCATTTATAATGAATAATATAAATATAACATCTTATTTTTTGTAAAGTATATCAATCAATACATAGTATAAAACAAAGTCGCTGTTTCTGTCCCTATTTCCCTTTGTATTAATCAATCTTTAAAACTACGCAACGGATTTTGATGCGGTTTTTTTAGTAGATAGAGTGATTCAAGAGGAAGGTTTATATGTATAATAACATTTATTAAATAGTGGAGAAATACTGTTATTTTTGAGGTTTCTAATGGGATGGCGTTAATTTTACGAATTCTATTAAAAAAATCGATTATCTGTCAATTCAGCTGACAAGTAAAACGCCATGTAAAACCAGTCAGTTAACAGAAGTTGACATTTACGTTTAGTAAACACAAAATGTGATCGACTTTGGGTAAAATCGACAAAAAAACGCGTAAAAAGTGTAAAAAAAGTGTAAAACAGTGCAAAATGATCGTTAAACCCTAAAAATCACTACACAGTATAAAACAAAGTCGCTTTCTCTGTCCCTATTTCCCTTTGTATGCTTAAATCATTAAAACTACACAACGGATTTTGATGCGTTTTTTTTAATAGATAGAGTGTTCCAAGAGGAAGGTTTATATGTATAATAACATCCATTAAATAGTGGAGAAGTACTGTTATTTTTGAGGTTTCTAATGTGATGTCGTTAATTATCAATTTTTTTCCGCTTACATTGCAAACGCAGGCCGAACCTTACGAGATTTATTAAAATAATGTACTTATTATTTTTACACATTGAAAAGGTGTACAGAAAACTCCGCGATGGTATATGTCTATCTCTTATGGATATCCCACAATAACATTTTTTGTCATTTACTTTTACGACAAATAATGGCTAAATTTCGAAGCGATTTTAACCAATACAGCATTAATCCTTATCCAACTAAATAGTTTAAATATATTGTTAATTTAACATAGATCTATATGGTCCTTCATTCATAAGATTTAAATGAATATTTTCGAAGATATTACAGATTTAAAATTGCGGGACGTAGCGCTTGCGGTGGTACTGGCCGGCCGGGGCGGCGGAAGCGTGCCTATAAATAATATAAATAGCGCATCGAAGGCCGCGATTTTCCCTATGGCACTTTGAATTTTGCAGCGATCGGACGCGTTTATTACGAAATTAATCATTATGATGCTACCCTAAGGTGACGCAGTTGTAATTCTTACATAACTAAGTACTATGACGCCACCGTAAAGTGGCGCAGTTGATATCTCATATATTTAAAAGAGCAAAACTTACTTACCTAAGAACTATGACGCCACCGTTAGGTGGCGCAGTTAATATATAATATACCTAACCGAGAAATTACAAAGTACTATAAATAATAGTAAAAACTGGTAACTAACGAGAAAATATGATAAAAAAATACAAAAAACCAATCGTAAAAATAAAAAAAAATGAAAAAACATTAGTGTTAGGCGATGCGAAGTTCGCCGGGTCCGCTAGTAGATAATAAATATGATTGAATCGTAATTAAATATTTATTTTCCGATACGTACGTCAACAAGTTTTACTTCAATCGCGCGTAAAGGTTACACACACACTCTTTTTTTTTGTTATAATTTTTACCATCCTGTATGTTATTTTGTATTTTCTTTTATATTTTGGAAAAAGTTATCATGTGATATTTGGAAAAAAAAACAATGACATAGAGAATAATAAATAGACGTCAGACTGACATCATCTTGTATTTTTTAATCAGTGAAATACAAATTTAAGAAAAATCGTTCTTCGAGACACGGATACATTACTATTTTACAGGTAAAAGTAAACATTGGTCCTTCGAGAGTTCCGACTAAATCAGCCCTTTGGAGGCATAAAATGCAGGTGAAATCAAATGAAATTAGACGCAGTGAACGTATTAAAGACAAAGACGCCAGAAGACTAGCTGAAAATCAACCAACGGTGATAGGAGATGAAGTTAAAATGCCACAAGAATCAAAAAGTACAGGTAGCCGAAAGGATAGCCATAGTCAAAGAGCCCAGACCAGGAGAAGTAAGAGTAGTGTAGCGTCGAAATTGAAGAAAGCTGAAATCAGAAATGCCACACAGAAAAAGAAACTGGAGCAAGAAATGTTAGATCTCAAGTTAGCTTTAGAGTTGGCAGAAATAGAGGAAAATAATGTGAGCAGTAAGTCCGATTCCGAATCTGAGTCAATGAAGCCTAACATGGAAGAATGGATGAACGGTTACCTTCCATGGGATTTGAGGCACGGCGAAGCATCGATATCAAAGAGAAATGATCATATATGTGAGAGTTTCGGTAAGAGGTATGAAGAAGATAAGGTAAGAGAATTTAACTTTTTAAAACAGAAAGAAGAAAATTTAAGTGTTCCAATTACTCTTCCTCAAATCACCAAATTTCTTACTAAACAATCATTGTCAAAGGACTTGCCAATATTTGACGGTAATCCTCTTGATTGGCCAAATTTCATCTATCAATTCAAAAATTCAACGATTGTTTGTAATTATTCCAACGAAGAAAATCAATTCCGTTTACAAAAGTGTTTAAAGGTTAAAGCAAGAAGTATAGTTCAGTCCCTTCTTATACTTCCTCAAAATGTCAATAAAATTATAAACCTACTTGAAACTAGATTTGGACGTCCTGAATACATAATATCTATGTTGGAAAAAATCAAAAGGTTTCCAAATATCAAGGAAGAAAAATTGGAAACATTTGTTGAATTCTCAGATGAAATCAAAAACTTTGTTGCCACCATTGAATGTTTGGAAGACAGAGAGCATTTGTACAATCCCATGTTGATTTTTGAAATTTTGAACAAATTGCCAATCTCTCACAAACTGGCATGGGTAGATCATGTTTCCAAAACAAAACCTAAAATAAAACTATTGGAACTCTTCAATTGGTCAGACGAAAAAGCAAATTCAGTTGCTCAAATTCTTATTCCTAAATTCATTGACAACGTAAATAAACCAAAAGGAAATTTTCGCAATATCACTCGTGATGTCACTTTAACAACCTCAGATGACAAATCGAACAGAAGATGTTTCTGTTGTGACAAAGTAATTCATCATTTGAGCTCGTGTTCCAAATTTAAGGATTTAACAACTGATGACAGATGGAAATTCATTACCGAGAAGAAAATTTGCTTTTCTTGTTTAACAACATTCCATAATATAAGGCAATGTCGAAAAAGGAAAGTTTGTGGCTTCAATGATTGCAAGATATTACATCATAACCTCTTGCACAAAATTGATGATCAAATTGAAAATCAAAGTTTACCAAACACTGACGTAACAGAGACCAATTGTGGCATTTCTACAGACAAAAATGCAATTTTAAAAATTTTGCCAGTACCTATCCAATTTAATGGTCAAGAAACTGAATGTTTTGTTTTGTTGGATAATGCCTCTACTATCACTCTTATTGATCAAAATTTTGCAAACTCTTTAGGATTGACAGGTCCAAAGCAAACATTGTGTTTGCAGTGGACAAACGAAGATGTCGTGCATCACGAAAGTGATTCTAGAATAGTGAAATTCACTATTAGAAATAAAACTAATGGATCTTCGTTTCAGGTACGTCATGTCAGAACAACAAAATTTTGTTTACCTCTGCAGACACTTGATATTCAAAAGATACGCGAAAAATATACATATTGAAACACTTATGGGGACTTTTACACAATTTATTTACAAAATTGTTAAGATACACTGAACTCTGCTGGATAACGTCTAACTACTTGACAATACAATGAACTCTTGTGAACATTTGAACTTGGACTGACGTTAACTGCCCATACATCCCCTTATATACTACAAAATGAACATTCTATAACTTTCTAGAAACATTATTTAATCTAGTCAGTGTGTTTAGAAGTTTCTAGAAATTTCTAGAAACATTAAATTTTTTAGAAGTTTCTAAAAATCAACTGTCAATAACAATCTTTCAAATTAAGGTCCCTTCCTTTACGGTTATCCCGTTACACTGCCCCCTCCTTAGATTCATTCCTCCTGGAATGTTATTTCCTAAATCGGAATCCCGCACACTCACTGAGCCAGCCAAACCATCTTCTTGGAGCTGCTGCACATCTCCACTGTGGTTTCCCTGGTAAGGCGCCAAACGATCATGATGGACCACGACGGGTTTCCCTCTGGGAATTTTGACGATCCGATAAATGACATCGTTAATCTTCTTCTTGATGGTGTATGGACCTTCCCAGTTCTTCTGTAATTTGGGACAAATGCCTCGACGCCGTCGGGGGTTATAGAGCCAGACTAAATCTTCAACTTGGTAACTCTTTTCCATTGTCCGCGTGTCATAGTACCTCTTCATCCGATCACTAGATAATTGAAGTTTTCCACGCACCAGGTTGTGTATATTCTCCATTCGATTCCAAAGATCGGCGACATATTGGTCACGGGCCATTTCTTCACCAGGTTTACAACCAAACACCAAGTCACATGGTAGCCTCATTTCTCCACCGAACAGGACCTTCGCAGGCGTTTGGCCAGTTGATTCGTTAATGGCCGATCGAACTGCCATTAGAAATAGTGGAATATGTCGATCCCTGGACTGATCACACAACAAATGTTGAAGAATTAAATCGAATGGGCAGAGAAAGAGAGTTGTTGCCAATAATAAAAAGAAGAAAAACTGCTTATCTGGGGCATATATTTCGAAATTCCAAGTACCAGTTCTTAAAGCTTATAATGGAAGGAAAGATAGAAGGAAAACGGGGCATCGGAAGAAAAAAACACTCACGGCTTAAAAACATCAGGGATTGGACAAACCTCGATGCCCATGCACTCTTTAGAGCCACACAAGATCGAGAGGAGTTTGCCAGAATTGTCGCCAACATCCACTAATTGGATTAGGCACCTTAAGAAGAAGATGTCGATCCCAATTCCTCTGACAATCTGACACCACTTTTGACAGATAGTTGGTTATAGTCCAGTTCATTCGTTCCACCATTCCATCAGACTGAGGGTATATCGCTGTGGTTCTTGTTTTGTGGATGCCTAATCTTTGGCAAACTTCTTGAAACAGGTTGCTGTCAAAATTTCTCCCTTGGTCTGAATGTAATTCTAGTGGCACCCCAAATCGGCTTACGAATTCATCAACTAATATATCTGCTAAAGTAGTGGCTTCCTGATTGGGAACTGCATAGGCTTCAACCCATTTAGTGAAGTAGTCCATGACAACAAAGATGTACTTGTTTCCTACATCGGTCTGTGGAAGTGGCCCCAATACATCTACTGCGATTCTTTCGAAAGGACTTCCAACCAGGTATTGCTGCATTTTCGCCTTCAGTTTTCGGTGCGGACCGTTACTGGCAGCACATGTAGTGCATTTACGACACCAATCTTTAACATCATTAGTGCAATTTACTCAGTAAAATCTATCTCGGATCTTTTGCAGCGTTTTCGTGATACCCAGATGTCCTCCGGAACTATCATTATGCATTTGTTTTAAAATTTCCGGTACAGCATTTCTTGGGACCACTATTTGTTTCTTTGTTTCTGTGCCCTCGGAATTTTTTACAAGTCTTTTAACGAGCCCACCGTCCAAAACTAAAGAGTTCCATTGGGACCAGTATGCTTTTAAAGCAGGAGAGGATGAGGATATCTCTCTCCACAACGGATGACGGTCCATTCTCTTCCACTCCCGAATCTTTTTTAGAACGGTATCGTTTTCTTGTTGCTCCTCCAGCATAGAGCTCTCGTCTTCTGGCACAACCTTAACTAAGGCAAGTTTTTCCTCGTTCTGCTCCATACGGGTACAATGGGGGCAATCAGGTCGACATGGTCTTCTGGAAAGTGCGTCAGCATTACGATGTCTTGTTCCAGGTCTGTGCTCGATTTCAACATCATATTCCTGCAGTTTTTTGAGCCATCTTGCTATCTGTCAAACGAGTCAAGGTTTTGGCGATGTCTCCAAAATTCTTGACATATCGTCGGTAATAGGAACAAAGACCCAAGAAACTCCGGAACTGGTGTTTATCGATAGGGATTGACCCTTCCTGAACGGCTTGTATCTTAGCGGGGTCAACAGCAACGCCATCCTTGCTTACGTCATGTCCTAAATAGTTGACCTGTCTCTGGAACAAGTGGCATTTCTTAACATTCAATGTTAGATTAGCGTTCTGTAATCTTTTAAAGACTTCTTCCAGGTTAGATAAATGTTCCTTAAAGGTCTTGCCCATTATAATGATGTCGTCTAGATAAACTAGACAAGTTTCCCATGACAAACCTCGCAGGATGTTCTCCATTAGCCGTTCAAACGTCGCAGGAGCATTACAGAGGCCAAACGGAAGGACCGTGAATTGCCACAACCCTGATTTACAAATATTACTCTCACTCCTTTAATAAGATTTAAAAAACACAAAAAATTATTAATTTCTTAATGTAAATAAATATTAATTATAAAATAAAATAAAGTATCATCTATATACAGAGTGAGGATCTAAACTATGGAATAAATTAATTTTTCGAGAATAGGTGGCTAGTGAGAAATCCTAAAACAGGTCGATTTTTGATTTTAAATAACTGTTTTTAAAAGTAATAGTTTAATATACAGGGTGACCCACCTTTGAATTTATTCCATAATTTAGATCCTCTCTGTATAAGAGTGTCACGGGTCAGAATTCACTATAGTAAATAGCTAATTTCTTACTTTATAATTCATCATTATTGTAGGATTCGTCGAGGCAAGTATCGGTTGATTTAAGTCCGATAATAGTTAATCGCCAACTGTTGTTTATTATTTTCGACCATAAATTATTTCTAGTTGTAGCTAGTATGGGTTTTGTAAGTTAAGTTATTATTCTGGTAGGTTATTGTTTGAAATCACTGTCAGTAGTTCATCTGATCTACCCTCTCGTCGATAACTTGGATATTGTGGTTTTGCAGCCAGCGTTCCGTTATATTTATAACTTTATTATTAAAATCGAAAATAAATGGGGAAATTAGGTAATGTTCGGATTTTTGTTGTCGTCTATATAAATAATAAGATTAGTCATATCAAATGACCCCTGTTTGTTCATAAGTTGTTGGCTGAATAAGCTATGGTTATTGTCCCTATAGTAGTAGAGGCCATCTATTTCTTTCTGAAGTGTGTCAAATCGAGTGAAGGAACATATGCGGAAAAATTCTGTCTTTTTCATTTAAGAGCTTTCGACGTGAACACGTGTTAACGAGAAGATTTTTGGGGGTTTAATTTGTATCCCTGTTCATCGGGGACAACTTAGTTTGGATTTACGAAATTAAGCTTCATTTGTTTCTATCGAATATTGTGGAAGAGATTTTTCTGAATTTTGGTGAATTCGGTGAAAAATACGGCACTGTGTCCGGATATTTCATGAAATCTTCTGTTGGTGAGTAACATGCTTCTTTATTCATGTGATTATTCGATTTTTATGGTTCTTTCGTTCCTTATAAAGTATAGGCCGCCATAGAACAGACAGTAGGGAAATTTGATAATTTGTAACTGTTCAGACAGCGAATTGTGGGCAGAATTTCCCATTATTACCGTTAGCAGCGAAGAGAATTGTTTTACCCGACTACCAGTTAAGGTGTCACGAGTTAACGAAGTAGAATAACCCTATTTTGATAGGGTTCTAGTTACTGGCTAAACTTCCTAGTTACCGGCTATAGTCCTAGATACAGGCTTCTTTTGAGAGCAGGCCTGATACTTGGTTTGAGCATAAGTTATTGTGATTGGTGCAAGCCTATTGGTTTTGGAGAAGACTTGATTTTGGAACTGACCCAAGTATTACACAAGCAAAGGACTGCAGAAACTTTTTAGTTTAACAGATAAGCTACATTAGATTAAGTCGTAACTAGTTAAGATTTATTTTTCTTGTTTATTTCTTTTGTATTGAGTGTGATCACACATATCGGTAAATTTAACATTTAAAATCATTTATTAATTCTTTGTTTTTATATAAATATTGATAGCGTTGTTAAGCACGAGGCTTGACAGTTGTGTAAACTCTCAATTTTTTTTATTAAAGAAGGGTCTAGTTAATATTTTGGTTTTATTTAGCTCACTTTATCGTTTTTTTTATTGTACAATTTAAATAGTTAAAATTTTGAATTTAGTTAATTATCTCCAGTGGGTGAAGTGGTGCCTGGGACATCAGGGGTTTCCGATTTTAACCGTACAAAATCGGTGGCGCACTCACTTTATTTTGGCACTTACCCTCTACGGCTGAGCTGGGCATAATTTGCCAGTAGAGAAACCACCACCGAACTCAGCTGGAGTTGAATTCAATTAGTTAAATTTCTTTATTTTTCTAAATTTGATTTAGTAGTTTTTTAAATTCATTAAAATACGTGGCAAATTTTTGGCGCCCAACGTGGGGCATATATTTGTTTAATTGGGCGAGTAATTAAGAAATTGTTAGTCGATTTTTTTTTTATTTTACTATTTGCATTTATATAAGTGAGCTAAGTAGTAACTGTAATTTTATTTGATATTTTTAATCTTTGGCGTTATTAACACCTGATCACACCAATCGTGAGACGATTTACATAGTTGCATATTTTTTTTATATATATATTTTGGTAAGTTACTTATCATTATCATTCATCGTTGCTAATTGGTACTGAACCACAAGTGTTGTCTATTTGTTGAAAAGTTGTAGTAGTCTCTTATTCGTTTTTTTTTGTTGAATTGTCGTTATTTTAATCACACATTATGGAGTATAAGATGGACATTTCGTATCTTAAGAAGGACATGTTGGTCCATGAACTTTTAGTTAGGGGAATTTTAGTCGATTCGAGGCAGACGGTTGATCAGATGAGGACAGCCCTGCGGCCGATCCTGAAAATGGAGAAAGCAGGTACCTTTACGCTACCCCCTTATACCGTAGCAGATTTTAAAGAGGAAATAGGGTTAATTCGTAAGCTGTTGTCGGAGGAAACGGTCCTCACGTTTGAAGGTGAAAATGTCGAGAGGTAATATAATTCTTCAATGTCGAAATTAGTTCACCTCTATCATCGTACCCAACGCATTCCGGAGTCCGGATTAACAACTGAGGAGAAGTCGGAGAGGGGTAAATTGTTGATGGAGGTGTTAGCTGCCCTAGATTTCCTTGATACTGCTGCTAAGCGCAATCCGGAGCTTAGTCATATTGCCCACGATTCAGATGAGGAATCTCCACCTGTTCATAATAGTTCTCGTGTATCGGCTCTTTCTAATTCCCCTAACCTCACTCGAACTGTTCATTATACTTAAATGAAACCGTTGAATTTAGAGAAATGGAATGTGAAGTTCACTAGGGATGCAAAGTCTTCTGTTCATAATTTCCTGGATAGAGTTCAAGAACTTCGAATAGCTCGTAATATCACTGAGGAACAGTTATTTTCCAGTGTCATAGATCTTTTCTCCGGCAAAGCATTAACCTGGTATAGGGCCAACATTGATAGGTTTAGCGATTGGCAAAGCTTGTCAGATTTATTATTACGACATTTTGAACCACCTGATTATCGTGCTAGGCTTTTTAAAGAAATCTTAGAACGAACCCAAGACACCACCGAGGGTATAATTGATTATTTGTCTTGTATGAAAGCGTTGTTTCGGCGTCATGGTAGTCTTACTCCAGAGATGCAATTAGACCTCTTAATCAGGAATCTATCCCCATTCTATATTACTCAATTGCCTGTTGTTCGAACCATTGAGGAGTTAGAGGAAGAGTGCATGAAATTAGAAACGAAGAAGTATAGGGTAGAAAATTATGTGCCACCTTCCCGTAAAAGAAATCGATTTGTCGAACCTGACTTTGCTTTTGTGGAGGTACAACCTATTCAGGAGAACCCCGATCTTCAACAGTCGGGAATAGGTAGAGTTGACACGACTACTAGTAGAGCTGGTCGTTCTTCCAGTGTTCCAATTTGTTGGAATTGTCGAAACCCCGGACACGTCAATAGGAATTGTCCCAACTCTAGGAAGGTTTATTGTTATCGCTGTGGTGCCCCATTAAGAACTGTCTGAAATGTAAACAGCAGGGAAACGGATCCCGGGAGAATCGTTAGGTCGTGACCTTTTCTCCCAGTGCCGTATTAGCACGACCAATTCGTCAGTAAATGTATTAGACAACTGTACCGTCACCCCTGAAACCACCACCGACAAGTGGTACGCTAGGATGTTATTGAAGGTTCAGGACAACCCCTTAAAGTATCCTTTATGGCGTGTACAAAATGGTGCCCTTTGTAAGTTCGTGAAGCCTGGTATTCCTAATTCGTCGCCTCTTTCAAACGATTGGAAATCGGTGGTGCCTAAAGACCAACGCGGCCCCATCCTACAGCGCTGTCATGATTTACCATCTGCTGGACACGTAGGCGTATATAAAACCTTTGGGAAAATCTGTCAGAACTTTTACTGGCCCAAAATGAAAGTTGACGTGTCTAAGTATGTTCGTTGTTGCAAGAGTTGTGCGCAGAATAAAGTTGAGCAAAAAACACCACCAGAGTTGATGGGCGATCGTCCTGTAATATCCGAACCCTTCCAGGCAATAAGTCTAGATTACATTGGACCTCTTCCTAGATCCAAAAAAGGCTACCAGTATATTCTAGTTGTTTCTGATAATTTCAGTAAGGCAGTTTTCTTATGTCCGTGGCAAACCGATACTGCCAAAAACTTGACAGAAATTGTGGAAAGTTTCTTTTTGTTGTATGGAGCACCCATGACTTTAACTTGTGATAACGGTGTTCAAATGAAATCGAACGAATTCCGGAAATTGTGTGAAAAATATAACACCCGAATGTTCTTTACCGCACATTACAATCCACGCGCTAACCCCACCGAACGGCATAATAGGGTTATTAAGACCATGTTACCTACATATGTAAAACAAGACAACCACAGGACCTGGGATGAGCATCTTAATGAAATCGGTTGCGCAATTAGGACGACGCCGAGTGAAACCACTAAATATAGTCCATACTTTATTCTTTTTGGTAGGGAACACAAACTTTATGGAACGGATTACGAGGATAAACTTCGGACGGACCCAATAGAAATCAACGACTATGCTAAAAACCGTCGTGAGAGCTTCGCGAAGCTATATCTGCAAGTTCGACAGCGTATAGAGTCCGCAAGAGCGCAAAATGCAAATCGCTATAATCTGCGTCGTCGACCTCTATCCTTTAGTTGTGGGGATAAAGTTTGGAGAAAGAATAAAGCTCTGTCTGATGCTCTGAAATTCTATTCGGCAAAATTAGCGCCAGCGTATCTTGGTCCTTTTGTTGTTAAGCGTAGGTGGTCCTATGAACTCCAGGACGAATTAGGAAATGCGAAAGGTATTTGGCATGTCCAGGATTTGAAGCCTTTTTGTGAATCCCTCGCTCCAGACGACAATTCTCTATAGTATACTTGAATCTTTGGTTGTTTCTCTTTTGTGACTTTCGTTAATTCTCTATTGTTCTTACTTTTCTGTTTAGTGTTTTGTTTTTGTTTGGCCTTGTGGCTGGAGGCCTAAGAATTTCACCACTCGAGGATATTCCAGGCGGAGTGGGTAAGAGTCCCCTAACCTTAACACTTTCTGGGTCCAAATTCTGTTCTACCTTAGTAAACTTATCTTTACCTTATCTATATTTAGTTACATCGTTTTCCTGCTTGGTTGGCTTTAGAATGACCTTATGGTTTTGGGCTTCATTCGTAGTGGTTCTACGACACATTTTGTGGATTTCGAGGCCAAACCTTTGATTTTCCGACCGGGCCATTGGTTGTTGAGTGTCCGGTGGAAAAAACCACATGGTGGGATTTATTGAGGAAATTTTCAGTCTGATTGGTAGGAACTTAGGTTTTGTAAACTTATGGTATCTTTCGTTATTTGGATTCAGACCCTCGTTCAACACGACCATCGTTGACTTTTTGTGCCTTGTGGCTGGAGGCCTAAGAATTTCACCAGCCGAGGATATTCCAGGCGGGGTAGGTAAAAGTCCTCCAACCTTAACACTACAGGATTCGGGACTTTCTGTTATCTGTTCTTCATTTTATCTTGTCTCTAGTTCCCGAATCTGTATTATCTTACGTTACTTCCATCAGTAATTGTATCATGTTGCTTCTATCAGCATTTTCTAGTAGGCTTTCGTCCCTTTCCTCCCTCCAAGATTATTTTTTTTTCCTTGTTAATTATTGTGTTACCCTATTCGTGTCTGGAGCGAGGATTAGGCCTACTTTACCTGCATTTTGTACCTTTTAAGTTCATAGTTTAGTGTTAATAATGTCGTGGGTTTGTTGTTGTGGATATTACTCCAGTTTAGTTGTATATTGGTCTGGTTTAGGTCTGAAGTGTCCTTTTTGCGGTTTAGTACTAGGAGTACGTTAGGACTGTTAATTTTGTTATATTGTTAGTCCCTAGGTTGCTAGGAATTATGTTAGTTGGGGGGGTTTCTTTTTTTTTGTGGTTATTAGTCTGGGGTGAACTTCATCACTCTGGGTCCCTTCAGGTCCCGGGCTTCGGCCCAAAATGTCCCTCCGTGTTTCTTTGCATTACGGCCTTAGGCTCCGGTGGGTGCTGGGGCTGCACGGGGTGTCGCCTTTAGTGGAACTGCATTGCTTACGCTCCGTCAGTGGGAGGTGGATTGCTCGCCGGCAGGGACCCGAGGAAAAACTGTCACTATGCGGGGGTTCACTACTGCGTTGGAGTCAGATGACCTTGCAGGGCCTCCCGTGGAAGTCTCGGCAGTACCGGAACCTTTGATACCATAACTTGTCCCTTTTGTTAGTCACCGGCGGAGGTCTAGAAGTGGGTGTGGATTGTGTTCGTTGGCTGCTGGGTGAAAGGGCTTTGTACACTGTAAGGTGTGAGGTCCAGGGGTGTGTAACCATGACGCGTTTAACATCCTTCGCGAGGTCGCCCCTGGAAGTGTGCACTGCTTCCGCTTACCTAAGCGGACTTCGAATACGGTCCTCCGAAATGGAAGGACCAATGTCGTTTCAATCTGGTCGTACTTTAACGCACTGGGTGCTTGCTCCCGAGTATTACTCGAAACTTTTGTTTTTCTTTCTTTGGTTTTGTTGTGTTGTGGGCTGGTATTCTTTACGAGTTAGGAGTGTGAATATGGCGTTCCATGTATTTGGCTGCTACAGCAATCTATGCGTAGCTATTGTTTAGGCTAGTTGTCTCTGTCATTGTAATTGTTGGCGTATATAATACTATTGAGTTATCGTCGAAAATCTTCGGTAGATTTTCTCCTTTCTTAGGGGAGGGGATGTTGTCACGGGTCAGAATTCACTATAGTAAATAGCTAATTCCTTACCTTATAATTCATCATTATTGTAGGATTCGTCGAGGCAAGTATCGGTGGATTTAAGTCCGATAATAGTTAATCGCCAACTGTTGTTTATTATTTTCGACCATAAATTATTTCTAGTTGTAGCTAGTATGGGTTTTGTAAGTTAAGTTATTATTCTGGTAGGTTATTGTTTGAAATCACTGTCAGTAGTTCATCTGATCTACCCTCTCGTCGATAACTTGGATATTGTGGTTTTGCAGCCAGCGTTCCGTTATATTTATAACTTTATTATTAAAATCGAAAATAAATGGGGAAATTTGGTAATGTTGGGATTTTTGTTGTCGTCTATATAAATAATAAGATTAGTCATATCAAATGACCCCTGTTTGTTCGTAAGTTGTTGGCTGAATAAGCTATGGTTATTGTCCCTATAGTAGTAGAGGCCATCTATTTCTTTCTGAAGTGTGTCAAATCGAGTGAAGGAACATATGCGGAAAAATTCTGTCTTTTTCATTTAAGAGCTTTCGACGTGAACACGTGTTAACGAGAAGATTTTTGGGGGTTTAATTTGTATCCCTGTTCATCGGGGACAACTTAGTTTGGATTTACGAAATTAAGCTTCATTTGTTTCTATCGAATATTGTGGAAGAGATTTTTCTGAATTTTGGTGAATTCGGTGGAAAATACGGCACTGTGTCCGGGTATTTAATGAAATCTTCTGTTGGTGAGTAACATGCTTCTTTATTCATGTGATTATTCGATTTTTATGGTTCTTTCGTTCCTTATGAAGTATAGGCCGCCATAGAACAGACAGTAGGGAAATTTGATAATTTGTAACTGTTCAGACAGCGAATTGTGGGCAGAATTTCCCATTATTACCGTTAGCAGCGAAGAGAATTGTTTTACCCGACTACCAGTTAAGGTGTCACGAGTTAACGAAGTAGAATAACCCTATTTTGATAGGGTTCTAGTTACCGGCTAAACTTCCTAGTTACCGGCTATAGTCCTAAATACAGGCTTCTTTTGAGAGCAGTCCTGATACTTGGTTCGAGCATAAGTTATTGTGATTGGTGCAAGCCTATTGGTTTTGGAGAAGGCTTGATTTTGGAACCGACCCAAGTATTACACAAGCAAAGGACTGCTGAAACTTTTTAGTTTAACAGATAAGCTACATTAGATTAAGTCGTAACTAGTTAAGATTTATTTTTCTTGTTTATTTCTTTTGTATTGAGTGTGATCACACATATCGGTAAATTTAACATTTAAAATCATTTATTAATTCTTTGTTTTTATATAAATATTGATAGCGTTGTTAAGCACGAGGCTTGACAGTTGTGTAAACTCTCAATTTTTTTTATTAAAGAAGGGTCTAGTTGATATTTTGATTTAATTTAGCTCACTTTATCGTTTTTTTTTATTGTACAATTCAAATAGTACTGGTTAAAATTTTGAATTTATTTAATTATCTCCAGTGGGTGAAGTGGTGTCTGGGACATCAGGGGTTTCCGATTTTAACCGTACAAAATCGGTGGCGCACTCACTTTATTTTGGCACTTACCCTCTACGGCTGAGCTGGGCATAATTTGCCAGTAAAGAAACGACCACCGAACTCAGCTGGAGTTGAATTCAATTAGTTAAATTTCTTTATTTTTCTAAATTTGATTTAGTAGTTTTTTAAATTTATTAAAATACGTGGCAAAAAGCTGAATCTGAAACAAATTCAAAATTTTCACCATCTAGCAAATGTTTTATATTAATTTTATCAATTCTGTTGGGTTTTTTATTTTTTTTCTTTAGCGATTTCTTCTTTGTTGAGAATAATGTTTGTTTAACAATATTTTTATTTGAAGGCTCTATTTTAAGTTTTTTATCTGTATCGTTATTGTCTTTGAAGTGGTGACAATCTTTGAACTTTATAAGGCCGTTTACATTTTTCAATAATTTTAATGAATGTTATAAAATGGATTCATCATTTACATCTGTGATATTATTTATAATATCCTAAGCTTCATTAAGTATTAATGATTTCAGATTTTCCATATTCTTGTTATTACTGAAACTGTTTATTTGTAATGTAGTTAAATGTTCTTTAATTTCTAGATTAGAATTAGCAGGGTTATCTTCAATAATTTTATTTATGTAAGGCGTACGAGAAGGCATTGGTTCAGTCAAGAGATTAAAATGGTGCAGTTTTTTCACATTGTCCACATTGTTTTATTAAAATATAAAGTATCAAGTATAAACGAAGAAGGTATAGAATTATATATTTTTAAAGAGCTAACTTTGACTTTAGAATAATTGACATAAAATCTTACTTGGAAATTGTTATTCCAGTTGTTAGTTTTGCACCTATACTTGAACGCACATGTTTTGGAAGCCGTATGTGTTGCAATTCTAATTTATGTCCATAATGTGACTTATAGTAAGTGACATCATAAACAGAATCGGTCTGTATAGCTACTATTATTTTACTAGTACACATGTAACCAATTTTACAGGATCCTTGAGTTATTAAGGCACGTTTTCTACATCCATTTTCCTTTACAGAATACTGACCTAAAATAAAGGGGTGTATAAACATAATTCTTTTTAAATAGATCACTACAGATTACCTGAACGATTACAGTTATAGTAGAGCTTTCCTTTTGCTTCACGTTTGACATATTCCACATTAGCAATTTTATGAAGATCATCTAACCAACATTGAAATTCTAGAAAATTTTAAATTAAAATTTAAAAACTCGTATATTCTTAATTTTTTACCTATAGCATTTTTAAATTATTGTAGTTTTTCTTCAACAATAACTTCATTGTGAATATGTTTTAAGTGATACCTTAGACCACTTGTAAATCGAAATGAAACAAGACAAGATAAACATTTGATGCCTAAAAAGTTAAAATCGTAAGTTATTACATTTCTGTCCTCTTTGTTATGCACATTCCTTAAATGTTTATTTAAATTACTTTGAGTGCTAAAAGTCTTCACGCATATCATACAACTAACAGCCATTGTTAATGTTAAAATACAATCTCTACACAATGCACAACGGTATACAAAAACACTATCTTTTTGAAAAATACACACAATAAAAACAAACCTAGACTCAAATAAATATTTACGCAAAACAAAAAACACCCACGATCATATGGGCACGATCTATAAAAGTGAGGTTATTACGGCAGACAGTGTTGCAATATTTCGCGGAATGGGTTGTAAGATTTAGACGCTCCTTAATTTACAGTAATTTGGTCATGTGCGCCACCTGGGGAGTAAGTAAGGTTGTCACTTGTCACACAATAAACAATAATAAACTCGTACCAGGTATAGATCGCCCAACGAAAGTTTGGGACAGCCACGTGGCTTCTCGTTCAATGCGCAGTGGTTTTTTTACGAGCGTTACGATAACAACGACCGTTCTGAACGCTTGTCAGTGTGGTAGCTAGAATCGTTTTGTAAACTGTATTTAGCTACGAATATGCTGAGAGAGTTTCTGAGTTGTGAGTTGTTTTTTTAATGTATGTATTTTTTTAGTTTAAATTAGGCAGTAACAAATTTATATAAAATAAATTCTTCTTAATTATGTTGGCATCAAACATTAAAAATTAATTTAAGATGTATAATATATTTTTATTTCCGTCCGTCACTGATAGAAAGACTCCGCCTACCTGCGCCGACTAACACGTGGCTGTCACAAACTTTCGTTGGGAGACCTATACCAGCACGTTGCTGTAAAGTGATGAAAACGCAGATAACTTGGAAATAAGTGTGTTTAATGATAATATAATTATTTTAAAGAAGATTACTAAGTTTTGTTTGGAAATAAAAGTTAATTGGGTAAGTAAATTTAAGTTTAAAAAAGTTGATTTTGTGTTTTATGAATCCCACGAGGCGTTGTCGATCTTGAATTTACTGTTTTTACATTCTATTTTATTTAGTTTTTGTATGTTTACTATTGTTGCTATATAGTAAACTATACTTTAAGATATCTCTCATGAGATATTTGAAATTTTCAGTAAGTATATAAACAATTTTTCCTTTATTCCATTTGATATGTTTTTGTTTGTATAGTTTATAAAACTGTTTGTTAAATGTTATTAATTAAAACTATTTTAAATTAGTGTTTGTTTTAATGTTTACTGTTTTTATTACAAAATAATGTGTTTGTAAAGGAATTTCTGAAAAGATTGTTGAGAAAAAATTTATTAAGATCATGAAAATTGATTTATCATAATCATTAAAATCGCGATATTTTTTGTATTTGCCTGACTTTAGTTACAAGTTTATAGATAAAACTTTAATTGTTTCATAATGCATTTCACTTTTTTAATACGATTTATGAGATATACAGGGTTAAACTAAAAAGTTGAAAAAATCTTAAACCACCAAAAAATACATGGTCTCTCCCTTAAATTTTCGATGGTTTTATTTATTCAATTTTAATAAAAATTTTTTTCATAACACATTTTACTTTTTTTATACTTTTTATAGTTTTGAGATCTACAGGGTTAAACTAGAAAGTTTAAAAAAAAACGTGTGCGTCTCAGGACGCGCGGCAGAAGTGAGAACTTCAACTAATGTAAAATTTCCTATCAAAAGATAGAAAATTTTCTCAAAAATTTAGAAATGTTATAATTTTTTTATAACTTTTCTAGTTTTAGATACACGAGGGAATTACAAATTTTAACAAAAATTTTGTAATTCCTTCGTATATTGAAAACTATACAAGATATGAAAAAACTAATTAGAATTTTAGATTTTTGAGAAAATTTCTTATCATTTAATAGGTTATAAAATTTTGTGCGTTGCCAACTAGACGTGTTACGTTAAAAATCAATTTACCCTCCCATAAGAAGTTATCACTTCAAAAAATTAACAGTAGGTAGTTAGGTCAGACTTATTTTTACTAACGATATACCTACAGAATTATTAAAATTAAATTTTGTATATGTAAAATAGACAATCATTAAATAATTTTTGAATGTCCCAATTTCACGCGGGCAAAGCCACGGGTAAAATCTAGTATATATATGTATAAACTGATTGTTAAATGAACATTTTTAAATAATGATTTTAATTTTAATTTTTTTCTAGATTTTTTCTAAGATGGCTTCCTTTATTTCGGATACACTTTTGGATCAATTTACATGCGACATTTGCGAGAAATATTTATCGGTTTTGCCGATAAAAGTGTTGCCAAATGGGCGATCTGTTTGCGGTCGATGTAACAAGGAAAGCCCAAATTTGAAAGGAACTAGTTTATCTTATAATATTATCGATGAAAAAAGCCTTTTTAAATGTGTTAACCGATACGATGGATGCCGGGAGTTACTCCGATGTTCCGACGTTGTTGAACATGAAAATGTATAAAAAAAAATATTTATGTCCAATTTGTCCGGAATCGGACAAAATTCCGACGTTTCTAATTTGGAAACATTTTCAGAACAAACATAAAGATTTAGTTTTAAAAAATCCGTGTAATTTAAATTCATTTTCTGATGATAGGAATATTTTTATTTATCGTTTTGACGATTATTTGTTTTATTTTTATTTAATAGTTAAGTTAATGTTTTATCGCGATAGCTAGCCTTTTAACGGGTTCTGGTCCGTGTAGTAGGAATACTATTGACTTGACCCGTGGAGAGAGTAGATAATTTGATTGTTTAGGTCGAAAACATATCGGGCTTTTACTGTTTAAGCTAATAGCAAAAATTTTAAATTAAGTAAATAAGTGCATCGATTCCGTTTGATATTAATATTACATTTAGTTTAATGAATTCGAGTTAATTTTAACATCATTTCGGTAATCAAATTAATATCTAGCAAAGCCGTTTTTGCACAACGGAACACACTATTTCCCCTTCTATACTCACAAGTGTCATTGCGGAAAGTGTATGCGTGGGTTATCGGATTCTTGGCCTTCTTTTGCATTTCAACAATTGAACGAACACATTAGTGCTACTGTCGAGTTAAGCAACGCCATTTTGTGAAGTTGGAAGTTCTTCTGGCAATATTCAAGCCATCATTATGGGTTTTTGAATTTCACTTCAGTATTTTTATCTAAGCCTCATTTTTGTTTATTCCTATTGTGGTATTTTTGAGTAGGCGTTTAGATAACTCCATATTTTTGGGATTTAATTAAATGGTGCTTTTCTTCGGTAAGTTATACCTTATGCATAATTATATAATGCTTTTTTCTTGACACCGTCATTCGTTTATAGTGTGATTGCTAAGAGAGTTCGTTACGAAGAAGCGTGGACATCCGATTTTGAAACACGAAATTTGCTACAGGTTGTTAGCGAAATAACATCGCAGATTGACTGCTTAACCCCTAATTTTAATATAAAAGGGTAAGTGTTTACCTGTGTTTATTCAATAAAATCGTAAATTATCATCCATATAATAGCTACACGTACATACCTAAATATTACGTTAAATTTTGGTATTTTGTTAATATTAGATCTATCGTTTTCTTTTATGATTAAATTCATTTTGTGTAATTAAATTTATCAGTCATAAATAAACCCGACTAAATTACTAATTTTAAGTTTTAATGGTTATTATTAATTTTTTTTATATAAACTGTTGTAAATAATTTTGAAATCAGGTGCAATGAATTTTTTTTGTGATACGCTTAACCTGTTTTAACTATAATTTAATCTATAAATTTTGAATTTAAATATATTTTATTGTGTTCCTTTATTTTATATCGTATTTTTTTTTGTAAATTGGATTTCTAAATTGTAAATTGTATAATGACACACGTGCATCTGATATAATTGATTCATTTACTTATTAATTTCATCAATAATTCTGTTATTGTTTATTATTATGTTTGGTATACCTTTAAATTGTGTTATCAGTAATTTAATCTTTAAAATTGCTTTTTTTCTTCTTTTTATTAGGCAGAGTCGGTACTTGTAACTTTAATATATTTTCTTTCTTAAATAATTTAGTGTGTAATTTAATCTTTTAATTTTTTTGTAATAAGTAGAGTCAACATTTGTAAATTTAACGTTTCTTTCTTAAATAATTTAACTTTGGAATTTTTGGCTAATGCGCTTTTTTCGACTAGGGTTTTTGGTCCTGGCTGAACTTGTTTTTGGTTCTGGCTGAACTTTTTTTTTGGACCTGGCAAGTAAATTGTAAGATCAGCTCACTACTGAGGAATCAACACCGAGCCTCACCATCCACAGAGCGGCAGGCTATTAACGAAAGCCTCACTACAGATCTGCGGATAAACAGATAAGCCAAAAATTTAATTTTAAGTTTAAGACATTCCAAAGAATTGGCCTAAACTTTGTCTAAGTTATTTAAATATTGTTTATTTTATAGGATTTATTAATTTTGAATCTTTCTTATTGCGCTGGGTGATCACTCAATATTAAAACTGCCAAGTTCTTGGCATTATTTGCTGATATTATTATTTACTAACTTTCTTTGCTTGATTATATATTTATATATATTGTAAACTTCACTGTTGGGTTTATTTTCGTCAATATAATTGATAGATCTAACTTTGTGTTCTAACTCAGATCATCACCCACTCACCTAATTAAATATTTTTATTAATTTTATTTTGCTTATCAGGATTCAGAAGAATCAGTTATTTCTCTCCAGTAAGATTGGTCAGTGCCTGGACCATCAGGGGTTTCCGATTTATACCGTAAAATCGGTGGCGCGACTCACATTATTTTGTTTTGTATTACCCTCTACGGCTGAGCTGGGCACAAATTTGCCAGTAGAGAAACCACTTACCGATCTTAGCTGGAGTAGTTAACTTTTAAATTTTCTAAATCTAAATTTGAATTTATTTCATCGAAAGTTCGTGGCAAATTTTTACAAACAAATTGTTGTTTGGTTGTTGAACGGTATTTTAGTAATATCGGTTATTTAAATTTATTTAAAAATATCAAATTTACTCCCATAACAAAATCTTTAACTTTAAGAAAATTACATTTGAGTTCCAAATTCAAAGAACTACATCCAGAATATTCTTTAACAGAATGTGCATTTGGCTTAGTTAAAGAAAACAAAGTTATTTTTCCTGTTTGTATTAATTGTAATAAAGAATATTTTGATTTTTATGTTAGTAAACAAAACAAACATTCACTTTGTGAAATTTGTTTTAATTTTTTGTTAAAACAAAATTTAATTGATAAAGTTGATTAGGAAGAATTTTTTTCGGTTTATTTAATAAAGTATTTTTGTAGTTGTAATTGCGGCGAAACCTTCAATTATTTCGATTTTTTAAAGCACGAATGGGAAATGAAAAAAGACAAAATTAAGCAAAAATGTTTTAAATGTGATGAAATACACAGTTTAGAAGAACTTTTTGAACACATGAAACTTAATCATGGTTTTAATGTACGCGTAGAAACTCATTTTCATTTTCTTTTAAAAAATGATGCGAATTATCTTGTATTTGTTAAAGATCAGTTAATTTTTGTTGAAAAAATTAAACATTCCGATAGATTTGGTGTTTATTTGCATTTTAACAAAAATGATCAACAAAATATTACTGGATTACTAACTGAATATTTTAGTGAGGATAAAAATGTATTAAGATTTCAAAATTTTATTGCTGTAAAAAAAACTAATAATTATATTTATTATTTGACTTTAATTTGTTCGTAAAATTTTTCTATTTTTTTATTTGAAATTAAGTTTATAATTTTCAATATTTTATTTGATCAAAATAAAAAAAACTGTTTTTAATCCATGAACTGAAGTTAATTCAAGTTTTTTATTTTCCTAAATAGTCTTTTTACTAAAAATCCTTATCCCGTTATAGTGCTCCCTTCTTAGATTCATTCCTTCCGGAATATTATTTTTAAATTGGGATCCCAAACACCAGCCAAACCATCTTCTTGGAGCTACTGCACATCCCCACTGTGATTTCCCTGATAAAACACTGACCACGACAGGTTTCCCTTTGGGAATTTTCACGATCCAACAAATAACATCTTTTGCTTAATGGTGTATGGACCTTTCTAGTTCTTTTGTAAATTGGGACAAATGCCTAGACGCCATTGAGAGTTATAGAGCCAAACTAAATCTCCAACTTAGTAACTCTTTTTTATTGTCTGCGTGTTATAATACCTCTTTATACGATCATTAGATAATTGTAGTCTCCCACGCACCAGTTTGTGTATATTCTCCATTCGATTCTGAAGATTGGCGATATATTCTTCATGGGCCACTTCTTCACCAGGTTTACAACCAAACACCAAATCACATAGCAGTCTCATTTCTCTACTAAACAGGACCTTCGCAGATGAATGGACTGTTGATTGCTTAATGTCAGATCGAATTGCCATTAGGAATAGTGGGATATATCGAACCCAATCCCTCTAATTCCACTTTTGACAGATAATTGGTAATAATCCGATTCATTCATTCCATCAGACTGAGGGTACATCGCTGTGGTTCTAGTTTTGTGGATGCCCAATCGTTGGCAAACTTTTTGAAACAGCCTACTTTTAAAATTTCTCTCTTAGTCTGAATATAACTCTATTGGTACCCCAAAACAACTTGCAAATTTTTCAACTAAACTGGTAACCTTCCGATTGGGAAATGCGTAGACTTTAACCCATTTAGTGAAATAGTCAATTACAACAAAAATATACTTATTTCTTACATCGCTTTGTAGAAGTGGTCCCAATACAATTTTTTCAAAAGGACTTCCAACCATTTCCGACTTCGATTTTCGATATGGATGATTACTAGCAGTACATTTACCAATCTTTAACATCGTTAGAGCAATTTATCTAGTAAAATCTATCTCGTACCTTTTGCAGTGTTTTCGTGATACCTAGATGTCCTCCAGTATTATCATTATGTGTTTGATTTAAAATTTCTAGTAGGGCATTTCTTGGGAAAACGGTCGATGGTCTATTTTTTACCGATTTCGAATCATTTTCAGAAGGGGATTGTTTTCTTGTTGCTCCACCATCATAGGATTCTCACCTTCTGGTGACGAGTTTTTCCTAGTTCTGCTCCACACGAGTACAATGAGGACAATTAGATCAACATGGTATTCTAGAAAATGCATTATCACTACAGTATCTTGTTCCAGGTCTGTACTTGATTTCAATATCATACTCTTACAGTTTTTTAAACCATCTTGCTATCTATCCTTCTGGATTCCTAAAAAGTTAAGTACTCACTTTAAACTGGCATAGTCTGTTCTGATTAGGAATCTTCTTTCATACAAAGTGCCCAACAGATTTTGTAACTTCCAATAGTTCCAGTCGAGTTACTTCTTCTTTTTTAAGTACCATTTTCTTTAAGAAGATTGGATATCATTATGGCTATCTTTACTTTAGATACTGTTGCTTTGAACAAATCAATCAATTTACAGTTATATCTTTGTCTGTGGTTATTCAACCAGTATTAACGCTTCTTCTGTCCAGTATCTTTCTCTGTATAATAATCTGTAGTGACACGTATCTCTCTTCACTCATGATATGAACAATTTACATATTTTAATTGTATTTAAAACTTCCTTCTCCTTTTTCACTCTTTTCAACACTTTATTGTTCGTAACTCCAGCTTATTCTCAAGGTTCTTCCATAGGTCCACATTTCAAACGCTTCTATTTGATTACTAATGTCCTTTTTTAGCCTCCATTCCATATACGATTTTCTTCAACTTTCTTGTTTAACCTTATATCTCAAAAGCTATAAAAGGTATTAAAAAAATGAAATGCATTATCGAAAAACTAAAGATTTATCTATATATTTGCAAATTTCTATTAAAATTAAGCGAAAGTATATCATCCATTACTCAAATGTGGTCAAATGGTAATACCAGAGAAAGAAACACAAAGTCCCGTACCACAAAAATATTTAATAAAAATTAGCAGTATTGACAACTAGTTTCGACCAACACGGTCATCTTCAGGTCAAGTAAAGTACTAAAGTTACAAAAAGTATCCAAACAAAATTAAATGGAAAGAAATTATATGGTATTTGGTTACTATATCTTCAACAACTGTTTGCTGTTGCTGGACTTCAGTTGTTGAAGATATAGTAACCAGATACCAAATAATTTCTTTCCATTTAATTTTGTTTGGATACTTTTTGTAACTTTAGTATTTTACTTGACCTGAAGATGACCGTGTTGGTCGAAACTAGTTGTCAATACTGCTAATTTTTATTAAATATTTTTGTGGTACGAGACTTTGTGTTTCTTTCTCTGGTATTGTATTAAAATTGATTTAACAATAATATCAAAAATTTAAGGGAGAGACTGGCTATGTTTTCTTTTTTTGTTGATTTACGATTTTTTCCAACTTTCTGGTTTAACCCTTTATATCTCAAAAACCATAAAAGGTGTTTAAAAAAAGAATAGCATTCGAGTGACTTCTTATTTTGTGGTAAAATTGGCTCAGAATTTCAAGTATCTAATTAGTTTTTTGGTGTTTCTACTCGTTTTTTGAGAAATCAATATAATATTTAAAAACTGTATTGTTTTTTTTTGAAAACTTATAGAGACATTGAAGTTAGTTGCATTTTTGTATTTGGTAGCAGATTTTTACCTAAAGATAGTTAGTCACTCGATATACACTTAGAAGTGATCAAAATTGCTCGGTTACTCTCGTAACTTTTTTTATTATTGCTCAAATGTGCCTTCAGTGAGCATTAATGTTTAGGTAAAATTGAACATTTGAAAATCCAAATAGATTGTTATAAAAAAAGTTTGATTTTAATTTTCTTTTTTTTAGAAATTTTCCTAATATGGCTATTTTGGTTTCCGATGCTGTTTTGGACGATCTTACCTGCGATATTTGTGAGAAATATTTATCGGTTTTACCGATAAAAATGTTTCCAAATCGTCGCTCTGTTTGTGGTCGGTGCACAAAGAAGAATCCAGAATCGAACGGAACTAGTTCATCTTATAATATTATCGCTGATAAAACACTTTTGAAATGTATAAACCGTTACGGTGGATGTCGGGAGTTACTTCAATGTTCCGATGTTGTGGAACATGAAAATAATTGTTTAGAAAAAAAAAATTATGTCCAATTTGTCCAGAATCGGGCGAAATTCCGACGTTTCTGCTTTGGAAACATTTTCAGAACAAACATAAAAATTCAGTTTTAAAATATCCATTTTTTTCGTGCAACTTAAATTCATTTTCTGATATTCGAAACGTTTATATTTATCGTTTTGACGATTATTTGTTTAACTTTTATTTAATTTTGAATCGTGGTGAAAATATTGTTAAAGTTAAAGTTGTTTTTATGGGTGATCAGAAATTGGCTTCGTTAATTTCTTACAAATATCATGTAAATTTACTGAACGAAAATTTGAAAATTGATTCAAATAGATTTAATTGCAAAACTTATGAAAATGATAATGATGGATTTTACAAAATTAACATCAAAGATTTTATTAATTTTGTTGATATTGAAGTTGATTTGAATTTTACTGAGGGAACAGAAATAATATTTCCTAAAATTGAAAAATTGCAAATTTTGCAAAATTCTAGTAATTCAATTGAAAATAATGTTAAATTGTTACAAACAAATTCTTGTTTAGTTGTTGATAGGTATTTTAGTAATATTGATTATTTAAATTTATTCGGCAATATCAACTTTACTCCCATAACAAAATCTTTAACCTTAAGAAAATTATATTTGAGTTCCAGAATTTTCTTTATCAGAATGTGAATTTGGCTTAGTTAAAGAAAAAAAAGTTTTTTTTCCTGTGTGTATTAATTGTAATAGTGGATATGATAATGATTTATATGTTAGTGAACAATTCAATTATTCATTTTGTAGCGCTTGTTTCATTTTTTGTCACAACATGACTTAACTTATAGTTTTGATCATAAACAAATTAATCTATTAGAATATTTCTGCAGTTGTAACTGCGGGAAAACCTTTAAATATTCCGATTGTTTAAATCATGAATGGGAAATGAAAAAAGACAAAATTAAGCAAAAATGTTTTAAATGTGATGAAATTTATAGTTTGGAAGATCTTATTATGCACATGTTAATTAAACATGCTTTTAAAGGGGGTGTCGAAATTAATTTTCATTTTTATTTAGATTGTTTTATGAGATTTCTTGTACATTTCATGATCAGTTAATTTTTGTTGAAAAAATTGAATATTCCGATACATTTGATGTTTATTTGCATTTTAACAAAAATAATCAACAAAATATTACTGGATTATTATCTCACCATTTTAATGTTTGGAATGTATTAAGATTTGAAAATTTTATTACTGCAAAAAAGATTAATTTTAGTTATTTGTTGACTTTAATTTGTTCGTAAAACTTTTCAATTTTTTTATTTTATTAGCTTTTATTTTAAATTAGGTTTATAATTTTCAATATTTTATTTGATCAAAATAAAAAAACTGTTCCAATATTTTTGTTTTTAATCCATTAACTGAAGGTAATTCAAGTTTTTTATTTTCTTTTTTTTTTATTATTTTTTTAATAACTTTGAATTTTATTTTCCGGATAACTTCGAATTTTCTAAATCCTTGTCAGTTTTTCTCAATTTGTTTTATTTTCTTATACTTTTTATTTTATCATATTTTGCTAATGTAAATTTTTACTTTTTTTAATAATTTTGTTGTTCAGTATTTCAATTTTCCTAAATTGTTCAATTATTTCCAATATTTTACGACCTTTTCAAATATTTTTTAATATTACTGATTTATTTAAATATTTTAATTAAAAATTGATATTGAAACACTTATGAGGACTTAAAACACAATTTATTCACCAAATTCTAAGAGACTCACAACAACTCTAATGGATTACAATTTTACATTAACAATAAACCATTCAAACATCCCTTAACTCTTAATACATCCCTTTATATACTAAAAACGAACACTCTAATATTTTCGATAAACATGATCTAACCTTATTACTATATACTAGAAAAACCTAGAATATTCTGGAGTATAGTCACTAAAACACAACCTAAACACTCTTTTCACTAAAGATCTTTTCTTTTTCGATTATCCCGTTATAGTGGCCCCACCTTAGATTCATTCCTTCTGGAAAATTATTTCTTAAATTGGTATCCCAAACACACTTTGGACCAGCCAATCCATCTTCTTGGAGTTGTTGCACATCTTCACTGTGGTTTTCCTGGTAAAACACCAACTAATCATGATGGACCACGACAGGTTTCCTTTTGGGAATTTTCACGATCCAATAAATAACATAATTAATCTTTTTCTTGATGGTGTATGGACCTTCCCACTTCTTTTGTAATTTGGAACAAATGCCTCAACTTCGTTGAGAGTTGTACAGCCTAACTTAATCTCCAACTTGGTAACTCTTTTCCATTGTCTGCGTGTTATAATACCTCTTTATCCGATTATTAGTTAATTGTAGTTTCTTACGCAGCAGTTTGTGTATTCTTCATTCGATTCTGAAGATTGGCGACATATTATTCATGGGCCGCTTCTTCACCAGGTTTACATTTACAACCTAATCACCAAGTTACATAGTAGCCCCATTTCTCTACCAAATAGTACCTTAGATGTTTGGATTATTAATTCTTTTATGGCCGATAGAATTACTATTAGGAATAGTGGAATATATCGATCCCAATCCCTCTAATACCACTTATGACAGATAGTTGGTTATAATCCGATTCATTCGTTTCACCATTCCATCAGACTAAAGGTGCACTTCTGTGGTTCTAATTTTGTAGATGCCCAATCTTTAGCAAACTTCTTGAAACAGCCTACTCTTAAAATTTCTCTCTTGGTCTAAATGTAACTCTACTGGTACCTAACCCAAAACAACTTATGAATTTTTCAACTAAACTGGTAGCTTCCTGATTGGGAAATGAGTAGACTTCAACCCATTTAGTAAAGTAGTCAATTACAACAAAAATATACTTATATCCCACATCGCTTTGCAGAAGTGGTCCCAATACGATTCTTTCAAAAGGACTTCCAACCATTTAAAACTTCGATTTTTGATGGGCATCATTACTAGCAGTACATTTACCAATCTTTAACATTGTTAGAGCAATTTATCCAATAAAATCTATCTCGTACCTTTTGCAGTGTTTTCGTGATACCTAGATGTTCTCCAGAATTCTCATTATGTATCTATTTTAACATTTTTGATAGAACATTTCTTGGAAACCCTATTTGTTTTCTTGTTTCTATACCCAACAAGTCTTTCAACTAGCCCACTGTCCAAAATTAAAGAGTTCCATTGGACACAATATGCTTTTAAAATAGGAGATGATGAGGATATCTCTTTTGACAACGGACGACGATCCATTTTTTTCCATATCGAATCTTTTTTAAAAGGGAATCGTTTTCTTGTTGCTCCTCTATCATATAGCTCCCGTCTTCTGGCATAACCTTAACTAATGCGAGTTTTTTCTCGTTCTGTTCTACTTGGTAATCAGATCGTTATGGCCTTCTGAAAAGTGCTTTAGCATTACTGTGTCTTGTTCCAGGTATGTGCTCAATTTTATTATTATATTCCTGCTGTTTTTCACAAAGTTGCCAATGAAGGGATATCCACACCTCAGGTTATCATCAGGCCTAAAGATTTAGAATAGGTGATGGGGATCTCAAAAGCGACTTCCCTGACATCGGTTGGTGTAAGCCAGTACTCATCCTACGTGAATCTTCTTATTTCAGAAAAAGCAGAGTATATGCTCTACTGTTTCCTCTTCTTGTTCGCAACCTCCACATAGGGGCAATAATGCTAATTACATCCTAAAAAGACCTTGTCGTAATTGGCACTGACCTGTTAAGATTCCCAGAGCTGTTTGGAGATTTTTTCTGGTCTTTATCTTCAATTTTCTTGCTGTTCCTTCACCAGAATGAGGTAATCAGTCTATAGTTTGTTGTTTCATCCCAGCACTGTATAAAGTTTTAGTGAGAGTGCCAAATTTAACGACCGATAAGTGATTTGATGACTAAGCATTCATAGCTTAGTTGTTAGAGCATCAGCGAGTAGAGCTGAAAGTTGCGGTTTCGAGTCTCGCTAAATACGGCATGTGTTTAATTTCTCTTTAATGTCATTTAATATATTCTTGTTTGTATACATTTTAAAAACTTTCAAAAATTATAAACTAATGTCAACCGACAATACAGAAATTGAAAAACCGATAAACTCCTGGTATCGGCAATATAAATCATGAACTTACCAAATACAGAGGAATAGAAAAAAAAATCACCATTTTGTTTAAAAAGATAATTACATCCAGAACTATACCAGAAGAATAAAGAGTAAGCATATCTATTTCTATATATAAAAAAAGTGAGAGGTGTCAAGGGACACCCGGATTAATTAGTGAAGGAATTGTAATTTGTAAACACAACAGAGTGTTTATACATACATAAGCATTTATTATTGTCAGTATAAAATCTCTACTTACCTAACTTCATCAGCAATATCCGGAATTTGTAAAGAAACACTGTCAGAATACATTATTGTTATTATCTTATTATCTACAAGAAACCTGTATAAACTTTTAACAATTTTTAACACTGTTTAAAGCAAAATAGAAAATAGTAAATCCATTATTACCTGAATATTTTCAACAGTTCCTTTCTTTTAACAAAAGTGTCCATTCAAACAATACCAGAGGTTTAGATGACATACATCTAACTAGAATTACTTTTTATTTCAATGTAATTTAAAACAGGAATTAAAAATTTAGTACAAAATTTTAAAATATTTGACAGTAACTGACAGTTAAGGTAATTTGACGTACCTAACTAGTCAAGTTACGAACTATTTTTAAAATGTTTATAAATTTATTAATTTATAAAAACAGGATGAAATAAAATATAATACTATTAAAGGTACTGATTTTTTTTCTACAGTATTTCCTTTTTAATGTAAATTTTATTAGTATTTATGTATATTAGGGTTTCTTATTTAAATAAAGATATATCTATCTATGAGAGAGAGACAGAGAAACATGCGTGTGTCGTGTCGTGACATTTTTTGGTCTGCATTTTTTCCGGCTAGTCTCAGTCGTAACGCGCGAAAGGGAACTTCATTCCAAAAGAAACCTTAATGACTTTAGAAATATAACACTACTAAGCTCAGTTCTTAACCATTTTACCAAAATTAGTACAAAAAACGACGGGTTGCACTCCGGGAGTGCCAGCAGAAGTGAAAACTTGATTATTAACGTTGTTCATGTTTAATATTTTGGAATGGTTAGGGAATAATTTTGCACGAATTGCTTTATCAGTATAAAATTACTATCATGTATTATTGTATCCGATATATCGATATTTTTATTGTATTATTGTATCCGATATATCGATATTTTTATTTATAGTAACATCGAATATTCGCTTTTTTGTCGAATCTATTTAAAACCTATATAATTTTTTCACAACTTGATAATTTCATAATTTTATTTATAAATAAGTTTATTAAGACTAAGGCACTATAAACATAGGTATTATCGAAAGCCATGTTTTGACCAATGTCAACTACAAAACCAGAGATAATAATAGAACAGATGTGTTGATGCATAATATAAAGTTGGCAACAAGTTCCTACATCAGTGCACCATGCTTAAAACTATTCACTATACTTCTACACACTTTTTATGCTTAAAGTACCTTAAAAAATTATATTAAAATAAGACTACTAGTACTTACCAAGGTACTATCCGGTTATAACTACTTTTCCGCTTTTCGCGCTACCAGCTGGTTTAGTTCCTATTTTCACCACTACAAAATATGATTGCACGTCTCTTTAATTTGTTTATTTGTCATCTTACGTTTTTTCGATCAGGGTCACGTGTCCTGACGCGAATTTAAGATTTTTTACCCATTACAGAAAATATGCTCAACGCGGCTAAAGAAGTTTTCACTTCAAAAGAATCATTGAAAAATTTCCAATATTCGAAATACAACTGGAATTAGTTTTAATAGATTAACGATAGATTCAATATTCATATTATGTCAAATGATATAGTTCAACAAACCCATTGTTGATTTGGGCAATGCATTTGATAGGGTGCGATTAGATAATATAATTAAGATTCTGGATTGATTACAGATACCAAAGAATCATAAAGGAATTGAATAGTAAAAGTAGAACCAGAAAATAAATTACAAACTATGTGTTAAAATACGAATCAATAAAGGAAGACAGAAATACGATATTTATATTTTTTATTAGTTTGTTTTTAGTGGCAAAAGTTACCCAAATAAAATAGTTATTATCCTAACAAGTGCGGAAAGTTAATTTCCGCAAGAGTTAGGATCAATATTTTTTTTACAAGCAAAATCACCTCGAAAATTATTTAGATATTTGAAAAGATACGATTGTGACAATTAAATCTTTCATAGTGTCAATAAATACACGACTGTAACTATAGCAACCCTACTTAAACAGGTGAGTTTGTTGTTGCTTTGAGTAAGGTTTACAGGGGTGATTTAATAAATTATGATTTTCTTAAAAAATTTTAAAAACAAACATTTTAAAAATCCCTATTTACATGTAAAATAATCTTAATTTTTTTTACTATTTGTATGTAGTCCAACAAGATAAAGATATTAATACAATAATTTGTCAAAAAGGTTATCGGAAAACATCTCTAATTAATAAAAAAAAAAAATGCGTGCGAGAAAAATTATATTTTCTGAATTAAAATGCGTGCGGGAAAGTGTTGTTTTACGCATGCTTGTAGAAAAAAGTAAATAAAGCTTTAGTTTTACTTAGTTCAATTTCTTCATGGACCAAATCATTGAAAATATGGAAAAAATGAAATCTGGATATAAATTGGATAAAGATAAAGAACAAAATAAGAAAACTTAAAATACTTTCAGTTTATTAATTACAAAAATATACATTGGATCGTTTTTATTTTAATTAAATAAAACATTCAAAATAATAAAGTTAATTTTAAATAAAAAACAATAAAAAACAAATTAAAAAGTTTTACGAGCAAATTAAAGTCAAGTAATAACCAGTTTTATATTTTTTAAAACATTTTAAAGAAATATAATTTTCAAATAAACTTCCTGATTGGAGTACAGTCACTAATCCAGTAATGTTTTGTTGATTATTTTTGTTAAATTGCAAAGAAACATTTAACGACTCATAATCTCCTGTCAATCTATTATAATTCATACATTCTATTTTTACAACAAAAATAAAAAAATACAAGAAAACTCGAACAACGATCTAAACAAAAATAAAAATTGATTTTGACACCACCTTTAAAATCATGTTCAATTAACATGTGCTCAATAAGTTCTGCTAAACTATAAATTTTATCACACTTAAAACATTTTTGCAGAAATATTCTAATAGATTAATTTGTTTTTTATTAAAACTATTAGTTAAGTTATATTGTGATAAAAATTTAAAACAAAATAAATAATTGAATTGTTCACTAACATATAAAACATCATCACATCCACGATTACAATTAATAGAAACAGGAAAAAAAAACTTTGTTTTCTTTAACTAAGCCAAGTTCACATTCTTATAAAGAAAATTCTGGATTTTTTTCTTTGAATTCTGGACTCAAATATAATTTTCTTAAGGTTGATATTTCATACTTTTGACATTTGAGAGTTGATATTTCATATTTTTTATGTTTTTAACAATCAGTTGTTTTGAAATTCGTGATTTTTGACAGTTGAGATTTCATACTTATGACAGTTGATATATCAAATTTGTGACCTTTGACAGTTGATATTTCACATTTTAGACGTTTATAACATTCAATTGTTTTGAAATTATCCAAAAAATGAAAAAAATTGTCATAAATAGTCAAAAATTCACAAAATTTTGACATTTAACACTTGATATTTTATATTTTTCACATTTCACAGTTGATATATCCAATTTTTGACATTTGACAGTTGATATATGAAATTTGTGACATTTGACAGTTGATATAACAAACTTTCAACATTAAACAGTTGGTGTTTTTGACATTTTTAACATTTAGTTACTTTGAAATTTGTCATTTTTGACAGTTGATTTTTCACATTTGTGACATTTGACATTTCAGATTTTGATATTTGACAGTTGATATTTTTTACATTGAAAGAGAAAACGGTAAAATTGAAAACTTATCATCACTATTTTTCAAAGATTCTTTTAAAAAAATAAAAGAAACATTATTTTCTTAGCATGACTTTTAAGATGTTTTGTCAAAGAAAACGAATGCAAGAATGAATTATAACAAGTTTGACATTTGTACGGTTTTCCTTGGTATGCGTAAACATATGCGCATCAACATTTGTCGATTGTGTGAAACATTTCGAACAAATTTGACATTTGAACGGTTTTTCCCCGGTGTGAATTCGAATGTGTTTTTAAAATTACTCGAATAGGTGAATTTTTTCGAACAAATTTTACAATTAAACGGTTTTTTCTTCATATATGTCAAATATGTCAATGTCAAAAAAGTTAAATATCAAAAATATTAAATGTCAAATACACCAAATGTCAATGTCAATTTTTGACAGTTCATATTTCATACTTTTGACATTTGACAGTTGATATATCAACATTTTGACATTTGAGAGTTAATATTTCACATTTTTGATGTTTTTAACATTCAATTGTTATGAAATTTGTAATTTTTGATATTTGACAGTTGATTTTTAACATTTGACAATTGATATATTAAATTATTGACGTTTCAGAGTTGATTTTCACATTTTTGATGTTTTTAACATTCAATTTTTTTAAAATTTGTTATTTTCGACAGTTGACAGTTAATTTATGACATTTGACATATCCAATTTTTGACATTTGAGAGTTGATATTTCACATTTTTAATGTTTTTAACATTCAATTGTTTTAAAATTTGTTATTTTTGATATGTGACAGTTGATGTATCAAGTTTGTGACATTTGGTAGTTGATATTTTACATTTTTGATGTTTTTAACATTCAATTGATTTGAAATTTGTTATTTTGGATATTTGACAGTTCATTTTTGACATTTAACAGTTGATCTATCAAGTTTGTGACATTTGAGAGTTGATATATCAAATTATTGACATTTGAGAGTTGATTTTCACATTTTTGATGTATTTAACATTCAATTGTTTTGAAATTTGTTATTTTTGACAGTTGACAGTTAATTTATGACCATTGAGAGTTGATATTTCACATTTTTGATGTTTTTAACATTCAATTGTTTTGAAATTTGTTATTTTTGACATTTGACAGTCGATATTCATACTTTTGACTTTGACAAAGAAGAAAACATATCAAATATATCAAATGTCAAATATGTTGAATATGTCAAATGACAAATTTCAAAGATGTCAAATGTCATGAAATTGTAAGGAAATGATAGATAACTGAAAAATCGTAAAAACGTTAAAAATTGTGAAAAAAAGTGAACAATCGTGAAAAACATGAAAAATTGTGAAAAAAGTGAACAATTGTGAAAAATTGTGGAAAAAAGTGAATAATCGTAAAAAAACGTGAAAAATTGTGAAAAAAAAATGAACAATCGTGAAAAAACGTGAAAAATTGTGAAAAAAGTAAACAATCGTGAAAAAACGTGAAAAATTGTGAAAAAACGTGAAAAATTGTGAAAAAAAGTGAACAATCCTAAAAAAACGTGAAAAATTGTGAAAAAAGTGAAAAATTGTGAAAAAAAGTGAACAATCGTGAAAAAAGAGAACAATCGTGGAAAAAAAGTGAAAAATCGTGAAAAAACGTGAAAAATTGTGAAAACAAATGAACAATCGTGAAAAAACGTGAAAAATTGTGAAAAAAAGTGAGCAATCGTGAAAAAACGTGAAAAATTGTGAAAAAAAGTGAAAAACTATGAAAAAAAGTGAACAATCGTGAAAAAAAAGTGGACAATCGTGAAAAAAATTTAACAATCGTGAAAAAACGTGAAAAATTGTGAAAAAAAGTGAACAATCGTGAAAAAACGTGAAAAAATGTGAAAAACAGTAAACAATCGTGAAAAAACATGAAAAATCATAGAAAACCATAACAAATCATAAAAATCTAAGAAAAGTGTTGAAAAAATCGTAAAAAAACAATCTTTTACGAAAAATTCATCAAAAACATAAAAAAACTGGAAAAATCGTAGAAAATCAAAGAAAAGCTGAAAATTTTACAAAATTATGCAAAAATCATTAAATTTGTCAAATATGACAAATTTCAAATATGTCAATGTCAACTTTTGACAGTTGATATTTCATACTTTTGACAATTGATATTTCAAATTTTTGACATTTGACAGTTGATATATCAAATTTTTTACATTTTTAGAGTTTATATTTCACATTTTAGACAATTGACTAGGTATTGATTTTTAACATTTATGACATTTGAAATTTCAGATTTTGATATTTGACAGTTGATATTTTTCACATTGAAAGAGAAAACGGTAAAATCTAAAACTTATCATCACTATTTTTCAAAGATTCTTTTAAAAAAATAAACGAAACATTATTTTTTTTAGCATGACTTTTAAGATGTTTTGTCAAAGAAAACGAATGCGAGAATGAATTATAACAAATTTGACATTTGAACGGTTTTTCCTCGGTGTGAATTCGAATGTGTCTTTTCAAATTAAACGCGAGTGCGAATTTTTTCAAACAAATTTTACAATCAAACGGTTTTTCCCCGGTGTGTGTTTTTTGATGGAGTTTTAAACTGAATGATTGTGTGAATGATTTCGAACAAATTTGACATTTAAACGGTTTTTCCCCGGTGTGAATTCGAATGTGTTTTGTTAAATTACTGGAATAGGTGAATTTTTTCGAACAAATTTTACAATCAAACGGTTTTTCCCCGGTGTGTGTTTTTTGATGGATTTTTAAACTGAATGAGTGTGTGAATGATTTTGAACAAATTTGACATTTGAACGGTTTTGCCCCCGAGTGGAGTCGAATATGACGATTCAAACTGTCTTTTCTTGTAAATAATTTTAAACAAAGTTCACATTTCAATTGTTTATCGCCATTATGGATTTTTAAATGTTTTTTTAGATTTGATAAAAGTGTGAATTTTTTCAAACAAATTTGACATTTCAACGGTTTTTCCCCGGTGTGGATTCGTAAATGTTTTTTTAAATTACTCGAATAGGTGAATTTTTTCGAACAAAATTCACATATATATAATTTTACTCCAATATGAATTTTTAAATGTCTTATTAAACTATCTTTTCTAGAAAAACTTTTTTTACAAATTTTACACATAAACGTTTTTTTAATTGAATTTTCGCTATTTTTTCTCACTTTTTCACACATAAACATTTTTCCTTTTTCAACATTTTTCCTCACTTTTTCTTGGATTTGGACACTTTTTTTCCTTCTTTTACGTACAGATTTTTTTTGTTGACAAATTTTGTATTTTTTGTCGTTTTTTTTTGAAATTTTGACACTTTTTGAAAAATTTTGTAAAAAGTGGTATACATAAATATGTTCTATTAGAAGTAGGTTGTGTATAAAATTTTTTCCACAATAGTAACATGTTTGATAATGGATTCTAGATTGGTTTTTTTGTTGTTTTCTTTTAGATTGATAATCTGAAATAAATAAAAAAAATGAAAAATGATATTTAAGAGTTTTTTATGATTTTTGACAAAATTTGTTAAATGTCAATTGTCAAAAGTCAAAAATCATTGAGAAATGTTGACAATTGTAAAAAAATTTTTAAAAATAGTCAAATTTTTGAGAAAATTGAGAAAATTTGTCAAAAATCATGTTAAATGTAAAAATGTTAAATGTCAATTGTCTAAATTGGTCGAAAAATGAGAAAATTTGTCAAAAATCATTGAAAAATTGTCAACTGTCAAATGTCACATGTGAACTGTCAATCGTCAATTGCCAACTGTTACTTGTTAATTGTCAAATGTCAACTGTTAATCGTCAACTGACAACTGTCAAATGTGAAATGTCAACTATCAATTGTCAACTGTCAACTATCAATTGTGAACTGTCAATAGTCAACTATAAAATGTCAACTCTCAATTTTTAACTGACAACTGTCAATTGTCAACTCTCAATTGCCAAATGTCAATTGTCAACTGTCAGTTGTTAGCTGTCAAATGTAAATTGTCAAATGTTAACTGTTATTTGTCAAATCTCAACTGTCAAATGTACACTGACAAATATTTGTGAAAAATTGTGCAAATTTTTTTCAAAAATGGTCAAATTTTTGAGAAAAATGAGAAAATTGGTCAAAAATCATTTTTAACCGTTTTTTATGATTTTTGACAAAAATTTTCAGAGTTTATTAAATGTCAAAAATGTCAGATGTCAAAAAATGTTATATATGTCAAAAATTCTCAATTGTCAAATAATGTTAAATGTCAATTGTCAAAAATGTTAATTGTCAAAAACGTCAATTGTAAAAATGTCAATTGCCAAAA
Organism: Altica lythri; assembly: GCA_964028335.1. NCBI lineage: Eukaryota > Metazoa > Arthropoda > Insecta > Coleoptera > Chrysomelidae > Altica > Altica lythri. The sequence continues at coordinate 4,193,495 of OZ034811.1, forward strand.
GTCAAAATTTGTCAAAAATCACTGAAAAATGAGAAAAATTGTCAAATTTTTGAGAAAAATTGAAAAATTTGCCAAAAATCATCAAAAAATGAAAAAATTTGTCAAAAATTATAAAAAAAAAAATGAGAAAATTTGTCATAAATAGTCAAAACTAAGAAATTTTCAGAGTTTGTTAAATGTCAAAAAGGGTTAAATGTCAAAAATGTCAATTGTCAAAATTTGTCAAAAAACATCGAAAAATGAGAAAATTTGTCAAAAATAATTGAAAAATGAGAAAATTGGTTCAAAAAATTTTCAAAAGTAGGCAAATTTTTGAGGGAAATTAGAAAATTTGTCAAAAAATGAGAAAATTGTCAAATTATCATATTTGTAGTATCAAATGTCATAAAGTGGCATTTTAGTATGTCAAATGTCAAAATTGTCATAGTTATAGCGTCAAGTGTCAAAATAATCATTATAGTAGTGTCAAATGTCAAAAATTGTCATTTAATATGTCAAACGTCAAAATTTAATCCTCAAACGTCAAAATTGATTTGTTGGTAAAAATTGTCAAATTATGTTAAATGTCAATTGCCAAAAGTCAAAATTTGTCAAAAATCAATGAAAAATGAGAAAAATTGTCAAATTTTTGAGAAAGATTGAAAAATTTGTCAAAAATCATCGAAAAATGGAAAAAATTTTCAAAAATTATAGAAAAATGAGAAAATTTGTCATAAATAGTCAAAATTCAAGAAAATTTCCAGAATTTATTAAATATCAAAAATTGTCAGTTGTCAAATAATGTTAAATGTCAATTGTGAAAAATGTCAAAAACGTCAATTGTCAAAAATGTCAATTGCCAAAAGTCAAAATTTGTAAAAAATCATTGAAATATGAGAAAAATTGTCAAAAATCATCGAAAAATGAAAAAATTTGTCAAATTTTTGAGAAAAATTAAAAAATTTGTCATAAATAGTCAAAATTGAGAAAATTTTCTTCTGTCATTTTTGACATGTGTCATTGTTTCAATTTTGACATATTAACGTTTTACTTGTCATTTTTGACATGCGTCATTGTTTCGTACGTCAAGTTTGACATATCAACGTTTTACTTGTCATTTTTGGCATGCGTTATTAAGTATTTCCTACATCAAATTAGACACCTCAACGTTTTATATGTCATTTAGGACAAATGTCATTGTTATGTAGGTCAATTTTGACATCTGTCATTGCTTTAAACAATAATTTGAACATGTCAACATTTTATACGTCATTTTTGACATCTATCATTGTTTATTATATCAATATTGACATCTGATATGGTTTTAATCGCTAATTTTAACATGTCAACGTTTTATACGTCATTTTTTACATCTGTCATTGTTTTATACGCTATTTGTAACATGTCAACGTTTTATACGTCTTCGAACATCTGTCATTATTTAATATGTCAATTTTGACATTTAACATTGTTTGGACACTAATTTTAACATGTCAACGTTTTATACGTCATTTGTAACTTTTGTCATAACAAGATATAGACTTGTTAGAAACTACTTTTTAACAATAAACTACTTTCTACACTATAATTACTAATTTAAACAATAAAAGACTTACCTTCAAAATAAAACGATCTTTTTTTTAAAACTAAATCATTATTAGACTTATTTTTAATTTTATTCGTATCTAAAACTTCTTCCTTAACATTAAAACAAACATCGATATCAGTTTGATAACAATTTTGATTTTCTACTGAAAATTGATCATAAAATTCTTCCTCTACTTTAATTTTACCCTCAAGAACATCCATTGTGTAATTTTCTTAACTTAAATACAATTTCTTATTGTAAAAAGCAATAAAATTAGTCGAAAAACTGATTATATCTCATATGTAAACAATAATAAACAAATTGACAGTTGTCAAAGTCATAGGAGTGTTGCTAACTTCACATTACTGGTGTCTTGATTGTTTATAGGAGATAGTTATTCTTATAAAAGATTAATTTTGTATAAAAAATATGTATTTTTATTGTTCAAATAAGTTTTTATTGTAAAATAATCAATTTGTATTGTTTTAAAAAGTATAAATAATAAACAATCGTGAAACTAGTTTATTCATTGGTGGTCTCGTACGTTATATAAAAATCGGTTAATTATGAAAATTTTAATCTTTATAAGAAAATATGATTTAATATCTATAAAATATGTATAATTATATCGTTAAAATAAGTTTTTTTTTATAAAATAATAGATGATGTAATAAAACTAGATTTGTTGTAGTTACAATGTCACTATAACGCTTTTAGTTCCTATTTTCACCACTAGAGTATACGATTGTGCATCTTTCAATTTCACTTGTCATTCAATAATAAATTCTTCCATTTCTTTAGGATCGGTTATAAATCAAGACGATTCCATACACTGCTGCCAGGTTGTCCTGTTATTAACTTGTTTGCAAATGACACAATTGACATTTGACATTATTACATAACCAAACTTTGTTTTAGCGCGATTTTTATTCTTAAACTGAATACTTAAAAGAGCGAACCTTTGATCTAATCTAATTTTACTCATTATATATTTTAATATTTTATTTCTAGCCTTGTTTCTAGCATTATAGCATTATAACGAAGAAAATGTCTACAGTTTGTTGTAAATCGTTTTCAATACTTGATAATTTAAATAAACATTTAAAAAATGTTCATGAACTTCAAGAAAAAAATATTTCCTATGAGATAACTCGTTTTAATAGTAAGTGTTTAAAGAAAGGATGTAACACTTCTTATAGATTTATTGCAGAATTAAGGCAACATTTAGAAGAAAACCATAATATTTGTATGGAAAAGGAAATTCTATATTTGAGGGTAGCTCTAAATTAAATCTTATTGAAATGCTTATAAATTATAATAAGTATTTTTTTTAGAACTTGAATGCTGGTATAATAACTTATATAACAATTTAGATTTCTTTAAATGCAAATATTTTTTATAAATATGCTTTTTCATGTATTCTATATTTTGTTTTAGATTCTTGAAAATATATGCACAAAACAATAAAATATTTCTATTAAGAGGGCAAAGTTGTAAAACGATTGGATAAAGGTATTACAGCCGTACTAAAATTTATGAGGGATAAAACGGTAACTAGGGTAATTAAACTTAAAAAAGGAGTTAATAATAGCCACATTCAAAATATTCATAAGCGACACCGAGCAGAACTAACAGGAAATTATGACGTTGAATCAAAAGAAAAAAATATTTGGATTGTAAAAAGTAACTCTACATTTTACATAGTCTCAATAAGATAAATGGAGTGTTCAATTTCTAATTGCCAATTGAAATGTTCTTTTTGTGACATTTGTATTCATAGCTATGAATGTACATGTGCAGATTATTATATAAGAGCAACGCTGTGTAAACATATAGGTACATTATATAGCTTTAAATGTAGAGAAAAAATCAATGTCTTCAGAAAAAAGTAATGTTTTCGGGAAATCACTCAACTTAGAAATTACAAAATACTTATCGACCTATGTAACTAATGAAACAAATATGCATGAAAGGAAGTGTAGTACATTTATAAGCAAAATAACAAACGAAATTAATGAGATTTCTGTAAAGATAGATAAAATCAATGATGAAACTAAGTTAAAGCCGGTATTACCTCACGTCCTTAAATCTTTTCAAAATGCCAATAAATTATTAGATACACCAACAAATACAATTTGAGAATGAAACTTTACCCCTGAAATCTATAGGTATTGTAGAAAAATATTAAAATATGTGTTCCTATATATTTAATGAGTAAAGTTTCTTTAGCTCCACCACCAAACAAAAAAATAAAGAAACAAGAAGTTTTCTTCTCGACAAAGAATAAAAGGAAAAATATCTCACAAAAAATATCAAAGTCTTTGTCGAACGAAGTTAATTATTTTAAGGATTAATAGTGAACATGACTACTATTAATAATGAAAATTCAAAAAGGGATATATGAATAATCAAATTGTTAAACAGGGCTGAGTTTAATATTAAAATTTGTGTTTTATTACCTTTAAATTAACTTATTAAATATTCGTTTTTTTTTAGATTCAGTCTACTACGAAAGCTTAAGAATTAGTTGGTATCAATAACCAAACCAAAGCTTTAGGAATCGTGTCTAGGTTTTAGGTTTTTCTGTGGTTTTCCCTCAGACCTTAGCCAAATGGGCGATTCTTGTAGGGGACACAAATAGACCACGGACTATAATTCCCCTTTGTTTTTTTTTCCTAAGTTTTTATTTTAAAAGTTTTGATTAAAAATTTTACAATTCAAAAATTATGCGTTATTTAACTAAATCGTATCATTTCATGTTCGCACTTCGCACCTGAATTTAAAAAAGTTTGGTTAAGTTCTTAAAATGTCATTTACGTTCCGGTAGAAATCTGGCAACAGTGTATGGAATCGTCTTGGTAGTTGGTTTATAACCGCTCCTCATTTCTTTACCAACACGTTGTTGTAAACTGTTGAAAAGTAGAAATAATTAGAAATAGGTGTGTTTATTGATAATATAATTATTTAAAAGAAGATTATTAAGTTTTGTTTGGCAATTGAATATAATTGGGTAAGTAATTTTAAGTTTAAAAAAGATGATTTTGTGTTTTGTGAATTTTAAGAGGCGTTGTCCATTTTCAATTTACTTTTTTTGTAACCGTTCTTTATGAATTTTCACGATTTCTTAGATTAATTTACGTTTATCAATGATTTTTCGCAGATTTTAATGATTTTTTCGCGATAATTAACATTTTCCACGATTTTTAATAAACATCCACCAGTAGGTATACAACATGATTTTTGTTCAAGGTTATCCATTATCGATCGCTATCAAGCAAAACCTGTCGACTGCAAAATTACCGACCGTTACAGATTTGCCTATTTTTGATGAAAATTTTGTTTTTTTGGTAAAAATATTATCAAATTTTAATAATAAAGGATAAAAATTAATCAAAAATGCATTTTTTTTTTTGAAAAATATACGAGGATGGTCAAAATATATTAAAATTAGTCAAAAATGCATTTTTTTTTGAAAAGTATACGAGGATGGTCAAAATATTTGCAGATTTCAAAATTTATTGTAAAAAATTATAATCTAGTTAACGACCGTTACAGATTTGCATATTTTTTATTAACATTTTGGTTTTTTGGTAAAAATATTATCAAATTTTGATAATAAAGGAATAAAATTAATCAAAAACGCATTTTTTTAAAAAATATACGAGGATGGTCGAAATATTGGCAGATTTCTAAATTTGTTGTCAAAACCTGTCATTTAGTTACCGACAGTTACAGATTTTCTTATTTTTAATGAAAATGTTGGTTTTTGGGTAAAAATATTATCGAATTTTGATAATAAAGCATTAAAATTAGTCAAAAATGCAATTTTTTTTTGAAAAATACACAAGGATGGTCGAAATATGTGCGGATTTTAAATTTTATTGTAAAAAATTATAACCTAATTACCGACCTTTACAGATTTGCTTATTTTTAATAAAAATTTTGTTTTTTTGGTAAAAATATTATCAAATTTTGATAATAAAACTTTAAAATTAGTCAAAAATGTAATTTTTTTTTGAAAAATATACGAGGATGGTCGAAATATGTGCAGATTTCAAATTTTATTGTAAAAAATTATAATCTAGTTAGCGACCGTTACAGATTTGCATATTTTTAATAAAAATTTTGTTTTTTTGGTAAAAATATTATCAAATTTTGATAATATAACCATACAATTAGTCAAAAATGTATTTTTTTTTTTGAAAAATATACGAGGATGGTCGAAATATGTGCGGATTTTAAATTTTATTGTAAAAAAATATAACCTAGTTACCGACCTTTACAGATTTGCTTATTTTTAATAAAAATTTTATTTTTTTGGTAAAAATATTATCAATTTTTGATAATAAAACTTTAAAATTAGTCAAAAACGTAATTTTTTTTTGAAAAATATACAAAGATGGTCGAAGTATGTGCAGATTTCAAATTTTATTGTAAAAAATTATAATCTAGTTACCGACCGTTAAAGATTTGCTTATTTTTAATGAAAATTTTTGTTTTTTTGGTAAAACTACTATAAAATTTTGATAATAAAGCATTAATATTAGTCAAAACTGCATTTTTTTTTTAAATTTACGAGGATGGTCAAAATATTTACAGATTACAAAATTTATTATAAAAAATTATAATCTAGTTACCGACCTTTACAGATTTGCTTATTTTTGATGAAAATTTTGGTTTTTTAATAAATATATTATCAAATTTTGATAATAAAGCATTAAAATTAGTCAAAAATGCAATTTTTTTTAAAAATATACGAGGATGGTCGAAATATTTGCAGATTTTAAAATTTAATGTAAAAAAATTATAATCTAGTTACCGACCGTTACAGATTTGCTTATTTTTAATGAAAATTTTGTTTTTTGGGTAAAAATATTATCAGATATTGATAATAAAGCATTAAAATTAGTCAACAATGCATTTTTTTTAAAATATACGAGGATGGTCGAAATATTTGCAGATTTCAAAATTTATTATAAAAAATTTTTAATCTAGTTACCGACCGTTACAGATTTGCTTATTTTTAATGAAAATTTTGGTTTTTTGTTAACAAATTTTGATAATAAAGCATTCAAATTAATCAAAGATGCATTTTTTTGAAAAATATACGAGGATGGTCGAAATATGTGCAGATTTTAAATTTTATTTTAAAAAATTATAATCTAGTTACCGACCGTTACAGATTTGCATATTTTTTATTAAAATTTTGGTTTTTCGGTAAAAAAAATTATCAAATTTTGATATTAAAGCATTAAAATTAATAAAAAATGCAATTTTTTTGAAAAATATACGAGGATGGTCGAAATATGTGCAGATTTCAGATTTTATTGTAAAAAATTATAATCTAGTTACCGACCGTTACAGATTTGCTTATTTTTAATGAAAATTTTGGTTTTTTGGTAAATATATTATCAACTTTTGATAATAGAGCATTAAAATTAGTCAAAAATGCATTTTTTTTTTTTTTGAAAAATATACGAGGATGGTCGAAATATGTGCGGATTTTAAATTTTATTGTAAAAAATTATAACCTAATTACCGACCTTTACAGATTTGCTTATTTTTAATAAAAATTTTATTTTTTTGGTAAAAATATTATCAATTTTTGATAATAAAACTTTAAAATTAGTCAAAAACGTAATTTTTTTTGAAAAATATACAAAGATGGTCGAAGTATGTGCAGATTTCAAATTTTATTGTAAAAAATTATAATCTAGTTACCGACCGTTACAGATTTGCTTATTTTTAATGAAAATTTTTGTTTTTTTGGTAAAACTACTATAAAATTTTGATAATAAAGCATTAATATTAGTCAAAACTGCATTTTTTTTTTAAATTTACGAGGATGGTCGAAATATTTGCAGATTTCAAAATTTGTTATAAAAAATTATAATCTAGTTACCGACCGTTACAGATTTGCATATTTTTTATTAAAATTTTGGTTTTTCGGTAAAAAAAATTATCAAATTTTGATATTAAAGCATTAAAATTAATAAAAAATGCAATTTTTTTGAAAAATATACGAGGATGGTCGAAATATGTGCAGATTTCAGATTTTATTGTAAAAAATTATAATCTAGTTACCGACCGTTACAGATTTGCTTATTTGTAATGAAAATTTTGGTTTTTTGGTAAATATATTATCAAATTTTGATAATAGAGCATTAAAATTAGTCAAAAATGCATTTTTTTTGAAAAATATACGAGGATGGTCAAAATATTTACAGATTACAAAATTTATTATAAAAAATTATAATCTAGTTACCGACCTTTACAGATTTGCTTATTTTTGATGAAAATTTTGGTTTTTTGATAAATATATTATCAAATTTTGATAATAAAGCATTAAAATTAGTCAAAAATGCAATTTTTTTTAAAAATATACGAGGATGGTCGAAATATTTGCAGATTTTAAAATTTAATGTAAAAAAATTATAATCTAGTTACCGACCGTTACAGATTTGCTTATTTTTAATGAAAATTTTGTTTTTTGGGTAAAAATATTATCAGATTTTGATAATAAAGCATTAAAATTAGTCAACAATGCATTTTTTTTTTTTTAAATATACGAGGATGGTCGAAATATTTGCAGATTTCAAAATTTATTATAAAAAATTTTTAATCTAGTTACCGACCGTTACAGATTTGCTTATTTTTAATGAAAATTTTGGTTTTTTGTTAACAAATTTTGATAATAAAGCATTCAAATTAATCAAAGATGCATTTTTTTGAAAAATATACGAGGATGGTCGAAATATGTGCAGATTTTAAATTTTATTTTAAAAAATTATAATCTAGTTACCGACCGTTACAGATTTTTCTTATTTTTAATGAAAATTTTGTTTTTTCGGTAAAAATATTATTAAATTTTAATAATAAAGCATTAAAATTAGTCAAAAATGCATTTTTTTTTGGAAAAATATACGAGGATGGTCGAAATATGTGCGGATTTCAAATTTTATTGTAAAAGATTATAATCTAGTTACCGACCGTTACAGATTTGCTTATTTTTAATAAAAATTTTGTTTTTTTGGTAAAAATGTTATCAAATTTTGATAATAAAGCATTAAAATTAGTCAAAAATGCATATTTTAATGAAAAATACACAAGGATGGTTAAAATATTTGCAGATTTTAAAATTTACTGTAAAAGCTTTTAATCTTGTTACCGACCGTTACAGATTTGCCATTTAATATCTAATATATTTAATTGATATATTATAAAATACAACGAAAAAGATATAAAAACAATGTGTAAAAATTTGATAAAACGTAAAATGAAAAAACAAAAATGACAGTGTTATAATGACTGATTGTTAAATAATGATTAATTTTAATTTTTTAACCTTTTTTCTAGAATTTTTCCTAAGATGAATATGTTACTTTCGGATTCAGTTTTGGATGAGCTTACATGCGATATTTGTGAGAAATATTTATCCGTTTTTCCGATAAAAGTCTTCCCAAATCGTCGCTCTGTTTGTGGTCGGTGTACGAAGAAGAATCCAGAATGGACAGGAACTATTTCTTCTTATAATATTATCGCAGAAAAAAGTCTTTTTAAATGTGTAAACCGATACGATGGATGTCGGGAATTACTCCGATGTTCCGATGTTATGGAACATGAAAAAGTTTGCTTAGAAAAGAAATATTTATGTCCAATTTGTCCGCAATCAGAGGAAATTCAAACGTTTCTAATTTGGAAACATTTTCAGACAAACCATAAAGATTCAGTTTTAAAAAATCCATTTTTTTCGTGCAATTTGAATTCATTTTCTGATGCTCGTAATATTTTTATTTATCGATGTGACGATTATTTGTTTTATTTTTATTTAATTTTGAATCGGGATGAAAATATTTTAAAAGTTAAAGTTGTTTTTATGGGAGATGAGAAATTGGCTTCGTTAATTTCTTATAAATTTCATATAAATTTATTGAACGAAAATTTGTTCAAATAATTTTAAATGCGAAAGTTTTAATAATGATAATGATGGATTTTACAAAATTGATATAAAAGATTTTAGTAATTTTATTAACATTGAAGTCGATTTGAATTTTAGTGAGAGGTCAGTAATAAACATTCCCAAAATTAAAGTTTTACAAACAAATTCTTGTTTAGTTGTTGAACGGTATTTTAGTAATATCGATTATTTAAATTTATTTGAAAATATCAAATTTACTCCCATAACAAAATCTTTAACTTTAAGAAAATTACATTTGAGTTCCGAATTCAAAGAAATAATACCTGAATATTCTTTAACAGAAAGTAAATTTGGTTTAGTTAAAGAAGACAAAGTTTTTTTTCCAGTTTGTATTAATTGTAATCATGGACAACATGTATGGGCTTATAATTTATATGTTAGTAAACAAAACAAACATTCACTTTGTGAAATTTGTTTTAATTTTTTGTTAAAACAAAATTTAATTGATAAAGTTGACTACGAACACTTTTATTTTTGTAATTTATTAGAGTATTTCTGTAGTTGTAATTGCGGCCAAACCTTCAGTTATACCAATTGTTTAGATCACGAATGGGAAATGAAAAAAAACAAAATAAAGCAAAAATGTTTTAAATGTGATGAAATTCACAATTTAGGACAACTTTTTGAACACATGAAAATTAATCATGCTTTTAATGGGCGCGTAGAAACCGATTTTAAGTTCTGTTAAAGTAATAATGCGAATTATCTTGTATTTGTTAATGATCAGTTAATTTTTGTTGAAAAAATTGAACATTCCGATAGATTTGATGTTTATTTGAATTTTAACAAAAATAATCAACAAAATATAACTGGATTTTTATATGAATGTTTTAGTAAGGATAACAATGTATTAAGATTTGAAAATTTTATTACTGTAAAAAAGAATGATGATTATGTTTATTTTTTGACTTTAATTTGCTCATAATTTTTTTTATTTAAAATTAAGTTTATTTTTTTATTGATGTATTGAAAATAATTTAAGTTTTTTTATATTCTTATTTTTTTTAATAAATTTTTTTAATAATTTAATGTTTTATTTTTTCCAAGTTTTCCGTTAATTTTGATTTTTTTAAATCTTTGTTATACTATTCCATAATTTGTTTTATTTGATATTCATCATTTTCTAAATGATTCTTTCTAGTTTATCATATTTTACTAATGTAAATTTTTTAACTTTCTTTTTAATAATTTTGTTTTTCATTATTTTAATTTATTTAAATTTGTTCAATTATTTTCAATATTTTACGATGTATTCAAATATTTTTTAAATTTTTTTTAATATTACTGATTTATTTAAATATTTTAATTAAAAATTAATATTGAAATACTAATGTAGAATTTATTTCTTTATTCGGGGATCTTTTTGCCACTAAAACAAACTTATAAAAAATATAAATCAATATTATGAAAATGACCTTGCTTATTGATCTTGATAGATATGTCAAATTTGTCAAGGGTCGTCTTTTAAAACTGAAAATGCCTAACAAAAATAAAAATAATTTGTTTAAAAATAATTCTGAGCTTTCGACAACCAGATCGGTTGTCGTTTTCAAAGGTAAAAATTTTTTTAGTCTATACTTTATGCAGTGTAGATTATAAAATTTTGATTTGTTTTTTTGGTAACTATGAATATATAGATTATTAACTCATTCTTTTTTTAAGGTGGTTAGCCAAGATCTAGATAAATCCAAAGTAAAATTTGTAATACATTCATTTGGATTTAATAAAATGTGTGCTGTTTCTTTTAATTTTCTTTTTATAGAATTTTCTTCTTTACATAAAATTTTTGTTTCAGTCCATTTTATTTTGTGATATAGAAAATTAAAAGCATGTTCACAAATTTTAGATTTATCTATATCTCCTTTTTTAAGATAATTTTTGTGTTCATTGAGGTCTTCCTGATTCCCCAATGTAGACTTTGCCACAATCACATGGTACACTATATACACAATTTTTTGTTTTTTGATCTAAATTAACTGGTTTTGTTTTGGATAAAAGTGATCTAATTATTGTATTATTTGTTTGAAAAATTGTCCTTATATTAAAAGCATTACCAATTTTTTGAATTTTTTCAGAAATACCTTTTATATATGGAATTTTTGTTGTTTTTAAATTTTGTGTATGGTCAATTTGGTTATCCAATCTCTGAGGGTTTTCAATTTTATTGAAAGTTGATTTAATTAATTTTTCGGGATACCCATTATTCATTAAAACTGTTTTTATTGTTTCTTTTTCGTCTTTAAAAGAAGCAATATTTGAACATACTATTTTAGCTCTGTCATATAAACTTTTTATAATTCCTTTTTTAACCGTCATACTGTGATTGGAATTAAAATTCAAATATCTGTTAGTATTTGTTTTTTTACGAAAAATGTTATTATTAATTAAATAATCGGTTTCCTTCGTAATTAATATATTAAGAAATGGTAATTTCTAATCTTTTTCAATTTCAATAGTAAATTTAATAGAAGGTACTTTATTGTTAATATTTTCAAGAAATCTGTCTAATAAATTGAGATTGTAAGGCCAAATTGCAAAAACATCATCTACATATCTCCACCATATTTTTGGTTTAAAATATGATGTTTCAATAAAATTCTTTTCAAAAAATTCCATATAAATATTACTTAATATTGGTGAAAGACAACTTCCCATTGCCATTCCTGTTTTTTGTTTATAAAAATTATTTTTATATTGAAAAGTTGATTCGATACACATAGTTAACAATTCCATAATGGTATCTACGGATAAATTCGTTCTTTGATTTAAGCTATTATCATTTTCTAATAATTGTTTGACTATTTGTAACGTTTTATCAACAGGTACGTTTGTAAAAAGGCTTATAACATCAAAACTTACCATAAGATGATTTTTATTTATATTAATGTTTGATAATTTTTCTAAAAAATGTTTATTGTTTTTAATGAATGAGTCAGTGTTATTAGATAAAGGATTGATGATATTGAGTAAAAATTTTGATAATTTACTGAAAGGAGAATTGATTGAACTTACAATTGGACGGAGTGGTATTCCTTCTTTATGAATTTTAGGTAAACCATAAAAATGAGGTGGTTTACTATAATGTGGAGTTAGTTGTATTCTTTGTAAGTCATTCAATTCGTTTTTATGTTTAAAAAGAGATTTATATATTTTATTTTCTAACGATTTTGTTATGGCCTTATTAATTTTGGTATAAGTTGGGTCTTCCAGTAAATTCTCTAATTTCATCTCATAATCATTTGTATTTAAAATAACTGTAGCATTTCCTTTATCAGCTGGTAAAATTTTTATTTCATCATATTTTTTTAAAGAATTTAGAGCCTTATATTCATGAGCTGTTTCCTCAATAGATGTAATGAAATCTAATTTTGGAATCTTTTTATGAGTTATTGGAAAATTTAACCCTTTTGATAAAACTGAAATAAATAGACATTATTATGCCACAAAGAAGCTATCGAGAATATTTAAATATTAACTATGGGGCAAATGTAAGTGAAAAATTTAGAAAATTAGAAAACTTAAACTCAAAATTAGCAAGGACTTCAAACAGTATAACCTTTTTATGCAAATGCCCACAACATCAATTAATACCAAAAGGATTAAGACTAAAACCACCATTTAGAAGTAAGAAATGTGGATTCATAATAAATAAAGCATCTCTATCTTTGGTAAAAGAAAGGATTCATTTTCATAGAGATGAAAAGGTATTAATTTTAAGAAACATAAGATATTGTCACGACTTTGGGGTCCTCGTGAACGTATCCGTGTGTTGCACAATTAAATTCAGGCCGAATTTAAAATTAAACTATTTATTTCCAACAAATATATCACAATAAAATTACAAAGCTCTTAACTAATATTTCACACTTTATATTCTAGCTTTCTCAAAAACTAACTAACTATCCCAACCTTGGATCCTGTACACCACGTCGTTGATCCTCGTGATCACGGTATATGGGCCTTCCCATTCCGGAGACAACTTCGGAGATCGTCCCTTCTTCCGCTGTGGATTATACAACCATACTGAAATCCGGCGCCACTGGCCTTGCTGTCATACCGTGCCTTCATTCTATTACTTGCCAGTCGAATTCTTTCACTAGCCAAAGCGTGAATCGTTCGTAGCTTTTCTCTCAACGTGTCTGCGTAATCTTGGGCCTCCATTTCTTCGTTACTGGGTGATCCAAACATCAAATCACAGGGCAAACGAAGTTCTTTTCCGAACACAATCTTGGCTGGGGTAAGTCCTATCGTATCGTGGACTGCTGCCCGATATGCCATCAAGAACAAAGGTAGATGCTGGTCCCAGTCCTGCTGATGGTCTTCAACAACTTTGGATAGATGTTCTTCCATTGTTTTGTTAAAGCGTTCTACCATTCCATCTGACTGCGGATGCAGAGCCGTAGTTCTGGTCTTCTTGATCCCCATGAGTTCACAGACCTTCTGGAATACTTTTGACTCGAAATTCCGTCCCTGGTCTGAGTGGAGTTCGAAAGGCACGCCAAACCTGCTGAAGACATTATCCACTAGGGCCTCTGCTACAGTGCTAGCTTCTTGATTGGCAATGGCAAAGGCTTCTGGCCACTTACTGAAGTAGTCCATTAAAACCAAGATGTATTTGTTACCTCTTCCTGTAGTTGGGAACGGGCCGGCGATGTCAATGGCAACTCTTTCGAATGGAAGCCCCACATTGTGTTGCTTCATCTGTCCTCTGGTTTTCCTCTTTGGACATTTGGTTGCTGCACACGTGTGACATTTACGGCACCAAGACCTTACGTCTTCACTCCAGTTAACCCAGTAGAATCTATCACGTATTTTCTCCATGGTCTTGTTGATGCCGAAATGTGCACCCGACTTTCCATCATGCATTTCCTTAAGGACCTCCTGAACTTTCTTCCTAGGTACCAGGAGCTGCGTTTTAACCTCTTTTCCATCAGCACTTTCCCATGCTCGTTTTAGTAGGTTATTCTCTACTACTAGCGAATCCCATTGTGCCCACAGTGCTTTAAGTTCAATTCCTTTGTCTGAGATTTCCCTCCATTCAGGTCGTGGTTCATTTTCTTCTTTTAGGTGAAGAATGGGTCCTATGTCGGGATCTTCGAGTTGATCAGCGCGGATCTGTTCCGTGGTCCAATCTTCAGTAGTCTCGAACTGGATTCTTCTCACTGCTGTTATGCCTTCTCGTTGTTCTATTCTCTGGCAATGTCTGCAGCTGTCTTCACACGGTCTTCTTGATAAAGCATCTGCATTGCTGTGGAGTCTTCCAAAACGATGTTTAACTTGGAAGTGATACTACTGAAGCTTTTCCAGCCACCTTGCTATTTGTCCTTCAGGTTGTTTCATTTCAAGAAGCCATTTTAAAGCGGCGTGATCCGTCCTTATCTGGAATTCTCGACCATAGAGGTATTGGTGGAAGTGTTCGACGGCTTTGACTATTGCTAAAAGTTCTTTCCTGGTCACGCAGTAATTTCTTTCTGGCTTTGACAAGACTTTGCTGTTGTACTCGATGACCCTTTCTTCTCCATCCTGGACTTGTGATAAAACTGCTCCAATGCCGATGTTGCTGGCGTCAGTGTCCAAAATAAACTTTCCTTTTTCTTGAGGGTAACCAAGAATAGGAGCTGAACAAAGGGCTGCCTTTAGTGTCTTAAAAGCTCTTTCACAGTCTGCATTCCACACAAAGCTTGCCTTCTCCTCTGTCAGTTTGTGCAAAGGTGCAGCTACGTTGGCGAAACCTTCCACGAACCGCCTGTAGTAAGTGCTCAAGCCGAGAAAACTTCTTACTTCATGCTTGTCACGAGGTCTAGGCCAATCTCGGATGGCTTTTATCTTCCTCTCATCTGTATGGATACCCTCGGGTGACACCACATGGCCTAAGAACTCCACTTGCTTCTGAAACAACAAGCATTTCTTTGGGTTTAATCGGAGGTGTGCGTTTCTAATTCTACTGATGACTTCTTTCAGGTTGTTAACATGGTCTTCAAATGTCTTTCCCATGACCATTATATCGTCCAAGTAGACTAGGCAGGTTCTCCAGGTAAGGCCTCGTAACACCATTTCCATAAGTCGCTCAAACGTAGCTGGTGCATTGCAGAGACCAAATGGCATTACGGTAAATTGATATAAGCCGCTGCTTGTAGAAAATGCTGTCTTCTCTTTGTCCTCTTCCTGGATTCCTACTTGCCAATAACCACTCTTCAGATTTAATGTGGAAAACCAATGAGAGCCGGCTAATGTCGTTAATGTGTCGTCAATTCTGGGAAGTGGGTAGCTGTCCTTCTTGGTGACGTCATTCAGTTTCCTGTAGTCCACGCAAAATCTGGTACTACCATCTTTCTTTGTCACCAGTACAACCGAAGCTGACCAAGGACTGGATGATTCTTCAATAATCCCATCCTTCAACATCTTATTGACAAGGTCTTCTACTTCCCGCTTTTTGGTCAGAGGTACTCTTCTTGGTGGCTGACGAATAGGTTGGGCTTGGCCTGTGTTAATTCTGTATTTTATGATGTTAGTTCGCCCTGTTCTGCCATCTTGCCCTTCGAAAATGTCACCCTGTTCTTTAATAAACTTCTCGGCTTTCTTAAGTTCTTCTGCAGAAAGGTGTTGCCATGACTTCTGACATTGATTGGCGATTCCGGTGGGTGGACTCCTTTCTTCTTGGGCGTCTTCTTTACATCTAGATATACATTGGACGGGTTCGAAGGTTGCTATGACGTCTCCTTTGTTGATCTTCACACTATTCGGGAAAAGGTTGGCCACTCTTATGGGTATGTCGTAATCGGTTCTAACTACAGATTTCGCTACTAAGTATTTGTCGGGTATCTCGTCATGCTGTACAAATCCAACGCAGCACCCAGGATTTCTCTCCAATCCCCTATTTATAATCTTTTCTGTATGACCAGGTATTCTGACAGTTTCGGTTGCCAATACTTTTACAGATGTTTCTTCCGTGGTTGACAACACGAACTCTTCGTTGCCGAATCTTAGGACGTTCTGTTTGTTATCGAAGGAGAAACCATGCTGACGTATTAGATCCATTCCCAGTATGAATTCGTCCTCAATGTCGGCTACTAAAACTTTGTGGTAGAGTTTAATCCTTCCTAGCGACAATTCAGCTTGAATTTCTCCAAGCACCTGGGCAGTTCCTCCAGTCACGGTACGCAGAATCGTTCTTCTTGACAAGGGTTGTATATTCATGTTCTTTGTTTCGCTGGTTCTGATTAGTGATATTGCAGCGCCAATCTCCCATTGACTTTCCCTTCGATAACTAAGTTGTCAGCAGTTCTTCCTAGTCTGTTAATGGAGATTGTCCTGGGGGCTTCGCTTCTTTAGTCAGCATTCGCCCCTTAATGCTAATTGAAATTTTCCTGGTTGGTCGCTTCGGGTCTTCACTTCCCTGGATGGAGAACGTGAACGAATTTGCACTTTGCAGTCTCTTTTGAAGTGCCCTGTTCGGCACTCGTTACTCCTCCTTGGGTTACGGTTCCCCAGTTTTCTTATTTCATTTAAAAGTTCCTGTATCAGTATGATAAAATAAAAATTTTACCAGCTGATAAAGGAAATGCTACAGTTATTTTAAATACAAATGATTATGAGATGAAATTAGAGAATTTACTGGAAGACCCAACTTATACCAAAATTAATACCGACATAACAAAATCGTTAGAAAATAAAATATATAAATCTCTTTTTAAACATAAAAACGAATTGAATGACTTACAAAGAAGACAACTAACTCCACATTATAGTAAACTACCTCATTTTTATGGTTTACCTAAAATTCATAAAGAAGGAATACCACTCCGTCCAATTGTAAGTTCAATCCGGCGGGCGTAATTTCGGCCGGTAATTCCTTGGCCTACCTGCATAAATCAAGGGGTACCATTTATGACAGGGGTAATCTCGGCCGAGGGGTTGATGTTTACGATGAGATTAAAATATTGGTAATTACGCTTAATAGTTTCTGTAAAATATTAATTGTGTATTTATTTGGAAATACCTAATCCTGTGTACCTGTCGGAAATACCTTTAATTTACTTATCTCTTTATTCTAATAACTATGTTGTACCTACTTAAGACTATTCCTTTAAATGTATAAAATTCACAAATAACAGGTATAAAATTATTATAGCTAGTCAGTATTATAACTTATCTTGAAGCTACTAGTCGATAGAAAGCATAAAATATATTATTTGTATACGATGGCATCAGTTTCAGTAATTAAGAGTTCACGCGGTTGTGACTTACTAGCTGTAGAAAAGTTTCAGTTTTGTAAACAGGACGTATTAAAAAGTGGTGAAGTACGTTGGAGGTGTATAAAGAAAAATTTAAGATGTTTAGCCAAACTGTACACTGTTGGTGCGGAATACACAGTTACTAGAAGTGAATTAATCCACAACCACGAGTCCGATGAAACTACGTTGGAGAGAAAAATAGTGACGACTTCATGCAAGCGCAAAGCTGAGGAAGACATATCGGAGAAACCTTCAAAAATTATTAAAAGCGTTCTTTCAAATCATTTGCCAGAGAATTTGTCATCGATAGATGTCAGTCTAATAAGAAGAAATTTGTACAACAGCCGCCGTAAGCTCTTACCAGCCCTGCCTAAGGATATTCACGATGTACATTCTGTACTCGATAGTTATGGACCGAAAACCACAACAGGTGAAAATTTTTTGTTTATTAACAGCACAGCTGATAATATCATTGTTTTTTCTTGCCATACAAATATAATAAGTTTATGTAAAATGAAAGATTTTTACATGGATGGCACATTTTCTTATTGTACCAAATATTTTTATCAGTTATTTACCATCCATGGACTGGAAAATGGGCATTATGTTCCTCTTTTGTATTGTCTGTTGCCCAATAAGATCAGTGACACATATATGAGACTCTTTCTGTTGGTAAAATCTAAAATTTTTGAACTTTATAATATTGTTTTTGAACCGAAGGAGGTATTTGTGGATTTTGAAATCGCAATTCATAACGCATTAAAAGTTGTCTTTCCCAAAACCAAACTAAATGGTTGTAGATTCCACTTGCACCAGGCGTGGTATAGGAAAATACAATCATTAGGGTTAACCCAAATGTATAAAAATAAAAACTGCGAGGAAAGCAAATGGCTTACTCATACTTTTGGGCTAACTTATTTAGACCCCTCTGAAGTTAAAGATTGTTTCATATTTGATCTCATGTCATACAAACCGGACCATAAACTTATAGATAAATACGCAGACTATTTATTAGAAAACTACATAGCGCCAGAATCTCATTTTCCACCAAATATATGGGCATATGAAAACCCATCAATTAAAAGAACCACAAATGCCTGCGAATCATTCCATTCGCACTTTAATTCTAGTTTTTATTCAAGTCACCCTTCTATATTTATTTTTATAGAAAAATTAAAAGATTGTCAGATCGATGCATATTTAAAAAAAAAGAGTGTGCGTGTAACCTTTACGCGCGATTGAAGTAAAACTTGTTGACGTACGTATCGGAAAATAAATATTTAATTACAATTCAATCATATTTATTGCCTATATACTTTACAAAAAAATGAGATGTTATATTTATATTATTCATTAGAAATAGGAATTTGAAAGTTATCATTATTTTTTTTATATATGAAATAATAGGTTTATGATAGGTAACTAAAATGTGAAACATAGATTTTACTCTCTAAATACCATTAATGTATTTGAAACCGTTTGAAAATTTCATAAATAAATTTCGAAAATTTAAGCACCTCCCATAGCTGAAATTACACAGTTACTTCCATCAGAATCTTCCGTTAGAATCTAACGTTAGAGTAACCCCTAGTCGCAACTAAAGAAGTTTTGCTTCAATAATAGGTAAACAATATTAAAAATATACACACCTTACGTTTAGAATGTGTGATTTTGTAGCTGTATCTACCTTATTGTAATACATCACAACACAAGAGCCTTCGATAGTTAGATAACCATTTCATTTTGTATCATTTTATAGCATATTCCATAAAATTTAAAATCCTTAGTTAAGTTTGTTTCCTTCACGTCTACGAAGGATCCTGACTAGTGGTTTTATGGCCTTTATGGCTACCTAACCAAACCTAAAATAAGTATAAGAAAGTGTTAAAATATTTCGAATATTATTATTTTATGAACAAAAACGTGCAACATGCTTCTTTACTCAACGTAAAGATTCCGTATAAACAATTATTTACTATCATAATATGTATGTATATAAACTTACTTAATCAAATCATAATGAATGTGGCTGTCTCGTCATTTTTTCATTTTTGTCATTTTTCTTCAAATCTTTCTGGCGCTTATAATATGCCCTTTGACGTTCAAAATTTCTTTTTCTTTTTAGCTCTTTAAGTCTATAAAACGAAAATAGCTAGGTATAAATAATAGGTATAAATAATAAGGTATAAATAGTGTAATTACACACCAAAAATAAAATGTATGCATATAGATTATAGGTACTCACTATTTTCATTCAATATTTTTTCATCACTTTCTTCATTAATAAATCCACTTTGTTTATTCATATTTAATACAAACACTTTATACACAAAAAACTACTAGCAATGTATTTTGGTTGACAAGATAAAAAGCTGTCAATTCATTCAATTACAGATTTAATTTTATTTAATATAGTAGGCAGAATCGCATGAGCGCCGCCAGGATTATTTTCATCTACACACTATTATGATCTAATATATATTGTAACGGGATAACCGTAAAGGAAGGGACCTTAATTTGAAAGATTGTTGTTGACAGTTGATTTTTAGAAGTTTGTAAAAAAATCAACTGACCATTTTAAATAATGTTTCTAGAAAATTCTAGAAACTTCTAAACACACTGACTAGATTAAATAATGTTGTATATAAGGGGATGCATGAGCAGTTTACGTCAGTTCGAGTCAAGTGTTCAGAAGAGTTCATTGTATTGTCAAGTAGTTAGACGTTATCCAGCAGAGTTCAGTGTATCTTAACAGTTTTGTAAATAAATTGTGTAAAAAGCCTCCATACGTGTTTCAAATTGGTGTCAGGTGTGGGGTGAAGATACAAGAATGCCTGGAAAAAAGATAAATGAACTATTGGTTGCTGAGCTCAGAAGAGAGCTCGATGAATTAGAGTTGGAAACTACTGGGAGCAAATCCGTATTGTTGAGAAGAATCCGTGAATACTACGTAAATAATAATTTGGACCCTGACGCCGTGGAGTTCGAAGACCCAGTTCAAAAAGCAAATTCTGAACTAACTCAACAACTTTCCCGGCAACATGAGGAGCTATCCAGTCAGATGAAGAGCCAGCGCGAAGATATGTCCCAGCTGAAAGAGGAGCTATCAGGACGAATGACGAGCCAACAAGAAGAACAAACTCAACAACTTTCCCGGCTGCAAGAGGAGCTATCAGGACGAATAACGACTATGACGAGCCAGCAAGAGGAGCTATCTAGTCAGATGAAGAGCCAGCAAGAGGAGCTATCCAGTCAGATGAAGAGCCAGCGCGAAGATATGTCCCAGCTGTCACATAGAATGACGAGCCAGCAAGAAGAACAGACGCAACAATTTTCCCAGCTATCACAACAGATGTCTACCCTATCAGATGAGTTATCCAGTTCGTTCTCCCAGCAAATATCACATCTAAGAGACGAACAAAATCAGCTAGTGGCCGATTTGCGAAACGAGAAAAACCAGCAAGTGGACAACTTGAATCAGCAAGTGGACAACATGAATCAGCAAGTTGCCAACTTCAGAGACGAGATCAATCAGCAAATGCAATCCGAGATAGAAAAACTTAAACGAGAACTGGAAGCTTGTCTACAAAACCAAACCATCCATCACGGCGACGGAGATGCAGGAAGGATGGAAACCTGCCACGCAGACGTCGAACGACAAAGAAGCGAGGAGACGACCCATGTACGAACGACGATGAGACCTTCAACCTTCGACGGGAAGACTTCCTGGCCAAATTACCTGAAACAATTCGACGCAGCGGCCAGAACGAATGGATGGTCATCCAAGGAGAAAGCATTGTCCCTAACCGTAGCTCTGCGAGGCGAGGCTTTAGACGTCTTGCAATCATTGACACCGGATGAATCTGACAACTTCGATTTATTGGTGAATCGTCTAGAGATGCGTTATGGTCAAACTCATCTACAACCGGTGTACCGAATGCAGTTAAAGAGCCGAAAGCAGAAAAATGGAGAGACTATCCAAGAATTTGAGGCAGAAGTAGCAAGAATGGTACGACTTGCGTATTCAAATGCAGCGGAGGATTTCCTGGAGTGCCTGGCAGTCCAAACCTTCACCGATGGTCTTCGAGACGTCGAGTTGCAGCGGGCTGTACGGTTGGCGCGGCCGAAGTCTCTTGTGGACGCCTTCACCATTGCCCTGGAGTTTGAGGCGGCGACGGAGGCCTCACGTGGAGTTGCTCGACTAAGGGAAGTCACCGGTAACTATGACCATGCCGTTCATTCCGTTAGCGACGTCGAAGCGGTAGTAGAGAGGTTAATGAAGTTATCTCCAAAAAGAAGGCGCCCAGTGAGATGCTGGAACTGCGGAGAACTAGGCCATATAAGAAATACTTGCCCCCAAAAAGAAAAATCTTCTGCTGAAGTACCCTAGCAGCAGGAAAACTAGAACGGGTCGACTCCTGGAGGGCGAAATCGACCGCAAACATTCCCGAAGCCCCTCACACCATTAAATTGGCAACTCTGCGACATCACGTCGACAGCTTATATGTAGATGGCCTCATTGATGGGAAGAACTTTAGCATGCTGGTAGACACTGGAGCTACGAAAACTATCGTTCGACCATCCATCATTATGCGAAAGAAGATGTGGCCTACCAGTTGGAGACTGCGTACCGCTACCGGAGATTCTGCTAGAGTCTACGGTGAAATACAGGTGACGCTACAGTTTGGTTCAACCTCTCTTGTTCACCCAGTGCTGGTGGCTGACGTTGATGAAGATGTTGTTCTGGGCATGGATGTTATGCTCCACTGTGGTTTTCATTTGGATCTTCGCCAACGTATCCTTCGTACTGGTAATGAAGAAATATTCCTGCACCGAAAACAAGTTGACAATGCCTCGATCAAGCTAATCGATGATATCGAACTTCCGGCGAGCTGCGAATGTGTCGTCACAGCGCGGTTGGATGGACCGGAGCCAGATGGTGCCCCAGCCATGATAGAGCCGAAGAACCATGACCATGAATTGGGAAAAGGACTCCTTGTGGGTAAGACTCTTGTTAGATCCGCCAAAGAGGTACCCATCCGAGTTATCGACTTGAACGATCATCCAGTTTTTCTCCAAAAGGACACGGAAATGGGAAGTTTGGAACCAGTAACGGCTATAATTCACAAGGTAAACGTTCCGGAAACAGATGAGACCAACGAAATTAAACAATTAATGACAAAATTAGATCCCTCTTTGTCAAAATTAGAAAAGAAACAGGTAAGAGATCTACTTTATCGTTATAAACCTGTATTTGGTTCTAAAAGTAAACTGGGAAGATTTGATGTTGTACAACATAGAATTGACACTGGTGATGCACGTCCGATTCGACAGGTACCCCGAAGGATGTCTCAAGTTAAGAAGGAAGAAGCAGACAGAGCCCTTAAAGAAATGATCCAAAATGGCATAGTCGAACCATCCAGTAGTCCGTGGGCTTCTCCTGTTGTATTAGTGAGAAAGAAAGACGGATCAATGCGGTTTTGTGTCGACTATTGAAAGCTAAATGATGTCACTAAGAAGGACAGTTATCCTCTGCCAAGGATTGATGATGCCCTCGACGCTTTGGCGGGTTCTACTTTGTTTTCTACCTTGGACCTTAAAAGCGGATACTGGCAAGTTAAAATGAATCCTGCAGACAAAGAAAAGACTGCCTTTACCAGTGGATCAGGGTTGTGGCAATTTACGGTCCTTCCGTTTGGCCTCTGTAATGCTCCTGCGACGTTTGAACGGCTAATGGAGAACATCCTGCAGGGTTTGTCATAGGAAACTTTTCTAGTTTATCTAGACGACATCATCATAATGGGCAAGACATTTAAGGAACATTTATCTAACCTGGAAGAAGTCTTTAAAAGATTACGGAACGCTAATCTAATATTGAATGTTAAGAAATGCCACTTGTTCCAGAGACAGGTCAACTATTTAGGACATAACGTAAGCAAGGATGGCGTTGCTGTTGACCCCGCTAAGATACAAGCCGTTCAGAAATGGCCAATTCCTATCGACAAACATCAGCTCCGGTGTTTCTTGGGTCTTTGTTCCTATTACCGACGATATGTCAAGAATTTTGGAGACATCGCCAAACCCTTGACACGTTTGACAGAACAAGATAAGTTCTTCTGTTGGGATCAGGAATGTCAAGAGGCGTTTGAAATATTGAAGAAACAGCTTACGTCAGCACCTGTTCTTGCTTATCCACTTCCTGATGGTAAGCTTATTCCGGACACCGACACCAGCAATGTGGGAATTGGAGCCGTCTTGTCACAGCTACTTCAGCAAAACATTATCGAAAGCTGAAAAGAACTACTGTGTAACTCGGAGGGAACTGTTAGCAGTTGTAAAATCCGTCGAGCACTTTTATAAATATCTGTATGGCAGAAAATTCCTGATCAGAACAGACTATGCTAGTTTAAAGTGGTTACTTAGCTTTAAGAACCCAGAAGGACAGATAGCAAGATGGCTCGAAAAACTGCAGGAATATGATGTTGAAATCGAGCACAGACCTGGAACAAGACATCGTAATGCTGATGCACTTTCCAGAAGACCATGTCGACCTGATTGCCCCCATTTTACCCGTATGGAGCAGAACGAGGAAAAACTTGCCTTAGTTAAGGTTGTGCCAGAAGACGAGAGCTCTATGCTGGAGGAGCAACAAGAAAACGATCCCGTTCTGAGAAAGATTCGGAAGTGGAAGAGAATGGACCGTCGTCCGTTGTGGAGAGAGATATCCTCATCCTCTTCTGCTTTAAAAGCATACTGGTCCCAATGGAACTCTTTAGTTTTGGACGGTGGGCTCGTTAAAAGACTTGTAGAAAATTCCGAGGGCACAGAAACAGGAAAACAAATAGTGGTCTCAAGAAATGCTGTACCGGAAATTTTAAAACAGATGCATAATGATAGTTCTGGAGGACATCTGAGTATCACGAAAACGCTGCAAAAGATCCGAGATAGATTTTACTGGGTAAATTGCACTAATGATGTTAAAGATTGGTGTCGTAAATGCACTACATGTGCTGCCAGTAACAGTCCGCACCGAAAACCAAAGGCGGAAATGCAGCAATACCTGGCTGGAAGTCCTTTTGAAAGAATCGCAGTAGATGTATTGGGGCCACTTCCACAGACCGATGTAGGAAACAAGTACATCTTTGTTGTAATGGACTACTTCACTAAATGGGTTGAAGCATATGCAATTCCCAATCAGGAAGCCACCACTTTAGCAGATATATTGGTTGAAGAATTCGTAAGCCGATTTGGGGTACCACTAGAATTACATTCAGACCAAGGAAGAGATTTTGAGAGCAAGCTGTTTCAAGAAGTTTGCCAAAGATTAGGCATCCACAAAACGAGAACCACAGCGATGCACCCTCAGTCTGATGGAATGGTGGAACGAATGAACCGGACTATAACCAACTATCTGTCAAAAGTGGTGTCAGATTGTCAGAGGGATTGGGATCGACATATTCCACTATTTCCAATGGCAATTCGATCGGCCATCAACGAATCAACTGGACAAACGCCTGCGAAGGTCCTGGTCGGTAGAGAAATGAAGCTACCATGTGACTTGGTTTTTGGTTGTAAACCTGGTGAAGAAATGGCACGTGAACAATATGTCGCCGACCTTCAGAATCGAATGGAGAATATACACAACCTGGTGTGTGGAAAACTACAATTATCTAGTGATCGGATGAAGAGGTACTATGACATACGGACAATGGAAAAGAGTTACCAAGTTGGAGATTTAGTCTGGCTCTATAACCCCCGACGGCGTCGAGGTATTTGTCCCAAATTACAGAAGAACTGGGAAGGTCCTTACACCATCAAGAAGAAGATTAACGATGTCATTTATCGGATCGTGAAAATTCCCAGAGGGAAACCCGTCGTGGTCGATCATGATCGTTTGGCGCCTTACCAGGGAAACCACAGTGAGGATGCAAAGCAACTCCAAGAAGATGGTTTGGCTGACTCAGGGAGTGTGCGGGATTCCGATGTAGAAAATAACATTCCAGGAGGAATGAATCTAAGGAGGGGGCACTGTAACGGGATAACCGTAAAGGAAGGGACCTTAATTTGAAAGATTGTTATTGACAGTTGATTTCTAGAAGTTTCTAAAAATCAACTGACCATTTTAAATAATGTTTCTAGAAACTTCTAAACACACTGACTAGATTAAATAATGTTTCTAGAAAATTCTAGAAAGATCTAAACACACTAACTAGATTAAATAAAGTTGTATATAAGGGGATGCATGGGCAGTTAACGTCAGTTCAAGTTCAAGATTCACAAGAGTTCATTGTATTGTCAAGTAGTTAGACGTTATCCAGCAGAGTTCTGTGTATCTTAACAATTTTGTAAATAAATTGTGTAAAAGTCCCCATAAGTGTTTCAATACATAACCGTTTTTGACAGATATCATAATAAATTATAAACAACGTTGTCAGATTTCACATTTCTAAATTAAACATTTTGTAACTATAATTTAATTCAAAATTTTGTTAAATATTTTTAAATCTCATATCTACCTTTGTGTAACTGAGGTATATTTTTTGAAACTAATAAATATGACAAACATTCTAAATGCTTAATTTTTTTAGATTAGTGTTTGGAAAATACGGAGAATTATTAAGGATTAAAAAATAATGCGAAAGTCGCAGGTAAAGAATGGAAAACTGATACATTTGAAAAGTTTATTTTAAAAAAGACCTACAGCGACAGATTTGGATCTACCATTCTAAAAATGAACATTTTACTTTGGACTGATGCTTTGATGCTAAACAGAATTTTGATTTTAAAGGGAGACGCACTACACTATACAAACTTATAAAATTAATGGGATACAAATTAAAAAAGTAAATAGACGACATATTTTATGTGAACAACGACACGTTAAAATTAGTAAAATCACTTTCATTCGGTAATATAAACAACTAAACAATCTTACTGAGAGAGTTATATTCATGTACCTAGATGAAACATGGATCTATCAAAATGGTAGCTCAGTGCGTCAGTGGGTACACGATTCTGACCTGAAAAGTAATCCAGCTCGTGTAAAATCCGAAGGAAAGCGATTTACTATTTTACACGCTCACACGATACTTGTGACTTGTTTCTAGAGTCTTCGAATACAGACTTTGACTATCACAAAAGTATGAATAGTGACCTTTTTAAAAGCTGGGTTGTTAATCAACACCTTCCTGCTCTATCTGTTTTTCAGGAAAAATGTGTGGTGGTCATGGACAACGCGCCATACCATTTAGTTCAACTTAACAAACCACCCTATTTTAGCAAAAAAAGCGATGTTGCAGGAATGGTTGATTAACAATAACATTACGTTTGACACAAAAATGACAAAGAAACAACTGTACTCAATAATCTTACCTTATAAAACTGACAAAAAGATATACGTAATGGATGAAATTTTAAAACAACGAGGACATGAAGTACTTTGACTACCACCATACCATTGTCATTACAATCCAATAGAACTAGCATGGGGGTTTACTAAGACATATTATAACAAACATATAACATCTACTTATGTTGACCAGGATAGAGTTAAAAAAACGTGGACAGAAGCATTGACTAAATGTACACCAGACATGTGGTGAAATTTTTGTAGACATACAGACGAACTTATTTTGGCAGATTGGACTACTTACATGGGAAACTGCTCACATGACAATATTCCTCCTTTAATTATTTCATTGGAGAAATCAGATACTGACGATTTTGATTTTGGATTTGATAGTGACTCTGATTCTTCCAGTGAAATAATGGAAGACGATTGATCATACAAATACACCGACAACATTTACACGTTACATCTAAATCTGCATCTGTATTTGTTTTTATTTGCTTTTATGTAATTTATTAACATATTTTTTTTAATGTATCGGTTTAAAAAATTTCTGAAGAATTTTTGTTATAAAGAACATTATTAAAACATCTGCATATATAAGTGAAATGTGACTCCACTTGGGGCGGACCAGGAAAATCAAATTTGTACTGAAGTAGTTTCCTTAATTAACCCATTGGATGTGAAATTTTATTACGCTACAGCCACTATTACAATAATGTCACATTACGATGCCATTTGGATGTAAAATATTAGACTT
This sequence comes from Altica lythri, assembly GCA_964028335.1. NCBI lineage: Eukaryota > Metazoa > Arthropoda > Insecta > Coleoptera > Chrysomelidae > Altica > Altica lythri. The sequence goes on from OZ034811.1 coordinate 4,221,383, forward strand.
TAAAAAAGATGGATATAAAATTTGAGTGTTTTTGTCAAACTCAAAAATGATTAAATAATTTTTTTTACCACTGCTTGAATAATTTAAAAGTGTTATTATACATTTGTAAAAATGATTTTTTTACTTTTGCTTGATTAATTTAAAAGTTGTATTAAACGTTTTTAGTTAATACATTTTGAATTGTACTTATTTATTTGTAATAAAATGTAAATATAAAAGTATATTTTTCGTTATAGATCAATAAAATAATAATTGACTATAAACAGGGATCTGTTCTGTGTAAAGGAATGTGTTATTTTGAGTATCAGTCAAAATTCATGTGAATTCAAATAGACCATTCTTGGATATTAATACTACTTGCAGCGAAAACTGACGTATCTACTTTAGTATTCAATTTAATATTAAATATATTGACTTATTTCCTGCAAGTTTTAAATTTGGTTTGCAAATCTAATTACTTAAGATATTTGTACTGAATACACATATTTTTATTGAAGACGTGACAACATCGTACTTACAATTAACAAGACCACAGAACAGTAAATTCAGACGTGTATTATACAGGGCGAATTTCATGTTACTAACAGAGCCTACTGAGATAGGAATAAAAAGTGAACGGATTATATTGGCAGTAATGCTTTGGCTATTAATGGTTTCGGGCTCTTCCGAAAAGATAGAGACATTAATAAACGAGGCGGAGGGTTATTAATCTATATAAATAATAATTTAAAAGTAAATTGCTTTCTAGACAATGAAATATTACAAAATGGTACTTTTGAACACTTATTTTTAAAAATTAATTTTAAAAACTTGACTTTAATGCTTGGTTTGTTGTATAGGCCTCCAAGTGAAAGTGTACAGGAGTGCGTGGTACAACTTGATGACATATTATCACGTATTGTGCCTACTGTTGACAAATTTTTGCTGCTTGGCGATGTCAATATTAATATATTCAATCTTTCTAATCCGCTTACCGAGTGCCTTACATCATATGATCTGATACAGATAATAGACGAACCAACTAGGATTCAGAAACTGCTTGATCCTATTTTTTTAAATTTTCCGGAAGATTGTACTTCCAAGGGATGCTTTGATGTTGCATTTTCGGATCACAGGTTAGTTTATTGCCACTTAAAAATCGATATTGAAAAATTTAAGCAAAAATTGGTGAAAATCAGAAGTTTTAAAAATTTTAATTACAACCGTTTTCTAACGGATTTTAATCAAATTTCTTGGAATAATTTTTACTACACGGATTGCATCAATTACAAAGTAACAATTCTACAGCAAAAAATTATTGATTTATTTGACAATCATGCGCCTATTTGTACAGTTAGAGTAAGTAAGCCAAGAACACCTTGGTTGACGGACGTAATAAAAATAATGATAAGGGAAAGAGACCTAGCGTTCGCAAAATTTAAAATAACAAAAAGTGAAATTGACAAAAAAAGATACAGGGAGTTGCGTAATTTTGTATTATCCAGTATTAGGAAAGAAAAAAAGGTTTATACAAAAACTATGTTTTCACTAAATAATAAAAAAGGGTGGGAAGCAATTAGTGATCTAGGTATAAATAATAAATCCAAAATAAACTTGCCTTCACGTTTCACTAATCCAAATGAGATCAACATTTTTTTTTTCTGAAATAGTGAACAATAAAAATTCCGAATGTTTAAAAACGGCAGAAATGTATAAAAATATGGCAAAACTTACTAATGATGATACATTTAGCTTTCAATTGGTTTCTGTAGAAGAAGTAAGCTCAATTTTTAATACGTTAAAATCAAATGCTCCTGGATGCGACAATCTTACATTGAGAATGCTAAAATATTGTGTTCCTAGCATCCTTCCTCAAATATGTCATTTAGTAAACTTTTGTTTAGAAAAAGGTTGTTTTCCAGAAAAATGGAAAGAGTCTATTATCTGCCCCCTTCCAAAAAAATTAAAGCCAGAAAGTTTGTCTGACTTACGGCCTATAAGTCTCTTACCTGTTATCTCTAAAATCGTAGAAAAGGTGATTCATAAACAAGTTACAGAGTACTTAAAAAAAAAAACTTATCTGACTATCAAGCGGGATTTCGAGAAAACCATAGTACTACTACTGTTAGCAACAATATCTTTCACGCCTTAGATAATCAGAAACTAACTTCTTTGGTAATGATTAATTTTTCAAAGGCGTTCGATACTGTGATTCACGAAATCCTACTTGCTAAATTAAGCTATATTGGATTTGACGAAATCTCTTTAAGCCTTTTCAAGGACTATTTGTTTGACAGGAAACAAAAAACAGTAATTAATGATAATTACTCTGAAACCGCTTCCATTTCCACTGGTGTCCCTCAGGGGTCTGTACTGGGACCTTTATTGTTTTTAATTTACACCTTTGATCTGATTTCCAAAATAAAACATTGCGATGTACAGGCGTTTGCCGATGATTTTCAATTATATTTTGCGTTTGATTATGCTCAAGCAATGGAAGCAAATATTCGGATAAATGAAGATCTAAAAATAGTATATGATTATTCAGCAGCCCATAATTTAAAATTAAATGCAAAAAAGTCTTATTCTATGCTTTTTGGAAGCAAGAAAAACAAAGAACGGTTACTGGAAGGTAATTTTAAACCACGGATTGTTCAGGAATACATCCCCCGTGAAACATCGGTGAGAAACCTTAGATTGATACTGGACAGTGACCTACGATTTAAGGAACACGTAAATAGCTTACTGAGAAAATCTTACTGTCGGCTCAAGATTTTATACGCAAACAGAAAAAATCTAAATTTTAATTTTAGGATAAAACTTTGCGAGCATTTTATATTTTCTATTTTTAATTATGCAAATTTTGTGTATGGTCCGTGCTTGGATACCATAACAAAAAACCGTATACAAAAAGTACAGTGTGGCAGGTTTGTATTTGGCCTCAGAAAGTACGACTCAGTTTCTGCGAAGCTAAAAGTATTGGAATGGTTACCTATGGCCAAAATGTGGGAATTACATCTTTTAACTTTTACACATACGTTGCTTATTACGAATGTTCCCAGCTATCTGAGAAATAAATTACAATTTAGGAATGAAGCTCATACAATAATGATTCGAACACCAACATTGCTGTCAATACCCAAATTTAATACCTCTATGTTCCAGAGAAGCTTTTCGTACATATGAGTAAGTCTTTATAATAAAGTGGAAAGCTCACTAAAAAGTTTGAAACCATATAATTTTAAAAAGAAAGTTAAAAACAAAATGCTGATCGACTTCCAAAATTTCTAAGTAACAGTTACATATTTAATCAACTATTTTTTTTTCTATTAAAAACTTTTTGCATTTCTTCTTTTCTTCCTTATTTTATTTTAATTTAATTTTTTTTTGCTTAATAGAGAGCTCAGAGTGCTTCTGCCGGTGTAGTTTAATAAATAGTTAGGTATCAATAAATATAGACAACTTAATCACTTTTCTTCTAAAAATTTTAGCATTGCAGCTTATTACACTTCTACTCAACCATTTCAACTAAGTTTTTAAAAGCTTATAGGTTATATGTAAGAATAGCTCCTTGTAGCTAAATATCGCCTATTTTCCTTATAAAGTGTTTACGATTTTTATTATTTTATTACTTTTATTACTTTATTACTTTAATACTTTTTCTTATTCTTTGTAATTTACACTTGTTTTTGGAATAAAGACGTTAATTATTATTATCCTTGAACCTAAAAATAAAATGGGCTATGGATGGCTTGTCAAGTGTGGTTCAGTCAGAAATCACAAGTATAACCATAGCTGCAAAAGAATTAATCAATAGGAACATCACAGGCAGGAATGTAAATATATACACAGACTGCCGACAAGCACTACTGACCTTGAATAGACCACGTATCACTTCAAGTTTAGTACTAGAATGTCACCAATCTCTAACTGATGCCAGCCAGAATAACGTGGTCACTCTCAGCTGGGTCAAAGGACATGGAATAAGGCAACCGCATTGCGAAGAATTTAGCAAGGAGGGCTGCGGGCTACAATTATGTTAGCCCTCGCTCATCTACCAAGCTAACATTGTCCGCAGTCGTGGACCTTATCAAACAGCACTCTCACCAAAACTTTATACAGTGCTGGGATGAAACTACGAACTGTAGACTGGCCAGAGAGTTATTACCTTATCCTGGCGAGAAAACAGCAAAAAGATTTAAGGCATTGACCAGACAAAATCTCCGAACAGCTGTGGGAATCTTGACATTTCCTTGGGATGAAAATAACAGAATCGCCGCTATGCAGAGGCTGCGAACAAGAAGAGAAATCAGTAGAACATATAATGTATGACTGCTCTGCTTTTTCTGAAATCAGAAGATCCGTGTTGGGCGAGTACTGGCTTACACCAGCCGATGTCAGGGAGATCACTAGGCCTGGTGACAGCCTGACGTGAGGATATCCCCACACACGGGAGGATGCACAATGGGTAATAAGGCAAGAAAAAAGAAAATATATGCAGGAAAAAATTGATAAATCAAAAAATGTTAACAAAAAGATGTGGCAGACGATTAAGGAAATTCTAGGTCAGAAAAAGGAGAAAGTGAATAGCAATAAAATTTTGTTTGAGAAATACACTGGTAGTGCTTCAGAAAACTTTAATAAATTTTATATTGACAGCATTACAAAAATGGCAAATAGCATCGAAATTAGACAACAAAATCTTACAAATGAATTTCAGATCAAGGAAAAGGCAAAAAAGCTATCAAACTTTCAGAAAGTAAACTTTAACACACTTAAGAAGATTGTATTTTCGTTAAAAAATAAAAGTACAAGTGATGAATGTGTGAGCGTAAAATTGTTAAAAGATCTATTTTGTGTTATTGGGTATCCACTGTTAAATTTGATAAATTTAATTCTTGATAAAGGCCGTTTTCCAATAGAGTTAAAGACAAGTATCGTAATCCCAATTGCTAAGGTACCAGGCTGATAAATTTATTGCCAGTAGTAGATAAAATTGTCGAAATAGTAAGGGACCGGTTGAAGAGCTTCTTCGAAGAAAATCAGTTATTGTATGAAGGTCAATCTGGTTTTCGTGAAAAGCATTCTTGTGAAAGTGCGGTTCAGCTTGTGTGTGCAAAGTGGAGAGAAGAAATAAATGTGGGTAAAGTTGTGATAAGTGTTTTTGTGGATTAAAAACGTGCATTTGAAACAATAAATAGAGATAGACTATTGCAAAAATTACCTTTTTTTGGTGTAGGTTCTAAGGCTTTATCTTTGTTAAAAGACTATCTAAGTGACAGATATCAAAAAACTAGAATATAAAGATGGAGTAACATCTTCTAAATTATTAAATGTTTTCGGTGTACCCCAGGGTAGTGTTCTAGGTCCGCTGCTATTCATAATTTATATAAATGATCTGCAAAAATATTTAAAAAACTCGTCAATTTATTTGCTGATGACACAGTGATATCAATATGTGACAGCGACCCTAAAACATTGACTTGCATTTTAAATAATTAACTAAACATACTATTTGATTGGCCATGTATAAATAAATTAAAGTTATACACAGCAAAAACTAAATGTATGGTATTGGGATCAAAAGTAAATTGTTAAAGATATTATTCAAGTAATTGTTAAATTTGTATAAATGGCGTGAAGATTGAATTTATTAATGAAATAAAATACTAAAGAGTATTAATTGATCCTCAATTAAAATTTTCAAACTTTGGTGACTATTTATGTAAAAAGTTAGGGAAAAAAATAGGATTTTCTATAGGGTTTTGTCACAGTGGGCAAAAATTTTAGTTTATAATTGTATATTGAGACCTCATTTTGAGTACTGTATTTTACATTTGCTTTCTTGTCCTAAACAACAAATACAAAGACTACAAATTTTGCAGAATAAATGTATGCGTATAATTTTAGAATGTAATATTTACAATGCTACAAAAATTAAATATATTAAAAATTCTTTTAATATATAAAATGTGTCATGATAAAGTACCTAAATATTTATTAAATCTTTTAGTTATTCGTCATGAAATACATAATCGGGAATTAAGATCTAAAGACCAGTTTAATATTAATTTTACAGACACATCTTTTTTAATAGGAAGTCTATTAAACGAAGGTGTTCGAATTTTTAATGCTTTGCCGCAAAACATAAAGGACATTGAGTCTATTGATAAGTTTAAAGTACATGTATTCAATTATCTTTTAAACTCTAGAGTAACTTAAAAACCTAAATTGTAACTAATATAAAAATAAATGTTTTGTTACTAGCTTATGTAGCTAAATAAATAAAGATTCATTCATTCATTCATTCAAAAAATAAAACTTAAATGGAAAAACTTCCCGACTTCCCGTTAAATTGTCAGATATTTTGTGACTATTATAGATAGTTCTAAGTATATATATTTATGCCCATTAAAACTTTTCTTCTATTGACATAGAGCTATTATATTTATTCTCAAAATTTTATACAATTTGACGTAAAATACTTTTCCATTGACTTTGTACGGTGTCGTTTCAAATTTGAATGATTTTTCACCATTAAGTGTTCCTTTATAAATCATACGATTCTATAAAACCTTTTGAACAAATTTTCCAATTAAAAGAATTTTCTTCAGTCTGTTTTAATAGGAGTTTTTAAATTATCAGACTTTCTGAAACATTTCGCATAAATTTTACATTTATAAGATTTTTCGCAAGTGTGGGTTCTAATATGTAGCCTTAACTCAGTTTGAAACAAGTTTTCAAGATACATCACGATAGTTGTAAAGGAAATTGGTTGGAATTAATAACAAGAATTGACAGAGTCTTCTGAAGTAGAATCGTTTCCAGGTTGAATAACTAATGGTGCTATTGGCGGTAAAACAGGATATTCCTTTTCTATTTTTTTAACATATGCTTCGCAATTTTTTCTTTCATACATCGCTATTAATGCCACTAATTACCTCTTGAATATTATCAAGAAACAACTGCGCTTAAAGTTGGTGACTGATTATATTTTCGTAAACGTTTCTTTACAGTACTCCAAACCATTTCGATTGGATTAAAAATACCGTAGTAAGGAGGTAAACGCAAAAGGGTATGACCATGTCTGCTGCAAATGGTGTCAATGACGTATTCATTTTTAAAATTCTGACTTTTGATCATTCTTATTAATTCCTTCTTTACTGGAACCTTTTTAGGAACCTTGATATTTTTGATTGCCATAAATCTTAAACTTCTATTCTTTTCTGTGTTATTATTACGTATTTTGTTTAATATGCGGTAATCATACGACGCATTGTCCATAACAATTACTAAATTGTAAGAAAACCCAATAGATAGTGTTGAATTTGGATTCATAAATAAATAAATAAACGATAAACTTAAAGAAAGTAGAAAATTAAAAACAGAAAAAATGCGAAAAAAATAAAGTCTAAAAAAAACCTTTCTAAATCAAATAATATAACGCCACCGTAAGGTGGCGCAGTTATTATCTTATATATTTAAACGAGAAATTCTTACTATATTAAGTACTATCAACCCAACCGTAATATATTTCTAATATAAAAAATCAATAAAAATCACTAACGCTACTGTGAGCTGTAATGGGGAACAATACTATGCGCGCTATTTAACGCACGCATTTTCCTCTTTGATGTTTCGTTAGATCTAGCACCGCGCTTAGTAAGAGCCGCCGGCATTACTTTGCATTAATATCAAAGGGCTACGAACTATATACACAATGTTGCCTTTTCTTAAAAAAATCTTTAAGTATAAGTAATATATACAAAATTGATATCATTAGAAGTGAAAACTGTTTAAATATGAAGAACCTAGTTAATTAATTTAAGTATATATTTTGTAAGAATATTTTTATATTATCTTTCTAAGAGTCATTGACGAACAATTGAATAGTAAAGTAGAGAGAAAATTTTCAAAATATATAAACTTAGGAATATTCTCAAATATATCTGACAACCTAGATTCGAAAGTCGGTTCCTTTGTTGGGGTTAAAGGGCGTGGTTATGTTTTCACATTAATATTAGTTAAACTATAACTGGATGTTGAGAAACATTTCGAACATATTTTGCATGTAAAAGGTTTCTCGCCAGTGTGAGTTTTAATATGAGATTTTAAAGAACTGGACTGAGTGAAACATTTCGAACAAATATTACATTTAAAAGGTTTGTCTTTAGTGTGAGTTTTAATATGAGATTTTAAAGTACTGGAATGTGTGAAACATTTCGAACAAATTTAACATTTAAAAGGTTTCTCGTCAGTGTGAGTTCTATTATGATTTTTTAAGTCTCTAGATGTTGTGAAACATTTCGAACAAATTTTACATTTAAAAGGTTTCTCGCCAGTGTGAGTTCTATTATGAGTTTTTAAGTAACTGGATGTTGTGAAACATTTCGAACATATTTTGCATTTAAAAGGTTTCTCATCAGTGTGAATTCTAATATGAGTTTTTAAATTACTGGATTGTGTGAAACATTCTAAACAAATTTTACATTTAAAAGGTTTCTCGCCAGTGTGAGTTCTAATATGACTTTTTAATTTACCAAACTGTGCGAAACGTATCGAACAAATCTTACATTTAAAAGGTTTTTTGCCAGTTTGAGCTTTAATATGTTTTTTTAAATCAGTTTGTTGTGTGAAACTGTGCGCCCGCATCTGTTTATTTAAATTACTAAGGTTAATGTGTTTTGTGGCAGAATTAGTGCTTCTTAATTTAACCGATTTTTTAGAATTAACGAAAAAGTGGAAACTATAAAAATGGTTTAAAAATAGCAATTGGTCATAGAAAAATTTTCCACAAGAGGAACATGTCCCATAGAATTTTCCAAAGTGACGTCGACATTTTTTTGCCATAGATAGAAAACCTGAAAAAAATAAGCTCACATTATTGGTAATAATGGTACAATTAGCAGTAATAAAAGAAAATACGGAGACGTATGTCCTAAAACTTTTGCACGAAATAATTATTGGATTTTTTTAATAAAGAAATTTATTTAAACACTAACAAGTTATATTTATCCAGAGTGACCTATTCTGTTCTAACAGACGCAAATTTCTTTGGATGTTTCTCATAAGGATCAACAATTTCTTTCAGTTTTTCGTAAAATCGCCGTTTTACCAACGTGTATGATCAACTTTCCTAGATCATCTTCACAGCCTTACAATCTCTAAGATTATGGCTAACGCCTGGGCGTTCCTAGATAGTAAAGCCAAAAAAACCTCTGCGGTAAGATTGGAGGATTATCGTTTTTGGGAACAAAGGTTAAAGTGTTGTAGAGGTGTTCGTGAACAAACTGAAGCAATTTGGAAAGGCAGTTATCAATACTGTTGTTTGCTATAAATTAGAACAGTTCAGGGCAGTATTACATCGAAAGTTGCAACATCACTACGAATTTAGCGTTAGTTTCAAGATCAAGCATTTTCCTTGCTAATGTAACTGTGCAACTGTTGATTAAAAAGCTTATTTGAACTTGTCTTTGTCAGGAATGTACAAAATCAAAAAAATAAAGAAGTATAAAAGAACTGTCTCAATATAATCGAAAAAAACAACAAAAATGGGAAAAACAATAGATTTGGAAAAATTACGAAAAAAAAGGTAATAATAAAATCTACGAATAAATAGGAAAAAAAACAAGAATAAAATTGCAAAATTTAGTAACCAAAATAAAAAATATGTAAAAGTACAATTTCTTTTATCGATTTTATTGAAAAAAGAAACAAAAATAGATTGAAAAAAATGGTTCCAAATGGGTAAAAATTGGTAACAAACAAAAAAAGTAAAATGGAAAATAGTCTAAAAAAATTAAAAACAAAAGTAAAATGTTAAAGTCAGAAGTTGCTGATAATTCTTCGAGGTACGTTAATTTTCTATATCAGTCTAACGGCTTGATAATTATACTTTTTATGAGGATGTTAATTACACAAAGACTTACGTTTTTTACAACTTGGATCCTGTTTCCTGGAATATCTTTTGATGTGTGGCTCCGAACGTAATTCTTTATCAAAATCTTGAAATTCCATTTTAAAATCTGGTAAATCGCAAATAGAGTGCAATAGTTCCGTTTTACACTCAAATTCAAGATTCCTGTCAAGAGTAGTTTGACTTGAAATATCTATTTCACTTTTATCATTTTCACTGCTTAACATTTCACTTTTAGTAGAATTATTCACTGTTACGAATTGTTGCAAATTTTCGTATTCGAATTTCGGTTCTTTCTTAAATATACTACTTTTGTAGGGCTCTTCTTGAACTAAAATCAAAAATAAACAAATGTAATGTATGAAATCGCAAATTACTAATCTCATTAAGCACAGGAAAGCAGCATTTTTAGACCACGTAATAAAAACGAAAGATATCAAATATTATATCTGATAATTGAAGGGAAAAAAGGAGTTTGTAGAAAGAAATCTGAAAGAATGAACACGGCTAAGAACAATAGGAGATTTGTTTAACGCCATCAGAAACATGAGTTGACCCATATGATCGCTAATATCCATTAATGGAAAAGCAAAAAAAGAAAATGTTAATAAACTAATGATGTTAGAGACAGTTTCGTATGATATAAAGACTTAAAACAATTTGATTTTATAAATATTAATACCATTGCGAGCATTACAGAGGCCAAACGAAAGGACCGTGAATTGCCACAACCCTGATCCACTGGTAAAGGCAGTCTTTTCTTTGTCTGCAGGATTCATTTTAACTTGCCAGTATCCGCTTTTAAGGTCCAAGGTAGAAAACAAAGTAGGACCTGCCAAAGCGTCGAGGGCACCATCAATCCTTGGCAGAGGATAACTGTCCTTCTTAGTGACATCATTTAGCTTTCGATAGTCGACACAAAACCGCATTGATCCGTCTTTCTTTCTCACTAATACCACAGGAGAAGCCCACGGACTACTGGATGGTTCGACTATGCCATTTTGAATCATTTCTTTAAGGGCTCTGTCTGCTTCTTCCTTCTTAACTTGAGGCATCCTTCGGGGTACCTGTCGAATCGGACGTGCATCACCAGTGTCAATTCTATGTTGTACAACATCAGTTCTTCCCAGTTTAGTTTTAGAACCAAATACAGGTTTATAACGGTAAAGTATATCTCTTACCTGTTTCTTTTCTAATTTTGACAAAGAGGGATCTAATTTTGTCATGAATTGTTCAATTCCGTTGGTCTTATCTGTTTCCGTAAGGTTTACCTTGTGAATTATGGCCGTTACTGGTTCTAAACTTCCCATTTCCGTATGTTTTCGGAGAAGAACAGGATAATCGTTCAAGTTGATAACTCGGATGGGTACCTCTTTGGAGGATCCAACAAGAGTCTTACGCACAAGAAATCCTTTTCCCAATTCATGGTCATGGTTCTGCGGCTCTATCATGGCTGGGGAACCATCTGGCTCCAGTCCATCCAACCGCGCTGTTACGACACATTCGCAGCTCGCCGGAAGTTCGATATCATCGATTAGCTTAATCGAGGCATTGTCAACTTGTTTCCGGTGCAGGAATATTTCCTCATTATCAGTACGAAGGATACGTCGGCGAAGATCCAAATGAAAACCACAGTGGAGCATAACGTCCATACCGAGAATAACATCTTCATCAACGTCAGCCACCAGCACCGAGTGATTAAGAGAGGTTGAACCAAACTATAGCGTCGCTTGTATCTCACCGTAGACTCTAGCAGATTCTCCGGTAGCGGTACGCAGTCTCCAACTGGTAGGCCACATCTTCTTTCGCAGAATGATGGATGGTCGAACGATAGTTTTCGTAGCTTCAGTGTCTACCAGCATGCTAAAGTTCTTCCCATCAATGAGGCCATCTACATATAAGCTGTCCACGTGATGTTGCAGAGTTGCCAATTTAATGGTGTGAGGGGCTTCGGGAATGTTTGGGGTCAATTTCGCCCTTCAGGAGTCGACCCGTTCTAGTTTTCCTGCTGCTGGGGTACTTCAGCAGGAGATTTTTCTTTTTGGGGGCAAGTATTTCTTATATGGCCTAATTCTCCGCAGTTCCAGCATCTCACTGGGCGCCTTCTTTTTGTAGATAACTTCATTAACCTCTCTACTACCGCTTCGTCGTCGCTAACGGAATGAACGGCATTGTCGTAGTTACCGGCGATTTCCCTTAGTCGAGCAACTCCACGTGAGGCCTCCGTCGCCGCCTCAAACTCCAGGGCAATGTTCAAGGCGTCCACAAGAGATTTCGGCCTCGCCAACCGTACAGCCCGCTGCAACTCGACGTCTCGCAGACCATCGGTGAAGGTTTGGACTGCCAGGCACTCCAGGAAATCCTCCGCTGCATTTGAATACGCAAGTCGTACCATTCTTGCTACTTCCGCTTCAAATTCCTGGATAGTCTCTCCATTTTTTTGCTTTCAGCTCTTTAACTGCATTCGGTACACCGGTTGTAGATGAGTTTGACCATAACGCATCTCTAGACGATTCACCAATAAATCGAAGTTGTCAGATTCATCCGGTGTCAATGATTGCAAGACGTTTAAAGCCTCGCCTCGCAGAGCTACGGTTAGGGACAATGCTTTCTCCTTGGATGACCATCCATTCGTTCTGGCCGCTGCGTCGAATTGTTTCAGGTAATTTGGCCAGGAAGTCTTCCCGTCGAAGGTTGAAGGTCTCATCGTAGTTCGTACTTGGGTCGCCTCCCCGTTTCCTCGTCGGTCGATGTCTACGTGGAAGGTCTCCATCCTTTCTGCATCTCCGTCGCCGGACTGCATTTGTTGGTTGATCTCGTCTCACAAGTTGGCAACTTGCTGATTTTGCTCGTCTCGTATGTTGGTCATTTGCTGATTCATGTTGTCCACTTGCTGATTTAAGTTGTCTACTTGCTGATTCAAGTTGGCTACTTGCTGATTTTGCTCGTCACGAAGATGTGATATTTGCTGGGAGAACGAACTGGATAACTCATCTGATAGGGTAGACATCCGTTGTGATAGCTCCTCTTGTTGGCTCTTCATATGACTGGATAGCACCTCTTAATGGTTCGTCATTCGTTGTGACAGCTGGGACATATCTTCACGCTGGCTCTTCATCTGACTGGATAGCTCCTCTTGCTGGCTCTTCATCTGACTGGATAGCTCCTCTTGTTGGTTCGTCATTCGTTGCGACAGCTGGGACATATCTTCGCGCTGGCTGCTTATCTGACTGGACAACTGGGAAAGTTGTTGAGTTTATTCTTCTTGAAGTCGGGAAAGTTGTTGAGTTTGTTCTTCTTGTTGGCTCGTCATTTGTTCTGATAGCTCCTCTTGCAGCCGGGAAATTGCTTTTTGAACCGGGTCATCGAACTCCACAACGTCAGGGTCCATATTGTTATCTAGGTAGTATTCACGGAGCCTTCTCAACAATACAGATTTGTTCCCAGTAGTTTCCAACTCTAATTTTTCGAGCTCTCTTCTGAGCTCAGCCACCAATAGTTCATTTATCTTTTTTCCAGGCATTCTCGTATCTTCACCCCACACCTGACACCAATTTGGAACACTTATGGGGACTTTAACACAATTTTTATTTACAAAATTGTTAAGATACACAGAACTCTGCTGGATAACGTTTAAACTGCTTGACAATACAATAAACTATTTGAACTTGAACTGACTTTAACTGCCCAAACATCCCCTTATCTACTACAAATGAACATTCTGGAACTTTCTAGAAACATTATTTAATCTAGTCAGTGTGATTAGAAGTTTCTAGAATTTTCCAGAAACATTATATTTTTAGAAGTTTCTAAAAATCAACTGTCAATAACAATCTTTCAAATTAAGGTCCCTTCCTTTACGGTTATCCCATTACACTATTTTGGTTTTCGAGATATCACAGATTAGAAAAAAGTGTTTTTATTTGAAAAATCGCTGTATATTAGCTGTTCTTTTTTTGTCAATTTACAGTATTTCTGAATGTGGATTAAGTTTGTAATTAAATGGAATAAACCCATTTTGATATCTTTTTAGTTTTTGAGATATCGATATCTTTCTTATTGATAAGTTCCTAAAATTGAAATTTTAAGATATTTATTTTTTAAGATTTTTTAAAATTTGAAAAAAGATTTTGATTAAATATTAAATTTCAAATTAAATCCAAAAAATGCATTTTGATTTTTGTTTTTCGAGATATTCAAAATCGAAATATCTATTTTTTTAAAATTGTGAAAATTTAGTTATTTTTTGAGATTTTCCAAAATTGCAAAACAGTTTTTGTATCAACAGAAAATTTTGATTTAAAAACCGAAAACCGCATTTTGATATCATTACTGGTTTTCGAAATGCATCGATATGTCGGTCTTTAAAATTGTGGAAATAGCAAAATTGTGATAATTCACTTAATTTTTGAGATTTATTAAAATTTTAAAACAATTTTTGTATCAGTTGAAATTTTTTTAAAAAAGTTTGATATGTTTTTTACTCATTTTTTGAGATTTTTCAAAACAGTTTTTGTATCTACAGAAAATTTCGATTTAAAAACCAAAAACCGCATTTTGACATCATTTTTGTTTCCCGAAATATATCGATATCTCAATTTTTCAAAATGATGAAAATTTAATTATTTATTGAGATTTTTTAAAATTTCAAAACAGTTTTTGCCTAAACAGAAAATTTTGATTTTAAAACCGAAAACCGCATTTTGATACCATTTCTGGTTTTCGAAATATATCGATATCTCGATTTTTCAAAATTATGATATTGATACTTACGCTTCTTACAACTTGGACTCTGTTGCCTGGAATATCTTTCGATGCTTCGCTCTGAATGTAATTCTTCATCAATATCTTAAAGTTCCATTTTAAAATCCGGTAAATCGCAAATGGTGTGTAATTCTTCTTTTTTAATGTCAAATTCAAGATTAGTTTGACTTGAAATATCATTTTCACTGCTAATTAACATTTCACTTTTATTAGTTAAAGAATTTATTGAAGAGTTATCCATTGTTAGAAATTGTTGCGAGTTTTCGTATTCGAATTTCGGTTCTCCCTCAAACATACTACTTTTGTAGGGCTCTTCTTGAACTAAAATCAAAAATAAACAGATGTAATGGTTTAGTATATAAGTAAGTTCACAGGTTTTTTACATAATTGTTGGTCATGATCTTTTGACAAATTTAGATTCAATTCGCTTTTTATGTCACACTAGAATTTTTAAACTATTGAATATGAAGTGTATAAGAAAGGGGAACCATCTAATTTTATTAAAGAGTGTCCATCGAAAGGGAACAATTGAAGGTGGCGCCATAGTTGCAAGTAGAAAGATTTTAAAAACAGCGCTATTAATCATTATATAGTCCATTTCACGGATTTTGGCCGATGAGAGTTACATCTCTCTCAGATACAGGCAAGTTAAAAATTTAAATGAGGACGTTTGTTTTTTAATACAACACTTACGTAACTGCATCTTGTTTCACCGGTAGATAAAAAGTATTCAATACGGAAGTCTTGACTTAATTCACATTCCTAGTAAGCGTCATGTACGGCTCGTTGTTGAAGGGTTGAATTTAATAATTATTAATGTCATATTTTTGTAGATGTCAAACCACACTGATAGTTTCAGAAACTTACAACCTAATTTAGAAAAAAAAACTGTCCGCCATTGGTAACTTGGATGACAGTTTAATCTTATTTCAGTGGTTTCTAATATCAAATCGGCCAAAAACGATGAAATGGACTATAGACGTTATTTTAAGAGTTTTGTATGTTATTTTTACTTAACTACATATGACTTCGTACATAGCTGATATTTTACTATAAATTTAAATTAAATTTTTTAACCCAGCACACTTCACTCTGTTTAAAATCGCTAAATTCATATCAATTTGTCCCCCATAAAAGACGGTTCTCCTTCCTTCTACCCCCCATTCTATTAAATATATTAAAATACATGACAGATACAGATAGAAAGTATACAAACAATTTTTCGTTAATGTCATTTAAAATATTCTTGTTTACATACT
Source organism: Altica lythri (assembly GCA_964028335.1). Lineage (NCBI taxonomy): Eukaryota > Metazoa > Arthropoda > Insecta > Coleoptera > Chrysomelidae > Altica > Altica lythri. The sequence goes on from OZ034811.1 coordinate 4,237,301, forward strand.
TTCTAAAATTGCAAAATAAAAGTTATATAGTTTTACAAATTTTAAAGTAGAGACTTCTAAAACGGCGTTAGCTACATTTTTTCTTCATTTTTATTGAATTTTAGTAGTGGAAAGGCTTCTTAAGAGAGCTATAAAAAATTGTAAATGTTTATATAACTTGCTGGTACAAAAAGAAAAGAATGTTTGGAATATTAGTAAAAACGTTTATTTAACAAAAATACAACAACGCAACAACAGAGCTACTCTTTTATTAGGTTTGTTCCAACAGAGCCACTCTGACTAGTACATGAACACGTTCATAAACTATGAAAAGCGCAAGACGAGCACATGTATTAGTTAATGGTTGATGGTCCTTGTTGGAACGCTTTTATTCTTCTACTCTCTCTTATCTTAATAATAAATTTATTCTTTGTTGAGTAACGCAATAGTTTTTGATTTTGAATAGTGTGAGATTTTTATATTGACTATAACATAGTTTTAAAAAAGAAGAAAAATTTCAGATAATCAATTTCTTTATACACCATATTTTTTATTTAAATAATATTTTTAACAGAAGTTTCCGAGCTTGCAGAGTTTATCATTATAAAGCAAAGTTTTATTTAATCTGTGTTATAAAGAGTAAAGAGAACAAAGTACCTATTGCGCACGTCCTGACAAATTATACATGCATCGAACCTAGGATAGATTTGACCGTACATAAACGCTTTCATGTACGAGTCAGAAGCTTTGTTGGAACAGCACTTTGACAGTACATGGGATTATTCGGTGTTCTGTTGGAACGGTCTAATCTTACTGCGCAAGCGTGTGACGTCCTTCTGACTGTCAGGAGCTCTGTTGGAACAAACCTATTAAGAAGATTCTAACGAATCTAATGTATAAAATTTTAAACTGTGAACTTTGAAATTAACTATACGTATAAATAAATACACCATTTCTCTAATCCGAAAATTTTAAAAAGATTCACCGTTTAGTTACTTAGAAATTAAATTTTAAACATCACAAATTTTATCTCCTTATACACGGGGCTCTTATGGCCGACAAACTTTTATCGAGACTTTAATTATTTTTTTCAAATATTAACCCCCCAACTTTAACGAATAAAAAACTATATACAAGAAACTTGGATTATTGCAAAACATTAAAACGATTTAATAATAATACATTACTGATATAATTATTAAAATATTTAAAGTTTAATTTTGTTTTTAACTCGTCTATCGTCAGCTATTCATTCGAATATAGATTTGACAACGTCGCGTAAACAACTGAGTAAAAAGAAAAAGATAGAAGCAAGATGGAAGTCTCATTACCGAGAGAGAGAAATGTTTAACTCACACACTCATGCACGTTTTTGTAGTTGGTATAATCAAACGCGCTATTGCCAATTTTGACGAATATTGGGATGACTCTAATTAAAAAAAAAATTCCAACATTATTTTGACTTATTAGTTACGCTCGAACTTCCTTAAAAAAAAGGGGGAGGTGTCAAGAGACACTCGGATGGAACGAAGTTCCTTTCGATTAATTAGTGAAGGAATTCTAATAAATTTTTGGAGTTTACTCCTTAAGAAAAGATATAAAAGGCACCTGGTATGAAAAAAAAGTGGGTAGTAAAATCGTGTGAAATATAATTTCTCTCTCTCTCTCTCTCTCTATGCTTTCCCCATAGTTTTAAGATTTTTCAAAAATTTGAAACTTGAAAATTTTGAGAATTTGATAATCCTGAAAATTTTAAAAATTTTGAAAAATTCAAGAACTGCTTTCTCTATGCGTTCAGTATAAAATGTTTGGGGAAAGCATTTTGAACATTTTTATTACATTCTGCATTAATTTTGAAGAGAGAGAGACAGAGAAACATGCATGTGTCGTGTCGTGGCAACTTTTGGTCTGAATTTTTTCAGGCAAGTCTCCGTCGTAATGAGCGATAAGGAACTACGTTCCAAAAAATGTTAATTGTTTGTTGTAACACAATTAAAATAAATATGGCTAAATAGCCAGAGGAACGTCACAGAAAAAGTCAAAAAAACAAATTATTCAAAAATCAAGGGGTGAAATAATGGTAAAACAGTGAAATCATATCATATCTACTGTAATTTTAAGTAAAAGTATTAATTACCCTAACTATAACATTCTTACTGATTTCAAATAAATAACTTTTTTCTTTATAATAAAATTTCACAATATTGTTTTTCTTTTAAAATTTAAAAAAAATATATGTCAATTCATCTGTGAATGTCTCTTAATCATCATTTACATTTTTTTATGCTTATAATCGACTGCTACAGTTTATTTCAAGAGTTTAGACATATGTGAACAAACTTCAAATTACATGCATGAGGAAAAATAAAATACTTATAAACATATTAAAAAAATGCACAAACTTACTTTGCTTTGGAGAAAACATTTTAATTATTTGTCGATTTTCACCAAAATTATGGATATCATTTCTACTAACAGGGAAATAAATGGACGGTGAGTAATGTTTGTCGTAATTTCCATATCATTTTTTCTTTCTTGATTACCCTCATTTGAATCAACATTTTCCGTTTTTATAGTTTCTCTGCTTATTATCACAACATCAGTTTTAGTTGGAGAAACATCTTTTTGCACACAACTTTCCGTTTTGATCTTACAAAGATCGAATTCATACTTGTTCTCGAATTCGAGTTTTGTTGAATAAATAATTTAAATATTAGAAAACTGGCAAAGCCACAGTTAGTTTGACTAGACTAGATGTATTTAGAAAATCTGTCATTGTAATTTTTGTCATTGTCATTGTATTAATGTTTGAATTTTTCCTTAATCGTTTTTAAAAGTTGTACGTGTTTTATTATTCATTAAACACTTATTTAATTACTCTGGTGTTTGGTTTAACCCATAATCCCATCAGGTTATGGGCCCAGCACGCTTTCACTGCGCCAAATAAGTGTGTTTCGCTAAAAACGATTTTGTTGGAATTGTTGTACGTGAATTCTCAAAGAATATGGCTAAGAAGGACCTAAACCTAATCAAATTAGATGGCCAAAATTTCCAAATATGGAAGTTTGGAGTGACCTTTCTGCTGGAGTCACACAGTTTGACTGAGTTTATAGATGGTACTACAACTGAGCCCAACAAGGAAAAACATCTCGAAGATTGGAAGAAATGGAAAAAGAACAGCTAAAAAGCCGCAGTTTTTCTGTTAACTTCTGTTGAACTATCATTGCATGTGAACTTGATAAATTGCAGCACCCCCAAGAGTATTTGGGATAAGATACACTCACTGTATGGAGATATCAGCGAGGATGCAAAGCAAAGTGCCTGGCAGCAATTTTATGAATTTAAAATTAAAGATGGCACTTCAGTTGCAACGCAGATAGAAATGTTTGAAACTATTTGTAAAAAATTAGAAAATGCAGGGGAAGAGCTTTCGGAAGCCTCTGTAGTATCGAAAATATTAAGTAGTTTGCCCTCCAGATATTCTACTTTTTCAATGGCATGGGAATGTACCCCAAAAGATGACAGGAGAAAAGAATTTCTCATAGCAAGAATACTAAAAGAAGAAAAGCGCCAAGCAAAAGTAGATGAAGGTGAAATTGAAACAAAATTGGCTTTGCCGGTAACTACTATGAAAGTTAATGAAACACATAAGAAGAAAGATAAAATTGCGGAACTTAAGAAGAAAACCAAATGTAATTACTGCAAAGAAAAAGGTCATTGGGCTCGCGAGTGTAAGAAAAGACTAGAAAATAAGAACAAAAATAATTCAGGTGATAGTGCGGGAGCTTCAACATATGTTTGTGATGTCGTTACAGACGTTTCTGTGTTTTATTCGGAGACATCAGATAAAGATGATGAAGTGTGGATCGCTGATTCAGGGGCAAGTATGCACATGACCGGTCATCGAGAATATTTTTGTGAAATGGAAACAGATCGTAATATTCATTACGTTAAAATTGCGGACAATAAAGTGCTTCCGACTGGTGGTATTGGAAAAATAAACATTGAAGTAAAGGTTGGTCAGAAAATTTTCCAGAGGCAGCTAAGTAATGTTCTCTACATTCCTGAATTAAGAAGAAATTTATTTTCAGTGGGAGCTATTAATGATAAGAAGTTCTCGTTTCATTGCTATGAAAAACACTGTGAGGTAAGAGATCAAAATAATTTAATTTCGTCAATAGGCACACGATATGGATCTTTGTTTTATATGCAATTTAAAGTAATAATACCGCAGTGCAATTTAGCAAAAGTAGAGTCCTTAAAATTGTGGCATGAGCGACTTGGCCATATAAATTTGCAGTCTGTTAAATATACGAAAGACACAAATGCAGTTAATGGGCTTCAATTTGATGAAAGAGAAAACTTCTTTTGTGAAACATGTGTTCTGGCTAAACAAACAGCTAAATCTCATCCATCCAGTCAGCAAATAAAAACATTTAAGGCCAGTGAGATGATCCACTCAGATGTGTGTGGACCAGTAAACATTTTGTCACCAGTTGGCTCAAAATATTTTCTTTTATTTAAAGATGAATTTAGTGGTTTCCGTACAGTATATTTTTTGAAAAACAAATCAGAAGTGTTTGTCAAATTTAAAGATTTTGAAGCTCTTATTTTGAGGCAAACCAAGAATGTAATTAAAGTTTTACGTACTGATAATGGTACTGAATATTTGTCACGAGAATTTCAGTCTTTCTTAAGAGAAAAGGGTATAATACATGAAACTTCGTCTCCATACATTCATCAGCAGAATGGGAATGCGGAACGAGAAATTCGGACTATAGTTGATTGTGCCCGATCTATGTTAATAGCAAGAAATGTGCAGTTAGCATTATGACCAGAGGCAATAAAAACTGCATGTTATGTGTTGAACAGAACTGTATCAAAACAAAACAATAATGCTACATCATATGAGAAATGGTTTGGACAAAAGCCAGATATCGAACATATACGCATTTTTGGAAGTGTAGCATATTTACATGTACCTAAACAGAAGCAGCTATCAAAATTTAGTCCAAAAAGTACGAAACTAATTTTTGTTGGCTATGAAGGGGAATCTAAAAATTATAGACTGTTTGATGAAACAACTCAGAAAATTAAAGTGAGCAGTGACGTACTTTTCGATGAAGAAATTAGGAGCATTGAAACTGAAGCTTCTAAATCATCAAATGAACTGTCTATAAAAAATCTTATTTTTGAAAATCTATCTGAGTTTTCAGACCAAGAAGAGCAAGAAGAAAACGAAAATGAAGTTTCTCCAGAAGAAGTAGCTGTTCTTGAAGACGTTACAGCTGCTCAAGAAGAAGTTGCAGTAGATAATCAGCCAGAAAATGATGATTTATTAACAAATCAGTATGCTGCTAGATTAAGAGATAGAAATTCACTTAGAAGACCAGCTCATCTAGAGAATTATGCACTACTTACCGAAGCAGTTCCCTTAACTTTTGAATCTGCAGTATCGTGTGATGAAGCTGATCATTGGAAAGCTGCTATGCAAGAAGAAATGAAGCTCTAGAAGAAAACAGTACTTGGATGCTTACAGAACTTCCAAAAACCAGACATGTCTACACTCTTAAAACAGACAAAGATGGTAATATTTTGCGATATAAAGCTCGACTTGTGGCCAAGGGCTTTACGCAAAGAGAAGGTATAGATTATACAGATACTTTTGCACCCGTAGTACGTTACGAGTCTATAAGAGTATTATTATCTATAGCTGCAGTAGAAGACCTAGAAATTGCCAAATTTGATGTTAAAACAGCTTTTCTTAATGGAAACTTAAAAGAAGAGTTGTACATGCGACAACCCAAAGGTTTTGAAAATAAAGAACAGCCAAATCTTGTTTGTAAACTTCAGAAAAGTTTGTATGGGCTGAAGCAAAGCCCTAGATGCTGGAATTACAAGTTTGTTAGTTTTTTAAAGAATTTTAATTTTAAACCAATTGAAAGTGATAACTGTGTTTTCATAGAACTTCATGAAGGAGCAACAGTGTACTTAGGACTATACGTAGATGATGGTCTTCTGCTTTCAAAGAATGAAAGTGCAATAGAGACAGTTTTAAACTACTTGAAAGGTGAGTTTCAAATAACTATTGAAGAGCCTTCACAGTTTGTAGGTATGGAAATTCAAAGAAATAGAAGCAAACGCGTTCTTAAAATTTCACAAACTGCATATATTAAGAAAATTGTGAAAAGATTCTTCATGGAAGGAGCAAAACCGTCGGCGATCCCAGCCGAACCAGGAGTACATCTAAGTAATACCCAAACACCAAAATCACATGAGGAATGTGAAAGGATGGCAAATATTCCATATCGAGAAGCTGTAGGATCATTGCTATTCGTGGCTCGCGTGTCTCGCCCGGATATTGATTACGCGGTTAATCGTGCTAGCCAATTTCTGTCAAAATTTGGTGAAGAACATTGGCAATTTGGTAAAAAAATTATTCGGTATTTGTGTGGTACATCCGAGTTCGGAATAACATTCGTAAATGGAGTATGCAAACATAAACTAATGGGTTTTACGGATGCTGATTACGCTGGATGTACAGATACGCGTAAATCCACCAGTGGTTTTGTTTTTATATTAAATGGTGGTCCGGTTACGTGGTCTACGCAACGTCAAAATGTGGTTTCGCTATCGACTACAGAAGCCGAATACATGGCGTTGGCTCATGGTGTTAAAGAAGCAATTTGGTTAAAAAATTTGCTTGTGGAACTTGGTATCTATGTAGAATGCGTACCTATGTATATAGACAATCAATCAGCAATAAAGTTAGCAAGTAATCCTGAGTTTCACAAACGCTCTAAGCATATAGGTGTGCGTTATCATTTTACGCGAGAAGTGTACGAGCGCGGAGAAATTGATCTGATTTATATTCCTACAAAAGATCAGTTAGCAGACTTGTTTACTAAGCCGCTGTCAAAATCCCTGTTTTTGAAATTGCGAGATGATTTGAACATTGTTGCCAGTTTTAAATAAGTGGGAGTGTGGAATAAATAATTTAGATATTAGAAAACTGGCAAAGCCACAGTTAGTTTGACTATACTAGACAAGAACGTATTTAACTAGATGTATTTAGAAAATCTGTCATTGTAATTTTTGTTATTGTCATTGTATTAATGTTTGAATTTTTCCTTAATCGTTTTTAAAAGTTGTACGTGTTTTATTATTCATTAAACACTTATTTAATTACTCTGGTGTTTGGTTTAACCCATAATCCCATCAAGTTTACATTCTTCAATATCAATTTCTTCGGATTTAATATTGGATAACAAATCTTTAGAATTACTTTCAATTTCAATTTTATTATTCATTAATGGATTTGATGCATCTTTGAAAACATCCATTTTATAATAATTTTCTGATTGTAACAAACAAAAATGAAATTTAATTCCATAACACAATCACTTTAGACTGTTTATAAATCGAACACTACTTCTACTTATACAAACGGCAAATAACGAATAGGAATAGTAATTTCTGGAAATGTGGAATAGGAGATACAATACAACTAACTGCCGGAAGCGGAAACTATATTAAACTTCTTCTTCTTTCTTAATTTTTGGCTTGCATACTAGTGCATCTGCCAATCCATATTAAAAAAAAAACTTTCTTCTGCTAGTGTTAGCCTCTTGTCTTTTGTTATCCAGCCAAGGTTTACTTGTACGGTTGACTTGTTGACATATCGGTCATGAGCGGCTAATTGTAGGAAAAGCAATGCAATGTTGTCAAAAAGAATATTTAGTGCTTTAAATATAAAATTTAGCGACTTCTTGGCCTTTTTAAAATTCGCACGTATCCATATCTATTGTCTAGATATCAATTAAAGTCACGGGCCAAGGGGAGTTTGCTACATATTCGAGACTACATTTTAGTAATAAAATACAAAAAAACTGTAATATTAGATTGGGACATACATAGATTAGTTTATAACTGTTATTAATTTATTCAGAAAAAAAAGCTGCAGAGGAAAGACGACTGAAAAGAATTTAGCAACACAAGTTGCGAAAAATTTAAAATTTAATAACTTTTTTAGTTGTAAACCGACAAAAAGATATGACCTATTAAAAAAAAGGGATGAGAATTATCTTGTAACCCTTTTAAACGGAAGATGTTTAAAGCTCGATTCAAGGTTCATAATTGCGAACGGCACTCAGTTGGTTGGTAGAGAGATCGCATGGGTTTGTTCTAGCTAAATGAAAAATTATATAGATGTTAAAAATTTTGTATTGAATAGTAAAAAAAGAAAAGGATAGTGAAAAGAAAATGAAGCGTCATTTATTTTTTATATCCTATAGATGGGAAAGATAAGAAACCCAGAAAAAGGTAAAAAAAGAAATATATAATTTAGATAAGATAACCCAGCAGATTATTATCACTAAATTAGAAATAACACACTTTTACTTAAAAAAGTAGTAATACTTACACTTTTTCTTACTTATCCTTATAGTTAGAATCAAAACTTGTTTTATAAGATACTTTTTGATAACTCAAAATTTTGTTATGTTTTTTTTTAATTATAAGATTAACAGATAATACTGATCAGAGCAACACACTCCAGAAATGAAAGAAAATTCTCTATTAAAAATATAACAGTTTTTATTCATTTATAGAATAATAAAAAAACAGGACAAAAAGCAAACAAAAAAAATGGAATTAAACTTCTATAAAGAGAGATAATACTGTAACGGGATAACCGTAAAGGAAGGGACCTTAATTTGAAAGATTGTTGTTGACAGTTGATTTTTAGTTGTTTGTAAAAAAATCAACTGACCATTTTAAATAATGTTTCTAGAAAATTCTAGAAACTTCTAAACACACTGACTAGATTAAATAATGTTGTATATAAGGGGATGCATGGGCAGTTTAAGTCAGTTCGAGTCAAGTGTTCAGAAGAGTTCATTGTATTGTCAAGTAGTTAGACGTTATCCAGCAGAGTTCAGTGTATCTTAACAATTTTGTAAATAAATTGTGTAAAAAGCCCCCATACGTGTTTCAAATTGGTGTCAGGTGTGGGGTGAAGATATAAGAATGCCTGGAAAAAAGATAAATGAACTATTGGTGGCAGAGCTCAGAAGAGAGCTTGAAGAATTAGAGTTGGAAACTACTGGGAGCAAATCCGTATTGTTGAGAAGGCTCCGTGAATACTACGTAAATAATAATTTGGACCCTGACGCTGTGGAGTTTGAAGACCCAGCTCAAAAAGCAAATTCGGAAATATCGCAACAACTTTCCCAGCTGTCCCAACGAATAACGAGCCAACAAGAAGAACAATCACAACAACTGACCCAGTTGTCCAGTCAGATAAGAAGCCAGCGCGAAGAGGTGTCCCAGCTATCAGGACGAATGACGAGCCAGCAAGAGGAGCTATCCAGTCAGATAAGAAGCCAGCGCGAAGAGGTGTCCCAGCTATCACAACGGATGTCCACCCTACCAGAAGAGTTATCCAGTTCCTTCTCCCAGCAAATATCGCATTTGCGCTCCGAAATATGCAACTTGCGAGACGAGCAAAATCAGCAAGTAGCCAACTTGAATCAGCAAGTAGACAACTTGAATCAGCAAGTGGACAACATGAATCAGCAAGCTGCCAACTTCAGAGACGAGATCAACCAGCAAATGCAATCCGAGATAGAAAAACTTAAACGAGAACTGGAAGCTTGTCTACAAAACCAAACCATCCATCACGGCGACGGAGATGCAGGAAGGATGGAAACCTGCCACGCAGACGTCGAACGACAAAGAAGCGAGGAGACGACCCATGTACGAACGACGATGAAACCCCCGACCTTCGACGGGAAGACTTCCTGGCCAAATTACCTGAAACAATTCGACGCAGCGGCCAGAGCTAATGGATGGTCATCCCAGGAGAAGGCATTGTCCCTAACCGTAGCTCTGCGAGGCAAAGCTTTAGACGTCTTGCAATCATTGACACCGGATGAAGCTGACAACTTCGAGTTATTGGTGAATCGTCTAGAGATGCGTTATGGTCAAACTCATCTACAACCGGTGTACCGAATGCAGTTAAAGAGCCGAAAACAGAAAAATGGAGAAACTATCCAGGAATTTGAAGCGGATGTAGCAAGAATGGTTCGACTTGCGTATTCAAATGCAGCGGAGGATTTCCTGGAGTGCCTAGCAGTCCAAACCTTCACCGATGGTCTTCGGGACGTCGAGTTGCAGCGCGCTGTACGGTTGGCGCGGCCGAAGACTCTTGTGGACGCCTTGACCATTGCCCTGGAGTTTGAGGCGGCGACGGAGGCCTCACGTGGAGTTGCTCGACTAAGGGAAATCACTGGTAACTACGACCATGCCGTTCATTCCGTTAGCGACGTTGAAGCGGTAGTAGAGAGATTAATGAAGTTATCTCCAAAAAGAAGACGCCCAGTGAGATGCTGGAACTGCGGAGAACTAGGCCATATAAGAAATACTTGCCCCCAGAAAATCTTCTGCTGAAGTACCCCAGCAGCAGGAAAACTAGAACGGGTCGACTCCTGGAGGGCGAAATCGACCCCAAACATTCCCGAAGCCCCTCACACCATTAAATTGGCAACTCTGCGACATCACGTGGACAGCTTATATGTAGATGGCCTCATTGATGGGAAGAACTTTAGCATGCTGGTAGACACTGGAGCTACAAAAACTATCGTTCGACCATCCATCATTATGCGAAAGAAGATGTGGCCTACCAGTTGGAGACTGCGTACCGCTACCGGAGATTCTGCTAGAGTCTACGGTGAGATACAGGTGACGCTACAGTTTGGTTCAACCTCTCTTGTTCACTCAGTGCTGGTGGCTGACGTTGATGAAGATGTTGTTCTCGGCATGGATGTTATGCTCCACTGTGGTTTTCATTTGGATCTTCGCCAACGTATCCTTCGTACTGGTAATGAAGAAATATTCCTGCACCGAAAACAAGTTGACAATGCCTCGATTAAGCTAATCGATGATATCGAACTTCCGGCAAGCTGCGAATGTGTCGTCACAGCGCGGTTGGATGGACTGGAGCCAGATGGTGCCCCAGCCATGATAGAGCCGAAGAACCATGACCATGAATTGGGAAAAGGACTCCTTGTGGGTAAGATTCTTGTTAGATCCGCCAAAGAGGTACCCATCCGAGTTATCAACTTGAACGATCATCCAGTTCTTCTCCGAAAGGACACGGAAATGGGAAGTTTAGAACCGGTAATGGCCATAATTCACAAGATAAATGTTACGGAAACAGATGAGACCAACGAAATTGAACAATTAATGACAAAATTAGACCCCTCTTTGTCAAAATTAGAAAAGAAACAGGTAAGAGATCTACTTTACCGTTATAAACCTGTATTTGGTTCTAAAAGTAAACTGGGAAGAACTGATGTTGTACAACATAGAATTGACACTGGTGATGCACGTCCGATTCGACAGGTACCCAGACGGATGCCTCAAGTTAAAAAGGAAGAAGCAGACAGAGCCCTTAAAGAAATGATTCAAAATGGCATAGTCGAACCATCCAGTAGTCCGTGGGCTTCTCCTGTGGTATTAGTGAGAAAGAAAGACGGACTACTGGATGGTTCGACTATACCATTTTGAATCATTGATCACTGGTGATGCACGTCCGATTCGACAGGTACCCAGAAGGATGCCTCAAGTTAAAAAGGAAGAAGCAGACAGAGCCCTTAAAGAAATGATTCAAAATGGCATAGTCGAACCATCCAGTAGTCCGTGGGCTTCTCCTGTGGTATTAGTGAGAAAGAAAGACGGATCAATGCGGTTTTGTGTCGACTATCGAAAGCTAAATGATGTCACTAAGAAGGACAGTTATCCTCTGCCAAGGATTGATGATGCCCTCGACGCTTTGGCGGGTTCTACTCTGTTTTCTACCTTGGACCTTAAAAGCGGATACTGGCAAGTTAAAATGAATCCTGCAGACAAAGAAAAGACTGCCTTTACCAGTGGATCAGGGTTATGGCAATTCACGGTCCTTCCATTTGGCCTGTGTAATGCTCCTGCAACGTTTGAACGACTAATGGAGAACATCCTGCGGGGTTTGTCATGGGAAACTTGTCTAGTTTATCTAGACGACATCATCATAATGGGTAAGACCTTTAAGGAACATTTATCCAACCTGGAAGAAGTTTTTAAAAGATTACAGAACGCTAATCTAACATTGAATGTTAAGAAATGCCACTTGTTCCAGAGACAGGTCAACTATTTAGGACATAACGTAAGCAAGGATGGCGTTGCTGTTGACCCCGCTAAGATACAAGCCGTTCAGGAATGGCCAATCCCTATCGACAAACATCAGCTCCGGAGTTTCTTGGGTCTTTGTTCCTATTACCGACGATATGTCAAGAATTTTGGAGATATCGCTAAACCCTTGACACGTTTGACAGAACAAGATAAGTCCTTCTGTTGGGATCAGGAATGTCAAAAGGCGTTTGAAATATTGAAGAAACAGCTTACGTCAGCACCTGTTCTTGCTTATCCACTTCCTGATGGTAAGCTTATTCTGGACACCGACGCCAGCAATGTGGGAATTGGAGCCGTCTTGCCACAGCTACAAGACGGTAAGGAAAGAGTGGTTGGTTACTTCAGCAAAACTTTATCGAAAGCTGAAAAGAACTACTGTGTAACTCGGAGGGAACTGTTAGCAGTTGTAAAATCCGTCGAACACTTTTATAAATATCTGTATGGCAGAAAATTCCTGATCAGAACAGACCATGCTAGTTTAAAGTGGCTACTTAGCTATAGGAACCCAGAAGGACAGATAGCAAGATGGCTCGAAAAACTGCAGGAATATGATGTTGAAATCGAGCACAGACCTGGAACCAGACATCGTAATGCTGATGCACTTTCCAGAAGACCATGTCGACCTGATTGCCCCCATTGTACCCGTATGGAGCAGAACGAGGAAAAACTTGCCTTAGTTAAGGTTGTGCCAGGAGACGAGAGCTCTATGCTGGAGGAGCAACAAGAAAACGATCCCGTTCTGAGAAAGATTAGGGAGTGGAAGAGAATGGACCGTCGTCCGTTGTGGAGAGAGATATCCTCATCCTCTCCTGCTTTAAAAGCATACTGGTCCCAATGGAACTCTTTAATTTTGGACGGAGGGCTCGTTAAAAGACTTGTAGAAAATTCCGAGGGCACAGAAACAAGGAAACAAATAGTGGTCCCAAGAAATGCTGTACCGGAAATTTTAAAACAGATGCATAATGATAGTTCTGGAGGACATCTGTGTATCACGAAAACGCTGCAAAAGATCCGAGATAGATTTTACTGGGTAAATTGCACTAATGATGTTAAAGATTGGTGCTGCCAGTAACGGTCCGCACCGAAAACCGAAGGCGGAAATGCAGCAATACCTGGTTGGAAGTCCTTTTGAAAGAATCGCAGTAGATGTATTGGGGCCACTTCCACAGACCGATGTAGGAAACAAGTACATCTTTGTTGTAATGGACTACTTCACTAAATGGGTTGAAGCATATGCAGTTCCCAATCAGGAAGCTACCACTTTAGCAGATATATTGGTTGAAGAATTCGTAAGCCGATTTGGGGTACCATTAGAATTACATTCAGACCAAGGAAGAAATTTTGAGAGCAAGCTGTTTCAAGAAGTTTGCCAAAGATTAGGCATCCACAAAACGAGAACCACAGCGATGCACCCTCAGTCTGATGGAATGGTGGAACGAATGAACCGGACTATAACCAACTATCTGTCAAAAGTGGTGTCAGATTGTCAGAGGGATTGGGATCGACATATTCCACTATTTCTAATGGCAATTCGATCGGCCATCAACGAATCAACTGCGAAGGTCCTGTTCGGTAGAGAAATGAGGCTACCATGTGACTTGGTGTTTGGTTGTAAACCTGGTGAAGAAATGGCACGTGAACAATATGTCACCGACCTTCAGAATCGAATGGAAAACATACACAACCTGGTGCGTGGAAAACTACAATTATCTAGTGATCGGATGAAGAGGTACTATGACACACGGACAATGGAAAAGAGTTACCAAGTTGGAGATTTAGTCTGGCTCTATAACCCCCGACGGCGTCGAGGTATTTGTCCCAAATTACAAAAGAACTGGGAAGGTCCTTACACCATCAGGAAGAAGATTAACGATGTCATTTATCGGATCGTGAAAATTCCCAGAGGGAAACCCGTCGTGGTCCATCATGATCGTTTGGCGCCTTACCAGGGAAACCACAGTGGAGATGCGCAGCAACTCCAAGAAGATGGTTTGGCTGGCTCAGGGAGTGTGCGGGATTCCGAGGTAGGAAATAACATTCCAGGAGGAATGAATCTAAGGAGGGGGCAGTGTAACGGGATAACCGTAAAGGAAGGGACCTTAATTTGAAAGATTGTTGTTGACAGTTGATTTTTAGTTGTTTGTAAAAAAATCAACTGACCATTTTAAATAATGTTTCTAGAAAATTCTAGAAACTTCTAAACACACTGACTAGATTAAATAATGTTGTATATAAGGGGATGCATGGGCAGTTTAAGTCAGTTCGAGTCAAGTGTTCAGAAGAGTTCATTGTATTGTCAAGTAGTTAGACGTTATCCAGCAGAGTTCAGTGTATCTTAACAATTTTGTAAATAAATTGTGTAAAAAGCCCCCATACGTGTTTCAATACTTTAATCACATTAAGTGATTATCGAAAATTAGCTTTCTACACACTTAGGATAACTGCTAAGCTGTTATATTGCCATCTATGTGTAGTGTACCCTGTTTAAGCTAAAAATGAACTACAAATGAGTTGAATTTAGACAAACAAGAAAATTAAAATTCACCTTTTGTTTTATAAAAAAGATTACTTCAGTTATAATTATGAAAGCATAAAAGTTAAAAATACAGATTAAAAAAAATAAAAAATAAACAAAATACCGTTTTTTTACTAAAGACCGCATTGCAGTAGGTCGATATATTGAACATAAGAAAATTCAATTTCCAAAGAAATAAAGAGATCAAGAGACTCAGCTTCTATAATTCATTCACTTCTTATTTCAATCTCAGTAGACTATGCATTTTATTTCTTGGATTGGCACTTCAATTTGTTGGGTTGGTACCTACTGTCGAAATATTGACAGCACATTGTCAAAGGTAAAATTGTTGAAGATTCAATAACGAAATATTTGATGCTTTCTTAGATTCAATATACAATGCCAAAAAAAATAAGTACAGAAATTCACAACAGCATCGTTAGATGTTATGGTATGTTTAGGAAACAAGCTAACAGCTGTGAGAGTTTTTATTTAAATCAATTGGCCGAGGTTTTTCAAGTAAGTACGATTTTATGTGTATTTCTTTTAAATCAATGCTAGTCGCTAACATAAACTTATATATTTTGCATTAGATTAATTGAGAGAGTTTTTTGTAATGAATTTATAAATATGTATCACTTTTTTAAATAAAATTTATATTATTAAAAGAACACAATCATAACCTTTTTTGACAGATATCATAATAAATTATATACAATGTTGTCAGATTTCAAATTTCGAAATTATACATTTTTGTAACTATAATTTAATTCAAAATTTTGTTAAATATTTTTAAATCTCTTAACTACCGTTGTGTAACTGAGGTATATTTTTTGAATCTAATTAATATGACAAACATTCTAAATGCTTAATTTTTTTAGATCAGTGTATCGAAAATACGGAAGATTATTAAAGAAGGATTGAAAAATAATGAGAAAGTCGCAGATAAAGGATGTAAAACTGATACATTTGAGAAGTTTATTTTAAAAAAAGACTTACAGCGACAGATTTGGATGTACCATGCTAAAACTGAACATTTTACTTTAGACAAACTTTTGACTGATGCTAAACAAAATTTTGATTTTAAAGGGGGACGTACGACACTATACAAACCTATAAAATTAATGGGATACAAATTTAAAAAAGTAAATGGACGACATATTTTATGCGAACAACGACACGTTAAAATTAGAAAGATCGCTTTCATTCGGAAATATAAACAACTAAAAAGTCTGGCTGAGAGAGTTAGATTCGTGTACCTAGATGAAACATGGATCTATCAAAATGGTAGTTCAGTGCGTCAGTGGGTGCACGATTCTGACCTAAAAAGTAATCCAGCTCGTGTAAAATCCGAAGGAAAGCGATTTACTATTTTACACGCAGGGACTGATACTGGATTTTTGGAAGGATGTGACTTGTTACTAGACTCTTCGAATACAGACCTTGACTATCACAAAAGTATGAATGGTGACCTTTTTAAAAACTGGGTTGTTAATCAACTCATTCCTGCTCTATCTGTATTTCAAGAAAAATATGTCGTGGTCATGGACAACGCGCCATACCATTCAGTTCAAATTAACAAACCACCCTCTTTTTCAGCGAAAAAAGCAATGATGCAGGAATGGTTGATTAACAATAACATTAGGTTTGACACAAAAATGACAAAGAAACAACTGTACTCTATAATCTTACCTTATAAAACTGACGAAAAGACATATGTAGTGGATGAAATTTTAAAACAACGAGGACATGAAGTACTTCGACTACCACCATACCATTGTCACTACAATCCAATAGAACTAGCATGGGGGTTTACTAAGACATATTATAACAAACATATTACATCTACTTATCTTGACCAGGAAAGAGTTAAAAAAACTTGGACAGAAGCATTGACTAAATGTACACCAGACATGTGGCAAAATTTTTGTAGACATACAGACGAACTTATTTTGGCAGATTGGACTACTTACATGGAAAACTGCTCACATGACATTATTCCTCCTTTAATTATTTCATTGGAGGAATCAGATTCTGACGATTCCGATTTTGGATTTGATAGTGACTCTGATTCTTCCAGTGAAATAATGGAAGAGGATTGATCATACAAATACACCGACAACATTTACATGTTACATCTAAATCTGCATCTGTATTTGTTTTTATTTGCTTTTATGTAATTTATTAAAATATTTTTTTCATTGTATCGGTTTGAAATGTCTAACAAATCTTAATTTTTCTGAAAAATTTCTGTTATAAAGAACATTATTAAAACATCAGCATATTTAAGTCAAATGCGACACCACCTGAGGCGGACCAGGAAAATCAAATTTTTACTGGAGTATAGTTTCCTCAATTAACCCATTGGATGTGAAATTTTATTATCCTACAGCCACTAATACAATAATGTTACACTACGATGCCATTTGGATGTAAAATAGAAGACTTTAAAAAAGATGGATACCTATAGACTTTGAGTACTGTGTTTTTATGTTAAACTCAAAACTGATGAAATAATTTTTTTTACCACTGCTTGAATAATTTAAAAGTTTTATTATACATTTGTAAAAAGGATCTTTTACTATTGCTTGAGTAATTTAAAAGTTGTATTAAACGTTTTGATGTGAAACATCTATAGCGGCACGTAAATCAGATTTCTCGCGTGGCGACGGTGACGTATGACGTAAAAAACCTAACGCATCGATAATATAATTAAAGAGATGTACTGATATCTTATATGAAATTGGTCTCATGTTTTGAGCGACGCGACGGTAGCGCGCCAACAATAGGGGGAAGAAGCTCATCGATTCAAAAATTTGGCGGGACAGGGTATGAATTGTTTCATATAGAAATACACTTTTAAAGCTCATATTTTAATTTTTAATACTTTTACTGATGTGTAAAAATATTAAAAATTGAAATATAGACTTAAAAGTGCATATTATCTTATAAAATTTAGGTAAATAAATATAAAAACTAAACAAGTTAAAATGGTTTCATGGGACACAAGATAGGAACTATGTTCCTTCGGCTAATAAAGAATCGACACATAACACTACTCGCTTGTGTATACGACTGTAACGCCTGCGTCTCATTTAATCTTGGCGTTAAGAAAAAAGCTTCTTTAAAATTCAAGGTAAGCTTTAAAGAGTAATGTATACATTTATTTCTTCTCACCTTTCCTAACTACTTTCAACTATCAAGATTTTTAAAAATTATATCTCATATTACTTTAACAAAAAAAGGTAAAAGTTAAGATATATATACAAAAAAAAAATTGCATCGGCTGGGAATCGAACCCGAGCCTCCCGCGTGGCAGGCGAGCATTCTACGTCTCGTTACGGGTTTTTCGTTAGGTACGGTTTTTACTATTACATTTTTTTCAGTTCAGTCACACCGCAAAATCCCTATCTTCTCCAAGCCTACCGTAAGGAACATAGTTCCAATTGTTCCAATAATAAACAAATTTTAATTTTTAATAAAAGAATTTTTACATTTTCAAAATTTTTCAAAAATTTGAAAATCATGATAATTTTGAAAATTTTCAAAGTTTTTAAATTTTTTAATGGTTACTTTAATCGCGCGTAAAGGTTACACGCACACTCTTTTTTTTATTGAATACTGCATATACTTTTACAAAATAATGTTGATGTTTCACATCTGCCAGGCGTCCCGTGACGGCTCACATTTTTTTATTAATATATGTATATGTGCTACATTTTGAATTTTACTTATATTATTTATTTGTAATAAAATGTAAATATAAAAGTATATTTTTCTACAAGCATGCGTAAAACAACACTTTTCCGCACGCATTTTAATTCAGAAAATATCTCTTTCTCTTTTTTTATTAAATGAATATGTCCTTCAATAACCTTTTGGAAAATTATTGTATTATTACTTTTATGTTGTTGTACCTACTACATACAAATAGTAAAAAAAAAGATTATTTTGCATAAAAATAGAGATTTTTAAAATGTTTGTTCTTAAAAAAATCATAATTTATTAAAACACCTCTGTAAACGTTACTCAAAGCAACAACAAACTTTAATTGTCACAAATTAAAATTTTGTTACATTGTTAGGAGTTGAAAATAAAATTTAAAAAATGAATAAAGTATCTTTTTTATGCTTGTAGAAAAAATATTGATCCTAACTCTTGCGGGAAAGTATAACTTTCCGCACTTGATAGGATAATAACTATTTTCGTTCTAGATCAATAATATAATATGATAATTGACTATAAACAGGGATCTGTTCTGTGCAAAGGAATGTGTTATTTTGAATATCAGTCAAAATTCATGTGAATTTAAATAGACCATTCTTGGATATTAATAGTACCTACTTGCAGCGAAAACTGACGTATCTACTTTAGTACCTATTCAATTTAATATTAAATACATTGACTTATTTTCGGCAAGTTTTAAATTTGGTTTGCAGATTTAATTACTTAAGATATTTGTAATGAATACACATATTTTTATTGAAGACGTGACAACATCGTATTTACAATTAATAAGACCACAGAACAATATGAACAGACGTGTATTATACTGGGCGAATTTCATGTAACTAACAGAGCCTACTGAGATGGAAATAAAAAGTGAATGGCTTATAGCTTACTTTCCAAAAACTTCGACTATTCTCTAGTCTCATTTAACAGGGTAGTTGAAGGTGGCAATCGTTAAACCATTTCAAAGAAATTATCAACCTTTGTTGTAATAATCGGCACTCAGAACACATTCACTTTGTAAGTTTTACAAAAAAGATGAAAAAACTGGGAAAAATAAACAATATTGACTAAGGGAACGGTTAGGCCAATCCACCCAAAGTACCGCCAATTGCATAGGGTGTGCCTTAAATAGTTTTTTAAGGAACGCACGTGATTATGAAGAGGGATAAGATTGGTTGGACAATCTTTCTAGATTCTTCACGAATATGATATGGACATCGTTTTATGCTCATTTAATCACGTAGGTCACCCTAACGTATTTTAGGAACTATTGGAAAGTTTTTAACGACTGGGTCGGTTTATATATCAAAACGAAACATTTAAAGATAAATTAATTAATTAATTAAAAATCCTAAAATGTCAATAAAAGAGTAGATGAATATGAGAAGAAAGGATGTATTAAATAGAGGGTAAAAAAAAGAAGGCTAAACCCGACCCAAACTAGGCTTGGGATAAGGTTAAGAGAAAGGAGATCTGTCAGCTTGATAGACATCTATAAAGTATTATGCTATGGTAAAAAAACTTGCAGTTGAATTATAAATTTATTTACAGCATTAGGTTACTATACCGGTGTATTAACTACATTTAATAGGTTTTTCGTTTTTTGTGTAAAATATTTTGAACAAAGGATCCCGCAAAAAATCAATGGAAAGTACTTCCCGTTAAATTGTCTGAAATTTTGTGACTAGATAGTTCTAAGTGAGTAAAACAAATATCTCAATGGGCACCAAGCTTAAAAATAGACAATTTAAATGACTCTCAACCGTGATAACGTATTCGAAATCAGCAAACCCAAAAACCCTATGCTATCCTAGGATTTTTGGGAAATATTTACTAGTGAGATCTAGAGATACTCAGTATATCAAATGTTGACCTGCTCAGTAAATCACTGATTTTTGGTAAAATTTCAAACATCTATATCTCAAAAATTAACAATTAACATCTGTTTAAAATCGTCATCAATACCAAGGATATGGAAATCGTCAAAGGTCTGTAAGGAGAGAGGCGAAATATATCAAACTATCGGCCTATATCTATTATATGTACCTTTGCGAGGGTTTTTGAAATCCTTATGGAGCGAGTTATATATCAACACGTAAGCTGCTGTATAAGTGTAAATCAACATGATTTTATGAAGAATCGCTCAACAACTCACCAAACTATTGATCATTACACAATATATTGCTGAATCTATTGACAACAGGGCCCAAACTGATGTGATTTACACAGACTTTTCTAAAGCCTTTGACAGACTTGACCATAGCATTCTGCTTAAAAAACTTGTTTCCTTTGGATTATCTTCTAAGTTAATGAAACTAAATCCTACTGATGGGATCGAAAGCAATATGTGCAGCTCAATGGTTTTAAATTTGCTAAATATACTGCTTCTTCCGGTGTTCAACAAGGATCTAATCTAGGGCCGCTGCTTTTTAATAGCTTTATTAATGATATTGCTCAAGTTTTAAATGTAAATCTCCTTTTATATGCCGATGATTTAAAACTGTACAGCCTAGTGGAGAATATGGGTGATAGCGATAATCTATCGGAAAATTTAGGACGTGTTGTTGAATGGTGTTACCGTAATAATTTGCCTCTAAGCCCGGATAAATGTAGTTTTGTTCTGCAGCTTTATACGATAACTCAATAGAGAGCGTTGTTCTTGAGCGACCGGAAACATTTACGGATCTTTGCGTCACGTTTGATACTGAACTATCATTTAATAAGCACATTGATAATGTATCCTCCTCATATCGTATATATGGGTTAATTGCACGTAACTCTATTGATTTTAAGAATACTTCCACATTAAAAACTCTGTTTTATGCTTTTATAAGTTCAGTTGTGTGGAGTCCATATTATCAATATCATATAGATTGAATAGAAGCAAATCAAAGACGATTTTTAAAACTGATTATCCTGAAAATTGATGACATTTATCCATCAATAGGCATACCTCATTCTGAGCTATTAGTAAGGCATAAACATTGCAGTCTCGAAAGAAGGCATGATTATTACAGTGTAGTGTTAACTTATAAAATCATTAAAAGTCTTATTGACTGCCTGACATTATTGGAAAATTTTAATATTTCCGTTCCTAGAATTTCTACCAGGCACCCTAATACTTTTTGTGCCAATTAATCTCACACAAGTATTTTGGAGAATTCTCCGCTTCATATAATATGTAAAAGGACGAGTAATGTTAGCCAGGATCTATATATATTGATATGGATTTTTCTTCAATGGTGCACGTTATTTCAATGAAATGTTGGAACGTGGTCATGATTTTTAAATCGGTTGTCTAGATTAAGTATTTTTTTATATTGTATTTGTTTTCGTTTAGTTTAGACGTTGTTAAGATTATTATTAGAGAGAGATTGTTTGATGGATGGGGATGATTATTATTGATAGATTGTCATTGAGTTAATTTTGTAAAAGTCAGATGAAATAAAATTGTAAAAAATTAAATATTGAAATTTAAATTAAAATAAGAAGAGTTTATAAATAATAAATAAATAAATAAAAAGGTAATTGGAATTGGATAAGAAAGATACAGAAAAGCAGAGAGTTGGAAAATTGTAAAAGAAGAAGGTATAGAGAAAGAGTTGAGCAGCAGAAAGGTATTAAATAGATGGAAAGGCAGCAGCAAGAAAGTAGTTGGAAGAGGAAGATATAGAGAAAGAGTGGAAAAACGGAAGAAGAAAGATTTAGAAAGACGCGAAAGAATTATTTTTTATATTTATAATTTTGTACTTTATTTTTAGGACAATCAATTTAAAAATTTTTGAATCCACGACCGAGAATTTTATTGAAAGAGGGTGTTCCGGAAGGAGGATCCATTTCAATATTTTATTCTAAGCTGTCGAATATAAAATCTTACTTCTTATCATAATTAGTTAAATTGGTTAATTAGAAATTATTGTGTATGTGCAATTCCTGCTTGAAATTGGGTTTAAGACCTGTAGCGTATTGTACATAAATAAAAATTGTTCATTTTTAAGCCTGATGCCTATTGAGACTTTTGTTCTACTCACATAGAGCTATTTATTCGCAAAAGTTCAGACAATTTGACGATAAATACTTTTTCATTGATTTTGTGCGGGATCTTTTCACATTTGAAAGTTTTGTCACTATTTTTAAATTACCGGATTCTATGAAACATTTTGATCAAATTTTATATTTAAAAAGCTTTTCGGCAGTGTGAGTTTTAATATGAATTTTTAAGTTAATGGATTGTGTGAAACATTTTGAACAAATTTTACATTTAAAAGGTTTTTCACCAGTGTGAGTTCTAATATGAGTTTTTAAGTTACCGGAACGATTGAAACATTTTGAACAAATTTCACATTTAAAAGGTCTCTCGTCAGTGTGAGTTTTAATATGAGTTTTTAAGTGACTGGAATTTCTGAAACATTTAGAACAAATTTCACATTTAAAAGGTTTCTCGTTAGTGTGAGTTCTAATATGACATTTTAAACTAGTGGATTGTGTAAAACATTTCGAGCAAATTTCACATTTAAAAGGTTTCTCGTCAGTGTGAGTTCTAATATGAGTTTTTAAGGCACTAGAACGTTTGAAACTTTTCGAACAAATTTTACATTTAAAAGCTTTCTCGTCACTGTGAGTTCTAATATGAGTTTTTAAGTTACTGGATTGTTTGAAACATTTTGAACAAATTTTACATTTAAAAGGTTTCTCGTCAGTGTGACTCCTAATATGAACTTTTAAAATACTGGAATATGTGAAACATTTTGAACAAAACTTACATTTAAAAGGTTTTTCGTCTGTGTGAGTTTTAATATGAGTTTTTAAGTTACTGGAATGTTTAAAACATTTTGAACAAATTTGACATTTAAAAGGTTTGTCATCAGTGTGAGTTCTAATATGAGTTTTTAAATAACTGGAATCTGTGAAACATTTCGAACAAATTTTACATTTAAAAGGTTTCTCGTCACTGTGAGTTATAATATGCCTTTTTAAATTACCGGATTGTGTGAAACATTTTGAACAAAACTTACATTTAAAAGGTTTTTCGTCAGTGTGAGTTCTAATATGACATTTTAAAGTATAAGATTGTGTGAAACTTTTCGAACAAATCTTACATTTAAAAGGTTTTTCGCCATTGTGGGTTTTAATATATCTTTTTATATCACTTTGTTGTGTGAAGCTATGCACCCTTATCTGTTTGTTGAAATAACTAAAATCTTGTCGGTTAATATGTTTTGTGGCAGAATAAGTCCTTCTTAAGTTCACAGATTTTTTCGATTTATCGAAAAAGTGGTAAATATAAAAATGGTTTAAAAATAATAATTTATCACAACAAAATTTTCCACAAGATGAACATGTTCCATAGAATTTTCCAAAGTGAAGTTGCCATTTGTTTGCCGCTGATAGAAAACCTGAAAACATATAAGTACACATTAGGATAAATAATGATACAATTAGCAGTAATAATAGCAAATATTGTGCTTTGACACAAAAATATTATTGGATTTTTTTATTGAAGAAATTTATTTAAACACTAACTATAGTAGAGAGCCGAATTAGTTTAGGCTGACTTCATTATGTACGATTCGGCCCATCTGTAGGCAACACATTTTCGCTATTTTTACAATTTAGTCGAAATTAAAGGATGCACGGCTCATACTGACTTCAAATTCGTTTTCTGCGGGTTTAAATAGATGCCGGTAAGTAGGTGGACTTGGATGTACAAACAACTTTTTTTTGTGTGCTGGTGTTATGAAAGGTACCAAAATTTGTTTTACTTTCATGTCCGATGTTCAAATTTTTTTTCTCCCCCGTTTCGGTATTCTTAATGTAGTTCTTCCAAAGTGTCCTGTGTAACATGACACATTGGACATTTGTTTTTCGAATATTTTTTTTAAATCAGCTATTTTAAATGTTGTGTTGTTTCATGCAACCTCGTTCTTAACTCTATGGGATTTAATTCGCAGTGCTAAAAGGGTAAAGGAGAGTAAAGCATTGCCATTTGGCCATTTCATCGACTATTGTTTTCTGGTTGTCCGTTTTATGCTCTCTTAAAATAGCCAAAAGTTCTCTTCTCAACATTGTATCGTCGCACGAAATATTTTTGGATTTTAACCAAGCGAAAATATCTCCTTTTCTCCAGGTCGTACATACAATCTTCTCCATATACCAATTATGATACCATGCATTTTCCATAAACATTACCGATCCAGGATCCCAAAGCAACAAAGTAGTTTGGAACCAATCTTCAATAACGTTCGACTTCAAAGGGTCGAATTACATGCTGGTAGGTGGAGTCGGATGTACAAACACTTTTTTTTTGGGTGTTGGTGTTATCATCGTTCCAGAATCTTTGTTTCTCCAATTTATCGTTCTTCCGAATCAATGTTGGCCAGAAGTACTTTCAAGAAATTCAAAAGGGTTTTATCAATACCGAATTTGACCTCATCCTACATTTGCAAAATGTGATCAGTGTTGCTCTATGGAAAGGAGGGTTGGACATTAAAAGTAAACTCCCTGAACAGATTCGAAGCATTCGAAATATGGATATACAGGCGAATACTAAAAGTCCTATGGACAGCCAAAAAAACAAACGAGGAAATAGTACAAACAGTTAACAGAGAACGCGAATTACTAAACACCATTAATCAAATTCATGAAATATTGGAAAAAAAATGAATAACAAGTTAGACCCAAAATAATGTGAAATGTTGAAGTCGGAAGTTGCTGATAATTCTTCGAAGTACGTTTCTATATCAGTCTTATAATCATAGTTTTTATGAGGATGTTAATACACAAAGACTTACGTTTTTTAGAACTTGGATCCTGTTTCCTGGAATATTTTTTGATGCGTCGCTCTGAATGTAATTCTTTATCAAAATTTTGAAATTCCATTTTAAAATCTGGTAAATCGCAAATAGAGTGTAATTCTTCTTTTTTAATGTAACATTGAAGATTCATCTCATGATTAGTTTGACTTGAAATATCATTTTCACTGCTAATTAACATTTCACTTTTAGTAGTGAAAGAATTTATTGAAGAATTATCCATTGTTACAAATTGTTGAGAGACTTCGTATTCAAATTTCGTTTCTTTCTCAAACATACTACTTTTGTAGGGCTGTTCTTGAACTAAAATCAAAAATAAACTAATGTAATGGTTTAATATATAAGTAAGTTCACAGGTTTATTGCATTATTGTTGGCCAGGATATTTTGACAAATTTAGCTTCAATTCGCTTTTTATGTCACACTAGAATTTTTAAACTAATAAATATGGGTGGTAGAACAAAGGAGAACCATCTGAATGTATTAAAAAGTATCCATCGGTAAGGGAACAATTTAAGGTGACGCCATAATAGCAAGTAGAAAGATTTAAAAAAAGTGTATTGTGATGTTTCAATTGTCGATTTGACACAATCTCCTTCTAAAAATCCCATGAGAGTTATACTAAACTAATCGTTTACTAAGTCATACCTGTCAAATTAATGACCAAAAAGCGAAATAATGACTAAGCATTCATAGCTTAGCGTTACAGCGTAAAGGCAAAGGTGTGTTCGAGTCCTGTTGGATGCGACATTTTTTTAATTTTTCACTAATGTCATTCTTGTTTATACTTTATATACTGTTAAAAATTAAAAAAAAAGGTTATAATCTTACGAATTTTAAAGTAGAAATTTATAAAGCTGCGTTAGGAACGTTTTTCCTTAATTTTTGGTAAATTTTAATAGTCCGAAAAATCTTTTAAAACAACCGACTTATTGCAATTTCTTAAACTTGTGTCAAAAATATCGAAAAGTAAGCGTTTTATTAAAATTTAAAATTAGTCATGTAAAATTTATCAATATAAAATCAAAGCAAAAAATAAATATTTTCCAACAAAAACAAAAAGTATTTTCAAAATTTAGAAAAATAATAAAAAATTGTAAAAGATCAGAAAAAATCGTAAAAAATCAAATTTTTTTAAAAATTGACGAAAATTTGAGAAAAATCAAGCAAAAAATTAAAGATTTATCAAAAAAATATGGTATCGTAAAATCGAAGAAAATATAAAGAAAAAACGTAAAAAATCTCAGGAAAAATCCAAAATCCGAAGAATAAGTACCATTAAAAAAACAAAAAAAAAAAAATGGGAATACCGCGTGCGGGTGTGTGAAATTTACGGAAAACTGCAAATTTATGGAAAATCACGAAAAACTGTAGAAATTTGTGGAAAAAAGCGAAAAACTATAAAAATTTGTGGAAAACCGTGAAAAACTTTAGAAACTCCTGGAAAACCGCGAAGAGTATAGAAATTCCTGAAGAAACCTCAAAAAACCCGTAGAAATACATGGAAAACCATGAAAAATTGCAAAATTTCCTAGAAAAGTGCGAAAAGATGTAGAAATTCCAGGAAACCCGTGAAAAAGTGTAGAAATTTCTTTAAAATCACAAAAAATTGTAGAAATTCATGGAAAACAGCAAAAAATTGTAGAAATTCATGGAAACCTGTGAGAATCTGTATAGATAACCTGGGAAAATCCTAAGAAATTGTAAAAAATCATAGAAAACTTTAAAAAATCATAAAAAAATTATGAAAAGTCTTGTAAAAAATCGTAGAAACCCTTGAAATTCATACAACACGAAGAAAATGGTAAAAATCATAATAAACTGTAAGAAATCATAAAAAAAGAAAAACAGTAAAAATCTTACAATATCGCAAAAAACTGTAAAAAATCAAAAAAACAGAAAATCGTATAAAAATTATAGCTGACCATAGCAAAGAACCATACAAAACATTTTGAACAATCGTGAAAAATCGGATAAAAATCATAAATCCCCATGAAAAATCGCAAAAAGTCATAAGAAACCTTAAAAAATCGTATAAAATTATAGATGATCTCGAAAAATCACAAGAAAATCATATAAAACCTTTAAAAAATGTAATAAAATCTGAAATAAACGTGAAAAGAACAAGAACAAATAAGTCAACTGTCAGACCGGCTGTCACTTACCAACATGACATTTGACGTGAATTTATTTATTTATTTCAACAAGTTACAATGAATAGATACATTTTTACTTATGTGCTAAATCTCTTTTTTTAGTTGCTATCACAGATTAGAAAAAAACACCTTAGATGTATTAGGTTACATCTGTGTGTGTTTAACCGAGTGTCCATCTTCTTAAAATTATACCACATTTTTTATTATAGCAATCAATATTTATCACTTTTAATTAAATAATTAATGGCTAGTTAATTAATGGCTAGTTAATTAATTAACACAAAACAAGACGAATAAACAACGCTAGCCAGATTAAAATTACAAAATAAATAAATTTATACTTATAATAGAACACTTAAATAAAAAGTAGAATCACGAAAGAAAATCACAGATTATTATTTGGTACAGTTTCATCCATTAGAAGATGTCAAGAAATCTCTGATAATTTAAAAATAAATAATCCTTAAAAACTAAATTAAATTTTCTTTTATTAACAACCCTTCTAAGATCTGTGGGGATAAGATTATAGAGTGTAGGTCCAAGACAATTTATAAAGCGTTGATTAATGTTTTTCTTAGAAAAAAGTAAGTAAGTAAGTTAAGTAAGTATACGCAAACTCGGTTCAAAAACACAATAATGTGAGTGAACAAAACCACAAGCAGCAATCACATACAAACACTTCACACCACAAACTTCACGAGAATAGAGCATATTTGTGGGATAGAGCCTTGGTTTTCCCAACATGACTTTAACAATATAGTTTTGACTCACTTTAAGCTGTTCTAAGTGAGAAGAGTACATCCCACCCCACACAATAAAGCCAAAGAAAATGATAAAAAAATCACTTATAGTGAACTTTTTGTGGAATCAAACAAGATATATACTCTGTTAACTTGTTAGAAACTGTATTTTAACAAGAATCTACTTTCTACTATAATGACTAACTCAGTCAATAAAAGACTTACCTTCAGAATAAAACGATCTTCCTTTTAAATCTAAGTCATTATCAAAGTTATTTTTCACTTCGGACAAATCACCAACTGGGTCTAAAAGTTCTTCCTTTAAAACATTAAAACCAAGATCCATTTCAGTTTGATGACAGTTCTGATTTTCGACTTGGAATTGATCAGAAAACTCTTCCTCTATTTTAACTTTTCCTTTAAAAACATCCGTTCTGTGATTTTCTTAAGGTGAAAACAATTTGTTATTATAAACAAAAAATTAAAATTAGTTAGAAACTGTAAACCAAGCTGTAAACCATGTGCTGTAAACAATAAAAATCAATAAATTGACAACTGTCAAAGTCATAGGGTTGCTATTGTTGCTAACTTCACACTGGTATCTTGAATGTTTGGAGGAGATCAGTTATCCTTATAAAAGATTAATTTGTATAAAAAATATGTATTTTTATTATTAAAATAAGTTTTTATAGTGAAATAATTAATTTTGTATTGTTTTAAAGGTGTAAATAATAAACAATCGTGAAATTAGCTTTTCATGTAAATTGTATTGGTGGTCTCGTACGCTGTACAAAAACCGGTTATTTTATAAAAATATTAATTTTTATAGGAAAATGTGATTTAAAATTTATAAAAAAATCTTTATTCTCATGGTTAAAATCAGTTTTTTAATTAAATAATTAATTAGGGTTACAATAAAACAAGATTTGTGCTGTTTTAAAAATTATATGTATAGTTGATTCAAATATAAGTGTCATCAAGTGGGCTGGGTACGTGTGAGATCATCCTTAACTTTATTACTATACCTTATTTAAAAACTAGGAGGAGCGATTTGAATTTAAGTTGGCAACACTCGCGTTTGTTTATTGGTTAATTTGGAGGCAAGTTTACACTATAAAAATTTGTCACTTACATTTATCAAGTAATTTGTGACATTTATAGGTTATGTTTTCAAAGTGTGAAATATTTATAATGGTGACTTTTGTTAATTGATTTCTTTTTTTAATATAATTATTGTAAGTTTACTTTGTGACCATCTTAGACCATATATAAAGTATCCATAAACATTTATTTTCAATTTTATTTAAATGAAAGAAATGTATTTAAATTTGCCGCCTTGTAAATTTTCTAGTAACTTATTTGGCTGTAAGTCTGGCTTTTCAAATCACTCCTCCTAGTTTTTAAATGAAGTATAGATTCCACGAAGTATAGATACTTAAACGTAATGTTAAAAAAATGGTCTCAATTTAGGGGACAGAACTATTGCCGGTAGAGTGCGCTCGTGTTCCTAAGATACTCGTTTAAATCCTTACGCGGGAAGTTTTGTTGCTATTGACAGCTTTTATGACAACTAATTTTAAAAAAATAAATTAATATTATATATTGAATTTAATTTCGCGACATATAAATGGCATAAATGTCATAAACATCGGTTCTTCTGGTTACTCGCGCCGCCAGTGGCAAAAAATAGAACTATGATCTGGGTTGATTATTGAGACCAGAACTATTATGAAAAAGCCTATACCCTATACCGTGTAGACTCCTGGTATCTAGTCTTCGTGCTAGATTCAATGGAAACAGAACTTTTAGTTAGGGGATTATATGTCATCTCAATGTTAGAATTTTCAAAAATGTATTTTAATTTTATTTTTAAGTTTATGTGGACTCATTGGTTATAATGCACGACATATTGCCGGAGATTATGTGGAGATTGGCGACTTTATAATGATTTAATGAAGGACTCCCAGCCAATTGGGAAGCACACAAAAATTCTGCCACATGGAGTTTTTTACTTATTAGAAAATTGATGAATTCAAACTGAATTTTCAAAAAGAAAAAAGTACACATTAAATAAATGTTGATGAGTTAATTTATTAATTCAACTAATTATTTTTTTACTTTAGTACATAAGCGTTATGTTTACTGAATAGTAATCGTAATACTTGATTATTATAATGATGATTGTAATACATAATTTTAAAACATGTTAAGTTGATCTTGAAGATTTTAAATTTTTATATGTTTTTAAATTATTTATTCAGAGGAATTAAAATTTTAGTTTATGCATCCTCTTACGAGAATGATACCAAATTATAATAGGTAACTTATTAAAAGAATATTCTATTTAATTTATTTATAACTGGATATATCTTTATTACAGAATTTATTAGTTGTTAATTTTTTTGTTAATGCCACTTTTAACTTTAATAAAAAATTATTTTTAATTATAAATGCGTATATAGTTTTTTAATATTTTTTAATCCTAATTAATTAAGTATGAAAATTCTAAAACTTGTTAAATATGTTTGTTTAATTTTCATTTGTATAATCCAACAAAATATTTATACTTTAATTATTCTTTTGTAAAAGCTTTTGCTATTTCGGAAATACCATCCATCCTCTGCTAGTAAATGTAAGATATTTTAGTTATTCTCACGTTTCGAAATTTTTATGTTTATTGCTCTTATTATTTTGCTTCGGTCCTTTTCACAATTATTTTCTCTTTTTTAATAGGCAATAATAAACATGATAAACTTCTCTTTTTAACAGGAGAAACTTCTATTTTGGATTTGCCATCTGTTGAGATATTCTTTATAACTGCCAGAAAGATATTCTTTTCTGATTTTTATATTTTGGGAAATTTTCAACGACCATGAGGATGGTATCATAAGAAAGCAGATTAAACAAATACACGTTATCTTGAGCATGCGCACTAACAATTAATCGGCGTAAATAAAAGTTTTTAATTAAATTACGGGACAACGAAGAACGATCAAATATTTTTTTTATAGAACAATGAATAAACAGTCATAAAATATTAAAATAAAAGTGAAAAGATTTATATTTAGTGTCAACATCAAGATTTTAAAACTCATTTTAAAATTTTTAAAAATCAATCAATTACTTCTGTAGAAATAGACTTACTTTGTGGGGACTGTTTTAAGTGTTATAGGAACTTCAACATTCCAAAGTGGATGGGGTATGGAATCGACCCAGATCCATCCTCGATGACCCCGGACTCATATTAAACTAAATGTGCTGGCCAATTGCGACAGGAGTCCAAAGGCCAATAAGAAAAAGAGAGAGAGAGCTAACTTGAAAATCAATTTTTAAAAATAAAAAAGAAAAAAAACTAAAAAGGAACAAAAAAAAATTTTGACAGAACAATCAAGAACAGTTGACGAACAGTTAATATAGCTAAAAAAAATTGCAAAAAATTAATTTCTCCCCGCCACCTTAAGGGAACCTATTTTGAAAATTAAAAAGAAAAAAAACTAAAAACGAACAAAAAAAAATTTTGATCGAACAATGAAGAACAGTTGACGAACAGTTGATATAGCTAAAAAAAATTGCAAAAAATTAATATCCCCCTGCCAACTTAAGACAGCCGCAAACTTAGCACCCCATCCATGGAATTTTGGGTCGAAAATGACCTTAATCGATAGGTCCCCGTTAGGTCCTTTAAGGTCCCACAATTTTTGATGTGAAACATCTATAGCGGCACGTAAATCAGATTTCTCGCGTAGCGACGGTGACGTATTACGTAAAAAACCTAACGCATCGATAATATATAATAAAGAGATGTACTGATATCTTATATGAAATTGGTCTCATGTTTTGAGCGACGCGACGGTGGCGCGCCAACAATAGGGGGAAGAAGCTCATCGATTCAAAAATTTGACGGGACAGGGTATGAATTGTTTCATATAGAAGTACACTTTTAAAGCTCATATTTTAATTTTTAATATTTTTACTGATGTGTAAAAATATTAAAAATTGAAATATAGACTTAAAAGTGCATATTATCTTATAATATGTAGGTAAATAAATATAAAAACTAAACAAGTTAAAATGGTTTCGTGGGACACCAGGTAGGAACTATGTTCCTTCGGCTAATGAAGAATCGACACATAACACTACTCGCTTGTGTATACGACTGTAACGCCTGCGCACGTCTCATTTAACGGTCAATATATCAAAATCAGTGAAATCTTGGCGTTAAGAAAGAAGCTTCTTTAAAATTCAAGGTGAGCTTTAAAGAGTAATGTATACATTTATTTTTTCTCACCTTTCCTAACTACTTTCAACTATCAAGATTTTTAAAAATTATATCTCATATTACCTACTTTAACAAAAAAAGGTAAAAGTTAAGATATATACAAAAAAAAATTGCATCGGCTGGGAATCGAACCCGAGCCTCCCGCGTGGCAGGCGAGCATTCTACGTCTCGTTACGGGTTTTTCGTTACGGTTTTTACTATTACATTTTTTTCAGTTCAGTCACACCGCAAAATCCCTATCTTCTCCAAGCCTACCGTAAGGAACATAGTTCCAATTGTTCCAATAATAAACAAATTTTAATTTTTAATAAAAGAATTTTTACATTTTCAAAATTTTTCAAAAATTTGAAAATCATGATAATTTTGAAAATTTTCAAAGTTTTTAAATTTTTTAATGGTTACTTTAATCGCGCGTAAAGGTTACACGCACACTCTTTTTTTTATTGAATACTGCATATACTTTTACAAAATAATGTTGATGTTTCACATCTGCCAGGCGTCCCGTGACGGCTCACATTTTTTTATTAATATATGTATATGTGCTACATTTTGAATTTTACTTATATTATTTATTTGTAATAAAATGTAAATATAAAAGTATATTTTTCTACAAGCATGCGTAAAACAACACTTTTCCGCACGCATTTTAATTCAGAAAATATCTCTTTCTCTTTTTTTATTAAATGAATATGTCCTTCAATAACCTTTTGGAAAATTATTGTATTATTACTTTTATGTTGTTGTACCTACTACATACAAATAGTAAAAAAAAAGATTATTTTGCATAAAAATAGAGATTTTTAAAATGTTTGTTCTTAAAAAAATCATAATTTATTAAAACACCTCTGTAAACGTTACTCAAAGCAACAACAAACTTTAATTGTCACAAATTAAAATTTTGTTACATTGTTAGGAGTTGAAAATAAAATTTAAAAAATGAATAAAGTATCTTTTTTATGCTTGTAGAAAAAATATTGATCCTAACTCTTGCGGGAAAGTATAACTTTCCGCACTTGATAGGATAATAACTATTTTCGTTCTAGATCAATAATATAATATGATAATTGACTATAAACAGGGATCTGTTCTGTGCAAAGGAATGTGTTATTTTGAATATCAGTCAAAATTCATGTGAATTTAAATAGACCATTCTTGGATATTAATAGTACCTACTTGCAGCGAAAACTGACGTATCTACTTTAGTACCTATTCAATTTAATATTAAATACATTGACTTATTTTCGGCAAGTTTTAAATTTGGTTTGCAGATTTAATTACTTAAGATATTTGTAATGAATACACATATTTTTATTGAAGACGTGACAACATCGTATTTACAATTAATAAGACCACAGAACAATATGAACAGACGTGTATTATACTGGGCGAATTTCATGTAACTAACAGAGCCTACTGAGATGGAAATAAAAAGTGAATGGCTTATAGCTTACTTTCCAAAAACTTCGACTATTCTCTAGTCTCATTTAACAGGGTAGTTGAAGGTGGCAATCGTTAAACCATTTCAAAGAAATTATCAACCTTTGTTGTAATAATCGACACTCAGAACACATTCACTTTGTAAGTTTTACAAAAAAGATGAAAAAACTGGGAAAAATAAACAATATTGACTAAGGGAACGGTTAGGCCAATCCACCCAAAGTACCGCCAATTGCATAGGGTGTGCCTTAAATAGTTTTTTAAGGAACGCACGTGATTATGAAGAGGGATAAGATTGGTTGGACAATCTTTCTAGATTCTTCACGAATATGATATGGACATCGTTTTATGCTCATTTAATCACGTAGGTCACCCTAACGTATTTTAGGAACTATTGGAAAGTTTTTAACGACTGGGTCGGTTTATATATCAAAAGGAAACATTTAAAGATAAATTAATTAATTAATTAAAAATCCTAAAATGTCAATAAAAGAGTAGATGAATATGAGAAGAAAGGATGTATTAAATAGAGGGTAAAAAAAAGAAGGCTAAACCCGACCCAAACTAGGCTTGGGATAAGGTTAAGAGAAAGGAGATCTGTCAGCTTGATAGACATCTATAAAGTATTATGCTATGGTAAAAAAACTTGCAGTTGAATTATAAATTTATTTACAGCATTAGGTTACTATACCGGTGTATTAACTACATTTAATAGGTTTTTCGTTTTTTGTGTAAAATATTTTGAACAAAGGATCCCGCAAAAAATCAATGGAAAGTACTTCCCGTTAAATTGTCTGAAATTTTGTGACTAGATAGTTCTAAGTGAGTAAAACAAATATCTCAATGGGCACCAAGCTTAAAAATAGACAATTTAAATGACTCTCAACCGTGATAACGTATTCGAAATCAGCAAACCCAAAAACCCTATGCTATCCTAGGATTTTTGGGAAATATTTACTAGTGAGATCTAGAGATACTCAGTATATCAAATGTTGACCTGCTCAGTAAATCACTGATTTTTGGTAAAATTTCAAACATCTATATCTCAAAAATTAACAATTAACATCTGTTTAAAATCGTCATCAATACCAAGGATATGGAAATCGTCAAAGGTCTGTAAGGAGAGAGGCGAAATATATCAAACTATCGGCCTATATCTATTATATGTACCTTTGCGAGGGTTTTTGAAATCCTTATGGAGCGAGTTATATATCAACACGTAAGCTGCTGTATAAGTGTAAATCAACATGATTTTATGAAGAATCGCTCAACAACTCACCAAACTATTGATCATTACACAATATATTGCTGAATCTATTGACAACAGGGCCCAAACTGATGTGATTTACACAGACTTTTCTAAAGCCTTTGACAGACTTGACCATAGCATTCTGCTTAAAAAATTTGTTTCCTTTGGATTATCTTCTAAGTTAATGAAACTAAATCCTACTTATGGGATCGAAAGCAATATGTGCAGCTCAATGGTTTTAAATTTGCTAAATATACTGCTTCTTCCGGTGTTCAACAAGGATCTAATCTAGGGCCGCTGCTTTTTAATAGCTTTATTAATGATATTGCTCAAGTTTTAAATGTAAATCTCCTTTTATATGCCGATGATTTAAAACTGTACAGCCTAGTGGAGAATATGGGTGATAGCGATAATCTATCGGAAAATTTAGGACGTGTTGTTGAATGGTGTTACCGTAATAATTTGCCTCTAAGCCCGGATAAATGTAGTTTTGTTCTGCAGCTTTATACGATAACTCAATAGAGAGCGTTGTTCTTGAGCGACCGGAAACATTTACGGATCTTGGCGTCACGTTTGATACTGAACTATCATTTAATAAGCACATTGATAATGTATCCTCCTCATATCGTATATATGGGTTAATTGCACGTAACTCTATTGATTTTAAGAAGACTTCCACATTAAAAACTCTGTTTTATGCTTTTATAAGTTCAGTTGTGTGGAGTCCATACTATCAATATCATATAGATTGAATAGAAGCAAATCAAAGACGATTTTTAAAACTGAATATCCTGAAAATTGATGAAATTTATCCATCAATAGGCATACCTCATTCTGAGCTATTAGTAAGGCATAAACATTGCAGTCTCGAAAGAAGGCATGATTATTACAGTGTAGTGTTAACTTATAAAATCATTAAAAGTCTTATTGACTGCCTGACATTTTTGGAAAATTTTAATATTTCCGTTCCTAGAATTTCTACCAGGCACCCTAATACTTTTTTTATAATTCACGTTCACAAAGTTTCTATTTCGACACTAAAAACAGTATCGAAATAGATTCATTGTAACACTGTTTTTGGTAACTTTTTGTTTTACACAATTGGTTGCACTGCACTGATTTTCAACGAAAGAGTTCAGGTAGTAAATCAAAAAGTATGTTGTAGTAAATTATTAACTACATTATAAGCGTTATTGCTAAATTCGGAATATTTTATACAAATTTGACAAACATTCTAATTTAAAATCATTAAAACTGACAAGTGTCAAAACTGTCAAGATTGCCAACATAAATAAATATTTCGAAAAACTCTCATTTTATTTTTTTTATACTTTTAAAAGTTTATTATAAAAAATAGTATGTAACACTCGAATTACGGTTTGTAGTACTCGTTCTTTGCGAAACTCACCGCTTCGCGGTTCGTTTCACAAACTGAACTCGTACTACGAAACCTCTGTCATTGTAACACTTGTATTACAATATACTATTGTGCCAATTTATCTCACACAAGTATTTTGGAGAATTCTCCGCTTCATATAATATGTAAAAGGACGAGTAATGTTAGCCAGGATCTATATATATTTTATTGTAAGCTGTCGATAATAAAATCTTACTTCTTATCATAATTAGTTAAATTGGTTAATTAGAAATTATTGTGTATGTGCAATTCCTGCTTGAAATTGGGTTTAAGACCTGTAGCGTATTGTACATAAATAAAAATTGTCCATTTTTAAGCCTGATGCCTATTGAGACTTTGGTCTACTCACATAGAGCTATTTATTCGCAAAAGTTTAGACAATTTGACGATAAATACTTTTTCATTGATTTTGTGCGGGATCCACATTTGAAAGTTTTGTCACTATTTTTAAATTAGCGGATTCTATGAAACATTTTGATCAAATTTTATATTTAAAAAGCTTTTCGGCAGTGTGAGTTTTAATATGAATTTTTAAGTTAATGGATTGTGTGAAACATTTTGAACAAATTTTACATTTAAAAGGTTTTTCACCAGTGTGAGTTCTAATATGAGTTTTTAAGTTACCGGAACGATTGAAACATTTTGAACAAATTTCACATTTAAAAGGTCTCTCGTCAGTGTGAGTTTTAATATGAGTTTTTAAGTGACTGGAATTTCTGAAACATTTAGAACAAATTTCACATTTAAAAGGTTTCTCGTCACTGTGAGTTCTAATATGTCTTTTTAAACTACCGGATTGTATGAAACCTTTGGAACAAATCTTACATTTAAAAGGTTTCTCGTTAGTGTGAGTTCTAATATGACATTTTAAACTATTGGATTGTGTAAAACATTTCGAGCAAATTTCACATTTAAAAGGTTTCTCGTCAGTGTGAGTTCTAATATGAGTTTTTAAGGCACTGGAACGTTTGAAACTTTTCGAACAAATTTTACATTTAAAAGCTTTCTCGTCACTGTGAGTTCTAATATGAGTTCTTAAGTTACTGGATTGTTTGAAACATTTTGAACAAATTTTACATTTAAAAGGTTTCTCGTCAGTGTGACTTCTAATATGAACTTTTAAAATACTGGAATATGTGAAACATTTTGAACAAAACTTACATTTAAAAGGTTTTTCGTCTGTGTGAGTTTTAATATGAGTTTTTAAGTTACTGGAATGTTTAAAACATTTTGAACAAATTTGACATTTAAAAGGTTTCTCATTAGTGTGAGTTTTAATATGAGTTTTTAAATAACTGGAATCTGTGAAACATTTCGAACAAATTTTACATTTAAAAGGTTTCTCGTCACTGTGAGTTATAATATGCCTTTTTAAATTACCGGATTGTGTGAAACATTTTGAACAAAACTTACATTTAAAAGGTTTTTCGTCAGTGTGAGTTCTAATATGACATTTTAAAGTATAAGATTGTGTGAAACTTTTCGAACAAATCTTACATTTAAAAGGTTTTTCGCCATTGTGGGTTTTAATATATCTTTTTATATCACTTTGTTGTGTGAAGCTATGCACCCTTATCTGTTTGTTGAAATAACTAAAATCTTGTCGGTTAATATGTTTTGTGGCAGAATAAGTCCTTCTTAAGTTCACAGATTTTTTCGATTTATCGAAAAAGTGGTAAATATAAAAATGGTTTAAAAATAATAATTTATCACAACAAAATTTTCCACAAGATGAACATGTTCCATAGAATTTTCCAAAGTGAAGTTGCCATTTGTTTGCCGCTGATAGAAAACCTGAAAACATATAAGTACACATTAGGATAAATAATGATACAATTAGCAGTAATAATAGCAAATATTGTGCTTTGACACAAAAATATTATTGGATTTTTTTATTGAAGAAATTTATTTAAACACTAACTATAGTAGAGAGCCGAATTAGTTTAGGCTGACTTCATTATGTACGATTCGGCCCATCTGTAGGCAACACATTTTCGCTATTTTTACAATTTAGTCGAAATTAAAGGATGCACGGCTCATACTGACTTCAAATTCGTATTCTGCGGGTTTAAATAGATGCCGGTAAGTAGGTGGACTTGGATGTACAAACAACTTTTTTTGTGTGCTGGTGTTATGAAAGGTACCAAAATTTGTTTTACTTTCATGTCCGATGTTCAAATTTTTTTCTCCCCCGTTTCGGTATTCTTAATGTAGTTCTTCCAAAGTGTCCTGTGTAACATGACACTTTGGACATTTGTTTTTCGAATATTTTTTTAAATCAGCTATTTTAAATGTTGTGTTGTTTCATGCAACCTCGTTCTTAACTCTATGGGATTTAATTCGCAGTGCTAAAGAGGTAAAGGACAGTAAAGCATTGCCATTTGGCCATTTCATCGACTATTGTTTTCTGGTTGTCCGTTTTATGCTCTCTTAAAATAGCCAAAAGTTCTCTTCTCAACATTGTATCGTCGCACGAAATATTTTTAGATTTTAACCAAGTGAAAATATCTCCTTTTCTCCAGGTCGTACATACAATCTTCTCCATTTACCAATTATGATACCATGCATTTTCCATAAACATTACCGATCCAGGATCCCAAAGCAACAAAGTAGTTTGGAACCAATCTTCAATAACGTTCGACTTCAAAGGGTCGAATTACATGCTGGTAGGTGGAGTCGGATGTACAAACACTTTTTTTTTTTGGGTGTTGGTGTTATCATCGTCCCAGAATCTTTGTTTCTCCAATTTATCGTTCTTCCGAATTGTAAATCAATGTTGGCCAGAAGTACTTTCAAGAAACTCAAAAGGGTTTTACCAATACCGAATTTGACCTCATCCTACATTTGCAAAATGTGGTCAGTGTTGCTCTATGGAAAGTAAACTCCCTGAACAGATTCGAAGCATTCGAAATATGGATATACAGGCGAATACTAAAAGTCCTATGGACAACCAAAAAAACAAACGAGGAAATACTAAGAACAGTTAACAGAGATCGCGAATTACTAAACACCATTAATCAAATTCATGAAATATTGGAAAAAAAATGAAATGTTGAAGTCGGAAGTTGCTGATAATTCTTCGAAGTACGTTTTATAATCATAGTTTTTATGAGGATGTTAATACACAAAGACTTACGTTTTTTAGAACTTGGATCCTGTTTCCTGGAATATTTTTTGATGCGTCGCTCTGAATGTAATTCTTTATCAAAATTTTGAAATTCCATTTTAAAATCTGGTAAATCGCAAATAGAGTGTAATTCTTCTTTTTTAATGTAACATTGAAGATTCATCTCATGATTAGTTTGACTTGAAATATCATTTTCACTGCTACTTAACATTTCACTTTTAGTAGTGAAAGAATTTATTGAAGGATTATCCATTGTTACAAATTGTTGAGAGACTTCGTATTCAAATTTCGTTTCTTTCTCAAACATACTACTTTTGTAGGGCTGTTCTTGAACTAAAATCAAAAATAAACTAATGTAATGGTTTAATAAGTAAGTTCACAGGTTTATTGCATTATTGTTGGCCAGGATCTCAAGAAATCTCTGATAATTTAAAAATAAATAATCCTTAAAAACTAAATTAAATTTTCTTTTATTAACAACCCTTCTAAGATCTGTGGGGATAAGATTATAGAGTGTAGGTCCAAGACAATTTATAAAGCGTTAATTAATGTTTTTCTTAGAAAAAAGTAAGTAAGTAAGTTAAGTAAGTATACGCAAACTCGGTTCAAAAACACAATAATGTGAGTGAACAAAACCACAAGCAGCAATCACACCACAAACTTCACGAGAATAAAGCATATTTGTGGGATAGAGCCTTGGTTTTCCCAACATGACTTTAACAATATAGTTTTGACTCACTTTAAGCTGTTCTAAGTGAGAAGAGTACATCCCACCCCACACAATAAAGCCAAAGAAAATGATAAAAAAAATCACTTATAGTGAACTTTTTGTGGAATCAAACAAGATAAATACATTGTTAACTTGTTAGAAACTGTATTTTAACAAGAATCTACTTTCTACTATAATGACTAATTCAGTCAATAAAAGACTTACCTTCAGAATAAAACGATCTTCCTTTTAAATCTAAGTCATTATCAAAGTTATTTTTCACTTCGGACAAATCACCAACTGGGTCTAAAAGTTCTTCCTTTAAAACATTAAAACCAAGATCCATTTCAGTTTGATGACAGTTCTGATTTTCGACTTAGAATTGATCAGAAAACTCTTCCTCTATTTTAACTTTTCCTTAAAAAACATCCGTTCTGTGATTTTCTTAAGGTGAAAACAATTTGTTATTATAAAAAACACTAAAATTAGTTAGATACCTACTGTAAACCAAGCTGTAAACTTCGTGCTGTAAACCATGTGCTGTAAACAATAAAAATCTTCTTCTTCTTCTTCTTCTTTTAATGGCTTGCAATCTAGTGCATTAGCCAGCACATTTTTTTAACATTGCATGTTGTCTTGCTCGTAGCAATGATGCAATGCCATAGAATAGGCCACAGATTAATAGTTTAATAATGTATTTTTTATTTGACACCGTAGAGATGATTCATTTACACTTTTATCACTTACTGTTATTTTGTAACTGTTCTTGTTATTTTATTTATTTTTAAAAGCAGTTTTTTTTTGTTTTAATATTGTTTATGTTTATCAACACTTAATACACTTTACTCACTTTGTTGTTTTGGAGGAGTTAATGGACATTCACAACATAGGTTAAGACTTTTCTCTCTCCGGAGCAACAGCGGAGAATTACACACACCCAGGGGATGTTGCCTCGGTTTTGTATCCCAGGATAAGGATGGGGCTGAAGTAACAGTAAAGGAAGTTATATTTTGATCTTATTAATAGCTAAAAATTTATTTAGGAGTAGCATCGTATTATAATTAATATTAGATAGTACAGTGCTCATATTGAAAGGTCTTGGAAGTCCTCTGATTTCATTATACATATCAATATTTGGAATCTGATTAATTGGGCATGTAAAGAAAATGTGTTCTAGGGTGTCAATCTGACCACATTCACAAAAAGGGGTATCCCTAATCTTTATTCGATGTAGATGACTTCCTATTAGACAGTGACCAGTAAGCATTCTTATAATAGGAGTAATATGTCTTCTATCTTTATATGCCATATTTTTATACCATGGTTTTTCTTGGAAGAATGGTTGTATTTTGCTGTACCAATTCCCTTTATTCATGAGTGTCCACATTTTGCTGTTATTTTCTTTTATCTTGCTTTTTAGCACATTTAGTATTTCAAAAGGTGAGTATAGTATATTCATTGGAACATTTAATGTAGTCCCAATTTTTGCTAGTTTATCAACTACCTCGTTACCTTCGATGTTAACATGACTTGGGATCCATGCAATTTTGAATATGTATCCCATACTATGTAAGTCCGTTATTTTTTCTTTTATTGTGATGGCTAGGTTATCTGTAAATTTGTTTAATATGGTGTTTGATATTTTAATAATGGAATTCTTAGAGTCTGTAAACAATATGACTTTCATGATCTTTTTTTCTATTATGATTTCTATTGCTTTGTTGATAGCATATAGTTCTGCCGAGGTGATATTTACCCAGTCCGGCAATCTGCTAGAAAAGGAGAAGTCGTAGTTGGGGATGTAAATTCCCAGTCCTGTTCTAGGATTGGCAGTGTCATTTACTTTTGACGCATCTGTATAAACAAAAGTATACTCTTGTTGTAAATCTTTAGTAAATTCACTAAAAATAGCAGCATGTTGTATATCGTTTTTTTTAATTGGTACATAGAGGGTGTTTATTGGCGCAATGAGGGTATAGTAATCTGCTTCAAAGCAGGGTATAGTATTTGATTTATAGATTTAGTTATCAAAAGGTTCCCAATTTCTTCAATAAGAGTTGGGGTTTCTTTTCCTATTTTGATCCCTTTACCTCTGTTTATTAGACTGCATATATCCCGAAGTAATCCAACTAAAAAATGATCCTTTTTGGCACAGATCTTACTTATGAATTTGGTGCCCAGCCACTTTCTCCTACTGTCCATTCTCATTTCACCAGATTCTGCCAACAGCGCATTTATTGGGGTCGATTTCATGGTGCCCGTAATTATTCTTAAAGCTTGGTATTGTGTTCTATCTATTTTGGTAATATTAGTCTTACTTGTAGGAGTGATTAGAAGGCTCCCATAGTCAAGGTGTGTTTTAATTATTCCTGAATACAAGGTGTGAAGAGTTTTAGGATCTGCTCCCCACCATGTTCTGCATACCGCTTTGAGGATGTTGAGGTTTTTTCCTGCTTTGCTCGTGATCATGTCTAT
This sequence comes from Altica lythri, assembly GCA_964028335.1. Lineage (NCBI taxonomy): Eukaryota > Metazoa > Arthropoda > Insecta > Coleoptera > Chrysomelidae > Altica > Altica lythri. The sequence continues at coordinate 4,280,155 of OZ034811.1, forward strand.
ATGTGGACCCCAATCAAGATTGAAGGTGAATATGACACCCAAATATTTTACTGCTGTTTTGTTTGGTATTATTTGCTTATCAATTTTTATTTGGGAAGAGGGATTGTTACTCTTACGTCCAGGGGTAAACCACATGCTTTGGCATTTATCAATTGATAAATGTAGTTCAAGTTTTTTAAGACATGCGCTAATGTCTTCTAATGCTTTGTTTATTGTTATGCTTACATTATGAGGATTATAATCTTTATAGAGCAGTACTAGATCGTCTGCATATGACAGTAAAATGACTTCCTCTTTAGTACAGGAGTGTAATGAGCTGATATAGATGTTGAATAATAATGGACTTAAAGGGGACCCTTGCGCTAATCCTCTTGTCATAACTTTAGGACCATGTAGTTTACCGGATTTGTCTTTCACATAGATAGATTTATTACTTAAAAATTGGTAAATAAGGTTAGACAGATCCAAGGAAAAACTTAGATCTATCAGTTTTTTATATAAAATCTGGATATTAACATGGTCATACGCCGCTTTAATGTCCAAAAAAACTGCCACTGAGTACTTATTTTCCATCATTGCTAATTGAATGTAATTGTGCAATATATTTAGATTTTCATTCATGCTCATACCCATCCTGAATCCAATTTGCAGTTTATTTAAAATATTCCTGTTTTCTATCCACCAGTTCAGCCTCTCTTTTATCATTTTTTCCAATAATTTCCCAACACATGATGTTAGAGCTATTGGTCTGTAATTAGAATCAATCACAGGGTCTTTCCCTGGTTTAAGAAATGCAAGTATAATGATTTCTTTCCAGGAATAAGGGATAGTGCATCCCTTCAGGCACTCATTGAAAATATTTAAAAGGGATTGTAATCCATTGGTCGATAGTTTTTTCAGCATAACATTTGCAATATTATCTTTACCTGGTGCCGAGTTTCTGGCGCCCCATAACGTATTTTTGACCTCTATAATATTGAATGTTTTTTCAGTATGACTACCTGGCATTAATTGGAAATCTGGTTGGATATTGCAGATTGTCATTCTATCCAGTATATTTACGCTGATGTTTTCATTAGCTTGTGTGTTGTTTGTGTGGATGGTGTTAACAGATTTGAATTTTTTAATAGTATTCCAGATGTATTTGCTGTCTGAATTTCTGTTTAATGTTTCACAAAAAGCAGCAAATTTATTTTTTTTTTTCAATTTTAAAAATTTTTTTGTTTGAGCTGTAATTTTTTTATAATGTAAATAGTTAGTCATTGAGAAATCATTTTTAAGTGTATCCATTGCCCTTTTCTTAGCTTTAATCATGTTATCGCATTCGTCATCCCACCACACATTTCTGCTTTTCCCTTTATAGCTAGTATTCCTCTTTATAATTTTAATAGGGATATGTTTCTCCGCCGCCTCATTGATAACTTTTTCCCAGTTTTTGTAGGATGGTTGCATTCCAGCAAGGTTTTCTTCCACATGTTTTTCGTACGCATTCCAGTCTGCCGCATTGAATAATTTTATTTTTTTATCTTCATATGCAATATGTCTGTTTTCCAGGTCCGCTGTTCGTTCTTGGATATTACAGATCGTGGGAAAATGATCACTAAAGCCGCATTCTTCTAAAATGTCCCATTCACATGACAGTGTTATATCGTCCGTGGTTATGGTAATGTCTACAGGAGATGGTCTTTCACCTGGAGTAGTTATTCTCGTGGGTCTGCCATCGTTTAGGAATGTTAAGTCTAGCTCGTTAATAATTTGGCTTAATATTCTTCCATTTTTGTTAATTATTTGGCTGCCCCATGCTTGATGATGCGCGTTTAGGTCTCCCATTAGGATCCAAGGTTTAGCTAAGTACTTGCTTAAATTCGAGAAAAAGGCGCTAGATATGGTGTTGACAGGATTAGAGTATACATTTATTATAGACAAATGGCCGATTTTGATACCTATATATCTGAATTTGGAGGATTGCCATTTGTTGTTGATATTGATTACACTAAAAATTATGTCCTTTTTTATTAGAGTGGCAATTCCAGCTTCACCATTCTCAAAGTCTTTCCTAATTATATTGTAATGTTTAATTCTTATATAGTGCTTAGGTTTTAATTTCGATTCATTAATTAGTATCACATCCGGATCTTCGTTGTTTATTAAATTAATTAGATTGCATTTATTACAGTTTATACTTCTTATATTCCATTGTATGATTTTGAATTTTGGTTTGTTTAGCTTTTGTCCCGGTATGTGTTTGTTTGTTTTAACTGTGTTGTGTATATTTGTTGCTAACGTTGATAAAATTAATATTGAATTTATTGAATTTTGAAAAGGTTTAATAACTCGACTCTTCCGAATCGAAGTCCATCGATTCGTTCAAGTTTGTACCTAATTCCTTAAATATTGTTTTTTTTTCTTCAGTGGAAAGACTTAGTATGCGTTTTTGTATCTCTGTTACATTTTTAGATTTTTGCGATGCACTAAAAGGCGTTGTGTTTAGGATATTCTCCTCATTCATTAGATTTTCTTCAGAGTTTTTCACTGTCGAAGAGAAGGTAAATATTTTTGAGGAAGAGGGATTGGAGATTACTCTACCATTTTTGTTTATCAAACATTCTTCATGTTCTTTCCTATTATATCCTGTATTTATATTCATCTTTTTATGTGATTTAGGTTCTTTAGCAATATTGGAGTAAGTTCTTTTAGTTTTGGTTGTTTGACTTGTAGCCATTGATCTCCGTTGGTTGACTCTAATGATGTTGTCTTCCTTGGTATTCTTTTCCATTAGCCTCGGAAAATCTGTTGGATGAGGATTATATTCTTTATTGGAATTATTGCGCGGGAATTTAGATTGAGCATCAAAATATGAGATATTCTCAAAGGCCATAGTTCTCTTTATTGCTTTTTGTCTATCAAACTCTGGGCATGTTTTGTCTAAAGAATTATGGAATGTTTCATTGCAATGTACACATTTTCTGTTACAAACAATCTTCTTTCCGTCCGCATCATTCACATCATGATCCAATCCGCAGTTTTGGCATCTTGGTTTACTTCTACATTGGTTTTTTGTATGTCCATATCTTAAACATCCATAGCATTGCGTAACTCTAGATATGTACGGAGAAGTTTCAAAAGCGAGATTGTATAATTTTATATCTTTGGGTATTAGAGTTCCTACAAATGTGATTAAAACTGTACCTGTTGGTGAGTAAATAATCGAATCATCCTGATTACTAATTTTTCTATTAAGTCTTTTCACATTTAAAATTTCAATATTTGAGGAGCTGTATAACATTATTTCTTCCTCTGAATACAGAGGATTTACGCTTCTTACAATGGCTTTACTCGTTACGAGATTTCTAGGAATGTACACTTTATATTCCTCATTATTTAAGTTATGGTTTTTAACAAAGTTGTTAGCCGCTTTGGCTGTCGTGAAATTAATACCTAATTTATTTACTCCTTTACTTCTTACTTCTCTCGTGTCTGTAAGATTAAGTTTAAAAATATCTTTAGCTATTTTAGTTTGATTATATTTTCCTACATTATAAGTTTGGTTAGTACCCTCTACAATAACCGTAAATGGTCCTACAATATTTGTTTCCTTGTAAAATAATATTTCAGATTTGTTTTCATTTTTATCAGAACCAGTTTTTATACTGTCCTTATCAGCCTTGTTCGCTTGTACCGGGTTTGAAATACCGGCATTTATATTGCTACAATATGAATACGCTTCAATGTTCATAGGGGACCCCCCTGAATCAGGGGGATCAGGGTCGCTCATGTTTTTTTGATGCTACTCCCTACCTACTTTTACAATGACAAAAAAACTTACCAAAATTAGGGTTGTAACACTAAAGGTTAGTACAGTTATTTTTTGCGCACTGTTCACCTCTATTAGTACTACCGTTCCGTTCAAATTCCCGAGGTTTAAGCTGGATTTATAAACTTGACGTTGCTGTTGCCGATCGCTGCAGTTCGCAGTTGCCGTTACCGTTCAAAGTTAAAAACAAGGTAACCCTAACTCGTATTTATAAAGTCCGTAGTCGTTGACGTTCGGAAGTTGGATTCCGTTCCGCTGACGTTCGGTGTCGTTCGAAGATGACCAAGTTTTATCTTTTGCTGTTGCCGTTGGGGTGCAGTTCGACAATGGGCCAATTAAATCTCGTTATTTTAAAAATAGACAACTGTCAACTATTTTAAGTTCGTAGAAATGGCAGTGTTGGTATTTGTTACTTGTTACTTTTATTATTCGTTTGGGTTTGGTTCGTTTGCTGATCGTTTTTTTATTTGTAGTATTTTACGTTATTATTATTATTATTATTAATCATTATCATTACACTGTCAAATATATAAATGTCCAAATAACTTCAAAACTAACTAAATAAATGTCTGTAACAAATGTCCAATAACTTAACTTATAACAAATAAACCAAAAAAAAAACAAAACTCAGTAAAGTCAGTTGTCATGTTGCCAAGCATTTTGACATTCGCACTAGACCACCGTTAGGTTTATAAATACACCAACTTGAACTGTGAACAGCAAACTGCAAACGTAACGTCAACTGCAAACGGCAACGGGAACGGCAACAGCGACGTCAAGTTTATAAATCCAGCTTTAATCTCACAATAAAAATCAACAAATTGACAACTGTCAAAGTCATAGGGTTGCTAACTTCACACTGGTATCTTGAATGTTTGGAGGAGATCAGTTATCCTTATAAAAGATTAATTTGTATAAAAAATATGTATTTTTATTATTAAAATAAGTTTTTATAGTGAAATAATTAATTTTGTATTGTTTTAAAGGTGTAAATAATAAACAATCGTAAAATTAGCTTTTCATGTAAATTGTATTGGTGGTCTCGTACGCTGTACAAGAACCAGTTATTTTATAAAAATATTAATTTTTATAGGAAAATGTGATTTAAAATTTATAAAAAAATCTTTATTCTCATGGTTAAAATCAGTTTTTTAATTAAATAATTAATTATGGTTACAATAAAACAAGATTTGTGCTGTTTTAAAAATTATAAGTATAGTTAAGGCACTATAAACATAGGTATTATCGTCAGCCATGTTTTGTCCAATGTCAACCACAAAACCAGAGATATTAGAACAGATGTGTTGATGCCTAATATAAAGTTGGCAACAAGTTCTGACATCAGCGCACCATGTTTAAAACTTTACTTTTACATCCTTTTTGTGCTTAAAGTACCTTAAGTTTATTTTAATCTAAAACCACTAGTACTTACTCTGTCACTATACCGTTATAAGTACTTTTTCGCTTTTCGAGATACCAGCTGGTTTAGTTCCCATTTTCACCACTACAAAATACGACTGCACGTCTCTTTAATTTGTCTATGATCTGACACGTAAATTGAGTGACATTGGAAAAAAATGGCTGATGATAATACCTATATCTATAGAGCCTTAGTATAGTTGATTCAAATAGAGGTGTCATCAAGTGGGCTGGGTACGTGTGAGATCATCCTTAACTTTATTACTAGATTCAATGGAAACAGAACTTTAGTTAGGGGATTATATGTCATCTCAATGTGTCAAAATGTTTATAGTTATATCCACGAAGACTAGATACCAGGAGTTTAAACGTAATGTTAAAAAAATGGGACAGATCTATTGCCGGTAGAGGGCGCTCGTGTTCCTAAGATACTCGTTTAAATCCTTACGCGGAAAGTTTTGTTACTATTGACAGCTCTGGAAAAAATATTCTGAGAAACGTGGAATTAAATGAAAGTTTTAGGAAATTCTTAGAAACTTTTCAAGTGCTGTCAATGCAAAAATATAAAGTAAGTAACTACAAATTGCCTTAAAAAATTTACTAGTTAAAATTGCCAAATGCCTATTAATTTCAGTATTATGATTATTTATTACGTATTATTATTTATATTAGAGTGAATATTTTTTTTATTAATAGTAAGCGCGAGTTAAGGAGGTTCGACTGAATCTAATGTGAAAACTTTGAACTTTGAAATTAACTTTACGTATAAATAAATACGTCATTTCTGTAGTCCCAAAATTTTCACCGTTTAGTTACTTATAGATATTAAATTTTAAAAATCATATAGGTATTTTATCTCCTTATACACGGGTTCTTTTGTCTAGGGATAACAAAATCTTGAAAAACATCAATATATCGAAAGCGATAGACATCGGTGGACATAATATCGATGCATCAAATCAAAAGAAAAACATCGATGTTTCGAACATCGGTATTAAACATATCACGTAACTTTTATATTATGTATAAATCTGTGTGATGCATTATTTTATTTGTAATGTTCCACATACAGTGGCGGATTTACGTAGGGGCTAGCCGGGGCTTAAGCTCCGGGTCCCGCGAAGCTTCGGGGGCCCCGTGATACAGAAAAAATGTTATGGTAAAAAAAACTAGAAAAAAAATCTAGAAATTTATTCCACTAGACTGAATTAATTTTTCGAAAACTTTTGCGATATTATTAATTGATGATGAAGATGCCCTTGTGTTTATTCAGATGATTTAGAAGATTCATTATTCATAAAATTAGAATAATTAATATAGCTTATCAAAGTTCAGCCAAATGGATTTTTTTCCAATCGTTTGGAAGAAATAAATAAACAAAATGATCAATATTTATGTCCATTGAAAGTGTTGAATTGGATAGTAGAACAAAACATGGATCAAGTGTTTCCTAATGCCTACATAGCTTACAGACTGATTGTTATAATACCAATAGAATTGTGAGGACAAAAAGGTCTTTCTCTGTCCTAAAAAGGATAAAAAATATGCATAGGTCTACTATCTTCCTAGGGAGTACTGTGTGCTTTGAATCAGAATTATTGCGATCCTTGATGAATTTTGATAACGTGATATCAGATTTTATTAGAACTAAGTTGAGGAGAAAATATATTTAACTAGCTGTTCCGGCGGACTTTGTACCGCATAACACTCTCGTCTTTTTTTCCATTTTTCATTTTTTCAAATTTTTACCATTATGCTTTTTTTAATGGTACTGAATATTTGTCACGAGAATTTCAGTCTTTCTTAAGAGAAAAGGGTATAATACATGAAACTTCGTCTCCATACATTCATCAGCAGAATGGGAATGCGGAACGAGAAATTCGGACTATAGTTGATTGTGCCCGATCTATGTTAATAGCAAGAAATGTGCAGTTAGCATTATGACCAGAGGCAATAAAAACTGCATGTTATGTGTTGAACAGAACTGTATCAAAACAAAACAATAATGCTACATCATATGAGAAATGGTTTGGACAAAAGCCAGATATCGAACATATACGCATTTTTGGAAGTGTAGCATATTTACATGTACCTAAACAGAAGCAGCTATCAAAATTTAGTCCAAAAAGTACGAAACTAATTTTTGTTGGCTATGAAGGGGAATCTAAAAATTATAGACTGTTTGATGAAACAACTCAGAAAATTAAAGTGAGCAGTGACGTACTTTTCGATGAAGAAATTAGGAGCATTGAAACTGAAGCTTCTAAATCATCAAATGAACTGTCTATAAAAAATCTTATTTTTGAAAATCTATCTGAGTTTTCAGACCAAGAAGAGCAAGAAGAAAACGAAAATGAAGTTTCTCCAGAAGAAGTAGCTGTTCTTGAAGACGTTACAGCTGCTCAAGAAGAAGTTGCAGTAGATAATCAGCCAGAAAATGATGATTTATTAACAAATCAGTATGCTGCTAGATTAAGAGATAGAAATTCACTTAGAAGACCAGCTCATCTACAGAATTATGCACTACTTACCGAAGCAGTTCCCTTAACTTTTGAATCTGCAGTATCGTGTGATGAAGCTGATCATTGGAAAGCTGCTATGCAAGAAGAAATGAAGCTCTAGAAGAAAACAGTACTTGGATGCTTACAGAACTTCCAAAAACCAGACATGTCTACACTCTTAAAACAGACAAAGATGGTAATATTTTGCGATATAAAGCTCGACTTGTGGCCAAGGGCTTTACGCAAAGAGAAGGTATAGATTATACAGATACTTTTGCACCCGTAGTACGTTACGAGTCTATAAGAGTATTATTATCTATAGCTGCAGTAGAAGACCTAGAAATTGCCAAATTTGATGTTAAAACAGCTTTTCTTAATGGAAACTTAAAAGAAGAGTTGTACATGCGACAACCCAAAGGTTTTGAAAATAAAGAACAGCCAAATCTTGTTTGTAAACTTCAGAAAAGTTTGTATGGGCTGAAGCAAAGCCCTAGATGCTGGAATTACAAGTTTGTTAGTTTTTTAAAGAATTTTAATTTTAAACCAATTGAAAGTGATAACTGTGTTTTCATAGAACTTCATGAAGGAGCAACAGTGTACTTAGGACTATACGTAGATGATGGTCTTCTGCTTTCAAAGAATGAAAGTGCAATAGAGACAGTTTTAAACTACTTGAAAGGTGAGTTTCAAATAACTATTGAAGAGCCTTCACAGTTTGTAGGTATGGAAATTCAAAGAAATAGAAGCAAACGCGTTCTTAAAATTTCACAAACTGCATATATTAAGAAAATTGTGAAAAGATTCTTCATGGAAGGAGCAAAACCGTCGGCGATCCCAGCCGAACCAGGAGTACATCTAAGTAATACCCAAACACCAAAATCACATGAGGAATGTGAAAGGATGGCAAATATTCCATATCGAGAAGCTGTAGGATCATTGCTATTCGTGGCTCGCGTGTCTCGCCCGAAAATTGATTACGCGGTTAATCGTGCTAGCCAATTTCTGTCAAAATTTGGTGAAGAACATTGGCAATTTGGTAAAAAAATTATTCGGTATTTGTGTGGTATATCCGAGTTCGGAATAACATTCGGAAATGGAGTATGCAAACATAAACTAATGGGTTTTACGGATGCTGATTACGCTGGATGTACAGATACGCGTAAATCCACCATTGGTTTTGTTTTTATATTAAATGGTGGTCCGGTTACGTGGTCTACGCAACGTCAAAATGTGGTTTCGCTATCGACTACAGAAGCCGAATACATGGCGTTGGCTCATGGTGTTAAAGAAGCAATTTGGTTAAAAAATTTGCTTGGTATCTATGTAGAATGCGTACCTATGTATATAGACAATCAATCAGCAATAAAGTTAGCAAGTAACCCTGAGTTTCACAAACGCTCTAAGCATATAAGTGTACGTTATCATTTTACGCGAGAAGTGTACGAGCGCGGAGAAATTGATCTGATTTATATTCCTATAAAAGATCAGTTAGCAGACTTGTTTACTAAGCCGCTGTCAAAATCCCTGTTTTTGAAATTGCGAGATGATTTGAACATTGTTGCCAGTTTTAAATAAGTGGGAGTGTTGAATAAATAATTTAGATATTAGAAAACTGGCAAAGCCACAGTTAGTTTGACTAGACTAGATGTATTTAGAAAATCTGTCATTGTAATTTTTGTTATTGTCATTGTATTAATGTTTGAATTTTTCCTTAATCGTTTTTAAAAGTTGTACGTGTTTTATTATTCATTAAACACTTATTTAATTACTCTGGTGTTTGGTTTACCCCATAATCCCATCAAGTTTACATTCTTCAATATCAATTTCTTCGGATTTAATATTGGATAACAAATCTTTAGAATTACTTTCAATTTCAATTTTATTATTCATTAATGGATTTGATGCATCTTTGAAAACATCCATTTTATAATAATTTTCTGATTGTAACAAACAAAAATGAAATTTAATTCCATAACACAATCACTTTGCACTTTAGACTGTTTATAAATCGAACACTACTTCTACTTATACAAACGGCAAATAACGAATAGGAATAGTAATTTCTGGAAATGTGGAATAGGAGATACAATACAAGTAACTGCCGGAAGCGGAAACCATATTAAACTTCTTCTTCTTTCTTAATTTTTGGCTTGCATACTCTGCATACTAGTGCATCTGCCAATCCATATTAAAAAAAAAAACTTTCTTCTGCTAGTGTTAGCCTCTTGTCTTTTGTTATCCAGCCAAGGTTTACTTGTACGGTTGACTTGTTGACATATCGGTCAGGAGCGGCTAATTGTAGGAAAAGCAATGCAATGTTGTCAAAAAGAATATTTAGTGCTTTGAATATAAAATTTAGCGACTTCTTGGCCTTTTTAAAATTCGCACGTATCCATATCTATTGTCTAGATATCAATTAAAGTCACGGGCCAAGGGGAGTTTGCTACATATTCGAGACTACATTTTAGTAATAAAATACAAAAAAACTGTAATATTAGATTGGGACATACATAGATTAGTTTATAACTGTTATTAATTTATTCAGAAAAAAAAGCCGCAGAGGAAAGACGACTGAAAAGAATTTAGCAACACAAGTTGCGAAAAATTTAATAACTTTTTTAGTTGTAAACCGACAAAAAGATATGACCTATTAAAAAAAAGGGATGAGAATTATCTTGTAACCCTTTTAAACGGAAGATGTTTAAAGCTCGATTCAAGGTTCATAATTGCGAACGGCACTCAGTTGGTTGGTAGAGAGATAGCATGGGTTTGTTCTAGCTAAATGAAAAATTATATAGATGTTAAAAATTTTGTATTGAATAGTAAAAAAAGAAAAGGATAGTGAAAAGAAAATGAAGCGTCATTTATTTTTAATATCCTATAGATGGGAAAGATAAGAAACCCAGAAAAAGGTAAAAAAAAGAAATATATAATTTAGATAAGATAACCCAGCAGATTATTATCAATAAATTAGAAATAACACACTTTTACTTAAAAAAGTAGTAATACTTACACTTTTTCTTACTTATCCTTATAGTTAGAATCAAAACTTGTTTTATAAGATACTTTTTGATAACTCAAAATTTTGTTATGTTTTTTTTTTAATTATAAGATTAACAGATAATACTGATCAGAGCAACACACTCCAGAAATGAAAGAAAATTCTCTATTAAAAATATAACAGTTTTTATTCATTTATAGAATAATAAAAAAACAGGACAAAAAGCAAACAAAAAAAAATGGAATTAAACTTCTATAAAGAGAGATAATACTTTAATCACATTAAGTGATTATCGAAAATTAGCTTTCTACACACTTAGGATAACTGCTAAGCTGTTATATTTCCATCTATGTGTAGTGTACCCTGTTTAAGCTAAAAATGAACTACAAATGAGTTGAATTTAGACAAACAAGAAAATTAAAATTCACCTTTTGTTTTATAAAAAAGATTACTTCAGTTATAATTATGAAAGCATAAAAGTTAAAAATACAGATTAAAAAAAATAAAAAATAAACAAAATACCGTTTTTTTACTAAAGACCGCATTGCAGTAGGTCGATATATTGAACATAAGAAAATTCAATTTCCAAAGAAATAAACAGATCAAGAGACTCAGCTTCTAGCTTACTTTCCAAAAACTTCGACTATTCTCTAGTCTCATTCAACAGGGTAGTTGAAGGTGGCAATCGTTAAACCATTTCAAAGAAATTATCAACCTTTGTTGTAATAATCGGCACTCAGAACACATTCACTTTGTAAGTTTTACAAAAAAGATGAAAAAACTGGGAAAAATAAACAATATTGACTAAGGGAACGGTTAGGCCAATCCACCCAAAGTACCGCCAATTGCATAGGGTGTGCCTTAAATAGTTTTTTAAGGAACGCACGTGATTATGAAGAGGGATAAGATTGTTTGGACAATCTTTCTAGATTCTTCACGAATATGATATGGACATCGTTTTATGCTCATTTAATCACGTAGGTCACCCTAACGTATTTTAGGAACTATTGGAAAGTTTTTAACGACTGGGTCGGTTTATATATCAAAAGGAAACATTTAAAGATAAATTAATTAATTAATTAAAAATGCTAAAATGTCAATAAAAGAGTAGATGAATATAAGAAGAAAGGATGTATTAAATAGAGGGTAAAAAAAAGAAGGCTAAACCCGACCCAAACTAGGCTTGGGATAAGGTTAAGAGAAAGGAGATCTGTCAGCTTGATAGACATCTATAAAGTATTATGCTATGGTAAAAAAACTTGCAGTTGAATTATAAATTTATTTACAGCATTAGGTTACTATACCTGTGTATTAACTACATTTAATAGGTTTTTCGTTTTTTGTGTAAAATATTTTGAACAAAGGATCCCGCAAAAAATCAATGGAAAGTACTTCCCGTTAAATTGTCTGAAATTTTGTGACTAGATAGTTCTAAGTGAGTAAAACAAATATCTCAATGGGCACCAAGCTTAAAAATAGACAATTTAAATGACTCTCAACCGTGATAACGTATTCGAAATCAGCAAACCCAAAAACCCTATGCTATCCTAGGATTTTTGGGAAATATTTACTAGTGAGATCTAGAGATACTCAGTATATCCAATGTTGACCTGCTCAGTAAATCACTGATTTTTGGTAAAATTTCAAACATCTATATCTCAAAAATTAACATTTAACATCTGTTTAAAATCGTCATCAATACCAAGGATATGGAAATCGTCAAAGGTCTGTAAGTAGACAGGCGAAATATATCAAACTATCGGCCTATATCTATTATATGTACCTTTGCGAGGGTTTTTGAAATCCTTATGGAGCGAGTTATATGTCAACACGTAAGCTGCTGTATAAGTGTAAATCAACATGATTTTATGAAGAATCGCTCAACAAGTCACCAAACTATTGATCATTACACAATATATTGCTGAATCTATTGACAACAGGGCCCAAACTGATGTGATTTACACAGACTTTTCTAAAGCCTTTGACAGACTTGACCATAGCATTCTGCTTAAAAAACTTGTTTCCTTTGGATTATCTTCTAAGTTAATGAAACTAAATCCTACTGATGGGATCGAAAGCAATATGTGCAGCTCAATGGTTTTAAATTTGCTAAATATACTGCTTCTTCCGGTGTTCAACAAGGATCTAATCTAGGGCCGCTGCTTTTTAATAGCTTTATTAATGATATTGCTCAAGTTTTAAATGTAAATCTCCTTTTATATGCCGATGATTTAAAACTGTACAGCCTAGTGGAGAATATGGGTGATAGCGATAATCTATCGGAAAATTTAGGACGTGTTGTTGAATGGTGTTACCGTAATAATTTGCCTCTAAGCCCGGATAAATGTAGTTTTGTTCTGCAGCTTTATACGATAACTCAATAGAGAGCGTTGTTCTTGAGCGACCGGAAACATTTACGGATCTTTGCGTCACGTTTGATACTGAACTATCATTTAATAAGCACATTGATAATGTATCCTCCTCATATCGTATATATGGGTTAATTGCACGTAACTCTATTGATTTTAAGAATACTTCCACATTAAAAACTCTGTTTTATGCTTTTATAAGTTCAGTTGTGTGGAGTCCATATTATCAATATCATATAGATTGAATAGAAGCAAATCAAAGACGATTTTTAAAACTGATTATCCTGAAAATTGATGACATTTATCCATCAATAGGCATACCTCATTCTGAGCTATTAGTAAGGCATAAACATTGCAGTCTCGAAAGAAGGCATGATTATTACAGTGTAGTGTTAACTTATAAAATCATTAAAAGTCTTATTGACTGCCTGACATTATTGGAAAATTTTAATATTTCCGTTCCTAGAATTTCTACCAGGCACCCTAATACTTTTTGTGCCAATTAATCTCACACAAGTATTTTGGAGAATTCTCCGCTTCATATAATATGTAAAAGGACGAGTAATGTTAGCCAGGATCTATATATATTGATATGGATTTTTCTTCAATGGTGCACGTTATTTCAATGAAATGTTGGAACGTGGTCATGATTTTTAAATCGGTTGTCTAGATTAAGTATTTTTTTATATTGTATTTGTTTTCGTTTAGTTTAGACGTTGTTAAGATTATTATTAGAGAGAGATTGTTTGATGGATGGGGATGATTATTATTGATAGATTGTCATTGAGTTAATTTTGTAAAAGTCAGATGAAATAAAATTGTAAAAAATTAAATATTGAAATTTAAATTAAAATAAGAAGAGTTTATAAATAATAAATAAATAAATAAAAAGGTAATTGGAATTGGATAAGAAAGATACAGAAAAGCAGAGAGTTGGAAAATTGTAAAAGAAGAAGGTATAGAGAAAGAGTTGAGCAGCAGAAAGGTATTAAATAGATGGAAAGGCAGCAGCAAGAAAGTAGTTGGAAGAGGAAGATATAGAGAAAGAGTGGAAAAACGGAAGAAGAAAGATTTAGAAAGACGCGAAAGAATTATTTTTTATATTTATAATTTTGTACTTTATTTTTAGGACAATCAATTTAAAAATTTTTGAATCCACGACCGAGAATTTTATTGAAAGAGGGTGTTCCGGAAGGAGGATCCATTTCAATATTTTATTCTAAGCTGTCGAATATAAAATCTTACTTCTTATCATAATTAGTTAAATTGGTTAATTAGAAATTATTGTGTATGTGCAATTCCTGCTTGAAATTGGGTTTAAGACCTGTAGCGTATTGTACATAAATAAAAATTGTTCATTTTTAAGCCTGATGCCTATTGAGACTTTTGTTCTACTCACATAGAGCTATTTATTCGCAAAAGTTCAGACAATTTGACGATAAATACTTTTTCATTGATTTTGTGCGGGATCTTTTCACATTTGAAAGTTTTGTCACTATTTTTAAATTACCGGATTCTATGAAACATTTTGATCAAATTTTATATTTAAAAAGCTTTTCGGCAGTGTGAGTTTTAATATGAATTTTTAAGTTAATGGATTGTGTGAAACATTTTGAACAAATTTTACATTTAAAAGGTTTTTCACCAGTGTGAGTTCTAATATGAGTTTTTAAGTTACCGGAACGATTGAAACATTTTGAACAAATTTCACATTTAAAAGGTCTCTCGTCAGTGTGAGTTTTAATATGAGTTTTTAAGTGACTGGAATTTCTGAAACATTTAGAACAAATTTCACATTTAAAAGGTTTCTCGTTAGTGTGAGTTCTAATATGACATTTTAAACTAGTGGATTGTGTAAAACATTTCGAGCAAATTTCACATTTAAAAGGTTTCTCGTCAGTGTGAGTTCTAATATGAGTTTTTAAGGCACTAGAACGTTTGAAACTTTTCGAACAAATTTTACATTTAAAAGCTTTCTCGTCACTGTGAGTTCTAATATGAGTTTTTAAGTTACTGGATTGTTTGAAACATTTTGAACAAATTTTACATTTAAAAGGTTTCTCGTCAGTGTGACTCCTAATATGAACTTTTAAAATACTGGAATATGTGAAACATTTTGAACAAAACTTACATTTAAAAGGTTTTTCGTCTGTGTGAGTTTTAATATGAGTTTTTAAGTTACTGGAATGTTTAAAACATTTTGAACAAATTTGACATTTAAAAGGTTTGTCATCAGTGTGAGTTCTAATATGAGTTTTTAAATAACTGGAATCTGTGAAACATTTCGAACAAATTTTACATTTAAAAGGTTTCTCGTCACTGTGAGTTATAATATGCCTTTTTAAATTACCGGATTGTGTGAAACATTTTGAACAAAACTTACATTTAAAAGGTTTTTCGTCAGTGTGAGTTCTAATATGACATTTTAAAGTATAAGATTGTGTGAAACTTTTCGAACAAATCTTACATTTAAAAGGTTTTTCGCCATTGTGGGTTTTAATATATCTTTTTATATCACTTTGTTGTGTGAAGCTATGCACCCTTATCTGTTTGTTGAAATAACTAAAATCTTGTCGGTTAATATGTTTTGTGGCAGAATAAGTCCTTCTTAAGTTCACAGATTTTTTCGATTTATCGAAAAAGTGGTAAATATAAAAATGGTTTAAAAATAATAATTTATCACAACAAAATTTTCCACAAGATGAACATGTTCCATAGAATTTTCCAAAGTGAAGTTGCCATTTGTTTGCCGCTGATAGAAAACCTGAAAACATATAAGTACACATTAGGATAAATAATGATACAATTAGCAGTAATAATAGCAAATATTGTGCTTTGACACAAAAATATTATTGGATTTTTTTATTGAAGAAATTTATTTAAACACTAACTATAGTAGAGAGCCGAATTAGTTTAGGCTGACTTCATTATGTACGATTCGGCCCATCTGTAGGCAACACATTTTCGCTATTTTTACAATTTAGTCGAAATTAAAGGATGCACGGCTCATACTGACTTCAAATTCGTTTTCTGCGGGTTTAAATAGATGCCGGTAAGTAGGTGGACTTGGATGTACAAACAACTTTTTTTTGTGTGCTGGTGTTATGAAAGGTACCAAAATTTGTTTTACTTTCATGTCCGATGTTCAAATTTTTTTTCTCCCCCGTTTCGGTATTCTTAATGTAGTTCTTCCAAAGTGTCCTGTGTAACATGACACATTGGACATTTGTTTTTCGAATATTTTTTTTAAATCAGCTATTTTAAATGTTGTGTTGTTTCATGCAACCTCGTTCTTAACTCTATGGGATTTAATTCGCAGTGCTAAAGAGGTAAAGGAGAGTAAAGCATTGCCATTTGGCCATTTCATCGACTATTGTTTTCTGGTTGTCCGTTTTATGCTCTCTTAAAATAGCCAAAAGTTCTCTTCTCAACATTGTATCGTCGCACGAAATATTTTTGGATTTTAACCAAGCGAAAATATCTCCTTTTCTCCAGGTCGTACATACAATCTTCTCCATATACCAATTATGATACCATGCATTTTCCATAAACATTACCGATCCAGGATCCCAAAGCAACAAAGTAGTTTGGAACCAATCTTCAATAACGTTCGACTTCAAAGGGTCGAATTACATGCTGGTAGGTGGAGTCGGATGTACAAACACTTTTTTTTTGGGTGTTGGTGTTATCATCGTTCCAGAATCTTTGTTTCTCCAATTTATCGTTCTTCCGAATCAATGTTGGCCAGAAGTACTTTCAAGAAATTCAAAAGGGTTTTATCAATACCGAATTTGACCTCATCCTACATTTGCAAAATGTGATCAGTGTTGCTCTATGGAAAGGAGGGTTGGACATTAAAAGTAAACTCCCTGAACAGATTCGAAGCATTCGAAATATGGATATACAGGCGAATACTAAAAGTCCTATGGACAGCCAAAAAAACAAACGAGGAAATAGTACAAACAGTTAACAGAGAACGCGAATTACTAAACACCATTAATCAAATTCATGAAATATTGGAAAAAAAATGAATAACAAGTTAGACCCAAAATAATGTGAAATGTTGAAGTCGGAAGTTGCTGATAATTCTTCGAAGTACGTTTCTATATCAGTCTTATAATCATAGTTTTTATGAGGATGTTAATACACAAAGACTTACGTTTTTTAGAACTTGGATCCTGTTTCCTGGAATATTTTTTGATGCGTCGCTCTGAATGTAATTCTTTATCAAAATTTTGAAATTCCATTTTAAAATCTGGTAAATCGCAAATAGAGTGTAATTCTTCTTTTTTAATGTAACATTGAAGATTCATCTCATGATTAGTTTGACTTGAAATATCATTTTCACTGCTAATTAACATTTCACTTTTAGTAGTGAAAGAATTTATTGAAGAATTATCCATTGTTACAAATTGTTGAGAGACTTCGTATTCAAATTTCGTTTCTTTCTCAAACATACTACTTTTGTAGGGCTGTTCTTGAACTAAAATCAAAAATAAACTAATGTAATGGTTTAATATATAAGTAAGTTCACAGGTTTATTGCATTATTGTTGGCCAGGATATTTTGACAAATTTAGCTTCAATTCGCTTTTTATGTCACACTAGAATTTTTAAACTAATAAATATGGGTGGTAGAACAAAGGAGAACCATCTGAATGTATTAAAAAGTATCCATCGGTAAGGGAACAATTTAAGGTGACGCCATAATAGCAAGTAGAAAGATTTAAAAAAAGTGTATTGTGATGTTTCAATTGTCGATTTGACACAATCTCCTTCTAAAAATCCCATGAGAGTTATACTAAACTAATCGTTTACTAAGTCATACCTGTCAAATTAATGACCAAAAAGCGAAATAATGACTAAGCATTCATAGCTTAGCGTTACAGCGTAAAGGCAAAGGTGTGTTCGAGTCCTGTTGGATGCGACATTTTTTTAATTTTTCACTAATGTCATTCTTGTTTATACTTTATATACTGTTAAAAATTAAAAAAAAAAGGTTATAATCTTACGAATTTTAAAGTAGAAATTTATAAAGCTGCGTTAGGAACGTTTTTCCTTAATTTTTGGTAAATTTTAATAGTCCGAAAAATCTTTTAAAACAACCGACTTATTGCAATTTCTTAAACTTGTGTCAAAAATATCGAAAAGTAAGCGTTTTATTAAAATTTAAAATTAGTCATGTAAAATTTATCAATATAAAATCAAAGCAAAAAATAAATATTTTCCAACAAAAACAAAAAGTATTTTCAAAATTTAGAAAAATAATAAAAAATTGTAAAAGATCAGAAAAAATCGTAAAAAATCAAATTTTTTTAAAAATTGACGAAAATTTGAGAAAAATCAAGCAAAAAATTAAAGATTTATCAAAAAAATATGGTATCGTAAAATCGAAGAAAATATAAAGAAAAAACGTAAAAAATCTCAGGAAAAATCCAAAATCCGAAGAATAAGTACCATTAAAAAAACAAAAAAAAAAAATGGGAATACCGCGTGCGGGTGTGTGAAATTTACGGAAAACTGCAAATTTATGGAAAATCACGAAAAACTGTAGAAATTTGTGGAAAAAAGCGAAAAACTATAAAAATTTGTGGAAAACCGTGAAAAACTTTAGAAACTCCTGGAAAACCGCGAAGAGTATAGAAATTCCTGAAGAAACCTCAAAAAACCCGTAGAAATACATGGAAAACCATGAAAAATTGCAAAATTTCCTAGAAAAGTGCGAAAAGATGTAGAAATTCCAGGAAACCCGTGAAAAAGTGTAGAAATTTCTTTAAAATCACAAAAAATTGTAGAAATTCATGGAAAACAGCAAAAAATTGTAGAAATTCATGGAAACCTGTGAGAATCTGTATAGATAACCTGGGAAAATCCTAAGAAATTGTAAAAAATCATAGAAAACTTTAAAAAATCATAAAAAAATTATGAAAAGTCTTGTAAAAAATCGTAGAAACCCTTGAAATTCATACAACACGAAGAAAATGGTAAAAATCATAATAAACTGTAAGAAATCATAAAAAAAGAAAAACAGTAAAAATCTTACAATATCGCAAAAAACTGTAAAAAATCAAAAAAACAGAAAATCGTATAAAAATTATAGCTGACCATAGCAAAGAACCATACAAAACATTTTGAACAATCGTGAAAAATCGGATAAAAATCATAAATCCCCATGAAAAATCGCAAAAAGTCATAAGAAACCTTAAAAAATCGTATAAAATTATAGATGATCTCGAAAAATCACAAGAAAATCATATAAAACCTTTAAAAAATGTAATAAAATCTGAAATAAACGTGAAAAGAACAAGAACAAATAAGTCAACTGTCAGACCGGCTGTCACTTACCAACATGACATTTGACGTGAATTTATTTATTTATTTCAACAAGTTACAATGAATAGATACATTTTTACTTATGTGCTAAATCTCTTTTTTTAGTTGCTATCACAGATTAGAAAAAAACACCTTAGATGTATTAGGTTACATCTGTGTGTGTTTAACCGAGTGTCCATCTTCTTAAAATTATACCACATTTTTTATTATAGCAATCAATATTTATCACTTTTAATTAAATAATTAATGGCTAGTTAATTAATGGCTAGTTAATTAATTAACACAAAACAAGACGAATAAACAACGCTAGCCAGATTAAAATTACAAAATAAATAAATTTATACTTATAATAGAACACTTAAATAAAAAGTAGAATCACGAAAGAAAATCACAGATTATTATTTGGTACAGTTTCATCCATTAGAAGATGTCAAGAAATCTCTGATAATTTAAAAATAAATAATCCTTAAAAACTAAATTAAATTTTCTTTTATTAACAACCCTTCTAAGATCTGTGGGGATAAGATTATAGAGTGTAGGTCCAAGACAATTTATAAAGCGTTGATTAATGTTTTTCTTAGAAAAAAGTAAGTAAGTAAGTTAAGTAAGTATACGCAAACTCGGTTCAAAAACACAATAATGTGAGTGAACAAAACCACAAGCAGCAATCACATACAAACACTTCACACCACAAACTTCACGAGAATAGAGCATATTTGTGGGATAGAGCCTTGGTTTTCCCAACATGACTTTAACAATATAGTTTTGACTCACTTTAAGCTGTTCTAAGTGAGAAGAGTACATCCCACCCCACACAATAAAGCCAAAGAAAATGATAAAAAAATCACTTATAGTGAACTTTTTGTGGAATCAAACAAGATATATACTCTGTTAACTTGTTAGAAACTGTATTTTAACAAGAATCTACTTTCTACTATAATGACTAACTCAGTCAATAAAAGACTTACCTTCAGAATAAAACGATCTTCCTTTTAAATCTAAGTCATTATCAAAGTTATTTTTCACTTCGGACAAATCACCAACTGGGTCTAAAAGTTCTTCCTTTAAAACATTAAAACCAAGATCCATTTCAGTTTGATGACAGTTCTGATTTTCGACTTGGAATTGATCAGAAAACTCTTCCTCTATTTTAACTTTTCCTTTAAAAACATCCGTTCTGTGATTTTCTTAAGGTGAAAACAATTTGTTATTATAAACAAAAAATTAAAATTAGTTAGAAACTGTAAACCAAGCTGTAAACCATGTGCTGTAAACAATAAAAATCAATAAATTGACAACTGTCAAAGTCATAGGGTTGCTATTGTTGCTAACTTCACACTGGTATCTTGAATGTTTGGAGGAGATCAGTTATCCTTATAAAAGATTAATTTGTATAAAAAATATGTATTTTTATTATTAAAATAAGTTTTTATAGTGAAATAATTAATTTTGTATTGTTTTAAAGGTGTAAATAATAAACAATCGTGAAATTAGCTTTTCATGTAAATTGTATTGGTGGTCTCGTACGCTGTACAAAAACCGGTTATTTTATAAAAATATTAATTTTTATAGGAAAATGTGATTTAAAATTTATAAAAAAATCTTTATTCTCATGGTTAAAATCAGTTTTTTAATTAAATAATTAATTAGGGTTACAATAAAACAAGATTTGTGCTGTTTTAAAAATTATATGTATAGTTGATTCAAATATAAGTGTCATCAAGTGGGCTGGGTACGTGTGAGATCATCCTTAACTTTATTACTAGATTCCACGAAGTATAGATACTTAAACGTAATGTTAAAAAAATGGTCTCAATTTAGGGGACAGAACTATTGCCGGTAGAGTGCGCTCGTGTTCCTAAGATACTCGTTTAAATCCTTACGCGGGAAGTTTTGTTGCTATTGACAGCTTTTATGACAACTAATTTTAAAAAAATAAATTAATATTATATATTGAATTTAATTTCGCGACATATAAATGGCATAAATGTCATAAACATCGGTTCTTCTGGTTACTCGCGCCGCCAGTGGCAAAAAATAGAACTATGATCTGGGTTGATTATTGAGACCAGAACTATTATGAAAAAGCCTATACCCTATACCGTGTAGACTCCTGGTATCTAGTCTTCGTGCTAGATTCAATGGAAACAGAACTTTTAGTTAGGGGATTATATGTCATCTCAATGTTAGAATTTTCAAAAATGTATTTTAATTTTATTTTTAAGTTTATGTGGACTCATTGGTTATAATGCACGACATATTGCCGGAGATTATGTGGAGATTGGCGACTTTATAATGATTTAATGAAGGACTCCCAGCCAATTGGGAAGCACACAAAAATTCTGCCACATGGAGTTTTTTACTTATTAGAAAATTGATGAATTCAAACTGAATTTTCAAAAAGAAAAAAGTACACATTAAATAAATGTTGATGAGTTAATTTATTAATTCAACTAATTATTTTTTTACTTTAGTACATAAGCGTTATGTTTACTGAATAGTAATCGTAATACTTGATTATTATAATGATGATTGTAATACATAATTTTAAAACATGTTAAGTTGATCTTGAAGATTTTAAATTTTTATATGTTTTTAAATTATTTATTCAGAGGAATTAAAATTTTAGTTTATGCATCCTCTTACGAGAATGATACCAAATTATAATAGGTAACTTATTAAAAGAATATTCTATTTAATTTATTTATAACTGGATATATCTTTATTACAGAATTTATTAGTTGTTAATTTTTTTGTTAATGCCACTTTTAACTTTAATAAAAAATTATTTTTAATTATAAATGCGTATATAGTTTTTTAATATTTTTTAATCCTAATTAATTGTATGAAAATTCTAAAACTTGTTAAATATGTTTGTTTAATTTTCATTTGTATAATCCAACAAAATATTTATACTTTAATTATTCTTTTGTAAAAGCTTTTGCTATTTCGGAAATACCATCCATCCTCTGCTAGTAAATGTAAGATATTTTAGTTATTCTCACGTTTCGAAATTTTTATGTTTATTGCTCTTATTATTTTGCTTCGGTCCTTTTCACAATTATTTTCTCTTTTTTAATAGGCAATAATAAACATGATAAACTTCTCTTTTTAACAGGAGAAACTTCTATTTTGGATTTGCCATCTGTTGAGATATTCTTTATAACTGCCAGAAAGATATTCTTTTCTGATTTTTATATTTTGGGAAATTTTCAACGACCATGAGGATGGTATCATAAGAAAGCAGATTAAACAAATACACGTTATCTTGCGCATGCGCACTAACAATTAATCGGCGTAAATAAAAGTTTTTAATTAAATTACGGGACAACGAAGAACGATCAAATATTTTTTTTATAGAACAATGAATAAACAGTCATAAAATATTAAAATAAAAGTGAAAAGATTTATATTTAGTGTCAACATCAAGATTTTAAAACTCATTTTAAAATTTTTAAAAATCAATCAATTACTTCTGTAGAAATAGACTTACTTTGTGGGGACTGTTTTAAGTGTTATAGGAACTTCAACATTCCAAAGTGGATGGGGTATGGAATCGACCCAGATCCATCCTCGATGACCCCGGACTCATATTAAACTAAATGTGCTGGCCAATTGCGACAGGAGTCCAAAGGCCAATAAGAAAAAGAGAGAGAGAGCTAACTTGAAAATCAATTTTTAAAAATAAAAAAGAAAAAAAACTAAAAAGGAACAAAAAAAAATTTTGACAGAACAATCAAGAACAGTTGACGAACAGTTAATATAGCTAAAAAAAATTGCAAAAAATTAATTTCTCCCCGCCACCTTAAGGGAACCTATTTTGAAAATTAAAAAGAAAAAAAACTAAAAACGAACAAAAAAAAATTTTGATCGAACAATGAAGAACAGTTGACGAACAGTTGATATAGCTAAAAAAAATTGCAAAAAATTAATATCCCCCTGCCAACTTAAGACAGCCGCAAACTTAGCACCCCATCCATGGAATTTTGGGTCGAAAATGACCTTAATCGATAGGTCCCCGTTAGGTCCTTTAAGGTCCCACAATTTTTGATGTGAAACATCTATAGCGGCACGTAAATCAGATTTCTCGCGTAGCGACGGTGACGTATTACGTAAAAAACCTAACGCATCGATAATATATAATAAAGAGATGTACTGATATCTTATATGAAATTGGTCTCATGTTTTGAGCGACGCGACGGTGGCGCGCCAACAATAGGGGG
This sequence comes from Altica lythri, assembly GCA_964028335.1. Taxonomy (NCBI): domain Eukaryota; kingdom Metazoa; phylum Arthropoda; class Insecta; order Coleoptera; family Chrysomelidae; genus Altica; species Altica lythri. Next base: position 4,303,814 of record OZ034811.1, read on the forward strand.
AAGAAGCTCATCGATTCAAAAATTTGACGGGACAGGGTATGAATTGTTTCATATAGAAGTACACTTTTAAAGCTCATATTTTAATTTTTAATATTTTTACTGATGTGTAAAAATATTAAAAATTGAAATATAGACTTAAAAGTGCATATTATCTTATAATATGTAGGTAAATAAATATAAAAACTAAACAAGTTAAAATGGTTTCGTGGGACACCAGGTAGGAACTATGTTCCTTCGGCTAATGAAGAATCGACACATAACACTACTCGCTTGTGTATACGACTGTAACGCCTGCGCACGTCTCATTTAACGGTCAATATATCAAAATCAGTGAAATCTTGGCGTTAAGAAAGAAGCTTCTTTAAAATTCAAGGTGAGCTTTAAAGAGTAATGTATACATTTATTTTTTCTCACCTTTCCTAACTACTTTCAACTATCAAGATTTTTAAAAATTATATCTCATATTACCTACTTTAACAAAAAAAGGTAAAAGTTAAGATATATACAAAAAAAAATTGCATCGGCCGGGAATCGAACCCGAGCCTCCCGCGTGGCAGGCGAGCATTCTACGTCTCGTTACGGGTTTTTCGTTACGGTTTTTACTATTACATTTTTTTCAGTTCAGTCACACAGCAAAATCCCTATCTTCTCCAAGCCTGCCGTAAGAAACATAGTTCCAATAGTTCCAATAATAAACAAATTATAGCCGCACGTAAATCAGATTTCTGGCGTGGCGACGGTGACGCAAAAACCTAACACGACTCCGCATACTATCTATTCTATAAAAATGAATGTTTGTCTATATGTTATCCATGAACTCAAAAACTACTGGACCGATTATTATAAAAATTGGTATATATATATATATATATATATATATATATATATATATATATATATGTATATATATATATATATATATATAAATGTATTTTTTCACGGAAAAGGTATTTTCAAAATTTTGAAAATTTTCAAAATTTTGAAAATTATCAAATGTTTCAAATTTTTCAAAATATTTTAAAATTTTCAAAATTGTGAAGATTTTTAGAATTTTTAAATTTTCAAAATTTTTCAAAAATTTGAAAATCATGATAATTTTGAAAATTTTCAAAATTTTCAAAGTTTTGAAATTTTTCAATGCTTACTTTAATCTCGCGTAAAGGTTACATGCACACTCTTTTTTTTATTGAATACTGCATATACTTTTACAAAATAATGTTGATGTTTCACATCTGCCAGGCGTCCCGTGACGGCTCACATTTTTTTTTTCGTTAGGTCCCCTTTAGTTTTTTCATAAATAATTTTTTAAATTTTGGGTATAAAAAAACTACACTTTAGCACCCCATCCAATGCAAAATTGACAAATTTAATCAAAATTGTATTCTTTAGCGTTAGGTCCGTATTGGTCCATTATTTTAATTGATAAATAATTTATTTTATTTGTTTTATTCTTAATCATAAAATAAATAAAACCTGCGCATGCGCACATCAGACACAAACAGCGCGAAATTAAAATTGGTATCGTTTCATGTACCTAGTATTGGTGCATAATACAGATATATAAAACAAATCTCGTGAGAATGATCCTCGAACAACCTGAAGTTGTAAGAAGATCTGAGAATGTAGTCTTTACTAATACGTCGATGTTTCCTTGACTATGTAAAAGACCATGTGAGAGAAGAGACCGAAAGCTGTCAAACAAAAGTTCAAAAGTCATTAGTGTCAAGACCAAATAGAATATTCCTTTTATAAAATTATTATACTGGTTTTTATAAAATCCGATGAAGTGTAAAGTACAAATACAAAGTTTGTAGGTTTTATTTATGGTCGATTATTATTTACAAGGTAGGTACATATTTAATTTTTTATTGTATATCCTATAGTAAATAAAACTACCTTTTTGCAGGTTACAAACTGCACAACATTTCAAATTGATATCGTGATGACTGGAAGTACATATTCAAACTGTCGACACAGAAACCTCACTATAGAAATGTCGAATTCAGGGAATCAAATCTTTTAATTAGGAACAGAACAAGTTACTGAAAGCAAGAAGTAGTTATTCAAAGGAGAAGATTTGCCCGGATAAATAGCAGCTATACATAGTCAAAATGATAATACAACTAAAAGACAGAAAAAAATATGTTAAACACAGAAATTTAAATCGTTAAGCTTAATTTACTGATTACAAAAAAAATAATAATGAGTTCTCAATATTAATAATTATAAATATAAAATAAGATTTTTTTCTTATTGTTAACAAGTTATATCAATTATAGTTTTACGATGTATTTGGTAAAAAAATCGGCTTATTTAATTTAATAAATTAAAAAAAAAAGTTAGTGTTAAGTGCAATTATTATATTACTGTGCTATTAATGTCATATTAAATTATCAATATAATATTTATGCTGCTCGTTAAAATTGAAAAAGTAGATAAAAACGTAAAAAAAAACAAACTGATTTTAGTCTTTAAACAAACAAATTGAATATCTCCGCCGTTTATGACTCGATTAAAAATTTATGTACGCCACTTGAAAGCTGGTAAAAAATACACATTTAAAAAGAAAAAAGAAGTTTCTAGGACCATTAGAACCGGAGATAGATTTTTTTATCATAGAGCAATTGTTTACGAACATTAAGAACTGAAAATTCAACAATTTGTTTATAAAGTCGTAATATTTAATTTAAAATCAAATTAGCTTTAATTCATTACAAATAAAATTTTTGTGAGCTTGTTACTTAAGATGTTTTTAGCAACTTCTTATTGAGTCGCGGTGAGGATAACTTTTCTCTTTTAGTGAAAAGCGAAAACTGCGCGCGTTTAAAAAATGGCCCTTGGTAGGCCAGGCGCATCAGTAGATTTATATTAATTGAATATATTAAAAGTATACGTTTTAGAAAAAAATGTTTTAGATAAAAGTTGTAGGTCTCTTTAAGACAAACAAAAACTTCCTATAACATTTTTTTGTACAGGGTGAAGTAAAAAAGTTACGAATTTTTTTCCATTTTGATTTGATGTCACGCCCAAACGGCCTTACCGATTTGACCAATTAACGAACTCGACCGAGATTTTGGGACGATTGATTTTTGTACCAAATTTCATTTTGATCCGTTAAGAAATGCGACCGCTATCGTGTCCACAGATTTCGTTATATCGGAACTATACATACATACCTATATATATATATATATATATATATATATATATATATATATATATATATATATATATATATATAAAACGAACAGAGCGTTTTGTGACAGTCTAAGAATGTCCAAAGATGATACATAAAGTATCTAGTGCCTTACTGCAAAGCTACCACTGAAATACCATTTTTGGAGTGAAGATGGAACCACTTGCGACTGTTTATCAGTTTTGCAATTTGACATCTATAGATATCGTTCAATTTATAGCAGGGATGTCTCTTGATTAGTGACTTGAGAGACATAGCCTGTACTACACTGATGAGCTCAAACTAAGAGCGAAACACGTGTCTGTAGTTTGGTTTTGCCCTGATATAGGTTGAATGATATTTATATCTATTTATATCGCAGCATCCAAGGTGTCTTTTAAAGTGTTAGAAATTTCTAACCGACACCATTTCAGTTCAAAACTGAAATTATTACTTTTTATATATATATATATATATATATATATATTGAGATGATATGAGTTACTATGCTATATTAAATAAGTACATATAAAGAAAATATTAATGGAAATAGAGAAAGGAAAATATTCTTATTCCAAGGCAGAGTGCAAATGCAGTAAAATTGGTATAATTTATCATCATCTTCTTCACAATTCCTAAAAAAGAAAATTTAATCAAAATAAGAAATTAAAATATACAAGTACATCTAAGAGATATTTATTTTAAAGATTCAATATAGTTTAATCTATAATATATAAAATTTTAATAATCATATATTAGATAGATAATAAAAGTAAATATTTAAAAGTTTATAAAGTTTACAATACTTTGGTAATTAAAAATAATCTTAAATGAGTTAGAATAGAATTAAATTAGAAAATTAAATGACAAAATATGAGAATTCATAAAAGAAATATTAAAAATTTTTTACTTACTTTCAAAACACACAATTTTGTTTTCAAGCCATATTGTGATTTATTGTAGTTTAATTTCCAAATGAAAAATTCTGAAAATAGAAAAATATTAGTTTATAGTTATAGCAAATTTTAAAAAAAAGAATGATTATTGTGTTCAATTTAAATAATGAATTAAGAATTAGATTGTTTGTAATTTCATTTGAAAATACTTAGTAGGCGAATAGGTAATAGGAATGTATAGTTTTAGTTTGTTTAAAAATTCAGTTGTTTAATTGTTGATTTTAGAAGTTCTCTCTTGTTTTTTGGAATTTGAAGGGATAAGATGTAATAAAGTTTGCTCCGTTAAAATTTAGAGTTTTTTTACAAAATACTTATAAAAGAAAGTTTAAAAGTAGTCAAAAGTGTTAACAAAACTACAAGGAAGTTCCTGATAGTAACTGGTAAGAAGAAAAGTTTTTTTTTATGAAGAAATAAATGTTAGAAATTATATGCTGAGCAGTTCATTGATATAAATGCTTCCTGAATTAATTTAACGAAAGTAAAACCAGTTTCTAACAAGAAAGAAAATTATTATTTTACTTACCATTGGATGTAATAGCTGATTGTTTCCTGATTAGAAGAAATTTTATTAGTCAAAATCTCCAAAGTGTCCTTATATCATTGCTGTCCTGGGAAATGTTGGATTCTTATTGAAAAGGGGATCCTTAGCCTTAGCTGTCCAAAGAGAATACAAGATCTTCATAAGACTGTATCAATTTCCAATTTTTAACAATAAAGAACTTTTCTGTGTTTGATTTTTACGTATTTAATGAACATTTAATTTCACTGTACACTGTTTCACTGTTTAAATAAGTTATTTTTCATTATTAGATAAGATTAATTTGATTTATTAGTTACAAAATTCAGAATTTTTCATATCATTGTTCAGAAAACATAATTTGGTATATGATTGTTGAATTTTATAATTGTTTTGTTGAAATTTTCAATATTAGTTGATTTTGAATCTATTGATTATTTGAAAATTTTTGAACTCTGACCCTGAGAAGGAGAATAGCCAGGAGCATATTTCAAAATAAAAATATTTGAAATTAAAGAAATTAATTTGATACTTACCTTCTTAACCATTGATATTTAAATTTAAAATAAATTCAAGGTAAGGATTATTTTATAGCATAGTAACTTATAGAAGAATACTATACACAAGTTACATATGTTATAATATATATATATATATATATATATATATATATATATATATATATATATATATATAAACAAAAGGGGAAAATTATTGGGCATGTACGCAAAAAGGATCAATAAGGCCACGAGCAGGAATGGTAACCGCAGACATGCATGTTTCTGGCTCATTAGCCGTCATCAGTGCGGCATAACCAAGTAGGGTATTGCACTTGGCTAGCAAAAGTGTTGGGTACTTGGGAGCAAAGGATGTGTAAAGAAACATAAAAACACAAAAACAACGAAAGCTCACACAGTGCAATACCCTACTTGGTTATGCCGCACTGATGACGGCTAATGAGCCAGAAACATGCATGTCTGCGGTTACCATTCCTGCTCGTGGCCTTATTGATCCTTTTTGCGTACATGCCCAATAATTTTTCCCTTTTGTTTATATTAATACGCATTTTCTTGGCACTTTGTTTATATATATATATATATATATATATATATATATATATATATATATATATATATATATATATATTATAACATATGATATACCCTTCTAGTTCTATTATTATTATAGTATTCTATAAGTTACCATGTTATAAAGTACTTCTTACCTTGAATTTTTTAAATTTTAATATAGATGTGAAGAAGGTAAGATTCAAATTAATTTCTTCTATTTTAACGAATTATTATTTTAACATATGCTCCTAGCTATTCTCTTTCTTAGGGTCAGAGTTCAAAAATTTCAAATAAAAAATTAATTCAAATTTAACTAATATTGAAAATTTCAACAAAAACGATAATAAAATTCAACAATCATATACCAAATTATGTTTTCTAAACGATAATTCTATTTTGACCTTAACCTTACTTTTTCATATTGTTTTGTGCGCATTGACACATTACTTTCAAAAATCAGACATCGTTAAATCAAGTGTTATGAAAAATTCTGAATTTTATAACCAATAAATCAAATTAAACTTATCTAAGAATGAAAAATAACTTATTTAAACAGTGAAACAGTGTACAAGTGAAATTAAATGTTCATCAAATACATAAAAATCAAACACAGGGAAGTTCTTTATTTTTAAAAAAATTGTAAATTGATACCGTGTTCTGAAGCTTTTGTATTTTTTCTGGACAACTAAGGCACAGGCTATCCTTTTCAACTGGAATCCACCATTTCCCAGGACATCAATGATATACGGACACTTTAGAAATTTTGACGAATAAAATTGCTTCTAATCAGGAAATAATCCGCTCTTGCATCAAATGGTAAGTAAACTAATACTTTCTTTCTTATTAGAAACTAGTTTTACTTTCGTTAAATTAACTCAGGAAGCATTTATATAAACGAACTGCTCAGCATACAATTTCAAACATTCATTTCTCCATAAATATAAACTTTACGTCTTACCAGATACTATCAGGAGTTGTCTTGCGGTTTTGTTAACACTTTTGACTACTTTTATACTTTCTTTTATAAGTATTTTCAAAAAAAAAATCGAAATTTTAACGGAGCAAAATTTATTACATCTTATCACTTCAAAAGGTAGAAAACAAGAGAGCGATTCAGAAATAAACAATTTAACAACTGAGTCTCCAAACAAACTTACACTATACATTATTATTCTCTATTCGCCTACTAAATTATTGATCAAATAAAATTACTAAAAGTCTAATACTCAATTCCTTATTTACATTTAATACAATAAACATTCTTATAAAATTTGCTATACTTTTAATGAATTGTTAATTTTATAATATCTTATCTATAATATAATCTAATATCTTTCTATTTTCAGAACTTTTCATTTGGAAATTAAACTAATAACAAATCACAATATGGCTTGAAAACAAACATTGTACATTTTGAAAGTAAGTAAAAATTTTTTAATTTTTTCTATGAGTTCTAATATTTTATAATAAAATTTATGTAAAGTCTTACATTTATGTTTTAACATTTAATTTTCTTATTTCATTTTATCTTAATTTATTTAAAATCGGTTTTAATTACCAATGTATCGTAAAATTTATAAACTTTTTCAATATTTACTCTTATTATCTATTTAAAACATGATCATTAAAATTTTATACATTATAAATTAAATTATTTTGACTCTTTGAAATACATATCTCTTAGATGTACTTGTATATTTTAATTTCTTATTTTGTTTTATTTTTCTTTTTTAGGTATTGTGAAGAAGACGATTATAAATTATACCAAATTTACTGCATTTACACTCTGCCTTGGAATAAGAATATATTTTCCTTTCCTCTATTTTTATTAATTTTCTTTATATGTACTTATTTGATATAGCATAGTAACTTATATCATCTCAATATATATATATATATATATATATATATATATATATATATATATATATATATATATATATATATATATATATTGAGATGATATGAGTAAGTATGCTATATTAAATAAGTAGATTTAAAGAAAATAATAATGGTAATAAAGGAAGGAAAATATTCTGATTTCAAGGTAGAGAGCAAAGGATTAAAATGTGTATAATTTATTATAATTTTCTCCAATTTTAATGGTTATCTTCTCCATTCCTAAAAAAGGAAACAAAATAAGAAAATGGAACATATGAGTACATCTAAGAGATATTTATTTTCAAAATTCAATATAAATTAGTCTATAATATTTAAATTTTAATAATCATGTATGAGACAGATAGTAAAATGAAATATTTAAAAGTTTATAAATTTTACGATACATTGGTAATTAAAAACAATTTTAAATAAATTAAGATAAAATAAAATACGAAAATTAAATGTCAAAACATAAATGTAAAACATTACATAAATTTTATTATAAAATATTAGAAATCATAAAAGAAATATAAAAATTTTTACTTACTATCAAAACATACAATGTTTGTTTTCAAGCCATATTTTAATTTGTTATTAGTTTAATTTCCAAATGAAAAGTTCTGAAAATAGAAAGATATTAGATTATATTATAGATAAGATATTATAAAATTAACAATTCATCAAAAGTATCTATACTATAATATCTATACATATGATATTAGCGTTCACAAATCTACTGAAGCAGTTAAACATATTTCTGATAGGGGTACGTGTCAGGGAAACTTGTTAAATCTAAATTCTTTTTTGAGTAAATCTGATTTTAGTTATATTTATGATACAAATGATGTTAATGAACAGCTGTCCGAGTTTCTTGGCATATTTAATTGGGCCCTGACTAATTGCTGTCCTACTATTAAAAAGCGCCAGCCTATGAGTAAAAATGCAAAAAAATGGGTTAAACCTGCGACGATTGACAGAAGTCAAAATCTTAGAGATCTCTATTCCTTATTAAAAGATTATCCTGAATTAAATCACATTTATAAGAAAAAGAAACTAGAACACAAAAAATTAACATCACAAGAAAAACTACAATATTATACTGATTATATTAGTGGGTCTGATAATAAATCTAAAGCTATTTGGAGGTTAGTTAATGAAAACAAAAAAACTATATCAAAAAAAGACAAAAAGATTATAATTAAAGAAAATGATACAATAATAGAAGATCAAAAGGTGATAGCTGACATGTTTGATAATCATTATTCTACTTTTGCTCAAAAAATGGTAGAGTCTAGGTATGCCGGGGGTGACAACAGACTTTACAATAATTTAATTAGTGATTTCACCGATACTGAGTTTGAATATAATCCTGTCACACCAGAGGAGATAGTAAGTGTTTTAAATAAATTGAAAAATACAGGCACGGTAGGTTGTGATTTAATAAGTACAAAAATTATTAAAAGTGTTAAAAATAATGTGGCAAAACCTATAACACATATAGTAAACACGGCCATACTTACAGGTAAATTTCCTACGGAACTTAAGCTTGCTTTGGTAACAGTTGTACATAAAAAACTTGATCCCTTCAGTATGCTTAACTACAGACCGATATCAATACTGAGTGTCTTGTCAAAAATAATAGAAAAATGTATAGTAGATAGATTAACAAAATATTTTCAATTGTTTAAGGTATTAAGCACAAATCAACATGGATTCACAAAGGGTAAATCCACGGAAACTGCATGCTATGAGTTCTTCAAAAAAGTACACATTAACCTAGATAGAGGAAAAGTTTGTGCAGGATTATTATTCGATTTCAGCAGTGCTTTTGACTGCCTATCGGCTGAGAAAGTATTTTTTAAGTTATTTGCACTAGGTGTAAAAGGTACCACTCTCAATTTCTTGAATAGTTATCTAACTGAGAGAAAACTCAAAGTCAGAATAGGTGACGTAATATCTGATGAGTACACCTTAGCGATTGGCACTCCACAAGGGTCGGTCTTAGGACCTTTGATATTTAATGTTTACATGTTTACATAAATGATTTAGCAAACAATCTGACGTTAGACGAAAATAGTAGCCTTATCATGTACGCAGACGATTGTTCACTAATTATATCAGCAGATAATGAGATTGAGTTGCAAGATAAACTAAACAAGCACACCCAGGAATTTGTTACTTGGAGCAGTGCAAACAACCTTATATATAATCCAATGAAAACATTGTTAGTTCAATTTTTTAATAGAGCTGAACCAGAACATATGATTAGCCTAAATTTGGGTGATGTTGTTTTGAATCCTTCCCATAGTTTCAAACTACTAGGCCTAGTGTGCGACAGTCAATTAAAGTGGCATAACAACATTGATTCGGTTGTCAAAAAAATAAACTCGGCATATTACGCTATTATTAACATGCGAAATAGACTTGATACGCAAGGTATGCTTCAGATCTATTATGCACTCGTATATTCGCACATTGCATATAACTTGACTATTTGGGGTGGCGCCTCTAGTTCTGAGCGTGTTCTTATCGCCCAAAAACCTATAATACGCTTAATTTTCCAGCTAGGAAACAGAGACTCTTGTCTACCTATATTTATCAAACATAAATTATTTACATTCTATTCTGCATATATTTATAAATGCATTGTGCAAACCAAAAGTTGTTTAGGTAGTTTGCAGATGTCGTCTAGAGATGTGATTATATATGAGAAGCACCACTCAACAATGTACGAGAACTTTTCTTTTTATTCAGGGAAGAGATTTTTTAATAAATTGCCAAAAAACATAAGGCAAATAACAAATTTTGAGGCATTCAAAAAAGCCACTAAAAGTTTACTACTCAAACATCCAGTGTATTCTGTTAATGAGTTTCTGTGTTTAGACTTAAAGTGAAAGTGTTATATTATTTTTTATTTATGACGTTCATTATATTTACTATGTAAATCAAAATGATAAATATACTATTCTATTCTATTCTATTCTATTCTATAGCAAATTGTAAAAGAATGATTATTGTATTAAATGTAAATAAGGAATTTAGTATTAGATTTTTAGTAATTTTATTTGACAAATAATTAGTAGGCGAATAGGGAATAATAATGTATAGTGTAAGTTTGTTTGGAGATTCAGTTGTTAAGTTGTTTATTTCTGAATCGGTCTCTTGTTTTTTGGATGTTGAGCAGTAGACAGGTAATAAATTTGCTCTATAAGAATTTTGAGTTTTTTTACAAAATATTCATCAAAGAAAGTATAAAATCAGTAAAACTTATCATTGAAACAACGAGGAAGCTACTCACTGTAATTGGTAAGAAGAAAATTTGTTTTTTATGAAAATATGGATGTTTGAAAATGTATGCAGAGCAGTTTGTTGGTATGATCGTATCCGGATTGAATTAAATTAGTATTTAACAAGAAAGAAGGTTATTATTGTACTTACCAGCGGATGTAATAGCAGATTATCTTCCGATAAGAAGAAATTTATTTTATCAAATGATTCAAAGTATCCTGAAATCATTGCTGTCCTGGAAAAAAGGCCAAGTCTTCCAGAGAACGAGATCCTAATTCATTGCTGACCAGAGGAATAGGCCGTATCCTCCAGAAAACGGTATAAACTTTTACTCAAAAATAAAAGAGTTGTGTGTTTTCTTATTATAAATGTTAACTGTTCACTTTTTCACAGTTTAATTAAGTTATTTTTAATTTTTTGATAAGATTAATTTGTTTTATTATTTAAAAACTACAGAACCTTTCATTTCACTTGATTTATTGCATTTGGTTTGAAAACTTTGTGCACCATTTACAACAATTTGCTGAATAAGTTAGGGTAGAATTCAACACAGTTAGATTCACTGTAATAAAACATAATTTGGTTCATAAGAGCAAAATTTCATACTTGATTATTAAAATTATTAATATTAATTGGATTTAAAAATTGTATAATTATCATTTTGAACTCTGCCCATGAGAAAAAGTATAGCCAGGAGCATATCTTAAAATTATTATATTTGAAATTAAAGAAATTATTTTGAAACTTACTATTATTACAATTTCAATTTAAATTAAAATAAAATCAGGTAAGGTTTATTTTTATAGCATAGTAACTTAATAATATCAAAGAACTTTATAATATTTAAAAGAGCTAGTTATATATGTTATAAAATTTTGGCGCCCAACGTGGGGCTCTAAATAATCAAAACTAGAGCCTTTTCAAGTAGTCAATATTTTAAAATTTTATTAAAAATATATTTTGTTATATTACGTGACTTTAAATAATTAAAACTAGAGCCTATTTAAATAATCAATATTTGAGAAATTTTCGCATATCAAAACAAAACTCTAGAAAACTTGGTTTGGTAATTTTTTTATTTTTATTTGTTTGTGTGATTCTGGGTTATTTATAACTAATAATAATAAACAGGTATTTGCTTGTAAAATATTTATTGGTATAAAGGTATTTATATAAAAATTTGCACATTATTTGTATTTATCTGGGAATTTAAATTGTAAGTATGGATAGAAAAATGAGATTGAGAGATGGTAAGTTAGTAGGAGAGGATGGTGAGATTAGTGATGGAGGAGAGATTGAGGTTGAGAGTGTGGCGGTACAAGTACATGAAGAGAGAGTATTAGGAGCAGGAGATTATCGAGTGGAAGAGCTGATTCAAACAGGACAGACACAGGAAGAAGCAGAGACAGAAGAAGGAGATAATTTGGTAGAGATAGGGGGAGAACAGGATCGAACTATGGTTGAAATAGAAAAAGCAGTATCTGGTAGTGGAAATAAACAGGAAGAACAGATAGTACAAGCACAACCCAGAGAAGAGAGCTCAGCTGATATGTTCAGGATGATACAAAGTCTCATGATGAATATGAGTAAAGATATAAAAGAAGATAATGACAAGAAATAAGAAGAAATTAATAAAAGTATTATGAATATGGATAAGAAATTTGATCAACAAAAAGAAGATAATGTGAAGATGAGGGAAGATATAGAAAAAAAGTTGGATCAGCAGAAAGTCGATATTAAAGAAGAAATAAATAAAAAATTGGATGAAATAAAAGAAGATAACAAGATATTTAGAAGTGAAATTAACAATATTAAAGAAGACAATTTGAAGATAAGAGAAGAAGTTAAAACTATAAAAAAGGAATGTGACAAGAAAATCGAACAGCAAAACATGAAATTAAGGAATGAAATACAGAATACTGGAATTAAAATTAAGGGGGAAATTGAAAAAGGTTTGGAACTTAAAATAGCAGAGGTAGGCAAAGCAATCAATGAAAAGTTACCTGAAGAAATCGAGCGTGAAGTTAACAAACAAACTGAAGTGATAAGAAAGGAAGTAGGACAAATACGGTTTCAGGAACAAATTAATGAAGAAGTAATGGATAATTTGAAAGTAAATTTAGGAAAAGAATTCGAAAAATTAGAAGGAGAAGTTGAGAAGCAAAAAGGAATTTGTAGTAAAAATTATGAATTAACAGGTGAGAAATTAAGTAAAGAAATGGAGGAGATGCAAAAGAAGTTGCAAGAGGTATTAGATACTAATATAAGAGGAAATACATTGGGAGTTCTTCCTAATATTATGTCGAATTACAATAATTCTGGAATTAAATTTGATGGTAATATAAATCATATACATCCAAAGGTATTTGTAAATATTATCAAAAGTAAAATCAAATATACAAATGACTTCACTGAACAAAAATTATTGATTAGGAACATGTTAACTGGACATCCATTACTATGGTTATGTAACAGAAAAGATCAAAATTTGTCTGTGGATGATAGGCAGTTCTGTAGCGATTACTTGGGGGAGATTAAACAAGTAGCATTCTGGAAAAAATTGTACATTTGGAAATATATAGAAAGGGGGAAGAAATGTAAATTTAAAGAAAGTTATAGGTATAAAGGGAATTATCAAGAAAGGGGGAAGAAATGTAAATTTAGAGATAGTATTAGGTATATTTGGAAATATCAAGAAAGGGGAAAGAAATTTAAATTTATAGTAGGTATTAGGTATATTTGGAATTATCAGGAAAGGGGTAAGGTATTTAGATTTATTAGAAGGTTAGATGTATAAGAAAATATATTAAATAAGGGGGAACAAGTTTAAAAATAGAAAAATAAATTATATTTGACTGAATGTTAGAAAGGGGAAATGAATTTGATAAAAAAAAATAGAAATGAAAAATTTGTAGGGTAGATGATATTTATAGCAAATTTTTGTAAATAGTAGTTTAAGGTGTAAATATTAAATAAGAATAGTATGGTTTTAATTGAATGTAGGTTGGTACATTATGTGCAAGTACATCAAACGGACAGTTTATAAAATGAAAATATAGAACAAAGAAATTTGTTTAATTTTATTAACATAAAATAGAATCTCTTATAAAATAAGTTTTAAGTAAAATATAAAATCTCAGAAGATATAAAGTCTAAGGCAAAGTTACTTGACAATTGTAGAATTATTAAATGGGAATGGAAATTATAATTTTTAATCAAATATGAACATATAATTGATTAAAAAATTTTAATTGGGGGATTTGAGATGATATGAGTTAGTATGCTATATTAAATAAGTAGATTTAAAGAAAATAATAATGGTAATAAAGGAAGGAAAATATTCTGATTTCAAGGCAGAGAGCAAAGGATTAAAATGTGTATAATTTATTATAATTTTCTCCAATTTTAATGGTTATCTTGTCCATTCCTAAAAAAGGAAACAAAATAAGAAAATGGAACATATGAGTACATCTAAGAGATATTTATTTTCAAAATTCAATATAAATTAGTCTATAATATTTAAATTCTAATAATCATGTATGAGACAGATAGTAAAATGAAATATTTAAAAGTTTATAAATTTTACGATACATTGGTAATTAAAAACAATTTTAAATAAATTAAGATAAAATAAAATAAGAAAATTAAATATCAAAACATAAATGTAAAACATTACATAAATTTTATTATAAAATATAAGAAATCATAGAAGAAATATAAAAATTTTTACTTACTTTCAAAACATACAATGTTTGTTTTCAAGCCATATTTTAATTTGTTATTAGTTTAATTTCCAAATGAAAAGTTCTGAAAATAAAAAGATATTAGATTATATTATAGATAAGATATTATAAAATTAACAATTCATCAAAAGTATAGCAAATTGTAAAAGAATGATTATTGTATTAAATGTAAATAAGGAATTTAGTATTCGATTTTTAGTAATTTTATTTGACAAATAATTAGTAGGCGAATAGGGAATAATAATGTATAGTGTAATTTTGTTTGGAGATTCAGTTGTTAAGTTGTTTATTTCTGAATCGGTCTCTTGTTTTTTGGATGTTGAGCAGTAGACACGTAATAAATTTGCTCTATAAGAATTTTGAGTTTTTTTACAAAATAGTCATCAAAGAAAGTATAAAATCATTAAAACTTATCATTGAAACTACGAGGAAGCTACTCACTGTAATTGGTAAGAAGAAAATTTGTTTTTTATGAAAATATGGATGTTTGAAAATGTATGCAGAGCAGTTTATTGGTATGATCGTATCCGGATTGAATTAAATTAGTATTTAACAAGAGAGAAGGTTATTATTGTACTTACCAGCGGATGTAATAGCAGATTATCTTCCGATAAGAAGAAATTTATTTTATCAAATGATTCAAAGTATCCTGAAATCATTGCTGTCCAGGGAAAAGGCCGAGTCTTCCAGAGAACGAGATCCTAATTCATTGCTGACCAGAGGAATAGGCCGTATCCTCCAGAAAACGGTATAAACTTTCACTTAAAAATAAAAGAGTTGTGTGTTTTCTTATTATAAATGTTAACTGTTCACTTTTTCACAGTTTAATTAAGTTATTTCTCATTTTTTGATAAGATTAATTTGTTTTATTATTTAAAAACTACAGAACCTTTCATTTCACTTGATTTATTGCATTTGGTTTGAAAACTTTGTGCACCATTTACAACAATTTGCTGAATAAGTTAGGTTAGAATTCAACATAGTTAGATTTACTGTAATAAAACATAATTTGGTTCATAAGAGCAAAATTTCATACTTGGTTATTAAAATTATTAATATTAATTGGATTTAAAAATTGTATAATTATCATTTTGAACTCTGCCCATGAGAAAGAGTATAGCCAGGAGCATATTTTAAAATTATTATATTTGAAATTAAAGAAATTATTTTGAAACTAACTATTATTACAATTTCAATTTAAATTAAAATAAAATCAGGTAAGGTTTATTTTTATAGCATAGTAACTTAATAATATCAAAGAACTTTATAATATTTAAAAGAGCTAGTTATATATGTTATAATATATATATATATATATATATATATATATATATATATATATATATATATATTATAACATATAAGAGTGTTTATGAATAATAATTTGTTTTAATTATATCAATTACTATGTTATAAAATATTCCTTACCATGAATTAATTTTGAATTTAAATATAAATATTGAATAGGTAAGAATTAACTTAATTTAATTATTTTCCAATATGATTATTTAAATATGCTATCGGCTATTCCCTTATATCAGGGTCAGAGTTCCAAATATTCAACAAAATTAGATTCAAAATCAGTTAATATAAAAATTTTCAATAAAATGACTGTAAAACCACACTATCCTAGACCAATGATGTTTTCTAGGCATGAATTGTATATAAATTTCTAACCTTACTAATTCAAAATGTGACAAACTTCAAGAAACCGTTGTTAAACCCAAATATGCATCAAATATATGAAATGAAGTATTCTGATTTGTGTTAATAAACAATTCAAATTAAACGTAGCAAATAGTGAATAGTAATTTAGTTAAATACATAAAACAGTGAAATAAAAATGTTCATCAAAATTACAAAAATCAAACACATAAAACTCTTTATTGTACCAAGTGAAAAGTGGTTACCATTTGGATGAAACTTCTCTCCTCTTCTGGAAAACCAAGATTCAGGATTCACTTCTCTGGACAATCTACTTTCTTCCCCGGAACAGCAAAGATTTCAGGACACTTTGTAGAGTTCAAACAATAAATTCTTTTCCAAACCAAAAGATAAACTGCTACTACCTCCTCTGGTAAGTGTAATTATGACTTTCTTTCTTGTTAAATATAAGTTTAATCTTCATTAACTTAATTAAAATGCAGTTATACCATATACTGCTCAACTCCCAATTTAAGTATCTATTTCTTCATAAAATAATGTAATTTTCTCTTACCAATTGCTTTCTCTGGTTACCTTGTGATAATATTAATACTTTAAACTGATTTAAAACTTTCTTTTATCAATATTTTCAAAAAAAACTCAAAATTTCTACGGAGCAATTTTTTAATACAACTTACATCTCCAGAACCCGAAAACAAGAGAGATTCTATCAAATCAACAAAAAAAAACTGAAAAATTCAACAAACCTAAATCTATACATCCTTACCACCTAATCGCCTACTAATTCCTTATTTAAATAAAATTACTAACAAAATCTAATTCTTGATTCATTATTACAATTTAAAACAATGATTATTCTTTTTATTTTTATAAAATTTACTAGCACTACAAACTAATAATTTTCTCTTTTTCAGAATATTTCATTTGGCATTTGAACTATTAACAAATTAGAATATGGTTGATAAATTTGTATATTTTTAAAGTAAGGAAAAGTTTTAATATTTGTTTTAACTATTTGTGATATTTTTATAATTTAATTTTCTTATTTAATTATACCCTTAATTCATTTAAAAATTAATGTTTAATTACTAACGTATTGACAATTTTATAAGCTTTTAATTATTTACTTTTCCCATTTATCAATTTCATAATTATTGAAACTTTATATAATGTAGATTAAACCATTTTGAATCTTTAAATAAAATCTTTGAAATGAATTTGTATTTTTTCCTTTTTTTTTAATTCTATTTTCTTTTTCCTTTTTTAGGAATTATGAAGAAGATGATGATAATTAATCCCACTGTTACTGCATTTGCGCTCTGACCCGAAATAAGAAAATTTTCCTTTCTCTATTTTCCATAAGATTTTCATTCTACATTCTTATTTAATATAGCATAGTAACTCATATCATCTCAAATCCCCCAATTAAAATTTTTTTATAATCACTCATATGTCCATATTTGATTAAAAAAAATTATAATTTCTATTCCCACTTTAATAATTTCATTGATGTCAAGTAACTTTGCTTGATACATTATATCTTTAATATTTTATTTTATTTTGTAAAGAAAATTTAACTTTATTTTAATAAAATAATACAAATTTCTTTGTTCTATATTTCATTTTATAAAATGTTCATTTGATGTAATTGCTTGTAAATGATTATTTATATTCTAAAACTATAAATCAATAAACATTTAATTTATCTCATATTCACTTCAAAAAATTTAAACTTATTATTCATACCAGTTTCAATTGTAATATCTTTTCATTCCAGGAACTGTTTTAATGTTTATTCCATAAACATCCCAGTATTTTTCATAATAAATAAAAAAAACTATATACACCTAAAACTACTATTTACAACCAAATATCTATTTACAAAACTGCTTGAAATATCATCTACTCATGCATTTTCTTTATAAATTTCTTTATTTCTATTTTTTTTTAATATCACATTTATTCTTTCTTTCTAACATTTATTCAAATATACTTTATTTATTATATTTATAAACTTGTTTTATTTTTATGAAATATTAATACCTATACATTAAATTTTCCTATACACCCAAATATCTTGCCTCTTTCCTGATAATTCCTAATATACCCAATACCTACTATATTTTTAAATTTCTTCCCCCTTTCTTGGTATTTTCCTATATACCTACATCTACCTTCTTTATATTTACAAATTTTTCCTTTATTATAGTCATATTTTCCAAAATACAGTTTTTCTCTAAAGGTAGCTTGTTGAATTTCCCCCCAGAAATATCTACAAAATTGCTCTTTGAAATCTTTTATTGACGACATTTGATTTTCTTTATTGCAGAACCATAGTAAAGGATGTCCTGTTAACATATCACGGATCAACAGTTTTTTCTCCGAGAAGTCAATAATATGCTTTGTTTTACTTTTTATTATATTTACAAATACTTTTGGATGTATATGATTAATGTTTCCATCAAATTTAATTCCGGTATTGTTGTAGTGTGACATCATATTAGGAAGAACTCCCACCATATTTCCTCTGACATTATTATCCATAATTTCTTGTAACTTCTTTTGAATATCTTCCATGTCCTTATTTAATTTATACTTGGTTAATTCTTGATTCTGACTACAAACTCCTTTTTGTTTTTCTACTTCTCCCTCTAGTCTTTCAAATTCTTTTCCTAAGTTAATTTTTAAATTATCCACTACCTCTTCATAAATTTGCTCTTGTAATCGTGTTTTTCCTATATCTTTTTTTATGACATCAGTATGTTTATTGACTTCACGTTCTATTTCCTCCGGTAATTTTTCTTTAATTGTTTTTTCTACTTCTTTTATTTTAATTTCCATACCTTTTTCAATTTCCCCCTTAAATCTTACTCCAGTATCCTGTATTTCAGTTCTCAATTTCATGTTCTGCTGTTCCATTTTCTTGTCAAATTCCTTTCTTATAGTTTTAACTTCTTCTCTTATCTTCAAATTATCTTCTTTAATACTACTTATTTCCTTTTTAAACATATCATTATCTTCTTTAATTTGATCCAACTTTCTATTATTTTCTTCAAATTTCTTATCTATTTTTTTATCCTGCTGATCAAATTTCTTATCCATATCTTTTATATCTTTCTTAATATCTTCCCTCATACTCGTAATGCTCATCAAAAGATTTTGTAGTCTGCTGCTCATCTCAGGTTGACTCTCTTCTTTTGATTGTGCTTGTAACACCTGTTCTTTTTGTTCATTTTCACCCGTAGTTGCCTCTGTCTCTATTTTAACCATAGTTCGATCCTGCTCTCCTCCTATCTCCATTAAATTTTCACCTTCTTCTGTCTTTGCTTCTTCCTGTGTCTGTCCTGTTTGAATCAGCTCTTCCACTCGATAATCTCCTGCTCCTAACATTCTCTCTTCATGTACTTGTACCGCCACACTTTCCATCTCAATCTCTCCTCCATCACTACTTTCACTCTCATCTCCTACTACCTTACCATCTCTCAATCTCATTTTTCCATCCATATTTACAATTTATTTTATTGAGATAAATATAACAAATGTTTAAAAAATTTTTATTTACAATACCTTTATCTTAATAAAGATTTACCAAGCAAATGTCTTTTAATTATTTTATTATTCTGATCAATCAGAATCAAGCAAATAAATCTCAAAAAAAATTACCAAACAAAGTTTTCTTGACTAGTGTTTTTAATATCCGAAAATCCTAAAGTTTCTATTCTTTAAAAAGACTCTAATTTTGATTAAATAGAGCGAAATACTGAAACAAAAATTTTAACAAAATTCTCAAGTTTTAATTCTTAGAATAGGCTCTAATTTTGATTGTTTAGAGCCCCACGTTGGGCGCCAAAAATTTATAACATATAAGAGTGTGTATGAATAATAATTTGTTTTGATTATATCAATTACTATGTTATAAAATATTCCTTACCATGAATTAATTTTGAATTTAAATATAAATATTGAATAGGTAAGAATTAACTTAATTTAATTATTTTCCAATATGATTATTTAAATATGCTACCGGCTATTCCCTTATATCAGGGTCAGAGTTCCAAATATTCAACAAAATTAGATTCAAAATCAGTTAATATAAAAATTTTCAATAAAATGACTGTAAAACCACACTATCCTAGACCAATGATGTTTTCTAGGCATGAATTGTATATAAATTTCTAACCTTACTAATTCAAAATGTGACAAACTTCAAGAAACCGTTGTTAAACCCAAATATGCATCAAATATATGAAATGAAGTATTCTGATTTGTGTTAATAAACAATTCAAATTAAACGTATCAAATAGTGAATAGTAATTTAGTTAAATACATAAAACAGTGAAATAAAAATGTTCATCAAAATTACAAAAATCAAACACATAAAACTCTTTATTGTACCAAGTGAAAAGTGGTTACCATTTGGATGAAACTTCTCTCCTCTTCTGGAAAACCAAGATTCAGGATTCACTTCTCTGGACAATCTACTTTCTTCCCCGGAACAGCAAAGATTTCAGGACACTTTGTAGAGTTCAAACAATAAATTCTTTTCCAAACCAAAAGATAAACTGCTACTACCTCCTCTGGTAAGTGTAATTATGACTTTCTTTCTTGTTAAATATAAGTTTAATCTTCATTAACTTAATTAAAATGCAGTTATACCATATACTGCTCAACTCCCAATTTAAGTATCTATTTCTTCATAAAATAATGTAATTTTCTCTTACCAATTGCTTTCTCTGGTTACCTTGTGATAATATTAATACTTTAAACTGATTTAAAACTTTCTTTTATCAATATTTTCAAAAAAAACTCAAAATTTCTACGGAGCAATTTTTTAATACAACTTACATCTCCAGAACCCGAAAACAAGAGAGATTCTATCAAATCAACAAAAAAAAAACTGAAAAATTCAACAAACCTAAATCTATACATCCTTACCACCTAATCGCCTACTAATTCCTTATTTAAATAAAATTACTAACAAAATCTAATTCTTGATTCATTATTACAATTTAAAACAATGATTATTCTTTTTATTTTTATAAAATTTACTAGCACTACAAACTAATAATTTTCTCTTTTTCAGAATATTTTATTTGGCATTTGAACTATTAACAAATTAGAATATGGTTGATAAATTTGTATATTTTAAAAGTAAGGAAAAGTTTTAATATTTATTTTAACTATTTGTGATATTTTTATAATTTAATTTTCTTATTTAATTATACCCTTAATTCATTTAAAAATTAATGTTTAATTACTAACGTATTGACAATTTTATAAGCTTTTAATTATTTACTTTTCCCATTTATCAATTTCATAATTATTGAAACTTTATATAATGTAGATTAAACCATTTTGAATCTTTAAATAAAATCTTTGAAATGAATTTGTATTTTTTCCTTTTTTTTTTTAATTCTATTTTCTTTTTCCTTTTTTAGGAATTATGAAGAAGATGATGATAATTAATCCCACTGTTACTGCATTTGCGCTCTGACCCGAAATAAGAAAATTTTCCTTCCTCTATTTTCCATAAGATTTTCATTCTACATTCTTATTTAATATAGCATAGTAACTCATATCATCTCAATATATATAAATATATATATAAACAAAGTGCCAAGAAAACGCGTATTAATATATATAAAAAAAGGGAAGATAACGGGAATGCAACGCAACAAGGATCATGGTTACAAGTAAGAATGGTAACCGCAGACATGCATGTTTCTGGCTCATTAGCCGTCATCAGTGCGGCATCACCAAGAAGAGTATTGCACTTGGCTAGCAAAAGTGTTGGGTACTTGGGAGCAAAGGATGTTGGGGAAACATGTGTGAGCGTTCGTTGTTTTGTGTTTCTTGACACATGTTTCCCCAACATCCTTTGCTCCCAAGTACCCAACACTTTTGCTAGCCAAGTGCAATACTCTTCTTGGTGATGCCGCACTGATGACGGCTAATGAGCCAGAAACATGCATGTCTGCGGTTACCATTCTTACTTGTAACCATGATCCTTGTTGCGTTGCATTCCCGTTATCTTCCCTTTTTTTATATATATATTATAACATATATAAGCGAAAATACATATATATTATAACATATATGAAAATACCTTGAAAATTTTTATTTTAATATAGATGTGGATAAGGTAAGATTCAACTTAATTTCTTTTATTTTAATGATTGTTACTTTAACATAAGTTCTTATCTATTCTCTTTCTAAGGGTCAGAGTTCAAAAAATCTCAACTAATAAATGGATTCAAATTTAACTGATATTGACAATTCCAAAAAAAAATTAATAAAATTCAACAATAATATACCAAATTATGTTTTTGTACAATAATTCCAATTTGACCTTAACCTCACTTTTTCTTATTGTTTTGTGCGCATAGACACATTACGTTCAAATTTCAAACATCATTAAATCAAGGGTTATGAAAAATTCTGAATTTTGTAATCAATAAATCAAATTAAACTTATTAAAGAATGTAAAAACAACTTGTTTAAACAGTGAAACAGTGTACAAGTGAAATCAAATGTTCATCAACTACAGAAAAATCAAACACAGGAATGTTCTTTATTTTTAAAAAAATTGGAAATAGATACCGTGTTTTGAAGCTTTGGTATTCTCTCTGGACAAACGAAGGCACAGGCTATCATTTCCTATTGGAATCCAACCATTTCCCAGGAACATCAATGATATACGGACACTTTATAGATGTAGACGAATAAATTTGCTTCTCATCCGGAAATAATTTGCTCTTGCATCAAACGGTGAGTAAACTAATACTCTCTTTCTTATTAGAAACCAGTTTTACTTTAGTTAAATTACTCAAGAAGCATTCATATAACTGAAGTGCTCAGCACACCATTCCTAACATTTATTTCTCCATATATATGAACTTTAATTCTTACCAGTGGCTATCAGGAGTTGTCTTGTGGCTTTGTTAACACTTTTTACTACTTTTATACTTTCTTTTATAAGTATTTAAATAAAAAAATCGAAATTTTAACGGAGCAAAATTTATTACATGCTATCACTTCAAAAGCCCAAAAACAAGAGAGAGATTCAGGAAATCAAAATTTAACAACTGAATCCCCAAACAATCTTACACTATCATTATTATGTTCTATTCGCCTACTAAATTATTAATCAAATAAAATTACTAAAAATCTAATACCTAATTCCTTATTTACATTTTAATACAATAGACATTCTTTTAAAATTTGCTAAACTTTTGATGAGTTGTTAATTTTATAATATCTTTTGCCTACTAATTCTTTGTCAAATCAAATTACTAAAAATCTAATACTTAACTCATTATTTACATTTAATACAATAATCATTCTTTTAAAATCTGCTATACTTTAAATGAAATGTTAATTTTATAATATCTTATCTACAATATAATCTAATGTCTTTCTATTTTCAGAATTTTTCATTTGAAAATTAAACTAATAACAAATCACAATATGTCTTGAGAACAAACATTGTCTATTCTAAAAGTAAGTACAAACTTTTTTTATTTCCTTCTATGAGTTCTAATATTTTATACTGAAATTTATGTAAAACTTTACATTGATGTCTTAACATTTGGTTTTCTTATTTCATTTTATCTTAATTTATTTAAAATCGGTTTTAATTACTAAGGTATCGTAAAATTTATAAACTTTTTTAATATTTACTCTCATTATCTATTTGATACATGATTATTAGAATTTTATATGTTATAGATAAATTATATTATTTTGATTCTTTGAATATCTCTTATATGTACTTGTGTATTTTAATTTCTCATTTTGTTTTATTTTTTCTTTTTAGGTATTGAGAAGAAGACGACGATTATAAATTATCCCAAATTAACTACATTTGCACTCTGCCTTGGAATAAGAATATATTTTCCTTTTCTCTATTTTTTTTAATTTTCTTTATATTTACTTAATTGAAATAGCATAGTAACTTATATCATCTCAAATCCCCCAATTAAAATTTTTGAATCAATCATATTTTCATATTTGATTAAAAAATTATAATTTCTATTCCAAATTTACCAATTTTATAACTGTTGAATAACTTTGTTTCATACTTTTTATCTTTCTATGTCCTATTATATTTTAATAAATTTTATACAAATTTCTTTGTTCTATATTTCATTTTATAATCTGCTTATATATTATGTACTTGCTTGTAAATAATTATTCATGTACAATGAACACCAAAAAAAAAATAATTTCTCTAAGATATCCCTTGGAAAAATCTTTTATGAAAAATATTCAAACTGTTTATTCATTATCAATTTTAATTCTAATGATTTAACATTTAACTGGATTGCCTTAATGTTTATTCTATAAACATCACCCTATCAAAAACAAAAAACTATATACACCTAAAATTACTATTTACAACATAACATTTATTTACAAGATTGTTCTAAATATCATCTACCCTTCTGCAGGTGTAAACTTGTATACATCTTTAATATTAAAAATTCCTCTTAACCTACCCGTATTCGGACAAACCAACCTATAACTGTTTTGTGCATTCTCGTTGTCAACCACATATGGTCCCTCAAATGGCATTAATAATTTAGCACATTGATTTTCCCTTTTGTTTGCCACTTGTAACGCTCTAATGATAACCAAATCCCCCTTTTTGAATTTAGTTTCCTTTTTAAATTTCTGTTCCTGTCTTTTGATGTATCTATCAGCATTTCTTTTCAAATTTTTGTTGACCTTTTCTAAAATCTCATGCATCTCTTGATTTCTAACTACCTCCCAATTCCTTTCCGGTGCTTTTCCTTTAAATAACAATTCCGGACATTCTTTCGTAATTCCATGCGGAGTTTCATTCACATATCTCTGAACTTCTTCCAAGTTATTTTCCCATAATTCGTGTTCTTGGCTACATAAAATTCTTAAGTATTTAATAATTTCTTTAATATATCTCTCTGCTGGATTTGAAGAAGGGTTTCTTATACTTATAAAATTTACGTTTATGTTAAATTGCTGACAAGCTGACAAAAATTTATTATTCTCAAAATAGGTAGCATGGTCTAAGATGATTCTTTCTGGTTTCCCATGTACTTGTATGAAATTTTTTAAACATTTAATTACTAGTTTAGTATTTGTTCTTGAACATGGATACAGCTGCACATATTTGGTAAACACATCCACCATTACCAAAATATGTTTCTTTCCTTGGATACTTGGCACTAGGTTGCTTATGAAATCCATAGCTACTATTTGTAGAGGTCTTTGAGTGATTATTGGTCTATTTGTATTAATGTTATGATAGTTTTTTTCTTTTGCCAATTGGCACATTGTACAAGCTTTGCAAATTTCTTTGGTTTTAGTTAAATCGTTCTTTGCATAGAAATTCTCTCTAAATAACATCCATAACTTCCTCACCCCAATATGTCCATATTCCTGATGTAAATTGAATAAAATATCTTTAGCATAATCTGTTGTTATTACATAGGCATCCCAGTTTTCTAACTTCTTATATATGATATTATCTACTACAAAAGTTCTTCTCTTTTCCACTTCATTTAAATATGCCTGATCTCGAATAATCCCTTCTAAACTATACAACCACTTTTTGTCCAATAACTTATTAATCCCAATTTTAAATTTTGTATGATCCCCTTGCTCTTCTACTTCTCTACTTAATGCATCAGCTATGATGTTGTTCTTTCCAGGTATGTATTTAATTTCAAAATCATATTCTTGCAGTAATAATAGCCATCTGTGTACCCTATTATTTGCATATCGATTTTTCAACATTGCAGTTAACGCATTGTGATCGCTTTCTACCACAAATCTAGCCCCTAGTAAGAAAAATCTTAATTTTGTTATACAAAACACAACACTCGCCATTTCCAATTCCGTTACTGTGTATTTCTTTTCACTATTTTTTGTAACTCTTGAAACAAAACTGATGGGCACTTCTCCTTCTTTCTGAATTTGTATCAGCACTCCTGCTAATCTATCTATAGATGCATCAGTTCTAAGAACGAAAGGTTTATCATACTGTGGATGATATACTTTTAAGTTATTGGTGAAAATTTGCTTCAGTTCTTTGAAAGCTTGTTCTCGTTCTGGTGTCCATTTCCATTTAACATCTTTTTTAAGCAGTTCAATCAATGGAACTTCTTTGCTCGATAAGTCCGGAATCAATCTCTTATAGTAGTTTAAAATTCCAAGGAATCCTCTTAATGTTTTTAAGTTCCTGGGTGTTTGATAATTCAAAATCGCTTGTACTCTTTCTGGATCCATGCTTACCCCTGTAGTATTTAAAACATATCCTAAATTTTTTATTTCTTGTTGGTAAAATTTACATTTTTCCACATTTAATTTCAAACCTGCTGTTTCCAGTACCTTTAAAGTTATTTCCAAATGTTCTTTATGTATTTCTTCATTTTCTGAATACACCAAAATATCATCAATATAATGAAGTATAAATGATTCATGTTTATTTAATATTGTATGTAAAGTTTTAACTAATGCTGCACAAGAACTTTGTAATCCATAGAGTACAACACAAAATTGGTATACAATTCCATCCACCATAAAAGCTGTGTATGGTCTACTACTTTTTTCTAAAGGAATTAGCCAGAAACTGTGTTTAGGATCTAATTTTGAGTATATTTTAGCCTTTGTGATTTTTCCAAATATTCCCTCTACATTCATGGGACTTTCATATTGTTTTACTGTGTAGGTATTTATATTCCTAGCATCCAAACATAATCTTATTTCCCCTGACTTTTTTCTAACACACGTAATTGCATTTATATATGGCGAATCAGACCTCTCTATTATTCCATCTTTCATCATTTTGCTTAATTCCTGATATACTTCATCCTTCAACTTATAAGAAATTGGATAAGTCTTAATCTTAAAATTCTTAATATCCTTGTTCATCTTCAACTTGTGGGTATAATTTGATGCTATACACGTTTCTTCATTAAATAGTCTACAATACTTTTTACACAACATTTCCACTTCTTTTTGATATTGTCCACAGTTTCCTTCTAACTCATTATAATCTACCTTTGCAATATTATTATACTGTCTATTCGGATCAACTTCCCGATTTGCATTATTTCCTAAGGTAAATGGTATTATCTGTTGTTCCCATTTCAAACATTCTTCTTCATAATCTATTACTACCTTGTGATTATTCAACTCATCTGAACCTAATATAATGTCATAATTTAAATTTTGAATAAGTAACATTTGGATTTTATATTTCTTAATACCTATTAGTATTTCTCCCATAATCATGTTGTTGGTATCATATAATTTTTTATTATTCGCTCCCACTAATGATAATTTATTTGTTTTTATCATCATAATATCATCTTGTTTAACTTGTGACACTACTTTTTGACTAATTAAAGTAACCTCTGAACCAGTATCTATGATAATTTGGCATTTAATATTTTGAAAAACCCCCTCTATAAAAATTAACCTCCTTAGTTCATTGATTTTAATTTCATCTTCATTAACAAGAAATTCTCTAGGATGTTCATACCTAGAAGAGTAGATGATATTACGCACGTGGAAGCGACTTAGGCAAAATCCACGTTCTGTTCCTGGCCTGGACCAGTCACATCACCCTGATTTGCATTCATAACATTCACCTGTCGACTATTCTCACCTCTATCTCGCCATTCATTATTCTGATTCCCGACATTACGATTATCCTCATTTCTGCCATTATTATCATTGTTTCTGTTCCATCTATTTCCTGATCCCCTATTCCTATCATAATTATTGTTATTTGAAAAATCCCTATTTCTTCTATCAAAATTCCTATTTTCCCAATTTCTACCATTTCTATTATCATTCCTATTAAAATCACCATATCCCCTATTAAATTCCCTGTTCCTATTATTAAATCTATCATTACCATTATTCCTATTTTCCTCTCTATTCCTATCATTTAATCTATTACCACCAGAACTCCTGTTTTCATATCTATTCCTATCATTAAATCTATTACCACCAGAATTCCGGTTTTCATACCTATTCCTATCATTATATCTTTCATTCCCATCATTTCTACTTTCACTCATTAAACTTCGTTCTAGTCTTTGTAAGTAATTTGAGAGATGTTCCATGGTTTTAATGTTGTGTATTGCTATCGTCTCAGTCACATCATGGTTGTATTGTCTCGCCACATATAATACTATTTCTTCTTCTCTCATTTCAGGTTCTAAATATTGTGCATTATTATAAAGCTGCATTGCATATGCATTATAATTTCTTCCTTTATTGTAGTCAAACTTTCCAAAATACAATTTTTCCCTAAATGTCGCCTGTTGTATTTCTCCCCAGAAATATTTACAAAATTGCTCTTCGAAATCTTTTATAGAAAAAATTTGGTTTTCTTTATTGCAAAACCAAAGTAAAGGATGTCCTGTTAACATATTACGGATTAACAATTTTTGTTCCGAGAAATCACTTGTATATTTTGTTTTACTTTTCACTATATTGACAAATACTTTTGGATGGATGTGGTTTATGTTTCCATCAAATTTATTTCCTGCATTGTTGTAGTGTGACATAATATTGGGAAGAACTCCCAATGCATTTCCTCTAACATTATTCTCCATAACTTCTTGTAGCTTCTTCTGTATATCCTCCATTTCCTTACTTAATTTTAACCCAGTTAATTCCTGGTTCTTACTGCAGACTCCTTTTTGTTTTTCTACTTCTCCCTCTAGTCTTTCAAATTCTTTTCCTAAATTAATTTTTAAATTGTCCACTACCTCTTTATTAATTTACTCTTGGATCCGTATTTGTCTTATTTCTTTTTTCATAATTTCTGTTTGCTTGTTGATTTCAAGCTCAATTTCTTTAGGTACATTTTCTTTAATTGATTTACTTACTTCTTTTATTTTAATTTCTATACCTTTTTCAATTTCCCCCCTAATTTTTATTCCAGTATCCTGTATTTCAGTTCTTAATTTCTTGTTTTGCTGTTCAATTTTCTTGTCAAATTCCTTTTTCATAGTTTTTACTTCTTCTCTTATTTTTGAATTGTCTTCTTTTATGCTATTAATTTCACTTCTAAACATTTTAGTTATATCTTCCTTTTGTTGATCCAATTTCTTATCTTGCTGATCAAGTCTTTTATTAGTCTCATCCAATTTTTTATTTATTTCTTCTTTAATATCTTCCTTCATCTTCACATTATCTTCTTTTCTGCTTTTATTAGACTCTTCAAATTTCTTATCTATATGCTCAAACTTTATCATAAGGAATTGAAGTATACCATCCATATCAGGTCTGGTTTCTCCTTTTGGTCTTTCTTGTACCGTTTGTTCTTCTTGTGCATTTTCACCAGCAGTTTCCTCTGTCTCTATTTCAACCATGGTTCGATCCTGTTCTCCCCCTATCTCTACCAAATTGTCTCCTTCTTCTGTCTCTGCTTCTTCTTGTGTCTGTCCTGTTTGAATCAGCTCTTCCACTCGATAATCTCCTGCTCCTAATACTCTCTCCTCATGTACTTGTACCGCCACACTTTCCATCTCAATCTCTCCTCCATCACTACTCTCACTATCCTCTCCGACTACCTTACCATCTCTCAATCTCATTTTTTTATCCATACTTACAGTTCAAATTCCCAGATAAATACAAATAATGTGCACATTTTTATATGAATACCTGTATACCAATAAATATTTTACAAGCAAATACCTGTTTATTATTATTAGTTATAAATAACCCAGAATCACACAAACAAATAAAAATAAAAAATATTACCAAACCAAGTTTTCTAAAGTTTTGTTTTGATATGCGAAAATTTTTAAAATATTGATTATTTTAAAAGGCTCTAGTTTTGATTATTTAGAGCCCCACGTTGGGCGCCAAAATTTATAACATATATAAGCGAAAATACATATATATTATAACATATATGAAAATACCTTGAAAATTTTTATTTTAATATAGATGTGGATAAGGTAAGATTCAACTTAATTTCTTTTATTTTAATGATTGTTACTTTAACATAAGTTCTTATCTATTCTCTTTCTAAGGGTCAGAGTTCAAAAAATCTCAACTAATAAATGGATTCAAATTTAACTGATATTGACAATTCCAAAAAAAAAAATTAATAAAATTCAACAATAATATACCAAATTATGTTTTTGTACAATAATTCCAATTTGACCTTAACCTCACTTTTTCTTATTGTTTTGTGCGCATAGACACATTACCTTCAAATTTCAAACATCATTAAATCAAGGGTTATGAAAAATTCTGAATTTTGTAATCAATAAATCAAATTAAACTTATTAAAGAATGTAAAAACAACTTGTTTAAACAGTGAAACAGTGTACAAGTGAAATCAAATGTTCATCAACTACAGAAAAATCAAACACAGGAATGTTCTTTATTTTTTAAAAAAATGGAAATAGATACCGTGTTTTGAAGCTTTGGTATTCTCTCTGGACAAACGAAGGCACAGGCTATCATTTCCTATTGGAATCCAACCATTTCCCAGGAACATCAATGATATACGGACACTTTATAGATGTAGACGAATAAATTTGCTTCTCATCCGGAAATAATTTGCTCTTGCATCAAACGGTGAGTAAACTAATACTCTCTTTCTTATTAGAAACCAGTTTTACTTTAGTTAAATTACTCAGGAAGCATTCATATAACTGAACTGCTCAGCACACCATTCCTAACATTTATTTCTCCATATATATGAACTTTAATTCTTACCAGTGGCTATCAGGAGTTGTCTTGTGGCTTTGTTAACACGTTTTACTACTTTTATACTTTCTTTTATAAGTATTTAAATAAAAAAATCGAAATTTTAACGGATCAAAATTTATTACATGCTATCACTTCAAAAGCCCAAAAACAAGAGAGAGATTCAGGAAATCAACAATTTAACAACTGAATCCCCAAACAATCTTACACTATCATTATTATGTTCTATTCGCCTACTAAATTATTATTTAAAAGGTTATACTGTTTAAAGTCCTTGCTAATTTTGAGTTTAAGTTTTCTAATTTTCTAAATTTTTCACTTACATTTGCCCCATAGTTAATATTTAAATATTCTCGATAGCTTCTTTGTGGCATAATAATGTCTATTTATTTCAGTTTTATCAAAAGGGTTAAATTTTTCAAGAACTCATAAAAAGATTCCAAAATTAGATTTCATTACATCTATTGAGGAAACAGCTCATGAATATAAGGCTCTAAATTCTTTAAAAAAATATGATGAAATAAAAATTTTACCAGCTGATAAAGAAAATGCTACAGTTAT
This sequence comes from Altica lythri, assembly GCA_964028335.1. Classification (NCBI taxonomy): domain Eukaryota; kingdom Metazoa; phylum Arthropoda; class Insecta; order Coleoptera; family Chrysomelidae; genus Altica; species Altica lythri. Next base: position 4,335,394 of record OZ034811.1, read on the forward strand.
TTTAAATACAAATGATTATGAGATGAAATTAGAGAATTTACTGGAAGACCCAACTTATACCAAAATTAATAACGACATAACAAAATCGTTAGAAAATAAAATATATAAATCTCTTTTTAAACATAAAAACGAATTGAATGACTTACAAAGAAGACAACTAACTCCACATTATAGTAAACCACCTCATTTTTATGGTTTACCTAAAATTCATAAAGAAGGAATACCACTTCGTCCAATTGTAAGTTCAATCAATTCTCCTTTCAGTAAATTATCAAAATTTTTACTCAATATCATCAATCCTTTATCTAATAACACTGACTCATTCATTAAAAACAATAAACATTTTTTAGAAAAATTATCAAACATTAATATAAATAAAAATCATCTTATGATAAGTTTTGATGTTATAAGCCTTTTTACAAACGTACCTGTTGATAAAACGTTACAAATAGTTAAACAATTATAAGAAAATGATAATAGCTTAAATCAAAGAACGAATTTCAATATAAAAATAATTTTTATAAACAAAAAACAGGAATGGTAATGGGAAGTTGTCTTTCACCAATATTAAGTAATATTTATATGGAATTTTTTGAAAAGAATTTTATTGAAACATCATATTTTAAACCAAAAATATGGTGGAGATATGTAGATGATGTTTTTGCAATTTGGCCTTACAATCTTAATTTATTAGACAGATTTCTTGAAAATATCAACAATAAAAAACCTTCTATTAAATTTACTATTGAAATTGAAAAAGATGAGAAATTACCATTTCTTGATATATTAATTACGAAGGAAACCAGTTATTTAATTAATACTAACATTTTTCGTAAAAAAACACATACTAACAGATATTTGAATTTTAATTCCAATCACAGTATGACGGTTAAAAAAGGAATTATAAAAAGTTTATATGACAGAGCTAAAATAGTATGTTCAAATATTGCTTCTTTTAAAGACGAAAAAGAAACAATAAAAACAGTTTTAATGAATAATGGGTATCCCGAAAAATTAATTAAATCAACTTTCAATAAAATTGAAAACCCTCAGAGATTGGATAACCAAATTGACCATACACAAAATTTAAAAACAACAAAAATTCCATATATAAAAGGTATTTCCAAAAAAAATAAAAAAATTGGTAATGCTTTTAATATAAGAACAATTTTTCAAACGCATAATACAATTAGATCACTTTTATCCAAAACAAAACCAATTAATTTAGATCAAAAAACAAAAAATTGTGTATATAGTATACCATGTGATTGTGGCAAAATCTACATAGGGGAATCAGGAAGACCTCTTGAAGTTCACCTCAATGAACACAAAAATTATCTTAAAAAAGGAAATATAGATAATTCTAAGATTTGTGAAGAAGAAAATTCTATAAAAAGAAAATTAATAGAAACAGCACACATTTTATTAAATCCAAATGAATGTATTTCAAATTTTACTTTGGATTTATCTAGATCTTGGCTAACCACCTTAAAAAAAGAATGAGTTAATAATCTATATATCTATAGTTACAAAAAACAAATTAAAATTTTAAAATCTAAACTGCATAAAGAAGTATGGACTAAAAAATTTTTATCTTTGAAAACGACAACCGATCTGATTCTCGAAAGCTCAGAATTATTTTTAAACAAATTATTTTCATTTTTGTTAGGCATTTTCAGTTTTAAAAGACGACCCTTGACAAATTTGACATATCTATCAAGATTAATAAGCAAGGGTCATTTTCAAAATATTGAATTATATTTTTTATAAGTTTGTTTTAGTGGCAAAAAGATCCCCGAATAAAGAAATAAATAGACATTATTATGCCACAAAGAAGCTATCGAGAATATTTAAATATTTTATAAAATCTTACATTTAAATCAGTTTTTACTTTTTGACGGACCAGATAAAAAGATGAAATTTGTTGGTTTTTATGTGTTTCAAGTAAATCTTAAAGGTTGTTGGTTTTAGCAACGACATTTTTTTCTGATTTTTTTAATGCTTCTATAAGCACTTGCCATTTTGGTATAGGTCATCATTTGTATATCTAACAACACACTTGTAAAAGCAAACATGTTAGGATGAGAGGTGTAAAATAAATTATTAAATTTCGAGTGGAATGATTTGCATGAATTTGTGGTCCTGTGTAATATGTCATTATTGAACCACAATTTTTAAGGCACTATAAGCATAGGTATTATCATCAGCCATGTTTTGTCCAATGTCAACCACAAAACCAGAGATAATAAAACAGATGTGTTGATGCCTAATATAAACTTGGCAATAAGTTCCGACATCAGCGCACCATGTTAAAAACTTTACTTCTACACCTTTTTTGTGCTTAAAGTACCTTAAATTTATTTTTAACTAAAACCACTAGTACTGACTCTGTCATTATACCGTTATAAGTACTGTATAATTTTATAATCTTTATTTTATATTTTTTTGTATTTGTTTGATATATTTTAAATGAGTAACCAACTTTAAGTTGGTCTTAGTGGTAAGTTGTCACCTTGTTATATATATGACGAATGTATGGTTGACAGAAGTCAATTGTCAAGAAAGAGTTAAACACATTGTAAGATTTACATTTTAAAATACAAGTTGTTCTGAGTTACATCCAATTTTATTTAACACATTATCATATCATCAACATTCAAAATACAGTCCACTTCATTCAACAAACACAGTTTAAACATTTTTTGGTCCATACGAACCGGATTGAAGCATCCATCACAAAAAACGAGAAGGTGAAGTCCATAGTAACCTACAACCGTACAATTATCATTCATAACGAGGTGAAGTCAAGAGTAACCCGCAATAGAACGATAAAAATTCAGTTACACAAGGATTAGGTGAAGCCAATAGCATTAATAGTAACCTAACCTATACAAGTTTTACAACCACATTCATTTACCGCTGTCCAGAATACAGAGGCCCATGTAAGAGCTCCATTCATTATAAATCAAAAGAGGAAGGTGAAATCTATAGTAACTCAATCGATTATTGGTGCATCTACAATATTAAGGTGGGTTCATTCCAATTATCCTTATTTTATAACATTTGAGAGTGCAAGTAAAGTTTTACGCATTAGAACAACGTACATTTGTTTTTATTGAATAATAATAGTTTCAGTCACATTTTACTTCATACTATTTTAGTTCATTTGTCATTAACCAGTAGTATTTAATTTCAATTACATTCAATATGACATTAAAACAATTAATAAGAAACAGACAATCTGTAAAGCAGAGATTAATGAATTTATCACAATTAGCTGAGTCACTAGAAGAAAAAATGCCAACAATTGATGAAGTAGAAGAGAGATCTGAAAATCTCAATCTTATTTTTAAAGAATTTAACCAAATTCAAACTGATATAGAAGAAAAATGTGCAGACGTAGATTTAAACGAACATTTTAATTTTAGGGCTCAATTTGAATCAGAATATTATAACACTAGAGCGATTTTAAAACATTTTATTCAAAGTAACACTCCATTAAATAATTCAGATAATCGTGTTCAGTTAGTAGACACTCAAAGTAGTTTTTTACCTAAAATTAAATTACCGGTTTTTAAAGGTAATTATGAAAATTGGCTTAATTTTAAAACAAACTATTTATCTATAGTACATAATAATAACATGATAAGCAGAGCGAATAAATACAATTTTTTACGAACATCTTTAGAAGGTTATGCTAAACAAATAATTGATGGAATTGATTTTGTAGAAGATCAATATGATATAGCGTGGAAAACATTATGTGATAGGTTTGATAAAAAACGGATATTAGCAAATAACCATGTTAAGGCTATTTTTCAAACTCAGTCTATATACAAAGAATCTGCAGAGGCGTATCGAAAATTAATTGATGAAACTTCTTCTCATTTAGCTGCATTGAAAAACCTTAAATTAAGTAATGAAGAAAGTTGTGACATTTATCTTATTTACTTCATTAATTCAAAATTAGATTCTAATTTACAAAAAAGGTGGGAAGAGTTTGAACCAAGTAAGGAGTTACCAACTCTTAATGAATTTTTTGAATTTTTAAATAAAAAAAATTATGCTCTTGAAAATTGGCAAAAGAATCAAAATAAACCTTGTTTTGGTAGAGATTCAAATTCTTTTAACTATCATCAAAAAAGATCAAATAATCAAAAAGTTCCTATTAAATTTAATTTAACAATGAACGCCTTAAAATGTAATTTCTGTCAAGGAGAGCACGCAATTTACTCTTGCAAAGATTTTTTAAAACTTTCTCCCTTAGAAAGATTAGAAAAGGTTAAATCATTAAAATTATGTTTTAATTGTCTAAAAATTAATCATACACATGATCAATGCCAAATGGGACACTGTAAAAAATGTCCTCAGAAGCATAGCACACTTCTACATATTGATGCACAAGAGTCTTCAGCTGTCAATTCTCAAGCTCAAACAAATTTTTTGGTAAAAAGCAAAAAACATGAAACTCAAGTGTTGTTGTCAACAGTAACATTTTTCATTCAAGATTCTGATTGTAATCTCCACTCAGCTAGAGCTATTTTAGACAGTGGAGCTCAATCAAATTTAATAACTGAACAGTTTTGTCATAAACTTAAACTACATTTGATTGACACATATATTCCCATCATCGGCATTAATCAATCTGAATCCATAATTCATAAAAAATGCTCAGTAACGATTTCCTCTAAATTTAGTCAGTTTTCGACAGATCTTTCTTGTTTAGTAGTACCTACTATAGGTAATAATACTCCATCTCATTTCATGAACTTTGATGATTGCAGTGTTCCAGAAGACATAAATTTATCTGATCCTCATTTTTACGATCCAGGTCCTATTGACATGTTAATAGGTGCTAGTGAATTTTGGTCTCTATTGTCGATAGGACAAATTAAGCTAGGTAAAAATTTACCTATATTTCAAAACACTAAATTAGGATGGATTGTTTCGGGTGTAGCACCAATTTGTAAGCCTAACTCTCAACCATTTTTAATTTATAATTGTATAGTGAATTGTTCCAAGGAAGATGAACAATTAAAACGTTTTTGGGAATTGGAAGAAATTCCAGCTATTAAGTTCATTACTCAAGATGAGCATGAATGTGAAAAATTATTTTCCACTGATACTAGTAGGACTTCTACTGGTCAATTTATAGTAAAATTTCCTTTTAAACATTCTCCGTCACTTTTAGGTGATTCATTTAATCATGCAATTAAACGTTTTTATTCATTAGAAAAAAAGATTATTGATTCAACCAGAATTATATACTCTTTATAAGCAATTTATTGTTGAATATCAAACTTTAAATCATTTACACGATGTAACTAGTTCAGTTGATTCATCTACTAATTCATTATGTTATTATCTTCCTCACCATAGCATTTTCAAAGAATCCAGTGTAACCACTAAGTTACGAGTTGTTTTTGACGGTAGTTCGAAAACAACTAGTGGATGGTCACTTAATGACCTCCAGTATATAGGTCCAAAGATCCAAAATAACATTTTTGATATATTGCTACGTTTTAGGCAACATGCATATGTAGTGTCGGCTGATGTCAATAAAATGTATCGACAAATTAGAATGCATTCATCTCATCAACCATACCAAAGAATTATTTGGAGAGATGATCCAAACAAACCATTTTCCATTTTCCAATTGAACACGGTGACGTATGGCACTGCCGCGGCTCCATATCTAGCAATCAGATGTCTTAACCAGTTAGCATATGAAAATTCAGAAACTTTTCCACAAGCCTCAAAGGTCATTCTCAACGATTTCTATGTTGATGACTTATTAACTGGAAGCAATGACATTACAGAATTAGAAGTTTTATGTAAACAAATAATATCCATTCTAAATTCCGCAAATTTTCCATTACGAAAGTGGATGTCCAATTCTCCACAGTTGTTAAATTCAATTTCCAATCAATCTACTGATAATTTTATACTTTCAATAGGAGAAAATGAATCAGTAAAAACATTAGGAATTCAGTGGACAAGCCAATCAGATAAATTAACTTATGCAATTGAACCCATTAATCCTACTGAAATCACAAAAAGAATTATTTTATCGTATATTTCAAAAATTTATGATCCATTAGGTCTTCTTACTCCAACAATTCTAATATCTAAATTAATTATTCAACAATTATGGATCAGAAAGCTTGATTGGGATAAACCCATTCCAAAAGATTTATATGACAATTGGAATACATTTTATAATAATTTATCATATCTTAATAATTTAACAATTCCTCGTAACGTGATTCCAACAAATTTTAAAATATTGGATTTTCATTGTTTCTGTGATGCATCACAATTGGCATATGCAGCATGTGTATATGTTCGAAGTGCAAATGTTAATACTAACACAATTCAATGTCATCTTCTCTGTTCGAAATCTAAGGTCTCTCCCATAAAGCCCACAACAATACCCAGATTAGAGCTCTGTGCAGCTTTGTTGGGTTCTCAATTATTACACCAAGTAAACGCAGCTTGTTCAATATCAGTTCCTGTTTTTTATTGGAGTGATTCACAAGTTGTTTTAGCTTGGATTAAACTTGAACCCGCTTGTCTTCAACAGTTCGTAGCAAATAGAGTTTATAAAATTCAACAACTAACAACTGTCGAAAATTGGAAATATGTTTCCACTTCACAAAATCCTGCTGATGAAGCATCAAGAGGAGTTCAAAATTGTGGTGGCATGGTCCAAAATTTTTAACTGAATCATTCAACATAAATTATGCTAAACCTGTTTCTAATAGCACAGAAATACCAGAACTTAAATCTAATTCATCCATATTGCTTTGTAAAAATAAAGATTTGGTTATTACGCCATTTTCTCTATTCACTGATATTTCTGATTTTTACAAATTACTAAGAGTTACGTCATATGTTTTCAGAATTTATAATTACGTTAAAGATTTTAAAAACAAACCAAACAAAATCAATTTAACACCAATTACACTTCATGAATTAGAGTTATCTCATCATAGACTCATTTTATTAGCACAGCAGGAATCATTTAAAGATGAGATCATTTTGCTAAAAACCCAAAGCAGATTACCAAAACAGCACAAACTAGCTTCATTACAACCGTTCCTTGATAATAATAATATACTCAGAGTTGGAGGAAGACTAAGATTTACTTCATTGGATTATAATAAGAAGCATCCTATTTTACTAACCTCAAAACATCCAGTAGCTACCCTTATTTTAAGACACAAGCACAAGGCATTATTACATGCAGGTCTGCAATCTCTTCTTGCAGCAGTACGACAAAGATATTGGATTATAGGTGGTAACAACCTAGCAAAAAGAGTTATAAACAATTGTGTAACATGTTTTAAGACAAAACCTAATTTTTGCACAGCTCCCATGTCAAATCTTCCAGATAGTCGTGTTATTCCTTCTCTTCCATTTCAGCATACTGGCATTGACTATGCTGGTCCATTTTCAGTTGCTGATAGAAGAGGTAGAGGGCGTCATGTTACAAAATGTTATATTTGTGTTTTTATTTGTTTTTCTACAAAGTCAATTCACTTGGAACTTGTGAGTAATCTGACAAGTGAGTATTTTATAGCAAGCCTTAGAAGATTTATATCTCGACGGGGTATTCCGTCTAATTTTTACTCTGACAATGGTAAAACATTTATCGGTGCATATAACGAATTAAAAGAATTAGGGTTATTTTTACAAAATCATAAAAATACTGTTTTAAATTTTGCGTCTGCACAAGGTTCTTATTGGCATTTTATACCTCCTTATAGTCCTAATTTTGGAGGGCTATGGGAAGCCTCAGTAAAAAGCCTCAAATTTCATCTAAAACGCGTGTTGAAAGATTCAATCGTAACATATGAAGAATTTAATACTCTTTTAATACAAATAGAAGGAATACTTAATTCAAGACCATTATTTGCACTTTCAAATGATCCTAACGATTTGAATCCATTGTGTCCTTCTCATTTTTTAATCGGAAGACCTATCACTGCACCACCTGAACCTGACTTTCAATTAACACTTTCGAATCGATTATCCAGAATAGAATTTATTCAGCAACTTCAGCAACAATTCTGGAACAGATTTTCCAAGGAATACGTCACACAATTACATACGCAATATAAGTGGAAGGAAAATCCTACACCAATTAAGCTGAATGACCTTGTTCTTATTCGAAATCAACACCTACCACCATTCCAGTGGAGTATGGGACGCGTAATCAAATTATACAAAGGAAAAGATAATATTTCACGAGTGGCAGACTTAAGAACTAACCAGGGTCCAGTGAAACGTAATATCCGAGATTTGTGCATAATTCCATTGCAGGAAAATACAGTGCAGTGATGACACTCAGTTATGTTCAAAATTCTTAATGTAGATTTAGTTCTAAATTCATTTATTACATATTTGTTTTACTTTTAATTACTTGAAGCTGCTCTTCAAGGTGTGGGCTATGTATAATTTTATAATCTTTATTTTATATTTTTTTTGTATTTGTTTGATATCTTTTAAATGAGTAACCAACTTTAAGTTGGTATTAGTGGTAAGTTGTCACCTTGTTATATATATGACGAATGTATGGTTGACAGAAGTCAATTGTCAAGAAAGAGTTAAGCACATTGTAAGATTTACATTTTAAATACAAGTTGTTCTGAGTTACATCCAATTTTATTTAACACATTATCATATCATCAACATTCAAAATACAGTCCACTTCATTCACCAAACACAGTTTAAACAGATGCCTTAAAAAAAGGACAAGAAATTTTAAGACAAAGTAAAATCAGGAGATTAACACCGGCTTTGAACGAATTCGGAATTTTAGTTTTACAGGGAAGAACTGATCTTGCTCCAAATATGTCATTTGCAGCAAAAAGTCCAGCGATATTACCCAATAGTCATCGATTTACTGTACTTTATTTGGATTTCTTACATGATAAACTTGGTCATCAAGGTGTCGAACTTGTTCTTAATGGCCTCGTCCGATATGTATGTTTTAAGTACATAATTTTTAAAGTGCAAATCTCATCTGGCATTAAATAGTTACCTAAGTTCAGTAGCAAAAAAATATTATTTATATTTATGTTTATATTAATATTACCGTCCAAACCAAAATATATTCCAAGTATCTACGTAATTACCACCTGCCGGCATTACCGGCTTATAAAGGTTCCGACCTTTTTTGATAATCCCCAGTTTAGAGTTTTATTACTCTTTGGACAAGCTGATATGCAGCCGTTTTTATATCTATTATTTGAATAATTTTGGAAAAACCAAATTATTAGTTTTATTACGGTTATCTGATAAATAAATACTAATCCGTAAATTTATTGTATACCTGGACTATTTATATATTCACCAAATTAGAACCAGGTGTAAAATATTTTGTTAGCAATACAATAATGCAAATCTAATGCAAATCAATACAAGTATACCTACCTAAAATCTAAACTTTGAATTTTAAAACTGATATTATGAATTTTGGTAAAAACAAAAAACATATTTATCATTAAACTTCAATTCACACCAATTTGTATTATATTTTAAAAATTTTCAATTTAATTAGCGAATTTAAAGGTACTTAAACAAATTTGAAATTATATCGTTAAAGAAACTTTTCGCTTAAAAATTTATTTAAAGTTTTTTATTATTCTAATACCTAAATTTTATTTTTGATAAATTAAAAAAATAACTTGTGATGATTCTTAGATAATATTTTAAAAATTAATTACAGAAACCCAAAAAGCAAGTAACATTAGAATGGTGTAAATTAGCAAAGTCTGGTAGGTTTTTTTCAGATTTTTTAAAATTTTAAAACTGATTTTAAATGTGTATAAATGCTGTATTCAAAAGGCAAACTAAATGAAATTTGTAGGTATGTGAAATAATAGTATTTTCGGAACCTAAAAACGGTGTTTTAATATCTTTTTTTAGGTTTTTGAGATATCGAAATCCTTTTTTTTTAAGTTCAAAAAAATCGAATGTATAGTGTTTCTCGGTTGTTTTTTAAGATTTTTAAAAATTTTAGAATGGATTTTGAATATGGATAAAAAGTGTATTCAAAATGTCAAAATCACGCTTGCTAGGCATTGTTAAATTAGATTCTAAAAAGGATTGATCACACACATACGTAATTTGTGTTCTATGTTAATATTTGCATTATTTTATTTAAAAATTTATTAAACTGATTCAGGTAAAGCTTCAAAATATGACCGATTATTTTTGCGCCTCTTATTTTGATAATTTGGCCGTGAATTTCTGTTTAAAATATTTACTACCCTTATTTCTTAATAATTCTATTTTTTAGCTGACCTGGCGAACTTCGTATTGCTTAACATTTTTTTTTTAATTTTCTTGTTTTTACGATTAATTTTCATGATTTATTTCTGTTTTTATAGTTCTTTTTTGGTAGTTTTTAGTTTTTACGATTTTGTCCCTTTTTTAGTTGTTTTTTTAATGGTTTACATTTTACAATTTTTGTGATATTGTTTGTTTTTTTGTGTTTTTTCAATTTTTATCCATTTTGCATTATTGTCTATTTCTTTTTATTTTTATTGATTTTTCAATTTTTCCAATTTTGCTAATTTTTCATCTATTTCTCCTAAATTTTAAAATGCAACTAATTTTTTTATAGCTTCTATTGTTTTCGATATACGAGGAAATTACAAATTCAACAATAGTATATTGTAATACAAGTGTTACAATGACAGGTTTCGTAGTACGAGTACTACAAACCGTCATTGTAATTCGAGTGTTACATACTATTTTTTATAATGAAGTTTTAAAAGTATAAAAAAATAAATACAATGAGAGTTTTTCGAAATATTTATGTATGTTGGCAATCTTGACACTTTTGACAGTTGTCAGTTTTAATGATTTTAAATTTGAATGTTTGTCAAATTTGTATAAAATATTCCGAATTTAGCAATAACGCTGATAATGTAGTTAATAATTTACTACAACATACTTCTTGATTTACTACCTAATCTCTTTCGATGACAATCAGTGCAGTACAACCAATTGTGTAAAACAAAAAGTTACCAAAAACAGTGTTACAATGAATCTATTTCGATACCGTTTTTAGTGTCGAAATAGAAACTTTGTAAACGTGAATTATAAAAAAGATTTTGTAATTCCACTGTAAATTTGAACGCCTGATTTGACAACACCACTAGCAATAGCAAATACATTTTGAATGCACCTGATCATGCGCATTTTAGTAGGAACGCCTTAACTTCAAGATTACCCCTGCTTATTGGTCGGTCCAAGTTTTATAATAGTATCATGTTTAGGTAGGGTCATAGCCGACCAATCACAATATTTATTTTATAATCACAAGGTCTGCTGTATATTTTTCTTCAGTATTGTGTTATTTGTTCTGTGTTAGACTAAAAAGAAAGACGATAGTGTGTTTGATTTCATATTAATATTTTTCAATTTATGCTGTATAAATTTAAAAAAAGTGTGTGCTTTATTATTAAGAAGGGTAAGTTTAAGTTATTTTTTTAAAGAATTAAGTTAAATTTCAACAAAAATTTTATAATGTTGAATTGATTTAGCGGATACTTTTGTTTATTGTTTCCATTTCTTTGTTTTGTTCTTTCTCGTGAAGGCGTGAATCAAGCCGACAAATAAAATTATCGATGTTTGTGTGGATGATGAAAAAGCCTTATAAAAGGATTCATAATTATATACTTACTGCCCTAGACTTTGTTTTTGCTGGGCTTCCAGAAATATACATTTTTGTTGCTCTCATTGTTAAAACGACTAATAGGTAGGTACCTTATTTTAAAATATCAATAATAATTTTTATTGTATATTAAATATGTGCATATGCCTTTTAGTTTTTACTATGCCTGCAATATTGGTAATCTACTCCAAAACTCACTCATACAGAAATAATACTTAATATAAAAAAAAACTTAAGCAGTCTTTAAAAAACTTAAAATGATGGTACTTAACTGAAAAGAAAATAAAAAAATCCCAACTCTTTTATATATAATTTTTTAAATAATTTATTTAAATAAATATTGTTTAAACAATATTGTCAAAATAAATATTTTATTCTGTATCTTTCTAAACATAAGGAACTAATGCATGATTTTAATTTGAAAGAATGATATTCACGCTTTTTTGTTCTGGTTGCATTGGTTTAAAAAATGATAAAAATCGCTTTAGTAGAAGCTGAGAAAATTAATTTTTTCACCCTATTTCTTATGAACTTTCGATTTTAGTTTTACCATATAAATTTTTAAATAATTTTATTTTTTGGTTTTATATATGTTATCGGTATTCAAAAAACATAAAAGATTATACCAAAAAAGATCTTCGAAAAACAAAGAATCACTCTCCTATTGTTTATAATTGTCTTGGAAATGTCAGTCATCTTTGAAGACTTTTTAAAGTGAAACTTTTATTACATCGTTGTTTGGTCTGTGTTAGTGCATGTCGGCATGTTGCGTGGTCGACCGCCTACTCAGCGGTAATTATAAATAGTTACGTATCTAATTATCTAAACTTAAAGTGTGAATATTTGCGTATTGTATTGAAACACTTATGGGGGCTTTTTACACAATTTATTTACAAAATTGTTAAGATACACTGAACTCTGCTGGATAACGTCTAACTACTTGACAATACAATGAACTCTTGTGAACACTTGACTCGAACTGACTTAAACTGCCCATGCATCCCCTTATATACAACATTATTTAATCTAGTCAGTGTGTTTAGAAGTTTCTAGAATTTTCTAGAAACATTATTTAAAATGGTCAGTTGATTTTTTTTACAAACAACTAAAAATCAACTGTCAACAACAATCTTTCAAATTAAGGTCCCTTCCTTTACGGTTATCCCGTAACACTGCTCCCTCCTTAGATTCATTCCTCCTGGAATGTTATTTCCTACATCGGAATCCCGCACACTCCCTGAGCCAGCCAAACCATCTTCTTGGAGTTGCTGCGCATCTCTACTGTGGTTTCCCTGGTAAGGCGCCAAACGATCATGATGGACCACGACGGGTTTCCCTCTGGGAATTTTCACGATCCGATAAATGACATCGTTAATCTTCTTCCTGATGGTGTAAGGACCTTCCCAGTTCTTTTGTAATTTGGGACAAATACCTCGACGCCGTCGGGGGTTATAGAGCCAGACTAAATCTCCAACTCTTTTCCATTGTCCGTGTGTCATAGTACCTCTTCATCCGATCACTAGATAATTGTAGTTTTCCACGCACTAGGTTGTGTATATTTTCCATTCGATTCTGAAGGTCAGCGACATATTGTTCACGTGCCATTTCTTCACCAGGTTTACAACCAAACACCAAGTCACATGGTAGCCTCATTTCTCTACCGAACAGGACCTTCGCAGGCGTTTGGCCAGTTGATTCGTTGATGGCCGATCGAATTGCCATTAGAAATAGTGGAAGATGTCGATCCCAATCCCTCTGACAATCTGACACCACTTTTGACAGATAGTTGGTTATAGTCCGGTTCATTCGTTCCACCATTCCATCAGATTGAGGGTGCATCGCTGTGGTTCTCGTTTTGTGGATGCCTAATCTTTGGCAAACTTCTTGAAACAGCTTGCTCTCAAAATTTCTTCCTTGGTCTGAATGTAATTCTAATGGTACCCCAAATCGGCTTACGAATTCTTCAACCAATATATCTGCTAAAGTGGTAGCTTCCTGATTGGGAACTGCATATGCTTCAACCCATTTAGTGAAGTAGTCCATTACAACAAAGATGTACTTGTTTCCTACATCGGTCTGTGGAAGTGGCCCCAATACATCTACTGCTATTCTTTCAAAAGGACTTCCAACCAGGTATTGCTGCATTTCCGCCTTCGGTTTTCGGTGCGGACCGTTACTGGCAGCACATGTAGTGCATTTACGACACCAATCTTTAACATCATTAGTGCAATTTACCCAGTAAAATCTATCTCGGATCTTTTGCAGCGTTTTCGTGATACCCAGATGTCCTCCAGAACTATCATTATGCATCTGTTTTAAAATTTCCGGTACAGCATTTCTTGGGACCACTATTTGTTTCCTTGTTTCTGTGCCCTCGGAATTTTCTACAAGTCTTTTAACGAGCCCTCCGTCCAAAATTAAAGAGTTCCATTGGGACCAGTATGCTTTTAAAGCAGGAGAGGATGAGGATATCTCTCTCCACAACGGACGACGGTCCATTCTCTTCCACTCCCTAATCTTTCTCAGAACGGGATCGTTTTCTTGTTGCTCCTCCAGCATAGTACCGAGTACCGAGTACAACACACACATATTTATTTGTCCGCTCCTGAAAGTAATGCGTTTTCTAGTGGAAAAAGTGGAAAAACATAAGTGTATTTTATATCAATCGATGTGAAAAATAGTGACAAATACAATGCAGTAAGTCAAAATTACTTTAATCCATTAATTATAGAAGAAAACCCGAAGAAAATCCGAAATAGCAGATCAGTTCATTAAAATTTAAGGCAAAAACTGGTTTTTACACTAATCCCTGATAGCAAAAATAAATAAATATTAATACCAATATTTCAGAGACGTACACCTGACTATTATGAATCAAAACAGAACACTTGATGATCTTTTTCAGTTGTTGCAACAAACTAATCAGAATATAACAAATAAAATTGATAATTTAAATTTAGAATTCAAAAACTTTTCTACCGGTTTTGGTAATAAATTAACTGAACTGGAAAATAAGATAGTTGAATTAGACTTTGAAAACCAAAATTTGAAAACAAAACTTGAAAAAGCTGAAAGGAAATTGAAACAACAAAATGTAATTTTCTACGGTTTATGCGAAAAACAAAACGAGACAACACAAGAGTTATTAACAGCTGCAACTACCGTAATTAGAGATCATCTAAAAGTAAATATTGAATGCTTTGACATCATAAATATATATCGAATAGGGAAAAAAAATAAAAATATTAGGCCTGTACTAGTTAAGTTTCACTCACATCTAAAACGCTCAGAGATCTTAAAAAATGGCAAACTTCTAAAAAATCTTGGAATATACATGTCTGAAGATTTGATTCAATCGGATCTAGAAGAGAGGAAGATACTCGTTCGTCGCATGAAAAAAGCGAAAATTGAAAAGAAACGGGCTCTAATCAGGGGGAGAAAGCTTATAATAGAAGGAAAGGAATATACTGCAGAAGATATACGAAAAGAAGAGGTTTTCAGCGATCCAGAAGACAATCTTTCCCATATATCATCCAGGGAAAGTGACAGTGCACCTCAAACACCAGTTCAAGACAAAAGTGATGCGCAAGAATTAGTTTTCTCAATAAGTGATACTGTGGCAAACGTTATAGCGGATAAAGGAAAAGAAAAAAAACACGACATTAAGGAACAAAACAAAGAATAGAACAAACGATATCATACTCGGCTTGGATCGGCACCGGGGCCACCTACAAGTAAAAAAACAATTTAATTTTATTTATGTTTTTAAATGTTTTAAATTTTTAGGATATTTTTTTTGTAAGTAGATTTTTTTATCATAAAATCTTAATATTAATAAAATTTTTCTGAGATATAAGACATTTTCCCCTTGCATATTTAGTATTTTAAACGAGATTTTCCTTTTCAGTATGGATCAATATATTAAAGATTTCAAAATAGAATCGATAGAAACCTACAGTTTGGAATCAGAAATTGAATGTAAAAAAATTATAGAAATAAATAAAAATAATAATAACTTTAAAATAATCCATAATAATATAAGAAGTATAAACAAAAACTTAGACGAATATAAAATATTTTTAGATAACCTCAAAGAGGAACTTGATTGTATAGTCTTTACAGAAACATGGAAAATTCCAGATTGTAGCATATTCACCCTACCGGGATTTAACCTGATATATAATGAAGGAAATAACAACCAAAATGACGGGGTTATAATTTATATAAATAACAAATATGATTATGAATTTGAAATAGTTAAAATAAATAATATGAATTTTTTAAAAACTAAAATAAGCACCTTAACAAATAATATCACCATAACCGCAACTTATAGATCACCTGCAACACAAATTCCTGAATTTAATCAAATACTACAAAATTATTTTGAAAATAATCAAACTGACACAGATGATTATTATTTATTTTTAGGCGATATAAATATCGATATTTTAGAACCAGATGAAAATGGATTGGAATATTTAAACATTTTAAGCGAATACGGTTACGTATCTACAATTAATAAACCTAGTAGAAAGACTAGCTGCCTTGACCATATATTTTTAAAATCTAAATTTTATATCAATGATATGGTTATTCCAATAATAGTTAAAAGTTCCGTAACTGACCATTTCTCAACTTTATTACAGATTGTTATCGATAAAACTAAAAGTCTTAGAACTAGAAACAAAACAAAAAAATTCTTAAATTCTAAAAAATTATTAGAAAATACGGCTAAAGTCAATTGGCACTCTATCTTTGCAGAATCGGACCCAAACAGAGCAATGAATAATTTTCTAACAATATTAGCAGAATCAATTATTAATTCATTAGAAATTAAAAAATGCCTAAGGAAAACCACAAAACTAACACCATGGCTCACAAACGGAGTATTGAAATCAATAAATAAAAAAAATGAATTATTTAAAAAAACATTAAAATATCCTAATAACATTGAAATCAGAAATGAATACATTACATATAAAAACAAACTAACAAACATTTTAAAGAAAACTAAAGCTAACTATTATAAATCCCAGATAGATAATAGCGTGAATAGCTCGAAACATCTTTGGGAGGTAGTAAAAACAATAACTAAATCGAATAATAAATCAAACAAAATATTTGCTTTAAAGAACTCAAGTAATGAAGAAATTACGACTACCTTGGAAATAGCCAATGAATTTAATGAACAATTTAGTAATATGGGAAAGAAATTGGCTGAACAAATAATAGTAGATCCTGAATTCAAGCATAATAAGTTTAGACTGCCAAATACTATGATTTTATCTCCAACAACTCCAATCGAAATAAATAACATTATTAATAACCTCAAAAATAAAAAATCAACTGGAATTGATCAAATTCAAACAGAAACTTTAAAAACATTAGCTCACTTTCTTACTGAACCTCTAAGTTATATCGCAAATCTTTGTTTTACGAGTGGTATTTGGCCTGAATCATTTAAAAAAACTATTGTTGTACCTATCTACAAAAGAGGAGATAAAACCATAGCTACCAATTATCGTCCTATATCTCTCATTACTGTCCTGTCAAAAGTATTTGAAAAACTACTAAAAGTTCGTATGATGAAATTTATAAATAAATATAATCTGATTTCGACAAAACAATATGGCTTCAAAGAAAAATCCTTAACTGAAGATGCAGTTTTAGCATTAACTGGAAAAATACATGATGCTTTGGAAAAGGGAAATCCATGTTTATGTGTATTTATCGACCTTACCAAGGCATTTGACACGGTAAGTCATCTGAGGTTATTAGAGTCCCTAGAAGAAATGGGCTTCAGAGGAGAGTGCTTGAAGCTTCTAGAGAGTTATTTAAGCGATAGGACCCAAGTAGTTAAAATTGAAGACGCAATAAGTCAAGAAAAGGGTATCACTTATGGTGTACCTCAAGGAACTGTCTTGGGTCCAATCCTCTTTAACCTCTACATTAACAATATTTTCTCTCTAAACACCACTGGTCAAATTTTGGGTTATGCCGATGACACCGCAGTATTTTATGAGGCGAAAAATTGGACAGAATTAAAGTCTAAAACAGAAAAAGACTTTGAAATAATAATGAAATGGTTCAACAATAGTCTATTAACAATTAATATGGAAAAAACTAACTTTTTGCCATTTAGTTGCAATAAATCGAATATAGCACCTTTTAGCTCGCTCAAAATATGTCACCAGGGGAGTTACTTATTAATAAATTCTGTAACTAGTATTAAATACCTTGGTGTAATTATAGATTCCCACCTCAGATGGGACAAACACATAACTTACGTTATAAATAAACTTCGAACAATTTTATATAAATTTAAATATTTAAAAAAATACCTTCCAAAAAAGACTATGAAAACATTATTTTCTTCTTTAGTAGAGAGCCATCTCCGATACTGTATCGTAGTGTGGGGAGGTGCACTACGTGTACATATAAATCCACTTCAAATCCTTCAAAAAAGGTTTTTAAAATTAATAATGTCTAAAGGTCATAGATATCCGTCTGATCTACTATATTTAGAAAGCCAAATTATGGATTTGAGACAGTTATTTTTTTTAGCAGTTATTATTAAATTTCACTTTTCGGCAAACAAACTTACTTCCCTACATGCTTACCCTACCAGAAATGCAAATCAAACAATCCCACCAAAAGTAACAAAATCCTTAACCCAAAGATCATATTTATATATATCTAATAAGATTTATAACTATGTTCCAGGTGATCTAAAAGCCATAAAAAATAAATATACTTTTAAAAATAAGTTAAAAATTTATATATTTCAGACTGAGAGGAAACTATTTTCAAATATAATGGAAAATTAAAAATAAATAAAAAATATATTTTGCATTTGAAATTCTATAAAACAATATTAATAAAACTAACCCGTAACACATACCTAAATTAATATATTGATCCAAAATATTTAAAAAATTGAAAAATAAAACTAAAAATAATAAAAAAAAATATATAAAAAACTTTATGGTATATAGTATATAATTTTTGTATAGTGTAGTATAGTATTAATTTTTGTCGAAACAAGTATATTAAGTACTTATCGACTACTACTTTATTTATCAAAATGTCTATTATTTTAAATATTGTATTTTCTTACTAATTTCTATTGTATTTCTTACTAATTTCTATAATAAAGTTCTTTAATTAATTAAATTAATTAATTTAATTAATTAATTAATAGAGCTCTCGTCTCCTGGCACAACCTTAACTGAGGCAAGTTTTTCCTCGTTCTGCTCCATACGGGTACAATGGGGGCAATCAGGTCGACATGGTCTTCTGGAAAGTGCATCAGCATTACGATGTCTGGTTCCAGGTCTGTGCTCGATTTCAACATCATATTCCTGCAGTTTTTCGAGCCATCTTGCTATCTGTCCTTCTGGGTTCCTAAAGCTAAGTAGCCACTTTAAACTAGCATGGTCTGTTCTGATCAGGAATTTTCTGCCATACAGATATTTATAAAAGTGTTCGACGGATTTTACAACTGCTAACAGTTCCCTCCGAGTTGCACAGTAGTTCTTTTCAGCTTTCGATAAAGTTTTGCTGAAGTAACCAACCACTCTTTCCTTACCGTCTTGTAGCTGTGACAAGACGGCTTCAATTCCCACATTGCTGGCGTCGGTGTCCAGAATAAGCTTACCATCAGGAAGTGGATAAGCAAGAACAGGTGCCGACGTAAGCTGTTTCTTCAATATTTCAAACGCCTTTTGACATTCCTGATCCCAACAGAAGGACTTATCTTGTTCTGTCAAACGTGTCAAGGGTTTGGCGATGTCTCCAAAATTCTTGACATATCGTCGGTAATAGGAACAAAGACCCAAGAAACTCCGGAGCTGATGTTTGTCGATAGGGATTGGCCATTCCTGAACGGCTTGTATCTTAGCGGGGTCAACAGCAACGCCATCCTTGCTTACGTTATGTCCTAAATAGTTGACCTGTCTCTGGAACAAGTGGCATTTCTTAACATTCAATGTTAGATTAGCGTTCTGTAATCTTTTAAAAACTTCTTCCAGGTTAGATAAATGTTCCTTAAAGGTCTTACCCATTATGATGATGTCGTCTAGATAAACTAGACAAGTTTCCCATGACAAACCCCGCAGGATGTTCTCCATTAGTCGTTCAAACGTCGCAGGAGCATTACAGATGCCAAATGGAAGGACCGTGAATTGCCATAACCCTGATCCACTGGTCAAGGCGTCCACAAGAGTCTTCGGCCGCGCCAACCGTACAGCGCGCTGCAACTCGACGTCTCGAAGACCATCGGTGAAGGTTTGGACTGCTAGGCACTCCAGGAAATCCTCCGCTGCATTTGAATAAGCAAGTCGTACCATTCTTGCTATATCCGCTTCAAATTCCTGGATAGTTTCTCCATTTTTCTGTTTTCGGCTCTTTAACTGCATTCGGTACACCGGTTGTAGATGAGTTTGACCATAACGCATCTCTAGACGATTCACCAATAACTCGAAGTTGTCAGCTTCATCCGGTGTCAATGATTGCAAGACGTCTAAAGCTTCGCCTCGCAGAGCTATGGTTAGGGACAATGCTTTCTCCTGGGATGACCATCCATTAGCTCTGGCCGCTGCGTCGAATTGTTTCAGGTAATTTGGCCAGGAAGTCTTCCCGTCGAAGGTCGGGGGTTTCATCGTCGTTCGTACATGGGTCGTCTCCTCGCTTCTTTGTCGTTCGACGTCTGCGTGGCAGGTTTCCATCCTTCTTGCATCTCCGTCGCCGTGGTGGATGGTTTGGTTTCGGCGGCTAGCTTCCTGTTCTTGTTGAAGCTTCCTTATCTCGGACTGCATTTGCTGGTTGATCTGGTTTTGCTCGTCTCGCAAGTTGGACACTTGCTGATTTTGTTCGTCTCGCAAGCTGGACACTTGCTGATTTTGTTCATCTCGAAGATGTGATATTTGCTGGGAAAACGAACTGGATAACTCATCTGATAGGGTAGACATTCGTTGTGATAGCTGGGAAAATTGTTGCGTCTGTTCTTCTTGCTGGCTCGTCATTCTTTGTGACAGCTGGGACATATCTTCGCGCTGGCTCTTCATCTGACTGGAAAGCTCCTCTTGCTGGCTCGTCATTCGTTGCGACAGCTGGGAAAGTTGTTGAGTTTGTTCTTCTTGTTGGCTCGTCATTCGTCCTGATAGCTCCTCTTGCAGCCGGGAAAGTTGTTGAGCTTGTTCTTCTTGCAGCCGGGAAAGTTGTTGAGCTAGTTCAGAATTTGCTTTTTGAACTGGGTCTTCGAACTCCACAGCGTCAGGGTCCAAATCATTATTTACATAGTATTCACGGAGCCTTCTTAACAATACGGATTTGCTTCCAGTAGTTTCCAACTCCAATTCTTCGAGCTCTCTTCTGAGCTCAGCCACCAATAGTTCATTTATCTTTTTTCCAGGCATTCTTGTATCTTCACCCCACACCTGACACCAATTTGAAACACGTATGGGGGCTTTTTACACAATTTATTTACAAAATTGTTAAGATACACTGAACTCTGCTGGATAACGTCTAACTACTTGACAATACAATGAACTCTTGTGAACACTTGACTCGAACTGACTTAAACTGCCCATGCATCCCCTTATATACAACATGATTTAATCTAGTCAGTGTGTTTAGAAGTTTCTAGAATTTTCTAGAAACATTATTTAAAATGGTCAGTTGATTTTTTTTACAAACAACTAAAAATCAACTGTCAACAACAATCTTTCAAATTAAGGTCCCTTCCTTTACGGTTATCCCGTTACAGTATGTAGGTAGGTACCTAAAGGAAATCATGGATAAAATTAACACGAATTCGTATTTGAAACAAAATGCAAATTTTATTTAAATATAAAGTGAAATAGGCAAAGTTGTTGTTTATTTTTGATTTCGATTTCATTTCGATTTCGACGGCTACAGTTTGCAGTAGCTGACAGTGTAGTGTGCTCCACGCTATATTATTTGTGTTTAATTTTATTTATATTCGGTCCATTCCAATTTTCCAAGTAAAAAATTAAGATTGATAAAGCGGTTTTTATATCCTTAATGGAATGTTAATTTTTAGTTAAATGTCTAATAGTGTGGAACAAAGTTTCACTTTTACCGTGGTTTCATAAAACCACACAATGCTTTTTTAAAGTGAAACTTTTATTAGATCGTTTTAAGTGCATGTTGCATGTCGGTCGAACGCCGAGTAGGTATAACGTATAAAGTAGGCGGCGCTTATAGTTTAATACAACAATGTACGGGAGTCAGCACATCTACTAATGAAAATAATTCTACTATTCGTATTAATACGAACTTTGACTGCGTAAGTATCTACGACATGTAACGTTTTAAAAATATTACAGTCGTAAATAATGATTTTTAAAACTGAAAATATGGAACTTCAGCAATAAATTATGTAACATATATTAAATAAAATATCTTTTAAAATTAATCAAAACACTTTCATTTTTAAACAAATAAACTTTGTAATTATTATCCTACCCTTGTTATATAGGTATATTCATTTCATTCTTTTGTCGATTTACTGAAGTTTTCACTTCTATCGTGTGTGAGTCGCACACACCTTTTGATTTCGATTTGGATTTCGATTTGGATTTTGATTTTGATTTGATAAAGAGATTTTTATACCCTTAATGAAATATTATTCGAAAAATTTTTAGTTAAATGTCTATAGTGTTAAAAAAAGTTTCACTTTTACCGTGGTTTCATAAAACCACACAATGCTTTTTTTTGTTAAATAAACGTCTTTCCAAATACTTTATAACTTTATAAAAAATATGTAGAATTAATATTAGCGGAGTTACTCTAATTGCTTATAATTTTAAACAATCAATGTGGCCGCTAAAATTAATCGATTTAAATTCAGCCGATTAAAAACTGTTATTTCTTTTATTTTTTGAATATTTATAAATGTTGCGTACCTTTTCCAGAAGGAGGTTATTTCAAATTTATTTTTTTGTTTTTTTAGATTTTTCCAATTTTGCTAATTTTTCATCTATTTCTTCTAAATTTCAAATTGCAACTAATTTTTTATAGCTTTTCTTATTTTCCAAAATTACAAATTTAATTTAAGATTTTTTAATTTCTTTATATATTGAAAACTGTAAAATAAATAAAAAAATTAAATATAAAATTTTAATATTTGTCACAATTTTATAGTTTTTGAGATATTTTAAAATTTGTGTTAATAAATTTTAATTTTATATACAAACTACAAAGTTGCAGAAAATTTCAAAATTTAATAACTTTTTTATTTTAAACCGAAAACAAATTATAACCTATTAAAAAAATAAAATTTATTTTTTCTTTCTTTTTAAAAATTTTAACATTTTTCTTATAAGTGTTTTGTTATTTTACTTAATAATTTGACATATTTCTATAAATTTATCACTTTTATTGAAAACTTGCTTACAATTTTTGTTTTTTTTTTGTATTTTTTAGTTTTTCTCAAATATCTCAACAGCAATAAACAATAGAAAAACCATTATGTGTTGTGTTGGAATGTGTTATTTTTTTTAAGTGAAACTTTTATTAGATCGTTTTAAGTGCATGTGGCATGTCGGTCGAACGCCGAGTAGGTATAAAGTATAAAGTAGGCGGCGCTTATAGTTTAATACAAAAATGTACGGGAGTAACCACATCTGCTAATGAAAACAATCCTACTATTTGTATTAATACGAACTTCGACTGCGTAAGTATCTACGACATGTAACGTCGACGGTTATATTTTACCTATTCGTATTAATACGAACTTCAACTGCGTAAGTATCTACGACATGTAACGTTTTAAAAATATTACAGTCGTAAATATTAATTTTTGAAACTGAAAATATGGAACTTGAGCAATAAATTATGTAACATATATTAAATAAAATCTTTTAAAATTAATCAAAACACTTTCATTTTTAAACAAATAAACTTTGTAATTATCCTACCCTTGTTATATATATTCATTTCATTCTTTTGTCGATTTACTGAAGTTTTCACTTCTATCGTGTGTGAATCGCACAATTTAGATTTTGATTTAATAAAGCGATTTTTATACCCTTAATGGAATATGATTCGAAAAATTTTTAGTTAAATGTCTATAGGGTAAAAAAAGTTTCACTTTTACCGTGGTTTCATAAAACCACACAATGCTTTTTTTGTTCTTTGAAATAACTCGAAAACTAAGCAGTTTTTAAAAATACATATAATTTTGTATGTAGAATTTAATTCTGAATAAAAAAGTATTCTGGTATTTTTTCGAAAAAACTAATCGTTTATGAGTAATCTCGATTTTTCGTTTTTGTCTCGACGCACCAATTTTAAATGACCAGAGACACTTTATAAATATTTGAGTTTGGCGTAATTTACTTGTTTTCTAGAAGTTTTTAATATTCAAAATGTTTTTGAATCAGTGTCGAATTTGTATTTAAATAATCAAAATTTGAAATTTGTAGCTTTTTTAGTTTATGAGATTTTATAAATCGAGTTTGTCATATTTTAGTATTTATAAAAAAAATTAAAAATCCATTTTATTTAAAACTAAATTAATATTTGAAAAAATCAAACCGCACCTTTTTATCGAAATTGGAATTTTTTAAAATACAATGTAAACGGTTTTGTAAACTAATATGAGCATCTACGTATTATTATTTTAAAGTTCAAACAAGCTAAGATTTAAAGAATACTTGTGAATATCGTATCTAACTTATAACGAAATAATGGTTGTATTTGAATCTTTATATTCAAGGTCACTTTAGCGGATTTTAAGAAAGATAACCAACAATCCAGATGTAGCTTAAATATACGTTTCTTCGTATCATAGGTACTTTGATTGGGCAACTAATTAAACTTTGTCGAGTTAAAGTTTATAAGATTTCTTGATTTTTTGTTAAATTATTGGTTTAATTATACTTACTTTATATCGATTTAAAGAGTCAGTGTTAATAATTAAATGATTTTCGAGTTATTAAACGTTCTAATTGATGAAAAAACTAACTTTTCAATGACTAAACTGACATTTTTTTAAAAACAAAAAACTATTCTATAGAGTAACTGTCTTTTGGTTGAAAAAACAAACTTTTAGATAAATAAACTTTCCTTTTTATAAATAAAAACAAACTTTTCTATAGAAAAATTGTCTTTTTGATTAAAGAAAACATACTTTTCTAATGCAAAACTGATTTTATTATGAAAAACACAAACTTTTCTATGAAAAAATATTATATTGTGTATCTAGTAGAAAAAACAATACATTTCCGGACGACAATGTAAATTCTTGGACGAGGCGTTTAGCCAAAGCAAACAAACATAGAGAGTCCAGGAATGTGCTTTTACTACGAGATACACATACTATTTTTTCGCATTAAATATAATCGTAAACTACGAAAGTTTTATATATGCATAACTGTTTTTGATTATCATCTTTTTTTCTATGAAATCGTTTCGTTGACATTGTTTGTTAACCATTGTTTATTAGTGTCACAAAAGTGTCAGTTCAGGTAGTTACATATTGCTTAAAATATTTAAAATGGACAGTGACGATGATGTCGAGAGGTGCAAAACACCTCCACAGTTAATAAACACTGCTGCTATTGTGGTTTTAAATTTATTGCCAAATAAAATCAAGGCGCAACATATGCATTTGCTAATATACCTACGTTTTATGGATCATTCCCTTACACATGTACGGAATAGTATATTCTGTAACAAGGTTAAAATGAAAATTCGATACGAGTGGAGAATTCCGAACGCGAGCGTAGCGAGCGAGAGGAACCACGAGTTATCGAATTTTCATTCTAACCGTGTAACAGACTGTATTTTCTCCACGGCCATGTAATAATTCTGTTTATTTAAATTGAAATATGTAGCAAAACAATTAGAACGTCGCACTGACAAACTGAGTGAAAGTTTTAAAATTCGCAAGGCAATCTATGTTTTTTGTTGAACAATTACAGTATGTTATTTCGTCACTAGTTATAGAATGGAAATACATGCAAAACACATAAGAAGCAAGTGTTTCAGAATGAATATTCTATCTCAAGAGTGAGAATGGACACTTTCTATTATTTAAAATGAAGTCGGAATTATTACATTCATTAATGGTCGTGGAGAAAAAATATTCCCGTACAGTACGGAAAAGTTCGTTGCCCAGCAACGGACTAAAATACAAGAATAGTTTATTTTGCGCTTTGAGTTTGATCCGAGAAACTAAACATTTGCAAGCGATTTCAGAAAAGTGTTTTTTTATAAAAAAAACTTTTCTATAGAATTTTTTTATGAGAAAAAAAAGAACAACTCTGTTTATGGCAACACTGACTTTTTTATGAAAAAACAAGCTTTTCTATGTCAAATACTTCCTCTAGATTCCGAACCGACAATAAATTGCAAGAAAGATCATTCTTGTTAATATATTTGTTGTTTGTTTCCTGTTGTTTATCTTATCTTCCCCTTGGTTAATTTTCTGTCTTCACAGGATACCTAACCAGGGGGTAGATAACCACGACCTGGGTGGGAAGTGTCTTCAGTTAGCTACCCCTCATCCCAAAACACTAAGGCACACTTCCCCAATCCCCCCCAGGCGTGACAATAGATCCAGAAAATGATTGCCAGCATGATACCGTCATCGAATCTTCGGACGATGAAGATGATGAGTATGATGATGACAACGGTTATGATGATGGAGGGAAGGATACTGAGGACCAAACTCATATAGATAATGATGACGAGGAAGAAGATAATGAAAGCGATAAAGACTATAATACGGAAGTAGACTTTACTGATGAATAAAAAAATTAAAAATTTACTTTTCGAGATACTTACAATTTTTTATAACTCTCTCAAGAATTTTTTCCACTCAACAAAAATGTGTGCGGCGAAACAAAATTATAAAATTTGGTTGTCTTACAAGATTTTTCGAACTATTTAAATTCACTTAAAATAAAGGAAAAATGTAACTAACCCCGATTTAAAAGTTTCTACTTTAAAGTTTATAAAATTATATAACCTTTATTCTGCAATTTTAGAAAGTACACAAACAAAAATATATTGAATGACATTAGGAAGAAATAAAAAATTTCGCATCCAACAGGACTCGAACAGACAACCTTTGCCTTTACTTGGTAACACTCTAACAACTAAGCTATAAATGCTTAGTCATTATTTCGTTTTTTGGTCGTTAAATTTAACGCATATACGATTAGTTGAGATATCTCTCATGGGATTTTTTTAAAAAATTTGAGATGGAGATTTTGTCAAATCGTCACTTGAAACATCAAATCCTAAGTCATTTTTTTGTGCCCTGTCTTATAATCCACCGCGGAGAACACTTTTTTTGAAATGATTAATACATACTTGAAACTTTGTGTATAGCTTCCTATTGACCAGTCCAACAAAGTTTGAAATTATCTAAATTTAAAACTGCTGCTTTTTTGAGCTAGAAATAAACGAAATATTAAAGCAGTCGGACAACAAAAACACAGCAATAAATTTGTCGGACAATGTGATACTTAATTATAAACAAATTGTGTAAAAATGAATTATATTTATATATTATATATATATTTAAAAACGTAACCTCGAAACTGCGAAATTTACCAGGTTACGTTTTTTAATATATATAATTCATTTTTACACAATTTGTTTATAATTAAGTATTAAATCAAATGCTCACATTGTCCGACAAATTTATTGCTGCGTTTTTGCTGTCCGACAGCTTAAATATTACGTTTATTTCTAGCTCGAAAAGCAGCAGTTTTAAATTAAGATAATTTCAAACTTTGTTGGACTCGTCAATAGAAAGCTATACAAGAAGTTTCAAGTATGTATTAATTAATTTAAAAAACGTGTTGTGCGCGGTGGAATATTATATTTTTATTCGTTTAGGAGACCGAAACAATGGATTTTTAGTAGACAATATATTGAGAAAAAAAGTGTACAAACAAGAATATTTTAAATGACATTAACGAAAAATTGTTTGTGTATACTTTCCATCTGTATCTGTCATGTATTGTAATATGATATATAATAGAATGGAAGGGGGTATAAGGGAGGAGAACTGTCTTGTATGGGGGACAAGTGGATATGAATTTAGCTATTTACAGTAAAGTGTGCTGGGTTAAAAAAATTAATTTAAATTTATAGTAAAATATCAGCTTTGTACGAAGTCATATGTAGTTAAGTAAATATAACCTACAAAACTCTTAAAATAACGTCTATAATTATTAATAGCGCTGTTTTTAAAATCTTTCTATGTACTTGCAACTATGGCGCCACCTTGAATTGTTCCCTTTCGATGGACACTCTTTAATACAATCAGATAGATCCCCTATTCAATAGTTTAAAAATTTTAGTGTGACATAAAAGCGAATTAAAGCTAAATTTGTCAAAATATCATGACCAATAATTATGTAAAAAACCTGTGAATTTATTTATATATTAAACCATTACATCTGTTTATCTTTGCTTTTAGTTTAAGAAGAGCCCTACAAACAATTTCTAACAATGGATAATTCTTCAAAAAATTCTACTACTAAAAGTGAAATGTTCTTTAGAAGTGAAAATGACATTTCAAGTCACACTAATCTTGAATTTGACATTAAAAAAGATGAATTACACTCCATTTGCGATTTACCAGATTTTAAAATGGAATTTCAAGATTTTAATAAAGAATTAAATTCAGAGCGAAGCATCGAAAGATATTCTAGGCTCTAGGCAACAGAGTCCAAGTTGTAAGAATCGTAAATATCGATATCACAATTTAAAAATCTTGATATCGATATATTTCGAAAACCAATAATGATATCAAAATACGGTTTTCGATTTTTAAATCAAAATTTTCTGTTGATACAAAAACTGTTTTGCAATTTTAAAAAATCTCAAAAAATAAGTAAATTTTCACAATTTTGGAAAATAGAGATTTCGATTTTGGATATCTCGAAAAACAAAAAACATCAAAATGCTTTTTTTGGATTTAATTTGAAATTTAATTTTTATTCAAAATCCTTTTTTTAAATAAAAAAAAAATGTTAAAAAACAAGTAAAATA
This sequence comes from Altica lythri, assembly GCA_964028335.1. Lineage (NCBI taxonomy): Eukaryota > Metazoa > Arthropoda > Insecta > Coleoptera > Chrysomelidae > Altica > Altica lythri. Next base: position 4,364,123 of record OZ034811.1, read on the forward strand.
TCTCAAAATTTTAATTTTAGGAACTTATCAAAAAGAAAGAGATATCGATAAACTAAACACTAAAAAGATATCAAAATGGGTTTATTCCATTTAATAACAAACTTAATCCATGTTAAGGCCACTTTAGATTTAGTAGTTAGTAACAAGTTGTTGTTTGATAGATAATAAAAAAAATGTCAATGAATTAAGTAATTAATGTCATATATAAAAAAATTAAATAAAAAGTAACTACAGTCCACAATTGAATCGTTATTCGTTATATAATAAAACAATCCACATTAAGAAATACTGTAAATTTACAAAAAAAAGAAACAACCAATATACAGTAATTTTTCAAATAAAAAACACTTTTTTTCAATCTGTGTTATCTCAAAAACAAAAAAAGATATCAAAATGTGGTTTTTTGAAATGGGTTCGAAATTTAATTTTTACTTAAAATACATTTTCAAACATCAAAAAACCTTAAAAAATAAACAATAAAAATATTCAAAGATTTTACAAAAAATGCATATTTTAGACAAAAAATCTAAATTTAAAAGAAAATAAAAATTTTTAAAAAAAAAGAACATTCTTTACAGAAAAGTAAAAATTTTAAAAAAATGTGCGATTTTTTACAAAAAATGCGCATTTTCACTAAAAATTTAGATATCAAGTTGGTTTTTTACAAAAATCGTAACGAATTTTTTGAGGAATTTCAATTTATACAATAAGTGAATTATGGCAATTTTTCGAAAAAATACTCAAAGGTTTTTTTTTGAGTTTCGATATCTCAAAAACCAAAAAAGAAATTTAAATGTAAATTTTTTGCATTTGATTTCAAATTTTGTCTTGATTTAGAAACGTTTTGAATTTTTAAAAATCAACCAAAAAAATGCTTTTTTTTCAAATTTTTAATATTTCAAAAAACCGAGATATCGATATCTCAAAAACCAAAAAAAAGTTAAAAAAACGCGTTTTTTGCATTTTTTTACAAATTTTGCACTGATTCAAAATCAATTTAAATTCTGCTGATTTGAAATAATAATCAATAGATCTGTAGATCAATTAAGTCCGTAGATTTGAAATGATAATCTGAAGATCCGTACATCAAGTAAAAAATCTGGATATATCAGAGATACATTTCATAGCAATGTTATTAATATTTATAAAATCAAATTGTTTTAAGTCTATATATGATACGAAACTGTCTCTAACATCATTAATTTATTAACATTTTCTTTTTTTGCTTTTCCATTAATGGATATTAGCGATCATATGGGTCAACTCTTTCTTGTTTCTGATGGCGTTGAACAAATCTCCTATTGTTCTTAGCCCTGTTCATTCTTTCAGATTTCTTTCTACAAACTCCTCTTTTCCCTTCAATTATCAGATATAATATTTGATATCTTTCGTTTTTTATTACGTGGTGTAAATATGCTGCTTTCCTGCGCTTAATGGAAATTAGTAATTTGCGATTTCATACATTAAACATTACATTTGTTTATTTTTGATTTTAGTTCAAGAAGAGCCCTACAAAAGTAGTATATTTAAGAAAGAACTGAAATTCGAATACGAAAATTTGCAACAATTCGTAACAATGGATAATTCTACTAAAAGTGAAATGTTAAGCAGTGAAAATGATAAAAGTGAAATAGATATTTCAAGTCAAACTACTCTTGACAGGAATCTTGAATTTGAGTGTAAAACGGAACTATTGCACTCTATTTGCGATTTACCGGATTTTAAAATGGAATTTCAAGATTTTGATAAAGAATTACATTCAGAGCGACACATCAAAAGATATTCCAGGAAACAGGATCCAAGTCGTAAAAAACGTAAGTCTTTGTGTAATTAACATCCTCATAAAAAGTATAATTATCAAGCCGTTAGACTGATGTAGAAAATTAACGTACCTCGAAGAATTATCAGCAACTTCTGACTTTAATATTTCAGAATATATTGGGTCTAAAATGTTATTCATTTTTTTGCAATATTTCATGAGTTTGCTTAACGATGTTTAGTAATTCGCGATCTCTGTTAACTGTTCGTAGTATTTCCTCGTTTGTTTTTTCAGCTGTCCATAGGACTTTTAGTATTTGCCTGTATATCCACAGTTCGAATGCTTTGAGTCAGTTTATGGAGTTTATTTTTAATGTCCAGCCCTCCATTCCATAGAGCAACACTGACCACATTTTGCAAATCAGATTTGTAGGATGAGGTCAAATTCGGTATTGCTAAAAACTCTTTTGAATTTCTTGACAGTACTTCTGGCCATCTCTATTTAAAATTGATTTTCGATTCGGAAGAACGATAAATCAGAGAAAAAAAGATTCGGGGGGATGATAAGGATGATAACACAGGCACACAAAAAAAAATTTGTTTGTATATCCGACTCCACCTACTGGCATGTATTTCGACCCTTTGAAGTCGGACGTTTTTGAAGATTGGTTCCAAACTACTTTCTCGCTTTTGGATCCTAAATTGGTATCTATTACGATTTTTCGTACCGGATAATCAATTTCCCGATTTTCTCACTCATTTTTACATAATTGAAATGCTTTTAAAAACATGCGTTAATAAAGAACTAATGTGATTGCGTCGATGTTGCCCCTTGATGTTACATCATTGACATATTAATACAAATGGACCGGCCGCTTCCCATATTCGCAACAGCTGCTTCTGCGGCCAACATTAGAAAGAGAGATCCGAGAGAGAGACTGAGCTAGGGCGGGCAAAACGCACATTATTTAAATGAGAGCTTAAGGAAAATACATCTTTTTATAATGTTTTATGTAAAAAATAGTATATTATATACTTAGGGTGAGAAGTGAGCTATTATCTATATACATATAATAAAACTGTAGAAATGTATATGTTTGTGCGCGCATCACATGAAAACTACTGATCCTATTCGAATGCGGTTTTCAAAGACGTATTTGTCTTCTTTCAACTTAACATCTGGTGTATAAAACTTTCTCCCCCCACCCCTTTAACGGGGTGAGAAAAGCAATTTTTATACGAAAATCAACACGCCACTCGAACGACGTCGCGGGTATATCAAAATAGAACCCAAAAATGTGGTAAGAAAAATCAACACGCCACGCGAACGACGTCGCGGGTACATCGAAATAGAACCCAAAACTGTGGTTAGATTTTTTGTCTGTCTGTATGTTTGTGCACGCATCACATGAAAACTACTGATCCGATTGGAATGCGGTTTTCACAGATGTATTTGTCTTCTTTCAACTTAACATCTGGTGTATAAAAATTTCTCTCCCATTCCTTAAATGGGGTGGGGTAAGAAATTTTTATACAACAATCACACGCCACGCGAACGACGTTGCGAGTACGGCCAAACCTGAATTCGTCACCAGCTACCTGCAGGTAATTCGTCACTAAAGAGATGAAGTAAATAAACAAAACAAAATATTTTACAAACATGTATTTATTTATAATAACTTCTACAATTTATTAAAATATCCTAAACACTTTTTAAATTCAAATCTTCCTATCGGATTATATTGCTTTATTTTATTTTTAACAAAATCCTCTCTGGTTTTCGTTTTTTTAACTTTAATTCGAGGATGATCTTCCGATGAAGATTTAAGTTTAATATACGTCTCCGTTTGAACATTGATTAAAATATTTACAAAAATATTTAAAGATGGATGGGATTTATGGAATCGTTCATTGAATTTTGAATGGAAAGCTTCGCAGCAGTTTGTCGTTCTATCTGAAATATCATTAAAATTGGCCCAAAGTTTTGACGGAAATAACAATTCGTCAGTTATGTAGTTATCAACTAAATAATCTGAAAATTTTACAACTCTATTATCACTTGGTTGAATACTCATCAAATCAAACGTAAAACAATCTGATACTTCGCCAGGAGGAACATAAGGTAAACCAAAAATAGTATTTAACCATCTTCCTATATCACTATTCGCATTACGATATTCTGTTACAAGTCCCAATGCTTGTATCTTTCTAAACCAAGCTTGTAAAAGATGAAATTTGCAACCATATATTTTAATATTTGGCCACACAGAAATTAGTGCCTTGTGTATCCCCAGTTCAAAATGACACACAACAAATTGCGGTTTAAAATGTAATCCATTTTCCTCACATTTGGACTTCAGTAAAACAAAAGTATCTATATATGTTTGGGTATGTTTGTTCGGCAAAATACAAAGGCAACAGGAATATAATAATCATTAACCATTATATGAAAGGTAAACAGTTGTAAAAAATAATTCAAGCAGTAATCAAAAGTACCATCTACATAAATCTTTTCTGTGTTACACAATGCTAAAAGATTGCTTTTGCATGAAAATATAATTATTTTTTTAACATTATCCGCTACTAGAACGAAATTCTCTTCTTTTATAGTTTTTAAAGAACTATTTTGAATAATAGAAATTGTTTCTTCACAGTCTTTAGGCAGTTTCGGCTGCAAAGCTTGCCTTTGTCGATACATACTATTTCTAATATACCATATATCTTTAAGTGTTAACGTATCCAGAATTTCTGATTTTTCTCTTATAACATTATGAATAATTTTAGCAGGCCTTTCCGATAAATCATCAACTGCTTTTCTCTTAGCACTGCTAGCAGCTAAAAGAGAAGCAATTAGTTAGAAATATAACAGGAAAAAAGCACCAAGCACCTAATTAAATAAAAGATTTTTACTTACCAATTTGTCGGTTTAAAAGTTTAATATCTGCGTCGTGTGAATGTTTGAGTTTTTCCCTTGAAATTATCCTTTCACTTCCTATTGTCCAAACTCTTGCTTTACAACTTCTATTATGACATCTCCATAAATGTTCACCGTATTTAAAAGCTTTTACAAAAGTAAACTTTACATTTTTCACAATTAACATTTCTTTGCCACGTTCAGTTGTACATACGTTCTTCATATTGATTAGGTGCAAGTAAAACTGAATGAAATTTTATTTTATTACCCCTATTTATATGATTTAGCTAAAAATGGGCAAACAGTCCTTAATTTGATCGTGACGAATTAAGGTTTCATACAGGTAGTGTCTGGGGCACAGCTTAAAAGATTACTTTTGGTGACGAATTGATGAACAGCCGCGAGTACAACTAGTTATGTCAATATTTTAAAAATTATAGAACTGTAAATATTAATTCTCTTTATAGTCCAAGATATGACGGTAAAAATAATAGGAAACCTCGCAATTTTTTTTATATGCATCGATTTGCATGAAAATTTGTAAGTAAGCTCAATATACCCTCCACTTCAAAATCTACCCTATGCCAATATGTGCTTTCCCTCTGGGGGTGGTTACCACCCCCCAACTCGCGGGTGGAAAATATTTAAAAAAAACATGGTAATCGATAGAATAGTGAATTCTAAGACAAAAATGTATTTTCGAGTTTTTTTGAAAAGTCAATATTTTTGGAGTTATGGGTAACTGAAAGTTTACAAATTAAATGGTAAAATTAATAAGAAATCTTGCAATTTTTTTATATGCATGGATTTGAATAAAAATTTGTAGGTAAGCTCAATATACCCTCCACTTCAAAATCTAAAATCTACCCTATGCCAATATGTGCTTTTTCTCTGGGGGTGGTTACCACCCTCAACTCGGGGGGTGGAAAATATTTAAAAAAAAAACATGGGATTCGATAGAATAGCGAATTTTAAGACAAAAATGTTTTTCGAGTTTTTTGGAAAAGTCAATATTTTTGGAGTTATGGGTAACTGAAAGTTTACAAATTAAACGGTAAAATTAGTAGGAAACCTTGCAATTTTTTATATGCATCGATTTGAATGAAAATTTGTAGGTAAGCTCAATATACCTTCCACTTCAAAATCTACCCTACGCCAATATGTGCTTTTTCTGTGGGGGGGTTACCACCCCAACTAGAGGGAGGAAAATATTTATCAAAAAAAAACATGGTAATCGCTCGAATAGTGAATTTTAAGGAAACTCTTAACAAACTTACTTTTATGTAGGTCGTAGAAGCCAAAATTAAAATAATATACAGAATGTTTCATTTAAAAAACATAGGTTTGATATGTTTCACAATTTTGGGACACCCTGTATATTATGAAACAAATTTTAAAATGTACCCCTAATATATATAAATAAATACACATACATACACCTGTGTAAGTTTATAAGAGTAGATATACTGTGTCGGTAAATCTTAGATTAAATTCTTGAATGCTCCAATATACGTGCTCCAAAATTCTAAAAAAATTTAATGGTTTTTTATTCATAACTTCTTTAGTTTTTAAGCTAGGAAGTCCGTAAAAAGACGATTTGGTAAGTAATTTTAAAAGCTACAAGATGACGTAAACGAATTTTCTTTCAAGCCCTTCGTTAAAAAAAGGGTTGCGCTGAAAGGGCTCGATGATGGTGCTAAACGCATGCGAAGACAAGCTTTAAAGAAGCATATCTCGTTTAATTTTTATTCTATAAATATAAAAATAAAATTAAAATCTTCAGTAACAAAAAAGCTATTCTTTTGCATACTATAATTTTTTCTGTATCTTTTCCAGTTCTTGAGTTATTTTCAAAACAAAGAGATTTTTTGAGAAATTCAGAAAATAACGTTTTCACTTTAACCTGAGATTTTTTCAAAACTAAACCTTCTAAACCAGTTAAACTCCTAGAGTTTAGTGTGTTTATATAAACGAAGTAAATTTTAAATGAACAACAAATAGTTTCAACCAGAGTGGTTTTGGCGAGGGTGAGTTTTTACTTTTTGCGTCGCAAAAACTATAAGCTGACTTTATTTTTGTTATAACTTACCCTAATTTTCATGCAAATCACTTTTACTAGTGGTGGTTTGAACGGATTTTTCAAGATCTTTAAAAAAGTTCCAATAAGTTTTCTATGAAAAACTTATCGTTTTCCGGTTATTTAACGTCATATGTTTGGATTTTTGTATTGGATGTATAAACGTCTACTTTCGAACAGTCATAACTTTGTTAATATTAAATCTGCAATAATTACAAGAAAACAAATCTCTATCTTTTTATATAAGCTTCATTTTATATTATGACAGTTTTCCCGATAAAGTGTAAATTTTCTGACTTATTCCCGAAAAATCGTTTAAAAACATGCGTTTTTGCCGTTTAATTTGTGAACTTTCAGTTACCAATAACTCCAAAAGTATTGACTTTTCGAAAAAACTCCAAAGGACGTTTTTGTCTTAAAATGCACCATTCTATCGATAACCATGTTTTTTTTTGATAAATATTTTCCACCCCCTAGTTGGGGTGATAACCACCCCCAGAGAAAAAGCACATATTGGCATAGGGTAGATTTTAATTTCTGAGCCATTTTCTACCTACTGTCAAAATTTTAAACAAATCCATGCATATAAAAAGAATTGCTAGCAGAAAACCGTCATATCTTGGACTATTAGGGGAATGGAGTAAATAATAGCAATTTCTCAGGTTAGTAGTGAAACAAAGCTTTTTCATTTGTGGTTGTTTGAAGTTTTTTTATAAAACTTAAGTTTGTTAAAATTTCTTAAGTTAAAATAAGTGAGAAAAGGCTCCGGTTTTATGTTTAGGTGTACTTATTTCAGCCAAAATAATGTATATTACTTACAAAACCATTATTGCAGGCTCAAAAACTGTATTGTTTTATATACAATAAATTTCTATTTTTTTTAAACAGTAAAAATCTTATATAAAATATATATACCTACCTATTACTTTTAATATTATGTACAAAGAAAATATACTAAAATTAGTGTGACAGTAAACTATATAACTGGTTCTCAGAATATGCAAATGGATGGAAGCAGAAGTAGGTAGTAACTCTTCTATTAAACTTTTATTTGAATGGAAATATGAATGAAAGCGCAGTTCATCAAATGTTTTACAGCCAGATTTACTACTTATTACTTAAAAAAAAATCTTCAGCTCGCTTTAAGTCTTTGTCAACTAATTCTTGTAAAAATTTATGTTGACGAATTTTTGCAGCTTCTCTTATTTTATTTCTCCCATTAGATGTGCTAGTAACAACTACATTTTTAACAGCCTTTTGACATATAATGCATTGATCACGGTTTAATTTATTTATTTTTATTACGTTTACGTTTTTTATAATTATTCTATTATTCTACAAATAAATTATACAATTTAACTTTTATAAAAGTTACTGATTTGATGTTTTTCGCGATGCACCATACGATATAATAACGCTATTAATATTATAAACGCTCACCTTGTCAAAAACAAGTTAAAGCATGAATTAAATGGGTAGCACATCCTACGCCAACAAATTCAAATTTCAATAATAAGTGCACGAAGAATGATTTTTATCAAATTAGGTAATTAATAAAATAATTATTTAAAAAAATCATAATATATAATATAAGTATGGATAATACATAAAAAATATACAAAAATATAAATTAATATAGAAATATTTATATTGTGCTATGTACTTACTTTAAATATAAATTGCTAAAACAGCATAAATAATAAACCATTTAAGAATCTAGCTTGATTACAATAGATGGAAAAAGAATAATATAATTTCATTCTGAACGCTTTACAAGTTTTTTAAAAAACATTTTCAAAGACAATGACCGTTCAACTAAGAAGAAACAACTACTTCCTGGGCTATATGGAAAATGCTTGATCTTGAAACTAACGCTAAATTCGTAGTGATGTTGCAACTTTTGATGTAATACTGCCCTGAACTGTTCTAATTTATAGCAAACAGTATTGATAACTGCCTTTTCAAATTGCTTCAGTTTGTTCACGAACACCTCTACAACACTTTAACCTTTGTTCCCAAAAACGATAATCCTCCAATCTTGCCGCAGAGGTTTTTTTGGCTTTACTATCTAGAAAAGTTGATCATACACGTTGGTAAAACGGCGATTTTACGAAAAACTGAAAGAAATTGTTGATCTTTATGAGAGACATCCAAAGAAATTTGCGTCAGATAGAACAGAATAGGTCACTCCGAAAAAATATAACCTGTTAGTGTTTAAATAAATTTCTTTATTAAAAAAATCCAATAATTATTTCGTGCCAAAACTTTTAGGACATACGTCTCCGTATTTTCTTTTATTACTGCTAATTGTACCATTATTACCAATAATGTGAGCTTATTTTTTTCAGGTTTTCTATCTGTGGCAAAAAAATGTCAACCTCACTTTGGAAAATTCTATGGGACATGTTCCTCTTGTGGAAAATTTTTCTATGACCAATTGCTATTTTTAAACCATTTTCATATTTACCACTTTTTCGTTAATTCTAAAAAATCGGTTAAATTAGAAAGCAATAATTCTCCCACAAAACACATTAACCTAAGTAATTTAAATAAACGGATGCAAGCGCACAGTTTCACACAACAAACTTTTTTAAAAAAACATATTAAAGCTCAAACTGACAAAAAACCTTTTAAATGTAAGATTTGTTCAAAATGTTTTGCACAGTTTGGTAATTTAAAAAGTCATATTAGAACTCACGGCGAGAAACCTTTTAAATGTAAAATTTGTTTAAAATGTTTCACACAATCCAGTAATTTAAAAAGTCATATTAGAACTCACACTGATGAGAAACCTTTTAAATGCAAAATATGTTCGAAATGTTTCACAACACCCAGTTACATAAAAACTCATAATAGAACTCACACTGCGAGAAACCTTTTAAATGTAAAATTTGTTCAAAATGTTTCACAACATCCATAGACTTAAAAACTCATAATAGAACTCACACTCACGAGAAACCTTTTAAATGTAAGATTTGTTCGAAATGTTTTGCACAGTTTGGTAATTTAAAAAGTCATATTAGAACTCACACTGGCGAGAAACCTTTTAAATGTAAAATTTGTTTAAAATGTTTCACACAATCCAGTAATTTAAAAAGTCATATTAGAACTCACACTGATGAGAAACCTTTTAAATGCAAAATATGTTCGAAACTTTTCACAACACCCAGTTACTTAAAAACTCATAATAGAGCTCACACTGGCGAGAAACCTTTTAAATGTAAAATTTGTTCGAAATGTTTCACACAGTCCAGTACTTTAAAATCTCATATTAAAACTCACAGTAACAAGAAACCTTTTAAATGAAAGATTTGTTCAAAATGTTTCACAACATCCTGTAAGTTAAATAGGCATATTAGAACTCACACTGACAAGAAACCTTTCAAATGTAAGTTTTGTTCAAAATGTGTCATAAATTCCAGTAATTTAAAAGTTCACAATCGAACTCACACTGACAAGAAACCTTTCAAATGTAAGTTTTGTTACAAATGCTTCAAAAATTCCAGTAATTTAAAAGTTCATAATGGTACTTATACTGACGAGAAACCTTTTAAATGTAAAATTTGTTCAAAATGTTACATACATTCCAATAATTTGGAAAAATATATTAGAACTCACACTAACAAAAAACCTTTTAAATGAAAAAATTTCACATTTCAAACTGAGTTAAGGCAACATATTAGAACCCACACTTGCGAAAAATCTTATAAATGTAAAATTTATGTAAAAGGTTTTACACAGACTGGTAATTTAAAAACTCCTATTAAAACAGACTGAAAAAAATTCTTTTAATTGCAAAATATGTTCAAAAGGTTTCATAGAATCGTATGATTGATAAAGGAACTCTCAATGGTGAAAAATCATTCAAATTTGAAACGACACCGTACAAAGCCATTGCAAAAGTATTTTACGCCAAATTGTCTGAAATTTTGAGAATAAATATAATATGTCAATAGAAGAAAATTTTTAATGGGCATAAATATATACTGCAATATACTTTTGATATATTAAGTATCTTTAGATCTTACTAGTAGATTGTTTTCAAAAACCCGAGGATAGCCTAGAGATTTTTATTCTACTCACTTAGAACCATCTAGTCACAAAATTTCTGACAATTTGACGGGAAGTCGGGAAGTTTTTCCATTGATTTTGCTAAAATGTTTTAAACAAAAAAGTAATTTAAAACAGCATATTCTTAAAATTCACCTTAACACAAAACTTTTTAAATGTAGTTAATATACACGTATAGTAACCCATTCCTGTAAATAAATTTATAATTCAATTGTAAGTTTTTTTTTTAACAATGACAGGATATTAGACACTATTTTTTAATAAACCATAGCATACTTTTCTAGATGTCTATCAAGCTTTCTCTTAACCTTATGCCAAGCCTAGTTGGAGTCGGCGTTAGCCTTCTGTATATGTGTTTTCACCGTATGTATTTAAGAATTTAATAAATCTTCAATTTTTCTCTTTTAGTTCTTCATTTATTTTACCATCTACCTTAAAATCCTTCCTTCTCTTACAAATAATCTCAAATTCATCTACCCTTGTATTCACATAATTCTCATCCTTCTCTACACAACCAAACCACCTCAAACTATGTTCCTGGATTTTCTTGATCAGCTGTTACACGTTCACTGTACCTCTTACTCTCTTTTTTAATCAAATGCAACATCTTTATCTTCACTACTTCTAACCTTTACTCTTTCTCTTTCAATATCGACCAAGTTTCTGAGTTATACATCAATTCTTTTCTGGCATTTTTAAATATCTAAGTTTTGGACAGCTGACAGCACTTGGTCCTGCATATTGATTCTAAATCCATTCGTGTCACCTGTTGTCATATACTCACGTTGTGTGCTCTAAAACACGTGGGCTCTTTGTCGTAAACTAGTACCGAAGATTAGCATATCGTACCAAGCGATATCCAGCTACTTCAAAAACTGAAAAAGTGCACTCACAACAAACTATGAATAGCGTGAACCGGTGAACCCAAACAAACTAAGCATTATTTCAAAAGAACTTTTCAAGGTCACAAAATGATCAACTTTTCCCTTTTTGACCGATTTTAATGAATTTTTTAACAATTTGTAGTTAAAATAAACGCCGTTATATTCTATTCGGTAAGTAAAAAATAAAATTACTCTTATGTCATTTTATAGGAGGAAAAACAAAATAGTTTTTTAGCCAGAGGTTTTCAAACTCTCTTACTTAACGCCTGTCCATTTTATTTCAAACAATTTCGCGCCCCGCGTTGTATTGCAAGAATTAAATTAGACTGAGTAACACTGTATATCCAGCTGGTGTAGTCATATGTGCTTGGCATGGCGGATGATGATGTTTTGCGAAAAATATCGAACGTCTCGACGCAAGATGCGCGGCTGTAAATAGAGTAGCGTGTTTTCAGATATAGCCTTTTGTTTTAATACAGTTATTGCATAACAATTAGTTAAAGTTAATCAGGAAATTTTTATGTTTAGTGCTCTAACGCTGAATATTTTCTAGGATATAAGTCTAAAACCCGAAAGTATGAACAGGCTTACGTCAATTTGTTTAAAAGTATTAGCTTGAAACCCAATAAACTGAAGAAGCACCTAGAAACATTGCAGAAGGAATATATCAGTAAACCGCGTGAATTTTTAGAGGAAAAACTCAGATCATTTAAAAAACAAGACAGATTTTCAGATAGCGCTCGCAGTGAACTAAAAAGCTTTGTTAGCATCATATAAAGTGACTTATTTTATTTATTAAAGAGCCACTTATTTTATCCGCTACCAAAGACATTGTTTTGTGAAAGCTAAGCTAAACAACTCGACTATATTCCTTTGTTAAATAATACAATCTGTCGAAGAATTTCGGATATACTGTTGAAATTTAGAAACAGTTTGAATGTTAACAAGCAATTGTGCTGAATAGACATAAAAGTTTAGCTCCGTAAAAAGTTGCAAAATTAGTGGTTCAAAGTGGTGTATTTTCTTGTTTTTTTATATCAAATCGTGGCTTGTGTTATGAACTATTGGAAAATTACTAAATTTTGAGTAAGACTTTGTTTATTTATGCAGTATTTATAAAAATTATTGAATATTTCAATTAAATATCCAAACCACAACAAAAAAGGTGTAGATAAGGTGTCATACAAAAACATTAAAATCGACCATTATTGTGGGGATCAGCTGTATCGAATTTGTATACTTTTTCAGACTACGTATTTCTATAGCGGCCAAAATGCCTACATCAAAATAATTACATAATTACAATTATAAATAAATAAATTGTCTGCGATGGCGGCTAATAATAAAACTGGAGGAGTTAAACCCCCTGATATATATTTTAAATGTCATCCTAAAAAAGTCTCGGGAATTGTTGTTTGTGCACTATGTGATGCAGTTTATTATAAAAGTGATTATCAAGAGTTAAAAAACGTCGTCTATGTTACTGATTTATTAGTAATCTGTGATAGTCATAAAGACATTGATCTAACCACTGTTGATACTGGTAATGAAATAAATTACACCAACCGATTGCTATTTGCCAGACTTCGAACTGACATAAAAGAAAAAAAAAGATGAAATAAATAAATATAAAAATGCATATTCATCAATAAAACAGGCTTAAGACAGCAATAAGCTTGAAAAAGAAAAATTGGTTACAGAAAATCAAATGTTCAAAATTAGTATTGATGCTCTCCAAAAGGAAAATACTCTTTTAAGTAAACTAGTTAGTGAGACTGGTGACAAAAATGACATTCCGAAGCAGCTGAATAAAGAATGAAATGAAAAAAGCGACTCTCTATAAGAAGAAAACAAATTATTAAAGGACAAACAAAATCAATCTAATGATGAAGTTTCCAGTATAAAGACATGTGCTGATTATACATATACTGGAGCCCTAATGACTCACAAGCCAAAAAAGCCGGTAATTTACCAAATATTATCATTAATCTAAAATGCAAAGATGGTAACAGCCAAATGAATATAATACAAAACTTGTTGTATACTTCTACTAAAACTCAAATAAACAATCTTAAATTAATAAAAAACAAGATCATTATTAAATGTAAAAATAAAGATGACATTGGAGAAATATATAATTTAATTAAAGTAAACATCCAACCTGGCATGACAGTTGAAGTACAAGAACTCAAAAAACCTAAATTGAAAATTATTGGAATTGATTTGGGCATTAAGGAATTTAGCGATGATGACCTCAAAATGGAATTAATTCAAAGAAATCATTGGAAAGATGATGCTGAAATCAAAGTTGTGCACAAAATCTGGAATAAGAAGTACCAAAAACTGGAACTTAATTGTCGAAGTTAGCTCTGAACTATACAAAGGAATTATGAATTTTAAAAACATTTATTTTGGTTTAAATCCTTGCTTCAAATGTTGTGGCTTTCTCCACTCTTCCAAAAACTGCGACAAAAAAATCTGTGGGATCTGCTTTGGTAAGCACTACACATATGAATGTTCGAATAAAGACAAATTAAAATGTCATAATTGTGATCTAGCTAATAAAATGTACAAATTAAGTAGATCCACTAACCATGAAGTTATGAATTTTGATGCTTGTGAATCATATAAATATTTATTACAGAGGCAAATCAATAATACAGATTATCCATATAATCCTATGACCTAATCTATCAACTTTATAAAAATTTTGTTTTCTGATATTTTTCAATCAATAATGCTACTTTTATAGTTTTATTATTGTTTACTTTTTTTTTCTCTTTCTTAATGGCTTCATATCTAAAAAATCACAAACTTAAATGTAAGGTCATTAATACCTAGTTTTAGCGAATTTTGTTAGTGATTATTATGATATTATATGCGTTACGGAAACATGGCTTAACTCTTCTGTTGACTCGAGTTTAGTTTCTTTAAAATCGTTTAATTTTTATAGGAAAGATAGATTAAACAGAATTGGTGGTGGAGTAGGATGTTATGTGAGGTCATGCTTAAATTGTAATGTAGTCAACTATGATGCTAACAACAATACATGTATAGAATATCTTATGTTAAGATTCAAAATGAGAACTTCGAACATGGCTTTAGTGGTGAACTATCGACCTCCGGACTCCAGTTTTGTAGAGCTTTTATATTTTATTAATGATATTCTCCCACTTATTCTGGTCGAATATGACTATTCTATTGTAACAGGTGATTTAAATATTAACATGTTGGTTCCTAACACTCTTCAAAATTTATTTGAGTTATATGGATATGTAAATCTTATAAACGAACCGACACGTATTTCAGCAACTGCGGCTACTTTGTTGGATCCTATATTTTTTAACAGTAGTAACTACCGTGAAAGTGGTACCGTTTTATCCCATTTAAGTGATCACAACGCTATGCCTTATTGTACTTTGAATATTGAAGTAAATAAACCTAAACAAAAATATATTACCTTACGGAACTTTAAAGATTTTGATCTTGTACACTTTAAAAGAGATCTTTTAAATATTCCCTGGGATGATTTATATTATACAGAAAATATTAATGATAAAGTCAAGTTTTGGACAGAAAATATAAACACAATTTTTAACATGCATGCTCCTCTCAGGACTGTTAGGTTTAGTAAAATGCCAGCACCATGGTTGACTACAAACTTAAAATTAATTCTTAAACAGCGTGATAAGGTCTTAACAAAATTTAGAGCACTAAAAAATCAAGAAAATTAAAATTATTATAAGGAATGCCGAAATTACGCTCTTGCATCAATCAGAAGAGAAAAAGCAGCTTATTTAAATAAACTTAGCGAAGAAAGAAATTCAAAATTTTTGTGGCGCGGTTTAAAGAACTTGAATATTCGTTTTCACGTATTTAAGAAATCTGATAATTGTCAGGAAAATATCGACTTTTACAGGTCAAATAAATTTAATCAAAACTCGTTTTCTTTTACTGCTGTTACTCAGAATATTATTCTTGATATTATACACTCTATCAAACCAAATGCAGCCGGAAATAATGGCATTACGTTATATATGGTTAAATTATGTATTCCTACAATTTTAGATCACATTACACCTATAATTAATTGCTGTCTAGAGTTTGGATATTTTCCTAAAGCTTGGAGAGAGTCTATTGTTTGTCCAATACCAAAAGTGCCCAATCCCGATACAGTTCGAGATCTGCGACCTATCAGCCTGCTTCCGATAATTTCTAAGATTTTAGAACGGGTTGTTTACCTCCAATTGAACGAATTTCTCATAGATAACAATGTTCTACCTATTGAACAATCTGGTTTTCGCAAGGGTCATAGCACTACCACTGCTTTATTAAATTTAACTGACGACATCATTCGAGCTATCGACAAGCCCTGGTTGCCCTGGATTTTTCCAAAGCATTTGATCTTATTGATTACACATTATTATGCGCAAAACTTAAATATTTTGGAATAGAGGGTAATGCACTTTCATTTTTTAAATCCTATTTATGGAATCGTAGTCAACGTGTGCGTATTCGAGATAACTACTCATGTTCTAAAGTTATACTGTCAGGTGTTCCACAGGGATCCATTCTGGGCCCATTGTTGTTTCCTTTATATACTTCTGATTTACCTAAATTTGTAACTACCAGTAAAATACAGTTGTATGCAGACGATACACAATTACTGAATTTCTTTAATTCCTCTGAGATCCAACAGGCTAATGATGCAGTTAATCATGATTTAAATAAAATTTTACGGTTTTCAAAACAACATAATTTGACTATTAATCCGTTAAAAACAACGGCCATTCTGTTTAGTTCTAGATCTAATAGAGATATTAATAAACTGACGGCAAAGTTGGAGTTGGATGGAGTAAGAATAAAATTTTCAACTGAGGCTAAAAACTTAGGCTTACTAATTAATGAGTCACTTAGGTTTAAAAATCATATTAAAAATTTATTAAAAAGATGTCATGTAAGAATGCGTGTACTTTATGCAAATAAACACATCTTAAACTATAAAACGCGTAAAAAGCTCTGTGAAACTTTCGTCCTTTCAATTTTAAATTATTGTCTCATAGTGTACTATCCATGTTTAGATAATGATTCACAAAATCATTTACAACAAGTGCAAAATACCTGCTGCAGATATGTATTTGGTCTTAGGAAATATGACCATACTTCTAATTATATTACACAACTTAATTGGATAAAGATAAAAAAATTATTTCAGTTACATTTTCTTGTTTTTATATATCGTTTAATTAAAACTAAATCTCCTTTATACTTGTTCCAAAAAATGATTTTTCGTAATTTAATACATAATCGGAATATCCGATATAACACTTTAACAATGCAACATCACTCTACCGCTATCTTCGAACGTTCATTTACGTACAATTTAGTGAAACTATATAATTTCTATCGTTTATTGCTATCATCATCTTCGTTAGACAGTTTTAAACGTACTGTGAAAAATATTCTTTCTGAACAGTGATATATTTTTTATTTTATTTTTTTTTCAGTATTCAATATTGTATAATTATTATATTTTTCTTTTTTATTTCTTAAAATTTGTACTGAAGAGCTTTTAAAAGCTTCTGTACCTGTTTTGTAACTTTCTTTTTTTATAGGATATTGTATCTCTTGAAGTTTAAGAGTTAAAGAGTAGCTACTAGCTAATCTTCGCCTTCTCGAGGTCTATGTGTATGTACATGTTTGTTAAATAAAGACATTTATTATTATTATTATTATTATTATTATAATTATTATTATTATTATTATTATTATTATTGACTCCAATAATGATCTCATTTAAATTTGTTAAATCAGATTCTGTAAGTATCGCAAAATGTGAAGATCGTAGATTCACATTCACACAGTACAGACGTTTGTGCGCTCCGTAAGTAATAATAAAAAAAGTAAACAGTATATGACATTGATTGCTTTAGGGAAATACCACAACAACAAGTAAATATAAGCAAAATTTTACAATTCTAACGGCTCGTGCGGTCAATTTTTCCATTCGTGAAAAAAAGTACCACTTTATGCACTTGTTGCATAAATTACTATTTTCTACAAGCATGCGTAAAACAAAACTTTCCCGCAAGTATTTTAATTCAGAAAATATCTCTTTCCCGCACGCATTTTTTTATTAATTAGAGATGTTTTCCGATAACCTTTTTGACAAATTATTGTATTATTATCTTTATCTTGTTGGACTACATACAAATAGTAAAAAAAATTTAGATTATTTTACATAAAAATAGGGATTTTTAAAATGTTTGTTTTTAAAAAAATCATAATTTATTAAATCACCCCTGTAAACCTTACTCAAAGCAACAACAAACTCACCTGTTTAAGTAGGGTTGCTATAGCTACAGTCGTGTATTTATTGACACTATGAAAGATTTAATTGTCACAATCGCATCTTTTCAAGTATCTAAATAATTTTCGAGGTGATTTTGCTTACTATTTTCTACAAGCATGCGTAAAACAACACTTTCCCGCACGTATTTTAATTCAGAAAATATCTCTTTCCCGCACGCATTTTTTTTATTAATTAGAGATGTTTTCCGATAACCTTTTTGACAAATTATTGTATTATTATCTTTATCTTGTGACTACATACAAATAGTAAAAAAAATTAAGATTATTTTACATGAAAATAGGGATTTTTAAAATGTTTGTTTTTAAAAAAATCATAAATTATTAAATCACCCCTGTAAACCTTACTCAAAGCAACAACAAACTCACCTGTTTAAGTAGGGTTGCTATAGCTACAGTCGTGTATTTATTGACACTATGAAAGATTTAATTGTCACAATCGCATCTTTTCAAGTATCTAAATAATTTTCGAGGTGATTTTGCTTGTAGAAAAAATATTGATCCTAACTCTTGCGGAAATTAACTTTCCCGCACTTAACTGCTTGCCCGAACTCCGCTTCTCGTCGTTCGGGCATCGGCAGTTCGCGTGCGGGAATGTATAACTTTCCGCTCTTGTTAGGATAATAACTATTTTCTACAAGCATGCGTATAACAACACTTTCCCGCACGCATTTTAATTCAGAAAATATCTCTTTCCCGCACGGATTGCGGGAAAGATTTTTTCCCGCACGCATTTTTTTTTAATAATTAGAGATGTTTTCCGATAACCTTGTTGACAAATTATTGTATTATTATCTTTATCTTGTTGGACTACATACAAATAGTAAAAAAAATTAGGATTATTTTACATGAAAATAGGGATTTTTAAAATGTTTGTTTTTAAAATTTTTTAAAAAAATCATAATTTATTAAATCACCCCTGTAAACCTTACTCAAAGCAACAACAAACTCACCTGTTTAAGTAGGGTTGCTATAGCTACAGTCGTGCATTTATTGACACTATGAAAGATTTAATTGTCACAATCGCATCTTTTCAAATATCTAAATAATTTTCGAGGTGATTTTGCTTGTAGAAAAAATACTGATCCTAACTCTTGCGGAATTTAAATTTCCCGCACTTAACTGCTTGCCCGAACTCCGCTTCGCGTCGTTCGGGCATCGGCAGTTCGCGTGCGGGAAAGTATAACTTTCCGCACTTGTTAGGATAATAACTATTTTCTTTGTTGTTTGTAACTTCAAAAGAGGTTAATATATTTTTTTTAATTGCTGGTGTGAGTGATGTAATCTGCAATAACCGATTGTCAATCGTTATTTTTTTTGTTTTTTCATTTTTGAATATACACTAAAAAGTTGTCGTATTGTTGATACCTATAATAGAAAGATAATAGCTACACCTAAGAGTGCAGAATAAACTTTTACTTTTATTATCAGTTATTAACTATTTTTCTAGAAGGTGTCAAAGTAATATAGTGAAGATTAAATTTATTCTTTAATTTAATATGAGGCACCCATAGCTCTTAACAAATATAAATCATGAGAATTGCACACATAAATGTTAGATCATTAATACCCCATTTTGAGAAAGTAAAGCGAATTTTAGTTGACAGTAAATTTGACATACTTTGTTTGACAGAAACGTGGCTAAATTCTGGTATTATCCATTCACTTCTTATTCCTATCTCAGTAGACTATGCATTTTATTTCTTGGATTGGCACTTCATTTTGTTGGGTTGGTACCTAAACTAAAAACGTCCTGTCCCACTGTCGAATTATTGACAGCTCATATTATCAAAGGTTAAAATTTTTAAAGATAGAAATATTCAATAAGCAATGCCAAAAAAATCAGTATAGAAATACATAACAACATCATTAAATGTTATGGTATGTTTAAGAAATAAAGCAAGAGCAGCGAAAGTGGCTCAGATCTTTAAGATAAGTGCCTACCATTTTGCTATTTCTTTTAAATGAATCCTTGTTTGTGACAGCTAACATAAAGTTATATATTTTGCATTAGATTAATTGAAAGAGGTTTTTGTAATGATTTTATAAATATGTATCACTTTTTAAATAAAATTTATATTATTAACATAATACTGTAACGGGATAACCGTAAAGGAAGGGACCTTAATTTGAAAGATTGTTATTGACAGTTGATTTTTAGAAGTTTCTAAAAATCAACTGACCATTTGAAATAATGTTTCTAGAAAATTCTAGAAACTTCTAAACACACTGACTAGATTAAATAATGTTTCTAGAAAATTCTAGAAAGATCTAAACACACTAACTAGATTAAATAAAGTTGTATATAAGGGGATGCATGGGCAGTTAACGTCAGTTCAAGTTCAAGATTCACAAGAGTTCATTGTATTGTCAAGTAGTTAGACGTTATCCAGCAGAGTTCTGTGTATCTTAACAATTTTGTAAATAAATTGTGTAAAAGTCCCCATAAGTGTTTCAAATTGGTGTCAGGTGTGGGGTTCGAAGACCCAGTTCAAAAAGCAAATTCTGAACTAGCTCAACAACTTTCCCGGCTGCAAGAAGAACAAGCTCAACAACTTTCCCAGCTATCACAACGAATGACGAGCCAACAAGAAGAACAAACGCAACAACTGTCTGAGCTATCACAACGAATGACGAACCAACAAGAGGAGCTATCCAGTCAGATGAAGAGCCAGCAAGAGGAGCTATCCAGTCAGATGAAGAGCCAGCGCGAAGATATGTCCCAGCTGTCACAACGGATGTCTACCCTACCAGAAGAGTTATCCAGTTCCTTCTCCCAGAAAATATCGCATTTGCGCTCCGAAATGCACTCTCTTCGTGACGAACAAAATCAGCAAGTGTCCAGCTTGCGAGACGACCAAAATCAGCAAGTGTCCAGCTTGCGAGATGAACAAAATCAGCAAGTGTCCAGCTTGCGAGACGACCAAATCAACAAGTCGCCAACTTGCGAGACGAGCAAAACCAGATCATCCAGCAAATGCAGTCCGAAATAAGAAAGCTTCAACGAGAACACGAAGCTTGTCGTCGAAACCATCCCATCCACCACGGCGACGGAGATGCAGAAAGGACGTAAACCTGCCACGTAGACGTCGACCGAAGAGGAAATGGGGAGACTACCCAGGTACGAACGACGATGAAACCCCCGACCTTTGACGGGAAGACTTCCTGGCCAAATTACCTGAAACAATTCGACGCAGCGGACAGAGCTAATGGATGGTCATCCCAGGAGAAGGCATTGTCCCTAACCGTAGCTCTGCGAGGCGAAGCTTTAGACGTCTTGCAATCATTGACACCGGATGAAGCTGACAACTTCGAGTTATTGGTGAATCGTCTAGAGATGCGTTATGGTCAAACTCATCTACAACCGGTGTACCGAATGCAGTTAAAGAGCCGAAAGCAGAAAAATGGAGAGACTATCCAAGAATTTGAGGCAGAAGTAGCAAGAATGGTACGACTTGCGTATTTAAATGCAGCGGAGGATTTCCTGGAGTGCCTGGCAGTCCAAACCTTCACCGATGGTCTTCGCGACGTCGAGTTGCAGCGGGCTGTACGGTTGGCGCGGCCGAAGTCTCTTGTGGACGCCTTGACCATTGCCCTGGAGTTTGAGGCGGCGACGGAGGCCTCACGTGGAGTTGCTCGACTAAGGGAAGTCACCGGTAACTATGACCATGCCGTTCATTCCGTTAGCGACGTCGAAGCGGTAGTAGAGAGGTTAATGAAGTTATCTCCAAAAAGAAGGCGCCCAGTGAGATGCTGGAACTGCGGAGAACTAGGCCATATAAGAAATACTTGCCCCCAAAAAGAAAAATCTTCTGCTGAAGTACCCCAGCAGCAGGAAAACTAGAACGGGTCGACTCCTGGAGGGCGAAATCGACCGCAAACATTCCCGAAGCCCCTCACACCATTAAATTGGCAACTCTGCGACATCACGTGGACAGCTTATATGTAGATGGCCTCATTGATGGGAAGAACTTTAGCATGCTGGTAGACACTGGAGCTACGAAAACTATCGTGAGACCATCCATCATTATGCGAAAGAAGATGTGGCCTACCAGTTGGAGACTGCGTACCGCTACCGGAGATTCTGCTAGAGTCTACGGTGAAATACAGGTGACGCTACAGTTTGGTTCAACCTCTCTTGTTCACTCAGTGCTGGTGGCTGACGTTGATGAAGATGTTGTTCTGGGCATGGATGTTATGCTCCACTGTGGTTTTCATTTGGATCTTCGCCAACGTATCCTTCGTACTGGTAATGAAGAAATATTCCTGCACCGAAAACAAGTTGACAATGCCTCGATCAAGCTAATCGATGATATCGAACTTTCGGCGAGCTGCGAATGTGTCGTCACAGCGCGGTTGGATGGACCGGAGCCAGATGGTGCCCCAGCCATGATAGAGCCGAAGAACCATGACCATGAATTGGGAAAAGGACTCCTTGTGGGTAAGACTCTTGTTAGATCCGCCAAAGAGGTACCCATCCGAGTTATCGACTTGAACGATCATCCAGTTTTTCTCCGAAAGGACACGAAAATGGGAAGTTTGGAACCAGTAACGGCTATAATTCACAAGGTAAACGTTCCGGAAACAGATGAGACCAACGAAATTAAACAATTAATGACAAAATTAGATCCCTCTTTGTCAAAATTAGAAAAGAAACAGGTAAGAGATCTACTTTATCGTTATAAACCTGTATTTGGTTCTAAAAGTAAACTGGGAAGATTTGATGTTGTACAACATAGAATTGACACTGGTGATGCACGTCCGATTCGACAGGTACCCCGAAGGATGCCTCAAGTTAAGAAGGAAGAAGCAGACAGAGCCCTTAAAGAAATGATCCAAAATGGCATAGTCGAACCATCCAGTAGTCCGTGGGCTTCTCCTGTGGTATTAGTGAGAAAGAAAGACGGATCAATGCGGTTTTGTGTCGACTATTGAAAGCTAAATGATGTCACTAAGAAGGACAGTTATCCTCTGCCAAGGATTGATGATGCCCTCGACGCTTTGGCGGGTTCTACTTTGTTTTCTACCTTGGACCTTAAAAGCAGATACTGGCAAGTTAAAATGAATCCTGCAGACAAAGAAAAGACTGCCTTTACCAGTGGATCAGGGTTGTGGCAATTTACGGTCCTTCCGTTTGGCCTCTGTAATGCTCCTGCGACGTTTGAACGGCTAATGAAGAACATCTTGCAGGGTTTGTCATAGGAAACTTTTCTAGTTTATTTAGACGACATCATCATAATGGGCAAGACATTTAAGGAACATTTATCTAACCTGGAAGAAGTCTTTAAAAGATTACGGAACGCTAATCTAATATTGAATGTTAAGAAATGCCACTTGTTCCAGAGACTATTTAGGACATAACGTAAGCAAGGATGGCGTTGCTGTTGACCCCGCTAAGATACAAGCCGTTCAGAAATGGCCAATTCCTATCGACAAACATCAGCTCCGGAGTTTCTTGGGTCTTTGTTCCTATTACCGACGATATGTCAAGAATTTTGGAGACATCGCCAAACCCTTGACACGTTTGACAGAACAAGATAAGTTCTTCTGTTGGGATCAGGAATGTCAAGAGGCGTTTGAAATATTGAAGAAACAGCTTACGTCAGCACCTGTTCTTGCTTATCCACTTCCTGATGGTAAGCTTATTCCGGACACCGACACCAGCAATGTGGGAATTGGAGCCGTCTTGTCACAGCTACAAGATGGTAAGGAAAGAGTGGTTGGTTACTTCAGCAAAACATTATCGAAAGCTGAAAAGAACTACTGTGTAACTCGGAGGGAGCTGTTAGCAGTTGTAAAATCCGTCGAGCACTTTTATAAATATCTGTATGGCAGAAAATTCCTGATCAGAACAGACCATGCTAGTTTAAAGTGGTTACTTAGCTTTAAGAACCCAGAAGGACAGATAGCAAGATGGCTCGAAAAACTGCAGGAATATGATGTTGAAATCGAGCACAGACCTGGAACAAGACATCGTAATGCTGATGCACTTTCCAGAAGAACATGTCGACCTGATTGCCCCCATTGTACCCGTATGGAGCAGAACGAGGAAAAACTTGCCTTAGTTAAGGTTGTGCCAGAAGACGAGAGCTCTATGCTGGAGGAGCAACAAGAAAACGATCCCGTTCTGAGAAAGATTCGGGAGTGGAAGAGAATGGACCGTCGTCCTTTGTGGAGAGAGATATCCTCATCCTCTTCTGCTTTAAAAGCATACTGGTCCCAATGGAACTCTTTAGTTTTGGACGGTGGGCTCGTTAAAAGACTTGTAGAAAATTCAGGGGGCACAGAAACAGGGAAACAAATAGTGGTCCCAAGAAATGCTGTACCGGAAATTTTAAAACAGATGCATAATGATAGTTTTGGAGGACATCTGAGTATCACGAAAACGTTGCAAAAGATCCGAGATAGATTTTACTGGGTAAATTGCACTAATGATGTTAAAGATTGGTGTCGTAAATGCACTACATGTGCTGCCAGTAACAGTCCGCACCGAAAACCAAAGGCGGAAATGCAGCAATACCTGGCTGGAAGTCTTTTTGGAAGAATCGCAGTAGATGTATTGGGGCCACTTCCACAGACCGATGTAGGAAACAAGTACATCTTTGTTGTAATGGACTACTTCACTAAATGGGTTAAAGCATATGCAATTCCCAATCAGGAAGCCACCACTTTAGCAGATATATTGGTTGAAGAATTCGTAAGCCGATTTGGGGTACCACTAGAATTACATTCAGACCAAGGAAGAAATTTTGAGAGCAAGCTGTTTCAAGAAGTTTGCCAAAGATTAGGCATCCACAAAACGATAACCACAGCGATGCACCCTCAGTCTGATGGAATGGTGGAACGAATGAACCGGACTATAACCAACTATCTGTCAAAAGTGGTGTCAGATTGTCAGAGGGATTGGGATCGACATATTCCACTATTTCCAATGGCAATTCGATCGGCCATCAACGAATCAACTGGCCAAACGCCTGCGAAGGTCCTGGTCGGTAGAGAAATGAGGCTACCATGTGACTTGGTGTTTGGTTGTAAACCTGGTGAAGAAATGGCACGTGAACAATATGTCGCCGACCTTCAGAATCGAATGGAGAATATACACAACCTGGTGCGTGGAAAACTACAATTATCTAGTGATCGGATGAAGAGGTACTATGACATACGGACAATGGAAAAGAGTTACCAAGTTGGAGATTTAGTCTGGCTCTATAACCCCCGACGGCGTCGAGGTATTTGTCCCAAATTACAGAAGAACTGGGAAGGTCCTTACACCATCAAGAAGAAGATTAACGATGTCATTTATCGGATCGTGAAAATTCCCAGAGGGAAACCCGTCGTGGTCCATCATGATCGTTTGGCGCCTTACCAGGGAAACCACAGTGAGGATGCGCAGCAACTCCAAGAAGATGGTTTGGCTGACTCAGGGAGTGTGCGGGATTCCGATGTAGAAAATAACATTCCAGGAGGAATGAATCTAAGGAGGGGGCAGTGTAACGGGATAACCGTAAAGGAAGGGACCTTAATTTGAAAGATTGTTATTGGCAGTTGATTTCTAGAAGTTTCTAAAAATCAACTGACCATTTTAAATAATGTTTCTAGAAACTTCTAAACACACTGACTAGATTAAATAATGTTTCTAGAAAATTCTAGAAAGATCTAAACACACTAACTAGATTAAATAAAGTTGTATATAAGGGGATGCATGGGCAGTTAACGTCAGTTCAAGTTCAAGATTCACAAGAGTTCATTGTATTGTCAAGTAGTTAGACGTTATCCAGCAGAGTTCTGTGTATCTTAACAATTTTGTAAATAAATTGTGTAAAAGTCCCCATAAGTGTTTCAATACATAACCGTTTTTGACAGATATCATAATAAATTATAAACAACGTTGTCAGATTTCACATTTCTAAATTAAACATTTTGTAACTATAATTTAATTCAAAATTTTGTTAAATATTTTTAAATCTCATATCTACCTTTGTGTAACTGAGGTATATTTTTTAAAACTAATAAATATGACAAACATTCTAAATGCTTAATTTTTTTAGATTAGTGTTTGGAAAATACGGAGAATTATTAAGGATTAAAAAATAATGAGAAAGTCGCAGGTAAAGAATGGAAAACTGATACATTTGAAAAGTTTATTTTAAAAAAGACCTACAGCGACAGATTTGGATCTACCATTCTAAAAATGAACATTTTACTTTGGACTGATGCTTTGATGCTAAACAGAATTTTGATTTTAAAGGGAGACGCACTACACTATACAAACTTATAAAATTAATGGGATACAAATTAAAAAAGTAAATAGACGACATATTTTATGTGAACAACGACACGTTAAAATTAGTAAAATCACTTTCATTCGGTAATATAAACAACTAAACAATCTTACTGAGAGAGTTATATTCATGTACCTAGATGAAACATGGATCTATCAAAATGGTAGCTCAGTGCGTCAGTGGGTACACGATTCTGACCTGAAAAGTAATCCAGCTCGTGTAAAATCCGAAGGAAAGCGATTTACTATTTTACACGCTCACACGATACTTGTGACTTGTTTCTAGAGTCTTCGAATACAGACTTTGACTATCACAAAAGTATGAATAGTGACCTTTTTAAAAGCTGGGTTGTTAATCAACACCTTCCTGCTCTATCTGTATTTCAAGAAAAATGTGTGGTGGTCATGGACAACGCGCCATACCATTTAGTTCAACTTAACAAACCACCCTATTTTAGCAAAAAAAGCGATGTTGCAGGAATGGTTGATTAACAATAACATTACGTTTGACACAAAAATGACAAAGAAACAACAGTACTCAATAATCTTACCTTATAAAACTGACAAAAAGATATATGTAATGGATGAAATTTTAAAACAACGAGGACATGAAGTACTTTGACTACCACCATACCATTGTCATTACAATCCAATAGAACTAGCATGGGGGTTTACTAAGACATATTATAACAAACATATAACATCTACTTATGTTGACCAGGATAGAGTTAAAAAAACGTGGACAGAAGCATTGACTAAATGTACACCAGACATGTGGTGAAATTTTTGTAGACATACAGACGAACTTATTTTGGCAGATTGGACTACTTACATGGGAAACTGCTCACATGACAATATTCCTCCTTTAATTATTTCATTGGAGAAATCAGATACTGACGATTTTGATTTTGGATTTGATAGTGTGCCACGTACTTTTAGTAAAAAAATAAATAAAATAAAAATCAAATTTGGAAAAATTAAACTTATGGTTTTAATTGAAATCTCCAACTCCAGCTAAGATGGGTAAGTGGTTTCTCTACTGGCAAATTTGTGCCCAGCTCAGCCGTAGAGGGAATGTACAAAAGTGTGAGTCGCGCCACCGATTTTAACGGTTCAAACCGGAAACCCCTGATGTTCCAGGCACTGACCTATCTTACTGGAGATTAATAATGAATTTAAGAATCTTAATTAAAATGAAAATTGATTAAGTAACAAATATGGTAAGTGGGTGATGATCTGAGTAAGACACAAAGTTAGATCTATCAATTATATTAACGTAAAATAAACCCAACAGTGAAGTTACAATATATAAAAAAAATATAATCCTACAAGAAAGTTAATAATAATACCTAAATATCAACAAATAATGCCAAGAACTTGGCAGTTTGAGTGATCACCCAGCGCAATTATAAAGATACAAAATTAATAAAACCTATGAAATAAACAATATTAAAAAAAAAGGTTAGGCCAACTCTTTACAATGCCTTAACTTAAAATTAGGTTTTTTTTGCTTATCTGTATATCCGCAGATCTGAAGTGTGGCTTTCGTTAATAGCCTGCTGCTCGGTGGATGGTGAGGCTCGATGTTGACTCCTCAGTAGTGAGCTGATCTCACAATTTATTAGCCAATACCAAAAATAATTTCACTCGCTAGGTCCAAAATAAAGTTCAGCCAGGACCAAAAATATTTCAGCCAGGACCAAAAATAATTTCACTCGCCAGGTCCAAAAACAAATGTTCGCCAGGTCCAAAAAACCCTAGTCGAAAAAGCGAATTAGCCAAAAAAAAATCCAAAGTTAAATTATTTAAGAAAGAAAAGTTAAACTTACAAATGTTGACTCTTCTTGTTACAAAAGAAAATTTAAAGATTGAATTACACACTAAATTAATTAAGAAACAAAATATATTAAAGTTACAAGTACCGACTCTGCTTAATAAAAAGAAGAAAAAAAAAGCAATTTTAAAGATTAAATTACTGATAACAAAACTGAAGGTATACTATAATAATAAACAATAACAGAATTATTGATAAAATTAATATGTAAATTAATCAATTAAATCAGATGCACATGTGTCATTATACAATTTACAATTTAGAAATCCAATTTACAAATAAAAAAAAAATATACGATATAAAAATAATGGAACACAATGAAATATATTTAAATTCAAAATTTATAGATTAAATTATAGTTAAAACAGGTTAAGCATATCACAAAAAAAAATAATCATTGCACCTGAATTCAAAATCATTTACAACAGTTTATATAAAAATTAATAATAACCATTAAAACTTAAAATTAGTAATTTAGTCGGGTTTATTTATGACTGATAAATTTAATTACACAAAATGAATTTAATCACAAAAGAAAACGATAGATCTAATATTACCAAAATACCAAAATTCAACGCAACATTTAGGTATGTATGTGTAGTTATTATAAGGATGATAATTTACGTGATTTTATAGAATAAACACAGGTAAACACTTACCCTTTTATAATAGGATTAGGGGTTAAGCAGCCAAACTGCGATGTTAATTCGCTAACACCCGGTGGTAAATTTCGTGATCTTAAATCGGATGTCCACGCTTCTTCGACACGAACTCTCTTAGCAATCACACTATAAACGAATGACGGTGTCAAGAAAAGGCATTATATAATTATGCATGAGGTATAACTTACCGAAGGAAGCACCATTTAATCAAATCCCAAAAATATGGATTTATCTATACGCCTACTCAAAAATACCACAAAGGAATAACCAAAAATGAGGCTTAGATAAAATATATTGAAGTGAAGTTCAAAAACCCATACGGATGGCTTGAATATTGCCAAAAGAACCTTCAACTTCACAAAATGGCGTCACTTAATTCGATAATCGCACTGAAATTGTTCGTTCAACTGTTCAAATCGAAAAGAAGGTCTAGAATCCGGAAATTTACGCATATGTTTCTCGCAATGACATTTGGGAATAAGAAGGGGAACTGGTGTGTTCTGTTGTGCCAAAAATGACTTTGCTAAATGTTAAATTGATTTACAAAATGATGTTAAAATTAAATCGAATTCATTAAACTAAATGTATTATTAATATCAAAAGGAATCGATGCACTTATTTACTTAATTTAAAATTTTAGCTATTAGTGTGTTAGTTTAAACAGTAAAAACCCGATATGTTTTCGACCTGACAATCAAATTCTCTACTCTCCCCACGGGTCAGGTCAATAAGATTCCCACCACACGGATCGGAACCCGTTTAGAGGCCAACAATCGAGCCGAAACATTAACTTAACTTTTAAATATATTGACGCCGATTTCTGCACGTGACAACATCCCCCTCCCTTAGAAAGGAGAAAAGCTTACTCGTAAGATTTTCGACGATGACTTACAGATTCGTGTGATCACTAAGAGTAATTCGGAAATAAGCACACGCTAGAAATTACCATACATACCTTCATATAAGACTCAACAAAAGTAAAAGAAACATAAAATTAAAAGGAAGGTCGCAGAACCAAAAGTACCTTCACAGATTTCGAGCTAAGCTCGGGAACAAAAGCACCCAGTGCAATAAAGTTGCACCAAACTGAAACAACTTCGGTTATCCGCTTCAGAGGACCATGAGCGATGTTCCCCGAGGCGAGCAGAGGCAATGCACTCTTCCAGGGGCGACCTCGCGAAAAGATGTTCAATCGCGTCGTGGTTACACACCCCTGGACCTCACACCTTACAGAGTACAAGGTCCACTCACCCGGTTAACAACGCTCACAAGCCTCCTCCACTTCTAAACCTCCGTCGGTATATCATGAAATAAAAAGGGACAAGTTAAAGGGTATCAAAGATTCTGATACTGCCGAGACTTCCACGGGAGGCCCCGCAAGGTCATCTGACTCTGACAGCAGTAGTGGACCCCCGCATAGTGACAGTTTTCCCTCGGGTCCCTGCCGGCGAGCAATCCACCTCCCACTGACGGAGCGTAACCAATGCGGTTCCACTTAAGGCGACACCCCGTGCAGCCCCGGCACCCACCAGAGCCTAAGGCCATAAACAAAGAAATCGCGGAGGGACATTTTGGGCCGAAGCCCGGGACCTGAAGGGACCCAGTGTGATAAAGCCCACACCAGACTAAAACGAATCAGAAGGATCCGGTGACAATTTGGAAGTGTACCTGAAGGGTACATCCTAAATACAAATAACAGCAAGAATGAACTAAACCCAACACCTAACATTGAACAGTACTCCAAAAAAAAAAAACCAAAAGGCATCTGGCTCCAGTCAACCTCGGGACAACCAGTACAACTAGCAATTAAGGACCAAAGAGAAGGAAAAGAAAGGAGTAAATATATTTACCTGATATTAAAAGAGATGAAGATAAAAAAAAAGTTAGGATTAGATACAGAGAGAGAGGGAAAAAAAAGAAAAGAGAAATAAAGGAATTAGTAACAAAGAAAACGAATAACGGAAGGGGATTCAGTGTACGGAAGATAGGACAAGATAAAGTAAGAAAAGTTACGACAAAACTGAATCCTAGAGTGTTAAAGTCAACGATGGTCATGTTGAGAAAAAAAAAAAAATAATGAGTTGGATCCAAGTACGAAAGATAAGATGATTTTTTACTAATCCGACTCAGAGAATTCCTCTACAAATCCCACAACTAGGTTTTTCCCACTGGACACTCAATAACCCAAACTAAAAGCCAAAACGCAAAAGGATTCAATGGTCCAGTCGGAAAATATAGGTTAGGGTCTCAAAAATCCACAATTAAGTGACATAGATACACTAAAATTGAAACCAAAACCATGAGGTTACTACTAAAGTCGGTGATGACTAACACGAAAGCAGGTAAATGAAACAACAAAAGGTACGATAAAGATAAGATAATAAAGATAAGATAACGTACAAGATATTCGCTACAGCGCAAGGCGAAATAAACCACGAAACTTGGATCCAGTTGTGTTAAGGTTAGGGGACTCTTACCCACTCCGCCTGGAATATCCTCGGGTGGTGAAATTCTTAGGCCTCCAGCCACAAGGCACACAAAAGAGATCAACGATGGGATTGTTGAAAAGATTGGATTCAAGTGACGATAGGTAAGATGGAATAACAGTAAAACAACCCAAGGTATAACGAAACTTGAACCCAGAAGTGTTAAGGTTAGGGGACTCTTACCCACTCCGCCTGGAATATCCTCGGGTGGTGAAATTCTTAGGCCTCCAGCCACAAGGCACACAAAAGAAAAGAAAAGAAAAGGAAAGTGAACAAAATCAAACTAAATGAAATAGGAAATTAACTGAAAATAATAATAAAAGTAAAGATGAGGGAAAATAATTCAGCGAAAAGGAGATAGAAAAAAAAATCCTAAATATATCGTTATTTAAGGTTCCAAGTTTGGATCACAAAATGGTTTGAGGTCTTGGACATGCCAGACGCCTTTTTGATTACCCTGTTCGTCCTGTAGTTCATAAGACCAAGAGCCACACTTTCTTTTTATGATATAGGGACCTACATAAGTGGGAGCTAATTTTGCGCTGTAATACTTTAGCGCGTCCGAAAGAACTTTATTCCGACGCCACACCTGATCTCCGCAATTGAAAGATACCGGTCGCCTACGTAAGTTATAGCGATTAGCGTTATGAGTTCTCGTTGCCGCAATACATTGTTTTACTTGTTGGTACAACTTAACAAATCCATCCTGACGACTTTTAACGTAAGTATCCAGAGTAGGTGTTGCGATCGATGTCTTCGCTCGATGATCTGTCCCATAGAGTTTATGTTCTTTCCCGAAAATGAGGTAGTAAGGACTGTACTTTGTAGTTTCGCTAGGTGATGTCCTTATAGCACAGCCAATTTCGTTTAGATGTTCATCCCAGGTCCTATGATTGTCTTGGTTAACATATGTTCGCAGCATGGTCTTAATTATCCTATTATGGCGTTCGGTGGGATTAGCTCGTGGGTTATAGGAGGCGGTAAAGAATATCTTGGTGTTGTATCTCTCGCATAATTTGCGGAACTCATTCGATTTCATCTGTACCCCATTGTCACACGTCACAGTCATTGGTGTTCCGTACAGTAAGAAGAAAGCTTCCATCGTTTCGACTAGTGACTTTGCAGTAGCCTTCCGACAGGGATACAAGAAGACAGACTTGCTGAAATAGTCTGAAACTACTAAAATGTATTGGTAGCCGCGTTTTGAACGTGGTAGCGGTCCGATGTAGTCCAAACTAATAGCTTGAAAAGGTTCCGTAATCTCCGGTCGATCTCCCATCAATCCCGCTGGTGGTTTTTGCTCCACTTTGTTCTGAGCACAGCATTTACATGTCTTCACATACTTAGTCACGTCTGCTCTCATTTTGGGCCAGTAATAACCTTGACGGACTTTCCCAAGGGTCTTGAATACTCCCATATGTCCTGAAGTAGGAATATCGTGACAACGTTTTAGGATGGATAAACGCTCGTCTTTTGGTACCACCGTCTTCCAGTTGTCCATGGAAGGAGAGAAGTTCGGGATGGTCGGTTTCATCAATTTGAGAAGTACGTTGTCATGCACTCTCCATAATGGATATTTTCTCGGATTATCTTGAACCTTCCTTAACATTGAGATATACCATTTATCCGTCGTAGTCGAGGAGGTTGTGCAGCAGGTATTAGATGAATTTACCGAATCAATGAGTTCTGGCACAGCTCGAGAAAGGAAGTCGGGGACTATGTGGTCTTTACCCTTCCGGTGTATTAGTTTATAATCGAATTGTTGAAGTCGTAACTGCCAACGTGCAAGCCTGCCCTGAGGGTCTTTTAGTCGATGTAGCCACAAGAGTGACGCGTGATCCGTGATTACTGTAAAGTGAACGTGATCCAAGTAGTGTCGCAATTTTTCGACGGCCCAAATAACAGCCAGGCACTCCTTCTCCGTTACTGAAAGCTTCATTTCCTGCTTCGACAAGGATCTGGATAGGTAGCAGATCACCTTCTCTCCCTCTTCGAATTGCTGAGACAGAACAGCACCAAGACCATAGTTGGAGGCGTCGGTATGAAGATAGAAGGTTTTCTCGAAATCAGGAGCTGTCAAAATAGGAGCTGTAACTAGACACTCTTTCAGGGCGTTGAACGAATTCTGACAATCACGTGTCCAATGCCAACTGGCGTTCTTCTTTGTCAATTTTAATATAGGGGCCAAAAGAGAGGAAAAATTGGGTACAAAGCGTCTATACCACGAAGCGGTCCCTACAAACCGACGGACTTCGTTGACATTCCGCGGCGGGGGTATATTCACGATTGCCTCTACCTTCTCCGGATCTGGACGTAACCCTTTATCATCCACGACGTAACCCAAATACTTTAGTTGTGGTTTGCAGAAATGGCACTTTTCCTTCGAGACTACTAATCCTGCTCTTCTTAGACGGTCGAATACTTCTTCCAGTAGTTTGAGATGATCATCAAAAGAGTTAGATATGATGATGATGTCATCCAGATATACCATAACGTTCGGTTCTAGTTCTGGGCCTAAGATGGTATCCACAATTCTTTGCCAGGTGGCAGGGGCGTTCGATAGCCCAAATGGCATTCGACGGAACTGGAACAAACCTCTCCCAGGTACTGTAAAAGCTGTATATTCCCGGGATGCCTCACTTAGTGGTACTTGCCAGAACGCTGATTTTATGTCTATTGAGCTAATATAACGCGTGTCTCTCAATCTATCAAGAATGGTTGAAATGTAAGGAATAGGATAGGCGTCCTTACGAGTCGCAGCATTTACTTGTCGATAATCGACGCAAAACCGAAAGGTGTCATCTTTTTTGCGAACCAACCATACTGGGCTGGACCATGGGCTATTAGATCTTTCGATAACTCCTAGACCTAGCATCTCGGTTATTTCGTCATCTATGATCTTCTGTTTATATGGAGAAACCGGATAGTAGCGCCGTTTAATCGGTCGGGTTCCGGGCTCTAGGATGATTTCATGTTCAGCTACTTTACAGCAACCGAGACCAGTACCCATCGCAGATATCTTCCGTTCGACGATTTCCTCCAAGTTTTTCTTCTCCTCGGGAGTAAGATGGTCTATCCCTTGGACTAGAGCTACATCCACATTGATTGGAGATTCCGAGAATCGCCAGACATCCTGCTTAAGATCGGGGATGATTTCCATCGCTCGCCAGAAGTCTATTCCCAAGATGAGGTTGTGGGAAAGTTGAGGTAGTACTAAGATGTCGATCATGCGAGTCTTATCCATCAGTGTGACAGGTGTTTGTATATAACCGATGCTAGCACATGATTCACCATTAGCTACGGTGCAGGTAGTGGATTGTTTCACAAGTTTTAAACCTAATCGCAAGAGTATTTCATAACCTGGTAGGCCGACGATAGTACGACTAGCACCCGAATCGAGTAATCCTAAAATACGGTAGCCAGATATATTTATGCTTAAATAAGGTCGTTGGTCACCTTGAGCGTGCGCGATTACATAGTCGAGTAATGTTTTGCGGGCTATATCTAGTGAATTGGTCGTTGGAGTAGTATGGGAAAGAAGGTCACGACCTAACGGTTCTCCCTCGATCCGTTTCCCGAACCAGAACACTTGGGACAAGATCTTATAGTTACGTTCTGTGTTCCGCAGCGATAACAATGGATTTTCCGCGGATTTGGACAATTCCGATTTGTATGACCCGTTTGTTGACAATTCCAACAAACTATGTTTCTAGCTGGTGGCCTAGCGCGAGGGGAATCGATTTGGTTAATTTCCTCCATCGTGGGAGTCGGCTCCGATGATCTGGGAATACTGCCTACAAAAGCAAAATCAGGCTCAACAAACTGGTTTTTCCTCCTGGATGGTGGAACGTAAGAGTCCACTCGATGTTTCTTAGTCTCGAGCTTCAGGCATTCGGTCTCCAACTCCTCAAGAGTTGTCACCAGAGGAAGTTGGGTAGTATAGAACGGTGACAGGTTTCGAGATATAATATCCAGCTGGACTTCTTCCGTCAGTCCTCCATGACGTCGGAACAACATCTGCATGCAGGTTAGGTAGTCGATTATACTTTCTGAAGTATCCTGCGTTCTATCAAGCATCTCGCGGAATAACCGAGTTCGATAGTCTGGTGGCTCGAAATGGCGTCGAAGCAGGTCTGATAGGCTGGTCCAATCGACGAACCTATGAGAGTTGGCTCGATACCAATGCAAAGCTTTGCCTCAAAACAGGTCGATGGCACTGTCGAACAGTTGTCGTTCTGAAATGTTGCGAGCCCTTCGCAGTTCCTGAACTCGCTCGAGAAAGTTATGAATGGATGTTTTCCCTTCTCCGTCAAATTTGAGGTTCCACTTATCGATGGTATGAGGTTTCGTTCTTGGCGGTGAATACGATGCCATCGTTGGTAGCCTTGAGTGTGAAGCGGTGGGTGTGGAAGTGACGTTATCCCCCGGTTCTTGCAGGATGTGGCTCAATTCCGGATTTTGTTTGCTCACCGATTCCAATGTATCCAGGGCTGCTAGTGCTTCCAGGATCCACTTCGTTCTCTCCTTCCGTTCGTCCTCGTCCAATCCAGTCTCCGGTATCCGATTTACCCGTTGGTAGATGTGCACCAATTTGGAAAGTGTGGAGTGATACTTCGTTTGGGAATCCTCGCTTCCAGCGGTCGGCATTGCCTTTTTTGCCTGTTCCAGGGAGGTTTTAATTTGCTTAATTTCATCTTCGAATGCAAAGGAATAAGGAGGAGCGGTGAATGTTCCCGTTTTTTCCATCTTTAAGATGGGTCGCAAGGTAGCACGTAACTGATCCACTGTTTGTGTTGATTCGGCAGTTATTCCACGCACCGCGAGTTCATACATTAACATGTCCTTCTTTAGATAAGAAATATCCATTTTATAATCCATGGTTTATTAAAATTACGATAAAAATTCAACGGTAACAACGATAATTTAAAACGATTAATATGATAATTTTCCCCGCTGTATGGGATGATGGACTTCAAATAACAATAACAGAAGAAAAATACAAAGAAAGAACAAATTCACGAATAGTTGCACGACAGATAATGCGCTCTTCAACGAAAGCGTAACGATACAGTTGTTTAAGATCGCTAGGTGTTAGCGGAATTTCAATAAATGCGAAATATGTTTTAGCATAAAAAAAAATAGTAATAATAAAAATATTTGCTGTAAATATCTAAAAGTTACCAAGTTACTCAGTCTTACTCAGCTCACCAATTAAAAAGAACTTTAAAACAAGAAAAAAGTGATAATTTCACACAATAAGAAAAAATTTACGCCCCAATTTAAAAAAAATTGCCCAAATTAAAAAAATTGGCCCCACGTTGGGCGCCAAAAATTTGCCACGTACTTTTAGTAAAAAAAAAATAAAAATCAAATTTGGAAAAATTAAACTTATGGTTTTAATTGAAATCTCCAACTCCAGCTAAGATGGGTAAGTGGTTTCTCTACTGGCAAATTTGTGCCCAGCTCAGCCGTAGAGGGAATGTACAAAAGTGTGAGTCGCGCCACCGATTTTAACGGTTCAAACCGGAAACCCCTGATGTTCCAGGCACTGACCTATCTTACTGGAGATTAATAATGAATTTAAGAATCTTAATTAAAATGAAAATTGATTGAGTAACAAATATGGTAAGTGGGTGATGATCTGAGTAAGACACAAAGTTAGATCTATCAATTATATTAACGTAAAATAAACCCAACAGTGAAGTTACAATATATAAAAAAAATATAATCCAACAAGAAAGTTAATAATAATACCTAAATATCAACAAATAATGCCAAGAACTTGGCAGTTTGAGTGATCACCCAGCGCAATTATAAAGATACAAAATTAATAAAACCTATGAAATAAACAATATTAAAAAAAAAGGTTAGGCCAACTCTTTACAATGCCTTAACTTAAAATTAGGTTTTTTTTGCTTATCTGTATATCCGCAGATCTGAAGTGTGGCTTTCGTTAATAGCCTGCTGCTCGGTGGATGGTGAGGCTCGATGTTGACTCCTCAGTAGTAAGCTGATCTCACAATTTATTAGCCAATACCAAAAATAATTTCACTCGCTAGGTCCAAAATAAAGTTCAGCCAGGACCAAAAATATTTCAGCCAGGACCAAAAATAATGTCACTCGCCAGGTCCAAAAACAAATGTTCGCCAGGTCCAAAAAACCCTAGTCGAAAAAGCGAATTAGCCAAAAAAAAATCCAAAGTTAAATTATTTAAGAAAGAAAAGTTAAACTTACAAATGTTGACTCTACTTGTTACAAAAGAAAATTTAAAGATTGAATTACACACTAAATTAATTAAGAAACAAAATATATTAAAGTTACAAGTACCGACTCTGCTTAATAAAAAGAAGAAAAAAAAAGCAATTTTAAAGATTAAATTACTGATAACAAAACTGAAGGTATACTATAATAATAAACAATAACAGAATTATTGATAAAATTAATATGTAAATTAATCAATTAAATCAGATGCACATGTGTCATTATACAATTTACAATTTAGAAATCCAATTTACAAATAAAAAAAAAATATACGATATAAAAATAATGGAACACAATGAAATATATTTAAATTCAAAATTTATAGATTAAATTATAGTTAAAACAGGTTAAGCATATCACAAAAAAAATAATCATTGCACCTGAATTCAAAATCATTTACAACAGTTTATATAAAAATTAATAATAACCATTAAAACTTAAAATTAGTAATTTAGTCGGGTTTATTTATGACTGATAAATTTAATTACACAAAATGAATTTAATCACAAAAGAAAACGATAGATCTAATATTACCAAAATACCAAAATTCAACGCAACATTTAGGTATGTATGTGTAGTTATTATAAGGATGATAATTTACGTGATTTTATAGAATAAACACAGGTAAACACTTACCCTTTTATAATAGGATTAGGGGTTAAGCAGCCAAACTGCGATGTTAATTCGCTAACACCCGGTGGTAAATTTCGTGATCTTAAATCGGATGTCCACGCTTCTTCGACACGAACTCTCTTAGCAATCACACTATAAACGAATGACGGTGTCAAGAAAAGGCATTATATAATTATGCATGAGGTATAACTTACCGAAGGAAGCACCATTTAATCAAATCCCAAAAATATGGATTTATCTATACGCCTACTCAAAAATACCACAAAGGAATAACCAAAAATGAGGCTTAGATAAAATATATTGAAGTGAAGTTCAAAAACCCATACGGATGGCTTGAATATTGCCAAAAGAACCTTCAACTTCACAAAATGGCGTCACTTAATTCGATAATCGCACTGAAATTGTTCGTTCAACTGTTCAAATCGAAAAGAAGGTCTAGAATCCGGAAATTTACGCATATGTTTCTCGCAATGACATTTGGGAATAAGAAGGGGAACTGGTGTGTTCTGTTGTGCCAAAAATGACTTTGCTAAATGTTAAATTGATTTACAAAATGATGTTAAAATTAAATCGAATTCATTAAACTAAATGTATTATTAATATCAAAAGGAATCGATGCACTTATTTACTTAATTTAAAATTTTAGCTATTAGTGTGTTAGTTTAAACAGTAAAAACCCGATATGTTTTCGACCTGACAATCAAATTCTCTACTCTCCCCACGGGTCAGGTCAATAAGATTCCCACCACACGGATCGGAACCCGTTTAGAGGCCAACAATCGAGCCGAAACATTAACTTAACTTTTAAATATATTGACGCCGATTTCTGCACGTGACAAGTGACTCTGATTCTTCCAGTGAAATAATGGAAGACGATTGATCATACAAATACACCGACAACATTTACACGTTACATCTAAATCTGCATCTGTATTTGTTTTTATTTGCTTTTATGTAATTTATTAACATATTTTTTTTAATGTATCGGTTTAAAAAATTTCTGAAGAATTTTTGTTATAAAGAACATTATTAAAACATCTGCATATATAAGTGAAATGTGACTCCACTTGGGGCGGACCAGGAAAATCAAATTTGTACTGAAGTAGTTTCCTTAATTAACCCATTGGATGTGAAATTTTATTACGCTACAGCCACTATTACAATAATGTCACATTACGATGCCATTTGGATGTAAAATATTAGACTTTAAAAAAGATGGATATAAAATTTGAGTGTTTTTGTCAAACTCAAAAATGATTAAATAATTTTTTTTACCACTGCTTGTATAATTTAAAAGTGTTATTATACATTTGTAAAAATGATTTTTTTACTTTTGCTTGATTAATTTAAAAGTTGTATTAAACGTTTTTAGTTAATACATTTTGAATTGTACTTATTTATTTGTAATAAAATGTAAATATAAAAGTGTATTTTTCGTTATAGATCAGTAAAATAATAATTGACTATAAACAGGGATCTGTTCTGTGTAAAGGAATGTGTTATTTTGAGTATCAGTCAAAATTCATGTGAATTCAAATAGACCATTCTTGGATATTAATACTACTTGCAGCGAAAACTGACGTATCTACTTTAGTATTCAATTTAATATTAAATATATTGACTTATTTCCTGCAAGTTTTAAATTTGGTTTGCAAATCTAATTACTTAAGATATTTGTACTGAATACACATATTTTTATTGAAGACGTGACAACATCGTACTTACAATTAACAAGACCACAGAACAGTAAATTCAGACGTGTATTATACAGGGCGAATTTCATGTTACTAACAGAGCCTACTCAGATAGGAATAAAAAGTGAACGGATTATATTGGCAGTAATGCTTTGGCTATTAATGGTTTCGGGCTCTTCCGAAAAGATAGAGACATTAATAAACGAGGCGGAGGGTTATTAATCTATATAAACAATATATTAAAAGTAAATTGCTTTCTAGACAATGAAATATTACAAAATGGTACTTTTGAACACTTATTTTTAAAAATTAATTTTAAAAACTTGACTTTAATGCTTGGTTTGTTGTATAGGCCTCCAAGTGAAAGTGTACAGGAGTGCGTGGTACAACTTGATGACATATTATCACGTATTGTGCCTACTGTTGACAAATTTTTGCTGCTTGGCGATGTCAATATTAATATGTTCAATCTTTCTAATCCGCTGACCGAGTGCCTTACATCATATGATCTGATACAGATAATAGACGAACCAACTAGGATTCAGAAACTGCTTGATCCTATTTTTTTAAATTTTCCGGAAGATTGTACTTCCAAGGGATGCTTTGATGTTGCATTTTCAGATCACAGGTTAGTTTATTGCCACTTAAAAATCGATATTGAAAAATTTAAGCAAAAATTGGTGAAAATCAGAAGTTTTAAAAATTTTAATTACAACCGTTTTCTAACGGATTTTAATCAAATTTCTTGGAATAATTTTTACTACACGGATTGCATCAATTACAAAGTAACAATTCTACAGCAAAAAATTATTGATTTATTTGACAATCATGCGCCTATTTGTACAGTTAGAGTAAGTAAGCCAAGAACACCTTGGTTGACGGACGCAATAAAAATAATGATAAGGGAAAGAGACCTAGCGTTCGCAAAATTTAAAATAACAAAAAGTTAAATTGACAAAAAAAGATACAGGGAGTTGCGTAATTTTGTATTATCCAGTATTAGGAAAGAAAAAAAGGTTTATACAAAAACTATGTTTTCACTAAATAATAAAAAAGGGTGGGAAGCAATTAGTGATCTAGGTATAAATAATAAATCCAAAATAAACTTGCCTTCACGTTTCACTAATCCAAATGAGATCAACATTTTTTTTTCTGAAATAGTGAACAATAAAAATTCCGAATGTTTAAAAACGGCAGAAATGTATAAAAATATGGCAAAACTTACTAATGATGATACTTTTAGCTTTCAATTGGTTTCTATAGAAGAAGTAAGCTCAATTTTTAATACGTTAAAATCAAATGCTCCTGGATGCGACAATCTTACATTGAGAATGCTAAAATATTGTGTTCCTAGCATCCTTCCTCAAATATGTCATTTAGTAAACTTTTGTTTAGAAAAAGGTTGTTTTCCAGAAAAATGGAAAGGGTCTATTATCTGCCCCCTTCCAAAAAAATTAAAGCCAGAAAGTTTGTCTGACTTACGGCCTATAAGTCTCTTACCTGTTATCTCTAAAATCGTAGAAAAGGTGATTCATAAACAAGTTACAGAGTACTTAAAAAAAAAATCTTATCTGACTTTCAAGCGGGATTTCGAGAAAACCATAGTACTACTACTGTTAGCAACAATATCTTTCACGCCTGAGATAATCAGAAACTAACTTCTTTGGTAATGATTGATTTTTCAAAGGCGTTCGATACTGTGATTCACGAAATCCTACTTGCTAAATTAAGCTATATTGGATTTGACGAAATCTCTTTAAGCCTTTTCAAGGACTATTTGTTTGACAGGAAACAAAAACCAGTAATTAATGATAATTACTCTGAAACCGCTTCCATTTCCACTGGTGTCCCTCAGGGGTCTGTACTGGGACCTTTATTGTTTTTAATTTACACCTTTGATCTGATTTCCAAAATAAAACATTGCGATGTACAGGCGTTTGCCGATGATTTTCAATTATATTTTGCGTTTGATTATGCTCAAGCAATGGAAGCAAATATTCGGATAAATGAAGATCTAAAAATAGTATATGATTATTCAGCAGCCCATAATTTAAAATTAAATGCAAAAAAGTCTTATTCTATGCTTTTTGGAAGCAAGAAAAACAAAGAACGGTTACTGGAAGGTAATTTTAAACCACGGATTGTTCAGGAATACATCCCCTGTGAAACATCGGTGAGAAACCTTAGATTGATACTGGACAGTGACCTACGATTTAAGGAACACGTAAATAGCTTACTGAGAAAATCTTACTGTCGGCTCAAGATTTTATACGCAAACAGAAAAAATCTAAATTTTAATCTTAGGATAAAACTTTGCGAGCATTTTATATTTTCTATTTTTAATTATGCAAATTTTGTGTATGGTCCGTGCTTGGACACCATAACAAAAAACCGTATACAAAAAGTACAGCGTACGTGTGGCAGGTTTGTATTTGGCCTCAGAAAGTACGACTCAGTTTCTGCGAAGCTAAAAGTATTGGAATGGTTACCTATGGCCAAAATGTGGGAATTACATCTTTTAACTTTTACACATACGTTGCTTATTACGAATGTTCCCAGCTATCTGAGAAATAAATTACAATTTATGAATGAAGCTCATACAATAATGATTCGAACACCAACATTGCTGTCAATACCCAAATTTAATACCTCTATGTTCCAGAGAAGCTTTTCGTACATATGAGTAAGTCTTTATAATAAAGTGGAAAGCTCACTAAAAAGTTTGAAACCATATAATTTTAAAAAGAAAGTTAAAAACAAAATGCTGATCGACTTCCAAAATTCCTAAGTAACAGTTACATATTTAATCAACTAATTTTTTTTTCTATTAAAAACTTTTTGCATTTCTTCTTTTCTTCCTTATTTTATTTTAATTTAATTTTTTTTTGCTTAATAGAGAGCTTGGAGTGCTTCTGCCGGTGTAGTGTAATAAATTGTTAGGTATCAATAAATATAGACAACTTAATCACTTTTCTTCTAAAAATTTTAGCATTGCAGCTTATTACACTTCTACTCAACCATTTCAACGAAGTTTTTAAAAGCTTATAGGTTATATGTAAGAATAGCTCCTTGTAGCTAAATATCGCCTATTTTCCTTATAAAGTGTTTACGATTTTTATTATTTTATTACTTTAATACTTTTTCTTATTCTTTGTAATTTACACTTGTTTTTGGAATAAAGACGTTAATTATTATTATTATTATTATCCTTGAACCTAAAAATAAAATGGGCTATGGATGGCTTGTCAAGTGTGGTTCAGTCAGAAAACACAAGCATAACCATAGCTGCAAAAGAATTAATCAATAGGAACATCACAGGCAGGAATGTAAATATATACACAGACTGCCGACAAGCACTACTGACCTTGAATAGACCACGTATCACTTCAAGTTTAGTACTAGAATGTCACCAATCTCTAACTGATGCCAGCCAGAATAACGTGGTCACTCTCAGCTGGGTCAAAGGACATGGAATAAGGCAACCGCATTGCGAAGAATTTAGCAAGGAGGGCTGCGGGCTACAATTATGTTAGCCCTCGCTCATCTACCAAGCTAACATTGTCCGCAGTCGTGGACCTTATCAAACAGCACTCTCACCAAAACTTTATACAGTGCTGGGATGAAACTACGAACTGTAGACTGGCCAGAGAGTTATTACCTTATCCTGGCGAGGAAACAGCAAAAAGATATAAGGCATTGACCAGACAAAATCTCCGAACAGCTGTGGGAATCTTGACATTTCTTTGGGATCAAAATAACAGAATCGCCGCTATGCAGAGGCTGCGAACAAGAAGAGAAGTCAGTAGAACATATAATGTATGACTGCTCTGCTTTTTCTGAAATCAGAAGATCCGTGTTGGGCGAGTACTGGCTTACACCAGCCGATGCCAGGGAGATCACTAGGCCTGGTGACAGCCTGACGTGAGGATATCCCCACACACGGGAGGATGCACAATGGGTAATAAGGCAAGAAAAAACAAAATATATGCAGGAAAAAATTGATAAATCAAAAAATGATAACAAAAAGATGTGGCAGACGATCAAGGAAATTCTAGGTCAGAAAAAGGAGAAAGTGAACAGCAATAAAATTTTGTTTGAGAAATACACTGGTAGTGCTTCAGAAAACTTTAATAAATTTTATATTGACAGCATTACAAAAATGGCAAATAGCATCGAAATTAGACAATAAAATCTTACAAATGAATTTCAGATC
Organism: Altica lythri; assembly: GCA_964028335.1. Classification (NCBI taxonomy): domain Eukaryota; kingdom Metazoa; phylum Arthropoda; class Insecta; order Coleoptera; family Chrysomelidae; genus Altica; species Altica lythri. Next base: position 4,408,260 of record OZ034811.1, read on the forward strand.
AAGGAAAAGGCAAAAAAGCTAGCAAACTTTCAGAAAGTAAACTTTAACACACTTAAGAAAATTGTATTTTCGTTAAAAAATAAAAGTACAAGTGATGAATGTGTGAGCGTAAAATCAGATACATCACGATAGTTGTAAAGGAAATTGGTTGGAATTAATAACAAGAATTGACAGAGTCTTCTGAAGTAGAATCGTTTCCAGGTTGAATAACTAATGATGCTATTGGCGGTAAAACAGGATATTCCTTTTCTATTTTTTTAACATATGCTTCGCAATTTTTTCTTTCATACATCGCTATTAATGCCACTAATTACCTCTTGAATATTATCAAGAAACAACTGCGCTTAAAGTTTGTGACTGATTATATTTTCGTAAACGTTTCTTTACAGTACTCCAAATCATTTCGATTAAATTAAAAATACACTAGTATGGAGGTAAACGCAAAAGGGTATGACCATATCCGCTGCAAATGGTGTCAATGACGTATGCATTTTTAAAATTCTGACTTTTTATCATTCTAATTCCTTCTTTACTGGAACCTTTTTAGGAACATTGATATTTTTGATTGCCATAAATCTTAAATTTCTATTCTTTTTTGAGTTATTATTAGGTATTTTGTTTAATATGCGGTAATCATACGACGCATTGTCCATAACAATTACTAAATTGTAAGAAAACCGAATAGATAGTGTTGAATTTGGATTCATAAATAAATAAATAAACGATAAACTAAAAGAAAGTAGAAAATTAAAAACAGAAAAAATGCGAAAAAAATAAACTCTAAAAAAAACCTTTCTAAATCAAATAATATAACGCCACCGTAAGGTGGCGCAGTTATTATCTTATATATTTAAACGAGAAATTCTTACTATATTAAGTACTATCAACCCAACCGTAATATATTTCTAATATAAAAAATCAATAAAAATCACTAACGCTACTGTGTACTGTAATGGGGAACAATACTATGCGCGCTATTTAACGCACGCATTTTCCTCTTTGATGTTTCGTTAGATCTAGCACCGCGCTTAGTAAGAGCCGTCGGCATTACTTTGCATTAATATCAAAGGGCTACGAACCGACTTTGAATTTGCAAACTATATACACAATGTTGCCTTTTCTTAAAAAAATCTTTAAGTATAAGTAATATATACAAAATTGATATCATTAGAAGTGAAAACTGTTTAAATATGAAGAACCTAGTTAATTAATTTAAGTATATATTTTGTAAGAATATTTTTATATTATCTTTCTAAGAGTCATTGACGAACAATTGAATAGTAAAGTAGAGAGAAAATTTTCAAAATATATAAACTTAGGAATATTCGCAAATATATCTGACAACCTAGATTCGAAAGTCGGTTCCTTTGTTGGGGTTAAAGGGCGTGGTCATGTTTTCACATTAATATTAGTTAAACTATAACTGGATGTTGAGAAACATTTCGAACATATCTGATAATTGAAGGGAAAAAAGGAGTTTGTAGAAAGAAATCTGAAAGAATGAACACGGCTAAGAACAATAGGAGATTTGTTTAACGCCATCAGAAACATGAGTTGACCCATATGATCGCTAATATCCATTAATGGAAAAGCAAAAAAAGAAAATGTTAATAAACTAATGATGTTAGAGACAGTTTCGTATGATATATAGACTTAAAACAATTTGATTTTATAAATATTAATACCATTGCGAGCATTACAGAGGCCAAACGAAAGGACCGTGAATTGCCACAACCCTGATCCACTGGTAAAGGCAGTCTTTTCTTTGTCTGCAGGATTCATTTTAACTTGCCAGTATCCGCTTTTAAGGTCCAAGGTAGAAAACAAAGTAGAACCTGCCAAAGCGTCGAGGGCACCATCAATCCTTGACAGAGGATAACTGTCCTTCTTAGTGACATCATTTAGCTTTCGATAGTCGACACAAAACCGCATTGATCCGTCTTTCTTTCTCACTAATACCACAGGAGAAGCCCACGGACTACTGGATGGTTCGACTATGCCATTTTGAATCATTTCTTTAAGGGCTCTGTCTGCTTCTTCCTTCTTAACTTGAGGCATCCTTCGGGGTACCTGTCGAATCGGACGTGCATCACCAGTGTCAATTCTATGTTGTACAACATCAGTTCTTCCCAGTTTAGTTTTAGAACCAAATACAGGTTTATAACGGTAAAGTATATCTCTTACCTGTTTCTTTTCTAATTTTGACAAAGAGGGATCTAATTTTGTCATGAATTGTTCAATTCCGTTGGTCTCATCTGTTTCCGTAAGGTTTACCTTGTGAATTATAGCCGTTACTGGTTCTAAACTTCCCATTTCCGTATTTTTTCGGAGAAGAACAGGATGATCGTTCAAGTTGATAAACTCGGATGGGTACCTCTTTGGAGGATCTAACAAGAGTCTTACGCACAAGAAGTCCTTTTCCCAATTCATGGTCATGGTTCTGCGGCTCTATCATGGCTCCAGTCCATCCAACCGCGCTGTTACGACACATTCGCAGCTCGCCGGAAGTTCGATATCATCGATTAGATTAATCGAGGCATTGTCAACTTGTTTCCGGTGCAGGAATATTTCCTCATTATCAGTACGAAGGATACGTCGGCGAAGATCCAAATGAAAACCACAGTGGAGCATAACGTCCGTACCGAGAACAACATCTTCATCAACGTCAGCCACCAGCACCAAGTGATTAAGGGAGGTTGAACCAAACTATAGCGTCGCTTGTATCTCACCGTAGACTCTAGCAGATTCTCCGGTAGCGGTACGCAGTCTCCAACTGGTAGGCCACATCTTCTTTCGCAGAATGATGGATGGTCGAACGATAGTTTTCGTAGCTTCAGTGTCTACCATCAATGAGGCCATCTACATATAAGCTGTCCACGTGATGTTGCAGAGTTGCCAATTTAATGGTGTGAGGGGCTTCGGGAATGTTTGGGGTCGATTTCGCCCTCCAGAAGTCGACCCGTTCTAGTTTTCCTGCTGCTGGGGTACTTCAGAAGAAGATTTTTCTTTTTGGGGGCAAGTATTTCTTATATGGCCTAATTCTCCGCAGTTCCAGCATCTCACTGGGCGCCTTCTTTTTGGAGATAACTTCATTAACCTCTCTACTACCGCTTCGACGTCGCTAACGGAAGGAACGGCATGGTCGTAGTTACCGGCGATTTCCCTTAGTCGAGCAACTCCACGTGAGGCCTCCGTCGCCGCCTCAAACTCCAGGGCAATGGTCAAGGCGCCCACAAGAGACTTCGGCCTCGCCAACCGTACAGCCCGCTGCAACTCGACGTCTCGAAGACCATCGGTGAAGGTTTGGACTGCCAGGCACTCCAGGAAATCCTCCGCTGCATTTGAATACCCAAGTCGTACCATTCTTGCTACTTCCGCTTCAAATTCCTGGATAGTCTCTCCATTTTTCTGCTTTCGGCTCTTTAACTGCATGCGGTACACCGGTTGTAGATGAGTTTGACCATAACGCATCTCTAGACGATTCACCAATAAATCAAAGTTGTCAGATTCATCCGGTGTCAATGATTGCAAGACGTCTAAAGGCTCGCCTCGCAGAGCTACGGTTAGGGACAATGCCTTCTCCTGGGATGACCATCCATTCGCTCTGGCCGCTGCGTCGAATTGTTTCAGGTAATTTGGCCAGGAAGTCTTCCCGTCGAAGGTTGGGGGTCTCATCGTAGTTCGTACTTGGGTCGCCTCCCCGTTTCCTCGTCGGTCGATGTCTACGTGGAAGGTCTCCATCCTTTCTGCATCTCCGTCGCCGTGGTGGATGGGCTGGTTTCGACGACCAGCTTCCTGTTCTTGTTGAAGCTTCCTTATTTCGGACTGCATTTGTTGGTTGATCTCGTCTCACAAGTTGGCAACTTGCTGATTTTGCTCGTCTCGTATGTTGGTCACTTGCTGATTCATGTTGTCCACTTGCTGATTTAAGTTGTCTACTTGCTGATTCAAGTTGGCTACTTGCTGATTTTGCTCGTCACGAAGATGTGATATTTGCTGGGAGAACGAACTGGATAACTCATCTGATAGGGTAGACATCCGTTGTGATAGCTCCTCTTGTTGGCTCTTCATCTGACTGGATAGCACCTCTTGTTGGTTCGTCATTCGTTGTGACAGCTGGGACATATCTTCACGCTGGCTCTTCATCTGACTGGATAGCTCCTCTTGCTGGCTCTTCATCTGACTGGATAGCTCCTCTTGTTGGTTCGTCATTCGTTGCGACAGCTGGGACATATCTTCGCGCTGGCTGCTTATCTGACTGGACAACTGGGAAAGTTGTTGAGTTTATTCTTCTTGAAGTCGGGAAAGTTGTTGAGTTTGTTCTTCTTGTTGGCTCGTCATTTGTTCTGATAGCTCCTCTTGCAGCCGGGAAATTGCTTTTTGAACCGGGTCATCGAACTCCACAACGTCAGGGTCCATATTGTTATCTAGGTAGTATTCACGGAGCCTTCTCAACAATACAGATTTGTTCCCAGTAGTTTCCAACTCTAATTTTTCGAGCTCTCTTCTGAGCTCAGCCACCAATAGTTCATTTATCTTTTTTCCAGGCATTCTCGTATCTTCACCCCACACCTGACACCAATTTGGAACACTTATGGGGACTTTAACACAATTTTTATTTACAAAATTGTTAAGATACACAGAACTCTGCTGGATAACGTTTAAACTGCTTGACAATACAATAAACTATTTGAACTTGAACTGACTTTAACTGACCAAACATCCCCTTATCTACTACAAATGAACATTCTGGAACTTTCTAGAAATATTATTTAATCTAGTCAGTGTGATTAGAAGTTTCTAGAATTTTCCAGAAACATTATATTTTTAGAAGTTTCTAAAAATCAACTGTCAATAACAATCTTTCAAATTAAGGTTCCTTCCTTTACGGTTATCCCGTTACACTATTTTGGTTTTCGAGATATCACAGATAGGAAAAAAGTGTTTTTATTTGAAAAATCGCTGTATATGAGCTGTTCTTTTTTTGTCAATTTACAGTATTTCTGAATGTGGATTAAGTTTGTAATTAAATGGAATAAACCCATTTTGATATCTTTTTAGTTTTTGAGATATCGATATCTTTCTTATTGATAAGTTCCTAAAATTGAAATTTTAAGATATTTATTTTTTAAGATTTTTTAAAATTTGAAAAAGGATTTTGATTAAATATTAAATTTCAAATTAAATCCAAAAAACTCATTTTGATTTTTGTTTTTCGAGATATTCAAAATCGAAATATCTATTTTTTAAAATAAATTGTGAAAATTTAGTTATTTTTTGAGATTTTCCAAAATTGCAAAACAGTTTTTGTATCAACAGAAAATTTTTATTTATAAACCGAAAACCGCATTTTAATATCATTACTGGTTTTCGAAATGCATCGATATCTCGGTCTTTAAAATTGTGGAAATAGCAAAATTGTGATAATTCACTTAATTTTTGAGATTTATTAAAATTTTAAAACAATTTTTGTATCAGTTGAAATTTTTTTAAAAAAGTTTGATATTTTTTTTACCCATTTTTTGAGATTTTTCAAAACAGTTTTTGTATCTACAGAAAATTTCGATTTAAAAACCAAAAACCGCATTTTGAAATCATTTTTGTTTCTCGAAATATATCGATATCTCAATTTTTCAAAATGATGAAAATTTAATTATTTATTGAGATTTTTTAAAATTTCAAAACAGTTTTTGCATAAACAGAAAATTTTGATTTTAAAACCGAAAACCGCATTTTGATACCATTTCTGGTTTTCGAAATATATCGATATCTCGATTTTTCAAAATTATGATATTGATACTTACGCTTCTTACAACTTGGACTCTGTTGCCTGGAATATCTTTCGATGCTTCGCTCTGAATGTAATTTGAAGAAAATGAATTTGACGCTGGATTTTTATTCTCTTTATTATGACATCAAATAACTTAACAACTTAACGTAAATGAACAAATTTAGTTATTTGAAATGAATGTGTCGAGAGTATCTTATTTCAATGTACTACGCCTTAGTTCAATCCATATTAAATTATGGGATAATTGGATGGGGTGGAGCTTATTCGACAACGTTGCAACCTTTAGTGGTCATTCAAAAACGCATAATTAAAATAATATTTAAATTAAAAATACGCTTTCCCACTGAAGCGCTTTTTACACACAGTAATGTATTAACTATTAGAAAATTGTACTATAAACAAGCTTTAATTCAACTTATAAAAACAAAGGAAATAAATGCTATATATCGCCAACATAACACAAGATTTCATCTAAACAATATGATTACCTTACCAAAATGTAGAACAACCCTCTCGCAACGCAGTTATTTATATGTTGGATTAAAAGTTTATAATTCACTGCCACAAGAACTTAAATCAAAAATTTATTACAAAAACTTTAAAAAAATCGTGACGAAATGGATTGTACTGGAAACTATAGAATTAATGGGAAACAATTAAAATCAAAAATTAAAATAAAGTAAAATATGGTAAAACAAAATAACAAGCCTAAATTTATATCCAAATTAAATTTAAACATGCTTACCCTAACTGTCTCTTGCTCTTAAACTGCATTGTTCAGCTCAAAGATGTGGAAATATTCTTCTGGGACATAACGTATTTAAGATATTTTTTCATTTATTCTTTTTTGTCCTAAAAAAGGATGGTCTTGCCAGCCTGCCATAGAGTGCTGAGGTGCTGTCAAGTTTATTTCTTAGCATCTTATTTTCTTTGTGTCCGGTTGGTAAAATCAATTTATTCCATGCTCTCTTTTTAAGTATGTTTTTCTCAATTTTCATTTTCATTTTAAAATAATCATCTGTACTGTATTGTTAATGTAAATTATTGTATTTATGTGTAAAGCGACACAAGTATTTAAACTTATCGCTTCGCTCCACTTTATTTAATCTTTGCAAATTTTATATTTGTTATATTTAATTGTTTAAAATTGTATTTTTTTCATGTGTTCCATGTTTTTCATATGATTCATGTTTTATTTACTTTATGTAATTTATTTTGAATATTGAATAAAGTTATATTATTATTATTATTATTATCTGACAATATTGAATTTATATAAATTAATAATCATTGCTTTTTTTTTAAACAGTCGTCGCCAAGGAAATATATGTACATAGGTGTAGGTAGCGGAAACATGCCCCCGGCCTTGAAAGAACCCTCTTTCAACAATCGGCTGCAATCAGAGGACACAAGTTTGATAAAGCTCGCTTGACTAAACCCTTGGCGGTGCGTAAAGTGGCGACTCTAGGGATACCATCGGAACCAGGATGTAACTCCATAACTCTTCCCATGGGCCAGAAAATAGAAGGACAAGTGGGCTCCTTGATGAGAACGAGATCATTGATCTTTAAATTGGATTTGTTAGTCTTCCATTTCCGCCTAGTTTGTAGCTCGGAAAGACAATCGGTGGACCATCTACGCCAGAAGTGCTGTCTCAGTTGTTGTAAGCGCTCAAAATGATTTAAGCGATTTACTGGAGTACCCAGCAAGTCCTGCTCTGGAATAGAAGTTAAAGTTCGCCCAATCAGGAAGTGAGAAGGAGTTAGACAGGTGAGGTCAGAAGGATCTGAGGAAAGAGGTGATAAGGGTCTAGAATTAAGTATAGACTCTATCTGCACCAATATAGTAAGAAAGTCTTCATAAACGAGAAGAGCATTAGAAAGTATGCGTTTTAAATGCGATTTCATTGATTTCACTCCGGCTTCCCAAATCCCACCGAAATGAGGAGAATACGCCGGGATGAAATGCCAAGCGATATCATGAGAGGTGCAAGCCGTGGTTATGTCATCACAATTTGAATTTAAAAATTTTGAGAGATCATTTAATTGATTTTTCGCTCCTACAAAGTTAGTTCCATTATCTGAATACATAGACAAAGGTTTACCCCTTCTCGAAATGAATATTCTGAGAGAAGCAATGAATGAATTTGTTGTCAAATCGGAGACCAACTCAAGATGGATTGCCTTGGTTGATAAACAGATAAATAGGCAAACGTATGACTTATAAGTTTTAAAGCCTCTGCCGCGGCGGTCTTTAAGAGTGAACGGACCGGCGTAATCGACTCCGGTGTTCGTGAATGGAAGTAGAGGAGATACACGTGGCTCAGGTAGATTACCCATTATTGGAAGATTGAAGAATGGCTTCGCTCTTCTACATTGAAGACATGAATGAACGGTACGACGCGCTAAATTTCTCCCATGAACGGGCCAATAAGATTCACGTATCGAGTAAAGAAGTTGCTGAGGGCCAGAGTGCATAAGCTCACGGTGTTTGTGTTCGAAAAGTAATTTCGTAAAGTGATGATTTGATGGAATAAGAATGGGGTGTTTCTTGTCGTAATCAAAAGGAGAATTCTTTAGTCTGCCGCCAACTCTTAGTAATCCATTAGAATCAACAAAAAGATTAAGAGACAACAATTTGCTCTTAGAAGAAAGAGATGACCCCTTTAAAATTTGGAGTAATTCAGAAGAAAATGACTCTTGCTGAACAAGTCTTAACAGACAAAGCAATGAGGAATTGAGTTCCTCTAAGGACAAGGGACCAAGTTTTCTTGTCCTTGAAAGACGAGGGGCGATAACATAATTAAAAACAAATCTACGGCAATAAGCAAAAACTCGCTTTAATTTAAGAAGAGTTGAAAAACGATCAAAAGGAAATCTGAATTCATTGTAAGCAGAAAGAGAAACTGCTCGGGGCTGCTTCGACTCGAGAAGAATTCCTTCATCCAAAGGAGGAGAAACTGGCCAATTGTCTGGAGACTTAAACAAGAAAGGGGGTCCATACCACCATAAATCACACGATTTTAATCCAGACGGACTGACACCTCTAGAAACAAGGTCAGCAGGATTTTCGCGAGTACTTACATGTCTCCAGTGGTATGTCGAAGAAAGGGATTGGATTTCCGCCACGCGATTGGCCACAAAGGTGTGAAGAAGATGAGGTGACGTTCGAATCCACGAGAGAGCAACCGTAGAATCGGACCAGAGAATAGTGTCAACAAACTCGAGGGAAAGTGACTTAACAACCTTTTCAACAAGCCTGCTTAAAATCAAAGCTGAACAAAGTTCCAGACGAGGAATAGTCAGTTTCTTAAGCGGTGCAACTTTAGATTTCGCGCAAAGCAATCGAGTGTGAGGAAGGTCAGATGAATCGTGACAGCGAGCGTAAACGCATGCACCGTATGCTAACTCGGATGCATCGCAGAATCCATGAAGCTCGAGATGACGAACACCAATCGACTTAAAGCAGCGATCTATATCTAAATCATTGATGTTTTTTAATTGATCACGAAAACTGAGCCTTTCGAAGTGCAAGTGAAGAGGGACAGACTGATCCCAATCAAGATTTTCTAACCATAACCTTTGCATCAAAACTTTGGCCTTGATAGTGACAGGACTAAGAAGCCCAAGAGGATCAAAAATACTAGCAATGCCAGAAAGCATTGACCTTTTAGTAATGGTCTTAGGAATCTTGTCCATTGATATGGAATACTTCAGGACATCTGTATGAGGATGCCAATGAAGACCCAAAGTTTTTGAACTGTCGTTAGATCCAAAAGAATAGGGAATATCCAGAGATTCTAAAGACCGCTCAAGACCCTTTAAAACCAAAGGTTCATTGGAGACCCACTTTCTAAGGGGAAAACATCCCTGAGAAAGTATTTTGATTACCTGATCACAAAGGTATATTAAATTTGGTAAAGAATCGCTACCCGTGATAAGATCATCCACGTAAAAATCTTGTGATATGACCTTAGAAGCGGTTGGAAATGCCTCTGAGTTCTCCTGTGAAAGTTGAAGCAAACAACGAGTGGACAGAAAACTAGCTGCAGCTGTGCCGTAAGTTACGGTATTCAAAACAAAAGATTCGAGAGATTCAGATGAGTTCTTCCTCCATAATATTTGCTGAAGACACATCTGTTCGGAAGAAACCAAAATTTGCCGATACATCTTCGCGATGTCAGCTGAAACGACATAAATATGTTGTCTGAATCTTAAAAGAATCGAGATCAAGTCGCTTTGCACCACGGGTCCTACCATCTGAATATCATTGAATGAGACTCCTGAGGTAGTTGGAAAAGAATTGAAAACAACTCTTAATTTTGTTGTAAGGCTGTCTTCTTTAAGAACCCCATGATGTGGTAAAAAATAATTAATTGGAGAAGGACCTGCAGACAAGGACATGTGACCCAAGTTCTGGTATTCTTCAATAAACTCATGATATTTTATGCGCAGAGAAGAATCCTTGGAGAGTTTACGTTCGAGAGAGTAGAATCTCTTTTCAGCGGAAGTCTTTGAATCTCCCAGGCTTTCTATAGATTCCTTTAGAGGAATCTTGACGATGAAACGGCCATATTCATTTCTAGAATGAGTTTTGACGAAATGTTCTTCGCAACTTATTTCCTCCTGAGATAAGGGCGGAGAGTCACAAAGCTCTTCGATTTTCCAGAACCGAGAAAGTTCATCCTGGGACTGAACATTTGAAAGATTGCAAATGGATCTGGAATTAGGGAGTGCACGACCATGAGATACAGCTCCCGAAACTACCCAACCAAACCTGGTTTTCTGCAAAGTAGGGCCAATTGGACTCAAATTTATTTGTCCGACACAAAGTAACTGGAAAAATAGAGCGGCGCCTATGAGAATATCTATTTTAGAATTTGCGCTAAAATTAGGATCAGCTAAGGTTATATTGGGAGGGATTTGAATAGATGATCTTAACATACTAAAACCTGGAAGCTGGTCGCAAATAGAGTTGGTAATAAAACAGTCTACTGACGTTTGAAAGCTAGTGTAGCGTGAAGATATTGCTATTGAACAGCAATGTTTTAAACTCATAGGAATTTGAGCAAATCCTGTGACCAAAATATTTGAAGATCTTTTTCGAAGTCGCAATTTCTGGAAGAAACTATGTGTAATATAGTTTGACTGAGAGGCGCTGTCTAGAAGAACTCTGCACTTATGCTCATTTCCATCCACATCAAGTACATTAACTAGAGCGGTAGGAAGCAACGTTAAACTATTACTTGAAGAATGGGCGGAAAGAGTTTGAGTACCTCCCGGATTGAGAGTGTTTATATCTGAAGAACTCGAAGAAGGAGCTTCATTGTTTGTGACAGGGTTAAGATGCAACAAAGAATGATGCTTTTTACCGCATGTATGGCACTTTCCATATTTGCAATTGGCATTAACATGACCAGCATGCAAGCAATTGAGACACAGCTTCAGCATCTTGACTCGTTCTGTTCGAAGTGATGGAGTAAGTGAAAGGAGCTCAGAACAACGACTAGGTTTATGATTTACGGATTTACAAATGGGGCACTGATTTTGAGTAGTGACTAGAGATCTTGACTGCCTTTTATCTTTGAATTGACAATCTTTAAAAGCAGAAGATTGATTGGCTTCGATCTTTTCCAAGATATCAGCCTTGCCTTTTAAAAAGCCTATGAGATTGCTCAAAGAAGAGTCGGAGGATTTCTTGGATTCCCATTCTTTGGCTGTGTTCATGTCCAATTTATCCATAATAATAAAAATTAAAAGGGTGTCCCAATATTCAATTGGTTGCCCGAGTGACTGAAGCGAACGTAGATTACTTTGAAGTTCATCGACAAGGTGCCTAACGCTGAAGGAAGTTTGCTTGGATATCTTTGGCAAGTTGAATAAGGCTTTGGTATGATTGTGAACCAATAAATCGCGGTTTGCAAATAGCTCGCAAAGTATTTCCCAAGCCATTGAAAAGTTTGTTGATGACACAGGTATGTTATTAATAACACTTTCAGCTGAGCCACTGACAGCGGATTTGAGATAATGAAACTTTTGAATTTGATTAATGGAATCGTTGTTTATGATCATGGACGAAAATGAATCGTGAAATTCCAACCATTTTTCATAGTTCCCTGAGAACTGAGGTAATTGAATTGTGGGTAATTTAATATTTAATTTATTTAATTGTCTGGAAGTTGAAGCAGATGCAGAAGTTTGAGAAGAAGCATCGTCTTGGACTTCATTATTGACCTGTTCTGGACTATTTAAGGAGAGGAGATCTTGAGCTTTTGTTATTATAGAGAAATATTCTTGCTCAAATTGTTGCCTTTGAATAACTTCTTCATCTATGACATCCACGTAGCAGTCTATTTTATCTTGGATAGCTTCAAAGTTATCTAATAAACCTACGGCTTTTGAGAGCCTTAGCTTTAACTCAGACACGGGAAAAACGTAAGAAGGATTCTGACAAGAAACGTCAATAGCCGAAATATAATTTTTAAAAACTGTGAGACGCGATTTTACTGATGCTCGTTTCCTCTTGTACCTCTCAAGAGTATTAAAAGAAACCTGGGACTCGTTATCTGATTCAGGCATGATTTTAAATAATTAAATAGCGAAATCAACGTTATTTAAAATAATAAATTATTCCCAACAATACAATACAGGATAATAACAAAGAAATACCACAATCAAATAATCAGCCGATAAACAAAAAAGCAGTTAATGCGGCAATAAGTGAAGCTCTTCATACTAACAAGTTGCAAGAAATAATACAACTTGAGCATCAGCAGCCAGGAAGTTCTAATTCTGCGAGCAACAAAAACAATGGCTGGCAAGAAGTTAAACGCCGTTCAAGAAGATTTGTGGTAGGTCGCAATGAAGAAAATACTGTGATAAAAGGTATACCGAGGTTTACATTCTTGCATGTTACTAGACTGCCACCCGAAATCAAACCAGAACAGTTGCAGGCTTACCTAAAACCCAACTTTCCGGACGTCCAATGCGAAGAGCATATATCTAAACGTCCTGAAATATATAGTTCGATGAAGGTGCGAATAAGGCAGGATGATTTTAGAAATGCGTGGAAACGTGATGTGTGGCCGAACGGAGCAATAGTTTCGAAGTTTTTTGTGAAAAAGAGGATGCTGCCAACACCGGTAGATCCTCAAACCGATCACGAACAATAAATATTAGTATTACTAATAGTAGCAGTCATACCATCGTAGACTTAAAGATATACTACCAAAATATCCGGGGACTTCGAACAAAGGTAAATGACTTTTATTTAAGTACTTTGTCGGAGGACTATGATATAATTACTATCACTGAGACTGGGCTAAATGGTGATATTAAAGATGCAGAACTCTTTGATGATCGTTATTCTGTCTACAGGAAAGACAGAGATGATGGAAGACGAGGGGGAGGAGTTTTAATTGCTGCAAAAAAGAAATTTATTATGCAAATTATTCAAATTAACTGTGATAATGTCTCGTTTGAGTGCTTGCTGGTTAAACTAAGGGTAAAAAAAAAAGTTTTTTATTTATGTTGTGTCTATATACCGCCTAATAGTAGTGTAAATGAATATTCTAATTTTTTTAATATTTTCGATAATATCCTAGACGGTGAAGTAGACATTCTTATAGCAGGAGATTTTAATATGCCTTTTTATGAAACGGGAGGTTGTGAAAAGAGTAATTTGTTGAACAATTTTTTATGTTTACATAACCTAACTCAGTGCAATACTATTTCTAACTTCATGCAAAGAAAGTTGGATCTTTTATTAACCAATATGTAGATTTCTGAATTACAAAAATGTGTAAGTCCAATCTTAATAGAGGATGTTTATCATCCCGCACTTAATTTTAGCTTGTCAGTAAAAATTCAGAAATATTGTGATCCTTTGCCCGAGCTCTCATATATGTATGATTATTCCAGGGGTGACTTTTACATGCTTTATCAACTTTTGAAGGATGCTGACTGGTCGGATGTGGAACTTGCTAATGATGTTACAACATGTGTAAATTTATTTTATAATAAGTTTACCAGATATATTGACATTGCGATCCCAAAAAAACAAATTAATAAATGCTCACGTCGATCTCCTAAATTTCCGATTTTCTTTTCCAAAAACCTTAAACAAGACATTAAGCTTAAAAATCGCCTACATAAACAGATCAAAAAAGGCTATGCTAATGTAGATGCCGTTAAAAAATTTAAAAACTTGCGAGCCTTAATTAAAGTGCAGACAACTAGTGAATTTAGGTTATATCACCAAAACATAGAAAATAATGTTAATATAGACCCTTGCAACTTTTGGAAGTTTATAAAGTCTAAATCCCAAAAAAATAGTATTCCCAAGGAGCTTTACTATAATAACAAAACAGTGAGCAATACACATGATATAGCTGATGCTTTTTCACAGCATTTAAATTCTGTCTTCCAATTGTCAAACTCAACTACATTGCACAAAGCTCATGGTAATTTTACTTTTTCTTTAATAACTGATGAACAGATCAAAGCTGGCATCAATAAACTCAAACCTAAAAAATCGTCAGGCAGTGATAATATTCCATCTTACATATATAAAGGGTGTTCTGATTATCTCTGTGTTCCCTTGACTGCAATGTTTAATCTTTGTATAAAAAAGAACACATTTCCTGATCAATTGAAAGAAGCAGTTATTACTACTATCTTTAAATCAGGTAATAAAAGCTTAGTAGAAAACTATAAGTGTGCTCAACTCAGTTGCTAAAATATTTGAAAATATACTTTATACTTCTATACTTGATGTTTTTCAAAGTAATTTTGTTAAAGAACAACATGGATTTTTACCTGATCTATCAACAGTTACCAATCTGTGCACTTTGACAGAAGCAGCGGCCAATGCCATTGATGATAAACAGCAGCTTGATGTTGTTATGACTGACTATGCAAAAGCTTTCGATAAGGTGGATCATGGGATTCTTATCAATAAATTAGGGGAGTTTGGCTTTTCTCTAAATGCTTGTAAGTTTATGGAGTCTTATCTAACTAACAGAAATCAGCGTGTTAAAGTTGGTAGTGGTATGTCAAAAAGATTTGTCTCTACATCTGGTGTTCCACAGGGTAGTAATCTGGGGCCTCTATTATTTGCCATCTTTGTAAACGATTTGCCTAGCTGCATTCAATATTCCAAAAGTCTACTTTTTGCTGATGATTTTAAACTTTATAAGTATATTTCAAACCCTGGAGACTGTCATCTTCTTCAGTCAGATCTAGACGGTGTTGCTCTATGGTCTGAGAAAAATAAAATGGTTTTAAATATAAATAAGTGTCAAACAATTACTTTTACACGTAAAATCAATTTCTCTCTATATAATTATTCTATCAATAGCCAAGTGTTAGTTAGAAAGAGTGAATGTAGAGATCTTGGGGTACACCTACAGGGTAACTTAAAGTATAATCAGCATTATGAAATTATTACTAATAAAGCTTATAAACTTTTGGGTTTTATAATAAGAAACACTAAATACTTTGAGAATATCAAATCAATTGTATGTCTCTATAATGCATTAGTTAGACCCCATTTGGAGTATGCGTCTGTTATTTGGGATCCTCGGGCGGAGGTTTACAGTAATATGATAGAAAAAGTACAAAAGAGATTCCTAAGATATTTGTATTTTAGAAAACACAATATTTACCCCTTTAGAATATCATACTCGAGTATGTTGTTAGAATTTGGGTTAACAAGTTTGAGTAGAAGACGAATTCTATATAACACACTTTTTATTTATTATATTGTTAATAACTTAAAGTACAAAAAATGCTGCTTTATTAATCTAATTAGATTTTTAGTTCCTAAGGCCAATTTAAGAATAATAACTAAAAAATTATTCTTCTGTTCAGCATCAAGCTGTTCTCCTATTAATAGAATGCTCCTAGACTGTAACAATGTTTTAGAAAAATGTGATCTAGATGTATTTATAAGCAGTACCAGAAGTATAAAAAACTCAATTTTGTTGTCGAATGTGGATTTATGCTTAGTGTGACAATCTTTTTTTTATAGATTTTGTTTGGTTTTTTTTGTATATTTTTTTTTTCTTATTTTGTATTGTTGTTTATGTATAGTTGTATAGGATAGTTTTCTAATTTTTATTTTTTATTCTATTAATCTAGTAAGCACTCCTACATGTAATTACCGTTCTGGTGTTTGTATACGAGTTTAAATAAATAAATAAATAAATAAATAAATAAACAACGTAACGTAGCAATAGGTGAATGATTAGACACCGTAGTTAGAATAAAATTGAAAATTATTAAACTAATTAATGCAGATAGAATTAAACCAAAGGGTAAAGGTAAGAAAAGATAAAGGGATTGAGCAAACTCACCTGTCTTGTATTTGACCACAATGGCTGTTGGAACACGTTTTCTAGCCCTGGCGACGCCGACGCTAAGATGATTTCTTGATGAATCCGGCGAATCGAAGGACCATGAAGAAAATGAATTTGACGCTGGATTTTTATTCTCTTTATTATGACATCAAATAACTTAACAACTTAACGTAAATGAACAAATTTAGTTATTTGAAATGAATGTGTCGAGAGTACCTGACAATATTGAATTTATATAAATTAATAATCATTGCTTTTTTTTAAAAAAACAGTCGTCGCCAAGGAAATATATGTACATAGGCGTAGGTAGCGGAAACATAATTCTTCATCAATATCTTGAAGTTCCATTTTAAAATCCGGTAAATCGCAAATGGTGTGTAATTCTTCTTTTTTAATGTCAAATTCAAGATTAGTTTGACTTGAAATATCATTTTCACTGCTAATTAACATTTCACTTTTATTAGTTAAAGAATTTATTGAAGAGTTATCCATTGTTAGAAATTGTTGCGAGTTTTCGTATTCGAATTTCGGTTCTCTCTCAAACATACTACTTTTGTAGGGCTCTTCTTGAACTAAAATCAAAAATAAACAGATGTAATGGTTTAGTATATAAGTAAGTTCACAGGTTTTTTACATAATTGTTGGTCATGATCTTTTGACAAATTTAGATTCAATTCGCTTTTTATGTCACACTAGAATTTTTAAACTATTGAATATGAAGTGTTTAAGAAAGGGGAACCATCTAATTTTATTAAAGAGTGTCCATCGAAAGGGAACAATTGAAGGTGGCGCCATAGTTGCAAGTAGAAAGATTTTAAAAACAGCGCTATTAATCATTATATAGTCCATTTCACGGATTTTGGCCGATGAGAGTTACATCTCTCTCAGATACAGGCAAGTTAAAAATTTAAATGAGGACGTTTGTTTTTTAATACAACACTTACGTAACTGCATCTTGTTTCACCGGTAGATAAAAAGTATTCAATACGGAAGTCTTGACTTAATTCACATTCCTAGTAACCGTCATGTACGGCTCGTTGTTGAAGGGTTGAATTTAATAATTATTAATGTCATATTTTTGTAGATGTCAAACCACACTGATAGTTTCAGAAACTTACGACCTAATTTAGAAAAAAAAACTGTCCGCCATTGGTAACTTGGATGACAGTTTAATCTTATTTCAGTGGTTTCTAATATCAAATTGGCCAAAAACGATGAAATGGACTATAGACGTTATTTTAAGAGTTTTGTAGGTTATTTTTACTTAACTACATATGACTTCGTACATAGCTGATATTTTACTATAAATTTAAATTAAATTTTTTAACCCAGCACACTTCACTCTGTTTAAAATCGCTAAATTCATATCAATTTGTCCCCCATAAAAGACGGTTCTCCTTCCTTCTACCCCCCATTCTATTAAATATATTAAAATACATGACAGATACAGATAGAAAGTATACAAACAATTTTTCGTTAATGTCATTTAAAATATTCTTGTTTACATACTTTCTAAAATTGCAAAATAAAAGTTATATAGTTTTACAAATTTTAAAGTAGAGACTTCTAAAACGGCGTTAGCTACATTTTTTCTTCATTTTTATTGAATTTTAGTAGTGGAAAGGCTTCTTAAGAGAGCTATAAAAAATTGTAAATTTTCATATAACTTGCTGGTAAAAAAAGAAAAGAATGTTTGGAATATTAGTAAAAACGTTTATTTAACAAAAATACAACAACGCAACAACAGAGCTACTCTTTTATTAAGAAGATTCGAGCGAATCTAATGTAAAAAATTTTAAACTGTGAACTTTGAAATTAACTATACGTATAAATAAATACACCATTTCTCTAATCCGAAAATTTTAAAAAGATTCACCGTTTAGTTACTTAGAAATTAAATTTTAAACATCACAAATTTTATCTCCTTATACACGGGGCTCTTATGGCCGACAAACTTTTATCGAGACTTTAATTATTTTTTTCAAATATTAACCCCCCAACTTTAACGAATAAAAAACTATATACAATAAACTTGGATTATTGCAAAACATTAAAACGATTTAATAATAATACATTACTGATATAATTATTAAAATATTTAAAGTTTAATTTTGTTTTTAACTCGTCTATCGTCAGCTATTCATTCGAATATAGATTTGACAACGTCGCGTAAACAACTGAGTAAAAAGAAAAAGATAGAAGCAAGATGGAAGTCTCATTACAGAGAGAGAGAAATGTTTAACTCACACACTCATGCACGTTTTTGTAGTTGGTATAATCAAACGCGCTATTGCCAATTTTGACGAATATTGGGATGACTCTAATTAAAAAAAAAATTCCAACATTATTTTGACTCATTAGTTACGCTCGAACTTCCTTAAAAAAAAAGTGTGAGGTGTCAAGAGACACCCGGATGGAACGAAGTTCCTTTCGATTAATTAGTGAAGGAATTGTAATAAATTTTTGGAGTTTACTCCTTAAGAAAAGATATAAAAGGCACCTGGTATGAAAAAAAAATGGGTAGTAAAATCGTGTGAAATATAATTTCTCTCTCTCTCTCTCTCTATGCTTTCCCCATAGTTTTAAGATTTTTCAAAAATTTGAAACTTGAAAATTTTGAAAATTTGATAATCCTGAAAATTTTAAAAA
Source organism: Altica lythri (assembly GCA_964028335.1). NCBI lineage: Eukaryota > Metazoa > Arthropoda > Insecta > Coleoptera > Chrysomelidae > Altica > Altica lythri. The sequence goes on from OZ034811.1 coordinate 4,427,057, forward strand.
TTTTGAAAAATTCAAGAACTGCTTTCTCTATGCGTTCAGTATAAAATGTTTGGGGAAAGCATTTTGAACATTTTTATTACATTCTGCATTAATTTTGAAGAGAGAGAGACAGAGAAACATGCATGTGTCGTGTCGTGGCAACTTTTGGTCTGAATTTTTTCAGGCAAGTCTCCGTCGTAATGAGCGATAAGGAACTACGTTCCAAAAAATGTTAATTGTTTGTTGTAACACAATTAAAATAAATATGGCTAAATAGCCAGAGGAACGTCACAGAAAAAGTCAAAAAAACAAATTATTCAAAAATCAAGGGGTGAAATAATGGTAAAACAGTGAAATCATATATCTACTGTAATTTTAAGTAAAAGTATTAATTAACCTAACTATAACATTCTTACTGATTTCAAATAAATAACTTTTTTCTTTATAATAAAATTTCACAATATTGTTTTTCTTTTAAAATTTAAAAAAAATATATTCAATTCATCTGTGAATGTCTCTTAATCATCATTTACATTTTTTTATGCTTATAATCGACTGCTACAGTTTATTTCAAGAGTTTAGACATATTTGAACAAACTTCAAATTACATGCATGAGGAAAAATAAAATACTTATAAACATATTAAAAAAATGCACAAACTTACTTTTCTTTGGAGAAAACATTTTAATTGTTTGTCGATTTTCACCAAAATTATGGATATCATTTCTACTAACAGGAAAATCAAATGGACGGTGAGTAATGTTTGTCGTAATTTCCATATCATTTTTTCTTTCTTGATTACCCTCATTTGAATCAACATTTTCCGTTTTTATAGTTTCTTTGCTTATTAACACAACATCAGTTTTATTTGGAGAAACATCTTTTTGCACACAACTTTCCGTTTTGATCTTACAAAGATCGAATTCATACTTGTTCTCGAATTCGAGTTTTGTTGAATAAATAATTTAGATATTAGAAAACTGGCAAAGCCACAGTTAGTTTAACTAGACTAGATGTATTTAGAAAATCTGTCATTGTAATTTTTGTCATTGTCATTGTATTAATGTTTGAATTTTTCCTTAATCGTTTTTAAAAGTTGTACGTGTTTTATTATTCATTAAACACTTATTTAATTACTCTGGTGTTTGGTTTAACCCATAATCCCATCAGGTTATGGGCCCAGCACGCTTCCACTGCGCCAAATAAGTGTGTTCCGCTAAAAACGATTTTGTTGGAACTGTTGTACGTGAATTCTCAAAGAATATGGCTGAGAAGGACCTAAACCTAATCAAATTAGATGGCAAAAATTTCCAAATGTGGAAGTTTGGAGTGACCTTTCTGCTGGAGTCACACAGTTTGACTGAGTTTATAGATGGTACTACAACTGAGCCCAACAAGGAAAAACATCTCGAAGATTGGAAGAAATGGAAAAAGAACAGCTCAAAAGCCGCAGTTTTTCTGTTAACTTCTGTTGAACTATCATTGCATGTGAACTTGATAAATTGCAGCACCCCAAGAGTATTTGGGATAAGATACACTCACTGTATGGAGATATCAGCGAGGATGCAAAGCAAAGTGCCTGGCAGCAATTTTATGAATTTAAAATTAAAGATGGCACTTCAGTTGCAACGCAGATAGAAATGTTTGAAACTATTTGTAAAAAATTAGAAAATACAGGGGAAGAGCTTTCGGAAGCCTCTGTAGTATCGAAAATATTAAGTAGTTTGCCCACCAGATATTCTACTTTTTCAATGGCATGGGAATGTACCCCAAAAGATGACAGGAGAAAAGAATTTCTCATAGCAAGAATAGTAAAAGAAGAAAAGCGCCAAGCAAAAGTAGATGAAGGTGAAATTGAAACAAAATTGGCTTTGCCGGTAACTACTATGAAAGTTGATGAAACACATAAGAAGAAAGATAAAATTGCGGAACTTAAGAAGAAAACCAAGTGTAATTACTGCAAAGAAAAAGGTCATTGGGCTCGCGAGTGTAAGAAAAGACTAGAAAATAAGAACAAAAATAATTCAGGTGATAGTGCGGGAGCTTCAACATATGTTTGTGATGTCGTTACAGACGTTTCTGTGTTTTATTCGGAGACATCAGATAAAGATGATGAAGTGTGGATCGCTGATTCAGGGGCAAGTATGCACATGACCGGTCATCGAGAATATTTTTGTGAAATGGAAACAGATCGTAATATTCATTACTTTAAAATTGCGGACAATAAAGTGCTTCCGACTGGTGGTATTGGAAAAATAAACATTGAAGTAAAGGTTGGTCAGAAAATTTTCCAGAGGCAGCTAAGTAATGTTCTCTACATTCCTGAATTAAGAAGAAATTTATTTTCAGTGGGAGCTATTAATGATAAGAAGTTCTCGTTTCATTGCTATGAAAAACACTGTGAGGTAAGAGATCAAAATAATTTAATTTCGTCAATAGGCACACGATATGGATCTTTGTTTTATATGCAATTTAAAGTAATAATACCGCAGTGCAATTTAGCAAAAGTAGAGTCCTTAAAATTGTGGCATGAGCGACTTGGCCATATAAATTTGCAGTCTGTTAAAAATACGAAAGACACAAATGCAGTTAATGGGCTTCAATTTGATGAAAGAGAAAACTTCTTTTGTGAAACATGTGTTCTGGCTAAACAAACAGCTAAATCTCATCCATCCAGTCAGCAAATAAAAACATTTAAGGCCAGTGAGATGATCCACTCAGATGTGTGTGGACCAGTAAACATTTTGTCACCAGTTGGCTCAAAATATTTTCTTTTATTTAAAGATGAATTTAGTGGTTTCCGTACAGTATATTTTTTGAAAAACAAATCAGAAGTGTTTGTCAAATTTAAAGATTTTGAAGCTCTTATTTTGAGGCAAACCAAGAATGTAATTAAAGTTTTACGTACTGATAATGGTACTGAATATTTGTCACGAGAATTTCAGTCTTTCTTAAGAGAAAAGGGTATAATACATGAAACTTCGTCTCCATACATTCATCAGCAGAATGGGAGTGCGGAACGAGAAATTCGGACTATAGTTGATTGTGCCCGATCTATGTTAATAGCAAGAAATGTGCAGTTAGCATTATGGCCAGAGGCAATAAAAACTGCATGTTATGTGTTGAACAGAACTGTATCAAAACAAAACAATAATGCTACATCATATGAGAAATGGTTTGGACAAAAGCCAGATATCGAACATATACGCATTTTTGGAAGTGTAGCATATTTACATGTACCTAAAGAGAAGCAGCTATCAAAATTTAGTCCAAAAAGTACGAAACTAATTTTTGTTGGCTATGAAGGGGAATCTAAAAATTATAGACTGTTTGATGAAACAACTCAGAAAATTAAAGTGAGCAGTGACGTACTTTTCGATGAAGAAATTAGGAGCATTGAAACTGAAGCTTCTAAATCATCAAATGAACTGTCTATAAAAAATCTTATTTTTGAAAATCTATCTGAGTTTTCAGACCAAGAAGAGCAAGAAGAAAACGAAAATGAAGTTTCTCCAGAAGAAGTAGCTGTTCTTGAAGACGTTACAGCTGCTCAAGAAGAAGTTGCAGTAGATAATCAGCCAGAAAATGATGATTTATTAACAAATCAGTATGCTGCTAGATTAAGAGATAGAAATTCACTTAGAAGACCAGCTCATCTAGAGAATTATGCACTACTTACCGAAGCAGTTCCCTTAACTTTTGAATCTGCAGTATCGTGTGATGAAGCTGATCATTGGAAAGCTGCTATGCAAGAAGAAATGAAGCTCTAGAAGAAAACAGTACTTGGATGCTTACAGAACTTCCAAAAACCAGACATGTCTACACTCTTAAAACAGACAAAGATGGTAATATTTTGCGATATAAAGCTCGACTTGTGGCCAAGGGCTTTACGCAAAGAGAAGGTATAGATTATACAGATACTTTTGCACCCGTAGTACGTTACGAGTCTATAAGAGTATTATTATCTATAGCTGCAGTAGAAGACCTAGAAATTGCCAAATTTGATGTTAAAACAGCTTTTCTTAATGGAAACTTAAAAGAAGAGTTGTACATGCGACAACCCAAAGGTTTTGAAAATAAAGAACAGCCAAATCTTGTTTGTAAACTTCAGAAAAGTTTGTATGGGCTGAAGCAAAGCCCTAGATGCTGGAATTACAAGTTTGTTAGTTTTTTAAAGAATTTTAATTTTAAACCAATTGAAAGTGATAACTGTGTTTTCATAGGACTTCATGAAGGAGCAACAGTGTACTTAGGACTATACGTAGATGATGGTCTTCTGCTTTCAAAGAATGAAAGTGCAATAGAGACAGTTTTAAACTACTTGAAAGGTGAGTTTCAAATAACTATTGAAGAGCCTTCACAGTTTGTAGGTATGGAAATTCAAAGAAATAGAAGCAAACGCGTTCTTAAAATTTCACAAACTGCATATATTAAGAAAATTGTGAAAAGATTCTTCATGGAAGGAGCAAAACCGTCGGCGATCCCAGCCGAACCAGGAGTACATCTAAGTAATACCCAAACACCAAAATCACATGAGGAATGTGAAAGGATGGCAAATATTCCATATCGAGAAGCTGTAGGATCATTGCTATTCGTGGCTCGCGTGTCTCGCCCGGATATTGATTAAGCGGTTAATCGTGCTAGCCAATTTCTGTCAAAATTTGGTGAAGAACATTGGCAATTTGGTAAAAAAATTATTCGGTATTTGTGTGGTACATCCGAGTTCGGAATAACATTCGGAAATGGAGTATGCAAACATAAACTAATGGGTTTTACGGATGCTGATTACGCTGGACGTACAGATACGCGTAAATCCACCAGTGGTTTTGTTTTTATATTAAATGGTGGTCCGGTTACGTGGTCTACGCAACGTCAAAATGTGGTTTCGCTATCGACTACAGAAGCCGAATACATGGCGTTGGCTCATGGTGTTAAAGAAGCAATTTGGTTAAAAAATTTGCTTGTGGAACTTGGTATCTATGTAGAATGCGTACCTATGTATATAGACAATCAATCAGCAATAAAGTTAGCAAGTAACCCTGAGTTTCACAAACGCTCTAAGCATATAAGTGTGCGTTATCATTTTACGCGAGAAGTGTACGAGCGCGGAGAAATTGATCTGATTTATATTCCTACAAAAGATCAGTTAGCAGACTTGTTTACTAAGCCGCTGTCAAAATCCCTGTTTTTGAAATTGCGAGATGATTTGAACATTGTTGCCAGTTTTAAATAAGTGGGAGTGTTGAATAAATAATTTAGATATTAGAAAACTGGCAAAGCCACAGTTAGTTTGACTAGACTAGATGTATTTAGAAAATCTGTCATTGTAATTTTTGTTATTGTCATTGTATTAATGTTTGAATTTTTCCTTAATCGTTTTTAAAAGTTGTACGTGTTTTATTATTCATTAAACACTTATTTAATTACTCTGGTGTTTGGTTTAACCCATAATCCCATCTAGTTTACATTCTTCAATATCAATTTCTTCGGATTTAATATTGGATAACAAGTCTTTAGAATTACTTTCAATTTCAATTTTATTATTCATTAATGGATTTGATGCATCTTTGAAAACATCCATTTTATAATAATTTTCTGATTGTAACAAACAAAAATGAAATTTAATTCCATAACACAATCACTTTGCACTTTAGACTGTTTATAAATCGAACACTACTTCTACTTATACAAACGGCAAATAACGAATAGGAATAGTAATTTCTGGAAATGTGGAATAGGAGATACAATACAACTAACTGCCGGAAGCGGAAACCATATTAAACTTCTTCTTCTTTCTTAATTTTTGGCTTGCATACTAGTGCACATATACCTCTAGTGCATCTGCCAATCCATATTAAAAAAAAACTTTCTTCTGCTAGTGTTAGCCTCTTGTCTTTTGTTATCCAGCCAAGGTTTACTTGTACGGTTGACTTGTTGACATATCGGTCAGGAGCGGCTAATTGTAGGAAAAGCAATGCAATGTTGTCAAAAAGAATATTTAGTGCTTTGAATATAAAATTTAGCGACTTCTTGGCCTTTTTAAAATTCGCACGTATCCATCCCTGTTTTCCAATTACAGAGCATAATGCGACTCAGTGACGCACAATGCCGAAATGTGCTAACGCCTAACGCTTAATTGGAACGCGAATTGGTTTTCAAGTGCACCGACAGAGTGCGCAAGGTTCAGTGTTGTGAGAAAAAAACATTAATAAACTTAGCAATCTTAATAAACAAAATGATATACAATAAAATTTTATTTATTTATATAAAATAGCGAAAAATAAATTTGTCATGTTCGTACCTTCATCCTTACTTATATTTATTTTTGTAACACAGTTTCAATTCACTTTTTTATTTTTTCAACAGATTATACGTAGAAACTTTAATAGATCAGTTCAATAATAAAGAATATTACTAACAATAGGCGATACTGTAAATTAAATTTTTATTAACGCCAACTTAAAGCTCAAACATTTCTTATATTTTCTGCTACTAAGTTGGTATCCCTTGCGCACATCAGACGAAAGCAGTACTTCTTAAATTGCTCGATTGTGCGAAGCGCTGTTGTAGTTGGAAAAATCAACTTGAGCATTATGCCGCACAATGCTCTATAATGCTGTAATTGGAAAACAGGGCATATCTATTGTCTAGATATCAATTAAAGTCACGGGCCAAGGGGAGTTTGCTACATATTCGAGACTACATTTTAGTAATAAAATACAAAAAAACTGTAATATTAGATTGGGACATACATAGATTAGTTTATAACTGTTATTAATTTATTCAGAAAAAAAAGCCGCAGAGGAAAGACGACTGAAAAGAATTTAGCAACACAAGTTGCGAAAAATTTAAAATTTAATAACTTTTTTAGTTGTAAACCGACAAAAAGATATGACCTATTAAAAAAAAGGGATGAGAATTATCTTGTAACCCTTTTAAACGGAAGATGTTTAAAGCTCGATTCAAGGTTCATAATTGCGAACGGCACTCAGTTGGTTGGTAGAGAGATAGCATGGGTTTGTTCTAGCTTAATGAAAAATTATATAGATGTTAAAAATTTTGTATTGAATAGTAAAAAAAGAAAAGGATACTGAAAAGAAAATGAAGCGTCATTTATTTTTAATATCCTATAGATGGGAAAGATAAGAAACCCAGAAAAAGGTAAAAAAAAGAAATATATAATTTAGATAAGATAACCCAGCAGATTATTATCAATAAATTAGAAATAACACACTTTTACTTAAAAAAGTAGTAATACTTACACTTTTTCTTACTTATCCTTATAGTTAGAATCAAAACTTGTTTTATAAGATACTTTTTGATAACTCAAAATTTTGTTATGTTTTTTTTTTAATTATAAGATTAACAGATAATACTGATCAGAGCAACACACTCCAGAAATGAAAGAAAATTCTCTATTAAAAATATAACAGTTTTTATTCATTTATAGAATAATAAAAAAACAGGATAAAAAGCAAACAAAAAAAATGGAATTAAACTTCTATAAAGAGAGATAATACTTTAATCACATTAAGTGATTATCGAAAATTAGCTTTCTACACACTTAGGATAACTGCTAAGCTGTTATATTTCCATCTATGTGTAGTGTACCCTGTTTAAGCTAAAAATGAACTACAAATGAGTTGAATTTAGACAAACAAGAAAATTAAAATTCACCTTTTGTTTTATAAAAAAGATTACTTCAGTTATAATTATGAAAGCATAAAAGTTAAAAATACAGATTAAAAAAAATAAAAAATAAACAAAATACCGTTTTTTTACTAAAGACCGCATTGCAGTAGGTCGATATATTGAACATAAGAAAATTCAATTTCCAAAGAAATAAACAGATCAAGAGACTCAGCTTCTAGCTTACTTTCCAAAAACTTCGACTATTCTCTAGTCTCATTCAACAGGGTAGTTGAAGGTGGCAATCGTTAAACCATTTCAAAGAAATTATCAACCTTTGTTGTAATAATCGGCACTCAGAACACATTCACTTTGTAAGTTTTACAAAAAAGATGAAAAAACTGGGAAAAATAAACAATATTGACTAAGGGAACGGTTAGGCCAATCCACCCAAAGTACCGCCAATTGCATAGGGTGTGCCTTAAATAGTTTTTTAAGGAACGCACGTGATTATGAAGAGGGATAAGATTGTTTGGACAATCTTTCTAGATTCTTCACGAATATGATATGGACATCGTTTTATGCTCATTTAATCACGTAGGTCACCCTAACGTATTTTAGGAACTATTGGAAAGTTTTTAACGACTGGGTCGGTTTATATATCAAAAGGAAACATTTAAAGATAAATTAATTAATTAATTAAAAATGCTAAAATGTCAATAAAAGAGTAGATGAATATAAGAAGAAAGGATGTATTAAATAGAGGGTAAAAAAAAGAAGGCTAAACCCGACCCAAACTAGGCTTGGGATAAGGTTAAGAGAAAGGAGATCTGTCAGCTTGATAGACATCTATAAAGTATTATGCTATGGTAAAAAAACTTGCAGTTGAATTATAAATTTATTTACAGCATTAGGTTACTATACCTGTGTATTAACTACATTTAATAGGTTTTTCGTTTTTTGTGTAAAATATTTTGAACAAAGGATCCCGCAAAAAATCAATGGAAAGTACTTCCCGTTAAATTGTCTGAAATTTTGTGACTAGATAGTTCTAAGTGAGTAAAACAAATATCTCAATGGACACCAAGCTTAAAAATAGACAATTTAAATGACTCTCAACCGTGATAACGTATTCGAAATCAGCAAACCCAAAAACCCTATGCTATCCTAGGATTTTTGGGAAATATTTACTAGTGAGATCTAGAGATACTCAGTATATCCAATGTTGACCTGCTCAGTAAATCACTGATTTTTGGTAAAATTTCAAACATCTATATCTCAAAAATTAACAATTAACATCTGTTTAAAATCGTCATCAATACCAAGGATATGGAAATCGTCAAAGGTCTGTAAGTAGACAGGCGAAATATATCAAACTATCGGCCTATATCTATTATATGTACCCTTGCGAGGGTTTTTGAAATCCTTATGGAGCGAGTTATATGTCAACACGTAAGCTGCTGTATAAGTGTAAATCAACATGATTTTATGAAGAATCGCTCAACAAGTCACCAAACTATTGATCATTACACAATATATTGCTGAATCTATTGACAACAGGGCCCAAACTGATGTGATTTACACAGACTTTTCTAAAGCCTTTGACAGACTTGACCATAGCATTCTGCTTAAAAAACTTGTTTCCTTTGGATTATCTTCTAAGTTAATGAAACTAAATCCTACTGATGGGATCGAAAGCAATATGTGCAGCTCAATGGTTTTAAATTTGCTAAATATACTGCTTCTTCCGGTGTTCAACAAGGATCTAATCTAGGGCCGCTGCTTTTTAATAGCTTTATTAATGATATTGCTCAAGTTTTAAATGTAAATCTCCTTTTATATGCCGATGATTTAAAACTGTACAGCCTAGTGGAGAATATGGGTGATAGCGATAATCTATCGGAAAATTTAGGACGTGTTGTTGAATGGTGTTACCGTAATAATTTGCCTCTAAGCCCGGATAAATGTAGTTTTGTTCTGCAGCTTTATACGATAACTCAATAGAGAGCGTTGTTCTTGAGCGACCGGAAACATTTACGGATCTTTGCGTCACGTTTGATACTGAACTATCATTTAATAAGCACATTGATAATGTATCCTCCTCATATCGTATATATGGGTTAATTGCACGTAACTCTATTGATTTTAAGAATACTTCCACATTAAAAACTCTGTTTTATGCTTTTATAAGTTCAGTTGTGTGGAGTCCATATTATCAATATCATATAGATTGAATAGAAGGAAATCAAAGACGATTTTTAAAACTGATTATCCTGAAAATTGATGACATTTATCCATCAATAGGCATACCTCATTCTGAGCTATTAGTATTTGGGAACCACAGAAGACTATAATCCAAATGATTCCCAAAAAGAAATCACCATAGGTTGGTTCCAGCACCTTTCTGGTAGCACGAATCAATTATTTCGAATTCAATTATATCTGGACCAGGATATCTCTTATATAAATTAAATACGAATCTTTTCTTTGTTAACACAACTGTTTTATTAACTTCTTTGGAAATACAAGTAAAATATGAAAATTCTAAACTTTGACAATGTTTTCTTTTTTACTGACTTTTAAAATTAATTTTTCCGCCTTTTTATATACCTATATTGCTATGCAACGTTAAGCAAAAAGGGTTTGAGAATTTGAGTTAAGTGTTTAGTTTTTAAACATAATCACTGCCTTTAGAAAAGTTGGTTGAACAATTTTGGAACCTTGAACAAATTCCTAAATGTTCTTCATTGGTGCCTGATGACGAGCTAGCTGAACAAATATTTTTGAAAACTACTTTGCAAATTTCAGATGGTAGATTTCAGGTTAATTTACCAATGAAGCAAGTTTATAGTACAAAAAATTTGGGCAATTCTTTATTTAAGGCTCAACAGCGTTTTTATAGTTTGGAGAAAAAATTCAAAGCAAATAGTAATTACTTTACAGAATATAAAAAATTTATTGATGAGTATGTCCAGTTAGGGCATGGTAGATATGTTCCACTTTCAGAATTCCATGATAACTCCATTCCAAAATATTTCCTTCCGCATCATGCTGTTATACGTGAAGACAGTACCACTACAAAGCTTAGAGTAGTGTTTGATGCTTCTTGCAAAACATCATCAGGTTTTTCTTTAAATGATCTTATGTTAACTGGTTATCAGGTCCAAGACAACTTGTATGATATTTTGTTGCAATTCCTTACTGAACGGTAAATATCCGAATTCAATTATATCTGGACCAGGATATCTCTTATATAAATTAAATACGAATCTTTTCTTTGTTAACACAACTGTTTTATTAACTTCTTTGGAAATACAAGTAAAATATGAAAATTCTAAACTTTGACAATGTTTTCTTTTTTACTGACTTTTAAAATTAATTTTTCCGCCTTTTTATATACCTATATTGCTATGCAACGTTAAGCAAAAAGGGTTTGAGAATTTGAGTTAAGTGTTTAGTTTTTAAACATACTGCCCGACTTAGAAGCTTACTGCTTTTATTTCAACTGTTATATTACAAAATTTGAATTTTTATATTGAACACATTTAAAATACACTTTTAATTAAATTATCTACGATTTAGTTTCAAAGAAAAGATGTCATAGATTTTACACACAAACCAATTAAGGAAGACGACATACTTTAGAAATAGGCCTTACATATTCCCCCGAAGAAGTTTTCAGCCGAATTGCTCGAACTTTCCCATCACTTCCAGGATATAGTTCAACAACACGAGCTAATGGCCATTGCAATGGAGGATAATTATCATCTTTAAGAATTACTAGCTCATTAATTTCTAAATTTTTTGAAGGTATACACCATTTTGGTCGATGTTGTAACTGATTTAAATAATCAATAGACCACCTTCGCCAAAATAACTGTTGAACTTGAACAATCTTCTGCCAAATAGATAATCTATTTTCAGCAATTTCTGTAACGTCTTTTTCAGGATAAGAAGATAAGCTTGTACCAATAAGAAAATGACCCGGAGTTAGTGCTTGAAAATCATTTGGATTATTTGAAATTTCACAGATAGGTCTAGAATTAAGAATTGCTTCAATGCGAGTTAAGATTGTATAAACCATTTCAAAAGTAAAACATTGTACACCAATAATTCTTACCAAATGATATTTTGTACTTTTTATAGCAGCCTCCCAAAGACCCCCCCAGTGAGGTGCGTTAGGTGGAATAAACTTAAAATTAATAAAATTTTTTGAACAGAAGTTTTGAATATTTTCATTAACTTCATGTTTAATAAGAAAATCATGTAATTCTTTTAATTTGTTTCGAGCACCAGCAAAATTAGTTGCATTATCACAATAAATTTCAGCTGGATTTCCTCTGCGCGAAATAAATCTATTTAGAGTTAGTAAGAAAGCATTAGATGATAAACTTGTCACTAACTCTAAATGTATGGCTTTAGTTGCCATACATATAAATATGCAAATATAAGCTTTTAGTTTAGGAGATTTTTTTAAACTAGATGGCTTAATTAAAAATGGACCTCCGAAATCTATTCCAACCTTACTAAAGGGACGAGAAATGGTTACTCTATCTCTTGGAAGATCAGCCATGATCTGAGTAGCTTGTTTAGCTTTAAAACGATAACAAATTAAACAGTTAAATATAACTCTTTTTATCTCTTTTAACCCATTTAATGGCCAATATTTACATCTAAAATTTGACAATACCGTTTGAGGCCCTGCATGTCCTAACCTAATATGTTCTTGCTTGAGCATTAAAGAAACAACATAATCATGAGAAGGGAGTAAAATGGGATGTTTTTGTGAAAAAGAAATATCTGCTTGTGACAGTCTTCCACCTACTCTTATAAGGTTATCAATATTATCCAAGAAAGGATTTAAATGTATCAAATTCTTGTTTGAAATTAATTTATTTTGGTTTAGGTCTGAAATTTCTTTGGAAAAGTATTTCTTTTGTAATGCGAATACTATCAAATAAGTTGAATTTTCTATTTCAAAGCCATTTAAGGGTCCCGACAGCTTTGAATTATTGCATAAAAATTTATTATATATAAATCTGTGACAATAGGCTACTACACGTTGTAGTTTAGAAAAGTCAGAAAATTTAACAAAAAGAAACTCCCAAAGAGAATTTATATCAGAATTTTGTCCAGAGATTAAAGAAACTTTCTTTTCTTCTGGTATAGTTTTGAGAACAGAAACTGAAATTTTAAAAGGATTACATGAATAATTATTTGAACAGAGAACTGGAGGTCCTAACCACCACAACTCAGAATTTAATAAATCCTTTGAAGAAATACCTCTGGATGGCAAATCTGCTGGATTATGACAAGATTTAATATAAGACCAGCAATATTTCGTTGTTAAAGTTTGAATTTGACTAACTCTATTAGCTACAAATGCATTCCAACGAGAAGAACTTGAACTGATCCAATGTAACGCAATTTCTGAATCAGAGTATAAACATATGGAAGAAAATTGAATTCTTTTTTCAAAAATTTGTAAAACTCTATTTAGTAATTGAGATAAAAGCAACATTGAACATAACTCCAGTCTTGGAATTGAAATTATTTTTAAAGGCGCTACTCTAGTTTTAGATGTTACCAATGAGGTTGTAATAGACCCATCTTCATATCGACTGCGAAAATAAATACATGCTGCAAAAGCCTTTGAACTAGCATCGCAAAATCCATGCAGTTCACATGTAACTAACTTACCATTGGAAAAAAAATATCTAGGAACATTTAATTGATATAACATCGGAATTGTTTGAATAAACTTGTTCCATTCTGAAAGAATAGTGGGATTAGAAATATTTTCATCCCAGCCTAATTTATAAGTCCAAATGGATTGAATTATTAATTTGCCCGTAATTAAAATTGGAGAAAGAAAACCCAGGGGATCCCAACATTGAGCTACTAAAGATAATACCTTACGCTTTGTAACTGTCCCTAATGAAGAAAAGTCCGGTAAAGAAACTTTAAAAACATCTGTGTCTGGATTCCATTTAAGTCCCAAAACCTTGGAACAATTTTCTTTTTCACTTAAAACCAAGTGCTCTTTATTAATATTTGCAATAGGAAGAAATTTAGGAACGTTAGTTTTCCATTTGTGTAATTTAAAACCAGCGGAATTAAGAAGAGTATTTAATTCATTATAAAGAATTGGAGCATCCGATATTTGATCACAACCAGCTAAAATATCATCTACATAAGTTTGTGTCAATAAAGCATCAGATGCTAAAGGAAACATAGAATTATTAGACAACGATAATTGCTTAAGTACCCTCGTTGCAAGAAATGGAGCACAATTTGTTCCATAAGTTACAGTTAACAATTCTATACATTTAAGAGGACTAAAACTATTTTCTCGCCATAAAATATTTAGAAGGAATTTTTGCTCTGGATTAATAAGAATACATCTATACATCTTTTCGATATCTGCTGTTACAACATATTTGAAGGAACGGAATCGCAACAAAATATCATACAAGTTGTCTTGGACCTGATAACCAGTTAACATAAGATCATTTAAAGAAAAACCTGATGATGTTTTGCAAGAAGCATCAAACACTACTCTAAGCTTTGTAGTGGTACTGTCTTCACGTATAACAGCATGATGCGGAAGGAAATATTTTGGAATGGAGTTATCATGGAATTCTGAAAGTGGAACATATCTACCATGCCCTAACTGGACATACTCATCAATAAATTTTTTATATTCTGTAAAGTAATTACTATTTGCTTTGAATTTTTTCTCCAAACTATAAAAACGCTGTTGAGCCTTAAATAAAGAATTGCCCAAATTTTTTGTACTATAAACTTGCTTCATTGGTAAATTAACCTGAAATCTACCATCTGAAATTTGCAAAGTAGTTTTCAAAAATATTTGTTCAGCTAGCTCGTCATCAGGCACCAATGAAGAACATTTAGGAATTTGTTCAAGGTTCCAAAATTGTTCAACCAACTTTTCTAAAGGCAGTGACTTCTCCTCTAAAAAATGAGAACCAGAATCATCATTGCAACCAGATATACACGTTAAAACTGATGAAGATTTCAAAGTATTTATAAGAACTGAATTTTTTGAATTAAAGCTCAAAGGAGCATTACCTGCTACAATCCAACCAAAATGAGTATTAACCAAATTTGGAAGATTCTTGCCTAATTTAATATAACCTTCAACCAAAAGATCATAATAGATATCTGCTCCAATTAAAATATCTACCTTGGAAGGTTTGAAATAGCTCTCATCAGCTAATTGTACACCCTTTGGAATAATTATATCTTGTTTATTAATTTGAACTTGAGGTAAATTACAAGTGATTTTATTTAAAATCGCACATGTTATTTTTAATTTAAATTCATTTATTTTAGAATGGACCATTATAGAAATCATTTTATTTGACATACTTGAACTTTCTCCTATACCTGAAATTTGCAATTCCTTACTGAACGGTAAATATCCTAATCTTTGCACTAAATCATGTGTAATAAAAGAATGCTGACTGCCTGAATCAAGTACTGCCCTTGCAGATAAACATTTGCCTTGATAATCGTATAAATGAATTTGAGCAGTAGCTAAAAGGACATGGGAAAATCGGTTATTAAACGCAGATAGAGACT
Source organism: Altica lythri (assembly GCA_964028335.1). Lineage (NCBI taxonomy): Eukaryota > Metazoa > Arthropoda > Insecta > Coleoptera > Chrysomelidae > Altica > Altica lythri. Next base: position 4,442,270 of record OZ034811.1, read on the forward strand.
GAGCATTCTTGCTCTCATTAACCCTTGAACATGAACTTGTTTGAGAAGTTATACCAGAAACAGAAGGCATATTAAGATTTATGGAGGAGTGAGGAATAGAATTAGTATTTTGTCTATCATCAGACACATTAACAGAAGGCATATTCTTATTAAGATTTACGAAAGAATGAGGAATAAAATTAGTATTTTGACTATCATCAGAAACATTGTTAAAAGCCAATTGATTGTCCACTGAATTCAATTTATCTTGTAAATGTAGTAAAGTATGATGCTTTTTTCCACAAATTGAACAATTTCTACTTTTACACTGCGAAACTGAGTGTTTATTATATAAACAATTGGAACACAATCGTTTAGACTTTACAACCTTCCACCTTTCATCCACTGTAAGAGATTTGAATAATTCACACATGTGAATTTTATGAGCCTGATGGCAATGAAAACAACCTCTGACAGGTAGATTCTTGTTGGAAGAGTTGGATGTCAATTTTAACTCTAACGGTTGAACATTTGAATGCAAAACTGTTCTATCAGGCTTGTGTGAATCAACTGAACTCAAATTCTCAAACCCTGTACATGTTTCATCTATATGTTGTAAAAAACTTTTAAAAGTAGGTAACTCATTAACTCTTTTTTGAAACTCAAATGACCTTTTAGTTGAATAATCTAATTTTTTCTCTAATAGCAAAATTAAGATTGAATCTAGAATTTGTTCAGAAGATAGATTAAGATTTTTTAATGCTTCCCAATTTTTTATTAAATTTGTATGAAATTCCCTTAATGAATTTGCCCCTTTATGAACTGGTTTTATCTCTAACATAGCATTTAAGAGTGAATGAGTTACAACAATTTTATTTTCATATCTATTATGCAAAATATCTAAAACTATCTGAAAATTTTCATTTGTTATTGGGACATTTTCTATTAATTTTAATGGTTCACCTTTTAAGAATGACTTTAAATATATAAATTTTTCTATATTGGATAAAAAGGAATGTTTTATAATAAGAGCATCGAATAGTTGAAAAAATGGAACCCACTCACTTGGTTTTCCGTCAAAGTCATGTATCTTAATATTTGGTAACTGAACAGCTGGAATTGACTGAACACCCATATTTATATTTGTAGAAGACTCACCCATATTTGTGTTCGTCGAACAGGACTCACCCTTAAGGACTTTTATACGCTTTTGTAAAGCCGTGAGAAGCTTGCAACAACGTTCATCCATTTCATCTCTGGCTTCATCATCACTTTCACTTCCTTCTTCAAACATATCTAACTGATTTTCAATCTCATCCAACTTAGTTATGGATTGCTGCAATTTCTGTTTCTTCAATTCACTGAGTGAAACATCTACTACATCTTTTATTTGTCTGTTAATCCAGCTTTCAATTCTGGTAATGTTACACTTTGAAACTTTTCTTTGAATCCTAAGATGCTCTAGTGACATTCCTTCCATGGCTTCTTGTAAATGAATCTACTTAAAAATTAATACCACTAAAATCCGGCTCTCGAAGGACCATATTTGGGAACCACAGAAGACTATAATCCAAATGATTCCCAAAAAGAAATCACCATAGGTTGGTTCCAGCACCTTTCTGGTAGCACGAATCAATTATTTCGAATTCAATTATATCTGGACCAGGATATCTCTTATATAAATTAAATACGAATCTTTTCTTTGTTAACACAACTGTTTTATTAACTTCTTTGGAAATACAAGTAAAATATGAAAATTCTAAACTTTGACAATGTTTTCTTTTTTACTGACTTTTAAAATTAATTTTTCCGCCTTTTTATATACCTATATTGCTATGCAACGTTAAGCAAAAAGGGTTTGAGAATTTGAGTTAAGTGTTTAGTTTTTAAACAATTAGTAAGGCATAAACATTGCAGTCTCGAAAGAAGGCATGATTATTACAGTGTAGTGTTAACTTATAAAATCATTAAAAGTCTTATTGACTGCCTGACATTATTGGAAAATTTTAATATTTCCGTTCCTAGAATTTCTACCAGGCACCCTAATACTTTTTGTGCCAATTAATCTCACACAAGTATTTTGGAGAATTCTCCGCTTCATATAATATGTAAAAGGACGAGTAATGTTAGCGAGGATCTATATATATTGATATGGATTTTTCTTCAATGGTGCACGTTATTTCAATGAAATGTTGGAACGTGGTCATGATTTTTAAATCGGTTGTCTAGATTAAGTATTTTTTTATATTGTATTTGTTTTCGTTTAGTTTAGACGTTGTTAAGATTATTATTAGAGAGAGATTGTTTGATGGATGGGGATGATTATTATTGATAGATTGTCATTGAGTTAATTTTGTAAAAGTCAGATGAAATAAAATTGTAAAAAATTAAATATTGAAATTTAAATTAAAATAAGAAGAGTTTATAAATAATAAATAAATAAATAAAAAGGTAATTGGAATTGGATAAGAAAGATACAGAAAAGCAGAGAGTTGGAAAATTGTAAAAGAAGAAGGTATAGAGAAAGAGTTGAGCAGCAGAAAGGTATTAAATAGATGGAAAGGCAGCAGCAAGAAGGAGTTGGAAAGTAGTTGGAAGAGGAAGATATAGAGAAAGAGTGGAAAAACGGAAGAAGAAAGATTTAGAAAGACGCGAAAGAATTATTTTTTATATTTATAATTTTGTACTTTATTTTTAGGACAATCAATTTAAAAATTTTTGAATCCACGACCGAGAATTTTATTGAAAGAGGGTGTTCCGGAAGGAGGATCCATTTCAATATTTTATTGTAAGCTGTCGAATATAAAATCTTACTTCTTATCATAATTAGTTAAATTGGTTAATTAGAAATTATTGTGTATGTGCAATTCCTGCTTGAAATTGGGTTTAAGACCTGTAGCGTATTGTACATAAATAAAAATTGTTCATTTTTAAGCCTGATGCCTATTGAGACTTTTGTTCTACTCACATAGAGCTATTTATTCGCAAAAAATCAGACAATTTGACGATAAATACTTTTTCATTGATTTTGTGCGGGATCTTTTCACATTTGAAAGTTTTGTCACTATTTTTAAATTACCGGATTCTATGAAACATTTTGATCAAATTTTATATTTAAAAAGCTTTTCGGCAGTGTGAGTTTTAATATGAATTTTTAAGTTAATGGATTGTGTGAAACATTTTGAACAAATTTTACATTTAAAAGGTTTTTCACCAGTGTGAGTTCTAATATGAGTTTTTAAGTTACCGGAACGATTGAAACATTTAGAACAAATTTCACATTTAAAAGGTTTCTCGTCACTGTGAGTTCTAATATGTCTTTTTAAACTACCGGATTGTATGAAACCTTTGGAACAAATCTTACATTTAAAAGGTTTCTCGTTAGTGTGAGTTCTAATATGACATTTTAAACTATTGGATTGTGTAAAACATTTCGAGCAAATTTCACATTTAAAAGGTTTCTCGTCAGTGTGAGTTCTAATATGAGTTTTTAAGGCACTAGAACGTTTGAAACTTTTCGAACAAATTTTACATTTAAAAGCTTTCTCGTCACTGTGAGTTCTCATATGAGTTTTTAAGTTACTGGATTGTTTGAAACATTTTGAACAAATTTTACATTTAAAAGGTTTCTCGTCAGTGTGACTCCTAATATGAACTTTTAAAATACTGGAATATGTGAAACATTTTGAACAAAACTTACATTTAAAAGGTTTTTCGTCTGTGTGAGTTTTAATATGAGTTTTTAAGTTACTGGAATGTTTAAAACATTTTGAACAAATTTGACATTTAAAAGGTTTGTCATCAGTGTGAGTTCTAATATGAGTTTTTAAATAACTGGAATCTGTGAAACATTTCGAACAAATTTTACATTTAAAAGGTTTCTCGTCACTGTGAGTTATAATATGCCTTTTTAAATTACCGGATTGTGTGAAACATTTTGAACAAAACTTACATTTAAAAGGTTTTTCGTCAGTGTGAGTTCTAATATGACATTTTAAAGTATAAGATTGTGTGAAACTTTTCGAACAAATCTTACATTTAAAAGGTTTTTCGCCATTGTGGGTTTTAATATATCTTTTTATATCACTTTGTTGTGTGAAGCTATGCACCCTTATCTGTTTGTTGAAATAACTAAAATCTTGTCGGTTAATATCTTTTGTGGCAGAATAAGTCCTTCTTAAGTTCACAGATTTTTTCGATTTATCGAAAAAGTGGTAAATATAAAAATGGTTTAAAAATAATAATTTATCACAACAAAATTTTCCACAAGATGAACATGTTCCATAGAATTTTCCAAAGTGAAGTTGCCATTTGTTTGCCGCTGATAGAAAACCTGAAAACATATAAGTACACATTAGGATAAATAATGATACAATTAGCAGTAATAATAGCAAATATTGTGCTTTGACACAAAAATATTATTGGATTTTTTTATTGAAGAAATTTATTTAAACACTAACTATAGTAGAGAGCCGAATTAGTTTAGGCTGACTTCATTATGTACGATTCGGCCCATCTGTAGGCAACACATTTTCGCTATTTTTACAATTTAGTCGAAATTAAAGGATGCACGGCTCATACTGACTTCAAATTCGTTTTCTGCGGGTTTAAATAGATGCCGGTAAGTAGGTGGACTTGGATGTACAAACAACTTTTTTTTGTGTGCTGGTGTTATGAAAGGTACCAAAATTTGTTTTACTTTCATGTCCGATGTTCAAATTTTTTTTTCTCCCCCGTTTCGGTATTCTTAATGTAGTTCTTCCAAAGTGTCCTGTGTAACATGACACATTGGACATTTGTTTTTCGAATATTTTTTTTAAATCAGCTATTTTAAATGTTGTGTTGTTTCATGCAACCTCGTTCTTAACTCTATGGGATTTAATTCGCAGTGCTAAAGAGGTAAAGGAGAGTAAAGCATTGCCATTTGGCCATTTCATCGACTATTGTTTTCTGGTTGTCCGTTTTATGCTCTCTTAAAATAGCCAAAAGTTCTCTTCTCAACATTGTATCGTCGCACGAAATATTTTTGGATTTTAACCAAGCGAAAATATCTCCTTTTCTCCAGGTCGTACATACAATCTTCTCCATATACCAATTATGATACCATGCATTTTCCATAAACATTACCGATCCAGGATCCCAAAGCAACAAAGTAGTTTGGAACCAATCTTCAATAACGTTCGACTTCAAAGGGTCGAATTACATGCTGGTAGGTGGAGTCGGATGTACAAACACTTTTTTTTTGGGTGTTGGTGTTATCATCGTCCCAGAATCTTTGTTTCTCCAATTTATCGTTCTTCCGAATCAATGTTGGCCAGAAGTACTTTCAAGAAATTCAAAAGGGTTTTATCAATACCGAATTTGACCTCATCCTACATTTGCAAAATGTGATCAGTGTTGCTCTATGGAAAGGAGGGTTGGACATTAAAAGTAAACTCCCTGAACAGATTCGAAGCATTCGAAATATGGATATACAGGCGAATACTAAAAGTCCTATGGACAGCCAAAAAAACAAACGAGGAAATAGTACAAACAGTTAACAGAGAACGCGAATTACTAAACACCATTAATCAAATTCATGAAATATTGGAAAAAAAATGAATAACAAGTTAGACCCAAAATAATGTGAAATGTTGAAGTCGGAAGTTGCTGATAATTCTTCGAAGTACGTTTCTATATCAGTCTTATAATCATAGTTTTTATGAGGATGTTAATACACAAAGACTTACGTTTTTTAGAACTTGGATCCTGTTTCCTGGAATATTTTTTGATGCGTCGCTCTGAATGTAATTCTTTATCAAAATTTTGAAATTCCATTTTAAAATCTGGTAAATCGCAAATAGAGTGTAATTCTTCTTTTTTAATGTAACATTGAAGATTCATCTCATGATTAGTTTGACTTGAAATATCATTTTCACTGCTAATTAACATTTCACTTTTAGTAGTGAAAGAATTTATTGAAGAATTATCCATTGTTACAAATTGTTGAGAGACTTCGTATTCAAATTTCGTTTCTTTCTCAAACATACTACTTTTGTAGGGCTGTTCTTGAACTAAAATCAAAAATAAACTAATGTAATGGTTTAATATATAAGTAAGTTCACAGGTTTATTGCATTATTGTTGGCCAGGATATTTTGACAAATTTAGCTTCAATTCGCTTTTTATGTCACACTAGAATTTTTAAACTAATAAATATGGGTGGTAGAACAAAGGAGAACCATCTGAATGTATTAAAAAGTATCCATCGGTAAGGGAACAATTTAAGGTGACGCCATAATAGCAAGTAGAAAGATTTAAAAAAAGTGTATTGTGATGTTTCAATTGTCGATTTGACACAATCTCCTTCTAAAAATCCCATGAGAGTTATACTAAACTAATCGTTTACTAAGTCATACCTGTCAAATTAATGACCAAAAAGCGAAATAATGACTAAGCATTCATAGCTTAGCGTTACAGCGTAAAGGCAAAGGTGTGTTCGAGTCCTGTTGGATGCGACATTTTTTTAATTTTTCACTAATGTCATTCTTGTTTATACTTTATATACTGTTAAAAATTAAAAAAAAAGGTTATAATCTTACGAATTTTAAAGTAGAAATTTATAAAGCTGCGTTAGGAACGTTTTTCCTTAATTTTTGGTAAATTTTAATAGTCCGAAAAATCTTTTAAAACAACCGACTTATTGCAATTTCTTAAACTTGTGTCAAAAATATCGAAAAGTAAGCGTTTTATTAAAATTTAAAATTAGTCATGTAAAATTTATCAATATAAAATCAAAGCAAAAAATAAATATTTTCCAACAAAAACAAAAAGTATTTTCAAAATTTAGAAAAATAATAAAAAATTGTAAAAGATCAGAAAAAATCGTAAAAAATCAAAATTTTTTAAAAATTGACGAAAATTTGAGAAAAATCAAGCAAAAAATTAAAGATTTATCAAAAAAATATGGTATCGTAAAATCCAAGAAAATATAAAGAAAAAACGTAAAAAATCTCAGGAAAAATCCAAAATCCGAAGAATAAGTACCATTAAAAAAACAAAAATGGGAATACCGCGTGCGGGTGTGTGAAATTTACGGAAAACTGCAAATTTATGGAAAATCACGAAAAACTGTAGAAATTTGTGGAAAAAAGCGAAAAACTATAAAAATTTGTGGAAAACCGTGAAAAACTTTAGAAACTCCTGGAAAACCGCGAAGAGTATAGAAATTCCTGAAGAAACCTCAAAAAACCCGTAGAAATACATGGAAAACCATGAAAAATGGCAAAATTTCCTAGAAAAGTGCGAAAAGATGTAGAAATTCCAGGAAAACCGTGAAAAAGTGTAGAAATTTCTGAAAAATCACAAAAAATTGTAGAAATTCATGGAAAACAGCGAAAAATTGTAGAAATTCATGGAAACCTGTGAGAATCTGTATAGATAACCTGGGAAAATCCTAAGAAATTGTAAAAAATCATAGAAAACTTTAAAAAATCATAAAAAAATTATGAAAAGTCTTGTAAAAAATCGTAGAAACCCTTGAAATTCATACAACAACACGAAGAAAATGGTAAAAATCATAATAAACTGTAAGAAATCATAAAAAAAGAAAAACAGTAAAAATCTTACAATATCGCAAAAAACTGTAAAAAATCAAAAAAAACAGAAAATCGTATAAAAATTATAGCTGACCATAGCAAAGAACCATACAAAACATTTTTTATAATTCACGTTCACAAAGTTTCTATTTCGACACTAAAAACAGTATCGAAATAGATTCATTGTAACACTGTTTTTGGTAACTTTTTGTTTTACACAATTGGTTGCACTGCACTGATTTTCAACGAAAAAGTTCAGGTAGTAAATCAAAAAGTATGTTGTAGTAAATTATTAACTACATTATCAGCGTTATTGCTAAATTCGGAATATTTTATACAAATTTGACAAACATTCAAATTTAAAATCATTAAAACTGACAAGTGTCAAAACTGTCAAAATTGCCAACATAAATAAATATTTCGAAAAACTCTCATTTTATTTTTTTTTATACTTTTAAAAGTTCATTATAAAAAATAGTATGTAACACTCGAATTACAATGACGGTTTGTAGTACTCGTTCTTTGCGAAACTCACCGCTTCGCGGTTCGTTTCCCAAACTGAACTCGTACTACGAAACCTCTGTCATTGTAACACTTGTATTACAATATACTATTGAACAATCGTGAAAAATCGGATAAAAATCATAAATCCCCATGAAAAATCGCAAAAAGTCATAAGAAACCTTAAAAAATCGTATAAAATTATAGATGATCTCGAAAAATCACAAGAAAATCATATAAAACCTTTAAAAAAATGTAATAAAATCTGAAATAAACGTGAAAAGAACAAGAACAAATAAGTCAACTGTCAGACCGACTGTCACTTACCAACATGATATTTGACGTGAATTTATTTATTTATTTCAACAAGTTACAATGAATAGATACATTTTTACTTATGTGCTAAATCTTTTTTTAGTTGCTATCACAGATTAGAAAAAAACACCTTAGATGTATTAGGTTACATCTGTGTGTGTTTAACCGAGTGTCCATCTTCTTAAAATTATATCACATTTTTTATTATAGCATTCAATATTTATCACTTTTAATTAAATAATTAATGGCTAGTTAATTAATTAACACAAAACAAGACGAATAAACAACGCTAGCCAGATTAAAATTACAAAATAAATAAATTTATACTTATAATAGAACACTTAAATAAAAAGTAGAATCACGAAAGAAAATCACAGATTATTATTTGGTACAGTTTCATCCATATTAGAAGATGTCAAGAAATCTCTGATAATTTAAAAATAAATAATCCTTAAAAACTAAATTAAATTTTCTTTTATTAACAACCCTTCTAAGATCTGTGGGGATAAGATTATAGAGTGTAGGTCCAAGACAATTTATAAAGCGTTGATTAATGTTTTTCTTAGAAAAAAGTAAGTAAGTAAGTTAAGTAAGTATACGCAAACTCGGTTCAAAAACACAATAATGTGAGTGAACAAAACCACAAGCAGCAATCACATACAAACACTTCACACCACAAACTTCACGAGAATAGAGCATATTTGTGGGATAGAGCCTTGGTTTTCCCAACATGACTTTAACAATATAGTTTTGACTCACTTTAAACTGTTCTAAGTGAGAAGAGTAGGTACATCCCACCCCACACAATAAAGCCAAAGAAAATAATAAAAAAATCACTTATAGTGAACTTTTTGTCGAATCAAACAAGATATATACTCTGTTAACTTGTTAGAAACTGTATTTTAACAAGAATCTACTTTCTACTATAATGACTAATTCAGTCAATAAAAGACTTACCTTCAGAATAAAACGATCTTCCTTTTAAATCTAAGTCATTATCAAAGTTATTTTTCACTTCGGACAAATCACCAACTGGGTCTAAAAGTTCTTCCTTTAAAACATTAAAACCAAGATCCATTTCAGTTTGATGACAGTTCTGATTTTCGACTTGGAATTGATCAGAAAACTCTTCCTCTACTTTAACTTTTCCTTTAAAAACATCCGTTCTGTGATTTTCTTAAGGTGAAAACAATTTGTTATTATAAAAAACACTAAAATTAGTTAGAAACTGTAAACCAAGCTGTAAACCAAGCTGTAAACCATGTGCTGTAAACCATGTGCTGTAAATATGGAGGGTAGAGGTAAGGTCGGTAAGGAGAACGATCTTAAATGGGAAATGATTAAAAATGTGTCCACTTTTCAGAGGAACATAACACTTCTCAAACTTGCCACTACAATGGCGCTAAAGTAGATGTAGGGTACAGAATGAATGTAGCAGTTTTTGACAAATTGATTGAAATGTCGTATGATTTCATAATATAAGTCACAAATTATATAACTGCTATAAAAAAACGTGGTCAGCGAATTCAGTTTAGTGTATTTTAAATTCGTTTTATACTTTATGATTATCTTATGATTATTTTAAAAATGGTGTCATAATAAAGCGGAAATGTGTCTTTCCTTGTTTATTTATCTATCCTACTCTAAGAAATTATAGCGCTTTTTTTAAAATTTACCCTACTACGATCGTAGCGCCACCCTTATTTACCACATTTTGACGGACACATTTAATACACGGAGACAGTTCTCCTTACCTCTACCCTCCATAGCTGTAAACAATAAAAATCAATAAATTGACAACTGTCAAAGTCATAGGGTTGCTATTGTTGCTAACTTCACACTGGTATCTTGAATGTTTGGAGGAGATCAGTTATCCTTATAAAAGATTAATTTGTATAAAAAATATGTATTTTTATTATTAAAATAAGTTTTTATAGTGAAATAATTAATTTTGTATTGTTTTAAAGGTGTAAATAATAAACAATCGTGAAATTAGCTTTTCATGTAAATTGTATTGGTGGTCTCGTACGCTGTACAAAAACCGGTTATTTATAAAAATATTAATTTTTATAGGAAAATGTGATTTAAAATTTATAAAAAAATCTTTATTCTCATGGTTAAAATCAGTTTTTAATTTAAATAATTAATTATGGTTACAATAAAACAAGATTTGTGCTGTTTTAAAAATTATATGTATAGTTGATTCAAATAGAAGTGTCATCAAGTGGGCTGGGTACGTGTGAGATCATCCTTAACTTTATTACTAGATTCCACGAAGTATAGATACCAGGCAAGAACGTATATAAGAAGGATGCTCCACTCCCTATGTTGTACTATGAGCTGCCGTGTGCAATGAAAACGGAAGCAATGTGGGCAAGGCGAGAGAAGCGACTTGCGCAAACGGCTACTGCGCATTAGCGCTGTCTCTGTTCTTCTCACTGCTCGTTCAAGAATGAGAAACTCAGTAGCGTAGCGTGCTGGTGTTTGGTTTGTTTTGGTGAACTGTCAAGACAAATCGAAATGTCAAAGCGTTTTGTATAGAAAATGAGAGAAAGTGATCATCTAAATTTGCTTTGTCGTGATATTGTGTTGACATTTAATTGACTAGGTACTTTTTGTTAGTGTTCATAAACGTTTAACGATGCCGTATGTGTGCTGCATTCAATTTTGTGGTTCGAAGCAAGGCGGGAAAAATAATCCGCGCTGCTTATTTCGGATTACACCGGTGAGTATTTTATTTATAATACTACAGTAGTACTATGAAAAGTTTTTAAGACAAAAAAAGTAAAAACTAGAAAATAAAAAATCAATTTCATAAACGTTGGGTATACAAAAGTTTGAAACGGTGAGAAATTTTTAAACTTGTAAAAATTTAAAATACCTGGACATTTTAGAAAAGTTCAAAATTCTTGAAATTCATAGAGTTGGAAGTATCGACATTCATTCAAGTTTCATAATTTTACGGAACTTAAAGAGAAAAAACAACAATATCATGAAATTAACATGTGGAAAATGCAACTACTTGATAAATTGTTGAAGCTAAATTTTAGTAATTTGAATTTGAAGTTACAAAAATTGAATTTACTAATTTGTATTGAATGAATTGAAAATTTCAAATTTGCATTCCTTTTAAATATTTGTAATTTCAAATTTGAAAAGTAGAATTATTTTTTTTTATTAAAACTTAATTACTCGTTTTTTGTAAAACAAATTGATCTGAATTCTGAATGTTGAGAAATCAATAAATTGCATCAATTTAATTAATTAAAAAATTTACAAGTAAATCAATAAACTTTAATTGCAACTCAGAAAAATTTCATGTATATAGTTCGTGGAGATTAATTATAGAATTCTTATTTAGCATAAATTTATCCGCATTACAAATTGCAAAAAAATTATTCAAAACTCTATTCAAAATTTTATTTACAATAATCCGAGAATAGCTGAAAACCTTTCTTCAAATTTTCCATTTACTCATATAAACTATGCATATAAACTAAAAATAGGGAACCATTTATTTCTGACGAACAATTGTATTCCATAGGATTCTCCAAACTATACAGAAGTGTTGAATGCCATCGGCCATCATTTAAATAAAAAAAAAAAAGCGACAAAAATCTTGTACGTTTGCGATTTACATTATGCAAAATCGTGCATATTGTCATCTGACAATAAAATTTGGAAAGATGGAGTAGAGGTAACTTTACCACGACAAAAGCGACGGTTAAAGGACAAAAGTATTCCAACTATTTTCACACTCGTAAGTTAAATACGTGTACATGTATAAATACATCAATTTCCAATATTATTTCCTAATATTATTATCATTTTTTGATGATAATATGGTAGTAATTGGATTTATAAAGTAATGATAATGATTTATATTGTTGATGTGAATAATATTCATGATATTTTGAATTTAGGTAATATTAATTGAGTATTAATGAAATTGATATAATATCAATAATAACATTTATTAGTTAATCGATTTGTTTATTATTTTATTGTTTATTATTACTTTGTCCATCTGTCTACCATTTTAATTTTTTTAAATATTTCATTTATCCGTAATGTGTAGGGACAACTCCTTTTTACACTATTAATGCTTAATAATTTCATGACATCAATTTGTATAGCAGAAAACATTGACACACTGCAAACAAACGTTGGCTCCAACGCCTGTGAATGAATCCAACGTGCAAAAAATTGGACAAGCTATTCCCAAAAACTGCGATCAGCCACAAAATTTGCAAATAGCCTCTGAACTGAGTGAGGAAAAGGAACAGCAACATCGGGAGCAGGAACCAGGACATCGGGAACAGGAACAAGAACATCGCGAACAGGAACATCGGGAACAGGAACAAGAATCTACGGGAAATGTGCAAGAATCTAGGGAAACTGTGCAAGAATACGAGCAAAAAGAACAAGAATCATTTACGCGAAACACTATAATAGATAGATGGAAGTCTCTCATACAAGAAAAAAAAGTTCCTGCACACTGGGGTTTGTGCAATAATTCGCTGGGGCTTGCTTTAGTCTACTTTGGTGATGGTGATCAAGTATGCACGAGAACAATTTTAGTGAAAGATGACATGTCTTTCGAGGTATGTATTACAGATAGACAATTACTCCGGTAGATAATTACCCCGAATCAAGTTCAACTATCACGTTCACAAAATCCAAAATGTTAATTATTTAAATCGTCTGTAGCATGAAAATTATTTAATACAAAGTCAGAAAATATTTTTCTTACAAAATACGCACTAAAAAAACGCTTCTAGCACTTCAAAAGTGACCCAGAGATCGTACATTTACGACCGGCGTAAAAGCCACGCCTCAGGTTCTAGTTACAAAAAATATTAAAAATCTATTACAATTGTATCGATTTTTGTAACACCCGAAATTGCTAGGTTCATGCTTATCATCACATCACGTGTTTCTCGCTCTTTTTTTGTAGGTTCGATACAAAGGAACCCTCGGACAAATACCAGGATGTTTCGACAAAATCAAAAGTTTCGAAGAATTGCAAGGCATCATTTTACAGGTAACTTGCTCAAGAATTTGCGAAGGCATTGAAGAGCTACCACAGTCTTGCGAGAACATTTTTTTTATACCCAAACCTCACTCGAAAAGCAACAAATGTGTCAATTGTCAGAAAAAAACCAGAAAACTTAAAGTTAACGAGTACAGGCGTGCAAAACGTGCTGTATTGAAAGAAAAAAATAAAATAAAATACAAAAGAAATTTGAAGCTGAAATACAGGCGAGCCGTGAAAAAAGTAAGGAGTATGAAATGAACGGAGATTATACTAAATTTACTGTAGAAAATTTTAAAAATAAATTTTAAGAAATACTATAGTAAAAACAACTAGAAGAAAATTATCTGATTTGCAAAAATAACAATTACAAGCAACAATTAATTGAAAGGGTAAAAATTCGCAAGTGTATGGGAGTCGATTTCCTAATAAGGGTCAATTTAACATCTATTCACATTTTTTGCCACTATCAAAATGGATTTGGTACACTTCAGTATTTCTACCCTTCAATAAATTTAGTTCACTAATTATGGATTCAGTTTTTACGTTTATTTATGACACGAAATTTATTAGCAACGTTACTATTTCACAGGTTGGAACTCTGTCTCAACAAGTTGAAGAAATGATGCAACAATGCTCAATTGTTGACGAGAAAGCTCTGGACAACATAATCAAAGAATGGCCTGAGAAGATGAAAGAAGCTATGAAAGCGTGTTATTCATACGCCAAAAAACAGACAAAAGAGGGATGCGCTACCAAAATCAATGGATTTTGGAATGTTTATTGCTTCGAATGAAAAGTGGAAAATCATACCGTCACATTCAAAATAATGAAATTTTAGCTGTACCATCTATAACAACCCTTAATCGGTACATAAAAAACCTGAAACCTAGTTATGGATTCGATCCTTCTGTCTTTGCAATGATGAAGAGAAAAGGGCAGAAAATGGAAGAAAAAGAAAAACGGGGTGAAATATACGATAATTTCTACTTAGAGCTTTCCGCAATATGAATTTTGACACTTTTTAATGGTTTTTTCCATTTTTTCAGGAGCTCTCGTTGTAGATGAGATTCAAATTAGCGAGGGGATCTGCTTTGATCAAAAAAATATGACGGTTCTAGGGTTTACCGACCTAGGCCAATACACTCCAGAAGAACAAAAAAAAAGTCGAGGTGATCACGCCCTGGTGTTCTTGTTTCAACCATTCCAAGGTCGATGGGTGCAAAGCGTGGGTGCCTTTCTCAGCAAAGGAGCAGCAAATGGCGACGTTTTATTTCAACTTATCGCCGAATGCACAATTTTATTGGAAAATAGTGGATTCTTCGTTGATGTTGTCACTACAGACGGGGCCAATTGGAATAGAAATATGTGGAAGAAATTTGGGCTCAAAGACATCGACTGCAGTTGCGTACACCCTTGCGCAAAGGAAACCGATTTTGACGATGAACCTTCTACTGAAGGGCGACGTTTGTGGTTTTGTTCAGATTTTTCACATCTTGTGAAAAATTTGCGAAACTTCATAATGTCCAATCAAGAAATTATGGTAAAATATATCTACAAATGGTCTTTTGTTTATGATGCAAATATTTTTTCAACATTATTTTTTTAAATATCCTATTTTCCCTTAGACCCCTGACGGAGTGTTAAAAAAAAAACACTTCAAGGCAGTACTCGCTTGTGATGGTGGCACAAATCACTTGGGATTTAAGATTGCCCACAAACTCACTCCCGATCATTTGGATCCCAAAGTTTTTCAAAAAATGCGTGTCAGTCGAGCAGTTGAGGTAATTTTTATCATTAACTGAACAAGCAAACTCTTATTCACGCAAGATAAAGTCCAACAAAGAAATCATTCAATATTCAATTCAATATTTAGGTGTTTGCATCTGAAGTAGCATGTGCGATGAAAATATACAAAAATCAGCATCCTGATTTGGAAGATTGTGAGCCTACTATAAAGTTCATTGAACGTGTGTATTCCCTGATAACGGCCATGACGTCACGCAGTGCTTTGAATTCGTTGAAAAAAGACAACGATAGTTATCAGGTATGAGCTCAAAGTTAGGAAAAATATTAAAATATGTGCAAATATATCTAAAATATTCATTAAAATATCTATTTAACATTTAACTGCAGCCGTAGACAAGTAGATTTGACAAAGTTTAAACACAATACAAGAAGTTGAATTTTTAAAGTTGTTCAAAATTTGTATTGTCTTTTGTTTTTTCAGACAATCAGCAGTTTCATATCATATATGGATCTCTGGGAAACGCAATGCAAAGAAAAAAACTATAAGTTCATGCCTTCAAACACAGCCACAGGTTTGAAAGTCACGTTGCGCACAACCCTGGAAGTAATGATTTTTTTGACGAATCAATGTCATTACACGTTCTTGATGACTTCGCGATTGAATCAGGATGCGCTCGAGGTAATGTAGCAGATACACTACAAATTTTTTTCTACTATATAATCCTATTTGTGTGTCTACTTGTAGGGGCTTTTTGGTATGATACGAGCTTGTTGCGGATCGCATGACAAACCAGATCCCATACTATTCATCCAAATGTACAGATTTTTGTGCTTCTACTCGATGGTGAAACCTCCAAAAGGGTCTAATGTGGAAGGGATTGAAATATTCGAAACCCTACTAACAATGAACCAAGCCAAAACCCACGAAAATGTTGATGATTTCAACAAAATGTTGGACGAGCTAATCGAGGGGGGCGAAGAACGCACAGAAAGTCGTGGAGTGCGTCATGAGCATGATTATCGTGTAGTTCGTTTGAACTTATTCGCTCAGTCATACTTTTCGGGGTTTGTTGCAAGAAAAGTCAGACTTTGGACTGAGTGTGGTGATTGCATTGCATCGGTGACCAAAAAGGAAGGAAATTGTGAGAAAGACATCATGATCAATTACATGAATAAAGGTTTTCTGACGTATCCTTCCGATCAACTGGTGAATCTTCTTGTCGCTCTGGAAATGGCCGTCCTGCAAACTATTGGAGAAGAACAAATGAATATTTACACCTTCCAACACATTGTACAAAATGTGGCTATGGAAAAATTGACATTTGTCGGGTGCCCGATCCATCAAAAACAGCTTACAAAGAGCATCGTGAGCTACTATCTTGTCGCAAGAACAAAAATTTTGTGCAAAATGCACAACAGGGTTTACAACGAAGCTCGAAAAAAAGAACAATATTATCGGAAAATGTCAAAGTTGGTGAAAACTTCGAAAAACGGTGCTGCTTTTGTAGATGAGCAAAATATGGACCCCAACACAGAAAAATTGGCTATCACAACAGGAGCAAAACCGAACGATCTCGCTAGAAAGGCGACCAAGAAACAACAAAAAAAATTACTTTCCCTTAAAACAAACCCCGAATTCGACAACAAAAAAAGGAAAATTCAATGATGTTTGGTTCTTCTTGCAATGTATTTTTGTTTTAAATCGATTAAAAAAAAAGTGTTACTACTGGAGGTAGCAATATGACCATTGTAAAAAAGTTTTCTTTAGTAATTGTTTAAGCGTAATAAATTGAAAAAGATTTATTGAATTGAAGAAACAATGACTTTTTTAAAAAATCTTCTCACGCTACAGTTGGTCGATTTTCAATTTCTTGCATCATACTATGTCTTATTCTGCAATAAAGTTTGGAACAACAGGATTTTCGATTAGAATTGAAAATACTGCATACTTGTATGGAAAAAACACGCAGATATGAAAAGAAAGATATTTTATTCAATATTATTATATTAAGTCGACATGTCATGCTATTTTCAAGTTATAAAATATTATACACGCTTTATAAAAGTTCTAATTTGCTCAAAAAGTTATAATGCAACAATTAATTAGAAAAAAAGGATACTCAAAGTACATTTTTTCATAATTATCTACAATTGATTTGTAATATAAATCTGTTTATCAGCGAAACATTAATATATGATTGTCAATGTTGTCTCATTATATTCTGACTGTTTTTAAAAGCTTATATCTTTGAAACTGTTGTAGATAATTATATGCGGTTTTCACAGTTAGGTTTATAATTATCTTAAGTTTTGTTGTAACACCTTTATATAAAAATGGCCTAATTCCGGTTTACCTGATAGAAAAATGGCGTATTTTCAGAATACAGTAGATGTAATTTTTTAATTTTAACTTCCCTTTCTGTGCACCGATTTTAAACTTTAAGGTATTGTTATAAAGTAAAAATATGCGTCTTTTAGGAAATTGCTAAATATACAGGGTCTCCCATTTAAAAAATTACATCTACTGTTTTCCGAAAATACGTCACTTTTCTAGCGGGTAAACCGGAAGTAGGCCATTGATATAAATGTGTCACAACAAAACTTACGGTAATTTTAAACCTAACTGTAAAAACCGCATCGTATGATCTAGAACCGTTACGAAGATATAAGCTCTTAAAACCAGTCAGAATATAATGAGACACCCTGTATACATTCCTGTACAATCGATCAAGTTGACAATTTTCACCGGTGTCGTGATTAAAGCAATGCGATATCTTAATACGCAATTTAAAAAAATAAAAACTTGCACAAACAGCTATTATTTATGTATAAATAAGTTACAATATGTTTTTTACAATCTTATTATTAAGTTAATAAATAAACACGAAGAAATCCACTGAAATAACTCGTGGTTATTTGTGTGTGGTAAAAAGAAAATTTACAAAAAATATTAAAATTCATAATAAATAACAGGATGCATTAAAACAACATTTTCTAATTATAAAACTATAAAATACTACTACCTACTATTTGTAAAATACTAATTTTGTTTGGCCAGGTAAATATTTTTTTTATTTAATTCCTCTTTAGTTTAGCTCTATTTACATTTAAGCTTATATTTCTATTTATTTATGTATTTCTGTCCTAGGTGTAGTGTCCATGAAAACTTTTATTCTCCGTTTAAAGGAAGTCAGTGTAGGAGATTCTTTTACAGTTTCCGGAAGAGAGTTAAAGGTTTTTGGTCCTAAGTATTCAAAGTTTCTTTGACCAACTTTTTTGCTTTTTAGTGGTAGTACAAATTGACTGTTTTGCCTAGTTTGGTATTTATGTGAAGCTGTTTTCAATTCAGATTTATGGATATATTGTGTAATAGCTAGTTGTCTGTAATATAATTGATTTATATCATAAATTTTTGTTTCTTCAAATAATAAACTACTTGGGTATCTGTTATGTACATTTAATATCAACTTTAAGAATTTCTTTTGATATACTTCCAGCATATTTCGATATGTCGTCGATACCCCTCCCATCCCAAGATTCCATATGTTAAATGAGATTGTATTAAGCTCTGATAGATTATTTTTTTTGGTTGGTAATCAAGGAAGGGGGTAACTTCCTTGAATCTGAATAACAAGAATCCTAATTCTTTCATAAGATAGTACATTATAATTAATTTTTAAATCAAACTCTGGGAGAGATGGCGCCAAACTACTAAACGGTAAGTATTCGGTTTTATTTATATTTAATGATAAAGCTCTATGGTCAAACCATTTTTTAATTCTAATTAAGTCACTTTCTACTTGTTGTTTTAATGAAAACCAATCTGAATTTTGATAAAAAATTACAGTATCGTCTGCAAAACTTATAATTATACCTCCTTGTTCGAGAAGAAATATATTATTCAGATCACTGTGAATAATATTGAACCCAGTACCGTGCCTTGGGCTACACCACATGTTATTATTTGTTCTTTACTAATTTGGTTATCTATTCTAGTACACTGTCGCCGATTTATTAAATAGCTTTCAAAATACTGATGTGCTGTTCCCCTTACACCCAAATCTTCTAGTTTTTCCAATAACATTTTGTGATCTACAGTATCAAAAGCTTTACGAAGGTCTATAAAAACCGCTAAAGATGGTATATTTTATCTAAACAGTTGCTAATATTTTTTGTTAAATTTAATATTGCATCTTGGGTACTTTTCCATATTAAGCAGATGGTAATAAATTAAACTTATCTAAAAAGTTACTTAATCTCTTTTTGAATACTTTTTCAAATATTTTAGCCAATAAACTTATTAAAGAAATAGGTCTATAATTTTCTGGTTCTGTAATATCACTACTTTTGTAAATTGGTGTTACAATGGACAGCTTAAGAGCGTCAGGGAAAATACCTTGTTCAAACTATTTGTAAATTAAATATACAATGGGATCTACTATGTAGCTACGGCATAATTATTTTCAGTGTTTCTGCCAAGGGTTTCTGCTGTTAAATTATCATAACCAGGAGCTTTCTTATTTTTAAGTGTCAATATTATATTTTTAATTTCGTCTGCATTTGTTGGATTTAAAAACATGGAATTTGTATTAGTTTTAACCTTTTCAATATATGTATGTAGAATCTTTTTTAATACTGTTAGCTAATTTTACACCAATATTTATAAAAAAGTCATTAAATATTTCAGAAATTTGTGCTGGATCTCCTATTAACTCGCCGTTGTTACTTTTTATTGTTGATATTTTTTTTGAATCAGAGATTTTTAGAATTTCATTTACATTTTTCCATATATTTTTTGATTGCCTTGATCTTTATTTATTTGTTCTTTGTAATAATTAATTTTTGCTTGTTTAATTATTTTTTATAATTGTTTTTTATAATTTAAATAATTTTGTCTTAAATCTACGTTATTTTGATTTTTTCTGTATTTGTTGTATAATGATTTTTTTTCATTCATTGAGTTAATTAGAGATCTTGTCATCCATTTTTTCCTTTTTTCTCTTTACTTTTAATTCTAATATTTTTTTAGGAGTTTTGTATACACATCTGCAGAGAACTAAAAAATTCCTTTGTTTCACTTTTTAAATTTGTTTTATTTAAGACATTATCCCATGAAATTAATTGTATTTCTTGGACAAGTTTTTTATTATTAATAATTTGGTAATACCGAGATTTACCATAATTCTTACTTATTTTTTCATTTAGGACTAATTGTAATAAGATGGTATGATAAACTGTTATTGAAGTTGATATTGTTATAGGTATAAGTGTATCAAAATTATTGTTTTTTGATTTAATAAAGATGTGGTCTAAGCAAGTTTTTGAGTTGTTTTGTACCCTAGTAGGTGTATTAATTGTTGAGAAAAAACCGTGTTCATTCATAATGCTTTGGTACGTGTTCTTATTTACAGTATCAACTAATAAGTCAATATTTATGTCACCTACAAAGAAATTGTAATCGGAGTTTTCATTTTGTAAAACTTCATTCAGTTGATCTAAGAAACTCTGAATATCACTAGAAGGAGATCTGTAAAATGAGTATATAAAACATACTTTATTTTTAAAATTTACCTTCAATTTTAATAACTTTGAACCATTTAGATCAATTATTTCATGAGAATTATAAATATCAGTTTTTATAAATACAAGGACACCATCATTCTGATTATATTTGCCTGAATTATATAGGGTCTTAAAGCCTGGAATATTAAAAATAAGGGAGTCCGAGAGTCCGTAATTTGCCAGGTCTCTGAGAGTACAATACAATCTAACGAAATATCAAGAGTTTCTAAAAAAATTTGAAATTCGTCGAAATGTTTGCCAACACTGGATATATTTTGATGTAATATTTTGAAATTCTTATTTTCTTTATTTATTTTTAAAACTTCAGATGTTTCTGTTGCTGATTGCAAGGGGTATGTTATTTTTTCTAGTTGAAAATCCCTTATATAAGGATCCATTAAAAAATCTTTTAATTACTTTGAATGTTCACAGAGGAGGAATCTCATAAAAAATTGTATTTATTATAAAATTTCAATGCTTTTATACTTACTTGACCAAAAAGTTTCTAATAAACCGTTATTAAATAAAATTAATCACAATGAATAAAGTTAAAAAAGATATAATAAAGTTAAAACAGATAAAATGTAGTATAATATTATAAAAAATGCGAAAAATTATCAAAGTAGAACGGGAAGTGCGAACTCTAAGCTAATAACTAAGAAATGAAATTAAATAAAATTGATTGAAATATAAAGATAAAATAGACACTAATAGTTTACTTTTTTTTAAAACGTTCCACCTTTTTTTTGTTGTTTATCAGTTGATGCAGATGGTTTTCTTGTTCTTGTTAATATTTCTTCTTTCTTTTTTTCTGGCTCGCTTTCTTCTTCCTCCGAATCAGCTCCTAAATCTCCAATTTCCGCCTCTATTTCAGAAATCTCTTCGGCAGTGTAAGGTTTATTATTGATATAAAGTTTTCACTAACTTATTATGCACTTTTAACTATGGTTTTTGTGAAGCAATTTTAGGCCCGTACTTTATGTTACTTTGCCAACGTTATTAACCCGTATATCAGTCAAATAAATGCATGATTCCCCATTTACATATATTTCTACCACAATCAATTGAGTTTACAATTCTCACCGGTGTCATTATTTATAAATTGAGGTATCTTAGTTAAAGATTCGATCCAAAGTTTCGAGAATTTCCTCAACATTCCTGAAAGTTTCCGAGGTATTCCAAGTGATCCATGATAACAATTCACCGCAGTAATACACGTTGGAATCAAAAGAAACTAGCAATGAAGCTTTCAAATTGTCCTCAATCCTTTTTAAATCTTTTAAATCACCACTCCAGATATCACGACAAGGCAAATCACTTTTACCTTTGTTTAATTCTCTGTTTATTCAGTATTAAATTTACCCGTAATTGTTATATACTGATCGAAAAAGTTTTATTTCAGCTCATTTTCTATCCACAACGCTTTGACATTTCGATCTGTCTTGACAGTTCACCAAAAAAAAACCAAACACCAGCACGCTACTGACTTTCTCACTCTTGAACGAGCAGTGAGAAGAACGGAGACAGCGCTAATGCGCAGTAGCCGTTTGCGCAAGTCGCTTCTCTCGCCTTGCCCACATTGCTTCCATCTAGCAAGCATACCCCCACCAAGCAAGTGGAGCATACATTCTTGATACCAGGAGTTTAAACGTAATGTTAAAAAAATGGTCTCAATTTAGGGGACAGAACTATTGCCGGTAGAGTGCGCTCGTGTTCCTAAGATACTCGTTTAAATCCTTACGCGGGAAGTTTTGTTGCTTTTGACAGCTTTTATGACAACTAATTTTAAAAAAATAAATTTATTTCATACTAATACATTATAAACAAATAAATCCTTAGTTACCGTAACTATAAACATGTTCATAACTCCCTTGGGCAATTATAAATCCTTAACTCCCTCTAATGTATTTACAAAAATAAATTTACAATTGTCGAATTTCCCACTGAAATTGTTGCCCGAATTGCAAGAATTTTTCGTTAAACTATTACTACTGTCTATTACTGTAGTCAGACATGATGTTGATGCCTCACTTTTTTCATCTGACACGCCAGCTAACATTCTTGCAGTTTTTTTCTTTAATTCCATGCTATCGGCCAAATACCCTTCTGCTACAGCTGAACTTCGCCATCCACCATGTCTTTTCAACGTCGTCATATTTGCTCCTGCATTGACCAAGGCAGTCGCGGAAGTCCGCCGCAGACAATGTCCGGTGAAAGCTTCGGGATCTGGCAAACCCAAAAAACTAGCAATTTTGCTAGGAATTTTTCCGAATGTATTTTTTCCAACGGGCTGAACTGTGCAACGCTGTTCGCGATACGTTAGAAAAAATCTTTCTGGACCCGATGGACGTAGAGACATATACTTTCTCACCAGGCTCAATGCGGAAAACTCATTTTCTTCTACAATTGTAAATTTCTTACGGATATCTGTTTTACTTTCTGGAATATCAACCACCATAACTGAGCCCCTATCTTCAATATGATTAATCTTCATATTTAGAAGTTCTTGACCTCTGCAGCCTCCGAAATAACCCATAATCAGAACCACCTGTACAATAGAGCAATAAATGTGCAATACTTTACGGTTTAATGCATTACCTTGTGTAACAAATGTGTTTTATCAGAAGCATTCTTCAAAAATTTGACAACGTCATCCCTAGTGAACACTTTTGACTTTCTTGGTTCATAGCCTTTACTTTTTCGTTTGAGAAACGCTTCCAGTTCATGAAACTTACTCCCATCGGTATTATTATAAATTACCATCATTGATTTTAACATGGACCACTTAGTCCACAGGGAATTAGGACTGTACGATTCAGACTGTAATAAAAGTAAATCAATATCAC
The DNA here is from genome assembly GCA_964028335.1 of Altica lythri. Classification (NCBI taxonomy): domain Eukaryota; kingdom Metazoa; phylum Arthropoda; class Insecta; order Coleoptera; family Chrysomelidae; genus Altica; species Altica lythri. The sequence continues at coordinate 4,465,833 of OZ034811.1, forward strand.
TTATGCTAGAACGTGGAAGAATAAACACATACCATGTCTTGAAAGTACGCCAACATTATGGTTTCAGTTATATTTTTCTTTTCAATACGGTTAACTTTCAGCCACTGTAGAAAATTGTCATATTCTTTTTTATATTTCGGTTCTGACTTTGTCGGTATTAGTACAGCACGAGCTTTCTCAGCTTTTTGTAATAAATCGCCTGAAATCTCACTTTTCTCCATGTTTTCATTCATTTTTACAAATTAATGAATTTGACAAATTTTTATTTACAAATTTGTCAGTCGATATATCCATAGTAATCATGCCTACTTAATTATTAAAAAACGTTGGTTTAATTTTGAAAACCAGAAAATTTTGGTTTTCACATTTAATTAGTATGAAATAAAATTATTTATCTATCACGTGAGTTATTGGATGTTAATAATCTCGTGCAACTTAACAATCTTTTGGGACTAGCGTCCCTCGGGATTGCAACCTGTTGCCCTCGATAATTAACATCCTCATAACTCCCTTGATACATAAATAACTATAATATTATATATTGAATTTAATTTCGCGACATATAAATGGCATAAATGTCATAAACATCGGTTCTTCTGGTTACTCGCGCCGCCAGTGGCAAAAAATAGAACTATGATCTGGGTTGATTATTGAGACCAGAACTATTATGAAAAAGCCTATACCGTGTAGACTCCTGGTATCTAGTCTTCGTGCTAGATTCAATGGAAACAGAACTTTAGTTGGGGATTATATGTCATCTCAATGTGACGTATGCAAACTTAGGCTGTCTTAAGTTGGCGGGGGGAAATTAATTTTTTACAATTTTTTTTAGCTATATCAACTGTTCGTCAACTGTTCTTCATTGTTCTATCAAATTTTTTTTTTTTGTTGGTTTTTAGTTTTTTTTCTTTTTAATTTTCAAAATAGGTTCCCTTAAGGTGGCGGGGAGAAATTAATTTTTTGCAATTTTTTTTAGCTATATTAACTGTTCGTCAACTGTTCTTGATTGTTCTATCAAAATTTTTTTTTGTTCGTTTTTAGTTTTTTTTCTTTTTTATTTTCAAAAATTGATTTTCAAGTTAGCTCTCTCTCTCTTTTTCTTATTGGCCTTTGGACTCCTGTCGCAATTGGCCAGCACATTTAGTTTAATATGAGTCCGGGGTCATCGAGGATGGATCTGGGTCGATTCCATACCCCATCCACTTTGGAATGTTGAAGTTCCTATAACACTTAAAACAGTCCCCACAAAGTAAGTCTATTTCTACAGAAGTAATTAATTGATTTTTAAAAATTTTAAAATGAGTTTTAAAATCTTGATGTTGACACTAAATATAGATTTTTTTACTTTTATTTTAATATTTTATGACTGTTTATTCATTGTTCTATAAAAAAGATATTTGATCGTTCTTCGGTGTCCTGTAATTTAATTAAAAACTTTTATTTACGCCGATTAATTGTTAGTGCGCATGCGCAAGATAACGTGTATTTGTTTATTCTGCTTTCTTATGATACTATCCTCATGGTCGTTGAAAATTTCCCAAAATATAAAAATCAGAAAAGAATATCTTTCTGGCAGTTATAAAGAATATCTCAACAGATGGCAAATCCAAAATAGAAGTTTCTCCTGTTAAAAAAGAGAAGTTTATCATGTTTATTATTGCCTATTAAAAAAGAGAAAATAATTCTGAAAAGGACCGAAGCAAAATAATAAGAGCAATAAACATAAAAATTTCGAAACGTGAGAATAACTAAATTATCTTACATTTACATTTCCGAAATAGCAAAAGCTTTTACAAAAGAATAGGTAATTAAAGTATAAATATTTTGTTGGATTATAAAAATGAAAATTAAACAAACATATTTAATAAGTTTTAGAATTTTCATACTTAATTAATTAGGATTAAAAAATATTAAAAAACTACGCATTTATAATTAAAAATAATTTTTTTATTAAAGTTAAAAGTGGCATTAACAAAAAAATTAACAACTAATAAATTCTGTAATAAAGATATATCCAGTTATAAATAAATTAAATAGAATATTCTTTTAATAAGTTACCTATTATAATTTGGTATCATTTTCGTAAGAGGATGCATAAACATAAATTTTAATTCCTCTGAATAAATAATTTAAAATCTTCAAGATCAACTTAACATGTTTTAAAATTATGTATTACAATCATCATTATAATAATTAAGTATTACGATTACTATTCAGTAAACATAACGCTTATGTACTAAAGTAAAAAAATAATTAGTTGAATTAATAAATTAACTCATCAACATTTATTTAATGTGTACTTTTTTCTTTTTGAAAATTCAGTTTGAATTGATCAATTTTCTAATAAGTAAAAAACTCCATGTGGCAGAATTTTTGTGTGCTTCCCAATTGGCTGGGAGTCCTTCATTAAATCATTATAAAGTCGCCAATCTCCACATAATCTCCGGCAATATGTCGTGCATTATAACCAATGAGTCCACATAAACTTAAAAATAAAATTAAAATACATTTTTGAAAATTTTAGAAAGAAAGTAATAAAATCATAATAACCGATACCGTATATATTTTGTTTCATTTTCTTTGAGATTTAAAAAAATTGGAAAGTCTCGTAACCGACATGACATGCTGCTATCTTGGTTACGCAGCTTAATGTCCAACTCAATATAAATGTAAGAGTTCAGCTTTTGTTCACAAATTCGTGTTTTATTCTTACAAATGGTACATGTTGATCTGTACGTTCCAGGATAGATAAGAGCATTTTGCAAATATTGAATACCATTCTTAATAAGAATTTCATAATTTACAGTTAACGCAGGCCTTCTATTTTGAAAACCCACACATTCTGGAGTTGTACATGTTACATTTTCAATTAAGCTGGGATCGTTTTGGAATAATTTATTCCATAACGCACTAATATTATCTTCGCAGTTGATTACACGTGATATCGTGTTTACTTGAGTTGTATTTTTATCTTCCCATTTCATTGGTTGTCTTAAATTTTGTTCTCCATAAATTTTATGTAATATTTTGAACCGTTCATCATATAATCGCCCATTTTTCTTCACACCATAGTTCATTAAATTTAAAACAACTTTAAAAGTCGAATTTGTAGAACACTTTAAAAATTCATGAAAGTTGTTACTCTCTAATGCTCCATTAAAAATTATCCGAACTATACTGTCAAACGGACAAGTGTTATAAGCTAAAAAAGCTACCCCATTGTGCATTACTGGTCCGCTGAGATTCCCATTTATAAATAAGTATGATTCCTTTTGTTTGCCTTTTTTTTTAGTAGTAGGAACATTTTCTTTGTTCTTTTGTGAAGTAGTAAGTTAATTATCTATTAATTTTAGTTCAGGACAGTCTTTAAAGTATTTCCTTTCTTTATTAATCTTTCTTTTCTTCTTATGAATTGCACCGTCTAATACGTTTCTTTCAGAGATTTGGGTAGTTTTCGGGGTACTAGCTTTTAAGCTATAATCATGCTCAATTTCAATAGTGTTATTTAAACTAGCAACAACAGGATCATTACTTAGTTCCAAAGTCGAACTCATGCCTTTCATATCTTGGTTAGAGTAATTTAAATTACTTTCATAATTAATCCATTCAAAGTTTTGATGTTTTAAATCGTTACCTAAGCCACGCCAATTCTCAAAATCAATACTATCTTCAATCTCAACATCATATACTTTTTCCTCGGTCTCATTGGAATTTTCAACTCTAACATCATCTGCTGTATCCTTTAACTTAGTATCATCATAATTTGAATCGTTAGATATAGTAGATTTATCAATATTGTCATCAACAAATTTTGTGAGCTTGTTTTGAAAGATAACCACACCACCTAAAAGATTTTTCAGGTGAGCTTTCATAAAAATGTCGACTCGCGCAGGAAGACCGATTTGACGTTTAAGCATTGTTTTTAGATCTTTAAAGTCTTGTTCAACATATGATGTTGTAGAACGTAATTTTTTTTCCGGAGTACATACTTGTGTCCACAGTGGAAATTCTTTGACATTTTTTATAAGGGGATCTTTTAATAACGGAATATAAAAACAGTTTAATACTTTACCAGTTGTTTGAACATTACTTGAAATAGCAACAAGATCTTTCACCCATGAACTAATAATGTATATATCACTACTTAGATCTTCGTTTTGATCATTCAAAATAGTACTTTTTTCGGCATCGAAGTCCATACTTTTCATATTTTCTTCAATTTCATGATACAAACTTTTACTATTTTTATTACCAATTATATCTTCTAATTCTATTCGAGCATTTAGAGGCGTAATATATTTATGATTATAAAAAATTGTTGAATCATCAAATTCAGTAGAACAAACAATTAAAATCAATACTAACGTTTTTTCAAAGTCTTCCAATTTATTACACTGAATCAACAGTGCAATGCAATACAAATAAAAACATTTCACATTCTTGTGAATTACTGATTTCCATAAGTTCCAACAGCTGACGGCATGAATAAAGTGGGCGGTGTCCAACCGAATATATGTATTTGGTTTCCATTGAGTATTATTTTTAGCCTTATTAAAACACAAGTTGATTTAATCGGGTAATGCTTGACAATTAAACGCTAAAGCTATTGAGTTTAGTAAAGCACGTGAACCATCACACACAACCTCGCCAGGAATCTTCCTAACCGTCGAAGTACCAGTTACTAGCCGTATCCATCTTCTTAACCAGAATGTAATTATATCTGTATCATGACATTCCGAGAGCATTTGATAAGTCGAAATAGTAGTTTTATTGAAATTTATGACGATTTGGTATAAGAAGATAGCACTTGTACGTTCATTACAATCAATAAACTTTCGGATCACCCCACCAGTTGCGTCAATGCTAATTAATCATAAGTCTTTGTGTAATCGTTGATACTCACGATAACAATGGACTTGGGATGGTGTTCCATAGAAAACCCAGAAAGGCGAAGCACTTACAACTTGGATCGAGTTACGGTAAATAGGAGTCTCATCTACATACATAAGCGCTTTTATTAAATCTCGTCTGTCTTCCGATCTGACACCATACTCATTTTCTATATATTCTTTTTTTAATTGGTATAAAACATTCGCTGTACTGATCACTGGGCATTGAGTATCTCCAGGTTGAACAAGCTTCCGAGATGCTTCAATAATACTTGCCTTTACTCCTTTGTTTTTAACTTCTTTTCTCATTCCTTCTCTATTTGCTCCTCTAAGTAAACGTTTACAATCGTCATATTTATCAAATCGTGTGTCCCGGCAATTCATTTTGATAACAACATCACCATCAATACCCGGATCGTTTTTGATATAACAAAATAGATTATTTCCACATTTTTTACTTTTGCATCGGCCTATCATTGTTGCATAATAATGTCCATATTGTTGAATAGTACCCTTTTCAAATACGAATGCACATTTTAAACGATACTGCTTCCACAATTCTAATGCCAGAACATCAGTCCATATTTTAGGTTGAAGACCGGGATAGTTGCAATCATTCTTAACAATAGGAGTTTTTTTTTTAATCGAGTTCCATAGATGTCTTGGAAGTATTACATCAAAACAGTCAAATGTGTTCTGCTCCTTAATATAAACATTATTATAATAATCTGGATCTTTTTTATCGTCATCCTGGTCGCTATCGTCGTAGATACCATCATTATGGATTGTGTCATCGTCATCTAAGTCATTATTTTCTATTTTTTCTATAGGTGCATAATAACCACATCGTTCTCTTGCTTTCTTTAAAATATTGCGTCGATTTTCTTTTATATTTGTCCTTATACAAGGTATATTCCATTTATTTTTAAATTCAGGGTCATTTGACATCATTTCCCATACATTAGAAGACCATTCAGGTAATTGATCCGATATAAAATAACTTATGTATTTTATTAATACATTAACCGCATCTTCAATCGATACTTTCGACTTAGGTGGCATACTGACTTGAAAAATTAGGAAAACCTAAAATAAATGAATAACAACAGTTAATAAATTCAGTAATTTCCAGAAATTTCTTAAAAGCAACAAAATTTTTTTCACATCTTGTCTGATTTACAGGAATAGCTGTTTATCAAATATTATTTTTATATTCACATTATAATTCTAATTTATTTATATTTTTAATTATAAAATAAGTTTTTTATTATTATTTTTTTTTTGATTTCTTAAAGGTTCTTTTGATATAATACTCATCAGACAAACACAAACGAAAAATCTTAAAAATATTACGTTTTTTAAAGACAAATCAAAATAGTAAGTAATATATTGTTGAATTATTTAAATAAAAAGACCTAATGTAGAATTATTATTATATGTATATCAAAATATAAATATTACACTTACGATTTTATATCAAAGAAAACAAAAGTTTAATAACTCTTATTTTGAAAAGGTGAAATAAAGTTTAAAACTGCAAGATCACACTACCACTGTTATCTTGTAACTGAAATATTTAAATAATTTTTAAGAAAGAGTGTAGGATCAGAGATAATAAAATATAACCAGAAGTAATAAAATTAAATTTGTCATAGGACCATTGCACCAGATGTTGTTCATCATGCCAATTATGTTTGAACTAATCACAAAACACTTTTTAAAAACTTTAATTCCACTTAAGAAAATTATTAACAATACTTTATATCAGACTGAATTATATAAAAAATTGATTGACTATTTATAATAAAAATATTGTAAATTCAGCATCGAATGTTCCCAAGTATTTCGCTGATATCGCAAAGTCAGCGCCGTGGTGGAATAGAACACCGGAAGGTCACCGTCCTGTAACTTCTCCATCCCCAGAGGAAGTTTTGTACGGGACGAACAAAACTTTGGCAGGTCCATCTTCCTCAGATGTTGTAGGTTCTGGTTTTCTTGTCCACTTCCTTTTTGCTGTAAAACACAAAAATATAAAAAGTATTGTTGTGGCTATATATACCGGGGTCATCCAGAAGTGATTGTTGCTGGAGTCCCATTGTATTGGTGTTATGGATTGAAGATGTTCTTCTTCTTTGGTCAGTTTATGGAGCTCATCTAAAGGGATTCTCTCTAATTTTATAGGTTTCATCTTTTCTACTTGTTGAATTTTCGTTGTTTTGATTTTTGGTAACGTCAGTGGCTCTTCTGGAATGGAATTTATTGAAGTTTATAAATATTTGGTTTGCTGTTTGAAATTCGCAGTTTAGTGGCAATTTGATGAGGAATGTCCCTTGGATAACGACAATTTTGGTTGTGGTGAAGCAGTGAGTTATTATCTTCGTTGGTTGGGAAAAAATTGTGACGTAATGAGCATCTGATATTTCTTGAATTATAGGTGTGTTTATCTCAACTGGTATGTATTTGCAAGGAGCATCTTCTTTTCCAATTTCCAAAATTTGGTTAATACAATCTTTGTTTTCTCGTGTCTTAGGAAGTATTTCTTTTTGACAGATGTAGTTGGGATTAAATTTGGTACAGGGAGTTTCTAAATATTTGTATGATTCGGAATTTTTTAAGAGATACGGTGCAGGAGGAATTATTGTTGAAAGATTTTGTGTCGGAATAGAGAATAAATGAAAATATGTATAGGATTCTGGGTACAGTATAGGAAAGTGGAGGATAAATATTATTGTAGAGTTTGAGTAGTAGGCATCTACTTTTATAATATCGTAATATTTGACTAGGTCCTCTTCTTTGGAATATATTAATTGATCTTCTGAATGGTGTTCCAACAATGATTTTATGGTCCAGTTAAGATCTTCTTTTTTTATGAGACTGTTGTGAACAATATTTATTCTTGCAAAGGTAATGGCACCTTCTAAGTCATTTAATAGTTGAAGCATGGTATTAAGAATCAAATTGAGTTGATCTAGAACGTTTCGTGCTTGGAGATAGTCATCGAATTCAAAGATGAACTTGTTGAGATCTGTACTGATTAGTTTTATTTCATCCGCTATGGTTTCTTGATTGTGTGTGAGAAGAGATATCGTCTCGTTGAGGTTTTCCATAACTTTGTTATTTAAGCTTATGTGGTGGTTGATTTCGCTTATAATATTTTGTTGGTTTTCTTTTAATTCCATTATTGCTTGATTGTATTTTTCAGCATCTTCTTCATCTAAATTTCCTGATATTGATTTTATGATAGTGCCTAGGCCATTTATGAGCCCTCGTTTAGTTCTTCTAGTTGGGTAGATGGTTGCAAATTTTTCTTTGACAATTTTGAGTTGATATCGAAGTGCTTGATCAAAATTTTGAAGGGACGTGAAATAAGGATTACTTAAACCTTTTCCGATAGCTTCTGTGACGGCATTATACTGGTTTTCAATTGTGTCAATTTCTTGTGCTATTGGTTCTAGTGGGATGTAGTGGATGAAATCATGACAACTAGTTTGGATCTTTGCTTGCCCCAGGTTGAATGGGAGAATGCCGGGGTTGTCCTTCAGATCTTGAATTAAGATTTCCTCCCCTTTTACTAGGGTCCATCTGTGAACAAAATTCCTTGTTAGCTGTGGTTTTTTGATGTTTTACATTCTTCTTGTGAACAGTGGAGGTTGGTGTATCGATCGTGACAATATTGTCAGCTTGTACAATTTTGTGTGAGAACCTTGGAAGTAACTTGTTTCTTTTTAACGTTCTTCTTGTATAGATCTTAGTGTTAGGTTTGTAAGTTATAGGCGTCTGTCTTTCTTTGTTTCGATTTTTTATGGTTTTCTCTTTATTTTCTGTAAGGTGATTGTTAATTTCTTTATAAATTTGTTTCGTTTTCTCACGATGTTGTTCTACGTAGTTGTTCGTTAGTGTTCGAACGATATCTACATCGAAAGGATCTTTGTTGTCCAAGTGCCCATTTAATATTTCTATTGGTTTTAGTTTGGTGGCTGAGTGTATTGAATTATTGTAGCCCAAGATAGCATACGGCATTTCTTCTTTGATAGAAAGATTTTTCTTAGTACTTCGTACAATTCTCAGATGTTCAATCAGCGTCGAATGAAATCTTTCAATTAATCCATTGGATTGTGGACTGTCTGGAGTTGTATAGTGGATAGATATATTATGGGTATTCACGAAATCTTGTATTACTCCATTTTTGAACTCAGTACCACTATCTGCTACGATCATAGAAGGTAAACCATGATGTGTCATAAATATGAGCAATGCGTTCAAGATATTTATTGAATTTGCTCCTTCTATAGGGTATGCTTGACCATATTTAGAGAAAGCATCTACAATAGTTAGAAACTTCTGTCCATTGGCTTGAAATGTGTCGATATGAACGATTTCCAGAGGTTTCGATGGTGTTGGAGTAATCATAAATTTGGGCTTCGGTGGTGTCCTGTCATATTTATTTACTTGACATATGTCACAGACGTTAATGATGTCTTCTATGTCTTTTCTTAAGTTCGGCCAAAAATAGCGTTTTCTTATTTGATTGTCTGTTTCAATTATACCTCTATGGTTTGTCTTTCCTTCATAATAGTTTTTGATAATTTTTGTTGTCTTTCTGGAGAATTGACATCTTCTAACAATAGATTGCATTTAATGATATCATAGGCATTATTTTTAAATGTTTTCCTAATTATTTCACTTATTTTAAAGTACAAGTCGTCATTCTCAAATTTGCATGCATATTTTCTTTTTGGATGTATATAATTCTTGAAGAAGTCTATAGTGTCTTTTTCCAAATTGTTTTTTCCAAGTTGCACCTGTAATCTTTCTTTATTTGGAAATGTTTGTATTTTTATTGGTGGATGTGGATTGAAGTTCACTGTTCTAAATATAATTTGGTGACTGTAATAATTTATAGGTTTTTCGCTAATTGGGATGCCTAGTATAGGATCTTCGACAGCAGTATGATTGGTTTGATCATCGTCATCTTCATTTATTTCGACTGATGCTTCTATGTTTCTTAGCTCTCTAATAATTTCATCTATTTTCTGTTCTTCATCTGGGTTGTTACACATGGACCATGTATCCATATTAGATTTGTTGTCCAGTATTTCATCTATGTTTATGTCTATTATATCTTTATTCAATTCTTTAGTATGTAGTTCTATCCTGGAGAGTGCATCTGCATTTGTATTGGCTTTTCCTTTTTTGTAAATTACTTCGTAGTCATATTCTTCCAGCTTTAAACGCCATCTTACAAGTTTAGAATTTGGGTCCTTTAACGAAAACAGATATTGGAGTGGTCTATGATCTGACAATATTTTGAATTTTCTTCCAAATAGATACGGTCTAAAGTATTTTGTGGCCCAAACGATCGCTAGCATTTCTTTTTCGATGGTTGAATATTTTGATTCGGTGTCATTTAGTGTTCTGGAGGCATATGCTATAGGTTTATCACTGCCTACGGGCCCTTGTGATAATATAGCTCCAATTGCATAGTTGCTTGCGTCGGTGATAAGGTTGAAAGGCTTTGTGAAATCTGGATACTGAAGTAATGGTTCATTCGTTAGTAGATGTTTGCAGATTTCTACGCATTTAAGAAATTCAGGTGTATGTACTATTTTAGTATCTTTCTTTAGACAGGATGTCAATGGTTTCGTGATTTTTGCGAAATCTTTTATGAATTTCCTGTAGTAGCCTAATAGTCCTAGAAAACCTCTAATTTCTTTAACTGTTCTTGGTATTGGGTATCTGGTGATAGCTTTTATTTTCTCTGGATTTGGCTTTATTCCTTCAGGAGTGATCACATGTCCTAGGAAATTAACTTCTTTTTTCAGGAATTCGCATTTGTCAATTTGGATCTTTAATCTAGTTTCTCTAAGACGTTGGAATATCTTTGAGAGATTTACTATGTGTTCTTGTAAAGACGTAGAGTAAACAATTATGTCGTCCATGTAAACCAAACATATTTGCCCTTGTAATCCCTTTAAGATGTTGTCCATTACTCTTTGGAACGTAGCTGGAGCGTTCTTTAATCCGAATGGCATACGTACAAATTCATAGTGTCCATTCTCTACATTAAAGGCTGTTTTTGGCACGTCTTCTTCTGCCATTTCAATTTGGTGGAATCCACTAGCAAGATCGAGGGTGGTGAAGTATTGGCATCTTCCTAGTTTATCCAGAATGTCACTGATGTTCGGGATTGGATATCGATCATCTATAGTCTTGTCATTAACTTTCCTATAATCGACGACAATACGCCATTTAATTTTTCCAGAGGCGTCTGGTTTCTTAGCTACAACCCATATTGGTGATGACCAGGGAGATTGGCTAGGTCTGATGATACCTTGTTCCAGCATTGATGTTATTTGGTTTTGTACTTCGGTTTTATGGACATGTGGGTAGCGGTACGACTTTGTATACACTGGCAATTCATCTTTTGTTTTGATTTGATGTTTGATCTCATTGGTGAATGTTAATGGTGTATCAGGTAGGTGAAAAATATCTGAATATTTTCTACATAATTTCCGTATTTGTTGGTCTTCTGCTTCATTGAGATGATCGGTTCGTAGTACTTCATCAATGTCATTTTTTGATGTTAGTTCTGGAAGAGTTGTCATTGAATAGAGATGAAATTCTTCTCTTTGGAAGTCTGTGCTAGTTACTGGTTCTGTGAGAGCAATTTGAATTGGTTCTGAACTATTGTTTGTTATTTCTGTCCAGGCTAAATTGTCACTAGCAGTAGTTAGACATTCTCGAATGTCGGCTCCTTGAATATGTTGTTTGGCTATTAGTATTGTCCCTTGGGTTTGCTTGACAGGTAATCGAACTCGAGTAATTGAATTTGGTTCCAGTTGGATTGAGTAGAATTGGGTTTTATTGGTTTCATAATATTGAATAGGAATTACAGAATTTTTCAAGATTAGATTTGATTCAGGGAAATTTAGCTGGGCTTTGAATAATTTTAGATTATCGAGGCCTATAAGCCCATCAAAGGTTTTGTGGAATTTAAACAAGTAAAATTTAAGATTTTCGGTAGAATTAAATTCGGGGAAAGAAGGTATTTCTGCACAATAGTCTTGAGAGTAATTTTGAAAAATGGATGTTACAACGAAAGGTTCTTTTCGGATAAATGGTCGATAAAACTTTGTAGCTATTTCGGGATTTAGAAAAGATTTTGTGGATCCGGTGTCGATCAGAAGTTTGAGGGGTGGACGAGATATTTTAATGAAAGGTAGTTCTTTTTTATCGGGAAAAGAGTGGAGTTCTACTATGTTTCGTAGTTTGATGTTGGGTCCTCTTGAAAATTTGTTTCTTCTTGGAACTCAAAGTTTTGTTGCTCGGAGGTAAATTGTTCATATGCCATATTGTCTTCATAATAAGGATTTTCTTCTCCATAGTTATATTCTTGATTATAGAGCTCATCACTGGATTGTTCTATGTTATAAAGTTCTTCAACCATAAATCTAGGAGGAGACTGTGGTTTTGAGGCTGTTGCCACAGCTGGCTTTCTAAAGATAGCGTTTGATGTGACACTCATTGGAGTTGGTCTTTGTTGTTGAGATGGTCCTGCTTTTGGTGCCCAAACATTTTGTTGATTTGGTGGTCGATAATTTGGTGAAGCGTTACCAAATCTAGGGTTATTAAACAAAGGTCTCGGTTGGTTGAAATTAGGCCTGGGTACTCCTTGGTATGGTGGTCTGAATGGTGGTTGTTGAACAGTTATTGGTTGTTGCCATTGGTCCCAATTGAATGAGGTGGGTCGCTGCGTGGCTTGAAGTCTTGGTCCAGGTTGGAAAATAATTGGTTTTTGAACTTGGTTTTGGTTCTGAAAGTTGTTTCTTGGCTTTGTGTTTGAGGCGGATGGTTGTGGGCTCGTTGTAAGTATCGTATATTATTTTCTTCCTGGATATATTGGATTGCTATTGCCAATGTGGTCGGTCTCATTGCTCTTATGGTTGAACCAAGGGGTTCTCTGAGTCCAGGAAGGAAGGTAGATAAGGCTTGCTGTCTGAAGAATTCGAGCTTACTTTTCTTAACTTCCTGATTTAGAACATGCACTTCTATGTAGTTGGATATGCAGCTTAAAAGTCCCATAACCTTTTCATAAAATTGGACAGGGGTGTCGTTTGATCCTTGTCTTAAATTCACTAAATCTCTTGTTAAGGAATTCTCATTTCTTTGGTCTCCGAAGTTTTGGATCAGAGTATTCTTTACATCATCCCAAGTTTCACAACCATATATAGATATAACTTCTTTAGCTCTTCCTGTAAGTTTACTTAAGATTCCATATAGTAGAATTGTATTTTGTACATTGGTCGGAGTTGTTGCATCGAAATATTGATTCAGTAAATGAGTTGCAACCTTGATAAAATCGTATAGTTCGTTTGGATTTCCATCGAAAGTTGGCAGGATGCATAAATTTTTAACATCGAAAAATGGTACAGCAGGTTGAGCCATATTATTGTCTATTGTTAAATCTAATTCTCTTGATATGTTTAATGTGTTAAATTCGTTAAATAAATCTAATTCTTCTGCACTTAAGTTGAATTCTATGATACTTGGTACAGGAGATTCTAATTCTAACTCTTTATCAGATGAATCTGAACCAGAGGAGTCTGACATAAAAAAATAAAAGATTCTCAAATTCTTACACGATGCAGATGATGCTAAGATGCATTCCTTATTATCGTGATATAATTATCTGATTAACTTCTGTTCTTCGGGTTGACTTGAACGTAGTTTCCCTTGGAACTGGTTTCCAGAATAGTAGACAAACACTTGAAAGCGACGAGGATCCTCAAGGACTCTTCTACTATCCTACTGACTGCGCCAATTATGTTTGAACTAATCACAAAACACTTTTTAAAAACTTTAATTCCACTTAAGAAAATTATTAACAATACTTTATATCAGACTGAATTATATAAAAAATTGATTGACTATTTATAATAAAAATATTGTAAATTCAGCATCGAATGTTCCCAAGTATTTCGCTGATATCGCAAAGTCAGCGCCGTGGTGGAATAGAACACCGGAAGGTCACCGTCCTGTAACTTGCCCTTTACAACGCAAATCCAAAAACACTGGTTTAACACAATAGAAACCATGTGATTTATATTATTTATATATATTTTATACTACGATTTCATTTTTTTTGTTATTTTTTTTTCTAAATAGATTCCTACAAATTTGATTGATTACAATCAAATGCATTTTCTGACTTTTAGATTTATCAGAATTATAAAATGAAAAAATAAATTATACTTAATAGATGATTTTAATTTAGTGACCTATGATCTTAACAGGTAGTATGCACTTTATATAGGACACTGGTCGAATTAGTTTCGTGTATTTATAAAAATGTAGAAATAAATCTAACCGTTTTATAGGTAATTTTTGACGATCCCAATTTTTCATTCGATTAAATAAATATTTAAACAAATCATCAATTTTTAATTAAAAAACTTTTTTAGTCCTCCTAGATATATCTTTATTACAGAATTTATTAGTTGTTAATTTTTTTGTTAATGCCACTTTTAACTTTAATAAAATAGTTATTTATGAAACAGTTCGTGAAGTATGCTTTTTGCGCACGCACGCGATGTTTAGAGCACGAGCGAAGCGAGTGCTATATATCGCGTAAGTGCGCAAAAAGCACTTCACGCACAGTTTCATACAATATTTTATCTACGATAAACAAATAAAAAATAATTACAAATTCAAATTTAAACTACAAAACTGTCAGAATAACTTTTGTTGAAATTTAATGCTCTCATAGCAACACCATGACAACGCGAATGCTAAGGATATTTGATTATATAAAGGTGTGTCAAAAACAGTGCGAAAAAGTAAATCCCATTTAAAATACATTGTTACTTCACGCACACTTTCAATCCTTCACGCACTGCTGTCTGTAATGACAGTTTTCACGAACTAAAAATTGATACATAATATGAGGTAGAGTAGATAAAATTATTTTTAATTATAAATGCGTAGTTTTTTAATATTTTTTAATCCTAATTAATTAAGTATGAAAATTCTAAAACTTTTTAAATATGTTTGTTTAATTTTCATTTGTATAATCCAACAAAATATTTATACTTTAATTATTCTTTTGTAAAAGCTTTTGCTATTTCGGAAATACCATCCATCCTCTGCTAGTAAATGCTTTATAACTGCCAGAAAGATATTCTTTTCTGATTTTTATATTTTGGGAAATTTTCAACGACCATGAGGATGGTATCATAAGAAAGCAGATTAAACAAATACACGTTATCTTGCGCATGCGCACTAACAATTAATCGGCGTAAATAAAAGTTTTTAATTAAATTACGGGACAACGAAGAACGATCAAATATTTTTTTTATAGAACAATGAATAAACAGTCATAAAATATTAAAATAAAAGTGAAAAAATTTATATTTAGTGTCAACATCAAGATTTTAAAACTCATTTTAAAATTTTTAAAAATCAATTAATTACTTCTGTAGAAATAGACTTACTTTGTGGGGACTGTTTTAAGTGTTATAGGAACTTCAACATTCCAAAGTGGATGGGGTATGGAATCGACCCAGATCCATCCTCGATGACCCCGGACTCATATTAAACTAAATGTGCTGGCCAATTGCGACAGGAGTCCAAAGGCCAATAAGAAAAAGAGAGAGAGAGCTAACTTGAAAATCAATTTTTGAAAATAAAAAAGAAAAAAAACTAAAAACGAACAAAAAAAAATTTTGATAGAACAATCAAGAACAGTTGACGAACAGTTAATATAGCTAAAAAAAATTGCAAAAAATTAATTTCTCCCCGCCACCTTAAGGAAACCTATTTTGAAAATTAAAAAGAAAAAAAACTAAAAACGAACAAAAAAAAAATTTTGATCGAACAATGAAGAACAGTTGACGAACAGTTGATATAGCTAAAAAAAATTGCAAAAAATTAATATCCCCCCGCCAACTTAAGACAGCCGCAAACTTAGCACCCCATCCATGGAATTTTGGGTCGAAAATGACCTTAATCGATAGGTCCCCGTTAGGTCCTTTAAGGTCCCACAATTTTTTCGTTAGGTCCCCCTTAGTTTTTTCATAAATAATTTTTTAAATTTTGGGTATAAAAAAACTACACTTTAGCACCCCATCCAATGCAAAATTGACAAATTTAATCAAAATTGTATTCTTTAGCGTTAGGTCCGTATTGGTCCATTATTTTAATTGATAAATAATTTATTTTATTTGTTTTATTCTTAATTATAAAATAAATAAAACCTGCGCATGCGCACATCAGACACAAACAGCGCGAAATTTAAATTGGTATCGTTTCATGTACCTTGTATTAGTGCATAATACAGATATATAAAACAAATCTCGTGAGAATGATCCTCGAACAACCTGAAGTTGTAAGAAGATCTGAGAATGTAGTCTTTACTAATACGTCGATGTTTCCTTGACTATGTAAAAGACCATGTGAGAGAAGAGACCGAAAGCTGTCAAAAGTTCAAAAGTCATTAGTGTCAAGACCAAATAGAATATTCCTTTTATAAAATTATTATACTGTTTTTTATAAAATCCGATGAAGTGTAAAGTACAAATACAAAGTTTGTAGGTTTTATTTATGGTCGATTATTATTTACCAGGTAGGTACATATTTAATTTTTTATTGTATATCCTATAGTAAATAAAACTACCTTTTTGCAGGTTAAAAACTGCACAACATTTCAAATTGATATCGTGATGACTGGAAGTACATATTCAAACTGTCGACACAGAAACCTCACTATAGAAATGTCGATTTCAGGGAATCAAATCTTTTAATTAGGAACAGAACAAGTTACTGAAAACAAGAAGTAGTTATTCAAAGGAGAAGATTTGCCCGGATAAATAGCAGCTATACATAGTCAAAATGATAATACAACTAAAAGACAGAAAAAAATATGTTAAACACAAAAATTTAAATCGTTAAGCTTAACTTACTGATTACAAAAAAAATAATAATGAGTTCTCAATATTAATAATTATAAATATAAAATAAGATTTTTTTCTTATTGTTAACAAGTTATATCAATTATTGTTCTACGATGTATTTGGTAAAAAAATCGGCTTATTTAATTTAATAAATTAAAAAAAAAAGTTAGTGTTAAGTGCAATTATTATATTACTGTGCTATTAATGTCATATTAAATTATCAATATAATATTTATGCTGCTCGTTAAAATTGAAAAAGTAGATAAACACGTAAAAAAAACAAACTGATTTTAGTCTTTAAACAAATTGAATATCTCCGCCGTTTATGACTCGATTAAAAATTTATGTACGCCACTTGAAAGCTGGTAAAAAATACACATTTAAAAAGAAAAAAGAAGTTTCTAGGACCATTAGAACCGGAGATAGATTTTTTTATCATAGAGAAATTGTTTACGAACATTAAGAACTGAAAATTCAACAATTTGTTTATAAAGTCGTAATATTTAATTTAAAATCAAATTAGCTTTAATTCATTACAAATAAAATTTTTGTGAGCTTGTTGAACTTAAGATGTTTTTAGCAACTTCTTATTGAGACGTGGTGAGGATAACTTTTCTCTTTTAGTGAAAAGCGAAAACTGCGCGCGTTTAAAAAAATGGCCCTTGGTAAGCCAGGCGCATCAGTAGATTTATATTAATTAATTATATTAAAAGTATACGTTTTAGAAAAAAATGTTTTAGATAAAAGTTGTAGGTCTCTTTAAGACAAACAAAAAAGTCCCCTAACATTTTTTTGTACAGGGTGAAGTCAAAAAGTTACGAATTTTTTTCCATTTTGATTTGATGTCACGCCCAAACGGCCTTACCGATTTGGCCCATTAACGAACTCGACCGAGATTTTGGGACGATTGATTTTTGTACCAAATTTCATTTCGATCCGTTAAGAAATGCGACCGCTATCGTGTCCACAGATTTCGTTATATCGGAACTATACATACATACATACATACATACATACTGTTATGGTATTCAATAGTTGGTCTTTATATGTAATATAAGTGTAATTAAGACTAACTAGATATTAGAATTGAATAATCAATTTATGCAAATTATCAAGGAATCATAAATAAAAAAAAAAAAATTTGGGTTGCGAGGTTTCTAGGGGGATAAAAAAAAAAAAAATTATTGATAGAATGTCATAGAATTTTGAAGAGAAAAGTCAGAGAAAAAGTATAGGGAATTATATAGAATTTTAAAAAATTTAAAAACCATTATAAAGTAAATATAATAATAATAGAAATTGAAAATGAAGATAAATACTGAATGTTAATGAATATAAATATAAAAATTATAAAAGAAGATTAATGTATGAATAGAATGTTATAATAACTATATGGTAGAGTTAAATATGGAATAAAATGGATATATATAGAGAAGATTAATTGGATATTTGCATAGATTGGATTTTCAAAATAAAATAAGCATAGTTTATAAAGATAAGTATTTCTGGTAATAGAGGTATATTAGAAATAGTTATTCGGTGATTTTAGGAAAAGAGGGCAAAATTTCATTTAAAATTAATTAGTGTTAAGTTTATGACAGGATAAATGATGAATGTTATATTGTTTTTTAAAGTGTTGTAAAGAATTAATATATTTATATATTAAATGATGTTAAAATTGAAATGGACTTTTTAGTTTAATATTATCGAAGAACCCAACCTTGAAGAGTCACAAGAATACAATTATATGAGTATAGAGATCATAACAATTATGGCGAGCCAACGTGTGGCGTGAATAAAACAAGAATCCAGTTTAAAATAGAACAGTATATTGAAATTGAGAGGGTGATATAGACAATTGAAGTGATTAGAAAATTAGAACAGTGAAGAATTGAAATAAAACATAAATACATTATAATAGAAATAAGAGGATTAGGTGAGAGTTTTAAGTATATTTATATTTATATATAAAGACCATAAAATTTTGAAAATTTTAAAACTAAATACAAATCGAATAAATATAATAAAGTAATATAATAAGTTAACATTATAAATTAAATAAATATATAAAATAATTAAAAGATTTGAATAAAATGAATACAAGACAAAATAGAAGAAATAGAAGGAGAGAAGATGGAATACAGGAATCTAATGAAAATATGCATGAAACAGAAAGTAATGATGGATCGTCGGAAGGAGAAGAAAAAACAATGTTTCAAGTGGTACAAGCTGATGTGATAGGAGATGCGACTAGTTCAAAACCACATCAAGAAACAGAGATGGAGAAAATGTTTAAATTTTTGGAAAATAAATTTGATGAAAATAATAGAAAAATGGATTCTATGAAAAAAGAAATAAGAGAAGATATAAAAAAAGAAATAAAAGATATGAACAAGAATATGGAAACATTTAAAGATGAAATGAAAAATATTATTAAAGAAGAAAATATCAAAATACAAAAAGAAGTCGATCAATTGAAAGATGGAATTAAGGCGATGGAGGAAATGGGTAATATACACCAGGAGAAGATTAATAATATAGAAAAAAATGTGAAGGAGCAGAAAAATGAAAATAAGAAAGAAAATGAAAGAATACTACAAACTATGGAAAGGAATGTAATGGAAGTAGCAAAGAAATTTGAAGATGAAACAAAAAAATTACAAGAAATGCAAAATGAAAGAACTGAGGATGGTTCCTATATGATAATACATGGAGGAGAAGGAGCAGTAAAATTTACAGGGAATATCAGTATATTACATCCATGCACGTATATGAATATGATTAAAACTAAGACTAGGAACAAAAGAGATTGGAAAGAAATTATAAGAAGTTCTTTGAAAGATAATGCTGCATTATGGTATGCAACACAGGAAAATGAAATATTAACCTTTAATGATTTTGAAAGGGAATTTCTTAAATATTTCTGGGGTGAATCAAAACAAGGGGTGAGTAGGGAAAAATTATATTTCGGAAAATTCAATTATAGATTAGGGAATAATTTAACTAATTATGCGTTACAATTATATAATGTTGCACAATATTTGGAACCTCCTATGAGAGAAGAGGAAATAATTTTATATATTTCTAGACATTATGATATAACAGTTTCTGAAACAATAGTTATACAAAATATTAAAAAAAAAGAACAATTGATTGAGTATTTAAATCGAGTTGAAAGAAATTTAAAGATTAATGAAAATAGATCACAAAATTATGAAAATGATAGATTTAGAAATTATCAAAACAGAAATGGATATAATAGAGTAAGAGAAGAAATGCGTAATAGAAACAATGGAAATTATAATTATGGATATAATGGGAGAGAAAATGGAAATCGTATAAACGGAAATACATATAGAAATGGAAATAATATGGATAATAATAATAATATAAGAAATGGAAATAACAGAAATGAAAATGGTTTTCAAAATGTAAATAATGGAAGATATGAAAGATCAAGATATAGAAATATAAATGAAATTCATAATAATAATAATAATAATCGAGAAGATAGAAATGGAAACAATAATGTACCTAGAAGAATAAATCAAATTAATATGCAAAGTAGAGAAATAGAAGAAAATGTAGAAAATGTTAGGGTAGAACCAGAACAAGAAAATTTTTAAATAAGCACCTACAAAATTTTAATGTTAAATGTTGTTATATACATCCTAGTGAATTTATAAAATTAGAAGAAAATAATAATAAATTAGAAGATAAAATTGGATTAGTAGTTGTTGAAGGAAATTTAGAAAATAAGAAAATTAGAATTTTAATAGATACCGGATCAGAAGCAACATTGATAAATGAAAAAATTATTGAGGATAATAAATTAGAAGAAATGATTAAAATTCCAAGAATTAAGTTAATAGGTGCTAATGGAAAAAAATTAGGGGAAATTAATAAGACTATAAATATTAGTATTAAAATTGGAAATAGTATATATAAAATACAAGGTTTGATTATAGGAAATATGGAGTATGATATAATATTAGGTACTGATGAATTAGAAAGAATGAATGTTATTATTAATTATGAAGAAGGTTGGATAAAATTGAAAGAAGAACAAATCAAATTAAATAAAATAAACAATAATGAGGAGATAATACATATAAATGAACTAAGAATTAATGGGGAAATGATGAAAGAAGGAGAAGATATAAAAAGTGATGATAAATATAAAGATGAAATTAATTTGTTATTTAAAAAATATCAAAATTTAATTACATTAGAGAATAATACTGCCAAAGAATATACTCACAGATTTGAAGTAAAGAATATAGAAAATTTTCGAGTTAAAACTTATCCAATTCCATATCAATATAGAAAACAAGTAGCTATAGAAATAGATAAAATGCTAGAAAATAATATAATTGAGAGAAGTGATACATCTTTCATTAATCCAATTGTAGTTGTGAAAAAAGGGAATGGAGAGTTAAGGTTATGTCTAGATGCTAGAAATATTAACAAATTTTCAATACCACAATATGAGAAACCTATGCATATTGAAGCAATATTTGGTAGAATAACAGGAATTGAAATTTTTAGTAAAATAGATTTAAAACATAGTTTTTGGTTAATACCTCTACATAAAAGTAGTAGGAAATATACTGGTTTTAGTATTGATGGTGTAGTATATCAATTTAAAGTAGTACCATTCGGTATACAAAGTGCATGTGCAGCTTTGGTTAAAGCATTACATAAAATTTTAAACAAATATGAAAATTTTGTTGTTCATTATGTAGATGATATATTAATTTATTCAAAAAGTGAAGAAGAACATAAAAAACACTTAAATATTGTGTTAAAAGAATTGGATTTAGCGGGATTGAAAGTAAATAAAGAAAAATGTCAATTTTTCTTAAAAGAAGTGATATATTTAGGATTTAAAATTAATAAAAATGGAGTAGAGATGGATACGGAAAGAGTAGATAAAATTTTAAAATTTGAGAAACCAAAAAGTTTAAAGCAAATAAGGGGATTTTTGGGAATGATGAATTATTATAAAAAGTTAATACCAAATCTATCAGAAAAACAGATTCCATTAGTAGAATTATTAAAGAAAAATGTAAAATGGAACTGGAATGAAGAAAGAGAACAAGCATTCAATGATTTAAAAAAAATGTTTACTAATAATTTGAAGGTATATCATCCAAATTATGAATTAGATTTTATATTAAGAACAGATGCATCAATTAATAAGTTAGCAGGGGTTTTAATACAAGTACAAAATGGAATAGAAGTACCAATATGTTTTATGTCTAGAGTCACAAAAATGTATGAAAGAAATTATAGTGTATCAGAATTGGAATTTGCGAGTATAGTTTTTTGTGTGCAAAAATGTCGATTTTATTTAATTGGAAAAAAATTTATAATTGAAACCGATCACATGGCTTTGAAGAATGTAATGGTCAATCGATTTAATAATAATAGGATATATCGATGGAGTTTATTATTACAAGAATATGATTTTGAAATTAGATATTTATCAGGAAAGGAAAATATTATTGCAGATACATTATCAAGAGAAAGTAGTGAAAATAAGGATAAAGGAAGAATAATACAAATTGGAATGAACAAATTAATAGAAGATGAAGGTATGTTTTCGGAAGAAGAAATAATAAGAAGTCAACAAAATTTAACAGAAAAAGAAAAACAGAATACTTTAATTAAAGATGGATATTATATAAAGGAAATAGGAAATGAAGAAGTTTATGTAATTGAGAGTTATTTAGGAAAACAAATATTAAAAAATTTACATGTAACATATGGACATATAGGTTCAAGAAAATTATGGTTATTATTTAGAGAAAATTTTATCATGAAAAAAGATCAAAAGATAGCAAAAGGAATAACAAGAACATGTAAGATATGTCAATTGAATAAAAATAAGAATAAAGTGAATAAAAATATTGGGAAAAGTGTTACAGCAATGGAAAAATTGGAAATAATAGCAATAGATTTCATTAGTAATCTAATAAGAAGTAAAAATAATAATAAACATATATTGGTAATTGTTGATGTTTTTACAAAATTTATAAAATTATACCCATGTAGAAGGACAAATTATAAAAGTATTAAAAATTGTTTACAAAAATGAAGAAATAGGTAAACCAAGGACATGTGTAATGGATAATGCAACGTATTTTCAAGGACAGAATTTAGAAAAATTTTTAAAAAGGAAAGGAATCAAAAAGAATTGTATTAGTATAAGACATCCTGCAGCAAATCCTGCAGAAAGATATATTAAAGAAGTGATAAAATTTTTACGAATAAGTTTAAATGGAAAGAAACATAAAGAATGGGAAAATTATATTAATAAAGTAGAAATGTATATCAATGATATTCCAAATGTAATAACAGAAGAAACACCAACATATTTAATGTTAGGTCAAAAACCAAAACGAAATTGGGAAGAAGAAGAAGAAAGAAAAAAATATGATGAAATTATAGAAAAAGTAAGAAAAAGGTTAATGGATGCGTGGGAAAAATATTATAAAAAAATTAAGAAAAAAGTGAAATATCCTGTAAGGTTTAAGAAAGGAGATTTGGTAATAATAAAAGCATATATAAGTGGAAATTTAAAGAAAAATGAATCAGGGAAATTAAAAGCTATATTTGAAGGACCATATAGAATAGTAAATGAGGAAGGTGTTAATAGTTATATTGTTGAAGATCCGATAACAAGAAATGTTAGAGGAGTATTTAATATTGAAAGCCTATATAGGTATTTTGAAGAAACTTAGAGTATTCAGAATTTGTGTTAATATGTTAATTGTTATATACTTTAAATTTTAAATTATTAAAATTTTTTTTCTAAAATTTATAAAATTTTAAATTTGGGAAATTGTTATGGTATTCAATAGTTGGTCTTTATATGTAATATAAGTGTAATTAAGACTAACTAGATATTAGAATTGAATAATCAATTTATGCAAATTATCAAGGAATCATAAATAAAAAAAAAAAAATTTGGGTTGCGAGGTTTCTAGGGGGATAAAAAAAAAAAAAATTATTGATAGAATGTCATAGAATTTTGAAGAGAAAAGTCAGAGAAAAAGTATAGGGAATTATATAGAATTTTAAAAAATTTAAAAACCATTATAAAGTAAATATAATAATAATAGAAATTGAAAATGAAGATAAATACTGAATGTTAATGAATATAAATATAAAAATTATAAAAGAAGATTAATGTATGAATAGAATGTTATAATAACTATATGGTAGAGTTAAATATGGAATAAAATGGATATATATAGAGAAGATTAATTGGATATTTGCATAGATTGGATTTTCAAAATAAAATAAGCATAGTTTATAAAGATAAGTATTTCTGGTAATAGAGGTATATTAGAAATAGTTATTCGGTGATTTTAGGAAAAGAGGGCAAAATTTCATTTAAAATTAATTAGTGTTAAGTTTATGACAGGATAAATGATGAATGTTATATTGTTTTTTAAAGTGTTGTAAAGAATTAATATATTTATATATTAAATGATGTTAAAATTGAAATGGACTTTTTAGTTTAATATTATCGAAGAACCCAACCTTGAAGAGTCACAAGAATACAATTATATGAGTATAGAGATCATAACAATACATACATACATACATACATACATACATACATATATATACATATATATATATATATATATATATATATATATATATATATATATATATATATATAAACTTTTGAACGGAAGGTGTTTTTGAGGTCAGGGGGACCTAAAACGAAAAACTGTAGTAAAATTTTCCCGAAGTCGTGACCTGCGAACCAGCTGAATAGTAGATATAAATCTACTAAAATGGCCCTTGGTAAGCCAGGCGCATCAGTAGATTTATATTAATTGAATATATTAAAAGTATACGTTTTAGAAAAAAATGTTTTAGATAAAATTTGTAGGTCTCTTTAAGACAAACAAAAACTTCCTATAACATTTTTTTGTACAGGGTGAAGTAAAAAAGTTACGAATTTTTTTCCATTTTGATTTGATGTCACG
The DNA here is from genome assembly GCA_964028335.1 of Altica lythri. Taxonomy (NCBI): domain Eukaryota; kingdom Metazoa; phylum Arthropoda; class Insecta; order Coleoptera; family Chrysomelidae; genus Altica; species Altica lythri. The sequence continues at coordinate 4,490,679 of OZ034811.1, forward strand.
CCCAAACGGCCTTACCGATTTGGCCAATTAACGAACCGAGATTTAGGGACGATTGATTTTTGTACCAAATTTCATTTTGATTCGTTAAGAAATGCGACCGCTATCGTGTCCACAGATTTCGTTATATCGGAACTATACATACATACATATATATTATAACATATATGAAAATACATATATATTATAACATATATGAAAATACTTTGAAAATTTTTATTTTAATATAGATGTGGATAAGGTAAGATTCAAGTTAATTTCTTTTATTTTAACGATTATTACTTTGACATATATTCTTATCTATTCTCTTTCTTAGGGTCAGAGTTCAAAAAAATCTCAACTAATAAAGGGATTCAAATTTAACTAATATTGAAAATTTCAAAAAAAAAAAAAATAAAATTCAACAATCATATACCAAATTATGTTTTTGTACAATAATTCTAATTTGACCTTAACCTCACTTTTTCTTATTGTTTTGTGCGCATAGACACATTACCTTCAAATTTTATAATCATTGAATCAAATTAAACTTATCAAAGAATGTAAAAACAACTTATTTAAACAGTGAAACAGTGTACAAGTGAAATTAAATGTTCATCAAATACAGAAAAATCAAAAACAGGAATGTTCTTTATTTTTAAAAAAATTGGAAATTGATACCGTGTTTTGAAGCTTTGGTATTCTCTCTGGACAAACTAAGGCACAGGCTATCCTTCCCTATTGGAATCCACCATTTCCCAGGACATCAATGATATACGGACACTTTATAGATTTAGACGAATAAAATTGCTTCTCCTCCGGAAATAATTTGCTCTTGCATCAAATGGTAAATAAACTAATACTCTCTTTCTTATTAGAAACTAGTTTTACTTTAGTTAAATTACTCAGGAAGCATTTATATAAATGTACTGCTCAGCATACCTTTTCTAACATTCATTTCTCCATATATATGAACTTTAAGTCTTACCATCGGCTATCAGGAGTTGACTTGTGGCTTTGTTAACACTTTTTACTACTTTAATACTTTCTTTTATAAGTATTTAAAAAAAAAATCGAAATTTTAACGGAGCAAAATTTATTACATGTTATCACTTCAAAAGCCCAAAAACAAGAGAGAGATTCAGGAAATCAACAAATTAACAACTGAATCCCCAAACAATCTTACACTGTCATTATTATGTTCTATTCGCCTACTAAATTATTGATCAAATACAATTACTAAAAATCTAATACCTAATTCCTTATTTACATTTTAATACAATAGACATTCTTTTAAAATTTGCTAACTTTTTGATGAGTTGTTAATTTTATAATATCTTTCGCCTACTAATTCTTTGTCAAATCAAATTACCAAAAATCTAATACTTAACTCATTAGTTACATTTAATACAATAATCATTCTTTTAAAATCTGCTATACTTTAAATGAATTGTTAATTTTATAATATCTTATCTACAATATAATCTTATGTCTTTCTATTTTCAGAATTTTTCATTTGGAAATTAAACTAATAACAAATCACAATATGTCTTGAGAACAAACATTGTCTATTCTAAAAGTAATTACAAACTTTTTTTATTTCCTTCTATGAGTTCTAATATTTTATACTGAAATTTATGTAAAAACTTTACATTGATGTCTTAACATTTGGTTTTCTTATTTCATTTTATCTTAATTTATTTAAAATCGGTTTTAATTACTAAGGTATCGTAAAATTTATAAACTTTTTTAATATTTACTATCATTATCTATTTGATACATGATTATTAGAATTTTATATGTTATAGATAAATTATATTATTTTGATTCTTTGAATATCTCTTATATGTACTTGTATATTTTAATTTCTAATTTTGGTTTATTTTTTCTTTTTAGGTATTGAGAAGAAGACGATTATAAATTATCCCAAATTAACTACATTTGCACTCTGCCTTGGAATGAGAATATATTTTCCTTTTCTCTATTTTTATTAATTTTCTTTATATGTACTTAATTGAAATAGCATAGTAACTTATATCATCTCAAATCCCCCAATTAAAATTTTTGAATCAATCATATTTTCATATTTGATTAAAAAATTATAATTTCTATTCCAAATTTACCAATTTTATAACTGTTAAATAACTTTGTTTTATACTTTTTATCTTTCTATGTCCTATTATATTTTAATAAATTTTATACAAATTTCTTTGTTCTATATTTCATACTATAATCTGTTTATATATTATGTACTTGCTTGTAAATAATTATTCATGTACAATGAACACCAAAAAAAATTAATTTCTCTAAGATCATCCCTTGGAAAAATCTTTTATGAAAAATATTCAAACTGTTTATTCATATCAATTTTAATTCGAATGATTTAAAATTTAACTGGATTGCCTTAATGTTTATTCTATAAACATCACCCTATCAAAAACAAAAAACTATATACACCTAAAATTACTATTTACAACATAACATTTATTTACAAGATTGTTCTAAATATCATCTACCCTTCTGCAGGTGTAAACTTGTATACATCTTTAATATTAAAAATTCCTCTTAACCTACCCATATTCGGACAAACCAACCTATAACTGTTTTGTGCATTCTCGTTGTCAACCACATATGGTCCCTCAAATGGCATTAATAATTTAGCACATTGATTTTCCCTTTTGTTTGCCACTCTAATGATAACCAAATCCCCCTTTTTAAATTTAGTTTTCTTTTTAAATTTCTGTTCCTGTCTTTTGATGTATCTATCAGCATTTCTTTTCAAATTTTTGTTGACCTTTTCTAAAATCTCATGCATCTCTTGATTTCTAACTACCTCCCAATTCCTTTCCGGTGCTCTTCCTTTAAATAACAATTCCGGACATTCTTTCGTAATTCCATGCGGAGTTTCATTCACATATCTCTGAACTTCTTCCAAGTTATTTTCCCATAATTCGTGTTCTTGGCTACATAAAATTCTTAAGTATTTAATAATTTCTTTAATATATCTCTCTGCTGGATTTGAAGAAGGGTTTCTTATACTTATAAAATTTACGTTTATGTTAAATTGCTGACAAGCTGACAAAAATTTATTATTCTCAAAATAGGTAGCATGATTCTTTCTGGTTTTCCATGTACTTGTATGAAATTTTTTAAACATTTTATTACTAGTTTAGTATTTGTTCTTGAACATGGATACAGCTGCACATATTTGGTAAACACATCCACCATTACCAAAATATGTTTCTTTCCTTGGATACTTGGCACTAGGTTGCTTATGAAATCCATAGCTACTATTTGTAAAGGTCTTTGAGTGATTATTGGTCTATTTGTTATGATAGTTTTTTTCTTTTGCCAATTGGCACATTGTACAAGCTTTGCAAATTTCTTTGGTTTAAGTTAAATCGTTCTTTGCATAGAAATTCTCTCTAAATAACATCCATAACTTGCTCACCCCAATATGTCCATATTCCTGATGTAAATTGAATAAAATATCTTTAGCATAATCTGTTGTTATTACATAGGCATCCCAGTTTTCTAACTTCTTATATATGATATTATCTACTACAAAAGTTCTTCTCTTTTCCACTTCATTTAAATATGCCTGATCTCGAATAATCCTTTCTAAACTATACAACCCCTTTTTGTCCAATAACTTATTAATCCCAATTTTAAATTTTGTATGATCCCCTTGCTCTTCTACTTCTCTACTTAATGCATCAGCTATGATGTTGTTCTTTCCAGGTATGTATTTAATTTCAAAATCATATTCTTGCAGTAATAATAGCCATCTGTGCACCCTATTATTTGCATATCGATTTTTCAACATTGCAGTCAACGCATTGTGATCGCTTTCTACCACAAATCTAGCCCCTAGTAAGAAAAATCTTAATTTTGTTATACAAAACACAACACACGCCATTTCCAATTCCGTTACTGTGTATTTCTTTTCACTATTTTTTGTAACTCTTGAAACAAAACTGATGGGCACTTCTCCTTCTTCTTGAATTTGTATCAGCACTCCTGCTAATCTATCTATGGATGCATCAGTTCTAAGAACGAAAGGTTTATTATACTGTGGATGATATACTTTTAAGTTATTGGTGAAAATTTGCTTCAGTTCTTTGAAAGCTTGTTCTCGTTCTGGTGTCCATTTCCATTTAACATCTTTTTTAAGCAGTTCAATCAATGGAACTTCTTTGCTCAATAAATCCGGAATCAATCTCTTATAGTAGTTTAAAATTCCAAGGAATCCTCTTAATGTTTTTAAATTCCTGGGTGTTTGATAATTCAAAATCGCTTGTACTCTTTCTGGGTCCATGCTTACCCCTGTAGTATTTAAAACATATCCTAAATATTTTATTTCTTGTTGGTAAAATTTACATTTTTCCACATTTAATTTCAAACCTGCTGTTTCCAGTTCCTTTAAAGTTATTTCCAAATGTTCTTTATGTATTTCTTCATTTTCTGAATACACCAAAATATCATCAATATAATGAAGTATAAATGATTCATGTTTATTCAATATTGTATGTAACGTTTTAACTAATGCTGCACAAGAACTTTGTAATTCATAGGGTACAACACAAAATTGGTATACAATTCCATCCACCATAAAAGCTGTGTATGGTCTACTACTTTTTTCTAAAGGAATTAGCCAGAAACTGTGTTTAAGATCTAATTTTGAGTATATTTTAGCCTTTGTTATTCTTCCAAATATTCCCTCTACATTCATATTGTTTTACTGTGTAAGTATTTATATTCCTAGCATCCAAACATAATCTTATTTCCCCTGACTTTTTTCTAACACACGTAATTGCATTTATATACGGCGAATCAGACCTCTCTATAATTCCATCTTTCATCATTTTGCTTAACTCCTGATATACTTCATCCTTCAACTTATAAGGAATTGGATAAGTCTTAATCTTAAAATTCTTAATATCCTTGTTCATCTTCAACTTGTGGGTATAATTTGATGCTATACACGTTTCTTCATTAAATAGTCTACAATACTTTTACACAACATTTCCACTTCTTTTTGATATTGTCCACAGTTTCCTTCTAACTCATTATATTCTACCTTTGCAATATTATTATACTGTCTATTCGGATCAACTTCCCGATTTGCATTATTTCCTAAGGTAAATGGTATTATCTGTTGTTCCCATTTCAAACATTCTTCTTCATAATCTATTACTACTTTGTGATTATTCAACTCATCTGAACCTAATATAATGTCATAATTTAAATTTTGAATAAGTAACATTTGGATTTTATATTTCTTAATACCTATTAGTATTTCTCCCATAATCATGTTGTTGGTATCATATAATTTTTTATTATTCGCTCCCACTAATGATAATTTATTTGTTTTTATCATCATAATATCATCTTGTTTAACTTGTGACACTACTTTTTGACTAATTAAAGTAACCTCTGAACCAGTATCTATCATAATTTGGCATTTGATATTTTGAAAAAACCCCTCTATAAAAATTAACCTCCTTAGTTCATTGATTTTAATTTTATCTTCATTAACAAGAAATTCTCTAGGATGTTTATACCTAGAAGAGTAGATGATATTACGCACGTGGAAGTGACTTAGGCAAAATCCACGTTCTGTTCCTGGCCTGGACCAGTCACATCACCGGGGTGCTATGTGAAATTTATTGAGTCGGTTGAATCTTTACATAATAAATACATATCTTCGCAGTTTTATATTTTTGGTGATTTTAACCTTCCTAAATCTAAGTGGTTTAACGAGGAATTAAGTTGCTTCTCTGTGTCATCTGATGAGGCGACCTTAGACGAACGTCAATGTTCGACGGTTCTAAATGATTATTGTGCTTCAAATAATCTATTTCAATGTAACTTTAATTTAAATCACAACGAAGTGCTTTTAGATCTTCTTTTTTCAACACAATTGATTTCGTGCCTTCGAACTGATGCTTTACTTCCACTAGATCAACACCATCCAGCCATCACAACTACAATAAATCTTGTTCCGAGCACAAGGTTATCATCAGTTTTGAGTGAATCTAGTTTTTATTATGATTTTAAAAACACTAATTTTAATGAACTTGGTGTGTTTTTGGAGTACCAAAATTGGGATATTTTTAACGACAGTTGTTCTGTTGAGGAAATGATTAATAGTTTATATTCCATTCTTTATGAGGGCATAGTCAAATATGTACCACTTAAAAAGAGTAAAACTTACAATTCTAATTTTCCATCTTGGTACTCAAAGAACTTAAAACAGGCTGTTTTTGATAAAAAGATTGCACACAAAGCTTATAAACAATCAAATTCCTGGACTGATTACCTAATATTTAAAAATTTGCGTAGTCTTTGTAAATCAATAGCAGCTGTTGATTATCAAACTTATATTAATCATGTTCAGAATAATATAAGCGTAAATCCAAATTTTTTCTGGAAATATGTAAATAGTAAACGAAATACTGTTGGTTATCCGTCCGCTATGCATTTAAGCGATAAACATTTTAACTCTTCCATAGAAATTGTTAATGGATTCTCCAGTTATTTTAGTTCAGTTTATAAAGTTAATAATCTACCCTTTCATAATTTTACGCAACTTGATCCTATAACTTATTCTGAACCTTCTATTAATATTAGTGATATCTTTGAAAAATTGTGCAGTCTAAAAATTAATTATTCTCCTGGTCCTGATGGCATACCAGCTGTATTATTAAAACACTTTCCTTTCTTATTATCCAGACCTCTGTTTTACATTTTTAAACATTCTCTTCGTACGGGCTTTTTACCAGATATGTGGAAAATAAGTTTTATTACTCCTGTTTTCAAATCCGGCCAAAAGAATAATATAGGTAATTACCATCCAATTTCAATTTTATCATGTATTCCAAAAGTTTTTGAATCGCTTGTTGCTGAAGATATGTCCAGTAAAATAAGGGATCGTATTATTCCAGAACAACATGGATTTTTTAAGGGTCGATCAGTTGAAACTAACTTATTGTCCTTTTCACATGTTTTATTGGATGCTTTAGAAAGTAAATCACAAGTTGACTGCATTTACACAGATTTCTCTAAAGCATTTGACACAGTTAACCACAGTATTCTCTTAGACAAGTTGCAATTCTCGGTTTGCCTGTTTCACTACTATCTTGGCTAAACAATTATCTAATTGGTCGTAGGCAAATTGTTAAGCTTAAAAGTACTTATTCTGATGAAATTAATGTCTCTTCTGGTGTGCCTCAAGGTTCTCATCTGGGACCACTATTGTTTATCATATTCATTAATGATATTAAGCAAATCTTAGGTGATGTAAAATTTTTAATGTTTGCAGACGACCTAAAAATTTTTAAAAGAATCACTTGCATTAATGATTGTATGGCGTTACAACAAGCCCTAAATAATTTTCAGATATGGTGCGAGCAGAATGATTTATCGCTTAACGTTTCTAAGTGCCATTGTGTAACATTTTCACGTTTGAAAACTATTATTAATTACTCTTACGTCATTAATTCAGAAATTTTAACAATAAAAGACACCATTCGTGATTTAGGAGTTCTTTTTGATTCTAAGGTATCTTTTGTACCTCATGTGGAGCGTATAATTTTTAAAGCTAATCAAATGCTTGGTTTTGTAAAAAGAACTACTAATGTTTTTTTGGATATTAATTGTATAATTACTCTTTATAACGCATTTATTAGATCAACTCTTGAGTATTGTACTACTGTGTGGTGCCCCTATTACTCCGTTCATAATGACAGAATAGAGAGTATCCAACACAAATTTTTAAAATATCTTGCTTATTAATCTAATTTAATAAATGTTAATAATATTTCCTATGGGACGCTTGAAAGTATGTTTCATCTTACCAATTTAAAAACCCGGCGGGTCCATTTTGATCTTAAGTTTATTTATAAATTGTTTAATGATAAAATTGATTGTCAGGATATTCTTCAGTTTTTTACATCAAATTTTTACAACTCAAAGTACTCTATGCGTAGAAATTATATCTTTTATGTACCAATTAGTCGTACAAATTATTTTTACTATTCGCCTTTACAGCGTATCATGATGCATTCAGATAAATATTTGTGTAATATAAATAAATTGTACGTTCCTTACTCTTTATTTGTTAATAAACTACCTAGTAGTTTATAGTAAATTGTTGGTCCAATTAAATATTGTATTAAATTGTGCTTTTCTGTTGCTTAGTTGATATTTGTTATTCTTATACAATGTAAATCTAACTTAATTGTTATTGTTATATTGTTGTTTTCTTTATTGTATTTTTTTTTGTAAAATTGGCAATTGCCGTTAATAAAGATTTGATTTGATTTGATTTGATTTGATTTGCATTCATAACATTCACCTGTCGACTATTCTCACCTCTATCTCGCCATTCATTATTCTGATTCCCTACATTACGATTATCCTCATTTCTGCCATTATTATCATTGTTTCTGTTCCATCTATTTCCTGACCCCCTATTCCTATCATAATTATTGTTATTTGAAAAATCCCTATTTCTCCTATCAAAATTCCTATTTTCCCAATTTCTACCATTTCTATTATCATTCCTATTAAAATCACCATATCCCCTATTAAATTCCCTGTTCCTATTATTAAATCTATCATTACCATTATTCCTATTTTCGTCTCTATTCCTATCATTAAATCTATTACCACCAGAACTCCTGTTTTCATATCTATTCCTATCATTAAATCTATTACCACCAGAATTCCTGTTTTCATACCTATTCCTATCATTATATCTTTCATTCCCATCATTTCTACTTTCACTCATTAAACTTCGTTCTAGTCTTTGTAAGTAATTTGAGAGATGTTCCATGGTTTTAATGTTGTGTATTGCTATCGTCTCAGTCACATCATGGTTGTATTGTCTCGCCACATATAATACTATTTCTTCTTCTCTCATTTCAGGTTCTAAATATTGTGCATTATTATAAAGCTGCATTGCATATGCATTATAATTTCTTCCTTTATTGTAGTCAAACTTTCCAAAATACAATTTTTCCCTAAATGTCGCCTGTTGTATTTCTCCCCAGAAATATTTACAAAATTGCCCTTCGAAATCTTTTATAGAAAAAATTTGGTTTTCTTTATTGCAAAACCAAAGTAAAGGATGTCCTGTTAACATATTACGGATTAACAATTTTTGTTCCGAGAAATCACTAGTATATTTTGTTTTACTTTTCACTATATTGACAAATACTTTTGGATGGATGTGGTTTATGTTTCCATCAAATTTAATTCCTGCATTGTTGTAGTGTGACATCATATTGGGAAGAACTCCCAATGCATTTCCTCTGACATTATTCTCCATAACTTCTTGTAGCTTCTTTTGCATATCCTCAATTTCCTTACTTAATTTAAAACTAGTTAATTCCTGATTCTTACTGCAAACTCCTTTTTGTTTTTCTACTTCTCCCTCTAGTCTTTCAAATTCTTTTCCCAAATTAATTTTTAAATTGTCCACTACCTCTTCATTAATTTGTTCTTGTAAACGTATTTGTCCTATTTCTTTTTTTATAACTTCTGTTTGTTTGTTGACTTCTCGCTCAATTTCTTCAGGTAAATTTTCTTTAATTGATTTTCCTACTTCTGTTACTCTAATTTCCAGAACTTTTTCAATTTCCCCCCTAATTTTTACTCCGGTATCCTGTATTTCAGTCCTTATTTTCTTGTTTTGCTGTTCAATTTTCTTGTCAAATTCCTTTTTCATAGTTTTAACTTCTTCTCTTATCTTCAAATTGTCTTCTTGAATATTGTTAATTTCACTTCTAAATATTTTGTTATCTTCTTTTATTTCATCCAATTTTTTATTTATTTCTTCTTTAATATCGACTTTCTGCTGATCCAACTTCTTTTCTATATCTTCCCTCATCTTCACATTATCTTCTTTTTGTTGATCAAATTTCTTATCAATATTTTTCATGATATTTTGATTAGTCTCTTCCACTTTCTTATCCTGCTGATCAAATCTCATCATAAGGATTTGTAAAAACCTGTCCATATCAGGTTGACTTTCTTCTTGTGGTCGTACTTGTAACACCTGTTCTTCTTGTTCATTTTCACCAGCAGTTGCCTCTGTCTCTATTTCAACCATGGTTCGATCCTGTTCTCCCCCTATCTCTACCACATTGTCTCCTTCTTCTGTCTCTGCTTCTTCCTGTGTCTGTCCTGTTTGAATCAGCTCTTCCACTCGGTAATCTCCTGCTCCTAATACTCTCTCTTCATGTACTTGTACCGCCACACTCTCAATCTCAATCTCTCCTCCATCACTACTCTCACTATCCTCTCCAACTACCTTACCATCTCTCAATCTCATTTTTTTATCCATACTTACAGTTCAAATTCCCAGATAAATACAAATAATGTGCAAAATTTTATATAAATACCTTTATACCAATAACTATTTTACAAGCAAATACCTGTTTATTATTATTAGTTATAAATAACCCAAAATCACACAAACAAATAAAAATAAAAATATTACCAAACTAAGTTTTCTAGAGTTTTGTTTTGATATGCGAAAATTTCTCAAATATTGATTATTTTAAAAGGCTCTAGTTTTGATTATTTGGAGCCCCACGTTGGGCGCCAAAATTTTAATTGGGGGATTTGAGATGATATAAGTAACTATGCTATTTCAATTAAGTACATAGAAAGAAAATTAATAAAAATAGAGAAAAGGAAAATATATTCTCATTCCAAGGCAGAGTGCAAATGTAGTTAATTTGGGATAATTTATAATCGTCTTCTTCTCAATACCTAAAAAGAAAAAATAAAACAAAATGAGAAATTAAAATATACAAGTACATATAAGAGATATTCAAAGAATCAAAATAATATAATTTATCTATAACATATAAAATTCTAATAATCATGTATCAAATAGATAATGAGAGTAAATATTAAAAAAGTTTATAAATTTTACGATACCTTAGTAATTAAAACCGATTTTAAATAAATTAAGATAAAATGAAATAAGAAAACCAAATGTTAAGACATCAATGTAAAGTTTTTACATAAATTTCAGTATAAAATATTAGAACTCATAGAAGGAAATAAAAAAAGTTTGTACTTACTTTTAGAATAGACAATGTTTGTTCTCAAGACATATTGTGATTTGTTATTAGTTTAATTTCCAAATGAAAAATTCTGAAAATAGAAAGACATAAGATTATATTGTAGATAAGATATTATAAAATTAACAATTCATTTAAAGTATAGCAGATTTTAAAAGAATGATTATTGTATTAAATGTAACTAATGAGTTAAGTATTAGATTTTTGGTAATTTGATTTGACAAAGAATTAGTAGGCGAAAGATATTATAAAATTAACAACTCATCAAAAAGTTAGCAAATTTTAAAAGAATGTCTATTGTATTAAAATGTAAATAAGGAATTAGGTATTAGATTTTTAGTAATTGTATTTGATCAATAATTTTGTAGGCGAATAGAACATAATAATGACAGTGTAAGATTGTTTCAGTTGTTAATTTGTTGATTTCCTGAATCTCTCTCTTGTTTTTGGGCTTTTGAAGTGATAACATGTAATAAATTTTGCTCCGTTAAAATTTCGATTTTTTTTTTTAAATACTTATAAAAGAAAGTATTAAAGTAGTAAAAAGTGTTAACAAAGCCACAAGTCAACTCCTGATAGCCGATGGTAACACTTAAAGTTCATATATATGGAGAAATGAATGTTAGAAAAGGTATGCTGAGCAGTACATTTATATAAATGCTTCCTGAGTAATTTAACTAAAGTAAAACTAGTTTCTAATAAGAAAGAGAGTATTAGTTTACTTACCATTTGATGCAAGAGCAAATTATTTCCGGAGGAGAAGCAATTTTATTCGTCTAAATCTATAAAGTGTCCGTATATCATTGATGTCCTGGGAAATGGTGGATTCCAATAGGGAAGGATAGCCTGTGCCTTAGTTTGTCCAGAGAGAATACCAAAGCTTCAAAACACGGTATCAATTTCCAATTTTTTTAAAAATAAAGAACATTCCTGTTTTTGATTTTTCTGTATTTGATGAACATTTAATTTCACTTGTACACTGTTTCACTGTTTAAATAAGTTGTTTTTACATTCTTTGATAAGTTTAATTTGATTCAATGATTATAAAATTCATAATTTTTCATAACCCTTGATTTAATGATGTTTGAAATTTGAAGGTAATGTGTCTATGCGCACAAAACAATAAGAAAAAGTGAGGTTAAGGTCAAATTAGAATTATTGTACAAAAACATAATTTGGTATATGATTGTTGAATTTTATTATTTTTTTTTGAAATTTTCAATATTAGTTAAATTTGAATCCCTTTATTAGTTGAGATTTTTTTGAACTCTGACCCTAAGAAAGAGAATAGATAAGAATATATGTCAAAGTAATAATCGTTAAAATAAAAGAAATTAACTTGAATCTTACCTTATCCACATCTATATTAAAATAAAAATTTTCAAGGTATTTTCATATATGTTATAATATATATGTAAATTCATATATGTTATAAATTTTGGCGCCCAACGTGGGGCTCTAAATAATAAAAACTAGAGCCTTTTTAAATAATCAATATTTGAGAAATTTTCGCATATCAAAACAAACTCTAGAATACTTGGTTTGGTGATATTTTTTATTTTTATTTGTTTGTGTGATTCTGGATTATTCATAACTATTAATAATAAACAGGTATTTGCTTGTAAAATAGTTATTGGTATAAAGGTATTTATATAAAAATTTGCACATTATTTGTATTTATCTTGGAATTTAAATTGTAAGTATGAATAGAAAAATGAGATTGAAAGATGGTAAGGTAGTAGGAGAGGATAGTGAGAGTAGTGATGGAGGAGAGATTGAGGTTGAGAGTGTGGCGGTACAAGTTCATGAAGAGAGAGTATTAGGAGCAGGAGATTATCGAGTGGAAGAGCTGATTCAAACAGGACAGACACAGGAAGAAACCGAGACAGAAGAAGGAGATAATTTGGTAGAGATAGGGGGAGAACAGGATCGAACTATGGTGGAAATAGAGACAGAAGTAACTGCTGGTGGAAATGAACAGGAAGAACAAGTAATACAGGAAAGACCAAGAGAAGAGCCCCAAGCTGATATGTTCAGGATGATACAAAGTTTAATCATGAATATGAATGAAGATATAAACAAAAATATGAATAAGAAATTTGATCAGCAAGATAAGAAATTTGATCAACAAAAAGAAGATAATGTGAAGATGAGGGAAGATATAGAAAAGAAGCTGGATCAGCAGAAAATTGATATTAAAGAAGAAATAAAGAAAAAATTGGATGAGACGAATAAAAGCCTGGAAGAAATTAAAGCAGATAATAATATATTTAAAAAAGAAATTAGCAGTATTAGAGAAGATAGTTTGAAGATAAGGGAAGAAGTTAAAACTATAAAAAAGGAATTTGACAAGAAAATGGAACAGCAAAACAAGAAATTAAGGACTGAAATACAGGATACTGGAGTAAAAATTAGGGGGGAAATTGAAAAAGGTATGGAAATTAAAATAAAAGAAGTAAGAAAGTTAATTAAAGAAAATTTACCTGAAGAAATTGAGCTTGATATCAACACGCAAACAGAAATTATGAAAAAAGAAATAGGACAAATACGGATCCAAGAGCAAATTAATGAAGAGGTAGTAAAAATTAATTTGGGAAAAGAATTTGAACGACTAGAGGCAGAAGTAGAAAAACAAAAAGGGGTTTGCAGTAAGAATCAGGAATTAACTGGGTTAAAATTAAGTAAGGAAATGGAGGATATACAGAAGAAGCTACAAGAAGTTATGGAGAATAATGTTAGAGGAAATGCATTGGGAGTTCTTCCCAATATGATGTCACACTACAACAATGCAGGAATTAAATTTGATGGAAACATAAACCACATCCATCCAAAAGTATTTGTAAATATTGTAAAAAGTAAAATAAAGTATACAAGTGATTTTTCGGAACAAAAATTGTTGATCCGTAATATGCTCACAGGACATCCTCTACTTTGGTTCTGTAATAAAGAAAACCAAATTTTTTCTATAAAAGATTTCGAAGAGCAATTTTGTAAATATTTCTGGGGAGAAATACAACAGTCGACATTTAGGGAATAATTGTATTTTGGAAAGTTTGACTACAATAAAGGAAGAAATTATAATGCATATGCAAGCAGCTTTATAATAATGCACAATATTTAGAACCTTAAATAAGAGAAGAAGAAATAGTATTATATGTGGCGAGACAATACAACCATGATGTGACTGAGACGATAGCAATACACAACATTAAAACCATGGAACATCTCTCAAATTACTTACAAAGACTAGAACGAAGTTTAATGAGTGAAAGTAGAAATGATGGGAATGAAAGATATAATGATAGGAATAGGTATAAAAACAGGAGTTCTGGTGGTAATAGATTTAATGATAGGAATAGAGAGGAAAATAGGAATAATGGTAATGATAGATTTAATAATAGGAACAGGGAATTTAATAGGGGATATGGTAATTTTAATAGGAATGATAATAGAAATGGTAGAAATTGGGAAAATAGGAATTTTAATAGGAGAAATAGGGATTTTTCAAATAACAATAATTATGATAGGAATAGGGGATCAGGAAATACATGGAACAGAAACAATGATAATAATGGCAGAAATGAGGATAATTGTAATGTAGGGAATCAGAATAATGAATGGCGAGATAGAGGTGAGAATAGTCGACAGGTGAATGTTATGAATGCAAATCAGGGTGATGTGACTGGTCCAGGCCAGGAACAGAACGTGGATTTTGCCTAAGTCGCTTCCACGTGCGTAATATCATCTACTCTTCTAGGTATGAACATCCTAGAGAATTTCTTGTTAATGAAGATGAAATTAAAATCAATGAACTAAGGAGGTTAATTTTTATAGAGGGGGTTTTTCAAAATATTAAATGCCAAATTATGATAGCTACTGGTTCAGAGGTTACTTTAATTAGTCAAAAAGTAGTGTCACAAGTTAAACAAGATGATATTGAAACACGTATGGGGGCTTTTTACACAATTTATTTACAAAATTGTTAAGATACACTGAACTCTGCTGGATAACGTCTAACTACTTGACAATACAATGAACTCTTGTGAACACTTGACTCGAACTGACGTTAACTGTCCGTGCATCCCCTTATATACAACATTATTTAATCTAGTTAGTGTGTTTAGAAGTTTCTAGAATTTTCTAGAAACATTATTTAAAATGGTCAGTTTTTTTACAAACTTCTAAAAATCAACTGTCAACAACAATCTTTCAAATGCATCGCTGTGGTTCTCGTTTTGTGGATGCCTAATCTTTGGCAAACTTCTTGAAACAGCTTGCTCTCAAAATTTCTTCCTTGGTCTGAATGTAATTCTAATGGGACCCCAAATCGGCTTACGAATTCTTCAACCAATATATCTGCTAAAGTGGTGGCTTCCTGATTGGGAACTGCATATGCTTCAACCCATTTAGTGAAGTAGTCCATTACAACAAAGATGTACTTGTTTCCTACATCGGTCTGTGGAAGTGGCCCCAATACATCTACTGCGATTCTTTCAAAAGGACTTCCAACCAGGTATTGCTGCATTTCCGCCTTCGGTTTTCGGTGCGGACCGTTACTGGCAGCACATGTAGTGCATTTACGACACCAATCTTTAACATCATTAGTGCAATTTACCCAGTAAAATCTATCTCGAATCTTTTGCAGCGTTTTTGTGATACCCAGATGTCCTCCAGAACTATCATTATGCATCTGTTTTAAAATTTCTGGTACAGCATTTCTTGGGACCACTATTTGTTTCCTTGTTTCTGTGCCCTCGGAATTTTCTACAAGTCTTTTAACGAGCCCTCCGTCCAAAATTAAAGAGTTCCATTGGGACCAGTATGCTTTTAAAGCAGGAGAGGATGAGGATATCTCTCTCCACAACGGACGACGGTCCATTCTCTTCCACTCCCTAATCTTTCTCAGAACGGGATCGTTTTCTTGTTGCTCCTCCAGCATAGAGCTCTCGTCTTCTGGCACAACCTTAACTAAGGCAAGTTTTTCCTCGTTCTGCTCCATACGGGTACAATGGGGGCAATCAGGTCGACATGGTCTTCTGGAAAGTGCATCAGCATTACGATGTCTTGTTCCAGGTCTGTGCTCGAGTTCAACATCATATTCCTGCAGTTTTTCGAGCCATCTTGCTATCTGTCCTTCTGGGTTCCTAAAGCTTAGTAACCACTTTAAACTAGCATGGTCTGTTCTGATCAGGAATTTTCTGCCATACAGATATTTATAAAAGTGTTCGACGGATTTTACAACTGCTAACAGTTCCCTTCGAGTTACACAGTAGTTCTTTTCAGCTTTCGATAAAGTTTTGCTGAAGTAACCAACCACTCTTTCCTTACCATCTTGTAGCTGTGACAAGACGGCTCCAATTCCCACATTGCTGGCGTCGGTGTCCAGAATAAGCTTACCATCAGGAAGTGGATAAGCAAGAACAGGTGCTGACGTAAGCTGTTTCTTCAATATTTCAAACGCCTCTTGACATTCCTGATCCCAACAGAAGGACTTATCTTGTTCTGTCAAACGTGTCAAGGGTTTGGCGATGTCTCCAAAATTCTTGACATATCGTCGGTAATAGGAACAAAGACCCAAGAAACTCTGGAGCTGATGTTTGTCGATAGGGATTGGCCATTCCTGAACGGCTTGTATCTTAGCGGGGTCAACAGCAACGCCATCCTTGCTGACGTTATGTCCTAAATAGTTGACCTGTCTCTGGAACAAGTGGCATTTCTTAACATTTAATGTTAGATTAGCGTTCTGTAATCTTTTAAAAACTTCTTCCAGGTTAGATAAATGTTCCTTAAAGGTCTTACCCATTATGATGATGTCGTCTAGATAAACTAGACAAGTTTCCCATGACAAACCCCGCAGGATGTTCTCCATTAGTCGTTCAAACGTCGCAGGAGCATTACAGAGGCCAAATGGAAGCACCGTGAATTGCCATAACCCTGATCCACTGGTAAAGGCAGTCTTTTCTTTGTCTGCAGGATTCATTTTAACTTGCCAGTATCCGCTTTTAAGGTCCAAGGTAGAAAACAGAGTAGAACCCGCCAAAGCGTCGAGGGCATCATCAATCCTTGGCAGAGGATAACTGTCCTTCTTAGTGACATCATTTAGCTTGCGATAGTCGACACAAAACCGCATTGATCCGTCTTTCTTTCTCACTAATACCACAGGAGAAGCCCACGGACTACTGGATGGTTCGACTATGCCATTTTGAATCATTTCTTTAAGGGCTCTGTCTGCTTCTTCCTTTTTAACTTGAGGCATCCTTCGGGGTACTTGTCGAATCGGACGTGCATCACCAGTGTCAATTCTATGTTGTACAACATCAGTTCTTCCCAGTTTACTTTTAGAACCAAATACAGGTTTATAACGGTAAAGTAGATCTCTTACCTGTTTCTTTTCTAATTTTGACAAAGAGGGGTCTAATTTTGTCATTAATTGTTCAATTTCGTTGGTCTTATCTGTTTCCGTAACATTTATCTTGTAAATTATGGCCATTACTGGTTCTAAACTTCCCATTTCCGTGTCCTTTCGAAAAAGAACTGGATGATCGTTCAAGTTGATAACTCGGATGGGTACCTCTTTGGCGGATCTAACAAGAGTCTTACCCACAAGGAGTCCTTTTCCCAATTCATGGTCATGGTTCTTCGGCTCTATCATGGCTGGGGCACCATCTGGCTCCAGTCCATCCAACCGCGCTGTGACGACACATTCGCAGCTTGCCGGAAGTTCGATATCAGCGATTAGCTTAATCGAGGCATTGTCAACTTGTTTTCGGTGCAGGAATATTTCTTCATTACCAGTACGAAGGATACGTTGGCGAAGATCCAAATGAAAACCACAGTGGAGCATAACATCCATGCCCAGAACAACATCTTCATCAACGTCAGCCACCAGCACTGAGTGAACAAGAGAGGTTGAACCAAACTGTAGCGTCACCTGTATCTCACCGTAGACTCTAGCAGAATCTCCGGTAGCGGTACGCAGTCTCCAACTGGTAGGCAACATCTTATTTCGCATAATGATGGTTGGTCGGACGATAGTTTTTGTAGCTCCCGTGTCTACCAGCATGCTAATATTCTTCCCATCAAGGAGGCCATCTACATATAAGCTGTCCACATGATGTCGCAGAGTTGCCAATTTAATGGTGTGAGGGACTTCGGGAATGTTTGGGGTCGAAGTCGCCCTCCAGGAGTCGACCCGTTTAAAGTTTTCCTGCTGCTGGGGTACTTCAGCAGGAGATTTTTCTTTATGGGGGCAAGTATTTCTTATATGGCCTAGTTCTCCGCAGTGCCAGCATCTCACTGGGCGCCTTCTTTTTGGAGATAACTTCATAAACCTCTCTACTACCGCTTCAACGTCGCTAACGGAATGAATGGCATGGTCGTAGTTACCGGTGATTTCCCTTAGTCGAGCAACTCCACGTGAGGCCTCCGTCGCCGCCTCAAACTCCAGGGCAATGGTCAAGGCGTCCACAAGAGTCTTCGGCCGCGCCAACCGTACAGCGCGCTGCAACTCGACGTCTCGAAGACCATCGGTAAAGGTTTGGACTGCTAGGCTCTCCAGGAAATCCTCCGCTGCATTTGAATACGCAAGTCGTACCATTCTTGCTACATCCGCTTCAAATTCCTGGATAGTTTTTCCATTTTTCTGTTTTCGGCTCTTTAACTGCATTCGGTACACCGGTTGTAGATGAGTTTGACCATAACGCATCTCTAGACGATTCACCAATAACTCGAAGTTGTCAGCTTCATCCGGCGTCAATGATTGCAAGACGTCTAAAGCTTCGCCTCGCAGAGCTACGGTTAGGGACAATGCTTTCTCCTGGGATGACCATCCATTAGCTCTGGCCGCTGCGTCGAATTGTTTCAGGTAATTTGGCCAGGAAGTCTTCCCGTCGAAGGTCGGGGGTTTCATCGTCGTTCGTACATGGGTCGTCCCCTCGCTTCTTTGTCGTTTGACGTCTGCGTGGCAGGTTTCCATCCTTCTTGCATCTCCGTCGCCGTGGTGGATGGTTTGGTTTCGGCGGCTAGCTTCCTGTTCTTGTTGAAGCTTCCTTATTTCGGACTGCATTTGCTGGTTGATCTGGTTTTGCTCGTCTTGCATGTTGGTCACCTTCTGATTCATGTTGTCCACTTGCTGATTCAAGTTGGCCACTTGCTGGTTTTGCTTTTCTCGCAAGTCGGCGACTTGCTGATTTTGCTCGTCCCGAAGATGTGATATTTGCTGTGAGAACGAACTGGATAACTCATCTGATAGGGTAGACATCCGTTGTGATAGCTTCTCTTGTTGGCTCTTCATCTGACTGGATAGCACCTCTTGTTGGTTCGTCATTCGTCCTGATAGCTCCTCTTTCAGCTGGGACATATCTTCGCGCTGGCTGCTTATCTGACTGGACAACTGGGACAGTTGTTGAGCTTGTTCTTCTTGCAGCCGGGAAAGTTGTTGAGCTTGTTCTTCTTGCAGCCGGGAAAGTTGTTGAGCTAGTTCAGAATTTGCTTTTTGAACTGGGTCTTCGAAATCTACAGCGTCAGGGTCTAAATCATTATTTACATAGTATTCACGGAGCCTTCTTAACAATACGGATTTGCTTCCAGTAGTTTCCAACTCCAATTCTTCGAGCTCCCTTCTGAGGTCAGCCACCAATAGTTCATTTATCTTTTTTCCAGGCATTCTTGTATCTTCACCCCACACCTGACACCAATTTGAAACACGTATGGGGGCTTTTTACACAATTTATTTACAAAATTGTTAAGATACACTGAACTCTGCTGGATAACGTCTAACTAGTTGACAATACAATGAACTCTTGTGAACACTTGACTCGAACTGACGTTAACTGTCCGTGCATCCCCTTATATACAACATTATTTAATCTAGTTAGTGTGTTTAGAAGTTTCTAGAATTTTCTAGAAACATTATTTAAAATGGTCAGTTGATTTTTTTACAAACTTCTAAAAATCAACTGTCAACAACAATCTTTCAAATTAAGTTCCCTTCCTTTACGGTTATCCCGTTACAATATTATGATGATAAAAACAAATAAATTATCATTAGTGGGAGCGAATAATAAAAAATTATATGATACCAACAACATGATTATGGGAGAAATACTAATAGGTATTAAGAAATATAAAATCCAAATGTTACTTATTCAAAATTTAAATTATGACATTATATTAGGTTCAGATGAATTGAATAATCACAAGGTAGTAATAGATTATGAAGAAGAATGTTTGAAATGGGAACAACAGATAATACCATTTACCTTGGGAAATAATGCAAATCGGGAAGTTGATCCGAATAGACAGTATAATAATATTGCAAATGTAGATTATAATGAGTTAGAAGAAAACTGTGGACAATATCAAAAAGAAGTGGAAATGTTATGTAAAAAGTATTGTAGACTATTTAATGAAGAAACGTGTATAGCATCAAATTATACCCACAAGTTGAAGATGAACAAGGATATTAAGAATTTTAAGATTAAGACTTATCCAATTCCTTATAAGTTGAAGGATGAAGTATATCAGGAGTTAAGCAAAATGATGAAAGATGGAATTATAGAGAGGTCTGATTCACCGTATATAAATGCAATTACGTGTGTTAGAAAAAAGTCAGGGGAAATAAGATTATGTTTGGATGCTAGGAATATAAATACTTACACAGTAAAACAATATGAAAGTCCCATGAATGTAGAGGGAATATTTGGAAGAATAACAAAGGCCAAAATATACTCAAAATTAGATCTTAAACACAGCTTCTGGCTAATTCCTTTAGAAAAAAGTAGTAGACCATACACAGCTTTTATGGTGGATGGAATTGTATACCAATTTTGTGTTGTACCCTATGGATTACAAAGTTCTTGTGCAGCATTAGTTAAAACTCTACATACAATCTTGAATAAACATGAATCATTTATACTTCATTATATTGATGATATTTTGGTGTATTCAGAAAATGAAGAAATACATAAAGAACATTTGGAAATAACTTTAAAGGAACTGGAAACAGCAGGTTTGAAATTAAATGTGGAAAAATGTATATTTTACCAACAAGAAATAAAATATTTAGGATATGTTTTAAATACTACAGGGGTAAGCATGGATCCAGAAAGAGTACAAGCGATTTTGAATTATCAAACATCCAGGAACTTAAAAACATTAAGAGGATTCCTTGGAATTTTAAACTACTATAAGAGATTGATTCCGGATTTATCGAGCAAAGAAGTTCCATTGATTGAACTGCTTAAAAAAGATGTTAAATGGAAATGGACACCAGAACGAGAACAAGCTTTTAAAGAACTGAAGCAAATTTTCACCAATAACTTAAAAGTATATCATCCACAGTATGATAAACCTTTCGTTCTTAGAACTGATGCATCTATAGATAGATTAGCAGGAGTGCTGATACAAATTCAAGAAGAAGGAGAAGTGCCCATCAGTTTTGTGTCAAGAGTTACAAAAAATAGTGAAAAGAAATACACAGTAACGGAATTGGAAATGGCGAGTGTTGTGTTTTGTATAACAAAATTAAGATTTTTCTTACTAGGGGCTAGATTTGTGGTAGAAAGCGATCACAATGCGTTGACTGCAATGTTGAAAAATCGATATGCAAATAATAGGGTGCACAGATGGCTATTATTACTGCAAGAATATGATTTTGAAATTAAATACATACCTGGAAAGAACAACATCATAGCTGATGCATTAAGTAGAGAAGTAGAAGAGCAAGGGGATCATACAAAATTTAAAATTGGGATTAATAAGTTATTGGACAAAAAGGGGTTGTATAGTTTAGAAAGGATTATTCGAGATCAGGCATATTTAAATGAAGTGGAAAAGAGAAGAACTTTTGTAGAAGATAATATCATATATATAAGAAGTTAGAAAACTGGGATGCCTATGTAATAACAACAGATTATGCTAAAGATATTTTATTCAATTTACATCAGGAATATGGACATATTGGGGTGAGGAAGTTATGGATGTTATTTAGAGAGAATTTCTATGCAAAGAACGATTTAACTAAAACCAAAGAAATTTGCAAAGCTTGTACAATGTGCCAATTGGCAAAAGAAAAAAACTATCATAACAAATAGACCAATAATCACTCAAAGACCTTTACAAATAGTAGCTATGGATTTCATAAGCAACCTAGTGCCAAGTATCCAAGGAAAGAAACATATTTTGGTAATGGTGGATGTGTTTACCAAATATGTGCAGCTGTATCCATGTTCAAGAACAAATACTAAACTAGTAATAAAATGTTTAAAAAATTTCATACAAGTACATGGAAAACCAGAAAGAATCATGCTACCTATTTTGAGAATAATAAATTTTTGTCAGCTTGTCACCAATTTAACATAAACGTAAATTTTATAAGTATAAGAAACCCTTCTTCAAATCCAGCAGAGAGATATATTAAAGAAATTATTAAATACTTAAGAATTTTATGTAGCCAAGAACTCGAATTATGGGAAAATAACTTGGAAGTAGTTCAGAGATATGTAAATGAAACTCCGCATGAAATTACGAAAGAATGTCCGGAATTGTTATTTAAAGGAAGAGCACCGGAAAGGAATTGGGAGGTAGTTAGAAATCAAGAGATGCATGAGATTTTAGAAAAGGTCAACAAAAATTTGAAAAGAAATGCTGATAGATACATCAAAAGACAGGAACAGAAATTTAAAAAGAAAACTAAATTCAAAAAGGGGGATTTGGTTATCATTAGAGCGTTACAAGTGGCAAACAAAAGGGAAAATCAATGTGCTAAATTATTAATGCCATTTGAGGGACCATATGTGGTTGACAACGAGAATGCACAAAACAGTTATAGGTTGGTTTGTCCGAATATGGGTAGGTTAAGAGGAATTTTTAATAATAAAGATGTATACAAGTTTACACCTGCAGAAGGGTAGATGATATTTAGAACAATCTTGTAAATAAATGTTATGTTGTAAATAGTAATTTTAGGTGTATATAGTTTTTGTTTTTGATAGGGTGATGTTTATAGAATAAACATTAAGGCAATCCAGTTAAATTTTAAATCATTAGAATTAAAATTGATATGAATAAACAGTTTGAATATTTTTCATAAAAGATTTTTCCAAGGGATGATCTTAGAGAAATTAATTTTTTTTTGGTGTTCATTGTACATGAATAATTATTTACAAGCAAGTACATAATATATAAACAGATTATAATATAAAATATAGAACAAAGAAATTTGTATAAAATTTATTAAAATATAATAGGACATAGAAAGATAAAAAGTATGAAACAAAGTTATTTAACAGTTATAAAATTGGTAAATTTGGAATAGAAATTATAATTTTTTAATCAAATATGAAAATATGATTGATTCAAAAATTTTAATTGGGGGATTTGAGATGATATAAGTAACGATGCTATTTCAATTAAGTACATAGAAAGAAAATTAATAAAAATAGAGAAAAGGAAAATATATTCTCATTCCAAGGCAGAGTGCAAATGTAGTAAATTTGGGATAATTTATAATCGTCTTCTTCTCAATACCTAAAAAGAAAAAATAAAACAAAATGAGAAATTAAAATATACAAGTACATATAAGAGATATTCAAAGAATCAAAATAATATAATTTATCTATAACATATAAAATTCTAATAATCATGTATCAAATAGATAATGAGAGTAAATATTAAAAAAAGTTTATAAATTTTACGATACCTTAGTAATTAAAACCGATTTTAAATAAATTAAGATAAAATGAAATAAGAAGACCAAATGTTAAGACATCAATGTAAAGTTTTACATAAATTTCAGTATAAAATATTAGAACTCATAGAAGGAAATAAAAAAAGATTGTACTTACTTTTAGAATAGACAATGTTTGTTCTCAAGACATATTGTGATTTGTTATTAGTTAATTTCCAAATGAAAAATTCTGAAAATAGAAAGACATTAGATTATATTGTAGATAAGATATTATAAAATTAACAATTTATTTAAAGTATAGCAGATTTTAAAAGAATGATTATTGTATTAAATGTAAATAATGAGTTAAGTATTAGATTTTAGTAATTTGATTTGACAAAGAATTAGTAGGCGAAAGATATTATAAAATTAACAACTCATCAAAAGTTTAGCAAATTTTAAAAGAATGTCTATTGTATTAAAATGTAAATAAGGAATTAGGTATTAGATTTTAGTAATTGTATTTGATCAATAATTTAGTAGGCGAATAGAACATAATAATGATAGTGTAAGATTGTTTGGGGATTCAGTTGTTAAATTGTTGATTTCCTGAATCTCTCTCTGGTTTTTGGGCTTTTGAAGTGATAACATGTAATAAATTTTGCTCCGTTAAAATTTCGATTTTTTTTTTAAAAATACTTATAAAAGAAAGTATAAAAGTAGTAAAAATTGTTAACAAAGCCACAAGACAACTCCTGATAGCCGATGGTAAGACTTAAAGTTTATATATATGGAGAAATGAATGTTAGAAATGGTATGCTGAGCACTTCATTTATATAAATGCTTCCTGAGTAATTCAACTAAAGTAAAACTAGTTCTAATAAGAAAGAGAGTATTAGTTTACTCACCATTTGATGCAAGAGCAAATAAGTTCCGGATGAGAAGCAAATTTATTCGTCTAAATCTATAAAGTGTCCGTATATCATTGATGTTCCTGGGAAATAGTTGGATTCCAATAGGAAAGGATAGCCTGTGCCTTAGTTTGTCCAGAGAGAATACCAAAGCTTCAAAACACGGTATCAATTTCCAATTTTTTTAAAAAATAAAGAACATTCCTGTGTTTGATTTTTCTGTATTTGATGAACATTTAATTGCACTTGTACACTGTTTCACTGTTTTAAATAAGTTGTTTTTTCATTCTTTGATAAGTTTAATTTGATTTATTGATTACAAAATTCAGAATTTTTCATAACCCTTGATTTAACGATGTTTGAATTTTGAAGGTAATGTGTCTATGCGTACAAAACAATAAGAAAAAGTGAGGTTAAGGTCAAATTAGAATTATTGTACAAAAACATAATTTGGTATATGATTGTTGAATTTTATTATTTTATTTTGAAATTTTCAATATTAGTTAAATTTGAATCCATTTATTAGTTGAGATTTTTTGAACTCTGACCCTAAGAAAGAGAATAGATAAGAACATATGTTAAAGTAATAATCGTTAAAATAAAAGAAATTAACTTGAATCTTACCTTATTCACATCTATATTAAAATAAATTAAAATTTTCAAGGTATTTTCATATATGTTATAATATATATGTAAATTCATATATGTTATAATATATATATAAACTTTTGAACGGAAGGTGTTTTTGAGGTCAGGGGGGCCCAAAACGAAAAACTGTAGTGAAATTTTCCCGAAGTCGTGACCTGCGAACCAGCTGAATAGTAGATATAAATCTACTAAAATTTGCTAATCTCGACCGTAGAACCTTCTTTTTTTAATCTGGGGTAGCTCATCGAGAAAATAATGTGTGGCTAGGTTACAACCCCTCAAAACCACACCAAACACCTTAAAAAAATATTTTTTTTGCATATTTTTTTTTTGATTGACTTCTATTATCTATGAAATTAAAAATTTGTTTGAATAATGACTAGCACCCCTTTACCCACAAAATAAATGAAGGGTATATATGATATTTGAATTACAATTTTTTCGCGGTGTTGTTTGAGTACTTTTATTTATATGCGCATGCTCCAGTTTAGAATGTCTCCACCAGGCATCTAGATATTTTTTCAAATATGTAAATAAACAGTTATTTTTATACATCATTCAAAGCTTATTTTTAGTAAAGTAGGCCTTGTTAGGGTGATGAATTTCGCCCTGTATATTTAATCTTATTCTCAGTTGTAAATGCGCTGTTGTCACGTCCTCAATAAAATCATAGTGTTAGTGACAATAAATAAAATAACAATTGTGTACTCCATTTCAGCGCCATCAAATCATTAAAAATTAGTTTTTTCACAAAAAACGAAAATCGTCAATTTAAAAATATATTTTTAGATACAATAAATGCATTTACAAAATAATGGTACTTAATTAAATGAAAGCAAACAATAAAAAAATTTACAAAAAAGTCTTCATTTGCAATTAGGAACAAATTTTCTATGTCTATATAACGATATTATAAAATAAGTTTTACAACAAACATTTAAATTGGACCAGCTATAAATGAGAAAATACAAAATATTTTATTTTGTCGATAAGTATTACAGCAGATAAGTATATATTAAAGAATTTTTCGTGAAGCTCTCCAGGTAGTGCGGTATTATGACATACCAATCAGTTTCAGCTATTTTGATAAGTAGAACAAAGATAAATATTCCCACAAAATGTTATGCTTCAAATAATGGAAATCCGTTTAATATGTGTTCAATAGCTACAGTGCAATAATTCAGCAGAAAAGCAGATACACTAATGGTAAAATAAGCAAAGTAAAAAAAATGAAACATACAACATTAAAAAAAACATATAAACAACAAAAATTGGAGTAACAGATTTGGTTAAAACTATTGTCACGTTCATCTATTCGTTATGTATTTTCAATTCACCTCCAGTATCAAAGGTAAAATGTTGTCAAGTGAACAGTTTTTCATATAATAAGTCCAATCCGTCAAAATAATTTCTTCTGTGTCTACAATTTTTTTTTTACATGTCTGGTGTACATTGTCTTAAAGCTTCTGTCCAAGTTTTGTCCGAATATAAAAATGCAAAATAGAGGTAATCGAAGTAAATCATGCCTATGTTAGTTTAATATTTCATCTACTACATATGTCTTATCGTTGCTTCTGTATTGTGTAAGTATAATTGTCTTTTTTTTCATTTTTTTATCAAATTCGATGTATTGCTGCTTAACCATCTCTGTAATAATATATCTATTTTGTTGCTAAAAACTTAGATGGTACAGAATGAAATGAAGCATTATCCATGTTTACTACACATTTCTCTGGAAAATTAAATAAAGCAGGAATAAGTTAATTAACAATCCAGTTTTTGAAAATATTACCATTTATAGTTTTCTGATAGTCAATTTCAGTATTTGAAGAGTCTAATAACAAATCACATCCCTCTATTGACCCACCATTTGCTCCTGCAAGTAAAATTGTAAATCGCTTTTCTTCGGATTAAACATGCAATGGATTACTTTTTAAATCAGATAACGGTTTTCATCGACGCGTTGGAGTACCATTTTTTTGTATCCACGTCTATGTACACGAATCTGATGATTTCATTGCGCTTTTTTAATTTCATAAATTTCTGAAGGAAAGAGATTTTGCTATGTCTTCGCTCACTTAAAATTTGTCGTCAGTTCACGTTTTTAAGTTTATATATCATTAATTTTGTATTAAGTTCGTTTACCGTTTAAATCTCAGTTTTGCTTTTTGTCAGTCAAAAGTTTATCTGAAGTAAAATATTCGTTTTTATAATTGTACGTCCAAATCTGTCGCTGCAATTTTTTTTAAATGAAGTTCTTAAATGTATCTGCTTTAGCTTTCTTCCTTTTATTTGCCGCTTCTTTACCATTAACTAAATCTTTTTTTAAGATTTTTCGATTAAATTTAACACTAACCTAAAAAATAAACACGAAATATTTAAAAAATGTATGAAATAAAAATTTAAATGATATTTGATAGGTCATAGATTAATGAATGAAATATCGATTCGTCCATGTCCTATCAAATTACATTTTAATTATCATTATGGATCATTGTTATTAAAGAAATTAATGAAAATATTTTATTCTGAAACATTTTTAACTTTTACTATAGTGTGTAATCTGACAACATTGTAAAATAATGACTGACAGTAGAAATGTGAGGTTAGGTATGTTTATTAAATTATAAGTAATTTGAATGTAATAAGAATGTAAAAGTGTATTTAATGTAACAAATAACTTCATATACAACTATTAATGAAATTAAAAATGTTTGGAACTATTTGCTGATAAAAATATTGGAATAATTTTGAATACAAACACAATAAGTACTTACATTAAAAACCTAAGAGATCCCACTTCTGAAACTTTCTGGTCTTTTCTAAACATGTAATATCATCTTTGTATTCATTTTTTTGTCTCTACACATATTTTTTTTCGGCATATTAATTTTTTTAATGCATTTAACCATTATATTTATGATATCTGTTGTCAAGCTTGTCAGATTGCGACTTGCAGTGACTTGGTTACTTTCAAACGCCAACATGACAAAAACCAATACCAACTTGAATAAATAAAAAGATAGCCTGCTAGATATAAATAAACGTTGAATCGTTAATACCTAAGTAGGTATAGCGTCGGTTTGGCCAGACACAGCCAGCCAGCCAGACACCCGGGCTACCCCCTCCACTACACCCTCCGGGTGCCAACTTCAGGTTAGAGATCATAAAGCGCAAACCTTTGTGACGTCATCGTATCAACTTCAGATCATTTTGATGTATCAACCTGGTCTCGTATAGGTCGGCCATCTTGTTAACAGTGTTGCCAACTTCAGACTGGATGACATAATAATAGTTTAAAAAATTACCTTAAGACACTATAAGGCCCCTTCACAAATAATAACAAAAAAGCTTAATGCAGTAAATCGGTCAGTAAACGTTAAGAATTAAATTGTAATCAATTCAGAAGGTATATTTTCAAAGTTTGTACGGTATATCACCAGTCAATAGAGTCGAAAAAACATTTTACTTTTTATAATAAATTTTAACGTAATTAGGTCACGTGACATGTAAAGAACAATATCAGTTTTACGAGATTTATGTAACAGATTATTTAAATAATATATAAAAATTGTAAAAAATTATGATTACCTTATTATGCGTCAACTTCAGACAGGTGTTAACTTCATAACCCTCGAATTGTAATAATGACTCACCAGGGTCGGTTGGAATTCTTAATATTTGGTAATAGGAGTAGGATATTTGCTCATCTTAGTTAATTATCCAGCAAAGACAACGTGGAGGTGTGAGCAACCTTTGCCTGGAGAGGATAGGTAAGTAGGAAGAATAGGGAAGGTCAAACAGCGGTGGTTCTTTAATAGGCAACATTTTCCTGATATTATGCTCATAAGAACATACTGATAACACTATACATACTTAACTTAATAGGTTACAGCGAACTTTGTAGATTCGTCTTACCGAAACCCAAAGTTTATAGTACTTCTCCCTTCGTAAAGGTACCTGGCGCGTATCAGTGCAGGAAAAAGTCGACTAACAAAAGGGACATCAAACAATAAATTAAATTTTCATTCATATCAATAGGAATCAAAATATCAATTGGGAATTCTTCTTTATCGTAAGGGCATTTTTTGTGGAAACCTAGTTTATATAATTTATGTCACGGGAAAACTGGCGCCCGTAAATTTTCTGACTTTCAAGGACAAATTCGAAGAATTTCAAAAAATAGTAAAAAACACAACAAGATTCAATTCATAAAAACTATTAAAGAAAAACAAAGAATTTTCAAAAAAGAATCAAAAAGTGAACAGTAAAAATTATTAAAAAATCATAAACTGTATAAAAAATTAAATAAACTCAAATTAAAAAACCTTAAAAACAATTATAAAACGTAGAATAATAACGAATAAAAATGTTAAGAAATTCATAAAAATAATTAAAAGAAAAACAAAGAATTTTCAAAAAAAGAATCAAGGAGTAATCAGAAAACATTATTAAAAAATCGTAAACTGTATAAGGAAATTATAAAACGTAGAATAATAACGAATAAAAAATGTTAAGAAAATCATAAAAATAGTAAGAAACAAAAGGATCAAAAAGTGAACAGTAAAAATTATTAAAAAATCATAACTGTATAAAAAAAAAAAAATAAATAAACTCAAATTAAAAAACCTTAAAAACAATTATAAAATGTAGAATAATAACGAATAAAAATGTTAAGAAATTCGTAAAAATAACTAAAGAAAAACAAAGAATTTTCAAAAAAGAATCAAGGTGTAAACAGTAAACATTATTAAAAAATCGTAAACAGTATAAGAAAAGTATGAAATTCAAAATAAAAAACCTTAAAATAATTATAAAACGTACAATAATAATGAATAAAAATGTTAAGAAAATCATAAAAATAATTAAAGAAAAGCAAAGATTTTCAAAAAAAAATAGTAAGAAACAAAAGAATCAAAAAGTGAACAGTAAAATTATTAAAAAATCATAACTGTATAAAAAATTAAATAAACTCAAATTAAAAAAACCTTAAAAACAATTATAAAACGTAGAATAATAACGAATAAAAATGTTAAGAAATTCGTAAAAATAATTAAAAGAAAAACAAAGAATTTTCAAAAAAGAATCAAGGAGTAATCAGTAAACATTATTAAAAAATCGTAAACTGTATAAGGAAATTATGAAATTCAAAATAAAAAAACCTTAAAATAATTGTAAAACGTACAATAATAACGAATAAAAAATGTTAAGAAAATCATAAAAATAATTAAAGAAAAGCAAAGATTTTCAAAAAAAATAGTAAGAAACAAAAGAATCAAAAAGTGAACAGTAAAAATTATTAAAAAATCATAACTGTATAAAAAAAATTAAATAAACTCAAATTAAAAAATCTTAAAAACAATTATAAAACGTAGAATAATAACGAATAAAAATGTTAAGAAATTCGTAAAAATAATTAAAAGAAAAACAAAGAATTTTCAAAAAAGAATCAAGGAGTAATCAGTAAACATTATTAAAAAATCGTAAACTGTATAAGGAAATTATGAAATTCAAAATAAAAAACCTTAAAATAATTATAAAACGTACAATAATAACGAATAAAAATGTTAAAAAAATCATAAAAATAATTAAAGAAAAGCAAAGATTTTCAAAAAAATAGTAAGAGACACAAAAAGAATCAAAAGAGTAAACAGTAAAAATTATTAGAAACACAAAGAATAACGGAACAAAATAATGATAAAACTAAAAAATGTTAAATAAATTATAAGAAAAACTAAGATTTAGGCACATATTAAAATTACTAAAATTTTATAACAACAATTTAAGAAAAACTTAGAATTGTACCCGTAAAGAGAGGGAGATCAAACAATAAATATTTTAAAAAGTTTAAATAAAAACAGAATTACCTACATACCACAAAAGATTTTGGAAACACACAACACTTGCATTAAAAAATTCACAACACACATCCACTCAAGTCGATTGTTGGATTAAAATAATACAAAGTAACAAACTTATAATAAAATCAATGAAAACCAGTCCTTGCATAAATTACGTAACAAGTATAATCTTTAATTTACATAATTATTAGATTTGTAAAACAAAATATTTTATATTCAATTAAAAGTGATACAAAGTAACTCGAATCAAATCATATATATGCATATTTATATAGAATTGTATTACTGCATTAAACATACTCAAGTAACATTTTAATTTACATACCTATGTTTTGAAAGAATTACAATTATTCCTAATATTGTGCAATGTTATGGGATTTACTCAATTAAAATATTTAATTTAGATATTTATTATTTTTTCTATTAGCAATGCAGTAACAACCTGGGGCATTCTAAAGATTATTTCCAAAACTATCTTAAAATAGTCAAAAATTTTTAATAATTTAACTCACCAGCTATTTTTGAAGACACACGTCTGATCACTAAGTCTGGCTTGTTCAGAATGAATTGAAAAGGTTTGTAGTTTTAGTTTATAACATTCAAAAGGGGCGTGGTTTAAAATTTTCAAAAAAAGGGATTTTCTTTAAGAAAAAAGTATATGTTAACTAGTTTAATTCCAGTAATATACAAGTGGTAACAATTTCCGAAAAATTTCTCGAATCGAAATTCAGAATGTACCAAATTACGTAGGAAAAAATATAAAATTAACTTTTAAACGTATTAAAGACTAAATACAGAGTGTCAAAAAAAATGAATAATAATAAATAATTTAAATGATTACGCTATACATACTAATCATAATAGGTTACTGGTTACTTTGTAGATTGGTTTTACCGAAACCCTTCATAAAGATAACTAATGTGTATTAACGAAAGAAAAAGTTGAATACCAGAAAAAGGCCTCAACCAATAAAAAAAATAAAAATTTATTCTAACATGTTTAACGTGGCTAGGCTCAAAGCACCCATAATAAAAATACTATACTGCCACCGTGATAAAAAAGGGTCATTAATGAAAGGCAGGCAGAGTATGTAATGCAAACGACACCTAAACCCATAAAAAGTACCATCTATATCAAACGATAAACGTTATTAATCTGGGCGCATTCGTAGGCCAGTCGTAAACCAGTCGTTAACTAGTCGTAAGCCAGTCGTAAGATAATCGTAAGTAGTCGTAAGACAGTCGTTAAAGAGTCGTAAGACAGTCGTTAAAGAGTCATTAATTGTAAATATGGAAACACATATAAAATAAATCATCTATAAGGACGACAGGACTTAGCGAACATTGGGAATGAATAATCACATAATCGAAGCAAATGAAGAACCTGATAATCCCTAACATAAGAAGTATTTGAAAGGTTCACATAAAATCGATAAAGCTTACAGAATATGACTGGAAACTGATGAAGTGGAGATTAGGTGAAAAAGATCTTTGTTTTAAATGACGAATGTATTATTGTCGGAGACAAAGAATTTAATAGTACTTCAGGTTTAAATGAGTTAATTTTTACAAGAAACCAAAGAAATTTACTGAACATGATCACCTTATTTACAAACTTATATTAGAATTAACAGGCGTTCATCGTGATAGCAGAGTATATCTCATTCACAAAGGGTGTAAAGAGAAGTTTAAAATTATAAATAAACCATTATATAAATTAAATAAAAGAAGACGTTGTTTAGCTAAACTGACACCAAAAAAAAGAGGATCGGAATTTAGCTCAAACCATTTAAAATATTCAGGATCAAGGTCAATGAGCAGTATAAAAACAGAGTTATTCAACGAAATTTCAGAGCAGAGCATCATAGCAGAGCGTAGCAGAGGGTAGCAGAGCGTCAGAGCAGAGCGTAGCAGAGGGTAGCAGAGCGTAGCAGAGCATTATAACAGAGCGTAGCAGAGGGTAGCAGAGGGTAGCAGAGCGTAGCAGAGCATTATAACAGAGCGTAGCAGAGGGTAGCAGAGGGTAGCAGAGGGTAGCAGAGCATTATAACAGAGCGTAGCAGAGGGTAGCAGAGGGTAGCAGAGCGTAGCAGAGCATTATAACAGAGCGTAGCAGAGGGTAGCAGAGCGTAGCAGAGCATTATAACAGAGCGTAGCAGAGCATTATAACAAAGGTATAAATCAAAAAGTCAAAGTCGAGAATCCATTTTGTTAACATTATACCTTCATGCAGAACGGTTCAAGTAAACGAACTCGCAGCGTTTGTGAGAGAAACGTACAAAGCTCTCAAAAAAAATGCAGGCTGATGAAAAAAATAACTACTAGAATCAACGTTTAATCCAATAACTACACCTCTTAAAAAAATAGCCAAATATGTGAACGAAAAAGTCCCTAAAACAGAACTCAACGAAAATGACTCACTAACCAATCAATCAACAGAGGGGGAACATAATCAAATATCTTATGAAAATAACATCATTAATCTTGAAAAATATATTCAAGATTTAGAAAATAGAGATCAAATATACGGGCCAAAGTTCAACAGGCCTACGGGAGAAAGGTTGCTTGGAAATAAAACAATTGAGTTTGATAAAGATATCATTCTGATGGACTCACACAAGTTTAAATCTACGCATGGTGTTTACGTCCTGCTGTTTTCAAAGCAACCAATACAATATGTACGCTTACCGATCAAAAAAAAGTCTAAATACTTATGCTCAGAATAACCCAAATATATTAGTCGATCATCTAAGAAGTCTGTACAACAATGGCTCATTCATATATTATAGATCATTGAAGAATTAGAAAATCTAGGAATTATTGAGAAATAAGTTGCATTACTTTGTTATTGAACACATTACAATACATATTCACACCTACTTTTTTGTTTTATTTAAAATAATCTAGATAGCAAGCTGCCTGAAAGAAATAAGATTAAAAAGAATTTGTATGTTTTGTTTTCACGAAACATTAGACTTAAAGATATATGTCATATTAAAATATAAGATACGTTATTATTTTATGAGATAGGCGTTAACCAATGTAGAATTTAATAAAATCTTACAAATAATAGTAGATAATGGAAATCTTCTAAAATATTAAAAGCGCGTGATCTTGGTGCATTAGCAGGTTCGCAATGTGTGACGTAATCGACTGATTCGTTAGAGTGATAATTGCCTTTGAAAAGCATCACGGCCCCAGCCCCACCACACCTTAGACTCCTTTACACAAATTAACGAAAGGCCCCGTTGTTAGACAATGTTAGAGAGCTAACAACATAGTAATTTCACCTTTCTCTCCCCAAAGGTCTTAATTTAAGGAATACCCTCTTTAACTACCGGTGCATTATACGTAAGGTTACCTGAGTGTTAACATGGAAAAAATAGAGAAATTGAAAAGGCAAGCAGCAGCAAAACATATCAAGAACTTAAAGATTGAAGATATTTGTATAAAACAGTGGTATTTAGATCGCCAGATATACTGCTACATTTTGAAGACTGGTGATATCACAGTATGTTTTGTGTTAATGTCGAGAATGGACTTTGATCCCTTAAAAGAGCATGATTCACCGAAAACCTTAAATTATATATATACTCTACCGGAATATCGCCGAAGAGGATACGCCGAAAAACTAATTGGACATGTAAAGAATAACGAACAATTTACTGCTTTTTGTGATAATATCAAATCAGAAAAATTATTTTCGAAATGTAAATGTATAAATCACGGCGAAGTTTTCGGTTCTGTAATGTTTAGATATCCTTAAATAAATTTTTTTTGTAGTACTAAGTATTTTTTTTTTAAACCATATGTCTGTAAGAGCTAATTGGTCGTAATTTTTAAAAAACTTGGAATTAATTAAAACATTTAAGTTCTCCAAAACGGAGTAGAGCAATATGTTAAAATAATTTGAAATATGAACATTAATACAAAAGTCATATTAAGTAAAAAAAGGTTGTAATGCTGGAAAAAAAACGAAAAAAATCAATGTACAAGTAATTGTTAAAATTAATTTGCTGCAATACATGGCAATTTGCGCACAATCTACCTTGATTTTATGCTTAAAAATGAGTGAACAGTAGCTGTATCTTAAATTAATTTATATAAAACTCATTTTATTATCTACATAACCCCAAAGACTTACTCATTATCTTTATCTAAAAACAGCGATGACGTAATTTTTTATTCTTGGTAATTTCGCCCAAGATTTTACCGAACTGTTCCTAAAGCGGACCAACGCCCTAAATTTTATCATTTTCTGAAAAAATTATCATCGCTTTTCGAAAAATTGATTTTGTGTTGTTCTAATAATTAAACGGAACAAAATAATAATAATAGTATTTAATTTTATAATTAATTATTAGATCAACACAAAATCAATTTTTCGAAAAGCGATGATAATTTTTTCAGAAAATGATAAAATTTAGGGCGTTGGTCCGCTTTAGGAACAGTTCGGTAAAATCTTGGGCGAAATTACCAAGAATAAAAAATTACGTCATCGCTGTTTTTAGATAAAGATAATGAGTAAGTCTTTGGGGTTATGTAGATAATAAAATGAGTTTTATATACATTAATTTAAGATACAGCTACTGTTCACTCATTTTTAAGCATAAAATCAAGGTAGATTGTGCGCAAATTGCCATGTATTGCAGCAAATTAATTTTAACAATTACTTGTACATTGATTTTTTTCGTTTTTTTTCCAGCATTACAACCTTTTTTTACTTAATATATGACTTTTGTATTAATGTTCATATTTCAAATTATTTTAACATATTGCTCTACTCCGTTTTGGAGAACTTAAATGTTTTAATTAATTCCAAGTTTTTTAAAAATTACGACCAATTAGCTCTCACAGACATATGGTTTAAAAAAAAAAATACTTAGTACTACAAAAAAAATTTATTTAAGGATATCTAAACATTACAGAACCGAAAACTTCGCCGTGATTTATACATTTACATTTCGAAAATAATTTTTCTGATTTGATATTATCACAAAAAGCAGTAAATTGTTCGTTATTCTTTACATGTCCAATTAGTTTTTCGGCGTATCCTCTTCGGCGATATTCCGGTAGAGTATATATATAATTTAAGGTTTTCGGTGAATCATGCTCTTTTAAGGGATCAAAGTCCATTCTCGACATTAACACAAAACATACTGTGATATCACCAGTCTTCAAAATGTAGCAGTATATCTGGCGATCTAAATACCACTGTTTTATACAAATATCTTCAATCTTTAAGTTCTTAATATGTTTTGCTGCTGCTTGCCTTTTCAATTTCTCTATTTTTTCCATGTTAACACTCAGGTAACCTTACGTATAATGCACCGGTAGTTAAAGAGGGTATTCCTTAAATTAAGACCTTTGGGGAGAGGGAGGTGAAATTACTATGTTGTTAGCTCTCTAACATTGTCTAACAACGGGGCCTTTCGTTAATTTGTGTAAAGGAGTCTAAGGTGTGGTGGGGCTGGGGCCGTGATGCTTTTCAAAGGCAATTATCACTCTAACGAATCAGTCGATTACGTCACACATTGCGAACCTGCTAATGCACCAAGGTCACGCGCTTTTAATATTTTAGAAGATTTCCATTATCTACTATTATTTGTAAGATTTTATTAAATTCTACATTGGTTAACGCCTATCTCATAAAATAATAACGTATCTTATATTTTAATATGACATATATCTTTAAGTCTAATGTTTCGTGAAAACAAAACATACAAATTCTTTTTAATCTTATTTCTTTCAGGCAGCTTGCTATCTAGATTATTTTAAATAAAACAAAAAAGTAGGTGTGAATATGTATTGTAATGTGTTCAATAACAAAGTAATGCAACTTATTTCTCAATAATTCCTAGATTTTCTAATTCTTCAATGATCTATAATATATGAATGAGCCATTGTTGTACAGACTTCTTAGATGATCGACTAATATATTTGGGTTATTCTGAGCATAAGTATTTAGACTTTTTTTTGATCGGTAAGCGTACATATTGTATTGGTTGCTTTGAAAACAGCAGGACGTAAACACCATGCGTAGATTTAAACTTGTGTGAGTCCATCAGAATGATATCTTTATCAAACTCAATTGTTTTATTTCCAAGCAACCTTTCTCCCGTAGGCCTGTTGAACTTTGGCCCGTATATTTGATCTCTATTTTCTAAATCTTGAATATATTTTTCAAGATTAAT
Organism: Altica lythri; assembly: GCA_964028335.1. Classification (NCBI taxonomy): domain Eukaryota; kingdom Metazoa; phylum Arthropoda; class Insecta; order Coleoptera; family Chrysomelidae; genus Altica; species Altica lythri. Next base: position 4,528,034 of record OZ034811.1, read on the forward strand.
GATGTTATTTTCATAAGATATTTGATTATGTTCCCCCTCTGTTGATTGATTGGTTAGTGAGTCATTTTCGTTGAGTTCTGTTTTAGGGACTTTTTCGTTCACATATTTTGCTATTTTTTTAAGAGGTGTAGTTATTGAATTAAACGTTGATTCTAGTAGTTATTTTTTTCATCAGCCTGCATTTTTTTTGAGAGCTTTGTACGTTTCTCTCACAAACGCTGCGAGTTCGTTTACTTGAACCGTTCTGCATGAAGGTATAATGTTAACAAAATGGATTCTCGACTTTGACTTTTTGATTTATACCTTTGTTATAATGCTCTGCTACGCTCTGTTATAATGCTCTGCTACGCTCTGCTACCCTCTGCTACGCTCTGTTATAATGCTCTGCTACGCTCTGCTACCCTCTGCAACCCTCTGCTACGCTCTGTTATAATGCTCTGCTACGCTCTGCTACCCTCTGCTACCCTCTGTTACGCTCTGCTACGCTCTGTTATAATGCTCTGCTACCCTCTGCTACCCTCTGCTCTGCTCTGAAATTTCGTTGAATAACTCTGTTTTTATACTGCTCATTGACCTTGATCCTGAATATTTTAAATGGTTTGAGCTAAATTCCGATCCCCTTTTTTTTGGTGTCAGTTTAGCTAAACAACGTCTTCTTTTATTTAATTTATATAATGGTTTATTTATAATTTTAAACTTCTCTTTACACCCTTTGTGGATGAGATATACTCTGCTATCACGATGAACGCCTGTTAATTCTAATATAAGTTTGTAAATAAGGTGATCATGTTCAGTAAATTTCTTTGGTTTCTTGTAAAAATTAACTCATTTAAACCTGAAGTACTATTAAATTCTTTGTCTCCGACAATAATACATTCGTCATTTAAAACAAAGATCTTTTTCACCTAATCTCCACTTCATCAGTTTCCAGTCATATTCTGTAAGCTTTATCGATTTTATGTGAACCTTTCAAATACTTCTTATGTTAGGGATTATCAGGTTCTTCATTTGCTTCGATTATGTGATTATTCACCCCCAATGTTCGCTAGGTCCTGTCGTCCTTATAGATGATTTATTTTATATGTGTTTCCATATTTACAATTAATGACTCTTTAACGACTGTCTTACGACTCTTTAACGACTGTCTTACGACTACTTACGATTATCTTACGACTGGCTTACGACTAGTTAACGACTGGTTTACGACTGGCCTACGAATGCGCCCAGATTAATAACGTTTATCGTTTGATATAGATGGTACTTTTTATGGGTTTAGGTGTCGTTTGCATTACATACTCTGCCTGCCTTTCATTAATGACCCTTTTTTATCACGGTGGCAGTATAGTATTTTTATTATGGGTGCTTTGAGCCTAGCCACGTTAAACATGTTAGAATAAATTTTTATTTTTTTTATTGGTTGAGGCCTTTTTCTGGTATTCAACTTTTTCTTTCGTTAATACACATTAGTTATCTTTATGAAGGGTTTCGGTAAAACCAATCTACAAAGTAACCAGTAACCTATTATGATTAGTATGTATAGCGTAATCATTTAAATTATTTATTATTATTCATTTTTTTTGACACTCTGTATTTAGTCTTTAATACGTTTAAAAGTTAATTTTATATTTTTTCCTACGTAATTTGGTACATTCTGAATTTCGATTCGAGAAATTTTTCGGAAATTGTTACCACTTGTATATTACTGGAATTAAACTAGTTAACATATACTTTTTTCTTAAAGAAAATCCCTTTTTTTGAAAATTTTAAACCACGCCCCTTTTGAATGTTATAAACTAAAACTACAAACCTTTTCAATTCATTCTGAACAAGCCAGACTTAGTGATCAGACGTGTGTCTTCAAAAATAGCTGGTGAGTTAAATTATTAAAAATTTTTGACTATTTTAAGATAGTTTTGGAAATAATCTTTAGAATGCCCCAGGTTGTTACTGCATTGCTAATAGAAAAAATAATAAATATCTAAATTAAATATTTTAATTGAGTAAATCCCATAACATTGCACAATATTAGGAATAATTGTAATTCTTTCAAAACATAGGTATGTAAATTAAAATGTTACTTGAGTATATTTAATGCAGTAATACAATTCTATATAAATATGCATATATATGATTTGATTCGAGTTACTTTGTATCACTTTTAATTGAATATAAAATATTTTGTTTTACAAATCTAATAATTATGTAAATTAAAGATTATACTTGTTACGTAATTTATGCAAGGACTGGTTTTCATTGATTTTATTATAAGTTTGTTACTTTGTATTATTTTAATCCAACAATCGACTTGAGTGGATGTGTGTTGTGAATTTTTTAATGCAAGTGTTGTGTGTTTCCAAAATCTTTTGTGGTATGTAGGTAATTTTGTTTTTATTTAAACTTTTTAAAATATTTATTGTTTGATCTCCCTCTCTTTACGGGTACAATTCTAAGTTTTTCTTAAATTGTTGTTATAAAATTTTAGTAATTTTAATATGTGCCCAAAATCTTAGTTTTTCTTATAATTTATTTAACATTTTTTAGTTTTATCATTATTTTGTTCCGTTATTCTTTGTGTTTCTAATAATTTTTACTGTTTACTCTTTTGATTCTTTTTGTGTCTCTTACTATTTTTTTGAAAATCTTTGCTTTTCTTTAATTATTTTTATGATTTTTTTAACATTTTTATTCGTTATTATTGTACGTTTTATAATTATTTTAAGGTTTTTTATTTTGAATTTCATAATTTCCTTATACAGTTTACGATTTTTTAATAATGTTTACTGATAACTCCTTGATTCTTTTTTGAAAATTCTTTGTTTTTCTTTTAATTATTTTTACGAATTTCTTAACATTTTTATTCGTTATTATTCTACGTTTTATAATTGTTTTTAAGATTTTTTAATTTGAGTTTATTTAATTTTTTTTATACAGTTATGATTTTTTAATAATTTTAACTGTTCACTTTTTGATTCTTTTGTTTCTTACTATTTTTTTTGAAAATCTTTGCTTTTCTTTAATTATTTTTATGATTTTCTTAACATTTTTTATTCGTTATTATTGTACGTTTTATAATTATTTTAAGGTTTTTTTATTTTGAATTTCATAATTTCCTTATACAGTTTACGATTTTTTAATAATGTTTACTGATTACTCCTTGATTCTTTTTTGAAAATTCTTTGTTTTTCTTTTAATTATTTTTACGAATTTCTTAACATTTTTATTCGTTATTATTCTACGTTTTATAATTGTTTTTAAGGTTTTTTTAATTTGAGTTTATTTAATTTTTTATACAGTTATGATTTTTTAATAATTTTACTGTTCACTTTTTGATTCTTTTGTTTCTTACTATTTTTTTTTTGAAAATCTTTGCTTTTCTTTAATTATTTTTATGATTTTCTTAACATTTTTATTCATTATTATTGTACGTTTTATAATTATTTTAAGGTTTTTTATTTTGAATTTCATACTTTTCTTATACTGTTTACGATTTTTTAATAATGTTTACTGTTTACACCTTGATTCTTTTTTGAAAATTCTTTGTTTTTCTTTAGTTATTTTTACGAATTTCTTAACATTTTTATTCGTTATTATTCTACATTTTATAATTGTTTTTAAGGTTTTTTAATTTGAGTTTATTTTTTTTTTTTTTATACAGTTATGATTTTTTAATAATTTTTACTGTTCACTTTTTGATCCTTTTGTTTCTTACTATTTTTATGATTTTCTTAACATTTTTTATTCGTTATTATTCTACGTTTTATAATTTCCTTATACAGTTTACGATTTTTTAATAATGTTTTCTGATTACTCCTTGATTCTTTTTTTGAAAATTCTTTGTTTTTCTTTTAATTATTTTTATGAATTTCTTAACATTTTTATTCGTTATTATTCTACGTTTTATAATTGTTTTTAAGGTTTTTTAATTTGAGTTTATTTAATTTTTTATACAGTTTATGATTTTTTAATAATTTTTACTGTTCACTTTTTGATTCTTTTTTGAAAATTCTTTGTTTTTCTTTAATAGTTTTTATGAATTGAATCTTGTTGTGTTTTTTACTATTTTTTGAAATTCTTCGAATTTGTCCTTGAAAGTCAGAAAATTTACGGGCGCCAGTTTTCCCGTGACATAAATTATATAAACTAGGTTTCCACAAAAAATGCCCTTACGATAAAGAAGAATTCCCAATTGATATTTTGATTCCTATTGATATGAATGAAAATTTAATTTATTGTTTGATGTCCCTTTTGTTAGTCGACTTTTTCCTGCACTGATACGCGCCAGGTACCTTTACGAAGGGAGAAGTACTATAAACTTAGGGTTTCGGTAAGACGAATCTACAAAGTTCGCTGTAACCTATTAAGTTAAGTATGTATAGTGTTATCAGTATGTTCTTATGAGCATAATATCAGGAAAATGTTGCCTATTAAAGAACCACCGCTGTTTGACCTTCCCTATTCTTCCTACTTACCTATCCTCTCCAGGCAAAGGTTGCTCACACCTCCACGTGGTCTTTGCTGGATAATTAACTAAGATGAGCAAATATCCTACTCCTATTACCAAATATTAAGAATTCCAACCGACCCTGGTGAGTCATTATTACAATTCGAGGGTTATGAAGTTAACACCTGTCTGAAGTTGACGCATAATAAGGTAATCATAATTTTTTACAATTTTTATATATTATTTAAATAATCTGTTACATAAATCTCGTAAAACTGATATTGTTCTTTACATGTCACGTGACCTAATTACGTTAAAATTTATTATAAAAAGTAAAATGTTTTTTCGACTCTATTGACTGGTGATATACCGTACAAACTTTGAAAATATACCTTCTGAATTGATTACAATTTAATTCTTAACGTTTACTGACCGATTTACTGCATTAAGCTTTTTTGTTATTATTTGTGAAGGGGCCTTATAGTGTCTTAAGGTAATTTTTTAAACTATTATTATGTCATCCAGTCTGAAGTTGGCAACACTGTTAACAAGATGGCCGACCTATACGAGACCAGGTTGATACATCAAAATGATCTGAAGTTGATACGATGACGTCACAAAGGTTTGCGCTTTATGATCTCTAACCTGAAGTTGGCACCCGGAGGGTGTAGTGGAGGGGGTAGCCCGGGTGTCTGGCTGGCTGGCTGTGTCTGGCCAAACCGACGCTATACCTACTTACCTACAAATACATTAATATTTTAAAATTTCCTATTTCTACAATAAAAAGAAAATAATCAATATTTTGCGGCTCTGCCTCGGCTAATAATTTACCTGCGATTTTCGGTAATTTTTATTTTCACTCCCTAGTTACATAATACAATATTGTATGAGTTTTATAGTTTAAATATTTTGTACAACTTTCTAGAATATGCACCAGTTATAATAAAAAAAATAATTGGGATAGGTTTGTTGCATAAGGGTAAAAAAGGTGCAAGCCATTATTAAAACAAATTTTTAATTTCATAGAATACATAGAAAATAAAAGTTAACAAAAAAAATATTAAAGATTTTTTTAAGGGGTTTGGGGGTTGTAAACTAGCCAGACATTATTTTCTCGACGAGCTACTCCAGATTTAAAAAAAGAAAACCTGTCTTGAAATCAAGATATTGCAAATTTTTAAACGCGCGCCGTTTTGAACTTCTGTTTTCGCTTTTCACTAAAAGAGAAAAAGATATCCTCACCACAACTCAATGGCAACCTGCATTAACTTTACTGCAAATAAAATCAACTAATGTTCATTCAAATTTTTGGATATACTCCATTATTTATGCTTTTAGAACTTTAAATAAAAATACAAACCATTCAACATTTATTTTTCAAAAACAAAATTTAAATAATTAGTAAAAATTTGTCTCTACTCGAGCCATTGCATCCTTTCTTCTTCTTCAGAATGTAAACAATTACAATAAAAGAATTAATTAAATACTAAAGAACCTTGTAAATACAAATTAAATGATAATTATCTAGAAACACAATAAGTTTATGTTCTTTACAATAATTTGTTCCGTTATTATCTAAAACAGTGTTCTTCAACCTTATCTTAATAAAGGGCCAGTAGTGTAACAACACAAGTCCTGGATCATGACCTTGAGTTAACCTGGAGTTTTCCCTTGAGGAAAATGACTTTGTAGTTTGATGATTTTGAGGTTATTGAACCTTTGTAAAAATTATTTTAGTGAAATAAAGTGTCAGTGAACCTTTTCCAATTGAATTGTGTGTTTAAAATAATTTTCCTATGAGGAAAATGATTGGGAAATGACTTTTTTTAGTTTTAATGATTTTGAGTTTATCGAACCTTTGGAAATAATTATTCGAGTGAAATAAAGTGTCAGTGAACCTTTTCTAATTGAATTGAGTATTTTCCCAAAATATATTTGTATTATTTTAGAGATAATTACCCTTTAAAAAAATAAATGTGATCCAGCCGTGGTGAATGTTGAAATGTAAATGCTTGATATTTTGGAAGAGCGGAAGAGCGCTTTATGGTAGGTCAGTTAAAACCGGATTTTGAACTTGATACATCGGTATGAGAGAAACAAGAAAGAATTATATTAATTTGTATTGGATTTTTTTGATTTCTCAACAGACGACTTAAGTTTATTCGCATTTAACAAGGACATTTTTTATATTAAAAACTTGATTTCTCAAAGTAAAGTTTATTCACTCGTCGATGCAATTAAAATGTATTATAAAATATCCATTGGTATGAATTGACCTTGAAGACATAATTAAGAAACATGCACTATGAGTTTTAGCATCCGACAACTGAGGTTTATATAAGAATACAATATTTTTTTTCAAGAATTATAGCATTTCGGAATAATAATTGTCTGATATGTTTACAAAAATAAATGAGGTAAACAACTTAAGTGTTACATGCGCAGTAAATCAGTGTTTTTCTATAAAATGAACCAACAATCTTTGGTTTATGTCAGTCAGTGCTGTGTAACTTTCCGATAAAAGGTAATAGTTATTTCTTAGTTTTACAAATATTTGATAATAATAAATAATTATTTTAGAATGTCGCTTAACATGAAGATGGCTGTTCAGCATTTAAAAGATTTTTATGAAAATTTTTATTATGATTTTGAACATGAAGGTCAACTTGCATTGATAAGAGAGAGAAGATATTCTCAAGAGGAATGCAAACATTTGGCTGCAACATATCGGAAAGGTGTTAAAGCTTGCGATGATTTCATCAATGGTATAATTACGTGTGCCTGTTGTCTAATATCAATTTTAGAGAGGTTGGATTTAGAATATTACCATGATTTGAAGGATAGTTTACCAGACTATCTGCGTGAAGATGATGATGATGGTGATGATGAAAAGCATATGGATAATACACAGAAAGTTGAAATAGAAAATAATGTATGAAATTTCCAAAAAATAAATTCTTAACCTTTATTGTGTTTTTTTTCTTTAGATAGTCAGTAAACTTGATGACTTTATGAAAGACATAAAATTGTTAAAAGCAAAAATTAAAAAATATGAAGAAAAACAAATAATGTTTAGAACATTTCAAAAACTAAGGATATCCAAATTATGCAAGAGATTTGAACCTAAAAATTGTAATATGTAATTGATGGTAAATAAAAGATTTAAATTTTGTTCAAGTTTTTATTCATGCATTAAAAAATTATTATACAACCAAGTTACATTTGACAAAGCACAAAAACATTTATCACTTTTATGATTAAAACATAGCGGTTGACTGAATTCAAGATGTGGTTGTTCATCAAATTCACAAACAGGAACTTTTACCAATTTTCTAATGTAATTTGCCTTTTCCATACCCTTAACGTATACACAATCGACGTCAGTTGTTAATTTTTTTAAAATATTTCCAAATTGATGTAAAGGTGTAAATCCACAATTCCAGTCAATAAAGTGATGGTTTTTTGTCAACCAATTCGCTTGTCGCTGTAGTTAAAAAGACAGCAATCTAAACGGAAATGGTGGTTTGAAAATATAATGAGAAATTTGCGTTCCATTATACGCAGCAAATTCTTTTACCACGAATTTATTGTTTTCTACTTTGAAACCTTGAACATCTATTACCATTTTCATTCTGTTACCTATAGTGACACTATACTTGTCTTACAATTTTAGTTAACGGATTGTAAGAAAATTCTTTTTCATGTAAAATTAAACAATAAGCCGAAACGCTGTTACCAACGGCTTTAGTAGTTTCAAATTCAACTCTTAGAACAACCGATCCGCTTTGAATGATTTCCTTCTGACGTGAACAATCAATATGAACTATAGGAGCTAGAGTTTTAAATTCCTCGGGATTAAATATAGGTTGATTGGTTTGAATATGATAGTAGGATTCTTGAAAGTTTGCAAACATTTCATACAGTGTTGCAAATCGATTAGCATCAAAATCTAAATTTAAATCATTATAAGGATAACGTTCAGAATTTAAAAATACCCGTACATTAGATAAACTGCAGTGATCAAATTTACTCATATCTTTCAACAACTTTCCTTTTCGATCATTTTGAAATGCTATTACAATGTCTTGGACTTTCCAATTTTGTTGTAGTTTTTACAGGCCATGTATGACGTGTTGAATCATTTAAAGCTGGATATTCAATTATCTCCCAACTTCTAAATTTAATAGGTAATTCTAAATTACTTCGAAGTATTTTGTTTAGTCGCAATTGTTCCTTTATATTTGGAGTTACATGAGGTACATTCCAATAAAGTTTAGTAATTTGAATTTTCGGTTTTTCAGATTCATCGGAAGCAACAATTCCGTCTACATCATCCTTTTCTCTAATTAAAACAAGTTCTTGTCTCATATTCATAACAATTTTACGAAAATCCTCAAAAAACCCTGACCAGATTTTCAATGGTATGCATACATTAAAATTACCTCCATTATCCATTAGAAGTTTTCCACCTTTTGGAAACCAACCACCGTTTTGTAAAAGTTTGCTTTCATTTTCGTTTAGTGATAAATAATTCTTTATAGTTGATACCAAACCAACATTTCGCACGGAATCGATAACTATTCCGTTTAATTCGTATCTCATTTCCCTAAACAAGTATGCAATTCCATTATTGATAAACTCAAATTTAGTTGGAACTTTATTTTGATCAGTTAACATTTTCCCTTCAATGTAAATGTAGGAGTTACAAGGCAATGTGAAAATATCTAACTCGTGTAAACTAATCCTTATTTCATCGTTATAGTTTATATTTCCTGAAGTAAATGGCTGATATGAATGAAACTGATAATCCTCAATAGTGGTATCACTAAAAGGTTGACCCAAAACATTTAATACTTCCATTATACTAAAACTTGAAATCCTAGAGATTTTAAAAATTTGCGATTTTCTAATGTTATCAATTTGGTGGTCGGAATCTTACTAATCCGTTTGTTTTGCATCTTCCTTTTATAATCTTTCTCTTTATAGGGATGTTCGAAACGATGAAACTGCCATACCATTTTAATCAATTTTTCTAAGATGTAATCGAATAGTAATAGTTTCGTTACCAAAATTTACCAAGTTACCGGCTTGATCAACTACCTTCACAGTAATGTTGTTTATTGTTTTAACGCTAACTGGATAGTACAGTATGGTTAACGGTTGTTCAACTATTTTATACCCATTTGGAACTTGGGGAAAAAATTGATGAATTATATGAACTGGTTGACCGTTTAAATATGAGCCAACTGCAATATTACAATCAATACATATAGAGTTTACTTTTAAAATATTTACCCTTTTTGAAGAAGTATAAACTTTTTAGGTTCAAGGACAACTCTCGAAAACCCCAACAATTTTCCAATAGAATTGTCAACGTTAAAATTAATCCGATCTGTAGTTTTAATTGTAACTTTTTGTGTGTTTGGATCTGCCCATAAACGCGTAATTATACCCGTTTTAAGAGTTTCGTTTTCAATAATTTTAATTATTTCATTAATTTCATATGCACCTACTGGAATTGTAAATTTAAATTTATCTTGATCGCCCCATACAAGTACATTATTAGTTTCATCAACATTTGAAATTGTATTAAAGGTGTCAAGGTTAGCGACGCCTATCTCATAACTTGAATTTTCATCAAGGTATATCGGTGGATTGAAATCGCCACTTAAAATTGATGAACATCCACTTAGCGTAAATGTGTACGGCATGATGGTTGAAACGCTAATGAGTTAAATAATTTATTTATATTGACTAAATAAAAATCTTAAACAGTGCTGTCCACAAGTAACAGAATTAAATTTTTGTACTAAACTATAGTTAAATTTTATTGTAACATCTCCGTTACTTTTAAAATATTTCACTAATTCAACTGGAGGAGCCAAATTACCATAACTATCAAAGTAAATAATTCTCGAACCATGTTTTGAATATGCTGTCCAGTGTGTACCAGGTCCTCTTTCAACGTCATGATTAACTATACCAGTTTCCAATGTTTTAATTTTATTGGGAAGAGAATCTCGCATAAACACACCTCGAAAGTAAGGTATTTTTAAAATTTTAGCATATTGTTTAAGTTCAATGTTTGTCATCGCATGACGGGGTAATTTTAACGGGAGTTTTTTGAATATGGTTTTAAATAAAATCCTTTTCCGTTTTTTGATCGTCGTTGTCGTTGTTGTTTCATACCATAGCCTTTGTACGGTCTCAAATAAAACCCTGAACCCTTTGTCGCTTGTTCCATAGCCATATTATGTCTTTGTTGTTCTGCAAGTTGCTCACGATTAGCTTTTGCATCGTTTACAGCTTTAGCAATGCCAGCTGCTCCACCTCCCACCGCTCCTAGAGCCCCCAGCAATGGGAGGAGAAACGGAAGAAATCCTCCTTTTTTTGGAGCACGAATTATTCGTTTCTTTTTTCTCAAACCTTTGCCATGTTTAAGTCCCATTCCTAATTTACGTTTGGCTTTCATTGCAGTGGTAACTAGTCACGCGGCTGCTTTTTCAGATAATTTAGCGTCTTTTGATTTAACACGCTCCCAAGCTTTATTTTCCAACTCTCTATCAGCGATATGTCTAGCAGCTAAATCTTTGTTTTGTGAATATGCAATATCGTGACTTTTACAGGCTTCGTCTAAGTGGTTTATTCCAGAATCACCTCTTAGCAAACGGTCTTTTAGTTTAGTGCCCGGTCCACAAAAGGAATACGAAGGAATATGTAATTCAAAAGGAAGTTTATCAATTAATGAGTTTACCAGACCTTGTCCTCGATGTAATCTCAAGTAATGACGCTTTACCATTGTGCTATTTATATATACCGGACCTTCTATATATACCCTCAGTATCTTCAAGGTGTTTACAATGAGAGTTGAAAAACAATCAGTTTGTTTACCTATTACCAACTATGAAAATATTTCAAAATCCCCCACAAAACATGGTATTCTCTTTGGAGGTGAGTCCAAGAGAGGACTGATTGTAGGTCCTAGCGGTTGTGGAAAAACCAATGTTATGATAAGTCTTTTAGAACATCCCAATGGATTAAAATTTGAAAATGTATATGTATACTCCAAATCCTTGCAGCAATCAAAATATCATTTCTTGCGACTAATATTGGAACCTCTTGAAGAAATTGGATATAGTGAATATAGTAAACTGGAAGATGTTCCTTCACCTACAGAAATTAAACCAAATTCTATAATCATATTCGATGATGTGGGTTCTGATAATCAGGATATTATAAAAGATTATTTTTCATTTGGACGACACAATCAGACTGACAGCTTTTACTTATCGCAAACATATAGCTCAATTCCAAAGATGAGACTGAGAGATAATGCGAATCTTTTAGTGATCTTTCAACAAGATCTAACTAACCTAAAACATATTTATGACGATCATGTGACTGGTATATCATTTCAGCAATTTAAGGATATAGGTTCTCTTTGTTGGAAGGAAAAGTATGGATTTTTAGTTATCGATAAAGACTGTGAAATATCATCAGGTAGATATAGAAAAGGGTTTGATACGTTCATTGGTATATAAATAGCATAGACTTGCTAGTACGATTCATTTGCGATGGATGACCGTTTAAAGAAGCAATTGATTCTTTCGCGAAAGGCTATTAAAGAAAAATATAAAAGTTACAAACAAAATAGAGCGCAAACAGCAACACATCAAAGAGAAAAATTAAATCCTTTAGTGGAACCTATTAAAGAACTTTTAGTATTAAAGAAAAACGAGAAACCACATGTTAAATCAGAGTTAACCAAAAATGAGATTTCAACACCTATGAGTGGAAAAATCAGAAGATATTATAATTTAATACCGAATTTAAATGTTAGTGAAGAAACTTTTGAAAATATTCCAAGAACACAGAAAGATATTAGTCTATTAGAACCAGACTTTATTAATAGTTATTTTGAAGATGTTCCTGTCAGTCAGTTAGAATCTACATTTCAAAATTATTTACAACAGTTTCATCCTTTACCTAGAGGATATATTGAAGACAAAATTAATGATACAAATAATGACTACGATAGTACATTTGGCGTTTATTTTGACCCCGACGCAAAGTCATACGCTATAGGCGATTCGCCAGTTTCTTTTGAAGGTCCTGATGTAATGATACAGGGTATTAGATACAAGGGCACCCCTGGTTTATATGAACTCTTATTTAAAAAATATCCTGCTGGTTATAAACAAAAAGATCTTGATGAATTTATTGATATTGTGAAACGAACTAATTTACACCATTTAGGTTACAATCGCACTAGAGGTTTATCAACATCAAATTCAAAAAAATTTGTAGATATTATAAAACCTCGGGTCACAAATCTTTATTTTATGTCTGAAGAACAAAATTCTGCTGGTCGAAGAAGAAGTAGCTCTATTCCCACATACGCACTGCGAAGTAAAAATACTAAAAATAATAAAGAAGGAAGAGGTCTTATGGATTTAAACAATAAAAAAATTGATTATAAATATTTTGATGATTTTAATGAAATTGTGGAACGACTTCGTTTACTAATAGCATCACAATCAGCTGGTAATACTGGACACAATAATGAAATTATATCAATCATAGAGGAATTACGAGAAGGGGGAATTATTGCTTAAATATATGTTTATTAATAGGTTTTATTTAGTACAAACATGCCTCTCAACAAGTTTAATCAACACTTTCTTGCATCGACCACTACGTGTTCAGAAGAGATTGTATCAGCATCAAATCCATCATCATCATCATCATCACCTTTCTATATTTGTGTACCATCTAATTTTCATAGCATTTGTGTAATTACCATTCGAGGACGAAAGGAATTTGGTATAAGTAAATCTCATTATGTCCTTGATACTCAAACAACAGCATACACCTTTCCCGTAGCAGGTAAAATTGAAAGTATAAAATGTTTTCCATCCATTCTACATGTATCATATAAAAATCAACAGAATTCTATACAGAACCTGCTGAATGATAGTACTGTTAGTAAAGGAGATATTATTGAGTTTCCTTTGGGTATTGCAGCTATAGCAGAAGATATTCTGTATGTTGAGTTTGTTATTCAGTGTCCCCTTGAGGAGAATAAATAGGGAAAAGTTTAATTTTTTGATTCATTAACAAATATGCCTCTCAACAAGTTTAATCAACATTATCTTACTTCTGTAGTATGTTCAGGAGAAGAGGAAGAAATTGTGTCATCTACACTTCCACAATTAAAGTCTCCATTTTATATTTGTGATACTTTTGACTATCATGTTAAGTCTGTAATACGTTTAAGAGGTGAAAAGAAAACGAATCTTAATAAGGACTTTAATGTGTTAGATAACGGGGGAATTGCGTTTGTTTTTCCATTTTCATTAAAAATTGAAAGTGTTGCTCATTATTCAGCCGACGGAGACGTTTTATTAAACAACAAAGTTTACAAGTTCCACGAATTAACTGATATAAATATAACAAAAAAAGATAAAATACTATTTAAGTTGGGAAAACCCTCTTCTATCTGTATTGAGCTGCTTGTGCAAAGTCCTTTAGTAAAAAATGTCTAAACTACAAGTTGTAAATGAACTACATGCGCCAGCACGAATTAACTTTCGCCGAAGACATGTTATAATTAAAGGTTTAAATGATTTAATTCAAGCAGATTTGGCTGTTATGAATTCATTTGCCAAGCAAAACCGCGGATATAATTATATTTTAATTGTTATTAATGCATTTAGCAAATATGTTTGGGCAGCCCCACTAAAAAAGAAGACAGGTAAAGATGTTACGAATGCTATGAAAGTCATTTTGACACAAATGAAAATACTTCCGACAAATTTGCAAACTGATAACGGAAAAGAATTTTATAACAAAGACTTTAAAAACTTAATGGAAAAATTTAATATAAATCATTATAGTTCGTTTTCTACTCTTAAAGCCAGTATTGCCGAACGTGTAATTCGTACACTCAAGTCTTTACTTTGGAAAGAATTCAGCATACAAGGATCGTATAATTGGTTAAATATATTATCGAAAATTGTAGAAAAATATAACAATACTAGACATTCTACAACTGGAGCTATACCTAGCAAAATAAACAGTAAAAATGCAAAAAATATTATCGCATTTAACCATTTAAAAATGGTCGATCCTAGGAAACCAAAGTTTAAAATTGGAGACTATGTACGTATTAGTAAATATCGATATGCTTTTAAGAAGGGATATACACCTAATTGGACGACTGAAATATTTAAAATTAAAAAAATTAATTTAACCAACCCACGAACTTATATCTTAGAAGATGAGCAAAAAGAAGAGATTCGAGGTGGCTTTTACACTGAAGAATTGCAAAAAGTAAAATATCCAGATGTTTTCTTAGTAGAAAAAGTGTTAAGAAAAAAAGGCGATCAAGTATTTGTGAAATGGTTGGGAATGAATCAAAAATCTTGGATAAATAAGAATAATGTTATTTAGATGCTTATTGTAGTAAAATTATTTTTAATAAAACAAAAGTTATATTTCAGAATTATGTTTTATTTCAGTAATAATACACCTTATTTTTACAATTTTTCAATTAAAATTTAATAAAATATACGAGTCGGCTTTCTAAATTCTTCCATTAAAATTGATTGCGATTCACGGTGTCAATGATGTAGATTGTAGTTTTTTTCATCAGAGGTACTTTTCAACAATTGCGTATACTTATATATTACTTCAAGTGATAATTCAAAAGTAACCGGATTAACTATTTTTATCGGGTTTATTATATTCAAGGCAGTTTCTTTTATATTTTCTGCGTTTGCAACTCCTAACTGCAAAATCTTTAAGCAACTTGCAAAATTTTGTAGTTTATATGTTTCCAAAGTATGAGTTATTAGAGGTAACACTTTCCATAATTCTAAAATTGAAGATTTTCTTAACCGAATGTTCAAATTCTCTGTCGATATTTTTATTGTTTTAACGTTATCCAATACTTCAAATTCCAACAAAAACTTGTTTGTATATTTCCTTGTAGGATTTTGCTCAAATTCCAAAAAATTGTTAATTATTGGTTTGAAGGTTAAAAATTCATCCCACTCTTTGATGTTAAATATTAGTGATGATTCCATATAACTATTCATTTTAACACATGGTAAAAAATTCAAACTTTGAGATAGTGCAACTGTAATATATTTGGTATTCACATTATTTAAATAAAATCTTTTTTCTCCCAAATAAATTTGTTGAAAATTTTGATTGCAACTATCCATGATAAAATTCTTACTGAAATTTATTTAATATTACTTAAAATTTATATATATATTACAGGAAAAGGGTAGGGATTAAAAAAAATAATCATGTGTAAGAACTATTTATTTTATACATTTACATAAAGTTTGCGTATAAAACTTAATTTTATTTAATTTATACATTTCCTTAGGTCTAAAATGACAGAAAAATTCTAGTTTAAAGAATAGTGACCCCACGGAAGAGTGTCGTAAGAATTTGGTAATAAATATCTTTTATCATCAAATGGACTTAATCCAATTTTACTTTGCTTTACAGTAAACACGTTATGCGCAGTTGACTGAATACTACATTGAGAAATTGTTTTTTCGGATTTTTCGTTAAGACAATTTACATAGTCGTCAAATGTAATTCGATTAACGATACACCGTTTAACTCCTTTCGATTTTTTTACTACATAATCGTCATGAATTTTAAATGAATACATTTTTGATCGTAAACCTACAAAATGCGTAATGATTTTACCGTTTGCCTCATCTTTCATTAACCCCGGAATTTTTTTATTGCAACGTGGTATATTATATTGATTATTTGGTTCGTAGTTGCTTGTATCAAACCTATGAATATCAGTTTTTATAATTTCCTCATACAAGTCTTTAATTTTTAATGTATATAACAAGCCGTCTGTATCTAAATAATTAATTTTGCAAGAGTCTAGGCCCACTTTAGGTATTATATAATCATAATGAAATTCATATATACAAGTTTTTGAAATATCGAGAATACTCATTCCTATGTACATAGGCTTATTAAATACAATTTCAGATTTTCTTAGTTCTATTGCCATTAAATCTGTATCGAAAATAGTTCTGCTGTGAAAGTTTGGACTTGCTATTAAATTTTTTGCTCCATATCTACCTTCCCATTGTTTTACCAATTTAACAACTCGATGTTTTCGAATATTTTCCATTGTTTTACCATAAATAGAATTTATTTTTACTTTGAAATTATCTTGTTCAAACTTGCTTTTAGCATTTTCCCGGAATTTTGTATTAAGATCAATATAGGGTTTTAACCATGCACTTTGTTGAAATTTTAAAACTCTATGAATTTTTTTAACCACTAATCCGTGTGATATGGCCTGTTTCAGAGCACGATAATGAATAACATATTTTTCTTTATCATACAGCGTTGTCAATAATTTTGGTAACTTTGTATTCGGCGGTTTTTTGCTTTCTGAACAAAAAGGCAAATCTCGATGTTTATCATGAAGTATATTAGGATATTCTAAATCAACTTCAAGGATATATCCTTCAGGCGCATCGTCGGGAATGCTAGTAACATCTAAATTAGTATCGCTCCACTTAAATTTTCCATAGGGTAAAACCATTGACATGGCCCATCCATACAAATTATTAACATCTATGTAAAACAAATACTGATCAGGTTTTGCCGGATCATAGTTTGGCATATATTTATTATTAGCTTCTGAATATCTCGAACAACATTGACTTATACCGCCACGAATACCTTTTTCGATAAATAAAATCATATCTACATCTGTTAAAAGATCTAATTCGCATTTTGTATATTTTAGCATTGAATCCCAGGAATATCCTGCTAACGTATAATACCACCCAGGATCGATTTTGCTAGTATTAAAACCTACATTTCTAAAATTTTCAAAAACATCACATAGCAAAAGTACATCAGTTTTTAAATATAAATCAGAGTATTCTCCTAAATTTTGAATGTTAAATTTTTCCCAAACATTTTTGGCATGTTCATATTTTTCATCACTAATTGATTCATCAGTTAACTGATTATAAAATTCTTGTTGCAACGGCAATTTTTTTTCATTAAGCTTTTCTATTTTGTCAATATAATCATAACAAAATACCCCTTTTCTTGTCAGCAACGAAAATTGTTCCATAGACAAGTATCTAAACTCTTGTTGTAAATTTTTCAAGTCTTTAATTTCCAAAGTCGAAACAAGTTCATCTAAAGATGTATTCATAAATCGGAGTGAATCAATGAAACGAAGTCTAATGCCACACTCTAGATGTAGAGTAAAAGAGATATATTTTTCTTTATTTATTGGCAACAAACTAATTTGACCGGTTTTTGAAAGATCTCGAATTAAAAAGTGTGAATCGTATGAACTAAAATTATGAAATACTACGGGTACAACAAACTGTTTTTTAAAATTTAAGTTGCACTGCGCATGCGCAAATCCTCTGAAATAACCTAGGAAATGGCAGTGATCGCGTACTATGACGTCTCTAGGATTAAATAGTTCTTCGCAAATGTGACACATTTTAGCATCGAAAGTATTTACATTTCCTTTCATTGGAATTATATTTTTAATTTTTGCCTTAATAGATTCGCCTACAGATTTCATTTCTTCAGAAAACCATTCCATACAATTTTCTCCACGATAACTTTTATAGTAAGAGAGTGTATCATTGTAATCACATTTGACATAATATCCACAGCTGAATGCAACATGTTGTTGATATTTTATAGTATTTGCGTTAACAGGTATTTTAATCGCTTTAAGTATTGACTCAAAATCCGCATATATTATAAATGGAACTCTTTGTTGATATATAAAATTTTTAAATTTAATTACTGGATTTGGTGGTATAGTAATTTTTGCCTCATTCATTTTTTCACATAATTCTAAATGAGTATTTAAACGAAGTTCATTACTAAAATAATTTAAACATCTGTCGCAGATAAATTTTTTATATCCAGTTTTATTAAGCTGACTATTCACTAATTTTGAAAGATTTTTAATCCAACAATAATGATATTTTATTTCAATTTTTTCAATATCGTTTGGATCAGGCGCCTCATAATCATTTAATTTTTGAAAATATTGATCTTGAATCCTTAGCAAATTAACATGTCTTTCCATTTTATTTGGAGTGAGACGTAAAGGAATAACGTTAAATTTTTTGCCGATTAGCTCTAATCCGTAAACATTAATTGAAATTTGATTTAATTTTTCAAATACAAAAATATTTTTTAATGTAATTGGAATATTCAATCCCTTTACATTTAAAACTTGACTATAATGAGGATATGATGTTGTTCTATTCACATTTACTACGGCTGGATACAAACAACTTACGACGCTCCAATAAAAACATGCATTGTCAGAGTTTTTAATATTTATACATGCCTTTTTATTTGCAATACTGTTGGGTAACTGAATATAACTCGAACCATTTCCTATTTCAAATTTATTTACATTTATTTCCAATGAGATAATTTTACTCAAAGCCCAACCAGTTTTTTTTTCTTGAAATTCTGACAATTTATTTAAAATATAATCTACCACGTTGTCCATAAACCATTTTCTTAATTCAGTCGATCCGTCGATGATGGAATTTTTAGTATGAAAATATTTGAAATCTACTATATCGTTATTTCCAATTGATTTTTTTAAAAATTCACCGCAAAAAGTGGTATTAATTTTAATCATTGAAAATTTTTTAAGAATTTCAACAATTTTTTTTTGCAAAACACTAAAAGCGTCTTCTAAAAACTGTAGTATATCCTTGTGTTTTAAATTTATAATTATACCAGAACTTACTCTATTTTTAAATATTGAAATTCCGTCTGACCATTTAATTTTCTTTTCTGTTTGATTATTCGAAATCGATTGATTAAAGTAGCTATAAACCGCTTTTAAATGACCTAATTTTGTCTGCCACATACGTGAGTTTCCAAATAAAAAATTTCTATCTCGTAAAACATCATAACATAGCGATAAAGCAATTTTAACATGTTTCTTCCACGCATCATGTTCTTGCAAAGTAAAATTGTAACCTTTTTCATAAAATTTTTTAACTAATTTATCAATATCTAACGCAAGTTTTTCTGTCATTTTAAAACCACTAACCTTAATTTTTAACAAATTTAAAAATAGTTGCTGGGTTGAATTTGCCAGAATCCCTTTCACCAATAAATACCAACGAATATCGTCCGTTCCCCAATTCAATTAGATGATCTTTTATTACTGAAGTTGTCCGTTGTGGTAGAAAAACAACCTTGTCGTCCAATTCAATAAGAACTGTTTCTCCGAATTTGGATGATGTGATTTTAGCACTTTTTATTCTATACGGTATATTTACTGCTAACGTTTTTAATTTTTCTACTGGTTTAGGAACTTCTTCTAAAAGAAGAAATTCGTTAATTGTATTTAAATCCATATTCTAAAAAAAACGTAAACTGTATCAAAAACCATAATATAAAATAATTAAATATCGTACCTGAACTATTATTGTTGTGTTGAAAAAACTAAACTGTAAGACTTTTAAAAAGTGTGTGTATCTCTTAACGCAATTGTTGGGTTTATATAACCCGAGAAAACCTGTAGCGGTCTTTTTCTTCTTAAAATTGAGGTCATCAATTGTATATAAAAAGTGGTAGAGAATTTAAGATGGTTATCAGTGTTTTATCGAACTGAAAAAAGAAAAAAATGTTTTGTTCATCTTGTGGCAAGTGGCAAGTAAGTTAGATTTTCTTTTAATATTTTTTCAAAACTAATCTTTTAATATCCTTAATAAATTCTATCCTTCCAATTTGGATAAAGTTGAAAACTTTCAATCAAATGTAAGTTAGGTTTGGGTTTTAATTAGTAGTTAAAGTTTAAAATTTTAATGTTTACAAACCCTCTTTTGTTACAGAGTTATCCAATAGTACCTTGTAATGAAAATTGGGATGTAGATGATAAAGAGCCTGTTTCAAATCCAAAAGTAAGTTATAGATTTAATCAGAAACCCGTTTATGTTGAAATTTTGATGTTTAAAACTCTCTCTCACTTTTGTTACAGATTTATCCAATATATAATCACAAGGTACCTTGTGATGAAAATTGGGATGAAGATGATAAAGAGCCTGTTTCAAATCCAAAAGTAAGTTATAGATTTAATTAGAAAACCGTTTATGTTGAAATTTTAATGTTTACAAACCCTCTTTTGTTACAGCGTTATCCAATAGTACCTTGTGATGAAAATTGGGATGTAGATGATAAAGAGCCTGTTTCAAATCCAAAAGTAAGTTATAGATTTAATCAGAAAACCGTTTATGTTGAAATTTTGATGTTTAAAACTCTCTCTCATTTTTGTTGCAGATTTATCCAATAGTACCTTGTGATGAAAATTGGGATGAAGATGATAAAGATCCTGTTTCAAATCCAACAGTAAGTTATAGATTTAATCAGAAAACCCGTTTATGTTAAAATTTTGATGTTTAAAACTCTCTCTCACTTTTGTTACAGATTTATCCAATATATAATCACAAGGTACCTTGTGATGAGAATTGGGATGAAGATGAGCCTTGCGGTACCTATGTTCCTCCAGTATGGTTTATGAAGATAGTTCGAACCACACCGCCAGGCTTATCAAAAAAACAAAGAAGGGCTTGGAAATTAAACGAGAGGGATCGACATGCCAGAATGTTTAAATAAAATTAATATATAAAATTTAATACTTTTTCTCTTCTTTAACCTTACCGCTCTCTATATATAGCATCCTTGCTTTTGTATGTCCTAAGTATTCTTTTATCTTTAAAAGTGAATATACAGTGGTTAAAAAATAAGTTATAATTAAAATTTTATTATAAAATCTGTTGAGATGGAAAATATTTTGGAATATATTCATCATGAAAAGATGTTGAGTGATTTGACTATTGAAGATTTAAAAAATATTCCAATCCGATATTTAAAAATACATGCGAAACCTTGTGAGTTATTAGAAGTTTGGCATAGGCTTCCACGAGAATATAAATTGGATTTTGAGTTGCGAACATATCTACCTTGTTATGTACATCATAATCGTCCTGAGTGGACGTCACATGTGGATGGTCCTGCGCAATCGCAAAGAAACTGTCACATTTGCAAATTAGGGTTACAAAAATGTAAAGAACTTGTTCAAAACAGTGGTTTAAATAAATATTAAAAAATTTACGTTTATTTTTTCTTTTAAAAAATTACCTAATTTATATAAATTCTACTTGAATTGTGGATAAAGAAATTGTCATATCTGCAAAAGAACTTGGATCATCTTTGCTTAACTAAATTTTACAGTAAATCTTAATGTATTTTTCTTTTTTAAACTTTTCTTACACTTATTCTTTAAATCATAATTGTAACAAGCAAATTCACTTACTTCCGGAATATATTCTTACTTACTAAATTGTTATATCCACAAGTTAATGTTTTTTTCTTTTTCAAACTTATTTCAAGTATATACTTACTTAAAACAATTATTTTTTCAACATATATATTAATTTTTAGTTTCTCGACCTTTAGTTCGTTGAAAATAAAAACAGTAATTACTTTTACTTTTTTTTATTTTTTATTCAAATACAATCTTTAAACTTTTAAAGATAATTTTAATGTAACCAAATTGTCAAATCTGCAAAATGACTTATAGAATTCACGCTTAATTAATTTTAAGGTTAATGTATTTTCTTTTTTTTCAAACTTATTGTATGAATATCGTTAAATTATAATTGTAACAACGATAAACTATTTTCCTTCTAGTTCCTAATCTTTTTTGCTTCTTTGAAATAAAAAACAATACTACTTTTAATTTTATCTTTTATTTTTTAAATATGAATCATACATGTTTATCATATCTTTTATAACCTGCTGCTTTGTTTCTTCATGTTTTCGTTTAGTTTCCAATAGAGTTTGTCTCTCAGTTTCCAGTTGGCGCGCTTGTTTATCAATTTGGGATATTTTCTCATCAATTTCTTCATCTTGTTTTTTATCCGTACAGAATTTATTGATGTTAAGCATTACTGCTTGGTAATGTTCATAAAAGAAGGTATAATTTTGCTGTAAATGGGTGGCGAATGATGACATTGTTTCTACTGTCCAGTCAATAGATGATACGTTCTTAAGTGGCGGGGGAGTGGTTGCTCTGGATAGTCTGGATGTAGAATATCTCATTGACGCGGGTGTAGGAGGAATTACTACTATCTCTGATTCCATGGATTCTGATGATGATGTAGTCGGATTTTCTAATTCATTTAATAATCTCTCCAACAAGTCACCGGTATCCTTTGCAAACTCAATCTATAAAGAATTAATTTCAATTAATAAAAGTTTCACCTAATTTTACATAGTTAGAATTTTGTCTTTCCACTGTCTTACAAAAACATAAATAATGCATATAAATATAATATAACTATACTTCTTTACTTACTGAATTATTTTTTTGATTTTCACTTGTTTTCGATTTCTTTACTATTTTTTCCATTTTTGGTTTTTTAACTTGCACATTACTCAACATCTTAATAGTTTTACCCATTCTTACAAATGGCAGTGACTCTATGATATAACTCGAGGTATATTTATAAGAGAATATCCCACTGATAAAATTTTCAGACAGGTTTTCAGTTAATTACAATAGTGGGAAATTTTTTATACAACTTTTTTCATTAAAACCTATCAAGGTTCTACATCTTCTTTTAAAGCATCTACATATAGGTTATACAATCGTATAAGTAAACACATCAGACAGTTGCCTTGACAAAATTACTTTTGTGTACAAAGTAAAAAAAATATTGCTGAATTTTAAGGTTAAATGGTGATTATCATTTTGGACAAAAACGCCCAGCACTGTCCTTGCTTAACCCATTTAATGCAATCAATTACTTATATATTTGCACAGTCATCCTGCATCCAAACTTGTTTACTGACTTTTTGTTTTGTAAAGATATCAGACAATTATTATTCCGAAATGCTATAATTCTTGAAAAAAAAATATTGCATTCTTATATAAACCTCAGTTGTCGGATGCTAAAACTCATAGTGAATGTTTCTTAATTAATGTCTTGAAGGTCAAATCATACCAATTGATATTTTATAAAACATTTTAATTGCATCGACGAGTAAATCAAGTATAAAACATAACTGACCTCTACCACTACAGAATGCTATTATAATTGTTTCTTGTTTCTCTCATGCCAGTCGACGCATCAAGTTCAAAATCCGGTTTAACTGACTTAAAAGGAATCAGTATTCCAAAATACCGGGCATATATACATCTCAGCTTCCGCCACGGCCGGACCACATTTATTTTTTAATGGGTAATATCTCTAAAATAATACAAATATATTTTGGGAAAATACTCAATTCAATTAGAAAAGGTTCACTGACACTTTATTTCACTCGAATAATTATTTCCAAAGGTTCAATAAACTCAAAATCATTAAAACTAAAAAAGTCATTTCCCAATCATTTTCCTCATAGGAAAATTATTTTAAACACACAATTCAATTGGAAAAGGTTCACTGACACTTTATTTCACTAAAATAATTTTTCCAAAGGTTCAATAACCTCAAAATCATCAAACTACAAAGTCATTTTTCCTCAAGGGAAAACTCAAGGTTAACTCAAGGTCATGATCCAGGACTTGTGTTGTTACACTACTAGGGCCAAATTTTTACTTTGGGTGGGCTTGAGGGCCGCATTGATGTACATATGTATATTGTGTGCATATAGTATAAATACATATTATACGATCATTCTGTGTCATGTTAAGGTTAAAAGAAATAACATGATTTTGGTTTAAAGCTTATATTGTTTGAAAATGACAGTTGATCAATATTGATACATAGTTATAATTATAATTAAAAATGTAACAAAGACGCTAAAAAGGACTGACATTGATAATGTAAGTTCCATCTATAAGTACTTACTAAGTGTCGAAAATAAACTACTCCCTAAAGTTTCTGAAAATGTACTTGTTTCATATGTCTACAAAAATTGTCATAAAGTAACCCTTGCTATTATCTACAACTTTATTTAAAGAAAATCATAATAACAATAAGCAAACTAACTACTTAGCCAAAAAATAAACTGAAATCTATTTAGCAATAATAAACTAAATAAGCCGTCTAAGCTATAAAGCTGTTTTTGGGTTGATGTTTTTCATAAGTGCTTCTTGGGACCTAAAATAAGAATTTAACAATGAGACTAATATGAAAGTAATTATAATTATCATATTAACGATTTTATCATTGTTAATTGTTAGGTTAACTCTTGTCTGCAGCTCGCCGGATAGGTGCCGACGTCGGGCGCGGTCGAGTATCTCTGGCAGCGCTCGGGTCTAGTTCCGCGCGCGAGATTCAAAATTGTTGTGGAAATTTGTTCAGTGTTTTTTGTACTTTCGGAATGAACTGATCTCGCTGGTTCCAGAATACAAATAATTTTTTTTTAAATGGATAATCATTCTTGTAGTGTTTGTAGCAAGTCTTTTAGTGTTTATAAGAGTCTTTTGTGCCATATTCGGAGTGTTCATAATATTGATACGAAATTCCAATGCGAATTATGTGCTTATTCAAGTCCAAGAAAAGATCATTTAAGTAATCACATAAAACGCGTGCATAAAAATGGTGAGACTGTGAAAAATGTGAATTGTGCGATTTGTGATTTTTCATCCAATATGCGAAGTGACATGTTACGCCATTATGTGGACAACCATGACGTGAAAGAAAAAAAATCGACTTTGACATTTAAAACAAACTTTGAATTTAACGAGTGGAAGAGAAAACTGGAACAGAGTGAAAGAGTTAAATTCGTGTGTAGTGGCGGTTTTAATACAGACACTAAAATGAAAAAAATGACATACAAATGTTTTCGAGACGGAATATTCAAATCTTGCGGAAAAGTTAGACATATGAAAATATCTGGCAGCGTAAAAATAAATGCTTATTGCCCAGCAAAAATCACCGCGACTTTTGAAACTGATGGGACTGTGAATGTTGTTTTTGACGAGACTCATGTGGGTCATACTAACACTTTGGGCCTAGTAAAACTGACAAAACTTGAACGTGACGAAATCGCAAAAAAAATTGCACTGAACATTCCCTATGACCATATCTTAGATTCCGTGCGAAGTTCGATTAGTGACCAGAACCAACTGGAACGCCGTCACCTTAAATTTTATGTAGAAAAGACATTCACAATATTTCGTAATGAAACGAATTAAGACCAACCACTCGTGGAATCTCGAGTCTTGTGAAGTTCCTTCAAATTTACTTGAAAACAATAGGATCTTTCTTTAACTACCTTCAAACACTTTTATTAAACCTTTTTTTCTGTTTCGCAAACAAGAAAAATTCACCACAGATTCACACAAGAGGTTACACATGATTCCACATGAGAAAAACTCGTAAAAATCGGCATTTACTCGAGACCATTTCCTATGGAATATTTTTGCACTCATATTTTTTTTATTTCCCACATCTGTAGTTACTTTTAAATAAATCCGATAATCAGCAGACGTTTTAATCTCGCGCGCGGAACTAGACCCGAGCGCTGCCAGAGATACTCGACCGCGCCCGACGTCGGCACCTATCCGGCGAGCTGCAGACAAGAGTGTTAGGTTAACTAATGTTTTCATTTCTGCCCTGACACTTGACACTAATGACTTTTGGCAGCTTTCGGTCTCTTCTCTCACATGGACTTTTACATAGTCAAGGAAACATCGACGTATTAGTAAAGACTACATTCTCAGATCTTCTTACAACTTCAGGTTGTTCGAGGACCATTCTCACGAGATTTGTTTTATATATCTGTATTATGCACTAATACAAGGTACATAAAACGATACCAATTTAAATTTCGCGCTGTTTGTGTCTGATGTGCGCATGCGCAGGTTTTATTTATTTTATAATTAAGAATAAAACAAATAAAATAAATTATTTATCAATTAAAATAATGGACCAATACGGACTTAACGCTAAAGAATACAATTTTGATTAAATTTGTCAATTTTGCATTGGATGGGGTGCTAAAGTGTAGTTTTTTTATACCCAAAATTTAAAAAATTATTTATGAAAAAACTAAATGGGACCTAACGAAAAAATTGTGGGACCTTAAAGGACCTAACGGGGACCTATCGATTAAGGTCATTTTCGACCCAAAATTCCATGGATGGGGTGCTAAGTTTGCATAGGTCTTAATGTGTCAAAATGTTTATAGTTATATCACGAAGACTAGATACCAGGAGTTTAAACGTAATGTTAAAAAAATGGTCTTAATTTAGGGGACAGAACTATTGTGTTCCTAAGATTTAAATACAATATTTCAAAAGATAAATGAAAATGCACAAAAATTTTCAAATACTTATTAGTTAAAAACTACACAAATTTATAAATTATTTATTGATGTCCTTGTTTGTTATATGGCTCTGCTACTTGGCAATCGCCAGATAAATTAAACAGATATTATTTTGATGTTACTTACTTTTGGTGCTTTGAATATACCCACTTTTTTTACAATGTCATCTGCCTTTCGGCCACTAACACAACCATGAACAGCACAATACTTTCCCATTTTTTTTTGTTAATTATATTACAAGTAATTTTAAATAAATTAATATCATATATTTAGTTTAATTTCGTGAAATTTAAATGTCATAAACATCCGTTTGGTTCTTATTGCTCCTCGCGCCGCCAGTGGCAAAAAATAGAACTATGATCTGGCCCGATTATTGAGACCAGAAATATTATGAAAAAGCCTATACCGTGTAGACTCCTGGTATCTAGTCTTCGTGACCCCATTAATGGAATTTTGAGTTGAAAATGACCTTAATCGATAGAATGCCGTTAGCATTTTAAGATCCTTTACAGACTCACGGCACCATATAAAAATCGCGATGCCTTATCCGATAGAGGCCTCAGCTACCTACCTATGCTATTCGGCCAAGTTTATATGAACAACAAAAAAATATGGCGACTATCTCATAAAGCCTTTGAATATAAATAAAGCTACTTACTTTTGCGCAAGCGCAATCAGAATTATAAAAATAGAAAAACAATCGGACAAATAAAAATATTGATCGGACAATGAATAAAAAAAATGCTTTATTAAATAAAAAAAAAACTGATCGATTCAAATAAGTAAGTGCCAACTTAAGATTAAAAATTTGTTTATTATTTTTTAAACAAATGATTTTTGGACAAATAAAAATTTATATCGAACATTGACGAACAAATGACGGACAATCGAATTGTGTAAACAAAAATTTAAATATAATACTTTCAGGTGCCAAGTTAAGACCAGTTATATTGAGCATATGTGGCAATCTGATCACAAGCTGGCTAATATTGCGATTCAAATTTCACTAAACGTGGGTACTGCCACAATTTTATAAGTATATGACTGCCACTACAAATTTGAATTTTCCAGAGACTACTTGTTGACACTTCTAGTTGAATCAACTATAAACTTATTATCTCTGAGTAGAGTCGTAGAATTCGTTTATGTAAGAGTACATGCAAATTCATGTCAATTGATGTTTAAATAAATGTTTAATAAAATTAAAAGTAAAATAATTATTACATACAGTCCACTCATTTAAGAAAGCAATCAGCGAGGAAAATAATCCAAAACATTGGTCATTTCGAGCCAAATCGAAGAAATAAAGTGTTGAATAAGAAAGTTGTGAAGTCAAGTAGGGTGGTTTTCAACGGTAAGTTATCTTTTATTTAGTATTGTGTTGTAAGTCTGAGTCATTCACTGTTAAGATGGCGGATATTGCTAGTTTAAAAATGCAAAGAACTTCAATAAAAAGCAAAATTACTCGTTTTAAAAACCATTTTAATTCACTCGATAAAGATACTTTAGATGAAAATACGATTCAACAGGTTAAATCGCGAATGTCAAAACTAGAACCACTTTGGGATGAGTTTAATAATATTCAATTTGAAATCTAAAATGATGAGGAAGAATATGCGTGTGATGATAATGAAAGGGATAGTTTTGATATAATATATTTTCAATTATTGGGTGATATGAAAGCTTTATGTAAAAGGTTTGATGATGTAAGCGAGGTAAATGCTTCAGTAAATTCAGTTCAAAGTACAGACAGTGATTTTGCGGGAAATAGTCGTATTCAGTCAACAGTTAAATTACCACCGATTAAAATACCGACGTTTGATGGTCAGTATTCTAATTGGCTTGAATTCAAAGATACTTTTATCGGACTAGTTGACAACAATTCCACTCTTACTGAAATTCAAAAATTTTATTATTTAAGATCATCATTAACTAGTAATGTAGTTGAAGTAATAAAGTCAATAGAGGTGTCGTCGGCAAATTATGCTATTGCATGGCAGTTTTTAACTGAAAGGTTTGAAAATAAAAAGTTAATAATTTATAGTCATATAAAGGATATTTTTGAACATCCAAATATATGCAAAGAATCTTATATAGAACTGAGGAATTTATACGATTCAGTAATTAAACATTTACGATCCCTGAAAAGTCTCGGTGAAAAGACTGATTCATGGGATAGTTTAATGATATATATAATGACAAATAAATTTGATTCTGTGACTCGTCGGGATTGGGAAACTCACAAATTAGAAGGTGAGTTACCAACATTAAATGATTTAAATAAATTTTTGAAATCGAAGTGTGAAATGCTAGAACAAATTGAAATTTCAAGTAACTGTGGTGGTATCGATAAATTAAATAAAATAAATAATAATAATAAACAAATAAAGAAACATAGTAATAGTTTTGCCTCCACGGTTACCAATAATAATGAAAATAAGGGACATTGTTATTATTGTAAGCAATCGCACCCAATATTTAAGTGTCAATCATTTTTGAGTTTGGATATTAATAGTAGAATTAATGAAATAAAAAGACTTAAATTGTGTTTAAATTGTTTTCGAGATTCACATCCTTCATGGAGGTGTATTAAGCCTAAATGTTTTAAGTGTAAAAAAGCCCATAATTCCTTACTGCATTTAGATTCGTTTAATAATACAAATGTACAACAAATCAATGCCACCCCTGGTAGCGCTTTGCCACCGGTGGAAGCAACAACCTTGAACGTAGTACCTACAGGTTCGGGAAATACTGGAAATAGTTCTATTATTTCGCATGTGACCGAACTCACTGTTGTCGGATTTTCTGAAGGAGAAAGATATTCACAGATTTTGTTATCTACAGCAAATATTCGTTTAGTAAATGGGGATAAATCTGTAATTGTTCGTGCCCTTCTGGACAGCGGTTCACAAAGCAATTTTATATCTGAAAAGATTTGTAATAAATTAGAATTGGAAAAGATTAAAATTAATCATGCAGTCAAGGGTGTAGGCCAGCTTGTTACAAATATTAATAATAAAGTACGAGTAAATTTTAATTCCTGTACAAGCTCATTCAAAAGTAGTATTAACTGCCTAGTTATTCCTCGTATCACGGATAAATTACCGTTATATCATTTAATAAAGGTTGTTTAAAAATTCCTTCAAACATTACATTAGCGGATGCAAATTTTAATGTGTCTGATGATATTGAAGTATTATTAGGTTCGGAGGTATTTTGGATAATTATGAAAGCGAATCAGTTGCGTCTTGGTGAAAATCTACCGGTGTTACAGGAAACAGAATTGGGTTATGTAATAGCTGGAAATTTAGATTTAGGTCCAGCTTCAGGAAATAAATCGATAAATTGTTTGAATATATTAAATTATGAAACAAAGTCATATATTGATGATACAGTTAAAAAATTTTGGGAAATTGAAGAGGTAACTAATAAACAATTAAAGTTATCAGAAAATGAAAAATATTGTGAACGTTATTTTGAACAAACCATAAAACGAAATGAAAAAGGAAACTTTATTGTGAGAATTCCGTTTAAAATAAATTTAAATAAGTTAGGAGATTCTCGTGAGGTAGCAATGAAAAGATTTTTATTTTATTAGAGAAACGATTTGAGAAAAATACTAAATTACATAACGACTACTGTGTATTTATGGAAGAATATAAAAGTCTAGGACATATGTCCGAAACTGAAGACAATGAATTAGAAGGTTATTACATTCCACATCATGCAGTGATTAAGGATAGTAATATTACTACCAAATGCAGGGTAGTTTTTGATGCGTCTGCAAAAACATCAAGTGGAATGTCATTAAATGATGTCCAATTTGTTGAACCAACATTACAACAAGATGTGTTTTCTATTTTGAGTAGATTCAGAATTCATAAATATGTGATGACTGGGGATATTTCAAAAATGTATCGCCAAATTTGGATTAACGAGGAAGAAAGGCAATATCAAAAAATCTTTTGGAGATCAAATTGTAAGGAAAAACTTAAGGTGTATAAATTAAACACTGTTACATATGGGACTGCATCTGCCCCATATCTAGCTGTCAGATGTTTAATACAAATTTCAAAGGATAACGAAATTAAATATCCTTTAGCCTCAAAAATTATACAGAGGGATTTTTACATGGATGACCTGTTAACTGGGTTTGATTCAGAAGAGGTATTATTAAAAACTCAGAATAATATTGTAAATTTATTAGAGAGTTATGGTTTTGAACTTCGTAAATTTTTATGCAATAAAAGAGAGCTTTTATCCAAATTTCAGGTAAATAAAAAATTAGATGCAAGCATATTAAGTATAGGAGAATCTGAAAATAATAAAACTTTAGGGATATATTGGGACGCTAATCAAGATGTAATAAAATACCGAATTAACTTAGAAAAACAATGTGAAAGTAAAATTACCAAAAGAACAATCTTATCTGTTATCTGCCAAATATTTGATCCGTTAGGATTGTTAGGACCTGTAATAATCGTTGCTAAGCTACTAATGCAAGAGCTTTGGAAACTTAGCATAGGTTGGGATGAAAAAGTCCCAGCAGAATTATTAAATAGATGGACTGGTTTTTGTGATGATTTAATTAAAATTTCTAATTTTGATATTCCTAGATGCACTGTCTTCTCACAGTACATAGAAATTGAACTGCACGGATTCTCAGATGCATCTGTTAAAGCGTATGGTGCATGTATTTATTTAAGGTGTTTGACATCATTTGGAACTTTTACATCAAATTTATTATGTGCAAAATCCCGGGTTGCACCTTTAAAACAAATTAGTCTACCAAGATTAGAATTATGAGGAGCTTTATTGCTGTCAAATTTGTCAAAAAAGATTATAGATTGTTTAGAGATACGTTTTAAAAGGTGTTACTTTTGGACAGATTCTTCGATTACTTTATCTTGGATAAGATCGGAATCGAATAAGTTTAAAACATTCGTTGCAAATAGAATTAGTGAAATCAGATCATTAACTGAATTTCTAGATTGGAATCATGTTAGCTCCGAAGACAACCCTGCCGATTTATTAACATGGGGTACTTCATTGGAAGGTTTAAAGAATTCAGAACTCTGGTGGCATGGTCCCAGATGGTTTTTTGAAAATAATTCAAATTGGAAGCTAAAATTACCTTTAATAAACAGTTCAGAAATTCCTGAATTACGAACTGTTTCCTGTATTTCGTTTAAAACAAATAATTATATAAATCATTTATTAAATAGACTTTCTTCGTTAAAAAAAATTGTAAGAGTTGTCGCGTATGTTTCTCGTTTTGTAAGTTACATATTACCTAAGTCCGAAGTAAGGAAGTATGGACTTTTAACACCAGAAGAAATTGATAAGGCTTTGAATTTAATAATTAAAAATGTACAGTTAGAGTGTTTTTCTCAAGAGTATCACAATTTAAGTCATAATAAACCACTGCATAAATCAAGTAAATTGTTGTCCTTTAATCCTTTTTTAAAGGATGGAATATTACGAGTTGGTGGTAGGTTAAGACATTCGAATCAGCCGTTTGATAAAAAACATCCAATTATTTTACCAAATAGTCACGTTTTAACCAAATTAATTTTAAGAGAGGAACATGAACGTTTATTTCATTGTAGCACACAGCAGTTACTCCATTCGATTCGGGAAATCTACTGGCCTATTGCTGGTCGTAATACATGTAAAAATATAGTTAGAAATTGTATTACTTGTATTAAAGCAGCACCAAAGGAGACGAACTATTTAATGGGAGATCTTCCTGAGGTGCGAACAAGTTCATTTAGCGTTTTTTCAAATGTGGGCACGGATTTTGCCGGTCCATTCTTATTAAAGGATAGAGTAACTCGTGGAGCTAAAATAATTAAGGCTTATATTTGCATATTCATTTGTATGAGTACAAAGGCTGTACATATAGAATTAGTTTCGGGATTGACAACTGAAGCATTTATCGCAGCTTTAAGAAGGTTCATTAGTAGACGGGGAAAACCGACAAACATTTACTCAGATAACGGATTAAATTTTGTAGGGGCAAAAAATGAAATTCATAAATTGTACGAATTTTTAAAAAATACATCAGAAAATATATCCTCTGAGCTGTTAAATGAAAATATTCAATGGCACTTTACGCCTGCGCGTTCACCAAATTTTGGGGGAATCTGGGAGGCGGCGGTTAAAAGCGCTAAACGACATATTAAACGTGTAATTGGAGAAAATCGTTTAAATTTTGAAGAATTTAACACGGTTTTGACTCAGATTGAAGCAATACTAAATTCAAGACCGTTGTGCCCTCTAACTGACGATCCAGAAGATATTTCGTCTCTTACACCAGGACACTTTTTAATTGGGAAACCTCTTACGAATTTACCAGAGATCGATTTAACAACTGTCCCTGAAAATCGTCTCAACCGATGGCAACAATTGCAAAGTAGGATACAGCATTTTTGGCAGCGCTGGCAACGTGAATATTTGTCAGAATTGCAAAGAACAAAATGGAAACAAAATTTTGACAATTCATTGAAAGTTGGTGCACTGGTATTAATTAAAAATGATAATTCACAAACTATGAAATGGCAGCTAGGACGTATAGTGACGTTACATCCTGGAAAGGATAATATAGTGAGGGTAGTTGATTTAAAGGTATCCGGTAGTGTTTTATCACGTGCTGTTACTAAAATCCGAGTGTTACCTATCAATTAGGACACCTATGTTTAAATATCTATAATTTGTATTGACTATTTGTTGTTTTTGTAATTTATGTACTGTTTTTTAATACTAGATTATTTTAACGCCTTTTATTATGTTAGTTTAAAGTACTAGGTACTTTCAAGGCGGCCGGAATGTTACGGCAAGCATTTATATTTTGTATTTTTTTTGAAATTTGACAACACGGCAAATGTGTGCTGTGCGTCTGTGCATTGAGCATAGAGAAGTAGAGTCGTAGAATTCGTTTATGTAAGAGTACATGCAAATTCATGTCAATTGATGTTTAAATAAATGTTTAATAAAATTAAAAGTAAAATAATTATTACATACAGTCCACTCATTTAAGAAAGCAATCAGCGAGGAAAATAATCCAAAACAACGCCATAGAATCCAGTCATGTTAAAACAATGGACTTTGACTCTGATTTTCAGATTATCAGAGGAGAAGTATTTGCCAGTATGAAAGACAAAAGTTATGACTGCCAGCAACTTTGGAGCTATAATTGCAGCGTGTAGGAGAAACAGATTCCCAGTGAGTTTGTTCAACACACAGGTGAGTAGGTAACAAATCATATATCTATTACATACTTTTGTCATAGATGTTATAAATAATTTGATAATTGCTCCTTTGTTTAATTTTTCAAAAAGTAGTCTTTTCAAAAACGGTATGTTATATAGCATTTTCTTACTTTAGTTTAATATGACATACATTTTTTATTACAATTAATTCATTATTTTTCTAGGTGAATACAATTTGAATGGTATCAAAGCAATCCAGTGGGGTAGAACTCATGAAAAAGATGCTGTAGATCATTTGACGCAGGTTTATGATTTAAATATTCGGCCAACTGGAGTATGGCTAACAAATTCAGGACTTCTTGGTGCTAGCCCTGATGGAATAATTGATGAAGAAGAAGCCATTGTGAAAGTAAAATGAACATATTCTTTTAGAAATGATCAGTTGTCCGAAAAATTGAAGAATTATAATATTAATATATGATTATTTATGACGATAAGGGTAACATGTTCTTAAATACAAATCACAATTATTATCACCAAATTCAAGGAGCTTTACATATTTTAAAAAAGAAAAAATGTTACTTATGTATTTACACATTGAAAATTGAAAGAAGTAGTTGTGGCAATTGTAGACTTTGATGAATCATGGAAAGAAAACATTTCACTCTTGGAAAATTTCTACATAGAACATTACTTACCAAAGTTGTTAGAAAATTGTAAAATTGCCAAGGTAATTAGTATAAAATTTAGATAGAGCGTTTATCAATGTGACTTATTCTACCGTGTTAGCAGATATTTAATATTTACTTTGTGCACCATTATTATGTACTTATGTTTTTCTTCCAGATTTTATATCAATTGTTTTAGTAACAATGATTACTTGGCATTAAATATTTTGTCATTTAATGAGAGAGGGCTTGGAGTCAAAAAATACCGTAAAAGTGACGAGTTATGGGGTCCTTATCTCTCTTTAAACGACAATTATATTTTTCTTGCAAGCTAATTTATGGTATTAAAATCAATTTAAGAAATTTGTAAAATTGTTAAGATAATAAGTATAAAAATCATATATATAAAAATAAATTAAAAGTATCATATAGGTATATCATGTATATTTTAAAATAATCTTAAAATGTAGCCTATATGAATGTACAAATTACTAAATTGATAAAATTTTTAAAACTTTTACTGTTTATGTGCAATGCTATTTTGTCAATAAAGATTTTTTTAAATAAACTGTTTTAAATTGGTGTATTGAATGTACTATAGTTGTTTTTCTGTAGATGTTACACAAAACTTGTAAGTAAAATAAACTAAAAGAATGCTTGTGGTTTAATATTTTTTAATGATTGTAAAAACTGTACTGTAGGAAATATATTGCTTAAATAAAATATATTTGTAACTCCAAATTATATGTCGTCCTTCAATAATACTCCTCAACTTCTTTAATTGGGGGATATTGAAAGTTTGTGAGGGCTGCACATAATTGAAATTTGTAATATATAATATAATGGAACTTGCTGCAGAATATTATAACACTCAGAAGGTTTTTTACAGTTCGCTTCCTAAAAAAAGTGGTTGATTAGACTAATGGATTTTCTGCAACAAAATTCATACCTTTTTTCTGGTGATTTTATATTAAACTTCTTCTGAACATTGAAATTAAATAAAGTTGGTCCATTCTTTATTTAAGAAGTGACAATCACACACAAATTCACTTGGATCTCTATCTTTTCTTCTGTAAATAAATAAATAAATTTAAAACATAAATCTTTTAAAGTGAATGTTAGCATTTTTTTACCTTATAAGAGAAATCCATCTATTCCTCTCGGTCTTATTTTTTGGTAACCGAAAAAGCTTACATGGATGCTTTAAACTGTAATGTTTACAGTCCGGAACAAAGCAGTATTAGATCTTAAAAGCCTAAAAACTAATGTATTTATACTCGACAAGTCAACAAAAATTAAATAGACATAACCTCAAAAAGTTTTAAAGCAGAATTAATATGTTACATTAACTCACCTGGCGAAAAACTAATAAAAAACACTTAAATAGCAAGTTCCTTCAACAATATATCCAACTGAAAAGTCTTATTTTATCACATAAATCACGAAAACACTAAAAGAAAAATTCCTTATGAGGATTTACCATTGTCAAGACGTTTGTTTGAAGCCAGTAAAATCTCCGCCCATCTCTGTGTCTCCGACGTCATCACTTAGGCAGTCTATTCTAATTATTACAAGACCAAAATGATGACAACAACTATCATAAGCATTTATTGTTGTTAAAAGTAAGTAACTCTTTAATTAAAACAACAAATAACCAAATAAATAGTACTAAAATATAAAAAAAATAGTTAAATTAATATTATTTATATAAAATCTATACTTTATTTTTATTACCTATAAACAGTAGTTCCGATTACTGCAATGTTGCCACATTGTATCTAATTAATTTAAATCATAGTTAGGCAACAAACATCGCTATAGCTGGTTTTCTTGTTGGAACGAAGTTCCCTTTCGGGCGTTACGAACAGTTACGACTGACGCTAGGAGCTAGCCAAAAAAAAATCATACCAAAATTTGTCACGACATACGCATGTTGTCTCTCTCTCTCTTTCATAGATAGATATACCTATCTTTATTTAAGTAGGAAACCCTAATATACATGTAAGCGGATATTATATTTTATAAACAATAATAAACAGCTGTGTGCCCTCGCTCTCGAGTACAACCGAACTTAAGCCAACCTAACGCTGGGATGCCCAGGAGAAAATGAAATAAGTCAGTCAACGACTGAACGTCTTAGTATTAAAAACGTAAAACAATAAATCATTTAATAAAAAGATAGTAGTTATTTTATTTACAAGGTTTATACCCCATATATTGAATAAATAATACTAATTAGTTTTACATACACAAATAAATACTAATAAAAGTACAATTAAAAAGACACTAATTTAAATTAAAAGAAAATACTGTAGAAAAAAATAAGTAGCTATAATAGTATTATATTATATTTCATCCTATTTTTATCAAATTAATAAATTCATAAACATTTTAAAAATAGTTCTTAACTTGACTAGTTAGGTACCTACGTCAAATTACCTTAACTGTCAGTTACTGTCAAATATTTTAATTTTAAAATTTTGTATTAAATTGTTAATTCCTGTTTTAAATTAAATCAAAATAAAAAGTAAACCTCTGGTTTTGTATGAATGGACACTTTTGTTAAAAGAAACGAACTGTTGAAAATATTCAAGTGATAATTAATGGATTTAGTTTTTTCTATTTTGCTTTGATAGTGTAGTGTCGTGACTTTGTTAAGTTTATACAGGTTTTTTGGAGATAATAAATAATAAAATAATAACAATAATGAATCCTGAAAGTGTTTATGTTCTGCAAAAGTTCCGGACATTGCTGATGGATTTAGGTAAGAAGAGATTTAATACAGACAATAATAAATGCTTATGTATGTAGGTATAAACACTCTGTTGTGTTTACAAATTACAATTCCTTCACTAATTAATCGAAAGGAACTTCGTTCCATCCGGGTGTCCCTTGACACCTCTTACTTTTTTTTTAATCAAATTTAGTCACCATTCCGATAAAAAACTTAATAAAAAAAAAGTGTGAGGTGTCAAGGGACACCCGGATGGAACGAAGTTCCTTTCGATTAATTAGTGAAGGAATTAGTAATTTGTAAACATAACAGAGTGTTTATACATACATAAGCATTTATTATTGTCTGTATAAAATCTCTACTTACCTAACAGTTCGTTTCTTTTAACAAAAGTGTCCATTTATACAATACCAGAGCTTTAAATAACACATCTTTTTAAAATTACTTTTTATAATTTAAAACAGGAATTAACAATTCAATACAAAAAATTTAAAATTAAAATATTTGACAGTGACTGACAGTTAAGGTAATTTGACGTAGTCAAGTTACGAACTATTTTTAAAATGTTTATAAATTTATTAATTTATAAAAACAGGATGAAATAAAATATAATACTATTATAGGTAATTATGTTTTTTTCTACAGTATTTTCTTTTTAATGTACATTTTCTTTTAATTTAAAATAGTGTCTTTTTAATTGTGTAACGTTAATGTATTAGTGGTTGCCTACCCTCAGAGTGCTGTGTTTGTGCGTGCTACAGTGTCGTTGTAGCCACTGCTGTGTTATTATTACGTACCCGTAATACGAGGTATTATAAGACAATTAATATGTCAATGAATGTTTTTGGCGGTATTGAATAGTACACATGTGTGTCGATAAGAATTAATATTATTCTTTGTCAAGTTTATAATTGTATTTAGTTAGTTTTCTGTTTAATGTTACTACTGTTGTTTTGTGAAAACCTTATTAAAGTGTTTCCAACAATTAGAGGTCTGTTTCCTTTTCCGAAAATCGAGTTTCTGTGTAAGAGGAGTAAACACCCACCGCTCACACCTTATAATTGGCTACCCAACGTGAAGCAGAAGCAAGATTTAAGGAAAAAACCAAGTAAGTGCAATTTCTTTGTATGCTTTTACGATCTGGACGCGATTTAAACGTAGCTATGCCCGAGAATAATTCTAATGCTGCTCACGGTCCAACCGCAAATCAAGTCGTTATGACTCAAGAAATGCTCCAAAACTTAATCTCTAATCTTACAACTAATCTAAATACGAATAACATTAATGTAAATGCTAACTTCTCAAGATGCACATCACGGTTTTCTGGTAAGCCCAACGAAAACGTTGATACTTTTATTGATTCAATAATCGTTTATAAAGATTGCGTAAACATTTCCGCTGAAAATGCTCTCAAAGGATTGTCAATGCTGCTTATGGATGAAGCTGCTACGTGGTGGTATGGTGTTAAACCATCAATTTCTTCATTTGACGAAGCAATCACTGCCCTTAGACATGCCTTTGGCTACGCAAAACCTGCATATCAGATTTACAAGGAACTTTTTTCTAAAGAATAAGGTAACGATGAACCTACTGATGTTTTTATCAGTCATGCTCGCGCATTACTTGCAAAGTTGCCTCCTATACCTAACGTTTGTGAAGAAATTCAACTTGATCTTGTTTATGGTTTATTAAATCACAGAATTAGAGAGAAGATGAGACGTGATCAAATCTCAAACTTTAAAGAACTTCTCGAAACCTCTCGTGTTATCGAACAAACATTATTTGAAAAGAAAAATTCAAAAAATTTAAATGACAATGCTATTTTAAAGAAACAAAAATCCGTTTTGTGCAATTACTGCAAAAATTATGGACACTCGAAGGAAGAATGTAGGAAATTAAATGCTCGAAACAACCCTACCAAAAGCACTACATCGAATTCTGTAAACTCTACAAGTAATACTAATCACTCCACCTGGAACCCTAGTTCTTCGAACCAATCTATAGTTTGTTATGGTTGTAAAACACCGGGTTTTATACGAAGTAACTGCCCCAAATGTTCGAAGCAACCTACCTCAAATCCAAACCCATCAGCAGAATTTTTATGTAATGACTTTTCTCCTAGTCATAATACTAAACGTCCTTTAGCGAGTATTAATGTTGAAGGTCATTGGGGTATAACATATCTTGACTCCGGAGCCCAATCAAGCGTTGCTGGCACGAAGTTAGGAGAAATACTGTTAAACGATAACATCCCTTACACTTCTAAAGCTATGGAAATGACTCTAGCAGATGGTAAAACTTCATTAATCGATGCTCTAATTTTTAAAGTAAATATCATTCTTGAAAATAGACAACATCAAATAGAATTAATCTCAATCCCGGAACACACCTCCAGTAGAACACTTCTAGGCTCTGATTTTCTGAAACTAGCTAATATCGTATTAGATGTTCCTCGTGACGCATGGTTTTATGGAGATAACCCTAACATTTTATATCCTTTTATTGAAGAACCAACTATGTCAACTTGCAGTTTGAACACTCTGAATATATCTGAGGTTCGACTCAGAGATGAAGAAGCAACAAATCTACACCCTTCCGAAAGATCTAAACTAGATAGTCTTATTTATAAGTATGTAGATGTTTTCCAAGATATTACTGAACCAACACCATATGCTGAACATGCTATTAATTTAAGAGACAATACTCCCATATCAGTCCCTCCTTACAGATTGTCCGAACCTAAGAAAGACTTCTTACGTAAGGAAATTGATAAACTCCTTTCAGTCGGTATTATTGAAGAATGTGAATCTTCTTTTGCTGCACCTGTCGTACTCGTCCCTAAGAAAGATGGTGGTCTTAGGTTAACAGTTGATTATAGAAAGCTTAATTCGGTCACTCAGGCTGACAGATATCCACTCCCAAGAATCGATGATATCCTACACAATACTAAAGAAACAAAGCAGATTACCACGTTAGACCTTAGGTCTGGTTATCATCAAATTCCGGTTAAACTAGCAGATAGAGACAAAACAGCATTTATTTGTCCTTTTGGTATCTTCCGGTATACTAGAATGCCTTTTGGATTACGAAACGCACCGGCCACATTTCAACGACTAATCGATCGTTTCCGTTCAGGACTCCCGAATGTACACATCCTAGCTTACTTGGATGATATCATAATTTTATCCACTTCTGTCTCCGATCATCTGAAAGACCTAGACGCTGTGTTTGATCGCCTTCGCTTATTTAAACTTCATCTGAACAGATCTAAATGTGTTTTCTCCTGTAGTTTAGTCTTGTACTTAGGACATATTATTTCCTCAGATGGTATACTACCCAATCCGGATAAAGTCACTGCCATTTCAAATTTACCTGAACCACGGAATGTACACCAACTCCTTTCTTTCTTGCAAACTTGTTCTTGGTATCGCCGTTTTATACCTAGATTTGCTGATGTATTAAAACCTCTCTCTTCGCTCACCAAGAAAAACGCTAAATGGACTTGGGATACTTCTCAAACTGAAGCTTTCAAACTATTAAAACAACTTCTTGTAACTAGTCCTATCCTTAGACAAGCAGATCCGACAAAACCTTTTGTTCTAGGCACCGATGCAAGTGCATACGCATTAGGAGCATGTTTACTCCAGGGGGAGAAACCAGAAGATGAACGCTCAATCGAATATGCTAGCAGATTATTAACCCAACCAGAAAAGAATTATTCCACTACGGAACGCGAAGCACTGGCTGTAGTTTGGGCAGTAACAAAGTTTCGAGGCTATATCGAAGATGCTAAAGTTATTGTTCAGAGTGATCATCAACCATTAAAATGGCTTATGTCTTTAAAGTCGCCGTCTGGTCGCTTAGCAAGATGGAGTCTTCTTTTACAATCTTACGACATCAGAATTGAGTATACGCCTGGTCGTTTAAATGTTATAGCAGATATGTTATCTCGTCCACCGTAACCAGATACATCAATCAGTATGGTTACTATAGATATGCCTAGAAATTCTTCTCACGAATTACGATGTAAACA
This sequence comes from Altica lythri, assembly GCA_964028335.1. NCBI lineage: Eukaryota > Metazoa > Arthropoda > Insecta > Coleoptera > Chrysomelidae > Altica > Altica lythri. Next base: position 4,569,471 of record OZ034811.1, read on the forward strand.
ATTAAAAGATCCTGATATAAAGAAGATAATAGATTCCTTTGAGAATCCTGACGCAAACGACGTAGATTACAAACGTTGGCTTGAACGTGGCTATGTCCTGAACAACGGTGTCCTCTATCGGTATGTACCAGAACTCGACGAAGAAGAGGCTCAACAAGTTGTTCCCAAGGAACAGATACCAGATATTCTGTACGAATACCATGATGCTGACACTGCAGGTCATTACGGAGTTGAACGAACGTATAGACGCATTGCTTCTCGTTTTTACTGGCCAGGAATGCGAGCAACTATATCAAAACATGTATCTACCTGTATCGAATGTCAAAGGTATAAAGCTAATAATCTGAAACCAGCTGGTCAATTACAGACCCCAGTACATTCACAACGTTTTGAAACTCTTTCCATTGACTTGTTTGGTCCGCTTCCCGAAACCACTGATGGTTACAAGTGGATTTTTATAATCGAAGATGTCACTAGTAGATGGGTTGAGCTGTTACCCTTACAAATTGCCTCGGCAGAAGCGTGTGCTCGAAGCCTCATTGATGAAGTTATACTAAGATACGGAACTCCTAGGAGAGTTATTAGTGATAACGGCAGTCAGTTCGTTGGTGCCGTGATGCAGCAGGTGGCATACGTTCTCGGATTTAAACAGACATTAACCCCCGTTTATCACCCGGCCGCGAATCCCGTGGAACTGAAAAATCGCGATTTAAAATGCCAATTGTCGATATTGACATCATCAGATCACTCTAGATGGAAAGACAGACTACCCGCAATTCGATTTTCAATGAACTCTGTACAGTGCGAAAGTACAGGTTATAGTGCCGCTTATTTAACTTTTGGACGTGAGTTACGTACTCCGAACGATGCTAATCGAGATTTACGCGTTATAGTGGACTATGATAATTTCATACCCCAGATCACACCATATTTAAAGACTTTAACTAATGTTTTGTGTGCCGCTCGGGACGCGAGTGAAGAAGCCCGTGATCACGCTAAGATGTATGCTGATAAAACCCGTCGTGACACAAAACCCTACGCCATTGGGGATAAGGTACTAGTGCAGACGCATCCGTTGAGTCGAGCCAAAGACTCCTACACTTCAAAGTTTGCTCCTCGTCGGGATGGACCATATCAGGTGCATCGCATTATTACTCCCACCACTTACGAAATCGCTACTGACACAGACCCAATTGAAGTGGTTGGTAAGTATCATACCTCAGCTCTTACCCCATATCGCTGTGATGATAGTCACGTCGAAGTAACTCCTGTCAGGCCAATCAGAAAGTGGGGGCGACCGAGTAAAGTACGACCTTTCACCTCTGATGCCATTGCAAGGGATGCCTCTCCAAATCCTGGTGCTTCCAGCCCAAGTGATTCTACCCTACCTCCGATGAATGAAGAAACCCAGCAACCAACGACAGAAGCTGTGCGAAGAAGACCTGTGAAAATCAAGAAGTGCCCATGTTGTCCTGCTTCTCCTCCCGAGACGGTTCGTGAAGCAGAGGGGGAGAATTTGTAACGTTAATGTATTAGTGGTTGCCCACCCTCAGAGTGCTGTGTTTGTGCGTGCTACAGTGTCGTTGTAGCCACTGCTGTGTTATTATTACGTACCCGTAATACGAGGTATTATAAGACAATTAATATGTCAATGAATGTTTTTGGCGGTATTGAATAGTACACATGTGTGTCGATAAGAATTAATATTATTCTTTGTCAAGTTTATAATTGTATTTAGTTAGTTTTCTGTTTAGTGTTACTACTGTTGTTTTGTGAAAACCTTATTAAAGTGTTTCCAACAATTAGAGGTCTGTTTCCTTTTCCGAAAATCGAGTTTCTGTGTAAGAGGAGTAAACACCCACCGCTCACACCTTATAATTGTAATATATCTATCTATGAGAGAGAGGGAGAGAGAGTTATTTATTTTTTGGTCTGTGAGAGAGAGAAACATGCGTGTGTCGGTGCATTGTGTCGGTGCATAGTGTCGTGACAACTTTTGGTATGAATTTTTTTGGGCTAGCTCCTAGCGTCAGTCGTAACTGTTCGTAACGCGCGAAAGGGAACTTCGTTCCAATAACGAATTTTATGATTTTTATTAATTTGATATTTATTTTTTAAACACTAATACTAATATATTTAATTTTGTAATAAATGAGTTTAATTTTGTAAACAAATCCGGCAACGTTGTTTTACATAACTAAACGTCAACAGTTACTTCAATGTCACACAATAATAAACTCGTCCCTTTGAATATAAAAGAGGTTTTATATTCAAAAACTCGTCCCAATATATTGCTGTAAAGAGTGTAAAGTGATAAAAATTAGAAATAAGTGGAAATAAGTGTGTTTATTGATAATATAATTATTTAAAAGAAGATTATTAAGTTCTTTTTGGAAATTAAATTTAATTGGGTAAGTAAATTTAAGTTTAAAAAAGATGATTTTATGTTTTGTGAATTTCACATGGCGTTGTCTATTTTGAATTTAATGTTTTACACTGTTTTTTTAGTTCTTTTTGATTACTATTGCTATATAATAAACTATTATTTGGAAAAAAATGCAGTTTATAGTGAATCGTCATAAAAAACAAAAATTATTTTTTTCTTAAGTAAACAAGCCTTCCAAACACAAAAATGAAAAAAAATCCCGGCGGTCTCATGAAATTTACCCTCCACCCCAAAAAAATATTTTTCTATATTTGCGTAATAAAACCACTAATTAAAAATTATATGTTTCTTCTACAAAAAATATGAATATAATTAATTAACAAAAAACCACCCTATCTATATAAAAAATCACCATCATTTTCTTCAATATTAGAAGAAAGCTCCAATTCTGCAGGATCATATAAATCACGAGCGAGCATCAAAAAAACCACCAATGGATCTTGCTTTATCTCTTTACATTTTTTTAAAAACATATAGCGAGCTAGATAACCCCCAAGAAACTCTTGTTTTCTGTGGGAATAAGGTCCTGCCGCCTTTGCATGTCGCCTGAAACAAAAACATAATTTTAGAAAAATCCTCTTCCCGACCAACTGACACAGATCAAAGAATATGCATTCATGCTTCTCAGCTTAATATCGCTTGTTCTACTTATAATTAGAAAATAGCGTACCATGAACTCTCTATGGAATTTGTGCAAACTTCTGTCTCAGGATCCTTAAAATGCAAGGAATGGTTCACTTGCAAATGTTGATATTTCTTATTATCTTTTAGATTAGAATATCCTTTCCAACAATCAGAATATATCATAGTGCCATCCTCAATAAAATTTTCAATACAGTCCATAAGTGTTTCTTGGGTTCTATCTGCCACTACCACCATAAAAACTCTTCCTGTACCTCGTTCATATCCTCCGAAAACCCAGGAACCATCTACATGATGTCCTCGATGGTACTTACGCTTCCCAAACTTTGATTCGTCGATTTCAACACTAAAAAAAATAACAAAATACACAAAAAGCATAATATAAATAATAATAAAATAAATATATTCACTTCACTAACAAATACTTACATTTTGCCAAATGCCCCAATATTCGTAGCCTTTGTTATAAAAGCATCAAAAACAACTTCTCTGCAAAAATTAGCCCAATCTACCAAAGTATGCTGTGCCAACCTCAATTCATTCTGCATTCTTAATAATGTATCTTTATACACCCACATATGGACAAACCCCAAAATCTTCCAAATAGGCAAATGCGATTTATAAAAAAAACTCTTATAACGTAAACTTGCCCTAAAAAAGAAGACCGAGAATACACAAACTTAGCCAAACCTTGCCCACATTATTTAAAACAATATTTAATAACATTTAAAAGTAAAATATGAAAATATAAACCTACTTAAACCTACAAACAAGAAATTATTAAACTGACATTAAGGAGAAATTGAAAAAATGTCACATCCTTAATGTCAGTTTAATAATTTCTTGTTTGTTTAATTTCTAAATTTCAAAAATACGTTGAGAGTTATCTCAAAAATAATAGTTTACTAAAAATCAATGGTTCCGGTCTCCTAACCGAATAAAAATATAAGACAGGGCACAAATAAAGTGCCTAGAGTTTGATGTATCAATTGTCGATTTGACAAAACTTCTCTCTCATTAACGTCATGTAACATGTGCTTAAGGAGGAAGTGAGTGAATGTCATATCTGATGGGATTTGAATTCATTATAACGTTTCGCTTCCTAACCACTTGATCATCCAATAGCTTAAGTGGTTAAAGCGTGCCTGCGTATAAGGCAGTGATGGTGGGTTCGAGTCCCACTGGATGTGACATTTTTTCAATTTCTCCTTAATGTCAGTTTAATAATTTCTTGTTTGTTTAATTTCTAAATTTCAAAAATACGTTGAGAGTTATCTCAAAAATAATAGTTTACTAAAAATCAATGGTTCCGGTCTCCTAACCGAATAAAAATATAAGACAGGGCACAAATAAAGTGACTAGAGTTTGATGTATCAATTGTCGATTTGACAAAACTTCTCTCTCATTAACGTCATGTAACATGTGCTTAAGGAGGAAGTGAGTGAATGTCATATCTGATGGGATTTGAATTCATTATAACGTTTCGCTTCCTAACCACTTGATCATCCAATAGCTTAAGTGGTTAAAGCGTGCCTGCGTATAAGGCAGTGATGGTGGGTTCGAGTCCCACTGGATGTGACATTTTTTCAATTTCTCCTTAATGTCAGTTTAATAATTTCTTGTTTGTTTAATTTCTAAATTTCAAAAATACGTTGAGAGTTATCTCAAAAATAATAGTTTACTAAATATCAAAAAATTAGTTGCAATTTTGTATTTGGGAGAAAATTTTCTTTCTTTTTTGTCACTAAGGGTGATTTCTCCCATAAACCATTATAATTACTTCTGTGTAAAATAACTCTAGGCCCTAGGGTGTTCTCTTACACACATTATTTCTTTTTCGGACTGCACAGAAAATGAGCGTTTTTCAGAGACTGATTCTGAAAAAAGTCTGAAAATTTTCTGATTAGTTCGCCTATTCCTACCTCAATCACCTCAAAGGGTATGGGTCTTTGGCGACTAACTCTCAGCAAATCATACCACTGATATGGAACCTCCATGTGGGGTTTTAGATTAATAAGGCCCATATTTTTGTCACATTCGAAGTATAAATATCCTCGGATTGGATATGTAATTTTGATGGAATCCAAAAGTTTCATTTTATGGACTACAAAATGAATGAATCTTATAACTGTGTAGTTCTTATTCTGTCCACCTGCTGAATCACAATATATTTCCAAATGCTTCACACGATTGTCCAGGTGGTTAGTCAAATAATGAAATAGAAATGAAACCACTTCATCTGATCCCTTGCGTCCACACGTTTCAGGATAGGTATAAAAGTAGGAGCTTCCATCTCCCAGTGCATGAATATTAAAAGAGAACATTGATAACTGTCGCTTGTAATACACATCGTTTGTAGTAATGTTTGGCAAGGATACATTCTTCTGGTAGTCCATGGCAATTGCTTGGAATTCCATATCTCTTTTGCTTTTCATTCTTGCGTTCTTCTTACGATCATAAAATGTTTGAGCCTTTTTCTTATGCAAATTGTTAAGAATACTTAATCGATTAAGTTCAACAGTATTTCCTTCAGCTTTTAATGCCTTTGCTTTTATTGTGAATTCAACACAAGTGCTGCAAATATCAGTCCTTGGATAGCCAAATGATATATTAAACTCTGTGTTAAAGATTGTTCCATATGTTTCATAAGATACATGTGCATACAAGTATAACTTTTACATTTTCTTTATGTTAAGATCTTCAGACAGATATTCTTTTTTTGTATCATTTAAGCTGTAGTGACTTAACCTTCTTTTGAAGGATTTAATATGATCACAAATCAGATTTTTAATGTTACTGTTTAATCTCTTGTTTGAACTCGACTTGCCTCTTTTATCACATGGTGCAGTACCTGTAGTTTACAATAACTTTTAAAGATATTCAAGTTTTCCTTAAGTAATACAAAATATAGATAAAAATGCCTTATAGCAAACAGGTACTTCCTTTGTGTCATCATTCTCTATCACCCTCACTTTGTAAATGAAATGGGTTTGGTGGAAATTAGCATCCATTTCATCTATCTTTCTACTTCGCCTCCTTTTTATTGAACACACATTCATTAAGCCACATAAGTATAAATTTTGATCATCTGCGCTCTTCATGCCGTTGAAGTCTTTAAGTAATTTCACACGTTGCTCTGATGATTTTCTATCAAAACATTTTAATCTTTTACACCTACAATCATCTCCCGGCTCGTGCGTGGTGACTCTCAATTTTTTCATCACTTCCCGCATTCTTCCTGTTTTCTTTCGTTTCTTTGTTTAATGGACTAAGCTGTTATTATTTTCTTCGTCAGGTCACTATCACTCATTTTACTAACGATAGACCAATACAACAACTATCCCTTCGAATTCATACACTGCCACTTCCAAATAAATACTCGATATAACCTCAATCCTCAAAGCAATTTGGCAGCTTGAACATTCCTTCCTACGTTCCGTTACACTATGGACCTTTCCTGTTTTGTTCTTGTATACAGTTTTGAGACTTATGTTATACATCTGACTATACTTGTTATAAAGTTTTTGTGTAATGCTAAATAAAAATACGCGGGAAAACGAATGTATTGCCATTAAAATTTTTTTTTTTGAATTTTAGTGACAATCTTGGTTTTGCACCTGTACTCTACATATGTGTTTCTTTCTCTCTCTCTCTCTCTCTCTCTCTTACTCACACCATTACATAATATGTAATGATTTTTCCCATTTAATCACACACAAATTTCCTTCGCCGAGTGCACGAATAGAATTATAACTTCAAAAAAAAACACAATCAATTTTTTTTAATCGATAAATCCATATCTTAAAAACGAAAAAAGATATCCAGATGTGTTTTTTTGCTTTGTTTTTGGCATTTTTTACTTATTTCAAAACTATTTTAACTTTATAAAAAAATAATCAATCTTTTGTCAAATTTTTAATATTTCAAAAACCAAAAATGGTATTAAAATGAGGATTTTTTTAGTTTGATAGAGAATTTTGTACTGATTCAGAAAGTTTTTAAATCTTTTAAAAAATTCCAAAATTAAGCGAGTTACAGCAATTTTTCTTAAAAAAATTACACAATGAATTGTTTTATGTTAAATCGATAAATCCATATCTTATAAATGCAAAAAAGAGATCGAAATGCATTTTTTGAAATTTGTTTACTTATTCCGAAACTTTTTTAACTTTGCAAAAAAACACTCGATCTTTTCTCTTTACTTCACTCCTGAATATAACCCTGACCTGTTGCTTACGTTATCATAAGATTCACTACGACAGTTCTTTATGTCCAAATCATTGTTTTCGAGGGATTTTAACAGAGTATCTTCCATGTCCTTAGCCTTATGGCCAGTAATTGGTAAAAATTCTAAAAACTATTTCAGCGTTATCACATACATATCTAATAATTATCGTAAGCTCATCGACATGTGCAATAGCAGCCGTAGAATCCACAATCACACCAAAATAGTTAGCAGACTGCTCTTCTCTAGAAATTTGTAGTAATAATTTATTTTGTAATAATAATATAACATTTTCATATATTCTTTTAGATAAGTGCAAGTATTTTGCAAAGAAACTTATTAATTCGACTGTTTCTTTTTAATAACATTATTCGATCAATATTGATTTATCGAAATATTAATATTGTACCCAAAAATTAAGAAGTCAATGGTAAAATTAATTATATCATCATCGTCTATAGAAAATTTTCTATAGTCCATTTCACCGATTTTGGCCGATGACAGAAATCATACTCGAAGTAAATTTAGAGTTACATCTCTCTTAGATACAGGCAAGTTAGAAATTTAGATGAGGACGTTTGTTTTTTAATACAACACTTACGTAACTGAATCTTGTTTTACCGGTAGATAAAAAGTATTCAATACGGAAGTCTTGACTTAATTCACATTCCTAGTAACCGTCATGTACGGCTCGTTGTTAAAGGGTTGAATTTAATAATTATTAATCTCATATTTTTGTAGATGTCAAACCACACTGATAGTTTCAGAAACTTACGACCTAATTTAGAAAAAAAACTATAGCACTATAGAAAAATTAGAGATGTTTTTGGGGATATTTAGCTAGTATTTTGTATTGCCTATCTTGACGAGCTATTAATCTCTATAATTTAGTCATGCGCACCACCCTTATACCTGAAAGGGTGTAAGATTGCCAAAGAATGATAAGCCCAACCTAAAAGTTTCATTTATTATTATCTATTAAGAGTACCAAGTTTCTGAAAAGTAGAAATCGATTTATCAGCCTCTTCTAAATAATTGCAAAAACTGTGTTTATTTATAAAAAAAATAGTTTAAAAGCAAATTATTAAGTTCTGTTTGGAAAAAACTTAATCGGGTAAGTAAATTTAGGTTTAAAAAAGATATTTTTGTTGTTTGTGAATCACATGTGGATTCGTCCATTTTGAATTTACTGTTTTATAATACATACACATACATAATCGAAAACCTCTTATACCCGAAAGTGTCGAGATGTAAAAAAAGCTCTCTTAATTTTTTAATTTACAAATTTACACCACTTTTTTCTGTCTCTAGCCAGTTCCTTCACCTAAATCTCACTTATGCTATTGTTCCATGTTTTTCTTGGTCGTCCGTCCCCTCCTGTCTTTCCTTATTTTTCTCGCCTCCCATATCTTCTTAACTTGTCTAGTTTCATTCATTCTGATCATGTGTCCCCACCATTTTATTTTCTTTTCTTCTATTTTATCCTTTAGTGATTTCGTTTTTAATTCTTTTCTAATGTCTTCGTTTCTTTGTCTATCTGTTCTTCTAGGACCCAGCACTTTTCTCAAATATTTCATTTCACTTGCTTGCAGTCGTTTTGTTTGTCTTCCGTCGAGTACCCAGTTTTCTGCTCTGTAGGTTAATACAGGTTTGTACACTGTTTGATATACGATCATTTTTGTTATTATTTCGTTTCTATTCAACAAGTTTTTGTATAGTGTTTGATATAGTCTTGTTGCTGAATTTATTCTGGCGCCAATCTCGTTTTCTTGTGTCCCTTTATTATTCAAATTTATTTCTAAATACTTGTACCTAAGTAGAGTATGGGGCGATTTGGCCAGACAGACACAGCCAGCCAGACAGCCTTTACCCCCTCCACTACACCCTCCGGGTGCAAACTTCAGGTTAGAGATCTTAAAGCGCAAACCTTTGTGACGTCATCGTATCAACTTCAGATCATTTTGATGTATCAACCTGGTCTCGTATAGGTCGGCCATCTTATTAACACTGTTGCCAACTTCAGGCTGAATGACATAATAATATTTTAAAAAATTGCCTTAAGACACTATAAGGCCCCTTCACAAATAATAACAAAAAGCTTATAGTCAATAGAGTCGAAAAATCATTTTACTTTTTTATAATAAATTTTAACGTAATTAGGTCACGTGACATGTAAAGAACAATATAAGTTTTACTTTAAGGATACAGGTATATAAATAATACTCAGAATTCCTTTATATTTTTTATTGATAATATGATATTAGTTTTGACAACATTGTTTTAAGTTGAGATAGTAAAGCGGTATTAGGGCATGGCACATTAAACATATTCCAATTAAATTGTCCTGCTTCAATAACTTTTCTATAAAATTCATTATACTTGTAATAGATGTCTTCTTTCAAGAAATATAGGTTGCCATCTGTATACCTAAAAACTGTGTTTATATTATCTGGAACCCCTGGAAATTCTTCGTTAATGTTGCCTCTTCTCTTTATTTGCTCATCCATGTCGTCGAACAGGATAAACGATGTTTTATTAAACAACACATAGCTTTGGCCTGTATATGACTGAAACATGGCATTAACCTTAATATTATTTGGTAGATTTAATTGAATGTTTCTAGCCACTGTAATTCCAGGAAACGAAACGGCGAAAAATTTACCCTCGCTTTCAACAATCAGCGTGCCTGCACTATTTTGATAAACATGCGAAATCTGTTTTATTTCTTTTGGTAAATAATTTTTTAAATCTTCAGCTGTTGGAATTTTTCCGTCACCTAAATTTAATTTCCAGAGTAAGTTTCCTTTTATAATATACATATGATAAGCTGAAAACTCTGGTGTATAAGCTAAAAACATAATATCAGGGACTTTCACATCGCACAAGTTTATAGATTTTTCCACAGGTGTAACTTTGGTAGGCTTTTTCGTAGACGTTGTTGTTGACTCCTTTGTACTCATTGACGTTGTTGTTGACTTCTTTGTACTCATTGACGTTGTTGTTGACTTCTTTGTAGTCGTAGATGGGGTTGTAAGACGCGTTGGTTTCGTTGGTGCATACGGATTGTATACATATTTTTGTTTAAGTCCGTATAAAGCTGTCATACCTGCGATATCGTCGTGACCTAATTTACTAACTTACTTACCCAATGCATGACCCAGTTCATGTGTAAGTACCTTCAGGAAATTTGTTTTTTCGGGCTCTTCAGACATGTTCCGTGCATAGCTCCAATTTTCTTCTATATCCATATGAACCTCAACACATGATCCGTCTACAGCAGGAGAATACCCATGCGCCAATATTCCTCCAGGACCATCAAAAGTGTTTGGACAGATGGCAGATCCCTGACAGTCTTTACGAAAACTATGTTGACGCCTACTCATTTGTATTGTAATATCAGGTTTACCCTTATATGGATATGGCACATATCTAAAATTTAAAACTGAAGCCTGAGCCCATATATTGGATGCTATTTTTGCCATGTCTAATTGTTCACGATTTGCCAGTGGAAAATACCAATTTAATTCTGTTTTATTCCACCTTAACCCTACCGAATAATTTTCAGGTTCTGGACATCGCGATCTACGTATTAATTTTAAAGTTTCATTGTTAGGTTTTCCATCAACTGGTAAATTATATTTTTCCTGAAATTTAGCTAAAGCTTCTGTGTAGTCGGTAAGAGATTCATTTGTTGTGTATTTATATTTCAATAAAAAAATTTTAATTTCATCATCTTCAGCATCATCCGCTGCTACAAAACACAATAACATAAAAAAGTAAACTGCCCTCATAGCTGGCTACTAAGTGAATGATGTAATTTTCTTTTCTAAGCTACTTATATATATTTGCCTATTAGATAAAAAAACCGCAAAAAAGGTCATAGTCCAAAGTTCAGATTATTTACCTTTACCCCTAATGATATTTGTAAAATAAAAAAATCGTCCTGTATATAAAAAATCTAAAATATTATGTTTAGTTCATAGAGATATCTATAGCCGTAGAGAAATTTATCAAGCAGGAAACGCAAGTTCCGTCCTTATCAGTGTGGAAATAATTTTTCATTTTATTTTTTATATTTATTATTTATCAGTTTACTTTAGAAAAAATAATAATTATATAAAATAAATATGATAATTGAGTAAATCCCATAATATGGCACAATACTAGGAATAATTTAATTCTTTCAAAACATAGGTATGTAAATTAAAATGTTAATTGAGTATATTTAATGCAGTAATGCAATTTTATATATGCATATATATGATTTGATTAGAGTTACTTTGTATTACTTTTAATTGAATATAAAATATTTTGTTTTACAAATCTAATAATTATGTAAATTAAAGATTATACTTGTTACTTAATTTATGCAAGCACTGATTTTCATTGATTTTATTATAAGTTTGTTACTTTGTATTATTTTAATTGCACCTAAGTGTTTTTTGCTTTCAATTACAATAAATAATTTTCAGATAACATTTTTATTACTAATATTCTACGTAATTCTTGTGTATAAATACACACCTAGAAAATATCCTGACCAGTACTCAACTTCAAGAAAATGAACACTAACAGTGCAAACAGTGAGCCTGCTGCTTCTACAAAAATGTAAGTAGATTAATTATATCAAAAAAAAAGATTATCAAACATACATTGATAATGTAAAAAGAATTATAGGGGCCTTTTGTGTAAAGATAAAACTTTAGGTAATTTTTTCAAAGCTTGAAAGTAATTTAGTTATTTTAAAATATTATTTTAAATAAATTTAAAGTTTATTTAAATAATCTTAAACGTTTTCGAAATAGACAATTAATACGGGAAGATTTACGAGTAGATTCTTTTTTAATAATCGAGTTAAAACTGGTTTATATTATAAACATGTAAAATTTTAGTATTTTAGCTGGATATAGTAGTTTAAGTAGGGAATTTAGTCGGTACATTTCCACACCACCTAAGAGGTAGTACCATGGCGCGTTAGCTTTTTTTTAGTGGAAAGCTTCGCCAATAGCCATATAAAACCACTTTAAGGCTCCAATTATCATTGGCTACCTCAAAAGCATTAGACATCAATCTTATAAGATATCTTTTGGTGACCCGTCAGGTATCTTTTGGTGACCTTTATCGGTATCTTTTGTTGACCATGTGTGCAAGAACAACAACTTTCTTGAACAACTTTCGTTGATTTAAAATAAACTCCACTAACCGTTCAATAACATTAAATCTTAGTATCTGCAATTTTACCCCACATTTGTTACAAATTTTACTATTCAAACCAATACATGCATCACAACACTGCCGAAATACGCAAAGATTGGGTTCGTGTAGAAGAGAACCGTCAGCGTTATTCATTTCCTGACGAGTCTCCAGGTCGTAAAAAACAAAGAGAATATCAGAAGTTTTTGGAGAACCCGTGTCTGGTTGTATATAACACAAATGATCCGCAGCTTGCTTGGACTTACATATTTTACAATAAATCTCTCCACAGACGTGTTTATGAGTGTAGATCTTAAAACATTTTTCACATTTTCTTATTTTGCTACATACCGACTTCAAATGTGCTCGGAAACAATCATCCCCGTAAAAATCTCTACCACAATCACCACAACGTTGTTTAATCAGATTTTTAGAACAGGGTGGTGTGATCTCCTGCATGCAAAACACGTACCACCACACCTGTGCTCGTTTTTAGTGTTAAAAGGTTGGTGGCACTCTTCGCAATAATAACTACAACAGAATGCCGCAGTTAGCGAAGTAATCACATTATAATGTCCCTCATGGTAGAGCAAGTTTAAAGAAGGACCATCACTACAACCATTGAAAACAACGTCTCTACCTTTTGAGCCATACGAATACACTGTTATCTTATAATCTTTAAGGTGTTCCTGTAATTTCTTTAATTCAGGGATACCTGCTCCCTCAGAAGGAATGACAACACCAGAACCTTTTAGCAGCTCTATAACTCTTATGGTTTGTAGTTTTCCAGTATCTTTTCGCACTTTGGTATATAAAGGGTCCTTGTCGATGTAGGCCATAGCAACGACCAGAGCGCGAGGAAGACAGAGATGGTCCTTATTCTTAATAGTAACTATCCCTTTTCTCTGCCCACACTCCTCCCCGAAATTGTTGTAGTTGACTACTCTTTTTCCTCGACCTACAGGTATCTTAACAGTTGTAACACTGAGGCAGAAAGTGTCAGTGTTGAGTCCTGTGGAGTTGGATTGATATATAGAAGAAACTTGTTCCCATATATCATCCATAGTCACTTTCGATGCTGGTTTAAAAGACATCCAGCCCTCTCCTCTACGAAAATCTTTGGAGCAGAATGTGAAACCGACTTGATCATTAGGTTCAACACCTTCGGTCGCCTTTAAAATAATTTCCTCGATGGCGTCTTTGACCCATCCTACAGGTTCTTTATTAATGGGAATGGATTTAATTTTAAATTCCAGAGTTCGTCCCTTTACCCCAAATTTGCGTACTTTCCTAATGACGTCTTTTAGTATAAGGTATTTCTCCATTATCAAAATATATTTTTAAAAACTTTTTAAAACTCAAAAATGATTTCGAAAAAAATCAAAAATTTTTTAAAAACTCAAAAAATTAAAAACTTACAACAGCTGATAACAGCTTGACAGCAACAACAGAAATGATACAGACGCTGAGAAGGTCGCTCTTTATAGGTTTTTGAAACGGTCACGTGGTACTTACTGATAAAAAAAATGTGATGAGTAAAAAGTAAACACTCAAAAATTTCGAAAAAGAATCAAAAAATTTTTTTTTAAAAAATCAAAAATTTAAACAACAAAATTGTAGACTTACGGTAAAACTTAATAAAATAGTTAAAAACTCAAAAAAAAAATTCGAAAAATTCAAAAATTTTCGAAAAATTCAAAATTTTTTAAAAACTCAAAAACGCGCACAAATTTCCTGCGACTGATAGCAGTAGCGGCAGCAACAGAAATGAACCAGAAGCTGCTGCTGCTCTCTTTTATAGGGTTTCGAAACGGTCACGTGGTACTTACTGATAAAAAAAATGTGATGAGTAAAAAGTAAAAACTCAAAAATTTCGAAAAAGAATCAAAAAAATTTTTTTTAAAAAAATCAAAAATTTAAACAACAAAATTGTAGACTTACGGTAAAACTTAATAAAATAGTTAAAAACTCAAAAAAAAATTTCGAAAAATTCAAAAATTTTCGAAAAATTCAAAATTTTTTAAAAACTCAAAAACGCGCACAAATTTCCTGCGACTGATAGCAGTAGCGGCAGCAACAGAAATGAACCAGAAGCTGCTGCTGCTCTCTTTTATAGGGTTTTGAAACGGTCACGTGGTACTTACTGATAAAAAAAATGTGATGAGTAAAAAGTAAAAACTCAAAAATTTCGAAAAAGAATCAAAAAAATTTTTTTTAAAAAAATCAAAAATTTAAACAACAAAATTGTAGACTTACGGTAAAACTTAATAAAATAGTTAAAAACTCAAAAAAAAATTTCGAAAAATTCAAAAACTTTCGAAAAATTCAAAATTTTTTAAAAATTTAAAAACGCGCACAAATTTCCTGCGACTGATAGCAGTAGCGGCAGCAACAGAAATAAACCAGAAGCTGCTGCTGCTCTCTTTTATAGGGTTTCGAAACGGTCACGTGGTACTCTCTGATAAGGAAAAGGGGTGTATGAAAATGCTGTTTGAGAAAAATCAGGAGAGTTTATTTTCAAATTTTTATGAAATCAGCTGATTTATGTGTATAATACACTACAATTAGTCATTTTACGAAATCCCTGTTGTAAATTAACTATATTTTCGAGTTGAGGTTCCCATGCTGTGATAAAAATTTACAAGTTAGTTTATTTATAATAATAGTATTTAATTTCAAAATTAATTATTAGAACAACACAAAATCAATTTTTCGAAAAGCGATGATAATAAATAATAAAAAGTGTGAGGTGTCAAGGGACACCCGGATGGAACGAAGTTCCTTTCGATTAATTAGTGAAGGAATTAGTAATTTGTAAACATAACAGAGTGTTTAACATACATAAGCATTTATTATTGTCTGTATAAAATCTCTACTTACCTAACAGTTCGTTTGTTTTAACAAAAGTTATACAATACCAGAGCTTTAAATAACACATCTTTTTAAAATTACTTTTTATAATTTAAAACAGGAATTAACAATTCAATACAAAAAATTTAAAATTAAAATATTTTACAGTGACTGACAGTTAAGGTAATTTGACGTAGTCAAGTTACGAACTATTTTTAAAATGTTTATGAATTTATTAATTTATAAAAACAGGATGAAATAAAATATAGTACTATTATAGGTAATTATGTTTTTTTCTACAGTATTTTCTTTTTAATGTACATTTTCTTTTAATTTAAAATAGTGTCTTTTTAATTGTAATATATCTATGAGAGAGAGGAAGAGAGAGTTATTTATTTTTTGGTCTGTGAGAGAGAGAAACATGCATGTGTAGGTGCATTGTGTCAGTGCATAGTGTCGTGACAACTTTTGGTATGAATTTTTTTGGGCTAGCTCCCGTCAGTCGTAACTGTTCGTAACGCGCGAAAGGGAACTTCGTTCCAAAAATTTAGGGCGTTGGTCCGCTTTAGGAACAGTTCGGTAAAATCTCGGGCGAAATTACCAAGAATAGAAAATTACGTCATCGCTGTTTGCGAAATTACCAAGAATAGAAAATTACGTCATCGCTGTTTGCGAAATTACCAAGAATAGAAAATTACGTCATCGCTGTTTGCGAAATTACCAAGAATAGAAAATTACGTCATCGCTGTTTTTAGATAAAGAGTAAGTCTTTGGGATTATGTAGATAATAAGTAAGTCTTTGGTTATGTAGATAATAAAAGAGGGAAATTCATTTTTATTTTTTTATTTGGTAAGAATAAAACAATATATTTATTAGTGATAATTGGCTTATTGAGATAAACTTAGATTTTTATAGTAAAGAATTTAATTAGTAAATAATCTCTAGATACCGCAATTCATCTGTAATTAATTCTGCTTCTTTCCCATTTAAGGCATTGTTTTTTGATAAAATTTTAAGACCTTCTACAAGAAAGTTTGGGTCGTCATGTTCGTTATAGAGGGACCATATTTCATTCAGTAACTGCTTATCTACCACACCCTTTGTGTCACTTATGGAGAAATCAACACGAATTTTCTTTGATTGTATGCCTGCAGTATCTTGAACCTTAATATGTTTTCTTTTACACTGAGGTCTTTGCTTGTCTGATATATCTGTACGTCTTGGTCACGTGTTTTGTCAATTCCATGTAGGGTGTGTGGCATTTTTCTACCTAGGTACATTGGTTTAATAATTGTTTCGTATTTTGATGAATGAGATTGATGACGTAGTCGACCTCGTCCATCCTTGTGGACACCTGAGATGTCTAAAAGAGCTTTGTAGATTTTTTGATCGGTAAGCGTATATTGTGTTGGTTGCTTTGAAAACAGCAGGTCGTAGACACCCTGCGTAGGTTTAAACTTGTGTGAGTCCATCTGAATGATATCTTTACCAAACTCAATTGTTTTATTTCCAAGTGACCATTCTCCCGTAGGCCAGTTGAACTTTGGCCCGTATATTTGATCTGTATTTCCTAAATCTTGAATATATTTTTCAAGATTAATGGTATTATCGTTATACGATGTTTGAGTATGTTCCTCCTCTGTTGAATGATTGGACAGTGAGTCATTTTCGTTGAGTTCTGTTTTAGGGACTTTTTCATTCACATATTTGGCTATTTCTTTAAGAGGTGTAGTTATTGGTTTAAACGTTGATTCTAGTAGTTCTGTTTCATCAGCTTGCATTCTTTTGAGAGCTTTGTACTTTTCTCTCACAATCGCTGCGAGTTTGTTTACTTGAACCGCTCGGCTTAAAGGCATGTTAACAAATGAATTCTCGACTTTGACTTCTTGATTTATACCCTTGTTGTGTACGTCCCTGACTCTCTGTGCTATACACTGCTACGCTCTGCTACCCTCTGCTACGCTCTGTTATATTGCTCTGCTACCCTCTGCTACCCTCTGCTACGCTCTGTTATAATGCTCTGCTACCCTCTGCTACGCTCTGTTATAATGCTCTGCTACGCTCTGCTACCCTCTGCTACGCTCTGTTATAATGCTCTGCTACGCTCAGCTACCCTCTGCTACGCTCTGTTATAATGCTCTGCTACCCTCTGCTACGCTCTGTTATAATGCTCTGCTACGCTCTGCTACCCTCTGCTACGCTCTGTTATAATGCTCTGCTACCCTCTGCTACGCTCTGTTATAATGCTCTGCTACGCTCTGCTACCCTCTGCTACGCTCTGTTATAATGCTCTGCTACGCTCTGCTACCCTCTGCTACCCTCTGCTACGTTCTGCTACCCTCTGCTACTGCACAGGTTTATTATAAGTTTTTAGGATACCTAGTTACTTAAATAAAACCTTATTCATTTTATCATATTAATAAAAGGGAATCCGCAAAACTTTTTACTATTAATCTATTTTTTCAGTTCTGTATGCAACGATGGCAGAGTGTGAGTTTAGTTTACGTGTTAATATTCTGTCGGAAAATTTTCAGAATATTAATTTAAACTTATTAGAATTTGACCAAGAGTTAGATGGAGACTATGTAGATGTCGTTATCAACAATCTCTTCTTCAGTACCGAAGCATGTTTAGGTAGTAACTATGGTGTTGAGGATTTATTTCAATTACATTTCTTAATTGATGGAGAAGTGTTTTAAGTGGTAAATTTTCACATCAACGAAGATCAAGTTGAGGATGTAAATTTTGAGGATGAAGGATACTTCGAGCATAGCACGACTGCCACGTTTTTTACACCTTCAATCACTAACGCTCTATTTTCTATTTAAGGTAAGAATTTTAAAACAATTTTTATAAAAGGGTAGGAAAAAGCCTCTTAGTTGTTCAAAAGTTGAACATAACGATAGACAGGACAAGAACCTGGGCTTTGTTGTCTATCGGAGTGTTAGAATTAATATTTTTCTAATTTATTTTATGTAATAACTTTTATAAAAATATTTTTTTTTAGTAAAACCGTCTCCAGCGTTGCTGCATGGGGTTTTGTGACAGACCGCACCCATTTCTATTTCCTGTTAACATATCCTCATTACAAAGTTGTGGTCTGGGAAAATTATGGAGCATATTTCAACAATTGATAAGGAGTATAAAAACTACTGTTTTGTAACTAAGACGTTTAGTTTTATTTACGAATTTACAGCAACAGAATGGTATGTATATTTTTATATCAAATATTAGTAGTTGATAAAATGGTCGTTACACCAGATGTTTTTCTCTGATTTCAAACATTTGGTTGAGTTGTTACCCCTGTTGGGTTAGAAAAATATGGCTGCTTTCTTGAAATCCAATAAGACTAAACATTCAAATTTTAGTTTTTAGACCCTTTTATAGTGTCTTTATGTTTACAATTAGTTACACCTCCTGTTCGTCACTCAAATGCAGCGAAATAATCATCGATTGTTTTACTCTTCTAATATTTTTTAAATCCATACTTCTTTTATATGTTAATATTTTGTCTGAGAATTTTCAGAATATTAATTTACACTTATTCATTAGAGGTAAACGCTTTATATGATTTCGATACTTCTTTTACATTAGCATTAGCCCTAATGTTACTCATAATTGTAAAATAAAAAAAACTTACACAAATTATTCATTCTACGGCGACCACTACTAGGGGTTTTAAACATTTTTTAATTTGGTCCAACAACTTTTCCATAGAGGCATCTGCAGTAGTGGGTTTCGAAATAGGGTGGATAAAATTGACATTTATTGCCACAATGCGTATTCTGTCACCCTTTTTGTAACCAATTTGTTTTTTTTATATCGTTAAGAGCTGACTCTAATTTATTTTTTAAAGACTCGTGATTAAGGCCCCCTCCTACATAGTTTTCGCAACATATTTGGAAAGTGCACTGGTGGGCATTAAATTTTTTAATTTTCTGCTGATTTATAACATTTACAGACCACATCCATTTTAAATGTTTTAGTAGTTCTTTTTTTAGTAATGATATCTTTAGTATGAGTATCTCGCCCTATTTGATCATACTGTAAAATAACTTTTTTTGTAGGCTCTTCAATAATATCCTTTATAATTTGGGCATTTAGTGTCTGACTGTTCTCGTAATTTAATGTTCCAGTTTATTTGGAAAGAATGTAGAGCTTATAATTACCAATATAACACTTACCCAGTTACATTTAATTGAAACATAATCACTGTTATAAAAAGAACTCCACTCCTGTGTAAAAAGTATATTCACATCCTTTTTACCTTTTTGTACGAGATGTCGTGACTGTCGGTGTTTGGACTGGCAGGGGTTGTTGGTGGGAACTACCTTTTTGTCCTTATCCTTTAGTGATATACTTTTTTGGTCCTCGTCAGTACAAGGTATATGTTATTGCCATATATTTTTTGTTTACTTTCATAAACTGCTATTTTCATAGGGAAATTTCGTTATAATTCTAAATTTGTTTATAAAAGCATCTTTAAGTTTAGTTTCGTTAATTATCCCTCACCTCTCGCAAAATCCTTTGAACAAAATGTAAACCCCACTTGATCGGTAGGTAGAACATTTTCAGTACCCTTGAGAACAATTTCTTCTATGGCCTTTTTAATCCACCCAATGGGCTCTTCCTTTGGTGGTACGGGTTTAACGTTCTCCACAATTTTTCTTTTTTTATAATCCATTTTAAAAGTTTTGGTAACCCTCTTTCTGGTAACAATATCTTAAATTCGAGAGTTCGCCCTTGAGTCCGAATTTACGGATTTGTATGAGAGTTCCTATTGAAAGGCAAAGAAAGAAAGACCCACGCACAATTATTGTCATTATTTAAACACAGTCTACAACTTTTCTTCATGTTCATTATGTCTTATATAATACATATATTGACGTAATTATGTGTTATTATATTGACGTAAAGATTCGCGTAAAAATTTTCTGTTCGAATTCTTGAATTAAATGCAGAGAAAATATCATTCCAATGTACCCTTCTGTACGCAGTCTCTTTTCTACTTATATGCCCTGCACCCTTTTTCTTAATTGCGCTCGCAACGATTTTACTTCTCGAAGTTGGGCTTCTAAACGATGTCTTTCGCCAGAAGTCTTAGCATGTCTTAGAGCATTTTTTAACTTCTTGATAGCTCTAACACAGGATAGCATTCCTCTTGTTGAAGATACTCTCTGATCCTCTCCTCGTAGGATGTTTACCAATAATTAATTTGTGTGTTAACAAACTTTGGTAGAAGTTATTAAACTGCCACTTTTTGTTTCTACACTCTCTATTAGCAACAAATATGCTTAAGGTAGGTTCTAGCTGTTTTTTTCTGTTCATTCTTCATGATCAGACGAGAACCAGTCCATGCAGTCTTCTCCACAATTTTCATTATAAAACGGTAAAAACGTGCAATTTATATGATAATACCATTAGTCATCATGATTCTAAATGTACTCTCCTACATTTCTACTAATTCTACTACTTCGTACCTTAGATTTCTTGATGAATTCTCCATAAAATGTCACACTCAAGATTTATCTCATGATTAGTTTGACTTGAAAATCCTACTAACATACTGCATACGACTTGCAGCAAAAGATAGCATTTGATTGCTCTACAATGTTACTCATAATTAAAAAAATAAAAACATATGGATAAGAAGAGAGGAAAATTGCATTAATTAGTGGTTTCTATATCGTATATTAATTCTAAATCTAGTACCTACATTTAAATCAATTTTCGATTCATCTATCTTGGAATTTGAAAGTCTCAGAAGGATATTTTAAGGTCTCTTCGAAGAAAACATAATTTATCTATCTTGGAATTTGAATCAAACGTCTTTGGAAGTTTCATTGTTACTTCCAGCATGTAGCCATCGTCATTACCAATTGTAGTTACATCAATATTTGTATCTACCCATTCAAATACTCCATATGGTAAATACTGAGACATCGCCCATCCATATTGATTGTTAACATCGAAGTACATCAGATAGCTTTCAGATTTTTGTGAATTGTAATTAGGCATATACTTATTGTTTGCATGAGCTCGCCGTTTCGAGCAAACTTAATTATATATATATATATATTTATAAAGACATTTATTGTCTTAGCCCTCATACAACTGTTATTTTTTAGACATTTATTGTCTTAGCCCCTCATACAACTGTTATTTTCTTTACCTGTAAATATACATACTGAGTTTTACTCATAAAACCACTTTCAGTTCTAGGTATGCAGCGGTGACAACCTGTTAACCAAGGGAACCATAGGAAAACCCATGGAAGCTCCAACTAAATCCACAGAACACTTTTCAAACTGTTTTTTAATTTATTAATTAGTAAAATGTATAATTATTTATGATAAATAAAAAGTAGAAATTTTTTGCCTTTTTAAATTATTTCTTAATTAACTTCTAAAAAAAAATACAAAGTTCTTATCTAGACTACGTCATCTTTGTCTTGTCATAGAATTCCAGCAAACCCATTAGCTCCACCAGACAACGCTCCGAGTGCACTTCCTCCAGTAACCCCATCAGCTCCACCAGACAACACTCCGAGTGCACTTCCTCCAGTAACCCCATCAGCTCCACCAGACAACACTCCGAGTGCACTTCCTCCAACAACCCCATCGCCTCCATCGTAAGTAAAATAACTATTTAAGTATTATTGTAATTAAAAATTTTTTTTTGTTTTAGTGACAATGAGGATGTACTGGAGTTAATAGGACCTCCAGAACTTCATGTTCTGGATTAGATCAGAGTAGTAATTTTTTCCTTTCCTCACCCTTCCTTTATTCCTACCCCTTTTAGTCTGATAGACAACAAAGCCAGGGTTCACGACCCATCTATCGTTACGCTTAATATTTAAACAACTAAGAGGTTTTTTCCTACTCTTTTATAAAAATTGTATTAAAATTCTTACCTTTGAGATTATAATTAAATATAAATAGTAAACATAAATCTGTAGGGTTAGAGTGATATCAGAATAAAATTTAGTTATAATATGTAGCAGTGACAACCTGTTAACCAAGGGGGCTCCAAAAGATTCCACAGAACACTTTTTAAACTGTTATAGTTATTAATTAATAAAATGTATAATTATTTATGATAAATAAAAGTAGAAATTTTTTTGTCTTTTTTATATTATTTTGATAAATTTTGGATTTTTTTAAAATCTTTGATTTTGTTTCCTAAATTATTTCTTCTAGTAAAAGTATATTAAAAAAGTATATTAATTTAGGTTTGATTTATTTTTTGAGTTGATTTAATTTGTAACATAAATCTCGTAAAACTAATATTGTTCTTTCAAAATTTATTACGTGACCTTAAAAGTATTGTATCATCCATAAGAAGTTTATTTTATGGGTAAAAGTAATAGCAAAATGTTTTAACGCTTATCCCCGAATGCAAATTATATATGTTTTTCGACTCTATTGTCTGATTATATAACGTACAAACTTTGAAAATGAACCTTAAAATATACCTTTTAAATTGGATATAATTTAATTTTAAGGTTCAAGGAATTTTTTTTAAAAAATATTATTATGTTATCCAGTCTGAAGTTGGCAACACTGTTAACAAGATGGCCGACCTATACGAGACCAGGTTGATACATCAAAATGATCTGAAGTTGATACGATGACGTCACAAAGGTTTGCGCTTTAAGATCTCTAACCTGAAGTTGGCACCCGGAGGGTGTAGTGGAGGGGGTAAAGGCTGTCTGGCTGGCTGTGTCTGTCTGGCCAAATCGCCCCATACTCTACTTACCTATATTTCCACTGGTGCTTTACCTACTTTAATTTTCCTCAAAGCTTCCTCAAGTTCTTCCAGTTGTATTCCAGTTATATTTGATTCTGTTATGTTGTCTATCCCATTTCTCTTTTTATTTACCACTCTTTTATTTTCACTATTTAGTAGCCCTGTGAAATATTCTTGCCGTCGCTCGATAATTTTTTCTTCGTCTGTTATGATATTGCCCTGTTGATCTTGTATTTGATTAATATTCACTCTGATTGGTTTTTTCATGTTTCTCAATGTTCTGTAGAATAGCTTCTTGTTTCCTTCACTATTTTCCTGCATTTTTCTTGCAAACTCTTCCCATCCTTCTTTTTTTGCCTCTTTTTGACCATTTCTTTAAATTTGATTCTTTGTATTTTATATAGTCCGTAAGGAATATTCCTACCAAGTTTCATGTCGTTAGGCCTTATAGTTCCAGAGATATCGTGATGACTGACTATATACATAGAAACTTTCTTTTATATACCCTGAGGTCCAAAAGTAACGGATAAATACATTTCATCCGTTAATAAGCGTATAAAAGAAAAATCCTAAAACACATCAATTTTTAAATTTAAAATGACACTTTATGACGCAAAAAAAACACCCCCACTTCAAACTCCTTTCCAAGGGCTGACAGCACCTCATTTTTTTAAATGGCATGAGGGGTCATGTAATACCTCGTCTGAAAGAGCATTTAATTGCCTATTCAGCAATCTAAAAATTTTTAGATTTTTTTTTTATTTTCTTTGATACTTTCATTAGTTTTCAAATTATCGTTATCTCAATATACGATTTTTGAGAAATGATGAAATAGTAAAAATCTTCATATCTTACTAATATTTAAAAAAAAATAAAAATATAAAATTAATTTGTATTAAACAAATTAATTAGGAATAATAAAAAACTCTTAGTTTTTTATTATTTTTATTATTCCTAATAAAATGGACTTTCAAATAGTAAGGGTCAGTACAATTAATTTAAACAAATTAATAGTAATGCATATCTTTATAACCACGCGGACGTAGTCGCAGGCAACAGCTAATTATGAGATAATATATTATCTCTAAACTCTGAAATAGTAATTTGTGAAATAGTGTTACATTTGCCAAAAACCCGAAGTGCACCAAAGTTTTAAATCCCAGATTGTTACTTTTTTAAATGTCTTGAGTGATCGATTAGTAAAGTTTGTCATTAATTTCAGTGTTGTTTGTTTCAACCAGAAACTTATCAGAAAATGGATTTGGTATCCAACATTAAAACCGAAGAAATTGATATTAAAGAATGTAAACTCGAATTCGATCTCTGTAAGGTCAGAACGGAAAGTTATGTAGAAAAAGTTTCTCCAACTAAAACTGATGTGTTAATGAACAGAGAATATATAAACCTGGAAAATGAGGGTATGCAAGAAAGAAAAAGTGATATCGAAATTAAGACAGAAATTACACAGCGTCCATTTGATTTCTCGGTTTGTAGAAATGATTTTGGTGAAAATCGACAAATAGTACAAACAATCAACATGTATTCTAGGAAAAAACGTAAGTTTGTGCATTTTTTATCTATACTAATATTATAAAGAGAAAAAGTTTGATTTTTTGTTTGTTTGTTTGAAAT
Source organism: Altica lythri (assembly GCA_964028335.1). Taxonomy (NCBI): domain Eukaryota; kingdom Metazoa; phylum Arthropoda; class Insecta; order Coleoptera; family Chrysomelidae; genus Altica; species Altica lythri. Next base: position 4,594,209 of record OZ034811.1, read on the forward strand.
GAAAAGGCTCCGAAACTACTGGACCGATTTCAAAAATTCTTTCACCATTGGCAAGCTACACTATTCCCGAGTGACATAGGCTATGTTTCATTTTCAAAAAAAATAGGGATCCTTACTAAAATGTTATTAATGTAACCAAAAATGACCTTAAAGTCCTTACATCGCGTAGATAACTATTGATTATAGAATAAAATAATGTACTACGATTTTGAAGAATATATAAATATCTACAAAAGAATGCCGCGACAGCATATGTCTGTTATAGTTACGTCACAATAACTATTTTTTAATTTTTTAAAAGTTTTTATCTTGGTAATAATCTTTATCAAAATAACTTATTTCATAATCACGACAGATATCACGAATTTAGTATGTGCAATGGGACGAGGCTACTTATAAAGGAATTAAAGGACAATTAAGATGTAGCAACCATTATAACTGAACCACCAGCTGGTCAACTAGCTCATACACTGAGGATACCGATGGTGCCAACTGATCTACCAAATCCATTTAAACCGCTTCAATATCCTATCAAAACATCTTTCGCTTTTACTAATAATAATTCTCAAGGTCAAACCTTCCAATTAGTAGGGATCGGTTTTCCTCATGGCCAACCGCCTAAGGCGGGTCAGGGCACCTGAAAATCAATTTATTTTTCTGCCAGAAAATAAAACAACATGTAGTATTGTTTAAAGGGAAGCGTTGACTCAATAAATTTAATGGCTTTTGTTATTTTTCTTTAATCCCCGTGCAAAGCCGGGGCGGGCTGCTAGTATTTTATATTTTAATTTTCCTTACGCAGTCAATTAAAGTTAATTAAAAACAAATATATCTGAATTCTTGACATAAACTTTGCGTTTGTAGTAAGCGATTATATTGTAAGCATAAATTGTAATGATGCTTAAGATATGCTAACAGATGCTTTCAAATATTTCTCCAAATTAAATTTTACTTACATTTGGATAAATTGTAATTTACGGAAATTGGTACTATTTTCATGAAATGTATTATCAACATTCTAGAGATGATAGTTCAAACAACTGCCGGAACCCTTAGGAAAAAATTGATGAAATTTGAATTTTTATTATATTTAAAGTACCTACGTACTTTTTGAACATTAATTGTAACGCTATTTCGGTTAATTAACATTTTCACTTAAAATTGCAATGTATGATTTCACATTTTTTAACCATTTAATTTTTTATTAAATTCGTTTGACTTTTTCTCTGACATTCCTCTGGTTATTTTTCCATATTCTTTTTAACTGTGTTATAACAAACAATTAACCTTTCTTTACACATTTAATAATTTTTTTTGCATTTCCAAAGCGATTATATAAATTTCAGATGATGGTGTCGTGGGACACCATGTAGGAACGAAGTTCCTTCGGCTAATCTAGAATCGACACAATTTGCAAAAAAAAATCGTGCTCAATTTTATGTAGGTTTTCTTGATTTTTCTCTTAAATTTTGCTGATTAGTTTTTATTTAAGTACAGGAAAGTATTCAGGAAATTCAGTATTTTAGAAAATAATAAATTACGTAAAATAAAAAAAATGAGTGTGCGTGTAACCTTTACGCGCGATTGAAGTAAAACTTATTTGACGTACGTATCGCAAAATAATTATTAAATTACAATTCAATTATATTTATTTTCTATATATTTTACAAAAAATGATATGTTATATGTATTTATATTATTCATTAGGAATAGGAATTTGAAAGTTATCATTTTTTTTATATATGAAATAATAGGTTTATGATAACTAAAATTTGAAACATAGATTTTACTCTCTAAATACCATTAATGTATTTGAAACCGTTTAAAAATTTTATAAATAAATTTTGAAAAGTTTGGAAATATTGAAAATTTTGAAAATCAGTCTCATCATTAAATTCTATTGCTGAAACTATTGGCTTGAGGGAGAAAGAGAAAGGTATTATACACTACTCGCTTGTGTATACGACTGTCGCGCCTGCGCACATCTTATTTAACGGTTTTATTCCACGCAAATAATTCCACGGACTTTTCGTTACGGTTTTTTACTATTACATTTTTTTCAGTTCGGTCGCGCAACAAAATCCCTATCTCCTCCAAGCCTGCCGTAAGGAACTTCGTTCCAAAAATAAACAACTGATTTAATTATTTATCAAAAAAATTTAAATGAAATTCGAGAAATTGGTGGAAAGAGTCGATTTTAGATTTCTCGTGGTTGGTTTGAAAGTTACTGCTTTGGATCTATTTGGTTTTCTTAGAATGCCAAAATAGTTTGTTTAAAACCCCTTCCACACGATACAATTTAATTGACAATTAGATTATCGATTAAATTGGCTCACAATCTGATTGCCCGTCCACGCATACCAATCTTTTATTTTAAGTGTGAATCGCGCGCTTGACGGACGTATATTTAAAATGGATTCATTAAGTAAAAAACAAAAAATCGGATTTATTCTCGCACTTACTACAAATTTAAACGAGGAAGAAAAAAGACGAGAATGTTGACAAAACAATGGCTATTAAAAAGAAATCAATTTAATCATGTGAATATTGTGGGAATTTTATAAGAATGGATTGCAAAACTTTTAAAGAATTGTTAAGTTTAATAAAATCATATATAGAAAAGCAATATCATCATTTTATTGATCAAATTTTTATCAATAATCTTCCATTTCTCGAGCAACACCGCCGAACATTTTGTCGTACTGGTTTATTTTTATAAAGTGTGTGTTCTATATCCTATAGCAATGACAAATCTTTATATAAATTAAGAATATTCTCCATAACTTCTCTTTCGGTTCGAAACCAGCCATTTTAAAGCACGGTATGTCTGTAAAATCTCGCACTTCACTGTTCCACTTCTGAATACAGACTAAACTAAAAATTGGCTTATTAGAATCCACACCACCCAATTTTTTTCAAGTCAATCAAATCGTGCAGTCCAGCAGACGATCCAATGCCCTTGAGTTGGCCAATTTGAATCTACACGGTGCAATTTAGTCAAATTGTCACTTAAATTATATCATGTGGAAGGGGTTAAAAGGTTATTGATGTTTTACTATATTTTATTTTAATACTGGTATTTATTTGTAGCATTATTAATATTGATATAAGCTTATATATTTCAGGTTTCCTATATGCGACAAAAAAAAGGCAAAATCACTTTGGAAAACTCTATGGAACATGTTCTTCTTGTGGAAAATTTTTCTATGATAAAGTGCTATTTTAAAATCATTTTTACATTTATTACTTTGTAGCTAATTGTAAAAAATCTATCATTTTGAGAAGGAACAATTCTGCTTCAAAACACATTAAACAGATCGGAACTCACAGTGGACACACTGGCGAAAAACCTTTTAAATGTCAAATTTGTTCAAAAAGTTTCACACAAAAAGGACATTTAAAAAACCATATTAAAACTCATAGTGGTGAAAAACCTTTCAGATGTGAAATTTGTTCAAAATGTTTTATAATATCCAGTGAATTAAAAAAGCATATTCGAATTCACACTGGCGAAAAACCTTTTAAATGCCAAATTTGTTCAAAATGTTTCACACAAAAAGGACATTTAAAAAACCATATTAAAACTCATAGTGGTGAAAAACCTTTCAGATGTGAAATTTGTTCAAAATGTTTTATAATATCCAGTGAATTAAAAGAGCATATTCGAACTCACACTGGTGAAAAACCTTTTAAATGTAAAATTTGTTCAAAATGTTTCACAATATCCTGTAGTTTAAATAGGCATATTCGAATTCACACTGGCGAAAAACCTTTTAAATGTCAAATTTTGTTCAAAATGTTTCATACGATCCAGTCATTTAAAACAGCATATTCGAACTCACACTGGTGAAAAACCTTTTGAATGTAAGATTTGTTTAAAAAGTTTTACACGAAAAGGACATTTAAAACAGAATATTAAAACTCAAACTGGTGAATAACCTTTCAGATCTGAAATTTGTTTAAAATGTTTTATTACATCCGGTGATTAAATCACACGAGTACTTTTTAATATTCACTTTTATTTCACAAACTTACATAATGTTTCGATGTGAGACAGTCAACTCATCCAAGCGTTCAATGGTCAACTAATTTTATCCATCAGCTCGTCCACAGTTGTAAAATCGGATTCAGTCCAGTTTGGTAGAAAAGTTAATTGCAGGTATAAAGTGGTTAAATAAAATAGTATTAAACTTGTAAATTGTATTTATAAAATTTTTCATTCAAATTAGTTTTTACTTCGCTATTGGCAAATATTTAAAAGCAATCTGACGGATCAGATAAAAAGATGAAATTTGTTGGTTTTATGTTTTTCAAGTAAATCTTGAAGGTTGTTTGTTTTTAATCTTCTACAAGCACTTGCCATTTTGGTATAGGTCGTCATTTGTATATCCAACAAGACACTTGTAACAGTAAATATGTTAGGATGAGAAATGTAAAATAAAATATTAAATTTCGAGTGGAATGATTAGCATATATTTGTGGTCCTGTGTAATATGTCATTATTGCACCACAATTTTGTCGAAAAAATTGACTCGTCCGATATGTATTTTTTGAGTACATAATTTCTAAAATGCAAAACTCTAACATCATCTGGCATTAAATAATTAAGTTCAGTATAAAAAATATTTTTGCTTTTTCGGTTCAAAATATAATTTTAAATAATTTTCAATTACAGAATTCTTATTTCTAAATTAACAAGATAACCCAAGCGCTTAATTTTTTTTTAAATTTTAATTTAAATGGAAAAAACACCCTATAATTTGAGTATTAGGCCAAATTTCTAAACAAGCTCTATGTATACCAATTTCAAAATCTTATCACATTTTTTTTTTCGGTGACAAGCACTTTCCATTATTTGAATATTTTTCTTCGACCATGCTGAACATTTTTGTGTATGAATCTAATTTTTTGTCGTGCAACAAAGCAAAAACTAAAAGTACAAGGCATTCATTTTTTAATCCATGAATGGTAAACATTTGATAAAAGAACCTCTTAGAATCTCTGGAGATAAATAAATATAAACATTCTAAATTGCTTTTAAATGACCAAACTAAATTTAAAAAAATCACCGTTACTTAGGTTACGTCCTCCACAGAAAAAGCAGAATTCTTTACCAAAATATACTCTTCGAACTCCATACTTAACCCATCAAACAACATAGAACTACCTTCTATTCCATGGGATCCCAACATGATGAAAACTACCATATTATAAAAATTTGTTAGATATCGTTGATAATGGTGAAAAATTGTTGAAAATCTGAAAAAATGGTTGGAAATGGTGAAATATGTTTAATAATCGTAAAAAATTGTTGAAAATCGTTCGAAACAGTATTTGGAACAGATTTTTTGCTAATCGAAAATTTGATAAAAAAAAGATGGTTTTTCGAAAACTAGAAAATATATCAAAATGCGATTTATTGGTTTGATAGACGATTTTGTACTGATTTAGAAATTTTATGAATTTTTCAAAAATCTTTAAATTTGAGCGAGTTATGGCGATGTTTCAAAAAACACTCGAGCTTTTATTTGAGTTTTTAATATGTCGAAAACGGAAAATGGTAGCAAAATGCGGTTTTTAGTTTTTAAATGAAAATTTCATCCACATTTAAATTTCATTTTGAAATCTTCAAAAGTTTTAAAAATTGACTTAAAAACGAGATATACAGTTTTTCACAGAAAATTTGCAAAAAAAAGGAGATGTCAATTTCTCGGAAACCAAAAAATATATAAAAATGCAGTTTCTTGGTTTTTTTAAAATTTTTTGTACTGATTTAAAAACTGTTTTAAATTTTCAAAATTTTTTAAATTTGAGTTATGGCGATTTTCAAAAAATACACGAGGTTTTTTTGGGTTTTTGATATTTCGAAAACGAAAAATGATATCAAAATGTGGTTTTCGGTTTTTGAATGAAAAATTTAACCAACTTCAAATTTATTTTGCAATTTTCAAAAATTTAGAAAAAATTACTAAAAAATACGAAATAAACAGTTTTCCACAAAAAATTTGTTCGAAAAAAAAACGAGATGTAGAAATTTTAAAAAGCAATAAAGATATCATAATGCAGATTTTCGGAATTGGTAGAGAATTTTGTTCTGATTCAGAAATCTTCTAAGTTTGATTTGATTTAAAAACTGTTTGAAATTTTTCAAATTTCTTTTGAAATTTTCAAAAATTTAAAAATTCACAAAAAAAAACGAGATAAACAGTTTTTCCACAGAAAATTTGATCAAAAAAAAAACGAGACGTAGATTTTTTGAAAAGCAACAAAATTTATCAAAATTCGATTTTTTTGTGTTTGATAATAAATTTTGTACTATTATAAACCTAATTGTATAGTTTTTACCCAAAAGGAAAAAATCAAATGTCGATTTTAAAGGGTGATGTATCGATCTAGTACCAGAGTTCGTTTAAAAAAATCGATATTTTGCCTCGAAAAAATCGATTTATTGCCTCGAATTATCGATTTTTCAATTAATCGATCTCAAATCGCCATCCCTACTTAAAGCACAAGATACATACATTGACAAGGGCTGCAAATGTTTGAAATGTACAAAAAGACGCGGTACCCACTTGTGCCTTTCGTGGCTGCCGATCCAAAAAGCCTGTCGACCAGTAAATCATGCAAAACGGAATTTACAGCTTACAACTCAAAATACGAATGATAAAATTTTATGTATTTTCAGTATTGTTATATGGAATGGAGGCTAAAAAAGAAAATCAATAATCAAATAGAATCGTTTGGAATGTGGATTTATAGGAGAACCTTGAGAATAAACTGGATGGATAGAGTTACGAACAACGAAGTGTTGAAAAGAGTGAAAAAGGAGAAGGGAGATTTAAATACAATTAAAATAAGGGAATTAGACATATCATGAGAGAAGAGAGATACGTGTTACTACAGATTATTATACAGAGAAAGATACTGGACAGAAGAAGCGTAAATACTCGTTAAATAACCACAGACAAAAATATAACTGTAAATCAATTGAGCTGTTTAGAGCAGCAGCATCTAAAGTAAAGATAGCCGTAAAAACATCCAACCTTCTTAAAGGAGACGGCACTTAAAGAAATAAAAGTATCTCGGCTGGGACTGTTGGCAGTTGTAAAATCCGTTGATCACTTTTATAAATGTTTGTATCGAAGAAGATTCCTAATCAGAATAGACCATGCCAGTTTAAAGCTTTGGGAATTCAGAAGGACAAATAGCAAGATCTCTCGAAAAACTGCAAGAATATGATACTGAAATCGAGCACAGACATCGTAATGCTGATACACTTTCCACAAGGCCATATCGACCTAATTGCACTCTTTGTACCCGCGTGGAGCAGAACGAGGAAAAACTTGCCTTAGTTAAGGTTGTACCAGAAGACGAGAGCTCTATGTTGGAGGAGCAACAAGAAAACGATCCCGTTCTGAAAAAGATTCGGGAATGAAAAAGAATAGAACATCGTCCGTTATGGAGAGAAATTTCCTCATTCTCTACTGCTTTAAAAGCATATTTGGTCCACTGCAACTCTTTAATTTTGGACGGTGGGCTCTTTCAAAGACTTATAGAAAATCCTGAGGGCACAGAAACAAGGGAACAAATAGTGGTCCTAAGAAATGCTATACCAGAAATTTTAAAACAGATACATAATGATAGTTCAGGAGAACATCTGGGTATCACGAAAACGCTGCAAAAGGTCCGAGATAGATTTTACTGGACAAACTGCAGCACTAACTCTGTTAAAGATTGGTAAATGTGCTGCTAGTAATGGTTCGCATCGAAAACCGAAGGCGGAAATGCAGCAATACCTGGTCGGAAGTTCTTTTGAAAGAATCGCAGTAGATGTATTGGGGCCACTTCCACAAAGCGATGTAGGAAATAAGTACATCTTTGTTGTAATTGACTACTTTACTAATTGGTTTGAAGTCTACGCAGTACCCAATCAGGAAACCACTTTAGCAGGTATATTAGTTAAAAAATTCGTGTGCCGATTTAAGGAACCATTAGAATTATATTTAGACCAAGGAAGAGATTTTGAGAGCAAGCTATTTCAAGGAGTTTGTCAATGATTGGACATCCACAAAACGAGAACTACAGCGATGCACCCTTAGTCTGATGGAATGGTGGAACAAATGAATCGGATTATAACCAACTATCAAAAGTGGTATCAAAAAGACTGGGATCGACATATTCCACTATTCCTAATGGTAATTCTATCGGCCATTGCCAATATGACAATTTTGTTATTTTTACATACTTTTATATCAATTTTTAACATTTGAATATTACAGTTTTGACATTTAACGAGTCAAATATGACAATTATGAGATTTGACAACTTTATGTCTGTCTTTGGCATTTTATACAACAAATACAATCATTTTGACACTGACATACTTATATGGCACTTTTTTGACATTTGTCACTTCAAATATAACAATTTTGATGTTTTTACATAGTTATAAATCTAATTGTAAAATTTCAATATACAATTTTAACATTTAACGCTTAAAATATGACAATTTTGACATTTGACTTATATTTGCCACGACATATTTCTATTCTACTTTTTAGAAAGTTTATTATATTTTCACCGTGTTCTTTGTCTCTGTGTCATTCCGCGGAATTTTGTAATCGAATTTAAACCTATTTCCCGACTACCTAGAGCTCTGAAATTTTCAGGATAGCTAAGACCTGGATGCCAATGCATGTTTCAAGTGTGTTTAGGCATATACATAAATTTCGAAATTTATATGAAATATGATATAAATTGTGTATACATGTTATCATTTTGAAAGTTTTTAAATATGTCGTTCGTAGCCTAGTTGATTAAGCGTCGGATATGACTCAAGGTGACAGTTCTGTTATTTTATCATAATGGGATCGACTACGCGAGAGAGAAGTTTTTTTTTTTGTTCTACATGTGACAACATTAATTATTATTTTAACTGTTAATAAAATAAACTAATTTAGAAAATTTTTAAAAATTTTTTTAGACTATACTGTGGACTATGCCGTAATCTATCTCGGTAAAGCGCTATTTGCCAAGGGAGTAATAATTTAATAATAGTAATATGACTTATAAATCACAAAAAAAAAACTTTCTACTATAAAAAGTTCTATTTATAAATAGGGAATATGCATGTAATTTAGATTTATTTAATTTTAATATCAACAATACTTTATGCTCTTAAAATTATATCTAAACCATTATTTCTATATTTAATTTGGATTTCATTCCATAAAACTTAAATTAAAATGTTAATTTTGTGCGCGATATTCAAATCTGAGAAAACGACCCATCATTGGTCGAAGCGACGTTACGTCACATCGCATCCCTTTGAGTTGTTTACATGTGTTTACAAGATATTTGTGCTTAAAATTGTCTTGTAATTATATCCTCTGGTGTTTTGTACTGTGTAAACGGTTTGAATACATTAGTTATTATCAAAAACAATGACGGAAAGTGGTTTTGTGAAAGCACAGTCGGACAATTTACCAAAAATAGATGCTTTTATGATGACATATTTTGCATCGAATTCAGATTTTGTATCCGTTGAAGTCAAAAGAGTAAAAGCTTTAAGGTAATTATATAACAAATTATATAATATTACATACTGTATTATCTATCAAATAGATTTTAAAACTTCGTGCACTCATAAATACTCATTTAAACATAACCTTAACTTTAAGGTTATATTTTAAGTAAATGTTGTTTACATTTACCTGCTAATAAATGTTTTAGATCATATTATACTTATGTATGAAAAGCTTAAAGAATTTTGTTTAATTGATTTAGAATTAGGTAAATTAGGATGTAGGTGACCAATTGAATCTTTTTGGGTGAATTTGCCTAAAATTATTGTTACAGATCTCAAAGAGAATCTTATGGTGATTCAGCTGTGGGCTATGTTCAAGTAAAACGAGAGGGGAACATATGTGTAGTAAATATCGGTAAAATGGTTTTTTATCTTTTTGCATGATTTCACAGCGAATTAAACTCAAAAATCTCAAATAATCACACTAAATGTAAACAAATGTCACTGACAGGTGGTGCGATGTGACGTTTCCGAAGCGCGCGCAAAATGGAGCGTTTGAACATGACAAATTTAAGCGACTTTTTATTTATTTTTTTAAAATTTAATTAGTACATTTTCAACAATACTTTTATTTTTTACTATATTAAAACGAAGTGAAAAGTGAATTAAACGAATAAAAAAAATACATGCATATTCCCTATTGTGATTATTGTCATTTAACGTTGCAAATATTAAAATTTTTACATACGCGTATACTAATTTTTGACATTTGACATTACAATTGTAACATGTCAAATATGATAATGTTGACATCTGATATACTTTTTGTGTGTCATTATAATTTTAGCATTTGACGCAAAAAATATGCTAATTATAACTTTTTTACACATCATAGTGCAAATATGACAATTTTGACATTTTTACAAACTTCTATGGTACTTTTTAACATTGCAAATATCACACATTTAACATTTTCACATAGTAATATTTCAATTTATTACATTTGATATTACAATATTGTCATTCAACGTGTCAAATATGATAATTATGACATTTTTCAAACTTATTAATTTTTGACATTTGATGTTTTAAATATTATAATTTATACATCTCTTTTTGACATTTGTCATTTCAAATATGAAAATATTGACATTTTTTATATTTATTTATCTAATTTTAAAATATTAAACTACCGTTTTAACATTTAACGTTTTAAGTATAACAATTTTGACATTTGACATACTACTATGCTACTTTTTGAAATTCGACATTGCAAATAGGATAATTTTAACATATTTACATAGTTATATTTCAATTTTTTAAAATTGACATTACAAATTTGATATTTGACATACTTATATGTCTCTGTTTGACATATGACATTATAATTTTAACATTTCACGTTATAATATTTTGACTTTCGATATATTTATATGTTACCTTGTGACATATGACGTGGTAGGTAAATATGACAAACTTGACCTTTTACAAACTTATTAATTTTTGACATTTGACACTACAATTTTGACATTTGATGTTTTAAATATTATAATTTATATGCCACTTCATGGCATTTTAACTGCAAATATGAAAATGTTAATATTTTTTATATTTATTTTTCTAATTTTGCAATATTAAACTACAGTTTTAATATTTGACGCTTTAAGTATTACAATTTTGACATAACTATGTCAATTTTTGACAGATGACATTGCAAATATGACAATTTTAACATTTTCACACAGTAATATCTCAATTTTCTACATTTAACGTGTCAAATATAAAAATTTTGACATTTGACATACTTATAAGTCACAAATTTAACATTTGACGCTAAAAATGTGATAATTTTGACATATTTATATGTTACTTTTAGAAATATGACGAAGCAAATATGATAAATTTGTTATTTTCACATACTTGTATATCAATTTTTGATATTTTACATTCTAATTTTGACATTTTACATTCTCATATGTCACTTTTTATATTTGACTCTTTATAACATAATTTTATATCAATTTTGACATTTCACGCTAGAAATGTGATAATTTTGACATATTTATGTATTATTTTTTTACATTTGACGTTGCAAATATGACATATTAACAGATAATATTGATCAGAGCAACACACTCCAGAAAGGAAAGAAAATTCTCTATTAAAAATATAACAGTATTTATTTATTTGTAGAATAACAGGACCAAAAGCAAACAAAAAAAATGGAATTAAACTTATGTTCTATAAACATATGTGTGTATTAACTACATTTAATGGGTTTTTTGTTTTAATTTACCTTTTTGTGTAAAATATTTTGAACAAAGGATCCCGCAAAAAATCAATGGAAAGTACTTTCCGTTAAATTGTCTGAAATTTTGTGACTAGATAGTTCTAAGTGAGTAAATGGGCACCAAGCTTAAAAATAGACAATTTAAATGACCCTCAAGCGTGATAACGTATTCGAAATCAGCAAACCCAAAAACCATATGCTATCCTAGGATTTTTGAGAAAAATTTACTAGTGAGATCTAGAAATACTCAGTATATCAAATGTTGATTTGCTCAGTAAATCACTATTTTGGTAAAACTACAAACCTCTATATCTCAAAAATTAACCATTTTTAAGCTTGATGCCCATTGAGACTTTTGTTCTACTCACAAAGAGCTATTTATTCATAAAAATTTAGACAATTTGACGAGAAGTACTTTTACATTGATTTTATACGGCATCCATTCACATTTGAAAGTTTTTTCACAATTTTTAAATCACCGAAATCTATGAAATATTTTGATCAAATTTTATGATTAAAAATCTTTTCGTCAGTGTGAGTTCTAATATGACTTTTTAAATTAATGGATTGGGTGAAACATTTCAAACAAATTTTACATTTAAAAGGTTTCTCGTCAGTGTGATACTCTAGTTAACATCTTCAAAAACGTGAAAAATTAAAATAAAGGTCCTAAAAATATGAGCGATAGCTCATTGGATACGGAATCACCTGTAGAAAAATGTTTTTGAAGGAAAAGTGTGCAGGCAGAAAATTGCAATTGCTATTAACAAAATAAGATGAAAAAAAAACAGATATTTATGTTTTTGTTAATAACTCAAAAAATATTAATATTTAAGAAATTTTGAAAAAAGCTCGTTAAAGAGGAGGAGATTTTCGAAAAATATCCGTCCTCCCGAAACTCTATCTCCATTATTTATAATTTTAATTTGACGTTGAAAATGGGGCTTTGAGCGGCTTTTACGGCATACGCGCGCTACCGCTAAATTCATGAAATATTGAAAAAAAAAATGAATAACATGTTAGACCCAAAATATTCTGAAATGTTGAAGTCATTCTTCGAAGTATGTTAATTTTCTATATCAGCCTAATGGCTTAATAATTATACTTTTTATAAGGATGTTAATTACACATGGATGTGACATTTTTTCAATTTCTCCTTAAAGTCAGTTTAATAATTTCTTGTTTGTATAATTTCTAAATTTCAAAAAGTACCCATTTTCAGACAAAAATTCTCCGGTGAAAAATCATCGTAAATAGATTTTTCAAAGCTTATTTTGTTTGTTTTTACCTTTACTTTTTGATAAAATAGAGAACCAATATAGCTTCTATTTAAGAATATGCTAAAAAATGCAATAAACGCAAAAACTCAATTTTGAAATGTTTTTTTTTTCAGTAATCGTTGATAATTTTTTTTTAAATTTCAATAAATTGTTAAAAATAACTTCACCAATGAATTCTATGGGAAAAAATATTTTGTTGTTGATAATTACTCCAAGATTTAGGAGTGGTAAAGGGTTGTTTTTGGAGGGTAATTGTTTTTATGCACTTTTCCGCCAAAATTGACGTTAAACGAAAACTAGTATCAAATAAAAGTTGTAGATTTTAAAAAATTATAAAACATTTTTACTATAACCTCAAAATTTTCCAAAAAAAATGCGAAAAATCCATTTTTCTTTTTTTTAACTTTATCATTTTTTTTCTGATATTTTTGATGGGTTATCTGTGAACTTAGAAGAGGCGCCACTAGCCCTACGCTAATAATAATAAATATATAATAAATAAAATATAAACTAAGAACTTATTGTACAAAAAGTAGGTCGAGGTTTTCTGTGGTTTCCCTCGACCCAAGTTCGACCTGTCTCAGTCTGGAAACAAACTGTTTGAGGAAGAACTTGCTAAATGGTCTTTCTTAAACAGGATAAAGTTGCCACAGACAACTCCTATAGTAAAAAGCAGGAAACATTATAATGTAGCACTACCCTGAAAAGGACACTAAGTCCTATAGCAGGGTATAGGGAAAAATTTAAATATTTCTTTTTAATCTTAAGAAAACATGTAAACTTTATAAATAAACATTTTTAAATTTGAATTTGAAATTTTGCTAAAATCAGTTTACCCTCCCATAAAAAGTTACCACTTCAATAAAAAATTTAAATCTAAAAATTTTTAGATTGCTGGATAAGCAATTAAATGCTTTTTCAGACGAGTTATCACATGAACCCTCATGCCATTTAAAAAAAATGGCCCTTGGTAAGCCAGGCGCATCAGTAGATTTATATTAATTAATTATATTAAAAGTATACGTTTTAGAAAAAAATGTTTTAGATAAAAGTTGTAGGTCTCTTTAAGACAAACAAAAAAGTCCCCTAACATTTTTTTGTACAGGGTGAAGTAAAAAAGTTACGAATTTTTTTCCATTTTGATTTGATGTCACGCCCAAACGGCCTTACTGATTTGGCCCATTAACGAACTCGACCGAGATTTTGGGACGATTGATTTTTGTACCAAATTTCATTTCGATACGTTAAGAAATGCGACCGCTATCGTGTCCACAGATTTCGTTATATCGGAACTATACATACATACATACATACATATATATATACATATATATATATATAAACTTTTGAACGGAAGGTGTTTTTGAGGTCAGGGGGACCTAAAACGAAAAACTGTAGTGAAATTTTCCCGAAGTCGTGACCTGCGAACCAGCTGAATAGTAGATATAAATCTACTAAAAATGTGGTGCTGTCACCCCTTGGAAAGGGGTTTAAAGTGGGGGGTGGATTTTTTGCGTCATAAACTGACATTCTAAAATTAAAAATTGATGTGTTTCAGGATTTTTCTTTTACACGCTTATTAACAGAGAAAATGAATTTATCCGTTACTTTTGGATCTCAGGGTATATAAAAGAGAGTTTCTATGTATATAGTCACTCATCACGATATCTCTGGAACTACAAGGCGGATCCACATAAAACTTGGTAGGAATATTCCTTGCAGAAAGGTAGAGGCCAGCTAAGAACGGATTTTACAAAACTCCACCCACAAGAAGGGTTGCGGGGGCGTGAAAAATAAAAAAAAATTAAACTTAAAATCTATAAGTACTACAGATTTGAAACTTTGCAAAATAGTTATTTTTATAATTTTGAGGTCAATTGTAAAATAATTTTATGAAATTCCACCCACAAGGAGGGTTGCGGGGACATGAAAAATAAAAAATATTTAAAATTTAAAAACTATAAGTCCTACAGGTTTGAAACTTTGCAAAATAGCTATTTTTATAATTTTGAGATCAATTGTGAACGGATTTTACGAAATTTCACCCACAAATAAGGGAGTGGCGGGGGCGTGGAAACTAAAAAAAATGAAATGAAAAATCTATAAGTACTACAAGTTTGACACATGGCAAAATAGTTAATTTTATAATTATAAGGTTAATTGTGAACGGATTTTACAAAATATCAGCCACAAGGGAGGTTGCGGGGGGGGGGGGTAAAAATAAAATAAAATTTAAAATCTATAAGTCCTACAGGTGTGAAACTTTGCAAAATAGTTATTTTTATTATTTTGACGTCAATTGTGAACGGATTTTACGACAATCTAACCACAATGGGGTTCGTGAGGAATGAAAAATAATCTATACATATAATAAAATTGTAGAAATGAAAATTTTGTACATTAAGGATATTTAAAAAATAATTAGCGTGGGGTGTTACTACATCGACATAGAACCCAAAAATGTTGTTAGATTTTTTTGTCTGTCTGTATGTTTGTGCGCGCATCACATGAAAACTTTTATCCGATTCGAATGCGGTTTTCACAGATGTATTTGTCTTCTTTCAACTTAACATCTGGTGCATAAAAATTTCTCCCCTCACCCCTTTAACAAAGTCGGGGAAATTTTTTTTTATAACAATCAACACGCCACGCGAACGCTGTCGTGGGTGCAGCTAGTATTTAGTAATAGTGAATAAATACAAATATCAAAAGTTTAAAAGATGTTTTTTTTGTTGATATATAATTTTCTTCAGCTTTCTAGTTTAACTCTGTTAATTACAAAAACCTTATAGATGGTATTAAAAAAGAAAAGGGCAGTATAAAAAAATTAAAGATTTTTGTATAAATTTGCAACTTTTTATTTATATTGACAAAATAATAATATCGAAAATTTATGGGAATTTTATCGAATGCAGATGTTGCAAAAAACCGGCTGGCAGAAATTGAGCTGATGTTAATGTTGACATGAAAATACCAAAAAGAAAATTTTATAAACAACTTTTAACTGATATGAATAATAATGTTGATAACTTAACAACTTTTAGAGATAACGATAAATTTTTGCATTCAATACAAAACAAAATCAGGAGAAAGTGAGAAACTTGTTTACTTATATACTTTCTAAAATTTCAAAACACCCATAGGATATTTGGAAATTTGTAATTATATTGAATACATAAAAATGTCGAAAATTTAAGGAAGAAACTGACATTAAATTTACTTCAATTCTACCAAATTTTATAAAATTTGGATCACGCAAAGATTTTGAAAAAAATTGATAAAATTGTTGTTACCAATTAATAATAAACAGAAACGAGAAATCACAATAAAATTAATATATCAAAAAAATTAAGGCGAAATTTATTTTAAAATTATGAAGTACATTAAATTTGTTTCGATTGTGACAAATTTTATAAAATTTAAATCATGGAAAGATTTTGAAAAAAAAAATTGAGAAAATCAAAGTTACCCATTAATAATTAACAGAATTAAAAAATCACATAAAATTAATATCTCAACAAATTAACAAGATATTGTCAAATTTGTTTTTACAAAGTAGAAGTCAACAAACATATGGCATATATAAAATACAAAGAATCAAAGTTAAAGAATTGGTCAAAAAGAGGCAAAAAAGAAGGATGGGAAGAGTTTGCAAGAAAAATGCAGGAAAATAGTGAAGAAACAAGAGGCTATTCTACAGAACATTGAGAAACATGAAAAAACCAATCAGAGTGAATCTTAATCAAATAAAAGATCAACAGGGCAATATGATAACAGATGAAGAAAAAATTATCGAGCGCTGGCAAGAATATTTCACAGGGTTACTAAATAGTGAAAATAAAAGAGTGGTAAATGAAAAGAGAAATGGGATAGACAACATAACCCAATCAGATATAACTGGAATACAAATGGAAGAACTTGAGGAAGCTTTGAGGAAAATTAAAGTAGGTAAAGCACCAGGATGTGACTAGCTAGATGCAGAATTACTAAAATAACTTGGACCAAAAGGAAAGAAAGAATTGCTGGAAATATTAAATATGGCATGGAAAATTAAAAAGATACCTTCGGAGTGAAACATCGCAACAATCTTACCAATACATAAAAAGGGAGATACTAGGGTATGCTAAAATTATAGATGAATATCTCTCTTATGCGCAGGACTAAAAGTAAACGAAATAATAATAGAAAGTAAGTTACGTAAGATGATAGAACCAAGACTAGCAGATGCACAAAGTGGATTTAGACCAGCGCACAGTGTACAAGACCACAATTTTACTTTGCAACAAATAATAGAAAAAGCTATGGTCAAATATGAAGAATACTTAGAATTCGTAGACATGAAAAAGGCGTTTGATATGGTGGACAGGACAGGAATCTGGAAGTCTAAGGAACAAGAAAATAGATGAAGAGCTGCTCAAAGTGATATATAGTCTCTATGAAAATACAAATAATTAAGTAAGAACAAGAAATAAAACATCAAAAATCTTTAAAAATAACGAGGGAGTCAGGCAGGGTGGTGTATTGAGCCCACTATTGTTCATAAGCGTGATGGACGAGGTAATAAAAGCTTGCTGGCCAAAAACTAAAAAATATATTGCAGGATATAGAAACATGAAAGTAGTGAAAATAGAAGCATGCATATTTGCAGATGATATAGTGCTTATAGCAAGAACAGAAAAAGAACTACAAGAGAACATGATAATATGGACAGAACTAAAAAAATAGGGAAAAACAGGAGGGGACGACCAAGAAAAA
Organism: Altica lythri; assembly: GCA_964028335.1. Taxonomy (NCBI): domain Eukaryota; kingdom Metazoa; phylum Arthropoda; class Insecta; order Coleoptera; family Chrysomelidae; genus Altica; species Altica lythri. The sequence goes on from OZ034811.1 coordinate 4,612,060, forward strand.
CATGGAATAGCGAGATTCTAGATGAAAGAGGGAAGACGTGAAGTGAGGCGAAGGAACTGGCTAGAAACAGAAAAGAGTGGCTAAATTTGTAAATTAAAAAATTAAGAGGGTTTTTTTACACCTCGACACCTTCGGGTATAAGAGGTTTTCGATTATGTATGTATTATAAAATACATTAAATTTTCTTCACATTAAAAAAAATTTTGAAAATCGGGGTTACGAATTAATAATTAATAGAATCGAGAAATCACAAAAAAATAATATCTTAAGAGGTTAAATTTGTTGTTTTTTATTAAATAGTACATTAAATCATCTTTAATAGAGCCAAATTTTATAAAATTTGAATGACCCAAAAGTTTAAAAAAAAATTAGAAAAATAAACAACATATAGCAATACTTTTAGAAAGTATACACAAAAGAATATATATTTACTTAACAAGATTTAAGAGAAATTGTAAAAATTGTTTATTTATTTTTTTAAATATCAAAAATCCCATAAGAGATATCTGTATATAGTCCATTTCATCGTTTTTGGCCGATTTGAAATTAGAAACCACTGAAATAAGATTAAACTGTCATTCAAGTTACCAATGGCGGAGAGTTTTTTTTTTTTAATTAGGTCGTAAGTGTGGTTTGACATCTACAAAAATATGACATTAATAATTATTAAATTCAACCCTTCAACAACGAGCCGTACATGACGGTTACTAGGAATGTGAATTAAGTCAAGACTTCCGTATTGAATACTTTTTATCTACCGGTGAAACAAGATGCAGTTACGTAAGTGTTGTATTAAAAAACAAATGTCCTCATTTAAATTTCTAACTTGCCTGTATCTGAGAGAGATGTAACTCTAAATTTACTTCGAGTATGATTTCTGTCATCGGCCAAAATCGGTGAAATGGACTATATAATAGTTTAACTATACACCAATAGTAACCAAAAAACAACTAAAAAACATTCTAAACAGTAAGTTTAAAATGGACTAATCCACGTGGGATTCACAAACAACAAAAATATCTTTTTAAACCTAAATTTACTCACCCGATTAAGTTTTTTCAAGCAGAACTTAATAATTATCTATAAAAGTAATTTTTTTATAAATAAACACACTTAGTTGCGATTATTTAGGTGAGGCTGATAAATCGATTTCTACATTTTCATTAACAAAAGTTCAAATTACGAAAAATTAAAAAAGCTAGTAACTTTTTTATTTATTAACGTACAAGTTATAACCTATCAAACAATAGGAGATTTTCTCAAAAATCCAATATTCGAATTAGTTTTTTCATATCTTTTATAGTTTTCAATATACGAGGGAATTATAATTTTTATAGAGATAAAGATAAACTTTTGTATTCAATACTATACAAAGCATTTTAAGATTTTTTTTAATATCTGAAACCAATTATGATAAATCAAATTCCCTTACAAAAACCTCACAATTATTTTCTAATTAAAACAGTAAACAATAATTAACAAACACTAATTTAAAATAAATTTTTATAAAATTTCAAAAATCAGTTGGGAGATATCTCAAAATAATAGTTTACTATATATACTAAAAAGAACTAACACAAAATATTGTAAAAAAAAGTAAATTGAACGCTCAGTGGGATTCAATAAACACTAACATCCTTGTTTAAACTTTAAATGAAATCTACTTAACCGATTAAGTTCAATTTCCTAACATTAAACTTTTAACTTTCTTTAAAACAGTTTTTTATCAATAAACACAATTATTTGCAATTATTCAGGAGAAAACTAAAAATTAGATTTCTTTTCTTGTTTACATGCACGTGTTCGAACTCGAGACAGACAATGAACAATAATAGAAAAAATTATAATTATGTGACAACTGACAACATTACTTCTACAGGTGGCGCGCAAGACTAAATAACTATAAATTAATTGGTCGTAGAGATAGACAACTCAAAATCATAGACCAAGCTCAAAATACTTAGTAAAACATGTTTTTATAAAAATCAATCAATAAAAAATAATAAAAATTTAATAAAGAATTAGTTAAAAAAAACTCATTTAAGATGTAAAATTGATCAGATTTGTTGATTTTGGGTTTGTTTTATTATGTTGTGTGGTAATGGGCGGAATTCTATCAATATTCTGACAAGTTCGTACTAGAACTGTCATTATTAAGACATTATTATCAGTATTAAGTTTAACTCTAACATTAAGAAATTAAATAAATCTGTTAAATAGGCATATTTATAATGTAAAATTGATTAAAAAGTTATTGATGTGAAACATCTATAGCCGCACGTGAATCAGATTTCTCGCGTGGCGACGGTGACGTATGATTCGTATGACGTAAAAAACCTAACGCATCGATAATATATAATAAAGAGATGTACTGATACCTTATATGAAATTGGTCTCATGTTTTGAGCGACGCCGACGGTGGCGCGCCAACAATAGGGGGAAGAAGCTCATCGATTCAAAAATTTGGCGGGACAGGGTATGAATTGTTTCATAAAAACCTAACTCGATTCCGCCTACTATCTATTCTATATATATAAAAATGTTTGTTTGTATAGGCAACATAATATACCTACATATTTTGCTGACCTGTAAAATTGACAGCTTGTTAATCAAAATAGATTGTTGGTGAATAGTCCCTGTAAAATTTGTGTATAAAGTGTTTGTTTTAAATATGAATAAACAAAGTGTTAATCAAGAAAGTGATGAAAAAATATTGAATAAAAATGAGTGAGTACCTACCTACTCTATATACATTAGGGTGTCCGTTATTTCCCAAATTTGGTTTTGTTCTCCAAACACCCATCAAATTTTTAGATTATGACCTAACAAAAATTATCAGACCCAAACCAGCCCTTAGTATTCACATTAACCCGTGCCTTAATCATAATACATTTCCCATTTAAATACCGTTTAAAAGTTATTCAACGATAAAGTTTTATTCATTGTTAAATTCATCATTTTCCTATTTTTTATTTACTATCGCTTTTTGTTCGTACTAAAATTATGAAGTAACTACAATTATATTAATATAGTAACGTACTTCTATATAAATTTGTGTTTTAATAATTTCCTTTTTTAAGATTATTGAATTTAAGGCAATTAAATAAAAAGCTAAACGAAATCACGTTTTAAATTTATTTTCGTTCTGTAATCTAACGACATCTGTGAGCAATCTGAGAAAACGTACAATAAATATTGTGATACCATTGTGATACTATTATTTATAAGCGATAATATACTTTATTTTGTATCCAAATTTTGTATTTGTTAATTTTATTACCTATATATATGTATTTAGTTTGATATAAATAAAAATTATGGTGAAAATTACAAAAAAAAAAAAAACGTGAATTTAACTCTGATGACAAATTTATTGCAAATTTCCTACAAGAAATAGATATTTAATTATTTTTAGCTACATTTGTTTCAGTAAAAAAAATTAACGACAAAAAGTGCAAAAATGCCATGTTATTTAAATTGGAAATGTCTTATGATTTAGGCACGGGTTAATGTCGATGTTTCACATCTGCCAGGCGTCCCGTGACGGCTCACATTTTTTTGTTTTTTGTTTGTTTCATTAACTTGTATGGTAAGTGGCTGAATTCTAATTATTACAAGACCAAAATCAAGACAACAAATATCATAGGCATTTATTGTTGTTAAAAGTAAGTACCTCTTTAATTAAAACAGCAAAAAAGCATATAAATAGTAACAAAATATAAAAACATTAGTTAAATTAATATTATTTATATCTACACTTTATTTTTATTACTTCTAAAGAGTAGTTCCGATTACTACAATGATGCCATATTGTATTGAATTAATTTAATCATAGTTAGGCAAAAAACATCGCTATTGCTTGTTTTCTTGTTTTAATCAAATTTAGTAACCATTTCAAAATAAAACCTAATAAAAATAACGATTTTTATGATTTTTATTAATTTGATATTTATTTTTTAAACACTAATACTAATATATTTAATTTTGTAATAAATGAGTATAATTTTGTAAACAAATCCGGCAACGTTGTTTTACATAACCAAACGTCAATGTCACACAATAATACCTAATAAACTAGTCCCAGACTCCCAGAGACAATATAATTCGCAATTCGCAATACATTGCTGTAAAGTGATAAAAAGTTGAAGTAATTGGAAATAAGTGTGTTTATTGATAATATAATTATTTAAAAGAAGATTATTAAGTTCTTTTTGGAAATTAAATTTAATTGGGTAAGTAAATTTAAGTTTAAAAAAGATGATTTTGTGAATTTCACGGGGCCGTTGTTCATTTTGTATTTAACGTTTTACACTGTTTTTTATTTCTTTTTTGATTACTATTGCTATTTAATAAACTATTATTTTGAGATTTCTCTAGTGGAATTTTTTAAATTTTGAGAAAGTATACAAATAGTTTTCAATTTCTCCTTTATGCCATTTGATTCTTGTTTTTATACTTTCTAAAACTGTTGCTAAATATTGTTAATCAAAACTTAGTGTTTGTTTTAATTAAAAAATATACGAGGGAATTATAAATTTACAAAAAGATTTTGTAATTCCCTCGTATATGAAAAAATATCGATGCTATAAAAAAATTAGTTTCATTTTTGTATTCGGCAGAAAATTTCCTTTTTTTTAATAGATTATAACTTTTTTGATCCCACACAAATTTCTTTCACCGAGTGCACGAATAGAACTATAGCTTCAAACAAAAAACATTATTTTTTTTTAAATCGATAAATCCATATCTTAAAAACGAAAAAAGATATCCAGATGTGGTTTTTCGCTTTGTTTTTGCCATTTTTTACTTATTTCAAAACTAATTTAACTTTATAAAAAAGTGTGTATCTGCGTATCGCAAAATAAATATTAAATTACAATTCAATTATATTTATTGTCTATATACTTCACAAAAGTAACGGATAAATTTATTTTCTCCGTTAATAAGCGTATAAAAGAAAAATCCTGAAACACATCAATTTTTAAATTTAAAATGACACTTTATGACTCAAAAATAACCACCTACACTTCAAACCCATTTCCAAGGGCTGACAGAGACCCATTTTTTTAAATGGCATAAGGGGTCATGTGATACCTCGTCTGAAAGAGCATTTAATTGCCTATTCAGCAATCTAAAAATTTTTAGTTTTTTTTTTTATTTACTTTGATACTTTCATTAGTTTTCAAATTATCGTTATCTCAATTTTTCTTACTATACGATTTTTGAGAAATGATGAAATAGTAAAAATCTTCATATCTTACTAATTTTTAAAAAAATTTAAAAATATAAAATAATTTGTATTAAACAACTTAATAGTAATGCATTTCTTTATAACCACGCAAACGTAGTCGTGGGCAACAACTAGTTATGAGATAATATATTATCTCTGAAATAGTAATTTAATTGTGAAATAGTGTTACATTGGCCAAAAACCCGAAGTGCACCAAAGTTTTAAATCCCTGATTATGTTATTTTTTTAAATGTCTTGAGTGATCGAGTAATAAAGTTTGTCATTAATTTCAGTGTTGTTTGTTACAACCAGAAACTTATCAGAAAATAGATTTGTTATCCAATATTAAAACCGAAGAAATTGATATTGAAGAATGTAAACTCGAATTCGATCTCTCTAAGATCAGAACGGAAAGTTATGTAGAAAAAGTTTCTCCAACTAAAAGTGATGTGTTAATGAACAGAGAATACTTATATAAAACTGGAAAATGAGGGTATGCAAGAAAGAAAAAGTGGTATCGAAATTAAGACAGAAATTACACAGCGTCCATTTGATTTCCCTGTTTGTAGAAATGATTTTGGTGAAATTCGACAAATAGTACAAACAATCAACATGTATTCCAGGAAAAAACGTAAGTTTGTGAATTTTTTTATATTTACATATTTTAATTTTCCTTACGTAGTCAACCAAAGTTAATTTAAAAACAAATATATCTGAATTCTTGACATAAACTTTGCGTTTGTAGCAAGCGAATATATTGTAAGCATAAATTGTAATGATGCTTAAGATATGCTAACAGATGCTTTCAAATATTTCTTCAAATAAAATTTTACTTACATTTGGGTAAATTGTAGTTTACGGTAATTGATGCTATTTTCATGAAATGTTTTATCAACATTCTAGAGATGATAGTTCAAACAATACTATCAAAAAATTGCCGGAACCCTTAGGAAAAAAGTGATGAAATTTGAATTTTTATTATATAGTTGATTCAAATAGAAGTGTCATCAAGTAGTCTCTGGAAAATTCAAATTTGTAGTGGCAGCACCCACGTTTAGTGAAATTTGAATCGCAATATTAGCCAGCTTGTGATCAGATTGCTACATATGCTCAATATAACTATTATAACTATAAACGTTTTGACACATCGCGATGACATATAATTCCCTAACTAAAGTTCTGTTTCCATTTAATCTAGTAATAAAGTTAAAGGTGATCTCACACGTACCCAGCCCACTTGATGACACTTCTATCTGAATCGACTATATTTACCCACGACTCATAAGTAAATTGCGTATTTTTTAACCTATAACTCTGTCAGTAAGTGTCAAATTATTGAGCAGTTGTGTTATAGTTTCATTTACTAAACTAGTGGAGTAAGTAAATAGAAACCTGTATTATTATGTTGGTTACATACAGTTTTCATTAAATTAAACTAACATTTGACATTTCTCAGACAGGACTGTCTGCGAAATCGAATATTTTTGACAACTTATGCCAAAATTTAAATTTTATATTTGTTATTTTTAGTTTTATACAAACCCATTTGGTAAGTCGTGGGTAAAGCATAGTACTTCACTCGAGGAACAAATTGCATATTTAGCTCGTTTCTTCAGCCCATTCGCTCGCAAGCTCGCTCATGAGCCAAACACACTTGCTGTAATATGCAATTGACTCCACTCGTAAAGTAATATACTATTAAAGTACCTACGTACTTTTTGAACATTAATTGTAACACTATTTCGTTATGAATATTGCATATAAGGTTAGGTTAGGTTAATTATCATTTTTACTTAAACTTACAATGTATGATTTCACATTTTTTTACCATTTAATTTTTTATTAAATTTGTTTGACTTTTTCTGTGACATTCCTCTGGTTATTTTGCCATATTTATTTTAACTGTGCTACAACAAGCAATGAACCTTTTTTTATACTTTTTAATATTTTTTTGCCTTTCCAAAGCGATTATATAAAAAAAGAGTGTGCGTGTAATCTTTACGCGCGATTGAAATAAAACTTGAAAAAATTTGAAAATTTTCAAAATGTTCATGATTTTCAAATTTTTAAAAATATGAAAATTTAAGTTTCGCCCATAGCTGAAATCACACCGTTACTTCCTTCAGAATCTGACGTCAGAAAATAAATCTGAGTTACCCATAGTCGCGCCTAAAGAAGTTTTACTTCAATAAACAACTGATTTAATTATTTATCAAAAAAAATTAAATGAAATTCAAGAAATTGGTGGAGAGAGTCGGTTTTAGGTTTCTCGTGGTTGGTTTAAAAGTTATTGGTTTGGATCAATTTGGTTTTCTTGGAATGACAAAATAGTTTGTTTAAAACCCCTTCCACACGATACAATTTAATTGACAATTAGATTGTCGATTAAATTGGCTCACAATCTGATTGCTCGTCCACGCATACCAATCTTTTATTTTTAGTGTGAACAGCGCGCTTGACGGACGTATATTTAAAATGGATCCATTAAGTAAAAAACAAAAAATCGGATTTATTCTCGCACTTAGGTACTACAAATTTAAACGAGAAAGAAAAAAGACGAGAATGTTGACAAAACAATGGCTATTGAAAAGGAATCAATTTAGTCATGTGAATATTGTTAGGGAATGTTATGAGAATGGATTGCAAAACTTTTAAAGAATTGTTAAATTTAATAAAATCATATACTTATAGAAAAGCAATATCATATATATTTCTTGTGTTCGTGTGTATGTTACTGAACTCCTTTTAAATGGCTGGACCAAATTCAAAATTTTTTTTTGTATATATTCAAATGGATTCGCGAATGGTTTAGATTTACTATTTGGTCTACTATAAAATGTTTTTTAATTATTTTTTTACTTATTTGTGTATTTCGACGGTAAAGTGACAATATCCCCTAAGTGACATTTATTGTTTAGTTCTACGAATTCCTAATAGATGACAGTTTAAGTAATTGGAGTAACTCTATAAACCTTTGACATCTAGGTTACGTAGAGACCCGGTAGATGGCACTGTATTTTGATTTCTAGATTATTTAACATTTAGGTTGTCAGAAAACACAATAGATAGTGTTTAATTTCGATTTATAAATAAATAAATAAACGAAAAACTAAAAGAAAATTGAAAATACTAAAAAAAAACAGAAAAAATGCAGAAAAAATATAGTCAAAAAATACCTTTCTAAATTAAACAATATAACGCCAACGTAAGCTGGCGTATGTAATATCTCATATATTTAAACGAGCAATTACTACTAAATCAACTACTATGACGCCACTGTGAGGTGGCGCAGTTATTATGTCACATATTTAAAAGAGAAATTCTTACTACTATGAAGCCACCATAAGGTGGCGCAGTGGATATCTAATATATTTAATCGATAAATTGTAAAATACAACGAAAAAATAGTATAAACCTAATAACGAGAAAATATGATAAAATAAAAAAATATCCTCCATAACTTTTCTTTCGGTACGGAACCAGCCATTTTAAAGCACGGTATGTCTGTAAAATCTTAACTTAAAAGTAAAACGCGTTGCACTTCACTGTTCCACTTCTGAATGCAGACTAAACTGAAAATTGGCTTATCATAATCCACACCACCCAATTTTTTTCGAGTCAATCAAATCGTGCAGTCCAGCAGACCATCCAATGCCCTTGAGTTGGCCAATTTGAATCTACACGGTGCAATTTAGTCAAATTGTCACTTAAATTATATCATGTAAAAGGGGTTAAAAGGTTATTGATGTTGTACTATATTTTATTTTATTACTGCTATTTATTTGTAGCATTATTAATATTGATATGAGCTTACATATTTCAGGTTTCCTATATGCGACAAAACAAAGGCAAAATCACTTTGGAAAACTCTATGGAACATGTTCTTCTTGTGGAAAAATTTTCTATGATAAAGTGCTATTTTTAAATCATTTTTACATTTATCACTTTTTAGCTAATTGTAAAAAATCTGTCATTTTGAGAAGGAACAATTGTGCTTCAAAACACATTAAACAGATGGGAACTCACAGTGGACACACTGGCGAAAAACCTTTTAAATGTCAAATTTGTTCAAAATGTTTCACACAAAACGGACATTTAGAACATCATATTAAAACTCACACTGGCGAAAAACCTTTTGAATGTAAGATTTGTTCAAAATGTTTCACAACATCTTGTAATTTAAATATGCATATTATAACACATACTGGCGAAAAACCTTTTAAATGTACAATTTGTTCAAAATCTTTCACACAAAACGGACATTTAGAACATCATATTAAAACTCACACTGGCGAAAAACCTTTTGAATGTAAGATTTGTTCAAAATGTTTCACAACTTCCTGTAATTTAAATATGCATATTAGAACACATACTGGCGAAAAACCTTTTAAATGTAAAATTTGTTCAAAATGTTTTACACAAAACGGACATTTAGAACATCATAATAAAACTCACACTGGCGAAAAACCTTTTGAATGTAAGATTTGTTTAAAATGTTTCACAACATCATGTAATTTAAATATGCATATTAGAACACATACTTGCGAAAAACCTTTTAAATGTAAAATTTGTTCAAAATGTTTCACACAAAACGGACATTTAAAATATCATATTAAAACTCACACTGGTGAATAACCTTTTAGATCTGAAATTTGTTTAAAATGTTTTATTACATCCGGTGATTAAATCACACAAGTATTTTTGAAGTGATAACTTCTTATGGGAGGGTAACTGATTTTTAGCGTAACGCGTTGAAAATAGTATATTGTAATACAAGTGTTACAATGACAGGTTTCGTAGTAGGAGTGAAGTTTGTGAAACGAACCGCGAAGCGGTGAGTTTCGCAAAGAACGAGTACTACAAACCGTCATTGTAATTCGAGTTTTACATACTATTTTTTATAATGAACTTTAAAAGTATAAAAAAATAAATAAAATGAGTGTTTTTCAAAATATTTATTTATGTTGGCGATCTTGACACTTTTGACACTTTTAATGATTTTAAATTTAAATGTGTGTCAAATTTGAATAAAATATTCTGAATTTCGCAATATCGCTGATAATGTAGTTAATACAACATAATTCTTGATTTACTACCTGAATTCTTTCATCTTTCGTTGATAATCAGTGCAGTGCAACCAATTGTGTGAAACAAAAAGTTACCAAAAACAGTGTTACAATGAATTTATTTCGATACTGTTTTTAGTGTCGAAATAGAAACTTTGTGAACGTGAATTATAAAAAAGCGTTTATCATAACGCGTTGTTTATCGTTTTTACACATAATAATAATATCATTTCTCTCTCTCTCTCTCTCTCTCTCTATGCTTTTCCCAAACATCTTATACTGAAGGCATAGAGAAAGCAATTCTTGAATTTTTCAAAATGATTGAATTTAAAATTTTTAAAATGATTGATTTTTTTAAAATTTTCATAATTATTAGAATTTTCAAAATTGTTAGAATTTTCAAATTTTTAATTTTTAAAAATTTCAAAATTTTTAGAATTTTCAAAAATTTTCCAAATTTTCAGATTTTCAAAATTTTTAAAATTTTTAGAATTTCCAAAAGTTTTCAGAATTTTCAAAAATTTTTAGAATTTCCAAAATTATCAAAATTTTTGGAATTTTCAAAATTTTCAAATTTTTCAGAATTTTTAAAATTTTCAAAATATTTAAATTTTTAAATTTATACACATTATCATATAATTAAAGTAATAGGCAACGTTTTTCTCAAGTTAAAAAAATTCATTATTAAATAGTTCAACTTGGATTAGTTGAAGTTATCACTTCTGTCGCGCGTCCTGAGACGCACACGTTTTTTTGAAATTCAGCTTTATTTCACAAATTAGCATTCAATGGTCAACTAATTTTACCCATCAGCTCGTTCATGGTTGTAAAATCGCATTAAGTCCAGTTTGGTAAAAAAGTATATTGCAGGTATAAAATGGTTAAATAAAATAGTATTAAACTTGTAAATTATATTTATTCTAAACTATTTTATAAAATTTTACATTCAAATCAGTTTTTAACACGCTTTTATTAACTTCACCTGTATGTATGTTTGTTTGTTTGTAACTCTCCACTCCGCGGCTGCTGCCTCGGATGAGTCCCGTACAGGGTTGCCATTATTGAGGATTTTTCACCACATGTGGGGAAAAGTTCAACAAATGAAAGCAGTGTGGTGAAAAAGTGGGGAAGTGGTGATATTTATTGAAAAATACTATAAAAGTGGGGAATAATTACGGTATTTAAATAAATTATGCCTTTACAGCAAAAATATACGTATATTATAATTATTCTAAAACCTTAAATTAATATATTGGATGTATAGCTACTATTAATTATGGTCGCTATTCGCTGACGCGCTGACTGAAACTATTCTGTAAAATCCTAAATGTTGCACGTGCACTCTATTGAGTATTGACGGGAAATGTAAAGATAACATTGTTTACAGTATCACAAATAATAATGTAAGCTAGTTTGGCTTTATTACCAGAAGATACTTTCTATTGGTAATTTAAAAAAAAATAAATATAAATAAATTTTAAATAGTTATTAGGTGCAAATTACATTACTTTTTCGATAAATATAAAAATATTTATGAATAATTGTATGTTGTTTTTTAATTTAGTTCTTTTTTAGTAATTTTTTTTTCGTTTCATATTATGTTTGTATTGATGTTTCTGCAACTGTGTTTATGCTTATTTTGATTATATTAAAAGAAATATATTTAAATAAAGTCAATAGTTTTATTTATGTTACTGTTATATTAAATTTGCCGCCATTTTTTACGAAGTGGGGACAAGTGGGGATTTTGTCTTCAATAGATGTGGTGAAAAATTTTCTTATGGCATGGCAACGCTGGTCCCGTATCGTTATTTTTAGTCACTACCTCCCCGTGCCGGGAGTGGGTAATTTGTGCGCTAACTAAATAAACAAATAATGATTGAGTGAGGGTCTTGTAATCGTCACAGCAAGTTAACGAATCTATTGAAATAAAATAAATTGGACTAAAAAGTAAAAAATAAATATACTTTAAAAAAAGGGGTGTGGCAGTCAGTGGGACTGCCGGCAGAAGTTATACTTCTTTGCACTGTTAACTAATAAAACATAATAACTACAAACACAGGCAAGTAGAAATAATTTTTTTTTTAAATTAACTGTATTCAATTAAATAAATACTAAGAAAAATAAGACCAGTTGATGTGTGTCCTTACTTCAAACACGAAAACCAAACAGTAAAACGATCAATGTACAAAAAAAGTGTTTACAAAACCCGATTTGCTTACCGTGGGCTATTACAGATTTTAAAACACTAGAAACCAATGCAAAACATTTTCTAACAACATATAGGTACACACTTTTACAAAATTTTAACGCACTTTGAACTGCACTTTTCAGTAACTTTGCAGGAACAGGTTTTAACTCACACGCATGTCTTCGACTCAAAAGCATAGTAAAGGATATAATGCAACCATGTGACAGTATTTTAGACTACAATAAAATACTCATTACTGAATATTATTATTAATATAAAATACTAAACTTAATATGTATACTTACTGGACAGAATTATAAAATAATATGTCAAACATAATGCGATACGTCAATGTAATACAATAACAATAGCTCAGACTGTTTGTTGTATATCTATCTCTTTTCAATGCAATGAATGTTTAAACGGTATTCAAAGGACTTATAGTGATGACTTATAACATGTAGTAAATATTTCATCTTTGTTTTTACCGAACAATATACCTTATATGTGATTCTGTCTCTCTCTTACTCACACCATTACATATGTAATGATTTTTCCCATTTAGCGGAATTTTGTAATCGAATTTAAACCTATTTCCCGACTACCTAGAGCTCTGAAATTTTCAGGATAGGTAAGAACTGGATGACAATGCATGTTTCAAGTGTGTTTAGGCATATACATAAATTTCGAAATTTATACTGAATTGATATGAAATATGATATAATTGTGTATACATGTTATCATTTTGAAAGTTTTTAAATATGTCGTTCGTAGCCTAGTTGATTAAGCGTCGGATATGAATCAAGGTGACAGTTCTATTATGTTATCATAATGGGATCGACTACGCGAGAGAGAAGTTTTTTTTTTTGTTCTACATGTGACAACAGTAATTATTATTTTAACTGTTAATAAAATAAACTAATTTAGAAAATTTTTTAGACTTTACTGTGGACTATGTCGTAATCTATCTCGGTAAAGCGCTATTTGCCAAGGGAGTAATAATTTAATAATAGTAATATGACTTATAAATCAACAAAAAAAAACTTTCTACTATAAAAAGTTCTATTTATAAAATGTGATTATTCAAAATAAAATTAAAACAAAAATAAATGAAAAATACTAGTATTATTGTAAAAAAAGCGTGGGCGCTGCATACCATATTTTTCGAATGTCAAGCGCCCACGCTTTTTTCACAATAATACTAGTATTTTTCATTTATTTTTGTTTTAATTTTATTTTGAAAATTATTTTTAACTTTTTAGTTCGATGTTTTTCAGAAACATGCTTTTTAGTTTTCCTTAATTACATTTATTTTTTTACTTGTTAGTTTCATATGCTATAAAAGCGCGTTTTTTAGTTTTTTTAAACTATATTTATTATAGTAAAAAAATTTTCAAATCTTGTAACTGCTTTGTAACCACCATCAAAATATTCAGATAATAATCCAATTATATTTTGTTGATTATTTTCGTTGAAGTGCAAAAAAACATGTAATTTATCAAATTGTTCGATTTTTTCAACAAAAATGAACTGATCTTGAACAAAAATCAAAAAATTCGTAAATTCATTTTAACAAAAACTGAAATTGATTAATTTCCCATTCGTGCTTTAAACAATCGAAATGTTTGAAGGTTTTGTCGCAATGACAACTGCAGGAATACTCTAATGGACATTCTGGATTAAATATTTCGTAGTCACCTTTATCAATTAAATTTTGTTTTAACAAAAAATAAAAACAAATTGGACAAAGTGAATGTTTGGATTGTTTACTAACATAAAATTCATAAACCAATCCCAAATTACAATTAATACAAAGAGGAAAAAAAACTTTGTTTTCTTCAACTAAACCAAATTTACATTCTGTTAAAGAAAATTCGGGATTTTCTGTCATAAAATCTGAACTCAGTTGTAATTTTCTCAACGTTAAATATTTTGTAATCGGAGGGAATTTAAAATTTTCAAATAAATTTAAAGAATCGATATTTCCAGAACACCTTTTAATAACCAAACAAAAAAAAAAAGGGAAGCCGTCACGGGACGCCTGGCAGATGTAAAACATCAACATTATTTTGTAAAAGTATAGGTAGGTATGCAGTATTCAATAAAAAAAGAATGTGTGCGTGTAACCTTTACGCGCGATTAAAGTAAACATTGAAAAATTTAAAAACTTAAAATTCTGAAAATTTTGAAAATTTAAAAATTCTAAAAATCTTCACAATTTTGAAAATTTTAAAATATTTTGAAAAATTTAAAAATTTTGAAAATTCTAAAAATTTGGAAAATTTTCAAAATACCTTTTCCGTGGAAAAATACATATATATATATATATATATATATATATATATACCAATTTTCATAATAATTGGTCCAGTAGTTTTTGAGTTCATCGATAACATATAGACAAACATTCATTTTTATACATAGAATAGATAGTATGCGGAGTCGTGTTAGGTTTTTGCGTCACCGTCGCCACGCCAGAAATCTGATTTCCGTGCGGCTATAGATGTTTCACATCAAAATTTGTTTATTATTTAATTTTTATATTTATTTACCTAAATATTATAAGATACTAGCTGTACCCGGCGCGCGTTGATACGGCAGCAACTAAAATAAATTTAAGAAAAATAAAAGAGAAGAAGAGATAGAGATTTTTCGAACTTATATTTATACGAATTCGTGTAGATATCTATTAATCAGTATTGAATTTGATACATGGAAGCGCCATCTGGTGGTAACTTTCATTAATACGAATATCATATTCATCGTATCCGTTAAAAATACATCATGATACTGATTTTCCTGACAATAGGTTGAACGGGACAGAAGTTGCTAGTCTGCAGCGCCACCTGATGGCGAGTGGCATCAATGAGCATATCATACAAACCTTCTCCGTGGAAAAATACATATACATACCAATTTTCATGACAATCGGTTGAACGGGACAGAAGTTGCTACTCTGCAGCGCAACCTGGTGGCGAGTGGCATCAATGAGCATATCATACAAACCTTCTCCGTGGAAAAATACATATAGATACCAATTTTCATAATAATCGGCCCAGTAGTTTTTGAGTTCATTGAGTACATACAGACATACAGACAAACATTCATTTTTATATATATATATATATATATATATATATATATATATATATATATATATATATATATATATATATATATATATATATATATATATATATATAACGTGAATTCAATTGTGGAGTTGCAGTCAATGTTATGGCCAATGTAAATGAAGAAAACTCTTTTATTTTTGTCAAGCTTTCGAATTTATTTAATTCTTTTTCAGGACATCTATAGTGAAAAAATTTTTTATATAATAAAAAATTTTTTTATAATGTTTTATATGTGATAACTTACTAATACGTGAGGTTATAAAAAAAGCTGCGAATTCTGTTTGATAAAATTAAAGTAAATCATATTATTAAAATACATAAAAACATATACGTTTAAAACTTATTATTTGATTGACTTTTAATATGTCTTCAATTTCTTTTTTATATATGTATGTTTTTTTATGTATCTATGGTATTTATTTTAACACAATAGGAAAGCAAAACATTGTAATGATTAATTTATTTAGATTTTATTATTATATCAAGTAACTTATTATATTCGTGAAATACAAAACTTTAATTTCAAAAATTTTTTATAAAAATTTTTTTTTTTTTTTTTTTTTTTTTTTTTTTTTTTTTTTAAATGTTAAATTTAATGAAAGTTGTTATTTTTTATGTTTTTATTTTTGTTTATTTTAATATTATATTAATCTTTATGTTTGTAATCCTGTTTTAATTTAATAAAAGTTTTTTTATATTTATAAGTTAAATTTATATGTTAAATTTATTTATATTTATTTTTGAAATGATAGAATGTAACAATAAATATTACTCAGCCCTTCTATATCTGATTTTCTATTAATACATGTTTGCCTTTTATCAATGTGTGTCATTTCTAAGAATAATCTTTTTTTATGGTTCCTTTCTCTTTCTAAAATTTTTGTTTCTTCAAATTTAAAACTATGATTATTTTTGACTGCATGTTCTGTTAGTGCACAAGCATTAATTTTATTATTTCTAATATCACTTTTATGAGAGATGTTCCTGCTGTGTACAGTTCTGCATGTTACATTCTATCATTTCAAAAATAAATATAAATAAATTTAACATATAAATTTAACTTATAAATATAAAAAAACTTTTATTAAATTAAAACAGGATTACAAACATAAAGATTAATATAATATTAAAATAAACAAAAATAAAAACATAAAAAATAACAACTTTCATTAAATTTAACATTTAAAAAAAAAAAAAAAAAAAAAAAAAAAATTTTTATAAAAAATTTTTGAAATTAAAGTTCTGTATTTCACGAATATAATAAGTTACTTGATATAATAATAAAATCTAAATAAATTAATCATTACAATGTTTTGCTTTCCTATTGTGTTAAAATAAATACCATAGATACATAAAAAAACATACATATATAAAAAAGAAATTGAAGACATATTAAAAGTCAATCAAATAATAAGTTTTAAACGTATATGTTTTTATGTATTTTAATAATATGATTTACTTTAATTTTATCAAACAGAATTCGCAGCTTTTTTTATAACCTCACGTATTAGTAAGTTATCACATATAAAACATTATAAAAAAAATTTTTATTATATAAAAAATTTTTTCACTATAGATGTCCTGAAAAAGAATTAAATAAATTCGAAAGCTTGACAAAAATAAAAGAGTTTTCTTCATTTACATTGGCCATAACATTGACTGCAACTCCACTATTGACTTCACGTTATATTGAACCAGTCACTATACCATTATTCATATATATATATATATATATATATATATATATATATATAGAATAGATAATGCACTTTTAAGTCTATATTTCAATTTTTAATATTTTTACACATCAGTAAAAATATTAAAAATTAAAATATGAGCTTTAAAAGTGTATTTCTATATGAAACAATTCATACCCTGTCCCGCCAAATTTTTGAATCGATGAGCTTCTTCCCCCTATTGTTGGCGCGCCACCGTCACGTCGCTCAAAACATGAGACCAATTTCATATAAGATATCAGTACATCTCTTTATTATATATTATCGATGCGTTAGGTTTTTTACGTCATACACTCATACGTCACCGTCACCACGCCAGAAATCTGATTTAGGTGCGGCTATAGATGTTTCACATCAAAAATTTTCTTGTAAGAATTCAGCATTATTTTAAATTGAGTTGTTCAAATTTTGCAAAACAACTTTAACTTTTACAAAATTCTCAGATCGATTTAAAATACCATAAAAATAAAACACGAAAAAAATGGATTTTTTAAAACTGATTCTTTATGGTTTTTCTGAAAATGTTTCCAAAGCAGAAACGTCGGAATTTCGTCCGATTCCGGACAAAGAGGACAAACATATTTTTTTTCTAAACAAACTTTTTCATGTTCCAGAACATCGGAGTGTCGAAGTAATTCTCGACATCCGTCATATCTGTTAACACATTTAAAAAGACTTTTTTCAGCGATAATATTGTAAGATGAATTTGTTCCATTCCATTCGGGATTCTTCTTGGTACATCGACCGCAAACAGAGCGACGATTAGGGAAGACTTTTATCGGTAAAACCGATAGATATTTTTCACATGTCGCATGTAAGTTCGTCCAAAACTGCATCCGAAATTACAATTGCCATATTAGGAAAAATGCTAGAAAAAAATTAAAAATTAAAATCAAACTTTTTTTATCGATATATATATATATATATATGACGGCTAATGAGCCAGAAACATGCATGTCTGCGGTTACCATTCTTACTCGTAATCCTATGATCCTTTTTGCGTACATGCCCAATAATTTTCCCCTTTTGTTTATATTAATACGCATTTTCTTGGCACTTTGTTTATATATATATATATATATATAAAGTACTTCTTAGTCGTTTGCTGATTATTTAAGACACAGTGAGGTAAATAGTGGGTATTTAGCAAAAATTAGGCGAAGTGTACTCTTTAAGATTTAACAGGTACTTCAATATTTCGTTAAAAATATTTTAACATCTTCAGGAAGTTACTACAAATGTTACAATTCAATTAAAATAATAACTAGTTATGTTCTGATAATGTTTTACTTACTCTTGTGAGGATGAAGCCAACGATGGAATTAGGTATAATGAAAATAAAATATTTAAAACAATCACTATAATAGTTAAATTATTAGTAAAATTTCTCAAAACACTCTACAAATGTTGAAAAACTTAGATGTCATCGTTATGTTGGATTAACATAAAATAGAGACGTAACTAAATAATAATAATAATAATAAATACTCACTATTTACCTCACTGTGTCGTATATATAAACGCGTATTAATATTTACAAAAGGGAAAAATTATTGGGCATGTACGCAAAAAGGATCAATAAGGCCACGAGTAGGAATGGTAACCGCAGACATGCATGTTTCTGGCTCATTAGCCGTCATCAGTGCGGCATAACCAAGTAGGGTATTGCACTTGGCTAGCAAAAGTGTTGGGTACTTGGGAGCAAAGGATGTTGGGGAAATATGTGTAAAGAAACATAAAAACACAAAAACAACGAAAGCTCACACAGGAGTCCTATCGCCATTTTGTGCTTTCAGCCAGCTGTGCCAATGGGTTTTCGGCTAGCAACTAGCGTCGCAACGTTGGCGAAACGGACTCATTGTGTTTGAGTCGTTCTAAGCCCAGGATATAAAATAAACAAAGTGCCAAGAAAACGCGTATTAATATTAACAAAAGGGAAAAATTATTGGGCATGTACGCAAAAAGGATCAATAAGGCCACGAGTAGGAATGGTAACCGCAGACATGCATGTTTCTGGCTCATTAGCCGTCATCACACTTTTATTAGCAAAGCTAGAAAGAGAAAGTTATACTTACTTTTTGTTCTTACTTATCACAACAGCTCCATATATATTAATGAGATGTAAATGAGTTCAGAAGCTAAGATTTATGAGTTAAATACGTCTCATTCGTGTTGTTGATGAGATTAGATCAGAATAACTTACACCAGGTCAGAAAATAAAACATATAAATAAACAATAAACAATATTTATTACTGTGTGTAGTAATAAGTCAAGCATATGAACGAAACAATAGACATATAAAATATCAACAAATGAAATAAGGTAAAATACAGTAAAACACACTAGTGTTTAAATCACATATAGAAACAATATTACACATTCAATAACAGCTAAGTATTTTTATATTGTTATTTTTATGTACCCATTTAAGCAGAATGTGATGTGAAAGGAAATTTTAAAAGTATCAAAATTTAATAAAAAAAATAGTAAATCACTTTTAGCTTAAAAGATTTTTTACTCGAGTAAAAGATGGGGGTACCATATACTAGTTTAAGTTAAAACAATTAAATTAAGAGAAACATTAAAAAACCAAACATTTACCATAAATGTGTTACAAAAATATTTAATCAGGCTCTGCGCAACGCTTTCACTGATAACTGAAACATGTATTCGGCGAACTGTTTCGAAATTTTCACACTTTTGGAGTCTGTAGAAAAGGTACCGGGTTTTTTATAAAAACCGGTCGCACTATGGATTTTATGAGCACTTCTTACGTTAATTACCCACACTTGGATATTATTCGTGCGGATTACAACTAAGTTTTTGTGCCAAAGAAATAAATGGTATCCCTTCTTTTTCTGGTAGTTAAGCAATAGTAATGATATTAAAAAACTTACAGTTTGATTCCTAGATAGGAGAATTAAATGGAGCCACACCCAATTTATACGGTACAGTAGAATCTAGTTATTCTTCGGTAATAAAAGACAGCTTTTTTATCAGAGAGGTTCCACACTCATTCACTGACTTTAACTTAGTTAGAAACACTAAATAGCAAGTAATTCTTTGAAAATCTAAAGGAAATTTGCCGGTACTTGAATCTAGGGGTTGTACATAATGTCTTGCCAGCACAGAAACCCAAGCTAGACTAAATTGTAAATCCCGGTAAAAAAGTAACCCGCGTCGCTTCAAACTACCCCTCTTACGCAGCGTGACCTTATTCACGAGATTTGATTGGTCAGTCTAAAAAAATCAATAGTTTGACGGTTAAAGTTCGTTACAGCGGAGAAACTTCTGGAAGGTAAAATGATCAG
This sequence comes from Altica lythri, assembly GCA_964028335.1. Taxonomy (NCBI): domain Eukaryota; kingdom Metazoa; phylum Arthropoda; class Insecta; order Coleoptera; family Chrysomelidae; genus Altica; species Altica lythri. Next base: position 4,632,729 of record OZ034811.1, read on the forward strand.
GGTCGGCTTAAGTAAGAAAAAATTATAAAAAATAAAAATTTTTTGCATAGAGTTTTTTGGACACGCTACACAGCTTCTTCCGAAGAGAAAAAACTGGGTAGAAAACAGTTTTTAAAGAAAGATAAGCTGTGGTTGGAACAACAGTAGTGTGTTTAAAAAACTGCAGCTGATAAAGGTAGTGAACATCAAGATGTAGAAAAGCGATCTTAACGGGAACAACACCTATCTAGGTAAAACTGGGGTATTAGTGTCAGTTATTGAATGCGATACAATATACGCACTATTCATTAGTGCGTTAATATACAAGTGAAACTACGCGAGAGTTTGAAGAACCACAAGGTAGGTAAAATGTATCAGATCAATAGATCTTCGATACTATGTGACCAGATTTTTATAAACGGTACCGGCCAACCGGAAGATCACAAAGTGATCGGGAACAGGTCTACTCCGAAGTTTCTGCACGGAAACAAAAAAGTGTGCAGCTCGGCCTAGACGGGCAGCACTAAGTGGTATCTTTAATGCAAATCGACAAAAAAAGTATTTATATTGCCCTTGACATAAGATGTCAGGACACACGCTACATTCACACTCACAAGGAAGAAAGTAAAGAATGCTATGTTCCCATAGGTAAAATTTCCCATAGGAGGCACAACGCGTATTTCCCTTTTTAGGAACTCCTATAAAGAAAAAAGCTGAATTTAAACCAAACTGTTAATATTAATTTTGAAAAGGAAGAAAGAAACACGGACGATAGTTATAATTAGGAATCTAATAAGCCTACCGGCCCCATTAGATCCGACAGTCAAGGTAAGTACGTGATACGTTAACATCTGAAAAGATGTTTGGAAAAGTTCCGTCCTGCTTGGTTGATATTAAGGATATCACCAAATATGCAGTAAGGAAGAGAAGAAAACAGTAATTCTTAAAATATAGTTCTCATTGAGAACATTTAATAAAAAAAAAACTCTTAAGGTAATAGATCACCCTAAGACATTAACAGGAATCTAACAAATCTTAAAACCAAATTATCCTAACAGTCTTCAATCCTAGCTAGGAAAAAAAAATAGAGAAAGTAATAGAGGAAAAGAAAGAGAGGAGAAAGGAATTTTATCTGTCTTCCCTACAATCTCAACAGACCCACTACCGGAAAGAATTCCCTACGGCTTTCCTAGGCTTATCTCTCGTGACAAATTGCAAGGTCAAAATAAAATTCCAGAAGAAGTAGTTAAGATTAAATTTTGTTAGTCAAAAAAAATAAGGTGATTCCAATAGTTGTCATGTTACGGATCAAAGTTCTTTAAACCACGATATGTAAAGGTATAAACTTGTATGAAAGAACAAAAAAATTAAAAAAAATTTCAAAAAATTTTCAAAAAAAATTTTTATGTGTCTTTCACTAATGTACGATAACCGTCTTATATCCATATCAAAGATAAAAAGTAATTTATGGATGATAAACGAGAAATAAGGTAACAAAAAAATGTTTTCTAAACATAAAACAGTAATAGATATTACTGAACGATACGATAATCAATTCACAAGTGCTGACGCACTTATACGGTAGGTTAACGGTAGATAAAGGAAAAACTATTCTTTTTTCTTCAAAAAAAATACAAGTGTGAAAACACTCATAAGGTAGGTAAACGGTAGTTACGAGAAACATATTTTCTCCTTCGGTACGATAACAACAAGTGTTAATACACTTATTAGGTAAATGGACGGTAAATGAGGGAAAGTAAATTCTACTTTCGAGACGATAGAGATAAGTGTTAAAGTACTTATTAAGTAGGTAAACGGTAGGTAAGAGAAAAGTATTTTCCATTTCGAGATGAAATGTTCAAGTGGTAATACACTTAAACGATAGATAAACGATAAGTATAAGTCTGAATACACTTAAACGGCAAATCTAAAAGTAAGGCATAGAGAAAAATATTTAGTGTTGAGTCATAGCGAGAGGTTGAGAAATGGAGAAGTTAAAGAAAAATGGAAAAGGAATGCTTATACGGATAATTCTGAGAAAACAGAGAAACATTAGTTCCTATTCGGAGAGTTCATCTTCAGAAGAATCATCGGAATCAGAGACATAAGGCTTAAGGTCTTTTATATGCCAGTTTCCTGCTTTTGATCCATCGGGATTTTGTAATGTATATACTAGTGGAGATAGTTTACGGACAACCGTACATAAGGGATATTTAGGAGCTAATTTGGACATAAACTTATCGGCAGCTTTGGAGAGGACTTTATTTCTTCTCCACACCTTATCACCAACGTTGAATTGAATATTTCGACGACGAAGGTTATAGGTTTTGGAATTTCTTTGATAGGCATGGTGAAGATTGTGTTGTATTTCAAAAAAAATATCCTTTAACCCTTGTATATCTGAAACGTATTTATCGTATTGTTCAGGAGTATTAGGGGACATAGGACGATCAGCGCCATTAGCGGAATAGTAATTTCCAGATATCGGTACATGTCTCGCGAAATTTAAAAATGATGGAGAATATTTGGTGACTTCGTGTCTAGCGGTGTTAATAGCCTGTCGGATTTTAGAAAGCTCATTATCCCAGTTAGAGTGTTCATCGATATAACACCTAATAGCGGTTCCAATGGTTTTATTCGTTCTTTCTACAAAATTACACTGTGGTGAATAGACGGCATTGAACCATATTTTTTGGACTTTGTATTGATCACAGAGATGTTTCATCATGGGATTGTTAAGGTTTCTAGCGTTATCGCAGATGAGGAATTGAGGAACACCAAACATGAGAAATACTTCATTTTCTATGAAATTAACGATATTTTTGGTGGTGGCTTTTCGTAAGGGTTGTAATAAAGTAAATTTAGAGAACCAATCGGTAACAACTAGGAGCCAGGTATATCCTTTTTTGGAACGAGGGAGAGGACCAACAAGATCAAGTGCGATAATTTGCCATGGGAATTCGGCAGATTTCTCTTTTCCCATTAAACCTATTTTAGTGGAGGTAGGCATTTTTTGGGCTCCACAAACTTTACAAGATCTAAAAAAACGAAGGACATCGTTTCTCATTTTAGGCCAATAATATCGTTCTTGGATTCGGTTCAGTGTTTTGAAAAATCCGAAATGGGCACAGGTAGGGGGATCGTGACAAGATGACATAATGTCATGTCGCTGGGGTTTTGGTACGAAAACTTTCCACTCAATTTCATTAGTGGCGAAAGGCAATTTGGAAGGGATTAATTTATAGACCAAGTCATTTTCTACTTTCCATTGAGGATAAAGCTCAGGGTGTTGGAGAATTTTAGTACGGAACTCATCAAACCATACGTCTATTCGATTAGTGTCTACCTCAAGATATGAGATTTGGGGTTGTTCAGGGAAGGCACGACTCAAGGCATCAGGAACGAGATGGGAAGATCCCTTACGGTGGATAAGGTCGAAATTATGTTGACGAAGGCGCATAGCCCATCGAGCAAGTTTTCCAGAGGGATTGTTGATATTTTTCAACCAAAGTAAGGAGTGGTGGTCAGTAATTACTTGGAATTTGGTACCTTCGATATAGGGACGGAATTTTTCAATACTGAAGATGACAGCTAGACATTCTCGTTCTGTGACAGAGTAGTTACGCTCTGCTCGGGATAAGGTTCTGCTAGCATAAGCTATTACAACATCTGAACCATCAAATAACTGTGTGAGGACACCACCAAGGCCAGTATCACTAGCATCACATTGGATAATGAAAGGTTTAGAGAAATCTGGCTGTGTTAACACAGGGGCAGAAATAAGGGCTTCTTTTATTTGGGTGAAAGAGAACTCCGCTTGGCTAGTCCATTCAATAGATTGTTTTTTCTTTTTACCTTTCAATAGATCATTAATAGAAGAGACAAGGGAAGAAAAGTCTTTGATGAAACGACGGTACCAGGAACACATGCCGATAAATCTTTTGACCTCTGTGAAAGTTGTCGGACGGGGATAATTGATCATGGCCGAAATTTTATCAGGATCTGTTTTTAGAATATTGTTCCCTACGATATAACCTAGAAATTTTAGTTCGGGCTTGAAAAATTCACATTTTTTGACATTTATCGTTAGGTTGGCGTCTTTTAGCTTATCTCTGACTTCAGATAAGAGACGAATATGTTCTTCAAAGGAATTTGTGCAGATAATAATGTCATCAAGATAACAAAAGATATTTGGTTCGTAAGCCGGACTGAAGATCGCGTCAACTAAACGTTGCTGGGTTTGAGCAGAATTGCACAATCCAAAAGGCATTACAGTGAATTGAAAAGAGCCTCTGCCGATAACACTGAAAGCGGTTTTTTCTTTCGAAGAGGGATCTAAAGGGACTTGCCAGAAAGCTTTTCGTAAGTCTATTGAACTTATAAATTTGGTACCTTTGAGAAGGGAGAGAATTCGATCTATATTTGGCAAAGGGTAGGTATCGTGTTTAGTTACATCGTTGAGAGTTCGACCATCGAAACAGAAACGATATTCATCATTAGCTTTTTTGACGAGAAGTACTGGAGAACACCAAGGACTATTTGAGGGTTCTATGACACCTAGACGAAGCATTTCGTCTAATTCGTCGTTAAGAATCTTCGACATATAGGGAGACATTGGGAATGGTCGTTTTTTGAAAGGTTTTGCATCCCCGGTATCGATATGCATTTGTATTTTATCGGTACGACCTAGCCGGTTAGTATTACTGATAGCAGAAAAGGAATCTATAGTATTTTTAGCTAGTGTCTGTTGAACAGGAGTTAGAACTTCGAGAGTATTAAGGGATGTGATGTTTAGTTCTGGTTCCATCTCAGAGAGAAACAGGACGACGAAATCTGTCGAGAAGATTTGTATGGATAGGTAGGGTCTTGTATCGGTAGACTTGTTCAGTAAAACTGGGGCAGTTATTTGTAAAGGGTTTTGATAGAAATTTTTAACAACCTTTAGCCATTTCTCCCATTGATCTTGTTTTTTGATATCGGTTTTACTAGGGCGGTAAAGAGAGAGTGCACCGATACGACATTCTCCCCTAGTTAGTTTTTTGAACATCGGGGGCAGGTAGAAACAGTGACATTTGGAGAACCACAACGATAACAAAAATAGGATTTTTGTTGGTTTTGACAACTAGAATAGATGTGTCCTTTTTTATGACAATTCCAGCAGTTAACATCCCTACTGTTAGAAATATTAGTTGGATTAGAAGTACTCGTCACGTTGTTAGAGGTAGAAGGTAAGTTGGATGTTCTAGGTTTATTAGTTCGTTGTTTGGGACGCTGATTAGTAGAGTCAATAACAGATACTTTGGTTTGGAAAGAAGGTTTTTGAATAGAGAGTGATTTAGCATCCTCCAATTTTTTGACTAATTGAATTAAATCAGAGACGGTATTTACATTGGAAAGGGTTACGTGAGGAATGTATTCTGGAAGTAAATTTCGGGTGATGTATTTTAACTTGCTGACTTCAGCTGGTTCACGAGAGAGACGTTTGAAGAAAGAAGTGAGTTGAGCAACAAAAATAATAATAGACTCGTTCTTTTTCTGTTTATAGCCTTTAATTTCCTCCCAGAGTTGTTCATCATTTTCTGGGGGTAGAAAGGTTGATTTGAGAACATTAGTAAGTTCATCCCAAGAGTTGAGAGAGGTTTTGATGCTGCGGAACCATATTAAAGCATCCCCGGTGAAAAGTTCAACCGCTGATTGAAAAAGGGTTTCAGGTAGGATGTTGCGGGATTCAGCTAGTTCTTTAATTTTTTCTAGAAATTCAAAAACGCTTTTAGGATCACCGTTAAATTTAATATTCCATTTCGATAAAGGGAAACGATCTAAATATCTAATTTCGGGAGTAGAGACGTTAATTATAGGTACTGTGCCATCTATATTCGGAACTGAACTAGAAGAAGGTGAATTATTGAAGGGAATGGTTTTATCTATCATTTCTTGTTCGAGAAGAAGACAAGTGGTTTTAGATTCATCGCGGAAATTTACATCATCCTCGGAAGGATTTTCAGGTAGTGGTAAACGTTGTATTCTACCTAACAAGTGAGCGATCCTAGATTTTACTCTACGAAAACATGAATCTGAAGCGGAACCTTCAAATTCTTCGATTAAATTAGAAACGCTGTCAATAGAATTTTTAATTGCTACTTTTTCGTCTTCTAAGTTAATGTTTTCTAAAGTGAACGTACCGTTTGTTTCTTTGGTTAACAATCTTTTGAGGACTTTCCTTTTATCCTCTATTTTTCTGTTGGTTGGCTGTTCCTCTGATCTTTAACTCGTAATTAATTTCGTCTGCTGTTAGAAAAGTTACCTCAAAATTGGCCATTGTGATAAGAAAAAAGTAACGAAAACTTTGATCTTAAAAGTGTGTAATTTTATTGTCGGAAAGATAGGGATTTTGTCATCGGGCCCCACGTTGTGGGCGTCAAATTTATTGTAATGTCAGGCCCTACACGTTGGGCGCCAAAAATAGTGTAACCTCTTTTTTCTCAAGTGATGTTAAATGCTCGTTTATAGAGGCTAACCAATGCGAACGGCACTCAGGGGGTAGGAGGAGAGCGAGCGTGGATTCAAACGAGCTCGATGATATCGTATTGGAAAGACTTAAGGGGATATATTTACTAGAAAAAGAAAAGATATAAGAATTTAAAAAGGACTAAAGAGAAAATGAGAGAAATGATGGAAAAGGGAAAGGTAAATGGGCGCCACTTATTTTTTTATCATAAGGATGGGGAAATATAAGAAACCCAGATGGAAAAAAGATTTGACTATGTTAATAGGATAGGATAATTAATAAGTTGTTGTAGATCAAGTTAAAATTAGAAAGATATAGGAAATATAAGATAAGATACGGTAAAATTGAGTAACCCGGTAGATGTTCTGGTTAAAACTTTAAATTAAACACTTTTATTAGCAAAGCTAGAAAGAGAAAGTTATACTTACTTTTTGTTCTTACTTATCACAACAGCTCCATATATATTAATGAGATGTAAATGAGTTCAGAAGCTAAGATTTATGAGTTAAATACGTCTCATTCGTGTTGTTGATGAGATTAGATCAGAATAACTTACACCAGGTCAGAAAATAAAACATATAAATAAACAATAAACAATATTTATTACTGTGTGTAGTAATAAGTCAAGCATATGAACGAAACAATAGACATATAAAATATCAACAAATGAAATAAGGTAAAATACAGTAAAACACACTAGTGTTTAAATCACATATAGAAACAATATTACACATTCAATAACAGCTAAGTATTTTTATATTGTTATTTTTGTGTACCCATTTAAGCAGAATGTGATGTGAAAGGAAATTTTAAAAGTATCAAAATTTAATAAAAAAAATAGTAAATCACTTTTAGCTTAAAAGATTTTTTACTCGAGTAAAAGATGGGGGTACCATATACTAGTTTAAGTTAAAACAATTAAATTAAGAGAAACATTAAAAAACCAAAAATTTACCTTAAATGTGTTACAAAAATATTTAATCAGGCTCTGCGCAATGCTTTCACTGATAACTGAAACATGTATTCGGCGAACTGTTTCGAAATTTTCACACTTTTGGAGTCTGTAGAAAAGGTACCGGGTTTTTTATAAAAACCGGTCGCACTATGGATTTTATGAGCACTTCTTACGTTAATTACCCACACTTGGATATTATTCGTGCGGATTACAACTAAGTTTTTGTGCCAAAGAAATAAATGGTATCCCTTCTTTTTCTGGTAGTTAAGCAATAGTAATGATATTAAAAAACTTACAGTTTGATTCCTAGATAGGAGAATTAAATGGGGCCACACCCAATTTATACGGTACAGTAGCATCTAGTTATTCTTCGGTAATAAAAGACAGCTTTTTCATCAGAGAGGTTCCACACTCATTCACTGACTTTAACTTAGTTAGAAACACTAAATAGCAAGTAATTCTTTGAAAATCTAAAGGAAATTTGATGGTACTTGAATCTACGGGTTGTTCATAATGTCTTGCCAGCACAGAAACCCAAGCTAGACTAAATTGTAAATCCCGGTAAAAAAGTAACCCGCGTCGCTTCAAACTACCCCTCTTACGCAGCGTGACCTTATTCACGAGATTTGATTGGTCAGTCTAAAAAAATCAATAGTTTGACGGTTAAAGTTCGTTACAGCGGAGAAACTTCTGGAAGGTAAAATGATCAGGGTCGGCTTAAGTAAGAAAAAATTATAAAAAATAAAAATTTTTTTTGGACACGCTACACAAAGAATTAGAATTTGTATAATTCGTTCTAATTTTCTTTAGTATTTTAAGAATTTGTCACGGGTCAAAATTTACTATAGGAAATAACTAAATTGCTTACCTTAATTTGTTATCATCGTAGTGTTTATTCAAGTAAGAGATCGGTTGATTTAAGTTCGTTTATGGGTAGTCGTCAACTTGTGAATATATTTTGGCCGTGAATTGCTGCTAATGTTGTTTTGAAGTTTATTTATTGAAATTCAGACCAAAGGTTGGGTTAGAATGTTGAATTATTGACATTTCACTTTCATCTGTCTGTAAGTGCTACTTCTTTCTTTTTGTCAATAGTCTGACGTATAGTGTTTTGCAGCCAGCGTTCCGTTATATTTTTAACTTTATTATTGGTATCAAAAATAAATAGGGAAACTAAGTAATGTTGGGTTATTTATTGTTAGCTAATTAAAATAATAAGATTAAATGTATCAAATGACCTCTGTTTGTTCATAAGTTGTTGGCTGAATAAGCTATGGTTATTGTCTGTATCGTAGTAGAGGCCATCATTTTTCTTTCTGAAGTGTGTAAAATTAAAATGAAGTTTGATAATTGGGGGACCTTCTCTCTTTTCACTTCTGGCTTTTGTAGTGAACACGTGTTAACGAGAAAATTTTTGAGAGCTTAATTTGCATCCTTGTACATCTGGGACAACTTAGGTTGGATTTGCGTAATTAAGTTTAATCTGTTTCCATCGAATTTTGAGGAGGAGATATTTTTCTGGATTTTGGTAAATTCGGTGGAAAATACGGCTTTGTGTCCGGATATTTAGTGAAATTTTCTGTTGGTGAGTACATGCTTCTTTATCCATGCAATTATTCGATTTTTATGGTCCTTTTTGTTCCTTATGAAACAGACAGTAGTGAAGATTGGTATTTTTGAAACCTTTTAGACTACAATCGTGGTCGGAATCTGCTCAACATTGCATTTAGCAGCGAGGAAATTGTTTTTTTTTTTAAGTTACCCAACTATCAGCTGTGATATCGTTTAACGAAGTAAAAGAAACCCTATTTTAAATAGGTGAGTTACGTAATTATATTTTTAATAAATTAATAACGCCATATAATCGCAATCTTGGTTAAAATCTTTATTTTATATGTGTATTTCTTATATATTGTATGTAGGTTTTATTTTTGTATAACTAGACTCCTATTAGTTTTTTTTATCTATTATAAATTGATATTCTTGTACTATTACAAATTAATTTTATGTTAAATTTTGATTTAATTTATTGTTATAATTTTGTTGTGACTAGCAAGTCAAATTTAAGCTTGTTGAGTATATTTAAATCATTAGTTTTGATCATTAATTGTAAATTCAGAGATATCAGCTTCTAATTATTGTATTATTCGTTTAAATTCATTTTTATTCTTTCATTGTCGTACCAATATCAGTTAATGTGTTAAAATTGTATTAAAGTCAGTAAAGTAGAGTAATGTTATTGAATCAAATTAATTCAAGGAGTCATTTAAATTTGTTTGAGCTATCGTTAATTTTAAATTACGATTTTAGGGTTCTAGTTACCGGCTAAAAGACCTAGAAACAGGCATAAGTCTTGGATACAGGCTTCTTTTGTGAGCAGGCCTGATACTTGGTTCGAGCATACGTTTTGTGTTTGGTGTAAGCCTTTTGGTTTTGGATAAAGCTTGATTTTGGAACCGACCCAAGTATAAGACCAGCCAAGGACTGCGGAAACTTATTTAAATTAACAGATAAGCTATATTAGTCTTAAGTCGTGACTTAAGTTTTTAGTTAAAATCTATTTTTCCTTGTTTTTGTATTGCGTGTGATCTCACCCTTTGATAAATTTACTTTTTTTTTATTGTTCGCATATTTTTTTTATAAATATCAATTGTGTTGTCAGGCACGAGGCTTGACAGTCTGTATTCTTAATATTTTCATTAAAGAAGAGTCTAGTTGATATTTTAGTTTTATTTAGCTCACTTATCGTTATTTTCAGTTATTGTGTAATTCAATTAGAACCGTTAAATATTCAAAATTTATTTAATGACAAATTTTTGGCGTCCAACGTGGGGCAATTTTGTTTTTTGGGGCCTGTTGTTAATTGGGGCTGATTTTGTTTATTGGGGCCTTTTGTTAAGTGGGGCCGATTTTGTTAATTGGGGCCGATTTTGTTATTTGGGGCCATGTTGTTTATTGGGGCTAATTTTTGTCATTAAGCCAATTTTGTAATTTGGGGCGTAATTTTGTTTTGGATGAATTTAAAATCCCGGTAGTAGTAATTTTTTTTGTAAATGCTACATATAAAGTGAGCTAAGTAGTAACTGTATTTTTAATATTTTTAATCTGGCGATATTAACTCTTGATCACAGCAATCTTGAAATAATTTATTTTGATTATGGATTTTAATATCTTTAGTAAGTTGTTAATTTTTTATTGTACATCGTTGCTAACTTGTACTGAACCACAGGCTGTTGTGCAATTTTGTAGTAGTCTTATTCGTTTATTGTTGAACTCGTTACGTTGTGTGAGTTTTATGATGGATTTTGTTTGTTGTGATTTATCGTATCTTTTAGCTTATCGTAATTTACCGTATCTCAACTGTGATATTATAGTTATCTTTGCTGGGACATAACTCACACGTTGCGAGTTCAGAACCTGTTTGTCTTTGAATTTTGTTGTACGTTCTTTTACTCTTTTATTGTTGTATCTTTTGATGTTTGTTTTTATTTTTTGTCGGCCTTGTGGCTGGAGGCCTTAGAATTTCACCACCCGAGGATATTCCAGGCGGAGCGGGTAAAAGTCCCCTAACCTTAACACTGCTAGCCCCTAGTTCATACCGGTTACCTCAGGAAGCTTCTCGATATTTATTGCTTCTTTTGCCGACATTTTGGTTAAATCACTGTTTTAGAGGTTATCCATGTCGGTTATCACGTCATTAGACTCTCATTTATATATATATATTTTATAACAGAAGGTATGTGTTTTTATTCAAAGTTTGAAACCCAGATTTTAGACACAAATTACTATATTTTAGAGGTTATAAATTCTCTTGAACCCACAGGAAATACTACTCCATCTTTATGGAATTTAAAAGATTCTCTTTGGGTATTTTTCATAAAAGAACACACTGGGTAAATAGAGCTTCGTCGTAATATCGGAATCCGCGATGGGCTATATTACTACCATTGGGTTGACTACCAACCTAAAAATTTTCTGGATCCAAATTTCGTTTTACCTTAGTAACTTATCGTTACCTTATCTATATTATTTTCTATCGTTTCCTGCTTGTTTGGCTTTAGAATGACCTTATGGTTTTGGCTTCATTCGTAGTGGTTCTACGGCACGTTTTGTGTGGATTTCGAGGCCAAACCTTTTATTTTCCGACCGGGCCATTGGTTGTTGAGTGTTCGGTGGAAAAACCATTTGTTGGGATTTATTGAGGAAATTTTCAGTCTGTTTGGTAGGAACTTAGGTTTTGTAAACTTATGGTATCTTTCGTTATTTGGATTCAAACCTTGTTCAACACGACCATCGTTGACTCCTTTACGCCTTGTGGCTGGAGGCGTAAGAATTTCACCACCCGAGGACACTCCAGGCGGGGTGGGTAAGAGTACCCTAACCTAACCACTTTCTGGGTTCAGGTTTCGTTCTACCTTAGTAAACTTGTCTCTGCCTTGTCTATATTCTGTTACATCGTTTTCCTGTTCCGTTGGCTTTGAATTATCCTCATGGTTTGGGCCTTTTTTTTTGACCGTGGTGCTATTTTTCACGTTTTGTGTGGATTTCGAGGCCAAACCTTTTATTTTCCGACCGGGCCATTGGTTGTTGAGTGTCCGGTGGAAAAACCATTTGTTGGGATTTGTAGAGGAAATTTTCGGAGTTAATTTAGTAGGAACTTAGGTATTGTTAACTATAGGTATCTTTCGTTGCTTGGATTCAGACCCTTGTGCAACTTAACCATCGTTGACTTTTTGGCCTTGTGGCTGGAGGCCTAAGAATTTCACCACCCGAGGATATTCCAGGCGGGGAGGTAGAAGTCCTCCAACCTTAACACTTCTGGATTTAAGTAATTTCCTTATCTTTGCCTTGACTTCCCTTACCTTTATCTTACCTTATCTTACCTTTTATGTTGTTGCTTGCTTCGTCGACTTTAATTACCCTCATGATTTGGGTCTCTATTTTTTGTGGCCGTGGTGCTATTTCACGTTTGGTGGATTTTGGAGGCCAAACCTTTTGTTTTCCGACTGGGCCATTGGTTGTTGAGTGCCCGGTGGAAAAAACCACGTGGTGGGATTTGTCGAGGAATTTTGGTCGACTTAGTGGGAAACATGTGTTCGTTACCCTCTTTACCTTTTGCTACGTTACTTGAATCCAGCCAATTCATCAACTCCATCGTTGATACCTTTCTGTGTTTTTCTTTTGTTTGTTTGTTTGTTTGTTTTTTTTCTTTCTTTCTTTGGTGTTGTTGTGTTGTGAGCTGTCATTCTTTACGAGTTAAGAATGCGAATATGGCGTTTTATTGGTTTGGCTGCTACACCAATTTGTCGTTAGCTATTGTATGGGCTTGTTGTCCCTTTTATCGTGACTGTTGGCTTATTTAGCACTATTGAGTTATCGTCGAAAATCTTCGGTAGATTTTCTCCTTTCTTAGGGGAGGGGATGTTGTCACGGGTCAAAATTTACTATAGGAAATAACTAAATTGCTTACCTTAATTTGTTATCATCGTAGTGTTTATTCAAGTAAGAGATCGGTTGATTTAAGTTCGTTTATGGGTAGTCGTCAACTTGTGAATATATTTTGGCCGTGAATTGCTGCTAATGTTGTTTTGAAGTTTATTTATTGAAATTCAGACCAAAGGTTGGGTTAGAATGTTGAATTATTGACATTTCACTTTCATCTGTCTGTAAGTGCTACTTCTTTCTTTTTGTCAATAGTCTGACGTATAGTGTTTTGCAGCCAGCGTTCCGTTATATTTTTAACTTTATTATTGGTATCAAAAATAAATAGGGAAACTAAGTAATGTTGGGTTATTTATTGTTAGCTAATTAAAATAATAAGATTAAATGTATCAAATGACCTCTGTTTGTTCATAAGTTGTTGGCTGAATAAGCTATGGTTATTGTCTGTATCGTAGTAGAGGCCATCATTTTTCTTTCTGAAGTGTGTAAAATTGAAATGAAGTTTGATAATTGGGGGACCTTCTCTCTTTTCACTTCTGGCTTTTGTAGTGAACACGTGTTAACGAGAAAATTTTTGAGAGCTTAATTTGCATCCTTGTACATCGGGGACAACTTAGGTTGGATTTGCGTAATTAAGTTTAATCTGTTTCCATCGAATTTTGAGGAGGAGATATTTTTCTGGATTTTGGTAAATTCGGTGGAAAATACGGCTTTGTGTCCGGATATTTAGTGAAATTTTCTGTTGGTGAGTACATGCTTCTTTATCCATGCAATTATTCGATTTTTATGGTCCATTTTGTTCCTTATGAAACAGACAAAAGTGGAGATTGGTATTTTTGAAACCTTTTGGACTACAATCGTGGTCGGAATCTGCTCAACATTGCATTTAGCAGCGAGGAAATTGTTTTTTTTAAGTTACCCAACTATCAGCTGGGATATCGTTTAACGAAGTAAAAGAAACCCTATTTTAAATAGGTGAGTTACGTAATTATATTTTTAATAAATTAATAACGCCATATAATCGCAATCTTGGTTAAAATCTTTATTTTATATGTGTATTTCTTATGTATTGTATGTAGGTTTTATTTTTGTATAACTAGACTCCTATTAGTTTTTTTTAACTATTATAAATTGATATTCTTGTACTATTACAAATTAATTTTATGTTAAATTTTGATTTAATTTATTGTTATAATTTTGTTGTGACTAGCAAGTCAAATTTAAGCTTGTTGAGTATATTTAAATCATTAGTTTTGATCATTAATTGTAAATTCAGAGATATCAGCTTCTAATTATTGTATTATTCGTTTAAATTCATTTTTATTTTTCATTGTCGTACCAATATCAGTTAATGTGTTAAAATTGTATTAAAGTCAGTAAAGTAGAGTAATGTTACTGAATCAAATTAACTCAAGGAGTCATTTAAATTTGTTTGAGCTATCTTTAATTTTAAATTACGATTTTAGGGTTCTAGTTACCGGCTAAAAGTCCTAGAAACAGGCATAAGTCTTGGATACAGGCTTCTTTTGTGAGCAGGCCTAATACTTGGTTCGAGCATACGTTTTGTGTTTGGTGTAAGCCTTTTGGTTTTGGATAAGGCTTGATGTTGGAACCGACCCAAGTATAAGACCAGCCAAGGACTGCGGAAACTTATTTAAATTAACAGATAAGCTATATTAGTCTTAAGTCGTGACTTTAGTTTTTAGTTAAAATCTATTTTTCCTTGTTTTTGTATTGCGTGTGATCACACCCTTTAATAAATTTACTTTTTTTTATTGTTCGCATATTTTTTTTTATAAATATCAATTGTGTTGTCAGGCACGAGGCTTGACAGTCTGTATTCTTAATATTTTCATTAAAGAAGAGTCTAGTTGATACTTTAGTTTTATTTAGCTCACTTATCGTTATTTTCAGTTATTGTGTAATTCAATTAGAACCGTTAAATATTCAAAATTTATTTAATTACCTCCAGTGGGTAAAGTAGTGCCTGGAACAACAGGGGTTTCCGATTTTGACCGTCTAAATCGATGGCGTGACTCACTAGAATTTGTTTACTTACCTCTACGGCTGAGCTGGGCACTAATTTGCCAGTAGAGAGACCACTACCGAACTAAGCTGGAGTTGTATTTCCTTTAGTTAAATTTCTCTATTTTTTTTCTAAATTAGATTTTGTTTTAAACTCATTAAAATACGTGGCAAATTATTCTCTTCATTCCTAAAAAAGGAAAATCAAAATAAGAAAATAGAATATAAGATTAGATATTTAAGATATATCTATTTTAAAAATTAATCTAATTAGTTTACACAATTTAAATTAAAATAATCACGTTTAAAACAAGAAAATGAAATATAAAAAGAAAATATATAAATTTTAAGGATACATATTGTTAATTTGAAATAATGTAAATTAAATAATGACAATTAAATATAACAAGAAAAATAACTGTTAAAACATAAATTTTAAAGATACAGAATTTCTAATATAAAATAATTTAATTCATGGACTTAATAAAGAAATACTTATGTTTAAAATATGCAATATCAATTTTCAAAGCCATAATATTTGTTTGTTATTGGTTTAATGTTTGAAGAAATGAAAAACTCTGAAATTTAAATTTATATTAGACAATAGTTAAGAAAATATAAAAAATAGTAAATTCATAATAAATCTAGTAGATTTGATATAACAAAAATTGTACAAATCGGAGTAATGAATCAAGTATTCAAATTTTAATATATTTGACATGTAATCAAGTAGGTAAAAAGAAAAAGGAATATTGAGTTTAAGTTTGTTAAAGAATTCAATTGTCAGTTTGTTTATTAATTGAACGCTCTCTTGTTTTTTGCTGTTGAAGAAATTAGATGTAATAAATTTGCTCCTGTTGAAATTTTGAGTTTTTTTTGGAAACTATTCAACAAATAAAGGTTGAACCAAAGTAAAAGAAGTTAAGAAGAAGTATTGGAAAGTAAATGGTAAGAAGAGAATTTGAATATTAAGTAAATATAAAGTCTTGAAAAGCGGAAGCATAGTAGTTTATTAGCAGAGAAATACGATCATTGAGTTTACGAAGAGTAAAGTAGCTAACATTCAGATAAGAAGTAGTTGATAGACTTACCAGTTAATTAGATAGCAGATTGTCCAGAGATTTAAAGAAGTTTGATCTTTTGAATCGTCACAATTGAACCTGAATGGGTGCAGCCGAGACATAGAGAAAATCTTCAAGGCATTACGGTACCTTATTTTTCATTTAGAAATAAAAAAAAATGTGTTATTTCTTTTATACTATAACTGAACTCTTTTCCACTATTTTACTGAACAATTTTTTTTACTAGTTTATAAGATAAATTCTCAATTTTCAAGTTTGTAATAAGATTCTGAGTTTTTCATTTTCATTTAATGTTACAAAGCATAATTATAATATTGCATTTTACTTTTCACCGCTTAATGGTTTAAGATATAAAGTGAGGTTAAGAAATCCTTCTTTAAAAAGTCATCATTATAAATTGTTTGGTTCATGAGTGTTAAAAATTTATATTCTGCATATAAAAGTATCAAAATTAATTTATTTAATAATTTGTTTAAACATTGAATTCTGCCCTGAGATTTGAGTATTGCCAGATATATATAAAGAATCACATTATATTTCAAATCAGAGACATAAATTTGCATTTACCATAATTATAATTTCATTTCAAATTTAAAATAAATAAAAAGGTAAAATTTATTATTATTAATATAGCATAATAACTTGTTATGTTAACTATGTTATAAATTTTGGCGCCCAACGTGGGGCTCTAAACAATCAAAATTAGAGCCTTTTGTAAATAATCAATATTTAAGAATTTGCTTATAAAAAAAACACGAGTCAAGAACAATTTGTTTGGTAATAATTTTATTGTTTGTTTGTTTGGTTTCTGATTATTCATAATCAAAAGTAAGTAAATAAAGGTATTTGCTTGGTAAACATTTATTTGTATAAAAAAATTGAATATTATTTGTATATATCTCTGGGAAATTTAAATTTTAATTATGGACAGAAAGATGATATTAAGAGATGGTAAGGTAGTAGGAGAGGATAGTGAGAGTAGTGATGGTGGAGAGATTGAGGTTGAGAGAGTAGCTGTACAGGTACATGGAGAACGAATGTTAGGTGCAGGAGATTATAGGGTTGAAGAGTTGATTCAAACAGGATAGCAGGAAGGAGCAGAGACAGACGAAGGAGATATCTTGTTAGAAATAGGGGGATAACAAGATCAAACAATAGTCGAGATAGAAGAAGAAGTATCTGGTGTTGTAAATGGAGAAGAGCAAGTTGTACAAGAAAAACCAAAAGAAGAGAGTCAACCTGATATGAGCAACATACTTCAAATCCTTATGATGAGCATGACAGATATTAATAAAGGAATGAGTAATAATGATAAGAAATTTGAAGAGATTAATAAGAATATGATGAATATGAGTAAAGATATTAAAAAAGATATAAAATAATATAATATCTTTGTTTGACAAACACGCTCCAATTAAAACTATTCGAGTAAATAAGCTTTATTTAATTATAAAAGAAATAAAACCCCAGAAAATTGGATCTATTACAAAGGACTGCGTAACTTTGCTTTGGCATCCACTAGAAGAGAGAAAGCTGCGTACCTAAAAAGTTTAGAAAAAGCTAAGGATTCTAAAAATTTTTGGAATTTTGAAATATTTAAATGTAAAACATCCGCAACTAAGAACGCTGAATTGCCTTTATCCTTACGTGATCCTGATATAATTAATGACTTTTTTGTTAATGTTTCTAATAAATCAAATAACTGTAAAAATAAAATGGAATATTATACTAACAACCAATTTTCTAAGGAAAAATGTCAATTTGCTTTAGTTGATCAACAAACCATCAGTAGAGTTATTTATAAAATTCGGTCTAATACATCAGGTCATGACGGCATTACTCTTCGTATGCTACACCTGTATTTACCACGGATTCTCAATCACATGACACATGTTGTTAACACATGCTTGGAAAATGGATATTTTCCTCGGTCTTGGCGTGAGTCCAAGTCCTACTCCCAAAACTTTGCAGGATCTGCGGCCAATAAGTTTATTGCCAATTATCTCAAAAGTATTAGAACGGATGGTATACTTCCAGGTATCTTAATTTTTTATTAAAAACAACATTTTACCAGTTCAGCAGTCTGGCTTTAGAGGAAGGCATAGTACTACTACTGCTTTACTTAATATTACTGATGATATTACTAGAACGCTTGATAAAAAACTTGCAGCAGTATTAGTGGCTTTGGACTACTCTTTTGATGTTATTGACCATGACCTATTAGTGGCAAAACTTAAATTTTTTGGATGTAATAATAATGTTCTTTTATTTTTTAAATCATATCCTTGGAAGCGTACTCAGCGAGTTTGCGTCGAACATGTTTTTTCTAGATGAAAGCCACTTATTTCTGGGGTTTCCCAGGGATCGATTTTGGGACCAATTTTATTCTTATTATATACCTACGACCTTTCTTCGATCGTGATAGGATCAAAGGTTTCTCAGTATGCCGACGACACGCAGTGGATGCACTGCTTTGTTCCTGATAATATCGATGAGGCTGCTGAATGTATAAATAATGACTTACGCTTAATAAAAAGATATTCAACTGAGCATAATCTTATAATTATGCCCCAGCAAAACTAAAATCCTACTTTTTAGCTCTAAAAATCAACGATTTAAAATCCTACGCTTATTGCAATCGATAACATTCAAATTTCTTTTTCAGAACAGGTAAAAATTCTCGGTTTAATTCTTGAATCGTCATTGAGATTTCAGGGCACGTCGGAAATAGTATATTGTAATACAAGTGTTACAATGACAGGTTTCGTAGTACGAGTTCAGTTTGTGAAACGAACCGCAAAGCGGTGAGTTTCGCAAAGAACGAGTACTACAAACCGTCATTGTAACTTGAGTGTTACATACTATTTTTTATAAAGAACTTTTAAAAGTATAAAAAACTATATAAAATGAGAGTTTTTCGAAATATTTATTTATGTTGGCAATCTTGACACTTGTCAGTTTTAATGATTTTAAATTTGAATGTTTGTGAAATTTGTATAAAATATTCCGAATTTAGCAAATAACGCTGATAATGTAGTTAATAATTTACTACAACATACTTCTTGATTTACTACCTGAACTCTTTCGTTGACAATCAGTGCAGTGCAACCAATTGTTTACAACAAAAAGTTACCAAAAACAGTGTTACAATGAATCTATTTCGATACTGTTTTTAGTGTCGAAATAGAAACTTTGTGAACGTGAATTATAAAACATTCTTTAAAAATGTTATTTGCGCTTGCGGCTTCTATATGCTAATAAAGATATTTTAAAGTTTGATACCAGGAAAAAACTTGCAGAATCCTTTGTACAGTCTATTATCAATTATTGCCTTACACTTTATTATCCCTTTTTAGATAAGATGTCTCAGCAAAGACGATAACGCGTTAAAAATACATGTTGTCGTTTTGTTTGTGGATTAAAAAAGTTCGATCATGTTTCAAGACATATATGTATAATTTGAATTGCTTAAGTTTTGTTTAAGTTTCATCTCGTATTATTTATGTATCGTTTATTTAAACATAGGGCACCATCGTATTTATTTGAAAAATTAATACCTAGAAATATGGTTTATAACAGAAACATTAGATACATTACATTGACTATGCCACACCACACTACCGCCTTATTTTCTTGTTGTTTTACATTTAATATTCCGAAACACCAGATTATTTGGTAGAGGCTCAGTTATGTTTTGGGGAGAAATCTCTTTAACTTCTCGTACTGACTTGGAGGTTATTAATAATGGCAGTTTAACAGCAGATAGCTACATAAGGGAGATCCTGCAAGAACATGCGATACCATTTGCCCCTTACATTGGTGAGAATTTCTTGTTTCAGCAGGATAATGCTAGACCGCATGTTGCTCAGATTGTGCAAAATTATTTTAATGAGGTTGGAATTAAAACTATGGATTGGCCAGCAAACAGTCCCGATCTTAACCCAATTGAGAATGTTTGGGACATAATCTACCGCCGTTTTCAAGAACTTCCTAACCCCCTTAATACTTTGAATGGGCTTACTGGAGATATTGTCCAAATATGGAAGAATTTGGACGAAAACGAGATAAGGCCCGTAATTTTAAGTATGAATAATTGTTATTCAAAATAGAAGAGGAAATACACGTCATTAATTATTTTTAACTGAAGTTAATAATTTAGTTATTTTTTTTAATTTTCTTGTTTTTCTTTTCTTAATTTTTTTCTTACCTTCTTTTGGAATTTTATCTTTTGTTACTACCCTTATTAAGTTAGAATGAGAATATACTTAATTGAAACATAAAAACATTTGATCAATATTATGAAATAAAAAATATTTTTCAAAATATAGTAGTGGTGCGTTAATTTTGCTGACCAGTGTATTATTAGATTTTTTTATTAAAGAAGTTTATTTAAACACTAACTATAGAAGAGCGCGTGGCAACGAGGCATTGTGTGAGCAATACGTGAGGAAAAATTTCACATACAATTTTTCCAATTATAGGAGTTTGTAGTGAAAAATAACTTGCGAAAGTAGCATACAGTGATAATTAGTGAAATAGAAATACATTGCAGTAGAAATTATACCGTTATGAACTACGAAGGTGAGTAGAACTAAGAACTTTAAACAACAACAGAAAGGTTATCAGGCAGAGTCAGGCAAATATGCAAAATGCATATGCATATGCATTTGCATGTTTTTGTATATTTTTTTGAATTTTGCATATACTATAACATTTCAAAAAAAAATTGCATATAATACGCTTTTAAAACAAACTTTTTATTTAATTCTTTTATTAAAACCATTTATACCTGATATTTTCAAAATAATTTTATTCTTATCTTAATCTATTGAAAATCCCTGGGTAGGTATAAAATTAGAAAGTAGAAATTCCCAAGAGTTGGTGCTCCTTAATAGGTTTTAAATTATCGGATTAATGATACTAGTTGTAATAGTTGAGATTACTTTGAAAATGTTGCTTAGTTAATATTGTGAACTTAACAGTTATACAAGTTTTAAAAAGTTTTATTCAGTGTAGTGAAAATGTCGAAAAAATCGAATGTGTTTGCGTGGATCAAGCCTTATCCAGAATTGTTCATAGATATGGGAAAAGTATTGAAACACTTATTGGGACTTTAACACAATTTTTATTTATAAAATTGTTAAGATACACTGAACTCTGCTGGATAACGTTTAACTAGTTGACAATACAATGAACTCTTGTGAACATTTGAACGTGAACTGACGTTAACTGCCCATACATCCCCTTATATACAACTTTATTTAATCTAGTCAGTGTGTTTAGATCTTTCTAGAATTTTCTAGAAACATTATTTATTCTAGTCAGTGTGTTTAGAAGTTTCTAGAATTTTCTAGAAACATTATTTAATCAAGTGATAACAAATCAATTATCAATAACAATCTTTCAAATTAAGGTCCCTTCACGGTTATCCCGTTACACTGCCCCCTCCTTAGATTCATGCCTCCTGGAATGTTAATTTCTACATCGGAATCCCGCAAACTCCCTGAGCCAGCCAAACCATCTTCTTGGAGTTGCTGCGCATCTCCACTGTGGTTTCCCTGGTAAGGCGCCAAACGATCATGATGGACCACGACGGGTTTCCCTCTGGGAATTTTCACGATCCGATAAATGACATCGTTAATCTTCTTCTTGATGATGTAAGGACCTTCCCAGTTCTTCTGTAATTTGGGACAAATACCTCGACGCCGTCGGGGGTTATAGAGCCAGACTAAATCTCCAACTTGGTAACTCTTTTCCATTGTCCGTGTGTCATAGTACCTCTTCATCCGATCACTAGATAATTGTAGTTTTTTACGCACCAGGTTGTGTATATTCTCCATTCGATTCTGAAGGTCGGCGACATATTGTTCACGGGCCATTTCTTCGCCAGGTTTACAACTAAAAACCAAGTCACATGGTAGCCTCATTTCTCTACCGAACAGGACCTTCGCAGGCGTTTGGCCAGTTGATTCGTTGATGGCCGATCGAATTGCCATTAGAAATAGTGGAATATGTCGATCCCAATCCCTCTGACAATCTGACACCACTTTTGACAGATAGTTGGTTATAGTCCAGTTCATTCGTTCCACCATTCCATCAGACTGAGGATGCATCGCTGTGGTTCTCGTTTTGCGGATGCCTAATCTTTGGCAAACTTCTTGAAACAGCTTGCTCTCAAAATTTCTCCCTTGGTCTGAGTATAATTCTAGTGGCACCCCAAATCGGCTTACGAATTCATCAACTAATATATCTGCTAAAGTGGTGGCTTCCTGATTGGGAACTGCATAGGCTTCAACCCATTTAGTGAAGTAGTCCATGACAACAAAGATGTACTTGTTTCCTACATCGGTCTGTGGAAGTGGCCCCAATACATCTACTGCGATTCTTTCAAAAGGACTTCCAACCAGGTATTGCTGCATTTCCGCCTTCGGTTTTCGATGCGGACCGTTACTAGCAGCACATGTAGTGCATTTACGACACCAATCTTTAACATCATTAGTGCAATTTACCCAGTAAAATCTATCTCGGATCTTTTGCAGCGTTTTCGTGATACCCAGATGTCCTCCAGAACTATCATTATGCATCTGTTTTAAAATTTCTGGTACAGCATTTCTTGGGACCACTATTTGTTTCCTTGTTTTTGTGCCCTCGGAATTTTCTACAAGTCTTTTAACGAGCCCTCCGTCCAAAATTAAAGAGTTCCAGTGGGACCAGTATGCTTTTAAAGCAGGAGAGGATGAGGATATCTCTCTCCACAACGGACGACGGTCCATTCTCTTCCACTCCCGAATCTTTCTCAGAACGGGATCGTTTTTTTGTTGCTCCTCCAGCATAGAGCTCTCGTCTTCTGGCACAACCTTAACTAAGGCAAGTTTTTCCTCGTTCTGCTCCATACGGGTACAATGGGGGCAATCAGGTCGACATGGTCTTCTGGAAAGTGCATCAGCATTACGATGTCTTGTTCCAGGTCTGTGCTCGATTTCAACATCATATTTCTGCAGTTTTTCGAGCCATCTTGCTATCTGTCCTTCTGGGTTCTTAAAGCTAGGTAACCACTTTAAACTAGCATGGTCTGTTCTGATCAGGAATTTTCTGCCATACAGATATTTATAAAAGTGTTCGACGGATTTTACAACTGCTAACAGTTCCCTCCGAGTTACACAGTAGTTCTTTCCAGCTTTCGATAAAGTTTTGCTGAAGTAACCAACCACTCTTTCCTTACCGTCTTGTAGCTGTGACAAGACGGCTCCAATTCCCACATTGCTGGCGTCGGTGTCCAGAATAAGCTTACCATCAGGAAGTGGATAAGCAAGAACAGGTGCTGACGTAAGCTGTTTCTTCAATATTTCAAACGCCTCTTGACATTCCTGATCCCAACAGAAGGACTTATCTTGTTCTGTCAAACGTGTCAAGGGTTTGGCGATGTCTCCAAAATTCTTGACATATCGTCGGTAATAGGAACAAAGACCCAAGAAACTCCGGAGCTGATGTTTGTCGATAGGGATTGGCCATTCCTGAACGGCTTGTATCTTAGCGGGGTCAACAGCAACGCCATCCTTGCTTACGTTATGTCCTAAATAGTTGACTTGTCTCTGGAACAAGTGGCATTTCTTAACATTCAATGTTAGATTAGCGTTCTGTAATCTTTTAAAAACTTCTTCCAGGTTAGATAAATGTTCCTTAAAGGTCTTACCCATTATGATGATGTCGTCTAGATAAACTAGACAAGTTTCCCATGACAAACCCCGCAGGATGTTCTCCATTAGTCGTTCAAACGTCGCAGGAGCATTACAGAGGCCAAATGGAAGGACCGTGAATTGCCACAACCCTGATCCACTGGTAAAGGCAGTCTTTTCTTTGTCTGCAGGATTCATTTTAACTTGCCAGTATCCGCTTTTAAGGTCCAAGGTAGAAAACAGAGTAGAACCCGCCAAAGCGTCGAGGGCATCATCAATCCTTGGCAGAGGATAACTGTCCTTCTTAGTGACATCATTTAGCTTTCGATAGTCGACACAAAACCGCATTGATCCGTCTTTCTTTCTCACTAATACCACAGGAGAAGCCCACGGACTACTGGATGCTTCGACTATGCCATTTTGAATCATTTCTTCAAGGGCTCTGTCGACTTCTTCCTTCTTAACTTGAGGCATCCTTCGAGGTACCTGTCGAATCGGACGTGCATCACCAGTGTCAATTCTATGTTGTACAACATCAGTTCTTTCCAGTTTACTTTTAGAACCAAATACAGGTAAAGTAGAACTCTTACCTGTTTCTTTTCTAATTTCGACAAAGAGGGATCTAATTTTGTCATTAATTGTTCAATTCCGTTGGTCTCATCTGTTTCCGTAACGTTTACCTTGTGAATTATGGCCGTTACTGGTTCTAAACTTCCCATTTCCGTGTCCTTTCGGAGAAGAACTGGATGATCGTTCAAGTTGATAACTCGGATGGGTACCTCTTTGGCGGATCTAACAAGAGTCTTACCCACAAGGAGTCCTTTTCCCAATTCATGGTCATGGTTCTTCGGCTCTATCATGGCTGGGGCACCATCTGGCTCCAGTCCATCCAACCGCGCTGTGACGACACATTCGCAGCTCGCCGGAAGTTCGATATCATCGATTAGCTTAATCGAGACATTGTCAACTTGTTTTCGGTGCAAGAATATTTCTTCATTACCAGTACGAAGGATACGTTGGTGAAGATCCAAATGAAAACCACAGTGGAGCATAACATCCATGGCCAGAACAACATCTTCATCAACGTCAGCCACCAGCACCGAGTGAACCAGAGAGGTTGAACCAAACTGTAGCGTCACCTGTATCTCACCGTAGACTCTAGCAGAATCTCCGGTAGCGGTACGCAGTTTCCAACTGGTAGGCCACATCTTTTTCGCATAATGATGGATGGTCGAACGATAGTTTTCGTAGCTCCAGTGTCTACCAGCATGCTAAAGTTCTTCCCATCAATGAGGCCATCTACATATAAGCTGTCCACGTGATGTCGCAGAGTTGCCAATTTAATGGCGTGAGGGGCTTCGGGAATGTTTGGGTTCGATTTCGCCCTCCAGGAGTCGACCCGTTCTAGTTTTCCTGCTGCTGGGGTACTTCAGCAGGAGATTTTTCTTTTTGGGGGCAAGTATTTCTTATATGGCCTAGTTCTCCGCAGTTCCAGCATCTCACTGGGCGCCTTCTTTTTGGAAATAACTTCATTAACCTCTCTACTACCGCTTCAACGTCGCTAACGGAATGAACAGCATGGTCGTAGTTACCGGTGAATTCCCTTAGTCGAGCAACTCCACGTGAGGCCTCCGTCGCCGCCTTAAACTCCAGGGCAAAAGTCAAGGCGTCCACAAGAGTCTTCGGCCGCGCCAACCATACAGCGCGCTGCAACTCGACGTCTCGAAGACCATCGGTGAAGGTTTGGACTGCTAGGCACTCCAGGAAATCCTCCGCTGCATTTGAATACGCAAGTCGTACCATTCTTGCTACATCCGCCTCAAATTCCTGGATAGTTTCTCCATTTTTCTGTTTTCGGCTCTTTAACTGCATTCGGTACACCGGTTGTAGATGAGTTTGACCATAACGCATCTCTAGACGATGCACCAATAACTCGAAGTTGTCAGCTTCATCCGGTGTCAATGATTGCAAGACGTCTAAAGCTTCGCCTCGCAGAGCTACGGTTAGGGACAATGCCTTCTCCTGGGATGACCATCCATTAGCTCTGGCCGCTGCGTCGAATTGTTTCAGGTAATTTGGCCAGGAAGTCTTCCCGTCGAAGGTTGGTAGGGTAGACATCCGTTGTGATAGCTGGGACACCTCTTCGCGCTGGGTCTTCATCTGACTGGATAGCTCCTCTTGTTGGTTCGTCATTCGTTGTGACAGCTGGGACATATCTTTGCGCTGGGTCTTCATCTGACTGGATAGCTCCTCTTGCAGCCGGAAGAGTTGTTGAGTTTGATCTTCTTGTTAGCTCGTCATTCGTTGCGACAGCTGGGACATATCTTCGCACTGGCTCTTTATCTGACTGGAAAGCTTCTCTTGCTGGCTCTTCATCTGACTGGATAATTGGGCCAGTTGTTGGGCTAGTTCAGAATTCGCTTTTTGATTTGGGTCTTCAAACTCCACAGCGTCAGGGTCTACATTATTAGCTAGGTAGTATTCACGGAGCCTACTCAACAATACGGATTTGGTCCCAATAGTTTCCAACTCCAATTCTTCGAGCTCTTTTCTGAGCTCAGCCACCAATAGTTCATTTATTTTCTTTCCAGGCATTTTTGTATCTTCACCCCACACCTGACACCAATTTGAAACACTTATGGGGACTTTAACACAATTTTTATTTACAAAATTGTTAAGATACACTGAACTCTGCTGGATAACGTCTAACTACTTGACAATACAATGAACTCTTGTGAACATTTGAACTTGAACTGACGTTAACTGCCCATACATCCCCTTATATACAACTTTATTTAATCTAGTCAGTGTGTTTAGATCTTTCTAGAATTTTCTAGAAACATTATTAAATCTAGTCAGTGTGTTTAGAAGTTTCTAGAATTTTCTAGAAACATTATTTAATCAAGTGATAACAAATCAATTGTCAATAACAATCTTTCAAATTAAGGTCCCTTCACGGTTATCCCGATACACTATTTTGCTCAGCATGCAGTAAAATTGTAAGTATTACAAGTAACAAGTATAAACCGAATTATTTTAAATTTTACATAAATTATCAGAAAAAAATTAATACTTTCCGTAGTAAAGTATTTTTGTGAATCAGGTAAAGGCTTTAGACACCTACCAATCCCAAAACGTAGGTATTTTTTTTGCAGATACCATGCGAGAAAAAGTTTTAAATAGTTCAGCATTGCAAAACTACTTTACACACGGACAGAAAAAATAAATTGAAATCGGGAGAGAAAAAACAAGATTCCATATCTAATTGTTTTCAAACAAATAATAGCAAATCAAGTGAGCAAGAGATATTTAACCAGGATTTGTGCGAAGCATTCTTAAGCTCAAATATACCTTTGTCAAAATTATCAAACACAAGTTTTTTGAAAAATATTGCAAAAATTCCAAGCGAAAGAAGCCTAAGAAGAAACGAGGTGAATTCTGTATATTCTGCAGTAATGGGTAAAATAAAATTAGATATAGGAGACAATTATTTTTATGCTTCTGTGGATGAAGCAGTTGATTCTTCGGGCCGTTACATCGCCCATTTATTAATAGGGGCTCTTAAAAATGAACAACTTTCTAAATCCCATTGAATTGCTTCCAAGCAGTTGGAGAAAACTAACGCCTTAACAGTATCAAGGTTTTTGCAAGATAGTTTAGCAAATTTTTTTCTTCCTTTAGCTGTTCCTAACGAAAAATGTCTGCTCTTTCTCACAGACGCTGCACCTTACATGATTAAAGTAGGAAAAAATTTAATTTTTTTTACCCCAGTTTAATACATACTACTTGTTTAGCCCACGGCCTAAATAGGGTCGCAGAAGAAATTAGAAATAAGTTTCCTCTGGTTAATGATTTAATTTCAAATATGAAAAAAGTATTTCTTAAGGCACCTGCAAGAACGCAGTTTTATAGAGAACATTTGCCGGATATTCCTCTTCCACCACAACCTGTTGTTACTAGATGGGGAACATGGATAGAGGCTGCAATGTTTTATGCAGAAAATTTTGCTCGACTAAAGCTTGTAATAATGGAGTTAGTTGATGATTCTTCCCAATCCCTTTCACATTCAAAAGAATTGTTTAAAAATCAAATATTACAACAAAAACTTTCATACATACTGTCAAATTATAATTTTGTGCCAAGTTGTATCTTTCAGCTACAGGATACAAGTTTATCTTTAATTGAAGCGATTAAATTAATAAAAACATTTGAAATATCTTGCAAATCTGTTGAGGGTCAAATCGGCGAAGACATTTGTAAAAAACTTAAATCAGTCATTGATAAAAATACTGGTTTTGATTTCGTATCAAATGTTGCCAATATTTTAACAGGGAAGTTTGATGAAACATTAAATGTAGAGCATGAAGTTATAAATCATTTAAAATATGCTCCGATAACTTCGGTGGATGTAGAACGCAGCTTTTCCATTTACAAGCATATGTATACAGATAGGAGACGTAACTTTTTGTTAGAGAATTTCGAAAAACATATTATCACCTATTGTCTTTTAAATAAATAATTATGTATAAATTTATTTAATTTAATAAAGTAATTGTTTGAAAGGTTTGTTCTTTCTTATACTAAAAATTCATATATAATATACATTTAATACCACAAAAAAACATATAGAGGATATTTAAATATTAATATACAGGGTGTCTCATTATATTCTGACTGTTTTAAAAAGCTTATATTTTCGAAACTGTTGTAGATAATAAGATGCGGTTTTCAGAGTTAGGTTTATAATTATCTTAAGTTTTGTTGTGACACGTTTATATAAAATGGCCTAATTCCGGTTTACCTGATAGAAAAATGGCGTATTTTCAGAATACAGTAGATGTAATTTTTTAATTTTAACTTCCCTTTCTGTGCACCGATTTTAAACTTTAAGGTATTGTTATAAAGTAAAAATATGCGTCTTTTAGGATATTGCTAAATATACAGGGTCTCCCATTTAAAAAATCACATCTAATGTTTTCTGAAAATACGCCACTTTTCTAGCGGGTAAACCGGAAGTAGGCCATTTATATAAATGTGTCATAACAAAACTTACGGTAATTTTAAACCTAACTGTAAAAACCGGATCGTCTGATCTAGAACCGTTACGAAGATATAAGCTCTTAAAAACAGTCAGAATATAATGAGACACCCTGTATTATATTATATTTGAACGGTTTACGAGGTGCATATTTTGCATATTTTGTTCAAATAAATGCATATACTTGCATATATCACGCAAATAATATGCATATATATGCGCATATATCTTACTTTTTGGCTTGCATATTTGCCTGGCTTTGGTTATTAGTGTCAACTATATAGATAAGACGGAATTTCAGTGATAGGACCCGTCCGTTTGTTTTGCAGTGTTGCCGAGTTGTGCAAAAAGGCGGAAGTGTCAGGATTGATAAGAGGCAGCCTCCGAACTGTTGAAGTGGGCAAAATCTTTTCGCAATCCTGAGAGTCTAGTATAATGGCCTCTAATTATTCCACAGATAGTGATGATTATTTATCAAAGAAAAGACAAAGATTCGGTATCACCTTTCAAAAGCAGCAAAAGAACTCCTAGGTCACCAGTGAAAACACAGTCGGAAAGTGAGAATATGACCGTAAAGGATATGGTAAAAATGGTGCTGGGGTAATTAAAGGGTATTCGAAAAGAAAATAAGGAGTATAAAGAGGAAATGATGAGGATGCACCAAGAAACGAATCAACTGAAACAAGAACTAGAAGATATGAAACTGAGAGTAGCCAAAATAGAAGATAAATTGGAAAGACAGGAAAGAGAGAAAAGGCGAAACAACATCATTGTAAATGGGTTAAATCTAGGATATATTGAAGAATCGGCAATGAAAGAGAACATGGAAAATTTAATAAAACAGCATTTGGAGCAAGATGTCAAAATCGAAAGAGCAATAAAACTGGCTCAAAAAATCTGTCTGGTGAAAATGGAAAACGAAAATGACAAAAGAAAGGTAATAAGAGCAAACTGAATGCGATTAAGAGGGATAAAATATATATTAATTACGATCTGACCTTAAAAGAAAGAAAAATGCAAAAGGAAATCCGGGATACAGGGAAAGAATTTAAAAATAAAGGGAAAACTGTCAAGATAGGATATAGAAAATTAACGGTAGATGAAAAGGTATGGAGATGGAAGGAGTATTTGAGGAAGAAAAAACCATAGACAATCTACCAAAAAACGGATAATCACAGGCAATGGACGTTTGGACGAGAAATAGGAACAAATGACGACCACTACAAAAAGGATAAGAGCATAGATGTAGATAAAACAGTAGTAAATAACAGAGATAAGAGGACAGAGAAGAACATAGGAAAAAATTAAGGAAAAAGAAACATCGTAATGAACTGCCATCAACGACAAATTAAGGAGGAAATACTGGTAGGAACGTGGAATGTCAGAGGAACCTTTGAAGAAGGAGCACTTAGGTACCTGACCAAAGAATGCGAAAAATTAAAATTCGGCATAATTGCCATACAAGAAACAAAGCAGTTAGGGAACGAGGTGATGGAAGTTGGCAATTATGTATTCTTTAACAGCGGTGGGAAAAACAGAATATTAGGCACAGGATTTTTTGTAAATAAAACATTTAAAACCTCAATAATAGATTTTAAAGCAATTAACGGGCGGATGTGTCTTCTAAGACTTAGAGGAAAATTCCAGAAAATAAGCATATTAAATCTCCATGCTCCATCAGACGAGAAAAATATATTAGTTAAGAAAGAATTTTATAATACATTAAATGAAGAATTTGAAAAAATCCCGAAGTACGACGTCAAAATTGTATTAGTAAATGCAAATGTAAAAATGGGCAAAGAGGCGATATATGGAAATACAATTGGCAAATATAGTAAACATAACCATACGTCAGAGAATGGTGAATTTTTAATACACTTTGCAAAAGAAAATAATATGGTTCTCAAAAGCACGGACTTTGAAAGAAAAGAAATACACTCCTGGACAAAATTACCGCACCAACAGAAAAATTTCAGATTTTTATGTCATAAATATTTTTTATACGTGCAGAGAGTATGAATAGTAGGCTTTGAACCTTTTTTGACAATTCTGTAAACAAACTGAGTTTGTTTGGTAATTTTGAATTGACGTTTTTAAGTCAGTGAATACTTTAATCATTTAGTGATATAAAATTTGTTAGCAACCGAGATTAATTTGTTGCTTTTCTTTGCTGGTTATTGTGTAAATTGTTGTTTGGCCAGTTTTGTTCATTAATTTACCATAGTTTAAAGTCTGAAAATGAATCGTTCAAGGAATTTAACAGAACATGAGACAGTACGTGCAATAAGGTTACATGATGAGGGATATTCTCAATGTCATATTGCCAATTTGCTGGGAGTAAACCATTCTACAATAAGTAGAGTAATTCAACGTTTCAACGAAACTGGAACTTATCGTCGAAGGCCAGTACAAGGGCGAAACCGCTGTACTAGTGCTAGATATGACCGTTTTCTTAGGCAATCTGCTTTAAGAGCTAGGTTAGTCACCAGTTCTTTCTTAAGAAATGATCTCGAAGCTACTCGAAATGCTGCAATATCTGCTCGAACAGTCAGAAGAAGGTTGAAAGAAGCTGGATTGGACAGCAGAAGACCAGCAACTGCACCACTTATTACCAGAGAGTGCAGGGTTGCAAGGTTGCGTTTTGCCAGAGATCATCGTAATTGGTCTGTAGACGATTGGAAACGTGTTTTATTTACAGATGAAACTAGGGTGAGCCTAAAATCCCATGATGGGTGCGAACGAGTCTGGCGGAGACCAGGAGAGAGATTTGCGCAATGTAATATCTCTCCAAAGAGATCATTTTGTGGTGGCTCTAAAATGTTTTGGGGGGGTATTTGTTATGTGGCTCGCACAGAGTTAGTCCCTATTCGACCCAGATCTATGAACGCAATTTTTTATCTCGAGAACATTGTGGTTGAACATGTAATGCCTTTGGCCCTTTGCTGGGAGATAATTTTTTGTTTATGCAAGACAATGCTCAACCTCTCGTGGCTAGAGAAGTATTGGATTACCTCAATAACATTCCGATACCATTTATTGAGTGGCCACCAAAAAGTCCGGACAAGAATCCCATAGAACATGTCTGGGACATGCTTAAAAGAAGGGTTAGAGCCTATGTACCTGCACCTGCCAACTTGAAAGAACTTGAAAATGCAGTTCTTGCAGAGTGGGAAAACATTCCACAGGATTCCATTCAAAATTTAATAAGAAGCATGCCTAGGCGTATGAATGCGGTGATTAGAAGTAAACTTATTAACGTTATTAACTTTTCTATACTAGCGTCCTTTGAACTGTGTTGTCACTAAATGGTTATTAACTTTTTCGTTGACTTAAAAATGGATTGTTCACTTTGTTGAAATTTAATTCCAATAATGCCATTTGTAATATTGCTCTGAATTGTTAAATTATGCAAAATGTAGCTTTCCATTTCGATTAAATCAATTTATTTTTGAAAATAAAATTTTTGTGAGAATTTATTGTATTGGTGCCTTAATTTTTTTGTGTGCCGGTGTTTTGAAAGGTACAAAATTTGTTTTACTTCCATATCCAATGTCCAAAATTTTTTCTCCACCGCTTCGGTGTTCTTAATGAAAAGTGTCCTGTGTAACATGATAAATTGCTTTCTCAAATATTTTTTTTAAAACAGCTATTTTAAATGTTGTGTTGTTTCGAGCGATCTCGTTTTTAACTCTATGGGATTTAATTCGCAGTGCTAAGGAGGTAATCTTAGGACAGTAAAGCATTGCTCTTTGGCCATTTCATCGACTTTTGTTTTTTGGTTGTCCTTTTTATGCTCTCTTACATTAGCCAAAAGTTCTCTTTTCAACATTGTATCGTCGCACGAAATATTTTTGGATTTTAACCAAGCGAAGATATCTCCTTTTCTCCAGGTCGTACATGCAATCTTCTTCATTTATCGAGTATGGTACCATGCGTTTTCCATAAACATTACCGATCCAGGATCCAAAAGCAACAAAATAGTTTGGAACCAATCTTCAAAAACGTTCGACTTCAAAGGGTCTAATTACATGCCGGTAGGTGGAGTCAGATGTACAAACAACTTTTTTTGTGTATCGGTGTTATCATCGTCCCGAATCTTTGTTTCTCCGATTTAACGTTCTTCCGAATTGGAAATCAATGTTGAATAGAGATGACTAGTACTTTCAAGAAATTTAAAAGGGTTTTTACCAATACCGAATTTGACCTCATCCTACAAATCTGATTTGCAAAATCTGGTCAGTGTTGCTCTATGGAAGCATTCGAAATATGGATATACAGGCGAATACTAAAAGTCCTATGGACAGCTGAAAAAACAAACGAGGAAATACTACGAATAGTTAACAGACATCGTTAAACAAATTCATGAAATTTTGGAAAAAAATGAATAACATGTTAGACCCAAAATATTCCGAAATGTTGAAGTCAGAAGTTGCTGATAATTCTTCAAAGTACCTTAATTTTCTATATCAGTCTAATAATCATACTTTTTATGAGGATATTAATACACAAAGACTTACGTTTTTTAGAACTTGGATCCTGTTTCCTGAAATATCTTTTGTTGCGTCGCTCTGAATGTAATTCTTTATCAAAATTTTGAAATTCCATTTTAAAATCCGGTAAATCGCAAATGGAGTGTAATACTTCTTTTTTAATGTCACATTGAAGATTCATCTCAAGATTAGTTTGACTTGAAATATTATTTTCACTACTAATTAACATTTCACTTTTAGTAGTGAAAGAATTTACTGAAGAATTATCCATTATTACAAATTGTTGAGAGTCTTCATATTCGGATTTCGGTTCTTTCTTAAACATACTACTTTTGTAGGGCTGTTCTGGAACTAAAATTAAAAATAACTAATGTAATGGTTTAATGTATAAGTAAGTTTACAGGTTTTTTGCATTATTGTTGGCCATGATATATTGACAAATTTAGCTTCAATTCGCTTTTTATGTCACACTAGAATTTTTAAACTATTAAATATGGAGGGTAGAAGATAGGAGAACCATCTGAATGTATTAAAAAGTATCCATCGGGAGGAAAGTAGAAAGATTTAAAAAAGTGTATTGTGATGTTTGAATTGTCGATTTGACACTATCTCCTTCTAAAAATCCCATAAGAGTTATCTCAACTAATCGTTTACTCGCTATATCTGTTAAATTAATAAAAAGCGAAATAATGCCTAAGCATTCATGCCTTAACGTTACAGCGTAAAGGCAAAGGTGTGTTCGAAAAATGTAAAAACTGTAGAAACTCCTGGAAAACCGCGAAAAACTGGAGAAACTCCTGGAAAACCACAAAAACTATAGGAGTTCCTGAAAAACCTCAAAAAACCGTAGAAATTCATGGAAAACCACGAAAAATTGTAGAATTTCAAAAAAAAGCGCGAAAAAATGTAGAAATTCCTGAAAAGACCGTGAAAAAGTGTAGAAATTCCTGGAAAATCACGAAAAAATTGTAGAAATTCATGGAAAACAGCAAAAAATTGTAGAAACTCATGGTAACCTGTGAGAAACTAAAAAGTTATAGATAACCTGGGAAAATCCTAAGAAATTCTAAAAAACCATAGAAAACTTTAAAAAATCATGGAAAATTATGAAAAGTCTTGTAAAAAATAAAAAATCGTAGAAACCCTTGAAATTCATACAAAAACAAGAAGAAAATCATAATAAACTGTAAGAAATCAAAATTCATTGTGGAAAACCGTGAAAAATCATAAATCCCCATGAAAAATCGCAAACACTTATATGAAACCCTAAAAAATCGTATAAAATTATACTTGTTAGAAATTGTTATAAACTGTATTTTATCAAGAA
Organism: Altica lythri; assembly: GCA_964028335.1. NCBI lineage: Eukaryota > Metazoa > Arthropoda > Insecta > Coleoptera > Chrysomelidae > Altica > Altica lythri. The sequence continues at coordinate 4,667,251 of OZ034811.1, forward strand.
CCTATTTTCTATACTACAATGACTAATTCAGTCAATAAAAGACTTACCTTCAGAATAAAACGATCATTATCAGAGTTATTTTTCACTTCAGACAAATCAACAACTGGGTCTAAAAGTTCTTCCTTTAAACCATTAAAACCAAGATCCATTTCAGTTTGATAACAGTTCTGATTTTCGACTTGGAATTGATCATGAAACTCTTCCTCTATTTTAATTTTTCCTTTACAAACATCCATTCTGTGATTTGCTTAAGGTGAAAACAATTTGTTATTATAAAAAACAATAAATTTAGTCTAGAAACTGTAAACTACGTGCTGTAAACAATAAACATCAACAAATTGACAACTGTCAAAGTCATAGCAGGGTCGCTAACTTTACACTGGTGTCTTGAATGTTTGGAGGAGGTTTTATTTGCATAAACTTTTAACACAATTGATGTTATACATATGATGGAGAGGCTCACGCCTGAAAAAAATTTTGACTAAATTATTGGAATCTAAAAAAACATACAGTTATACATTAAAATAGAGGTCAATTATTTGAGCTCTACGCTGCTGACCTAGATCCAAAATGTTTCGGGGACCATGATTGACACCATCCTCATCATCCTCATTATTTTCCTCCACTTATTCTTCTTCTTCTCCTTCTTCCAAAGGTACGTTCCCTTGAATACACATATTGTGCAAGACACAGCAGGAATTTATTATTTGTTCCGCTTTGAAAGGGTGGTATCTTAAAATTCTTTCTCGGAGGATACAGCGAAATCGGTTTTTCAAAATACCTGTAAAAAGTGAACAAATTAGTAAAACATCAAGCATATATATATATATTGTAACCTCTTTTTTTTCAAGATGTTAAAAGGCTCGTTTATCGAGGTTAACAAATGCGAACGGCACTCAGGGGGTAGGAGGAGAGCGAGCGTGGATTCGGACGAGCTCGATCAAATCTTACTAGAAAGATATAAGGGGATATATTTACTAGAAAAAATAAGATATATAAGAATTTAAAAGGGACTAAAGAGAAAATGAGAGAAATGATGGATAAGGGAAAGGTAAATGGGCGCCACTTATTTTTTTATCTTAAGGATGGGGAAATATAAGAAACCCAGATGGAAAAAATATTAAATCTAGATGTTGGATAAAGTAATGTATTAGATGTTATAGATAAAGTTAAAATAAGAAAGATATAAGGGACGTAAGATAAGATGCAGTAATATTGGGTAAACCAGTAGATGTTCTGGTTAAAATTTTTAAATTAAACACTTTTATTAGAAAAACTAGAAAGAGAAAGTTATACTTACTTTTTGTTCTTACTTATCACAACGGCTCTACTTATTTTGATCAAGTTAAAAACTAAAATTTAAGAGTGAAATACGTCTTATTCTTGTTGTTAATGAGATTAGATCAGAATAACTTACACCAGGTCAGAAAATAAAACATATAAATAAACAATAAACAATATTTATTACGGTGTGTAATAATAAGTCAAACAGATGAACGAAACAAATAGACATATAAAATATCAACAATTAAATAAGGTAAAATACTGCAAAACACATTAGTGTTTAATCACATATAGAAACAATATTACACATTCAATAACAGCTAAGTATTTTTATATTGTTATTTCTGTGTACCCATTTAAGCAGAATGTGATATGAAAAAGGAATTGAAAAGTATCAAAATTGAATAAAAAATTGTAAATCACTTTTAGCTTAAAAGATGTTTTACTCGAGTAAAAAATTGGGAGTACCATATAATAATTTATATTGAAACATTAAAATTAAGATAAACATCAAGAAATAAAAAAATTTATCATACAGGTGTTACAAAAATATTTAGTCAGACCCTGTGTAACGCTTTCACTGTTAACTAAAGCATGTATACGACGAACTATTTAGAAATTTGCACACTGTAGGAGTCTGTTGATAAGGTGCTAGGTTTTTTATAAAAACCGGTTTCACTGTGGATTTTATGAGCACTTCTTACGTTAATTACCCACACTCTGATATTATTCCGGTGAGTCACAATTAAGTTTTTGTGCCAAAGAAAAAAATGGTATCCCAAATTTCTGGTAGTTAAGAGATATTAATTATATTAAAAGACTTACAGTTTGTTTCCTAGATAAGAGAATTTAATGGGGCCACACCCAATTCATACGCTACAGTAGAAACTGGTGATTCTTCGATACTACTAGACAGCTTTTTCATCAGAGAGGTTTTCCACTTGCTCACTGACTTTACTTTACTTAGAAACACTAAATTGCAAATAGTTATTTGCAAAGTTGGAGGAAATTTGCCGGTATTTGAATCTAGGGGTTATACGAAATCGACTTATCAGCACAAGGACCCACGCTAGACTGACTCTTTGATCGCGGTCAAAATTAAAACCGCGTCACTTTAAACCACCCCTCTTGCGCCACATCATCTTATTCCTCCGATTTGATTGGTCGGGCTCGAAAAATCGATAGTTTTGACAGTTAAACCGTTAAAGCCGAGAATTTTCTAGAAGGTAATATGATCAGGGTCGGCTTAAGTAAGGAAATATATTAAAAAAATAAAAATTTTGCATAGTGTTTTTTGGACATGCTACACAGCCCCTTCCGAAGAGAAAAAACTGGATAGAAAACAGTTTTTAAAGAAAAATAAGCTATGGTTGGAACAACAGTAGTGTGTCTAAAAAACTGAAGCTGATAAAGGTAGTGAACATCAAGATGTAGAAAAGCGATCTTAATGAGAACGACAACTATCTAAGTAGAATTGGAGTATTAGTGTCAGTTATTGAATGCGATATAATATTTACACTATTCATTAGTGCATTAATATACAAGTGAAACTACACAAGAGTTTGAAGAACCACAAGGTAGGTAAAATGTATCAGATCTGTAGATCTTTGATACTAAGTGACCAGATTTTTATAAACGGTACCGGCCAACCGGAAGATCACAAAGTGATCGGGAACAGGTCTACTCCGAAGTTTCTGCACGGAAACAAAAAAGTGTACAGCTCGGCCTAGACGGGCAGCACTAAGTGGTATCTTTAATGCAAATCGAAAAAAAAGTATTTATATTGCCCTTGACATAAGATGTCAGGACACACGCTACATTCACACACACAAGGAAGAAGGTAAAGAATGCTATGTTCCCATAAGTAAAATTTCCCATAGGAGGCACAACGCGTATTTCCATTTTTAGGAACTCCTATAAAGAAAAAAGCTGAATTTAACCCAAACTGTTAATATTAATTTTGAAAAGGAAGAAAGAAACACGGACGATAGTTATAATTAGGAATCTAATAAGCCTACCGGCTCCATTAGATCCGACAGTCAAGGTAAGTACGTGATACGTTAACATCTGAAAAGATGTTTGGAAAAGTTCCGTCCTGCTTGGTTGATATTAAGGATATCACCAAATATGCAGTAAAGAAGAGAAGAAAACAGTAATTACTAAAAATATAGTTCTCATTGAGAACATTTAATAGAAAAATCTTAAGGTAATAGATCACACTAAGACATTAACAGGAATCTAACAAATCTTAAAAACAAATTATCCTAACAGTGTGCAATCCTAGCTGGAAAAAAAATAGAGTAAGTAAAAGAGGAAAAGAAGGAGAGTAGAAAGAAATTTTATCTATCTTCCTTACAATCTCAACAGACCCACTACCGGAAAGAATTCCCTACGGCTTTCCTAGGCTTATCTCTCGTGACGAATTGCAAGGTCAAAATAAAATTTCAGAAGAAGTAGTTAAGATTGAATTTTGTTAGTCAAAAAAGTAAAGTGATTCCAATAGTAGTCATGTTACGGATCAAAATTCTTTAAAACAACGATACGTAAAGGTATAAAATTGTATGAAAGAACGAAAAATAATTTTTAAAAAATTCAAAAAAAATTTTCAAAAAAAATTTTCTTTAAAAAAATTTTCATGTGTCTTCCACTAAGGTACGATAATCGTCTTATATCCATATCAAAGATAACAAGTAGTTTATGGATAATGAACGAGAAATAAGGTACTAAAAAAAGTTTCTAAACAAAAAACAGTAATAGATATTACTGAACGATACGATAATTAATTTACAAGTGCTGACGCACCTATACGGTAGGTTAACGGTAGATAAAGGAAAAACTATTTTTTCCTTCAAGAAAAAAAATACAAGTGTTAAAACACTCATAAGGTAGGTAAACGGTAGTTACGAGAAACATATTTTCTCCTTCGGTACGATAACAACAAGTGTTAATACACTTATTAGGTAAATAGACGGTAAATGAGGGAAAGTAAATTCTACTTTCGAGACGATAGAGATAAGTATTAAGGTACTTATTAGGTAGGTAAACGGTAGGTAAGAGAAAAGCATTTTCCCTTTCGAGATGAAATGTTCAAGTGGTAATACACTTAAACGATAGATAAGCGATAGTTATAAGTCTGGATACACTTAAACGAAAAATATAAAAGTGAGGCATAGAGAAAATTATTTAGTGTTGAGTCATAGCGAGAGGTTGAGATATAGAGAAGTCAAAAAAAAATGGAAAAGGAAAGCTTATACGGATAATTCTGAGGAAACAGAGAAACATTAGTTTCTATTCGGAGAGTTCATCTTCAGAAGAATCATCGGAATCAGAGACATAAGGCTTAAGGTCTTTTATATGCCAGTTTCCTGCTTTTGATCCATCGGGATTTTGTAATGTATATACTAGTGGAGATAGTTTACGGACAACCGTACATAGGAGATATTTAGGAGCTAATTTGGACATAAACTTATCGGCAGCTTTGGAGAGAACTTTATTTCTCCTCCACACCTTATCACCAACGTTGAATTGAATATTTCGACGACGAAGGTTATAGGTTTTGGAATTTCTTTGATAGGCATGGTGAAGATTGTGTTGTATTTCAAAAAAAATATCCTTTAACCCTTGTATATCTGAAACGTATTTATCGTATTGTTCAGGAGTATTAAGGGACATAGGACGATCAGCGCCATTAGCGGAATAGTAATTTCCAGATATCGGTACATGTCTCGCGAAATTTAAAAATGATGGAGAATATTTGGTGACTTCGTGTCTAGCGGTGTTGATAGCCTGTCGGATTTTAGAAAGCTCATTATCCCAGTTAGAATGTTCATCGATATAACATCTAATAGCGGTTCCAATGGTTTTATTCGTTCTTTCTACAAAATTACACTGTGGTGAATAGACGGCATTGAACCATATTTTTTGGACTTTGTATTGATCACAGAGATGTTTCATCATGGGATTGTTAAGGTTTCTAGCGTTATCGCAGATGAGGAATTGAGGAACACCAAACATGAGAAATACTTCATTTTCTATGAAATTAACGATATTTTTGGTGGTGGCTTTTCGTAAGGGTTGTAATAAAGTAAATTTAGAAAACCAATCGGTAACAACTAAGAGCCAGGTATATCCTTTTTTGGAGCGAGGGAGAGGACCAATAAGATCAAGTGAGATAATTTGCAATGGGAATTCGGCAGATTTCTCTTTTCCCATTAAACCTATTTTAGTGGAGGTAGGCATTTTTTGGGCTCCACAAATTTTACAAGATCTAACAAAACGAAGGACATCGTTTCTCATTTTAGGCCAATAATATCGTTCTTGGATTCGGTTCAGTGTTTTGAAAAATCCAAAATGGGCACAGGTAGGGGGATCATGACAAGATGACATAATGTCATGTCTCTGGGGTTTTGGTACGAAAACTTTCCACTCTATTTCATTAGTGGCGAAAGGCAATTTGGAAGGGATTAATTTATAAACCAAGTCATTATCTACTTTCCATTGAGGGTAGAGCTCAGGGTGTTGAAGAATTTTAGTACGGAACTCATCGAACCATACGTCTATTCGATTAGTGTCTACCTCAAGATACGAGATTTGGGGTTGTTCAGGGAAGGCACGACTCAAGGCATCAGGAACGAGATGGGAAGATCGCTTACGGTGGATAAGGTCGAAATTATGTTGACGAAGCCGCATAGCCCATCGAGCAAGTTTTCCAGAGGGATTGTTGATATTCTTCAACCAAAGTAAGGAGTGGTGGTCGGTAATTACTTGGAATTTGGTACCTTCAATATAGGGACGAAATTTTTCAATGCTGAAGATGACAGCTAGACATTCTCGTTCTGTGACAGAGTAGTTACGCTCTGCTCGGGATAAGGTTCTGCTAGCATAAGCTATTACGACATCTGAACCATCAAATGAGTGTGTGAGGACACCGCCAAGGCCAGTATCACTAGCATCACATTGGATTATGAACGGTTTAGAGAAATCTGGCTGTGTTAACACAGGGGCAGAAATAAGGGCTTCTTTTATTTGGGTGAAGGAGAACTCCGCTTGGCTAGTCCATTCGATAGATTGTTTTTTCTTTTTACCTTTCAATAGATAGGAGATACAAGGGAAGAAAAGTCTTTGATGAAACGACGGTACCAGGAACACATACCGATAAATCTTTTGACCTCTGTGAAAGTTGTTGGACGGGGATAATTGATCATGGCCGAAATTTTATCAGGATCTGTTTTTAGAATGTTGTTCCCTACGATATAACCTAGAAATTTTAGTTCTGGCTTAAAAAATTCACATTTTTTGACATTTATCGTTAGGTTAGCATCTTTTAGCTTATCTCTGACTTCAGATAAGAGACGAATATGTTCTTCAAATGAATTTGTACAGATAATAATGTCATCAAGATAACAAAAGATATTTGGTTCGTAAGCCGGACCGAAGATAGCGTCAACTAAACGTTGCTGGGTTTGTGCCGAATTGCACAATCCAAAAGGCATTACAGTGAATTGAAAAGAGCCTCTGCCGATAACACTGAAAGCGGTTTTTTCTTTCGAAGAGGGATCTAAAGGGACTTGCCAGAAAGCTTTTCGTAAGTCTATTGAACTTATAAATTTGGTACCTTTGAGAAGAGAGAGAATTCGATCTATATTTGGCAAGGGGTAGGTATCGTGTTTAGTTACATCGTTGAGGGTTCGACCATCGAAACAGAAACGATATTCATCATTAGCTTTTTTGACGAGAAGTACTGGAGAACACCAAGGACTATTTGAGGGTTCTATAACACCTAGACGAAGCATTTCGTCCAATTCGTCGTTAAGAATCTTCGACATATAGGGAGACATTGGGAATGGTCGTTTTTTGAAGGGTTTTGCATCCCCGGTATCGATATGCATTTGTATTTTATCGGTACGACCTAGCCGATTAGTATTACTGATAACAGAAAAGGACTCTATAGTATTCTTAGCTAATGTCTGTTGAACGGGAGTTAGAACTTCGAGAGTATTGAGGGATGTGGTGTTTAATTCTGGTTCCATTTCAGAGAGAAACTGGGGTTTAGAAGTGCTGTTGGAAGACCAGGTATTTTTGGAGAAATCAATAATAAGTGAGAAGGTTTTTACAAAGTTATTTCCAAGAATGAAGGTACAAGGTAGTGAAGGGACGACTAGTGCTTTAATGACATGTAAGATATTGTTAGCTACAATTGGTAGATCTACAGTACCAGAGACAACTTGGTTAGTGCCATCTGCTAGGGAAACATTTCGATGTTCAGAAGAATTTATTTGTACATTGTTGACTTTAAGGAAATTGAGGGCTTTATTATTAACTACGGTAATTGAACAACCGGTGTCCAACAGGACGACGAAATTTGTCGAGAAAATTTGCATGGATAGGTAGGGTCTTGTATCGGTAGACTTGTTCAGTAAAACTGGGGCAGTTATTTGTAAAGGGTTTTGAAAGAAATTTTTAACAACTTTTAGCCATTTCTCCCATTGATCTTGTTTTTTGATATCGGTTTTACTAGGGCGGTAAAGAGAGAGTGCACCGATACGACATTCTCCCCTAGTTAGTTTTTTGAACATCGGGGGCAGGTAGAAACAGTGACATTTGGGGAACCACAACGATAACAAAAATAGGATTTTTGTTGATTTTGACAGCTAGAATAAATATGTCCTTTCTTATGACAATTCCAGCAGGTAACATCCCTACTGTTAGGAGTATTAGTTGGATTAGAAGTACTCGCTACGTTGTTGGAGGTAGAAGGTAAGTTAGATGTTCTCGGTTTATTAGTTCGTTGTTTAGGACGATGATTAGTAGAGTCAATAGCAGATACTTTGGTTTGGAAAGAAGGTTTTTGAAAAGAGAGTGATTTAGCATCCTCCAATTTTTTGACTAATTGAATTAGATCAGAGACGGTATTTACATTGGAGAGAGTTACGTGAGGAATGTATTCCGGAAGTAAATTTCGGGTGATGTATTTTAACTTGCTAACTTCAGCTGGTTCACGAGAGAGGCGTTTGAAGAGAGAAGTGAGTTGAGCAACAAAAATAATAATAGACTCGTTCTTTTTCTGTTTATAGCCTTTAATTTCCTCCCAGAGTTGTTCATCATTTTCTGGTGGTAGAAAGGTTGATTTGAGAACATTCGTAAGTTCATCCCAAGAGTTGAGAGAGGTTTTGATGCTGCGGAACCATATTAAAGCATCCCCGGTGAAAAGTTCAACCGCTGATTGAAAAAGAGTTTCAGGTAGGATGTTGCGGGATTCAGCTAGTTCTTTAATTTTTTCTAGAAATTCAAAAACGCTTTTAGGATCACCGTTAAATTTAATATTCCATTTCGATAAAGGAAAACGATCTAAATATCTAATTTCAGGGGTAGAGACGTTGATTATAGGTACTGTGCCTTCTGTATTCGGAACTGAACTAGAAGAAGGTGAATTATTGAAGGGAATGGTTTTATCTATCATTTCTTGTTCGAGAAGGAGACAAGTGGTTTTAGATTCATCGCGGAAATTTATATCATCCTCGGAAGGATTTTCAGGTAGAGGTAAACGTTGTATTCTGCCTAACAAGTGAGCGATCCTAGATTTTACTCTACGAAAACATGAATCTGAAGCAGAACCTTCAAATTCTTCTATTAGATTGGAAACGCTGTCGATAGAATTTTTAATTGCTACCTTTTCGTCTTCTAAGTTAATGTTTTCTAAAGTGAACGTACCGTTTGTTTCTTTGGTTAACAATCTTTTGAGGACTTTCCTTTTATCCTCTATCTTTCTGTTGGTGGCTGTTCCTCTGATCTTTAACTCGTAGTTAATTTCGTCTGCTGTTAGAAAAGTTACCTCAAAATTGGCCATTGTGATAAGAAAAAGTAACGGAAATTGTCGATATCAAAAGTGTGTAATTTTATTGTCGGAAAAATAGGGATTTTATCATCGGGCCCCACGTTGTGGGCGTCGAATTTATGTGTAACCTCTTTTTTTTCAAGATGTTAAAAGGCTCGTTTATCGAGGTTAACAAATGCGAACGGCACTCAGGGGGTAGGAGGAGAGCGAGCGTGGATTCGGACGAGCTCGATGAAATCTTACTAGAAAGATATAAGGGGATATATTTACTAGAAAAAATAAGATATATAAGAATTTAAAAGGGACTAAAGAGAAAATGAGAGAAATGATGGATAAGGGAAAGGTAAATGGGCGCCACTTATTTTTTTATCTTAAGGATGGGGAAATATAAGAAACCCAGATGGAAAAAATATTAAATCTAGATGTTGGATAAAGTAATGTATTAGATGTTATAGATAAAGTTAAAATAAGAAAGATATAAGGGACGTAAGATAAGATGCAGTAATATTGGGTAAACCAGTAGATGTTCTGGTTAAAATTTTTAAATTAAACACTTTTATTAGAAAAACTAGAAAGAGAAAGTTATACTTACTTTTTGTTCTTACTTATCACAACGGCTCTACTTATTTTGATCAAGTTAAAAACTAAAATTTAAGAGTGAAATACGTCTTATTCTTGTTGTTAATGAGATTAGATCAGAATAACTTACACCAGGTCAGAAAATAAAACATATAAATAAACAATAAACAATATTTATTACGGTGTGTAATAATAAGTCAAACAGATGAACGAAACAAATAGACATATAAAATATCAACAATTAAATAAGGTAAAATACTGCAAAACACATTAGTGTTTAATCACATATAGAAACAATATTACACATTCAATAACAGCTAAGTATTTTTATATTGTTATTTCTGTGTACCCATTTAAGCAGAATGTGATATGAAAAAGGAATTGAAAAGTATCAAAATTGAATAAAAAATTGTAAATCACTTTTAGCTTAAAAGATGTTTTACTCGAGTAAAAAATTGGGGGTACCATATAATAATTTATATTGAAACATTAAAATTAAGATAAACATCAAGAAATAAAAAAATTTATCATACAGGTGTTACAAAAATATTTAGTCAGACCCTGTGTAACGCTTTCACTGTTAACTAAAGCATGTATACGACGAACTATTTAGAAATTTGCACACTGTAGGAGTCTGTTGATAAGGTGCTAGGTTTTTTATAAAAACCGGTTTCACTGTAGATTTTATGAGCACTTCTTACGTTAATTACCCACACTCTGATATTATTCCGGTGAGTCACAATTAAGTTTTTGTGCCAAAGAAAAAAGTGGTATCCCAAATTTCTGGTAGTTAAGAGATATTAATTATATTAAAAGACTTACAGTTTGTTTCCTAGATAAGAGAATTTAATGGGGCCACACCCAATTCATACGCTACAGTAGAAACTGGTGATTCTTCGATACTACTAGACAGCTTTTTCATCAGAGAGGTTCTCCACTTGCTCACTGACTTTACTTTACTTAGAAACACTAAATTGCAAATAGTTATTTGCAAAGTTGGAGGAAATTTGCCGGTATTTGAATCTAGGGGTTATACGAAATCGACTTATCAGCACAAGGACCCACGCTAGACTGACTCTTTGATCGCGGTCAAAATTAAAACCGCGTCACTTTAAACCACCCCTCTTGCGCCACATCATCTTATTCCTCCGATTTGATTGGTCGGGCTCGAAAAATCGATAGTTTTGACAGTTAAACCGTTAAAGCCGAGAATTTTCTAGAAGGTAATATGATCAGGGTCGGCTTAAGTAAGGAAATATATTAAAAAAATAAAAATTTTGCATAGTGTTTTTTGGACATGCTACAATATATATATATATATATATATATATATATATATATCAATGTGCCATACCAATACACCTTTCAACACAATTCCTGGCTGTGTTTAGTGCTGCTGTGTATCGACCCTCTGGAGAATCAGGAGGCATACCCCTAATTGGGGTCATCAGCCACGGTTCTTGTGGATAACCACTGTCGCCAATTAACCAGCAGTTTCGATCTCCCCGGTTATAATTTTCTTCTAAGTGTCTCTTCACAGTGGAATTCCTCCAAATAAATGAATCGTGACTGGCACCTCCATAATTTGTGTTTACATTCATAATTAACAAATTGGTATCACAAATAATTTGAACGTTTTTTGAGTGGAACCTCTTTCTGTTAAGATATAAATGTTCGTTCTCAGAAGGCTGTACAATGGCTATGTGAGTGCAGTCGAGACAGCCTATAGTTCCAGGAAATTGAAACCGTTGCATGAACTGCATTTTTTTATCTTCTTTTTCGGCTGGGGTCACTGGAAATTTCACCCATCGAGGTGCAATAGCTTCAATAGCCATACAGACCTCCGATAAAGCTCTACTGAAGGTCTGCTGCCCCATAGAAACATGCAACTCATTGCCAGTGGCCCTTTGGTATGATCCATGGGCGAAAAACCGCAGAGATCCAATGATTTTGTCGGTGATGGTTATCTTTGTAACTCGAAGTCCATCTTGCATATGAGGTGACAATTCCTCAATTAAATTAAGAGTTAAGTCTTTGCTCAGTCAAAAACGCTTCCTGAATTCCCTTTCTGGAAGTTCAAACACATTTGATGCATCTCGTAAATGCCTTCTTTCCAACCTCAATTCCAACCTCCGAAGTTCTTCTTCTTCCTCTTCCACGAAATGCATAAGTATTAAATCCATTTTTAAAAAGTAATTAGTCTATTATGATATTTAATTTAACAACACAATAACACAAAATCAAACAAAACCACTAACCACGTGCATTAACCATCTATAAACAAAACAGAATCACATTGACAATGTTGACATTTAAAATGTCAACAACAAGGTTTTATTTGTTGAAAATCCAAAAATTCTAAAATCCCCCAAAATCCACCAAATGTTTTTAGGTTTGTTAGTACTCATTTCTCTATAAACGAACTTGCCCGAAGATTTTAAGAAAAAGTTATAGAGAGTTGCTTACATCAATAGAAAGAAATTTCTTTTCCTTTCTATTTCTTTTCTATTTCTATCAAGTTAGAGAGTCTGCATGCAGTTATTCTTGGAAAAGATTAATTTGTATAAAAAAAATATGTATTTTTATTATTAAAACAAGTTTTTATGGTAAAATAATTAATTTGTATTGTTTTTAAAAGTGTAAATATTAAACAATCGTGAAATTAGCTATTCATGTAAATTGTATTGGTAAGGCACTATAAACATAGGTATTGATGTTTTATATTCAAAGGTATTATCATCAGCCATGTTTTGTCCAATGTCAACCACAAAACCAGAGATAATAGAACAGATGTGTTGATGCCTTTGAATATAAAAGGTTTTATATTCAAAGGTTGATGCCTATAGTTGATTCAAATAGAAGTGTCATCAAGTAGTCTCTGGAAAATTCAAATTTGTAGTGGCAGCACCCACGTTTAGTGAAATTTGAATCGCAATATAAGCATAGAAATATACGATATAGAGCCAGTGTTGCCAACTTTATTTTCTAGAGGATCGTATCCAAATCGTATCACACACTAGGGAAAATCGTATTTTACCAAGAATTCTAGAAAAAAAATAGTACGTTTTAAAAAATTCAATAAAACTACAGCAAATTATTTAAATAAGAAATGTAATTGTACTTTTTAATAGAATGAAATACAAAGTTTTAGATAGATAAAATTTATCTATTATAAATAAATCACTAATAAGTATACATTTGGTATAGGTGATTATTACACAGCAGTGCCATGTATGGATATAAATTAAAATATCAGTCGCTATCAGAGTCAATACACGCAACATCAGATGCCAGAGTCGAAGAATTTATTCTTTTGTACATACTTAAATTTAATTTGCACAACATGTCGCTGGATGGCTGGAAATCGATACATGATAGCTCCTTAAAATCTGGGCATACATGTAGCTCACTCCAAAATTTGTCAACTGGCAAAGTCAAATCTAATTCATTGAATTTGCCTGGAAGATTTCTCCATTGATCATCGATTTTTTGAATTAAACTTACATTTTCGTTCGGTACTATTCTAGGCAGTAACTCAATCAATGGAAACATTGACGGAAAAGATTCTCGAAATTTTGACGATGCAGCATTTGTAGGGTGTAGTACATGGAGTTTTGATAAAATGGGGTCATTCATGCAATAACGCTTTTTTATTTCTTTAGCACTCGTAATCAAAAAATTTCGACAAGTATTATAAAAATTATTTAGTTCGGATTTGTTCTTTGAAATTTCATCATGTTTTAAATCATTCATTACTCTAACGCCCAAGTACATTTGCTCGTTTTTTAACCACTTTTCTTTATTATCCAAATTTATTGTTTGAAGTTCGTTTTGCATAACGTAATTTCTATTCAAAAAACAGAGTAGTATGTCCCGGTATATTTCGTAAACTTTGTCATTTAACAAAGTTATCATAACGCTTTCGGATTGAAACGATTTGTTGAACTCGGTAAATTTAGGCAAAATCCACGCAGGAAAATTGAAATATAATTTGATGAACGGATCATTTAAGTTTCTAAATATGATTTCCGTTGAAATTAGCTTCTCGTTGAGCCATGTGCTTGTGAAAAAGAGTTTCAATGCATCCCACTGTTCAAGTATTCTTTCCACAACAGCAACAAGTGAGAGCCAACGAGTCTGTGATGGATGAAGCATTTTATGCGGTTTCAATGCAAAAAATTTCTGGAATTCAGCGAATTGACATTGTCTCTTGGAACTAATTTTGAAAAATGCGTATATTTCTCGAGCTAAATCTTCACATCTCCTGGGTAGCTCTTTGCAAGCTGAAGAGGCACAAAGATGGGCCGAGTGACAAACGCATTTCATAATTATGACACCAGGACAATATTCTTTAAGGCGACTGGACACCGAATTATTTTCTCCCATCATTACGCTGCAGCCATCAGCAGCAAATCCTATTAAGTTGGTGATAGGAATATCTTTCTTTTCAAACGATTTAATTAGTGCATTAAATAAATTTTTCCCCGTGGCTCCTTCGTTAGCTAAGTCAGGATTTGATGAATCAAATATTTTCGACAGTTCCCAAAATTTACTGATGGTTTGTTTTGAATTGTCGTCGTAAAATCTTACGACAATACAAGAAGACTTTTGGGTACTTATATCAGTAGATTCGTCACTAATTACACTGAACTTATTACGTTTTAATTTTGACGCCAAAATTTCTTTTTCTGTTTCACCTATAACTGCGGTGGCAATGGCAGTTGCTTTTGTTCTTTTAAGAGACATTTTTTGAGCTATCTTCGAAACTGGGAATATGTTCTTTAACAACTCTGTCAAGTGGTCTACCGTTTTGAACGATAAATTATGTTCAACTAAAAAACTGGTAAGTTTTACTTCCGCATTTTGAATGGCTGATGTTGATGTGTCTTTTTTAGTTACAAAACATGCCATTGCAGAAACTTGTTTACTCGTTGATGGTAACTTTATCATGGCATCAAGGTGTTTTTTTCGGTTGGCATGCATTTTGAGAACACCTATTTCTGCTGTTAAAATGGTGTCGCAGGCATAACATTTAGCTTTAAATTCATTAGGCCCTGGTTTGAGCCAGTTCTTAAATATGTCTAATGCTTCCCAATCTGACCGATACTTTTGAGCCCTATGTTTCTGCCGTTCTGATTTTGGTAACTCTTGTCTTATTTGAAGAGTTTTCTTTGGTGTGCTCTGCTTGTTTTTAGATGTTTCAGCCATGATTCTGAAGAAAAAACAATATGACAAACAAACGATAAATAAACAAAAATACATAGCTATCTATTTTTTCCAGAATAAACACAATAATATACCAACCATATTTCGTAATTAATTCCACATGAAACAAAAATCCTAACAAAAAGCGATCTAATATCCTTTGTATTATAATGACATAACATAACCTCGAAGATGGTTGAATTTTGAATTGCGCGGGGAACCCTGATATCATCGATAAGCTATATAGAGCTTTAAAAGTAATGGATGCGTTCATAAAAATACGAAAAAAAAGTTTAATGCTCGTTCAAGTTTAAAAATGGTTGGATGAGTGCATTATGAATAAAAAAAAAGTTTAAGGCTCGTTCAAATCTGTAGATTGTTATTGTTTTTTTCCATGTTATTCTAATATTTGAAAAGATCGTATATTTTGCGTACGATTAGGAATTTACGATCGTACATCGTACCAAAGCCAAAAAGGTCGTATAAATACGATTTAAATAGTACGGTTGGCAACACTGTATAGAGTACGGGAGCCAGCCAATACGACCAGCACGAAATAGAAAGAGAGAGGACAACTAGTGCGTCAGTTTATCTTTGCCTAATCACATGCGCAACAGGCAAGTCTATAAAACTAGTAACTATATAACCAGACGCACTAGTTGCCCTCTCTCTTTCTATTCCGTGCTGGCTTTCACTTGTGTGCGATCCTATATCTTATATCTCTATGAATATAAGCCAGCTTGTGATCAGATTGCTACATATGCTCAATATAACTATAAACATTTTGACACATCGCGATGACATATAATTCCCTAACTAAAGTTCTGTTTCCATTGAATCTAGTAATAAAGTTAAAGATGATCTCACACGTACCCAGCCCACTTGATGACACTTCTATCTGAATCGACTATATATAAAGTTGGCAACAAGTTCCGACATCAGTGCATCATGTTTTTATTTAAAACTTTACTTCTACACCCTTTTTATCCTTAAAGTACCTTAAATTTAATTTAAACTAATAGTACTTACTCTGTCACTATACCGTTATAAGTACTTTTTTGCTTTTTGCACTACCAGCTGGTTTAATTCCCATTTTCACCACAAAATACGATTGCACGTCTCTTTAATTTATCTATGGTCTAACACGGAAATTGAGTGAATAAAAATGGCTGATGATGAACCGAGCTCCAACTGTAGAGGCAGCACTTTGACTGAAGGCCGCGCGCCCTAGTGCGGAAATTAGGAATTAAATGGGCAAAAATTTATTAATAACAAACGTCATAATTAATAAATAATGGAAAAGATAATTACATACGGATTTCAACCGATAAATAATAATAATATTCGTGGTCAAAATGTCTTTCCACGTCTGTCCAATGGTAGTTAACGGAAAATAATAAAATTTCACAGGTAAATTTATATACCGCTCTCTGCGAGACTTTTCTGTACAGCCTTTTATACAACATGATTTTATTGATAAAGACAGCGTGAATAATTTTAAAATTTATTTTAATAAAAGGTTAATAAACAATTTATCACATACTATTGGTTAATTTTTTGCCCATAAGTTTACAAATTCTATCACCAGAGGGGCGTGACGGTCTAGTGGCTCGGTCCCTTTGAATATGAAACAGGTTTTATATTCAAAGCTCGGTCCCTATACCTATATCTATAGTGCCTTAGTATTGGACGAGAGCTTAGATTCCCGCATAATTCTAATTTACACCCGGTTGTGACGTCAAATTAGTAATGTCGGTTGCATAACACAATCCTTCTCTTTCTCCTCATGTCATATGTCATTAATCGTCATTTGTCACGAACGCAATACAAAGTCGTCTCGAAGTATTTTATTATTATTTAACAACTTATTTAGAAAAATGAATATAATTAAGCTATGCAATTTACCTGAAGAGTATTCCTATGTCAATTTTACTGAAGAAAATGGAAATGTTCATTTTAAATACATTATTATTTCACTACACCTCTTAGTGTGTCCCATCTTAAGGTATTGTATTATGGTCTAATGTAATTGAATCTATTATCCAATATGGAATTCTCGCGTGGGGAAGAGTTCGGAAATCATTTTTATATCAGTTCGAAATACTGCAAAAACGATTTATTAAAATATTGTATAATAAGCCCACCTATCTTTCCATCTGACGAGATTTACATAGAAGCCGGTATCCTCGATGTTCGTCAGGTATACTCTAAAGCAGTAATAATTTACACTTATGTAAATCAAAATAGTCTAAAACAACTAATAGCTTATGTACCTAGGGCATTAAAATCAATTGGCCAAAAGCATTTCTTCTATTTAGCACCAAGATTTTACAACGTATTACCAACGTTCTTAAAAATAAGTAAATTAAGTGAGCAGTTTAAAAAAAATGGATGTTACCTACCGAAACCCAGCTTTATATTTCAAAATGTTATTGACCCATTTTAGTCTATATGTTTATCAGTTGCTCTAATGTTAATTATCTTAATTTAAGAGTGTTATGTACTTAAAAATAAGTGTTTTAAAGATATGCTACTTCCAACACGAAGTAGGTAGCCTAGTGACAAGCTTCCTTCACACCTCTCACTTTTTTTTTAAATAATGTTTATTACTATCTGTAACTTTGTCCTGGTTAAAAATGATTAGATTACTAATTTTTCCACAAATAAAAAACAAAAAAAGTTCTTATATAATAAATTATGTAGTAATAAATATAAAAGCAAAGTACAAAAAGCAGTATAAAGAAAATGTAATGTAGAATAAAACAGATACTCAACACATTTGTAACATACATTGAAAAACACTAATTACCTCCTGCAATATCTACAGCTAACACTATAATCTACTGTTGGTAGTAAAAATTATCTATTCTCATATTTTAGCTCTAAGTTTATATCTTTTTTTATTTGAAGGTCTTTGACATTTTTTCGTTGATGTACATACCAAGCATTATGGAAATAATTCTTAGTCCCAAACCCTTTATCAAGGTTTATAGTTATTTTATTTTTTAATTACAGAAAATCGTTTTCAAAAAATTTTGAAGGTTAATATTTGAAATCAAATGACTGTCTGTGCTTGGTAAAGTTATGTGAGAGGCCTCCTGTTTATCAGGAAAACTATTTATTTGAGCAAATGCAACCGGCATTACTAATTTGACGTCACAACCGGGTGTAAATTAGAATTATGCTAGATTCCCGTATATGTAATACTACTAGATTCAGGAAGAGCTAAACATACAACGCGGCTCCCCGAACTGCGCAAGCTCAAGCCATAGATAAGCCTGTGTTTTGACTTGACTGTTTTGTCACGTGTGAATACTGTGGTTTTGTTTCGATCTGTTATTTTCACATAGTTATTTTGTTTGGGCTTATTTTTTATATTTTGTATTTGGTTATTTTGAATTTTGAATTGGAACTTGCTGCAGAATATTATAACACTCAGCCAGAAGGTTTTTTACAGTTCGCTTCCTAAAAAAAGTGGTTAATTAGACTAATGGATTTTCTGCAACAAAATTCATACCTTTTTTCTGGTGATTTTATATTAAACTTCTTCTGAACATTGAAATTAAATAAAGTTGGTCCATTCTTCATTTAAGAAGTGATAATCACACACAAATTCACTTGGATCTCTATCTTTTCTTCTGTAAATAAATAAATTTAAAACATAAATCTTTTAAAGCGAATGTTAGCATTTTTTTACCTTATGAGAGAAATCCATCTATTCCTCTAGGTCTTATTTTTTAGGAACCGAAAAAACATACATGGATGCTTTAAACTGTAATGTTTAGAGTCCGGAACAACGCACATACCCATTGAAGCAGTATTAGATCTTAAAAGCCTAAAAACTAATGTATTTATACTCGACAAGTCAACAAAAATTAAATAGACATAACCTCAAAAAGTTTTAAAGCAGAATTAATACGTTACATTAACTCACCTGGGCAAAAACGAATAAAAAACAGTTAAATATCAAGTTCCTTTAACAATATATCTAACTGAAAAGTCTTATTTTGTCACAATATTCACTAAAACACTAAAAGAAAAATTCCTTATGAGGATTTAACATTGACAACGAGAATGTTTGGAGCCAAAAAAAGATCCGCCCATCGCTGTGACGTCACGACTTAGGCAGTCTATTGAGTTGTGGAGATTTTTGGTTTTTAATGTTTTGAAAAATCCAGTAATCAATAAATCTTTGATAGAAGCAAGTAAACTCACATTTAAGATTTGTCTAAATTGAGTGATATATTATAAAAACAACATTGGAAATCGTGACAAAAACGTTAAATATTCTATAAGTTGGTGACAAGCTTATAAAACGTTGAAAATGGTAAAAAATTGTTGAAAGTCGTTAAAAATGTTGAAAAACCCAAAAAGTTGTTAAAATATTATAAATAACTTTGAAAATTGTAAAAAAAGGTTAATAATTGTAGGGAGTTCTGGACAATGTTGTTGACAATCGGGAAAAATTGTCGAAGAAGTGTGAAAAGAGATTAAAAATCATAAAACAATCTTGAAAAAAGCAGAAAAATTGTTAAAACTTGGAAGAAATTCCTGAAAAGGTCGAGAAAAAATGTCGAATAACATAAAAAATTGTTTGCAATCGTAAAAAATTGTTTGTAATCATAAAAAATAGTTCAAAATTCTCTACGGATTTACTTGATCTATGGATCTACAGATTATCATTTCAAAACTAAAACTTTTATTGATCCTACGGATGTATTGTTTAATAATCTCATAAATTTAGAAAAATTTCGAAAAGCCTAAATTTTGAATTGAATTTTGAAAAGATCTTAAATTCTCACAAAAAACGTGGATACTAAAAAAATAACAAGAACTTAAATCAAATAAACGCGTTTTTACAAAGAAAAACCTGAATTTTGACCAAAAAAAACTGCGAATTTTTATCCAAAAAAAACGCGAATTTGTCCCAAAAAACTCAAATTTTTACAAAATTGTTATCAAGAACTGAGATATAAAGTTAAAAATTATGAAGAGTTTTATGAGAAATTTTATGCAATTTGAATTTTTATAAAAATTTGAAAACTCATCGAATTATGCGATTTTTTAAAAATTTATTTAAAAAAAAATAGAAAATTTGAAATATTTTTTAAAAAATTTTGGAAAATTTGGATTAATTTGGAAACACTTTAAAAAAGTAGAAAATATTGTTAAAAGTAGAAAATTTCGTTCTTTTTTTCCTCGAAATTTTTTTTTAAGACTAAAAAATGTTAAAAATTTTTTTTGACAATGTTACAAAATTGTTCAAACTATTAAAATAATGTAAAAAAAAAATATATAGAACCCTTGAAAAAAAGTAAAAAAATGTTAATAATTGTAGTAACTTCTAAAAAATCTTATAAATAATTAGACAAGGGTGAAAAAATGTCAAAAATCATAAAAAAGGAAGCATTGTTAAAACATTTAAAAATTTCTTAAAATTTTTGTTAAATTGAATGAAAGTTGTTAAAAAAATGACGAAAACCATAAAAAATTGTTTAAAATCTAAAAAATATGTTGAATGGTAAGATGTTTAAAAAAAAGTAAATGTACAAAATTATAATAGGGAGAGAATAAAAAATCACACGGTAAAACGGTTACAATACTACTGCATAGTTTGTAGCAGCGCCATCTATTGAGAAAAGTTTGAACTAGTTTATCAAATAAAATATTAGTTTAAATTGTAATTAAATCCCAATTCTTTTGTCTAAAAACACTTAAATCAAGCATTGTCTTTGAGTTCTGAGCAATCCTGAAAGTTTCAGATCCGCGGTTAATCAATAAGTTATTTTAAAATTGATTACAAAATTCTACCTGGACAGATACAGAGACAAAGAGAAAACAAGCGAAGAATATAAAAAGGTTAGTAAAAATAAAAAAAAGTTGTAGTAAAATAAAAAATAACCGACAAAACAGAAACGGGAAAAAAATCATAAACATTTTAAATAAAAAAATAAATAAAGTACAATTCAAGAATTACAAAATCGAAAAATTAAAAAAACAACAAAACAAAATAACAACCTTAAAACGGACAAAAACAGAACAAAAAATAAACATGCAGACCGATTAACAAACGAGAAAAAATCATAAAAATCGGAAAAAGGAGAAGAAAAAATCAATAATATTTAGGCGGTGAAGTATTAGTATTAAATAACATTGGAAAAGTAAAAACTCTAAACAATTTTGCAATAAAAAAATAAAACTTTAATTACTTTTTGTTCTTTTGGATTTTCCGATATTCTGGATTTTTGAAAAATCCTTTAAAAACTACCGTGTGCATTAATAAAAACTAAAAAATAATTCATTAGTCGATCTAACCATTAACGGTACAAATCACATTTGAAAGTACGACGTACGTTCAGGAAAAACGAGAATAATTCATAAAATATTTATTTATTCATCAATATCTATTTTCTCCCCTTCAAAGTAATCCCACTCAGATATAACACACTTATGCCATCGCTTCTTATAATCTTCGAAGCTTTTCTGGAACTTTATTTGGATATGGACATCAGCTCTTTCTTTGACCTGGCCTTTATCTTCTTAATTGTGGCAAAACGTCATCCTTTCATCGGTCTCTTTAGTTTTGGGAATAGGAAAAAGTCGCAGCCGGTCAAGTCCAGAGAATACGGTGATTTAGGGATAATAATGGTGTTGTTTTGGCCAAAAATTTACGAACAAGTGGTGATGGATGTGGTGCAAAATCTATAAATGGTTTACCCACAAATTTTTGGGTTTAAGTCGTATTGCTTCGTGCAAACGTCTTATAACTTCCAGCAAATATTCCTTGTTGACCGTAAGACCGTGTGGCCAGAACTCATGATGCACTACGCCATTGTAATCGAAGTAAACTGAGCAAAACTTCACATTCGACCGAACTGACGTGCCTTTTTCGGTTTTGGCTTCTCTGGCCGCTTCCATTGGGATAATTAGGCTTTGGTTTCGATATACCCATATTTCTTCACCAGTTATGATCCTTTTGAGGAAATCTGACTCGTCTTTGGTGGTATTAAACAGCTCCTGAGCGATATTCATGCGACGTTGTCTTTGGTCAAAATTGAGCAATAATGAAACAATCTTCGCTGCCACACGTTTCATGTCCACAACATCCAATAAAATTGTATAACATGATCTAGTTAAAATGTGACTTTTTTATTGTTTGACATCTGATATTTGATATTTCTGACAGATAACAGTTGAAATTTGATATTTCCGATATTGGACAATTAAAATTTGATATTTGATAGTTGAAATAAACTTTTTTAACGTTTGATAGTTGAAATTTGATTATTTTAACATTTAACAGTTGAAATTTGATATTTCTGATTTTTGACAGTTGAAATTTAACATTTTTAACAATTTGACAATTAAAATTTGACATTTGCAACATTTAACAGTTGAAATTTGACATTTCTAACAATATTAGTTGACATTATTAACACTTGACAGATGACATTTGACATTTCTGATAGTGGACAGTTGAAATTTGATGTTTTTGATATTTGACATTTTTAATATTTGAAAGTTGAAATTTGACATTCTTAACATTTGACAGTTCAAAATTTTACGTTTTTAACATTTAACAATTCAGTATGAATCTAGCCTTCGTAGCGAAAGGACGATCAGCAAAAGATTCAAGTGAATTAGTAGTAGTGATATATCAATACTCATTATCATGTCAAGTGACAGTGACGGGAGTTATTCTGAAATGGAGATTGATGACGGCGGAATATGGAAAAAAGTGAGAAGAAAAAGGAAAAATAATAAACATATCGAAAATGTCCAAGCAAAAAAGGTACACACACTTTCAAAGCAAGAGATTAATACAATTATTTTGGGTAATACCACTCCGACTATTTCAACAATCTCACAAACTACTTCAAAAGATACAACAATAAATTATCAACAAAACCAGTCTCAACAGGAAACAGACTGCCAACAAAAAACAAATTCTCGATAAAAACAATGGATTAGGAAATTCAACTGTAAATAAAAATAAATTTCAAAATAATTCTGCTAAAATGAAAGAGATAACCCACAAAGAATTTAAATATGCGTTCTACATAAAAACGCCGGAAACTCTTTCAAGAAAAATGATATCAGATATATGGGATAAAATCAGTCCTAATTATAATGATGTAATTTTAAAAACAAAAATAGGTTTCATACTCAAAACTGATAATGACAAAAAAATCATAGCTGATATGATAGACAAATTAATTATGTTAAAACATATTACAAACTACAGTTAAACAAAGTCGAAATCCTTCAGCAAAAACTACGGAAATAGCCCCTCAAATAGTACTTACAGTGTAGTTATAGGATCAGTAGAATATGACATATCTGATGATGAGATAAGTAAATTCCTTAAAGAAATAAACATTAAACATAGATATTGCAAGAGAATTACTTCTAAATCAACAGGCAAGAAAACTTCACTTATTAGAATAATATCTGGATGTCTAAACTCGACAGAGAAACAATTAAATGAAGGTTGTTTCTACAAGCACAGACACTACCCTGTATACCCGAGCCAACCGCCGGCACCGATTCCACAACCTTGTTCTAGATGCGAAGAATTTTCCCATCCTAGAGAACTATGTAACGCTCCAAGAAAATGTAATAAATGTAATGGACCTCATCATTACAGCCCCTCCTTGCTTCCCCAAAAATGTCATAGTTGCGGAGCTGAAGACCATGGCGCATGGTCATTAAAGTGTCCAAATAGACCAACAAAACCTATACAGGGTATTCCAAACAGTCAGATAAAACCTTTAAATAAACCCTCAAAGGAAATAGATAAAAAAAATTACCAAAGACAGCAAAATCCATTCTAATATCACTATACATGACCACATAATCAACAAATATATAACAAAACTAAATAAAGAAAAATATGTCAACAGAGAAGAACTTATTTCCATACTCAGAAAGAGATTTATAGCCCAATACAACATAGATACCATAGCTCACTTCTCAGGTAGCAGACTTTACATCTTAATGTTTGATTAAGATGAACCAATGTCTATTTCCCCTACACAACCAATCGACAGTATTAACAATGTTCAAGTTCACATCAATTAAAATATTATATTCCAACGTAAACAGCTACTCTCCAAAAAAACATCTAATTAATCATATTATTGAAAAGAATAAAGTAAACTGTGGTATTTTCGTAGAAACAAAAACAAAACCTGAAAGTCATACCAATTACAAGAATTGGAACATAATACAGAAAGACGGCAACATCGTAAACCAAAATGTTAGAGGAGGTAGCCTAGTGCAGACTGCAGACACATCCCGCCCTAAAAATGAAAAAGGATAATGCTCCGATAATAAATAACCCATTAAACGAAGCTACTCATTTCACGATACCTTTTTTAGATGATAAACTGCATATTATTCTTGTGTATTTGCATCCTCATTCACTTATAGAACAATCAATTTTTAATAAAGCCATGCTATTCAGATACTGTTTAATCATCGGTGACTTTAACGTTAATAATAGAAAAAATAAGCAACTAAATGATTTTCTCAAGATTGATCAATTTAAAAAAGCAGTAACGCCCCCTACTTTTCTTATGAACAATAATGATGATTCCACTCCAGATTTGGTAATATACACAAAAAATTTGGAAAACATCATAAAAGTTGAGACTAATCCAGACATCGGATGCGAACACCTAGCACTTGAAATAGATATTAAGATAAATGAAGTATTAGAACAGGAAGAGTACCGCATCAACACAAATAAATGCAATATGGAAAAAGTAAATGAGAAAATAGCTGAATTTATAAATATTGAGGAAAATGGTAGGATAAACGCAAATCTAATAAAAAGATTTAACCAAATGCTTACAGAAGCAGTGCAGGAAAACTCGCTGTTGGAAAGGATTAAACATAACTCAGAATTACCCCCATACATTATTAAACTAATTAAAAACAAGCGAAAAATGTACAGAGAATACCGTAGAAATTAGAACCCTGAAGTCAAAAGACAAATCAATCAATACAATAGGGACATCCAGTTACTTATAAAACAGTATAAAGAACATAGGTGGTTAACAGTCTGCAACGAAATAAATGAAGAAAGAGGCAAAAAGTATTGGCTACAAATAAAGTAGTTAACTAAGTATAAACCTACTCTAAGCATACCAGACATAGAATCGAATGGTGAGCTGTACACAGAAGTGCAAGACAAGTTGCAAATATTTGCCGAGCATTATCAAAATGCATTTGCAGAAGATCAAAACGTACAATATGATGACATACACTATCAACTAGTCAACACTTGGTATAAAGAATTTTTTTCAGAGACATTAGACTATGAAGAACAAGAAATAGATGAAGAATTATACTTCTGCGCTATATATAAAGGGAAAAATACAGCCCCTGGCCATGATATAATAGCAAAAAATATAGTAAGAAAATTCGACTATGATACACATATGTACATCAAAAAAATATATGAATATTGCATAAGGAATCACCACTTCCCGGCAGAATGGAAACATGGTATACTACTAACAATTCCTAAACCCAACTCACTACATAAAGATGTGCAAAATTATCGACCCATAAAACTACTCCCAGTAATCGGAAAAAATTTCGAAAACATATTAAAGAACTCTCTACTACAAGAATGTGGTCATAGAATACCAAAATACCAGTTCGGATTTAGAGAATATCTTTCGACTATACATCCAGTTTCCATACTTATATCAAATATCCAAACTGCAAATCTGGAAGGGAACAGTAGTGCGGCAGTATTTCTCGATATTAAAAAAGCTTTGGACAGTGTGTGGCACAGAGGCCTTCTCTACAAGCTATTTCTCCTAAATTGCTCAAAACAAACATTGTTTCTCATTAAAAGCTATTTAAATAACAGGACAATTCAGGTCAAAATTCAAGAATCCTACTCTAATGTTATATATCCAAAGCAAGGTGTTCCGCAGGGTTCTCCGCTCTCCCCATTACTTTACAACATTTATTGCCATGATTTGTACAACTATGATGAAAATAACGACTACTTTAACAAAAAATTATATGTTCTACAATATGCCGATGATACAGGTCTGGTTAGCCATAATACAAATTCAAAAAAGGCAGTTGATGAATTACAAGGACTTATTAATCATACTTCGACATGGTTCAGTAGATAGAGAATGATGCCAAATCCTACTAAGAGCAAATTTATCATATTCAACCACAATATTACTCCCAGCTCTCCAAAAGTATATATAGAAAACCAAAGAATAGAATGCTCACGGTCAGCAAAGTATTTAGGAATAACCTTAGACAATAAACTAAATTTAAAACAGCACAGCCAAGACGTTAAAAAAAGATGCATCACTAGGGCAAGACATTTCAGAAGCCTGACATGCAAAAACCAGGGTATAAGTAAAAAGACAGCAGCACATATCTATAAGACTATATGTAGGCCCATCCTGGAATACTGCCATCCTATATATTGTAGCGTAAAAATACTCTTGGCTAGCTCCAGGGTTCGTGGCTTCCTTTTGGCTTTCTTTTTTAACTTTCCCCAAACAAATAAATAAAGGGCGCCAAATACAGACATACAAATAAAAAAGAGAATCAGTGTTAAATTGTTTATTCAAAGAAACTTTAAGATATTAGTAAAAAAAAGTGATTATCTAATTTCTTATCTTTTCTGATGTTATCTTCGGAATCGATGTGGTGGACGGAATACTGAGACCTTCGGTAGTTGATAAGCACCGGTTAATGTTGCCGATGGCAAGATGTTTTCTCCCAATTGAAAATTTTTGAAGGAGTGACTCTAGAAGTGAACTACAATCTGACTTTGGTGTCTACTGTCCAGATGGAAAATTTCGGCTCAAAAAGCCCTCACTATGGACCCTTCACAAATTGGCAATGGCCCTATGAATTAAAACAATAACAGTCAAAATTCCGTCCCACTAGACCTTAATTTCGATTACAATCATCCAAGGTTTCTCCAAAGTTCGAGAGAGAAAAAAGTTAATCACTTGATATGTTTATATATTTTTAACTCAATAAAAAACTGATTCTTAACAAATGATTGTAATCGAAAGATTTAAATGTTAGTAAAAATATCCAATAAAACTACTAAAAATAAATTCACCAAATTTTTGATTAATACTTAAAATTATAACAAATTAAAATTACTCACCGAAGGGAGAAGGTAGTGAGAAGAAACTGATTGCTTTAAAAGCACAAAATGAAAAGGATGAAAATAGCAACACTTCTCATGTACGAACTAAATATTCCCCTTCTCAACACAGATAAAGTCTACGCGTCGAATCCAAGAACCCACAAATTATAAAAATTAATAGTCCATAGGCCAGGCCACAAATAACGTTGTAAACGTTACACCACGGTAACCTGACGGAAAAAAAAAAATTGAAGATTCTTTTTTTTTATAAAGTGAAACTACTAAAATTAAAAAAATTAAAAAAAAATAATAATCAAAAACTGGTGAATAGGTAAAAAAATATACAACATTTAATAAATTAAGAAGTAACCACAAGGATTGGTGTAATTATCAAAAATAATAAAAAAATTCTCGACATAAAATTCAAGAACGCGAAACCTTACCACACGTTACCTCTAGGAAAGAAGAAAAATTAGTTTCGAGAAAAACTCGGGAGCAAGCACCCAGTGCGTTAAGTACGCACCAGACTAAAACAACGTCGGTCCATCCGTGTCGGCGAACCGTGGTCGAAGCCCACCGAAAAAAACTTTGGTCGCACAGACCACAATCGGTAAAAAGATGATATTAACTATCCTAAACAATGTCGACAAGGCAAAATAACAACTTGACGCGATGTCAAAAGAAACAAAAGATGATTTGTTCACAAAGCAATTGAGAACAAAGCGAAAAAGCAAAAAATATGTCTCCAAAACAACCAAAACAAGATAAGACCAACGTCAACATAATCATTGAATACATCAACAAAAAACTCCCAAAAAGAGTAATAAAATAAGCCACCAGCCAAGGAAATATTCAATGAACGAGAAAAAATTGAAACCAAATATCAATTGAACGAAAATGTGTCCAAACACTAAAAGAAAAATCGATTGATATTCAGAACAAAATAAAGCTTGACAGTCTTATCGCTGTGCAAATACGAGACTTATAAACGATGAAAAGATAATTATTCAACAGTAAAAAGACAAGACATCGCAGAAATAATAAGAATCCAAGGAAAACATTAATATAGGATAATTAATAGAAGTAAAAACGACGAAATCCATAGGAACAGGAAACCAATACTCAACGTTAAGAATACTGAAAGGCAATAATCAACAAGTAAAGAGAAAAAATTTTGAAAAAGGAACAAGGCAAACTAAATATTCAAAAATACAAATTATACTAATTTGATGAAAACTAATTAATCAAAAACACAAATTTATGCTAACGTGGTGGTGCGGCACAGAGGAACAGCGACAGCCTGTACTCGCAAATAAATGCTATCCCTAAGGTACAGTACTGACCTGAACTCACCAACCCTTTTTAAAAAATTTTAAATTAAAAAAATTAAATGACAAATTTAAAAATATCGAGAAAAGATAAAATATAAAACGATATCTCAAAAAATGTACCAAACGAGTTACTACATAAATTACAAAAGTAACAAAACATAAGAAAAAATCACAACATATATCAAGATGTCCTAGGTGTGTGAAGAAACAGTCCTAGGTATTAAAAGGTATTACTGTATTTGGTGTATCACAAATCAATACAAATAAAAAGTGAAAGAATGGTAATTGGAAAACAAAAAAATCCCGAGTAGGTACACAAATACATGGAAAGTCTATATGTTTCCCAAAGATAAGCCCTAACGGCCGAAAAAGAAACCAATATAGACCATAATCCCACAATACAATAAGATAAGATAAGATAAGATACATTTCTATTGTGTCCCAACCATACGGAACACCAATAGAACTAAAGAGCAGTTACACAAACTGCTACACGATAAAGAGGTCTCACAGACCCCTACAAGATACTAAGGTCTCACAGACCTTACACGGCAATAATGTGGTCATCCAGACCACACCCAAAATGCCCACGGCAAACAACGATAAGTACCCACACTCAAGATAGAACAAAATTCCCTATGACCATCTTCCGAATTTTAACTTAAAGAAATGAGATAGAGAGAAAAAAGAAAAAACCAAAATACAGAAATTGAAGGTATACACGAAAAGATTTTGACTGTTACTCTTACAACCACACAATAAAGTCATGAAAAAAAAGACAAAAGCTAAGATAGCAACAAAAAAAGGACATAATGATAAAACGGTACAAACACATTAAAATCTGCCAAGAAGGGTCCTAACTGTTTAGAAAATTCCGCCTATAAATCAGGAATAATAGAGATAAATTCAAGATAAAGAAATATTTTAAATGTATAGATAACATCATAAGAGACAATCGGTATAGAAAAATTACTAAATGTGAAGGCAACATTATTGTAAGGTAAAACAATTAAATTGATTAAAGAATAATAATATTTTTCGATAAATAAAATCAGTTAAATTAAAACCGAAATTTACCAATTCGATAGTGGTTAACCTTGAATCAATAGATAATAAAATCCAACAAAATAAAGTAATGGTAAAAAAATATTAGATGTTAGTAAAAACAATTTATAAATATTTGGATGTCTGTATTAAATTGATGACAAAATTTAAATGTAATTTAATTTAACGTGAATGTTAGGAAAAAGTTTCAAAAAAAGCAAGAAGACTTTAGTTGGGCGCCAAATTTGTAGCGTAAAAATACCCTTGGCTAGCTCCAGGGTTCGTGGCTTCCTTCTGGCTTTCTTTTTTAACTTTCCCCAAACAAATAAATAAAGGGCGCCAAATACAGACATACAAATAAAAAAGAGAATCAGTGTTAAATTGTTTATTCAAAGAAACTTTAAGATATTAGTAAAAAAAAGTGATTATCTAATTTCTTATCTTTCCTGATGTTATCTTCGGAATCGATGTGGTGGACGGAATACTGAGACCTCCGGTAGTTGATAAGCACCGGTTAATGTTGCCGATGGCAAGATGTTTTCTCCCAATTGAAAATTTTTGAAAGAGTGACTCTAGAAGTGAACTACAATCTGACTTTGGTGTCTACTGTCCAGATGGAAAATTTCGGCTCAAAAAGCCCTCACTATGGACCCTTCACAAATTGGCAATGGCCCTATGAATTAAAACAATAACAGTCAAAATTCCGTCCCACTAGACCTTAATTTCGATTACAATCATCCAAGGTTTCTCCAAAGTTCGAGAGAAAAAAAAGTTAATCACTTGATATGTTTATATAATTTTAACTCAATAAAAAACTGATTCTTAACAAATGATTGTAATCGAAAGATTTAAATGTTAGTAAAAATATCCAATAAAACTACTAAAAATAAATTCACCAAATTTTTGATTAATACTTAAAATTATAACAAATTAAGATTACTCACCGAAGGGTGAAGGTAGTGAGAAGAAACTGATTGCTTTAAAAGCACAAAATGAAAAGGATTAAAATAGCAACACTTCTCATGTACGAACTAAATATTCCCCTTCTCAACACAGATAAAGTCTACGCGTCGAATCCAATAACCCACAAATTATAAAAATTAATAGTCCATAGGCCAGGCCACAAATAACGTTGTAAACGTTACAATATACCAATGTTCGACCATCCACAATTAAAAACATAAGGGTAGCAGAATCTTCGTCTTTGAGATGCATCTCTAAAACTAGACACCCCAGAAATCCTCTACATAATCCACCAAATGCCTTACTATATGAAATTACCAGAATTAAACCTATTGAACAAAGACTAACAAAACTAACCGAAAAATTCGCAAGTAATGAAAATAATGTAAGAGCTATGGAAGAACTATGCTGCACAAGAAACCAAGAGAGGCCACCAAGAAGAAAATGGCCAGTGAAAACTATATTTGAAACACTGCAGGACTTCCACAGACAAAAGAATTAAATAATAAAATCTTCATTTCAATCTTATATTATCTAGCTGATATTTTTATTTTTCTATCAAAATTGTCTGACTTTTTTTTTTCTTTTTAAGTATTAATCTGTATATTAGTCGCCAATTTACATGTAATTAGAAATATAACAATTTGTATAATGTACAGGCTGAAGAACTCCGGTCGATGGCCTTTTGGTAATAGCTACCAATAAAGACATTCTCTCTCTCTCTCAATTCAAATTTGATATGTACAACATTTGACAGTTGAAGTTTGACATTTCTGACATTTGACAGTTGAAATTTGATATTTCTGAAATTTTACAGTTTAAATTTAAAACTTCTGTAATTTGGTATTTCTTGTATTTGACAGTTGGAATTTGATATTTTTATATTTGACATTGAGCAAAACCTTCACATTTGACCGAACTCGACGTGCTTTTTTCGGCCTTGACTCCTCTGGTCGCTTCCATTGGGATAATTAGGTTTTGGTTTCGATATACCCATATTTCGTCACCAGTTATGATCCTTTTGAGGAAATGTGGATCGTCGTTGGTGGTATTAAACAGGTCCTAAGCGATATTGATGCGACGTTGTTTTAGGTCAAAATTGCCAAAACATCCGATACAATCGCATGACATGATCCAGCTGATATGTCAACATCCTCAGCAACTTCCCTAATCCCTAATAGTAATTTGACGATTTTCCGCAACCATTTGCTTCATTGATTCGACGTTTTCATCAGTTATTGACGTTCTCGTACGTCCAGAGCGGTTATCGTCATCAATGTTTTCTTGGCCTTCGTTTATACCATTCATACACTCTTGGCATAGAATCTTAAAAAAATCTTTCACAAAAAAAGAATCTTTTAAAGAAATAGGAAATAGAAAAAAATCCATAAAATCATTAAATAGTTGAAAATCCTGAAAAGTCGTACAAAAAGTTGTAAAAAGAGAAGAAAATAGTAAAAAATCCTATAAAATCGTAAAACCAGTTGGAATTAGTAAAAAATCGTAAACATTGTAAAAATCGTTATTAAATTTGTTTTAGCTCAAGCAAATCACAGAATGGATGTTTCCAAAGAAAATATTAAAACCGAGGAAATCGAGATTGATGACAAACTTCCAATCAAAGTTGAGAACTGTTTAGAAACTGACCAGAATCTTGATTTTAATATCAAAAAAGAAATTTTATACTCGGATAGTGATTTGCCTGGAATTATAAAAGAGGACAATGGTGAATTTCTTTTAGAGCGAACCTTTAATTCTAAATGTAAATCTTCTTATTTGATATTTAGGTATTATTTATTTTTTTCCCTTCAATTTTTGCTAGTTTCATTACTTCTTTTCTTTATTATTTTTTTCATTTTTTAAACGGTATCGTTTCATTTTTATGATCTTTATCAATTTTCATTTTTTCGATTTTTTTTATCATATTTTACTACTTTTTATTCTATTCTGGATAAAGATAAAATCAAATGATTTTTCTTACTGTATTATTTAGAAAAACCTTTTAAATGTAAAATTTGTTCGAAATGTTTCAGTCATTCTTATAATCTAAAAAATCATATAAGAACTCATACTCACGAGAAACCTTTTAAATGTAAAATTTGTTCGAAATGTTTCTCACAATTGAGTCATTTAAATGCTCATATTAAAACTCACACTGGCGAGATATCTTTTAAATGTAAATTATGTTCGAAATGTTTCTCAGAATCCGGTACTTTAAAAAAGCATATTAGAACTCACACTGAAGAGAAACCTTTTAAATGTGAAATATGTTTAAAATATTTCAAACAATCTATTAGTTTAAAAAAACATATTAGCACTCACAATGACAAAAACGTTTTAAATATAAAATTTGTTCAAAATGGTTTATAAAATCCGGTGATTTAAAAAGGCATTTAGGTGAAAAATCTTTCAAATCTGAAAGGACACCGCATAAAATCAAATTGTTTGAAATTTTTACATAATAAATTGACAATATTATTAGAAGTGACACTTAAGAAAAAAAGAATTTAATGTAGTTAATATACACTTATCGTAACGTAATACTGTAAATAAACTTATAATTCAACTAAAATTTTTTTTATATCCTCCAATTTTTCTCTTTTAGGTCTACATTTATCTTATCAATCTATCTCAACTTTCATCTTCCTCTTACCCCCAATATCATATTTATATACTCTTTTATTTACATAATTCTCATCCCTCTTCCTACACGACCAAACTATCTCAAACTATTTTCCTGGATTTTTTTGCTCAGCTGTCACACTTTCACTGTACCTTTCACTCTTATCTTTCCTTGTTAAAGCACACATCAAACACCTCTAACTTCGTTACTTCTAACATTAGCTGTTGCTCTTTCGTTATTGATCTGGTTTCAGTTCTTAATGTTTGTAAACAATTGCTCTATGATTTTTTTAAAAACAAAATTCCATCTCCGGTTCTTATGGTCCTAGAAACTTCTTTTTTTTTAATGTGTATTTTTTTACAAGCTTTCCAGTGGTGTAGCTAATTTTTTAATCAAGTCATAAACGGCGCAGATATTCAATTTGTTTAAAGACTAAAATCAGTACTTTTTAAATTAACTATTTTAGACCACTAATTGTTTAAAAAAATAAAACTTTTTTGTAAATAGATAATACCTACAACCGAAAAGAAGAGAATGAGATCAAAATGGATGTTGTAGGCCATTCCAATTTGGATGTACAGCTATTGAAAAAAGATCCTTTTTAATAATTGTCTTATAAACAAATTGCATTGTGCACAAACTACTGAACCGATCCGACCAATCTTTAGCCCACTTTTTAGCTGACTAAAAATCCTCATAAAAACCCACATTTGGAGAAAATTTGAAGAAGTTTTAACAATAGTTTTTAAATTTCTAAAAAAGTGTAATTCTGGCCGTTTTTCAACTTTAATTTGCAATAACGTTTTGATTTTTAAACCAATTTTATTTTAAAAACCGTCAAATTAAAGTTTATTTCAAGACGAATAAATTGTCTATTGACCATTCTTCTTTATAGTTACTACTTTTTTCAGAATATTGAGTGTGAGAAAAAAAGACGTTTTTTGGTAATAAATGTTTAAAAAAAACAATGACGCAATAATTTTTTATGACTCACGAGATGAGACGACTTTTCTATTTCCAACAATAAAATAGCGCCGGGTATTTTTTCGATTAAAAAGTTAATTTTCTTGGTCTAATATCTCATATTTTGTAATACAAGATTAACCCCACCGGGGTAAAAAAAATCTATTTATCGTAAAGTATTGAAACACGTATGGGGGCTTTTTACACAATTTAATTAAAAAATTGTTAAGATACACTGAACTCTGCTGGATAACGTCTAACTACTTGATGACAATACAATGAACTCTTGTGAACACTTGACTTGAACTGACGTTAACTGCCCATGCATCCCCTTATATACAACATTATTTAATCTAGTCAGTGTGTTTAGAAGTTTCTAGAAACATTATTTAAAATGGTCAGTTGATTGATTTACAAACTTCTAAAAATCAACTGTCAACAACAATCTTTCAAATTAAGGTCCCTTCCTTTACGGTTATCCCGTTACACTGCCCCCTCCTTAGATTCATTCCTCCTGGAATGTTATTTCCTACATCGGAATCCTGCACACTCCCTGAGCCAGCCAAACCATCTTCTTGGAGTTGCTGCGCATCTCCACTGTGGTTTCCCTGGTAAGGCGCCAAACGATCATGATGGACCACGACGGGTTTCCCTCTGGGAATTTTCACGATCCGATAAATGACATCGTTAATCTTCTTCTTGATGGTGTAAGGACCTTCCCAATTCTTTTGTAATTTGGGACAAATACCTCGAAGCCGTCGGGGGTTATAGAGCCAGACTAAATCTCCAACTTGGTAACTCTTTTCCATTGTCCGTGTGTCATAGTACCTCTTCATCCGATCACTAGATAATTGTAGTTTTCCACGCACCAGGTTGTGTATATTTTTCATTCGATTCCGAAGGTCGGCGACATATTGTTCACGTGCCATTTCTTCACCAGGTTTACAACCAAACACCAAGTCACATGGTAGCCTCATTTCTCTACCGAACAGGACCTTCGCAGGCGTTTGGCCAGTTGATTCGTTGATGGCCGAATGAATTGCCATTAGAAATAGTGGAATATGTCGATCCCAATCCCTCTGACAATCTGACACCACTTTTGACAGATAGTTGGTTATAGTCCGGTTCATTTGTTCCACCATTCCATCAGACTGAGGGTGCATCGCTGTGGTTCTCGTTTTGTGGATGCCTAATCTTTGGCAAACTTCTTGAAACAGCTTGCTTTCAAAATTTCTTCCTTGGTTTGAATGTAATTCTAGTGGTACCCCAAATCGGCTTACGAATTCTTCAACCAATATATCTGCTAAAGTGGTAGCTTCCTGATTGGGAACTGCATATGCTTCAACCCATTTAGTGAAGTAGTCCATTACAACAAAGATGTACTTGTTTCCTACATCGGTCTGTGGAAGTGGCCCCAATACATCTACTGCGATTCTTTCAAAAGGACTTCCAACCAGGTATTGCTGCATTTCCGCCTTCGGTTTTCGGTGCGGACCGTTACTGGCAGCACATGTAGTGCATTTACGACACCAATCTTTAACATCATTAGTGCAATTTACCCAGTAAAATCTATCTCGGATCTTTTGCAGCGTTTTCGTGATACCCAGATGTCCTCCAGAACTATCATTATGCATCTGTTTTAAAATTTCCGGTACAGCATTTCTTGGGACCACTATTTGTTTCCTTGTTTCTGTGGCCTCGGAATTTTCTACAAGTCTTTTAACGAGCCCTTCGTCCAAAATTAAAGAGTTCCAATGGGACCAGTATGCTTTTAAAGCAGGAGAGGATGAGGATATCTCTCTTCACAACGGACGACGGTCCATTCTCTTCCACTCCCTAATCTTTCTCAGAACGGGATCGCTTTCTTGTTGCTCCTCCAGCATAGAGCTCTCGTCTTCTGGCACAACCTTAACTAAGGCAAGTTTTTCCTCGTTCTGTTCCATACGGGTACAATGGGGGCAATCAGGTCGACATGGTCTTCTGGAAAGTGCATCAGCATTACGATGTCTGGTTCCAGGTCTGTGCTCGATTTCAACATCATATTCCTGCAGTTTTTCGAGCCATCTTGCTATCTGTCCTTCTGGGTTCCTAAAGCTAAGTAGCCACTTTAAACTAGCATGGTCTGTTCGGATCAGGAATTTTCTGCCATACAGATATTTATAAAAGTGTTCGACGGATTTTACAACTTCTAACAGTTCCCTCCGAGTTACACAGTAGTTCTTTAAAGCTTTCGATAAAGTTTTGCTGAAGTAACCAACCACTCTTTCCTTACCGTCTTGTAGCTGTGACAAGACGGCTCCAATTCCCACATTGCTGGCGTCGGTGTCCAGATTAAGCTTACCATCAGGAAGTGGATAAGCAAGAACAGGTGCTGACGTAAGCTGTTTCTTCAATATTTCAAACGCCTTTTGACATTCCTGATCCCAACAGAAGGACTTATCTTGTTCTGTCAAACGTGTCAAGGCTTTGGCGATGTCTCCAAAATTCTTGACATATCGTCGGTAATAGGAACAAAGACCCAAGAAACTCCGGAGCTGATGTTTGTCGATAGGGATTGGCCATTCCTGAACGGCTTGTATCTTAGCGGGGTCAACAGCAACGCCATCCTTGCTTACGTTATGTCCTAAATAGTTGACCTGTCTCTGGAACAAGTGGCATTTCTTAACATTCAATGTTAGATTAGCGTTCTGTAATCTTTTAAAAACTTCTTCCAGGTTAGATAAATGTTCCTTAAAGGTCTTACCCATTATGATTATGTCGTCTAGATAAACTAGACAAGTTTCTCATGACAAACCCCGCAGGATGTTCTCCATTAGTCGTTCAAACGTCGCAGGAGCATTACAGAGGCCAAATGGAAGGACCGTGAATTGCCACAACCCTGATCCACTGGTAAAGGTCGTCTTTATACCTAAGGCTGGTCGAAAAAACTTCGACCAACCTAAGGCGTATCGACCCATTAGTCTCTCTTCCTTCATTGTGAAGACCCTGGAAAGGCTGGTGGATCGCCGTGTGAACGAGGAACTGCTTGTCAGGTCCCCACTTCATCGGCACCACTACGCCTATCAGCCAGGGAAATCCACAGAAACCGCGCTGCGCGTCTTGGTTGACAAGATAGAATCAGCGCTGGACCGAAAAGAAGTGGCTCTGGCCGTCTTTCTAGATGTCCAGGGTGCCTTTGATAACACTTCTATCGATGCCATAGTCGGTTCCCTCGGAGGGCTAGACTCTGCCACCACTGGGTGGATAGAGACCTTTCTGAGAGGACGACTTATCACTGCCAACCTGTTTGGCGTCTCAAGGGAGGTGTTGGCCACTAGGGGCTGCCCACAGGGGGAGTCATCTCCCCTCGGTTGTGGAACCTGGCGTCTGACCCTCTACTCCGGGAGCTCAATGAGTCGGGAATACATGCCCAGGCCTATGCTGACGATTTCGTCATCTTAGTCCGAGGCTTTTGTGTGACCACTATGACGGAACTGCTCAACGGAGCTCTGTCAAAGGTAGAACGCTGGTGCAGGAGTCGACATCTCACAGTCAACCCTGCCAAAACGATAGTCGTACCTTTCACACGTAGGTATAAGCTGGCGGGCTTAACGCCACCCAGAATCTTCGGTGAAAGAATAACAATTGCCGAGGAGGTAAAGTTCCTAGGCGTCCATCTGGACAAGAGACTTACCTGGAATCGGCATTTAGAACACACTATAGACAAGTCTAAGCGTGTTTTAAACATGCTTAGGCGATCTGTGGGGAAGACGTGATGACTCTCACCCAAGGTCGTCCGATGGATTTACCTGACGGTTGTCAGACCCACGGTCTCCTACGGATCATGCGTATGGTGGAAAAAGGTTGAGCAATCAACTGTTCAGAGGAAGCTGGATTCGCTTCAGAGGCTTGCTTGCCTGCAGATCTCTGGGGCCATGAGGACAGCCCCTACAGCGGCACTGGGAGTTATCCTGGGCTTGCCACCTCTCAATGTTTTCATCAAAGGGGAGGCGATGTCGGGAGCTCACAGGCTGAAAGTTAACGGGTGTGATGGTGATGGATTGCATCGTCATCGCACACTGTTTATTGGAGATTGTCAGGTCCTATTGACAGGCTTGCCAACTGACCAGATGATCCCCTGTTACAACTTTGAGAGTCGATACCAAGTCCGACTGAGAGACAGAGCCGAGTGGACTGGGGACGGCTCTCAAAGAATTTTCGAAGATGCAGGGATCAAGTACTTTACTGACGGATCTCGCACTTCAGAAGGAACCGGTGCAGGGATTTGTGGTCCACGCAACCTTAGGCAGTACTTTAGCTTGGGAACGGAGTCAACCGTGTACCAGGCCGAGGTATACGCCTTACTAAAGGCTGCCGACCACGCCCGAGGCCGTGGCTGGAGAGGGGATAGGATAACTTTCTTCTCAGACAGCCAGGCTGCACTGCTGGCCTTAAAACAATTCCGGGTTAGTTCCAAGCTGATCTGGGAGTGCATACAAAACCTCAATGAACTGGCTAGACAAAACAGTGTTTTCTTGGAGTGGATACCAGGGCATAAAGGTTTTGAAGGTAATGAAACCGCGGACCTTCTGGCCAAGAAGGGAGCGGACACACGATTCACTGGTCCAGAACCGGTATTGGGACTGCCTAGAGCCTGGGTAAGGACCAAAGTCAGGGACTGGGTCTGGGAAGAGTCAACCAAGCACTGGAGTAACACTGCAGGACTGAGGCACTCGAAGCTGATGCTCAAAGGCTACTCCAAAAAACTTACGTTTGACATACTGAATCTTGGTAGGAGTCAGATAAGAGTACTAGTGGGCCTGCTCACTGGGCATGGACCATTCAGACTACACCTTCGGAGGATGGGGATTCTGACACAGGAACCCACCTCGTGCCGACTGTGCGCCATGGACGATGAGACGGCAACTCACATTCTATTCGAATGTGAGGCCTTGGACCATAAACGGTTCCTCATCTTCGGTGACACGAATCCTGAATCCTATCACCACCTTGAGGAGCTAGTCACAGGAGTCAAGTCTCTTTTGAAGGGAATTGCTCTGTGGCAACAGTAACTCAAGGAATTTCGGATACCTGGATTCTAGCCTACCTGAAGATCAGCGTGACGTTGATTTTCAGCTGAACAAACTAGAGTCCTGCACGCATCGGGTTCATGTAAGGACTCTTGGTGCCGAACCTGGTCACAATATTCCCATAGGAAGCAGTGCTCAAACATGGGGCTCCACAGGAGAGACCATGCCAGGTTGTTTAGATTAGATTAGATTAGATCCGCTTTTAAGGTCCAAGGTAGAAAACAGAGTAGAACCCGCCAAAGCGTCGAGGGCATCATCAATCCTTGGCAGAGGATAACTGTCCTTCTTAGTGACATCATTTAGCTTTCGATAGTCGACACAAAACCGCATTGATCCGTCTTTCTTTCTCACTAATACCACAGGAGAAGCCCACGGACTACTGGATGTTTCGACTATGCCATTTTGAATCATTTCTTTAAGGGCTCTGAGTAGTGTAGCTATAGGCATTCTAACTCACTACTTCCAGATTTCGCCGCTAGATGTCGCCACAGGTGGCGGCGCTGTAATCTGCTGTTTATTCGAGTGGCCTTTGACATTTGGCGCAAGCAGCCAAATCTTCTTTTTTCAAATGGCCTTTGACATTTAGCGCAAGCAGCCAACTCTTCTTTTTCGAATGCCAAAAGGACATTAACGTTGTATCTCGTAAACGGCCAAACGGATTTCGACGTGTGACGTATTATTGTAAAGGGGTTGATGTATAGGGTAAGATTAAGTGTCAAAAAGACCGTATTTATGCTGCCAAAAGGGCATTATAGCTATATCTTGTAAATGGCCGAACGGATTTCGACGTATGACGTATCATTTTAAAGGGGTTGATGTATAGGGTAAAATTAAGCGTCAAAAAGACCTTATTGATGAGGCCAAAAGGGCATTATAGTCATATCTCGTAAACGGCCGAACGGATTTCGGCGTATGACGTATCATTGTAAAGGGGTTGCTGTATAGGGTAAGATGAAGTGTTTTAATCTTCTAAAATATTAAAAGCGCGTGACCTTGATACATTAGTTGTTAAAATTATATCAATCTTGAATAAAAAATCGAGTAATTTAAATTATAAAACTTAACAATTTTTAAAATAACGAAAAATACAACAAACTTTAATAAAAAAAAAACTTAAATATACATTTAAGCATCAAATTTTAAAAGTATAAATCTTAAAAAGTTTTTAAAGTAACAAAAAATATATTAAACTTTAATAAAACTCAAATAATATACATTCTTAGAAGCCAAACTTTATATCATAAAACTAAAAATTTTTGAAGGCAACGATGAAATGTATATTTTTTACATCAATATAATGTTTTCAATTAAAAAATTTTTAAATAAAAAATACTTATTTTATTAATAAAAAGAAATAACATACAGTTATCAAAACAAAAATTCGGTTTTTATCAGGAAGCTGTGGTTTGTGTCGATGAAAATAGGATACCGCAAAAACAAAAGCTATGACGTTTATTTGGTTGAGTTATGGTATACATAGACATTAGCGTCACATGTGATTGGTAAATATAATATTTAATAAACAACATATAGAATATATTGTAAAAGCAACAATTAGGTTTTAATTTTTATCGACGCCTATGTGTTTCGGCTAAGTCATGCATATTTAAAGAGGGTCCTGGATTTAACTTGCTCATTATTGGTTTGAATCTCTATACATTCCGTTCAGTTTCAAGTGCAAAAGTTTTTGTTTTTTGTTACATATCCATAAAGGTAAGAATTTTTATTTTATTTCAAAATTTTAATTTAATTTTTGAGTTGATTTAATTTTATTTTTCTTGAGTTAAGTTTATTTGTCATAATTTAATTTTTGTAATGATTTAATTTTATTTGTAGTTGAATTTAACTGGAATAAATTTAAAAGAGAACTATTTCAACACTGAAGTCCACTTGTCAGAAGAAGTGTCTGCCGGAACTTATTAAAATCAAGATATAAAAGGAAAAAGCAAAATTGGGGAAAGCTAATCACTCCGATACATTTAAAATAGTTTAGGAATATAACTTCTTCATCTTCTTCGATATCGTTTTTCCTCAGCACTTTTTCAACAAGGTAAGAATTATTATTTTATTTTTAAGTTGATTTAATTTTTTATTTTTTCTTTAGTTATGTTTATTTTGAGTTGATTTAATTTTTTTGTAATGATTTAATTTTATTTTTTGTAATGATTTAATTTTATTTTTAAGTTTATTTAATTATTTGTTTAGGTAATTTTATTTTGAGTTGATTTAATTTAATTTTTCTTTAGTTATGTTTATTTTGAGTTGATTTAATTTTTTGTAATGATTTAATTTTATTTTTAAGTTGATTTAATTTTTTATTTTTAGATGAATTTAACTAAAATTAATTCGTTATGTCTTGCAGAAAAAAATAACCAGAAGACTATTATTAAATTAGGAGAACTTCCAGTGGATGTTCCGCAAAAATTATTGAACGCTAAAACTGGTCCAGAACAAATTTGGCGAAACAATTTTGGTTGAGCTAGAAAACGGGCTCTGCTTTTTGCCTAAGAGAACCATTGAAACATTGAAGCCTCACTTGGCAGAATTGTCTGGCGGACATTATTTTATCAAATATAAAGGAAAAAACAAATTGGC
Organism: Altica lythri; assembly: GCA_964028335.1. Classification (NCBI taxonomy): domain Eukaryota; kingdom Metazoa; phylum Arthropoda; class Insecta; order Coleoptera; family Chrysomelidae; genus Altica; species Altica lythri. The sequence goes on from OZ034811.1 coordinate 4,708,889, forward strand.
CAAGCTAATCCTACCGATACATTTGAAATAGTTAAGGAATAATTTTTTGTAAGTTTTTTTTTTATTTCTTAATTATGGCTCATGCTATTGTTAAAGATATTTATAAAGCATATAAAGCGTTAATCTCCAGTTTTTCGCATAGGGAAGCAAATAAATTAATCAAACAAATTAAACGGCATGTTATCAGTTTTCATAAAGATATTCGTAGGGGAAATTTAGATATTGGAACACTTAGAAATTTACAAACAAATTTGGGGCATTTAAAATCGATAAAAGAAAAAATTTTTAATTTGTCTAAGCAGGGATCGGGGTTAACTGAAAAATCAGCGGTAAAATGGATCGATCTAGATTTGGTTTTTCATTCAAGAATTAGGACTGCTGTTATTGTTAATTTAAAACATAAAGACCTTAATAGTTTTTTTGGTGATGCGTTTAGGCTAGTTAAGAGTAGAATAGCTAACAGTTTAAAAAAAATTAATATGATTAAAGTAAATACAACATTTTGCGGGGAATTTATTAAGAAATCTAGGGAAATCGAAGACATTTTAGAGTTTAAATATTTCAACACTCAAAACGCGGTAATAGATGCAGGTACGGATCTTGCATTGTGGTTCAACGAAAATATTGTTGATAAAGTAATGAGTAAATTGTCGGAATTTCAACTTAGGAATTCTGGATGGGCTTTGGACAAAATTATTTCATTGGAAATAAACATCAATAAATATGAGATAGGTAACGGTGCTACATCATACATTAAGTTACCTGATCCTATACTAAAAAAGCACGCATGCATTAATATTAAAAATTTAGATAAAGCATGCTTTTACTGGTCGGTAACAGCATCATTGTATCCAGTTAATAAAAATGTAGATCGTGTATCGTCGTATCCTCATTATACAACCGTATTAAAAACCGAAGGATTAGACATGCCGATGACAATTAACAATATTTTCAAATTTGAAAAATTAAATCAAATTTCCATTAATATTTATGCATTAGAGTTAAATGCCTCAAAAGATAAATCATTTTACACAATTTATCCTGCACGCTTAACAAAAGAAAAATTAAATAAACATGTAAATTTATTGCTTATTCAAGATAAATACTTTCCAAAATTAAACGATTATGAAGCTCCATCAATGGATACGAAAAATAAAGATATCAAATATCACTATTGTTTAATTAAAGATTTATCTCGATTAATATCAAGTCAAGTTAACAAAGCTCATATGAAAAAATATATTTGCGATCGATGTTTAAATTATTTTCATAGTCAGGAAAAATTAAGTAAACATGAAGATTACTGCAAAGACATGAACAATTGCAAAATATCGTACCCACCATTTGATCATGTAGAGTTTAAAAACCACGTATACAAGCAGACTACACCTTTTGTCATTTATGCAGACTTTGAGTCAGTGCTACGTCCTTATAATAAGAACTTGGGGAAACATACACGAAAGTTTCAGAAACATGAGGCATATAGTGCAGGATATTATCTAAATTGCTCCTATGATAGTTCGCTATCATTTTACAATGAATATTGTGGAGAAGACTCCATGGATTGGTTCGCTGCTGAAATGACAAGGATGGCTAAATTAATTGAAGAGAAAATTAAACATATCGAACCAATGATTGTCAAACCTAGTTTACTTAATGCAACAACATGTCATATATGCGAGCACCCCTTCAAAGAGAAGGACACCATCGTTTTAGACCACGACCACTTTACGGGGAATTTTCGAGGGTTTTCACACCAAAGGTGCAATTTAAACTATAAAAAAAAGTTTGTTGTACCCGTAGTCTTTCATAACCTTTCGGGATATGACTTACATTTTTTAATTAGAGATTTATCCAAAAAAGGTAATATAAGCTTGCTTCCTATAAACAAAGAAAAATACATTTCGTGTACATTAAGTAATGACGAGAGCGAAGTAAAGTTTAGATTTATAGACTCGCTACGATTTTTAGATTCTTCCTTAGATAAACTGTCTGCTTTACTAGAACCATCAGATCTACATTATCTACGTTCACAATTTCCCAATTTAACATCTGAACAGTTTGAACTATTAAGTAGAAAAGGGGTGTTTCCTTATGAATACATTGATTCAATTGAAAAATTAGACGATACGGAACTGCCATCCAAAGATAAATTTTATAGCACACTGACAGATGAAAATATTACTGACGATTTATACACGCATGCACAAAAGGTTTGGCAATCATTTAAAATAAAAAATTTAAAAGAATATAGCATGCTGTACATGAAAACAGATATCTTGCTTTTAGCATCTGTGTTTGAATGTTTTCGTGAAAAATGCCGAAAAACGTATGGTCTCAATCCTGCTTGGTATTATACGCTCCCCGGTTATACGTGGGATGCTATGTTAAAATATACCAAATCTAAATTGGAAATACTCAAAGATATAGACCAAATCATGTTTATAGAGAAAGGTATAAGAGGAGGAGTCAGTCAATGCAGCAATAGATATGCTAAAGCAAACATCAGATACATGAAAAATTTTAATCGAACAGAATCTGAAAAATATTTAATGTACTTGGATGTAAACAATTTATATGGTTGGGCTATGAGTCAACCTCTACCATATGGGGATTTTAATTGGGTTGACACAAACATCGATGTGACCCAAATCACAGACGATGCTGATGAGGGATATATCCTCGAAGTGGATATAGAATACCCTCAGCATTTACATGATCTACACAACGATTTACCGTTTTGCCCAGAACATCGAAAACCCCAAGGATCAAAAATACAAAAACTAATGACCACTTTATATGACAAAGAAAAATACGTAATACATTATAGAAATTTAAAGCAGGCTATAAAACATGGATTGAACGTGAAAAAGATTCACAGAGTGTTGAAATTTAAGCAAAGCCCATGGTTAAAGTCTTACATCGACCTAAACACAACTCTTCGAACAGCTGCCAAAAATGATTTTGAAAAGAATTTATATAAACTAATGAATAACGCTGTATTTGGCAAGACGATGGAGAATATAAGGAAACACCGCATTGTTAAACTCGTTAGATCTTGGGAGGGTCGATATGGAGCAAAGAACTTGATAAGCAGTCCTAGGTTTAGTTCGAGCAAAATCTTTGACGAAAACCTTGTAGCGATAGAGCTTCATAAAACCGAACTGGTATTTAATAAACCATTGTACATTGGCATGTCGATTCTTGATTTGTCAAAGACGTGTATGTATGACTTTTATTACAGTTTTCTACTGCCTACGATGGGTGTAGACAACTGTAAACTCTTATACACCGATACCGACGCTTTTCTTCTAGAACTGCAATGCAATGATGTTTATACCGAACTAATTAAAGCCTATCCAGATAAATTTGACACCTCAGACTATGAACCAAATAATGCGTACGGTATTTCACTCTTGAATAAAAAAGTCATAGGATTAATGAAAGATGAATGCAACGGCAAACTTTTAACTGAATTTGTGGGGTTGCGTTCAAAAATGTACTCATATTTAACAGAGGATGATAAATGTATTAAAAAATCAAAAGGGGTTAAAAAGAATGTCATTGCTAAAAAAATTACTTTTGATGACTACATTTTATGTCTGAGAGATAGTAAATTAAAAACAGTGAACCAATGCACGTTCCGTGCATATAATCATAACGTTTATACAATCGAACAAACCAAAACCGGTCTAAGTCCACACGACGATAAACGCTTTTTATCTAATAAATCATTTAACACTTTAGCATGGGGTCATCGAGATATAATGCTCGAATAATGTTATTCATAATTAAAAAATAAAAAAAAATAAAAATGTGAATGTGTATTGTAAATTAATTAGGTTAGTTTTCTATTGTTTATTGTATATCTAAAATTAAATAACAGTTGTAAATTAATTAGTTTTTAGTTTTCTATAGTTTATTCTAGGTATATCTTAAACTTTTTATGTTTACAATAAATTTTTAATCTGAATCTATGGTGTATTATTTTCTTTTAAATATGTTCTGTTGAAACGATCTAAAAAAAAAACGTTCAAATTCATCGTTTAGGCATCTATTATTCGATAGTTTGACGTTTATGAATTTAGGAATGAAAAAAACGATGAAAAAAGTCACTTTTTGCCACTTTGAAACGACATTTTTCCATAAGAAATACATGTAAATCGTAAATTTCTTTTAACCAATTTTTTAATACGTTATTGTGACAAATTTTAACGCTATTTTGACGTTTGGACGTTTCACATTTTAGAACTGTGACGTACATAAATTTTGTCTCGATAAAATAACATTTTTTGATGCTATAATTATCGATTTTGAAATAAAAGTCATTATTTTTTTTTTTATAAAAGTTTATTGCATATTTTCTAAATCTCTTATTACATTTTGTTTATAAAAGTAAATATACTGACGCAAAGCGTTACATAATAAAGGATCAGTACATATTTCACAAAATACATCTAATGCTTGAAAGTAGATATCACTAAAATTTCTTTTTACAATATCTATAACATTATTATAATAAATACCAAAGTTAATATTTTCTAGAATTACAATCTGATAAGCTATTATACAATGGTGTACTCTAACAAGTTCATCTACATCCTTTTCCGTTAGATGATATCTTACACCATGTTTTGCAACTTCTATGAACTTGATGTCATCGTATACCAACTGTCTATTGTACAAAAATCTCCACAGGAAAATGTTACTGGATCATACTCATCTGCGTAGGTTGGTAGTGGTTCAATAAAAAATGTGCTTTTGCTCAAAAATTCTATAAGATCAAGCCATTCCATTTTTCCAAACGATAATTTACTTGGCTTACAGTATTCTGATAAAATAATAGCTGGAGAAAATGTTCTTGCAGGAGATAAGCCAACTGTTATAACATACCCCTCAATTGTGAAAGATGATTGTAGCAGCAAATAATTTTCACGTTTTACTTTGTCTTCGTAAAAATTTAAAATTCTGTTTACTTCTTCCATATAGATAGAATCTTCACTACTACTACTACTCTCAGAATATGACGGCAATTCTTCACTACAATAACCACTGTCTTGTGACATCATCTTTTAATACTTGATAAAACTTGTGTTGAAACTAAGTAAAAATAATTGCTTCTGCTTCTAAGGACAGTTTTAGTCGGACCGTAGACTAAACGGTTTAAACAATAGATGTTATGAATCAAAAAAGGCCCCCGGAAGCTATGAAAACGTATCTTGTTTGTCATAAGAATACATGTAAAAAAATGTTCAAAGTAAGAAACAACAGAGTTTATAAAATATTAGATTTTTCGATCCAGCTATTATGCGAACTATCAAACCCTAGCCATTTAACGTAGATTTTATTGCCTTTTTTCCTCAGCACTTTTTCAACAAGGTAAACATCAGGATTTTTTGACTTTTGTAGCTCTTCCTCGTAAAATGCTCCTTTAATTGGTGATCCATGTAAATCTTCCAACATGTATGTTACGGGATTAGTTATGTTCACTTTGGTAATTTTAAAAAGCTCCGTAGTCCAATTGGGTGTATAGCCTTTATCGAATAGATGCTTTGCCTTGCTTATGCGCACCACATCTCCAATTTTATATTTTCGCGGGCCTGCCATTTTCAAATGATTATAATGTTGCTGTAGAATCTCTTTTTCATTGGACTTGTTTACCTGAGACGGCTTTTGACCAATCGTTCTATGTTTGCTTTCGTTGTACTCTTTTGTAATTTTCGGCAACACATCTATCCACCGGTACGTACCGTTTAAGCTAAAATGCTTATACAATTTCGTTTTCAGTGTTCTAATAACTCTTTCCGCCATACTTGCTTTCATCTTTGTAAATGTACTATAATGATTTATGCCATGTTTCTGCATTAGATTTTGAAATTTTGTGTTGTAAAACTCTTTGCCCTGATCAGATTGAAGATTTTTCGGTTTGCGTTTTCCCATAATATCGGCAAAAGCTTTCGTGATTTCTTCGCCAGTTTTCGATTTCAACGGTCGAGTCCAGAGAAATTTCGAGAAGCAGTCAATTACTACTAAAATCATTTTAAACGATCGATTTTGAGTTGCGTAAGAACTCATTTCAGCCAAATCAATTTGCCATAAATCGTCCAAACCTTTGATAATTGTTCGTCGCCGAGCATAATTTTTTCGAGCCGGTTTATGCAGCTCATTAACGACTTGAACCTTTTCCTTTGAAAACATGACTGTGACTAAATCTAATGTTTAGGGATTTTGTACTAACCGATTTTCCAATGCTTTAAGCCTATCGACTATATTCATTGATTTAATATTATCCACAATCCCACGCAGGTGATTTTGGTTAGCAGTGATTTTGTTTGTTAAATCTGTAATACTATTTTCAATAGCTAACAATTTCCCTGATAGAGTATTGACATACTGCTGCTGCTGCGCTGCATTGTTTTTCATAATTTTATCTAGTAAATCCTTTTGTAATGTCGGAAGATCTATTTGATATAGTTTTTCTAACGCTTTCCCTACCTTTTGTTCCAAATTTTTCTTGAAGCTTGTCACAAACTGAGTTAGCTAAGCAAAGTTAGCATTAAGAGTTGCTATTTTCGTTTCAATGCTATTCGTTGAATTTTTGATGTCTGCTTGTAGATATTGTTTTGAAGCAACAATCGATTCATCAACATACTTTTTGTTAGCCATATGTTTGCTGGCTAACGGAGGATCTCTTGATATAAAACTATTTATGGTCATCAAGTCATTATTGAATGTAAGTTTCATAGCATTTACGTTTTCAGTCAATTTTTTTACATTATCTTTAAATGCAACTTGCAACCTATCTAATGCTGCATCCAAGTATTTTTTATTAACAGCATCGCTGTCTGAGTCCGGATCTTGCACGTTTCTAAGTTTTAAATTTTCAAAATCAACATCTCCACTTAAAGTATGTGCTAATGCCGGTTTCGGTATAAACAATTTTTTATCTCCAACGATTTTTTTGGTACGTCCGAATTTGTCGACACTCATTGTGGTAATGATGTTTAAGCAATAATGCGTGCTTCTTTTAATTCCTTAATAATTGCAACAATTTCATTATCATTCGAAGTATTTCCTGCTTCTTTTGACGCTATTAAAAGCCGAAGCCTGTCAACAAGTTCGTTTGGATCATCCCAATATTGAAGGTCAATTTTATTATCGTTGTAAACCATTTGCATCCCAGAGCCCACAGTGCTCGAATGTTTTCGTAAGTGAGAGGTAGCCAGAGGTTTTATGATATGTGTGTATTTAAATCGGTTTGTTCCTTTAAGGTGTCCTTTAATGTTTTTATGAGGATTTGTTAATTCTAGTATTGTTCCATAACGCTTTAAATCATCATCATTGAAATTTTTAGGTTCATCATTGAAAATTAATTCATATAGACCCGGTGTACCTCTTATCTGTTTGCCTTCTGTAATAATAAATCCATGCTTTTTATCAAAGTCGATTTGTTTTTCACCCAGAAACCATTTAGATGTATCACCATCGTAAGTAGGACCATAAACCGTATCTATATTATCTTTTTTCTCCCAATGATCTAAAATATATGGATGAGCCATTGGGGGATACTGATCCAAGTATTCCTTAATAACATCTTCTGAAACGTTAAGATCTTTAACAGCCTGTTCTTCGTCTTCATAGAATACCTCATCATTATCATCACTAGTAGTTTCGGCAACATTTTCGAGTTTTACAAACTCAGGCATACTCAATTGCTCTTTTTGTTTAGGTGATTCCTCTTTTTGTTTGGGCGGTTCTTCTTTTTGTTTAGGTGATTCCTCTTTTTGTGTAGATGTTTCTTTTTTAGGCTCTGGCTCGTTGACTGGTTGAGGATGAGAGATCACTGTTTCGTTTAGAGAAGATTTTACAATTTTGTGTAGAGGTTCCGTGACAGGTTTAAACAATTTATTTAGTGTCTCATCCGTTTCAACTCTACCCAATTGTAACGCTTTATATTTTTTTCGAATCGATCGAGCAAGTTCGGCAATTTTTCTCTTACGAACGGCTACGTCAACTGGATTGTCTGACATGTTGTCGAATAATGACTGTAATGTTACAATTTTATGTATTTATCAAAACCGATTCGATATCGACCGTTGTTTAAATCAAAGTCTTTCGCAATAACCATTGTCCCATACTTTTCTTGCCAACATTTCGAACACAACTGTTTGAATTCTTCAAAACTCATATCCGGTGACACGTGTTCATCAAAGACATGTTTCAAATTAATAGCATCTTGTTTAAAAAGTACAATAAGGTTACTGTTATCTCTACAAATTTGTTTACAGCATTTCGAGTAGGTTTGTGAAAGAAATGCGCTATCTATATCCCGATGTCGGCCCATGCTGTAGTATTCTCGAATCTTTTGCTGGTTCTCACATATGACGTCATCAAAAATAAAAATTGAATTCGGCTTTGCATCATTTGGGCTAATTATTTCATCGTTTTCATTAAACGGAAAATATCCCACTCCTTTAACTTTTGATAGCACTTCTTCCAACAATTTATACTTGGGTTGATATAATGACTTTGAATAAACGTAAACATTTTTAAATTTCGCGCCATGTGGATGAAACAGTAACGATAACATAACGTTCGTTTTGCCACACCCACTGGGTCCACAGATTAGCGCCCGAAACGAATTTGGTAGCAATGGTCCATGTTTACTGTCAGCGATTCGATCGTTTCCTTCATCTAAATTTTCAATCGGAAGCATCTGGTCTTGTTGAATGATCTTCATTGTTTAACATGTTTTTTAATGTTTCAATGTATAAGTAGAGTAGTAATTCTTAAATCATTTCATTTCTCATGTTGGTGTTTGAAGGTGAAGGTGTGCTCAACAGCCTTATCAGTAATCTACCGTTTGAGTTACATTATCCTAGTTACAACTTTTTGGGTCCTGGAACTAAATTACATAAAAGACTTGCACGTGGAGATACAGGTGTTAACCTGCTGGACGACGCAGCCAGAGAACACGACATTGCATATTCTAAACATAAAGATCTGGCGGAAAGACATAAAGCAGACGAGATTCTGGAGAATAAAGCGTGGGAAATAGTAAAGTCCAAGGACGCTTCAGTTGGTGAAAAAGCCGCAGCTTGGCTAACCACAACCGCAATGAAAGCTAAACGCAAACTTGGCATGGGTGTTAGGAAACCTAAATCGTTTAAACGCAATATTATAAGTAAAATACAAAGGGATATAAAAAAAGCTGGTCCTTTGACTACATTAAAACGAGCAACCAGTATTGCTCTAAAAGCAACCAGGGTTGCTGTACAAAATGCTGGTAGGAAAAATCAGGTTAAAGTACCTAGGATTATTCCCATCGAACCAAAATCCGGAGGCTTTTTACCGTTAATTCCGTTATTTGCTGGACTAAGTGCACTGGGGGCGTTATCCGGTGGAGCTGCTGGAATCGCTAAAACTGTGATTGATGCGAAAAATGCACAGAAAAAATTGGAAGAAGAACATCGACATAACAAACCTATGGAATCTCTCGGTAAAGGACTATATTTACGAAAAAATGCCAGAGGAGGCTTTGGTCTCTTTCTAAAGAAGCAAAAAAACTAATTACGCTACCCAATCGAGGATTGTATGATTACGAACTAAAACGATATGCTAAACGTCTAAAAATCCCAAATTTTAGAGGTGTATTTATGCGAGACACATTGCCTAAAACCGGTCCTGTTCAACGCGAATGCGCAATCCTAAATTTGGATGAAAGCAAAAATCATGGAACTCATTGGGTGGCGTATCGGAAGATTAACAATAACGTTGAATATTTCGATTCATTTGGCAAGTTGAAACCGCCGAAAGAACTTGTACAGTATCTGGGACCTGCAACGAAAATTGTTTACAACCACGATCCTTACCAGACTTTTAATCAAATCAATTGCGGCCATCTTTGTTTAGAATTTCTATACGATGGAGGCAGTTTTGGCGTACATTAATCGTGAAAAGAAACTGATTGACTTTACTGAACAGGAATTGGCTTGTTTTCCTATATGTTATTTGAAAAGGTACGCAAAACCTTGTGAACTATTACAAGTTTGGTGCAAGTTGCCGCTTGAATATAGATTGGATTTTGAATTGCGAACCTGCCTGCCCTGCTTTGTTCATCATAATCGTCCTGAATGGACCACCCATGTTGACGGACCTGTGCAATCACAAGGAAATTGCAATGTATGTAAACTAGGTTTAGAAAAATGTAATGAGCTTGTAAAAAATTATTTAAATAAATGTTAAAGATATACATTTTTATTTCTTTGTTCATCCTCCAACAGTTATGTTGTTGACGCTAGAGAGTCGTGATTATCAATTTGATTGGACTCCTCCGGTTCCGTTAAGTTTAGATCCGAGGAAACAATACAAGTTGGCATTTCTGTTTTTCTTTTCGTACAACAGTATACCGAATGTAGAGATTGGCAGTAATGCTTTTTACTATTACGAAAATAACGATAAAACTAAATTGCAGAAAATAACCTTAAATACTGGTTGCTATGAAATTTCCGATATTGAAGAGACGATTAGAAATTTACTAAATATACCACCAAATGCAAAGATTGAAGACGTTTTTTCATTAAAACCCAACAATAATACACTCAAGTGTGAAATATTCAGTAGTCAACATGCAATAAATTTCGAGCGTGAAGACAGTATAGGCAGAATGTTGGGTTTCTCAAAGAGGATTCTGGAACCGAACGTAAGACATAGTTCTGATCTACCTGTGGAAATTGTTAAAGTACGAACGATTCGTTTCGAAACAAACATTACCACCGGAGCCTTCTACAACAACAGACCTACTCACACTATCCACGAGTTTGGTATATCCGTAGACCCTGGTTACGCTATCGACAAAATTCCGAAAAATATCACGTATTTGCCTGTGATTGATATACCTGAGATTACAAATATTACTATACTGGCATTGGATCAAAATTCAAGACCTGTAAATTTTCAAGGTGAAAGAAGCATATTGGGTTTGGAGTTGAAAGAATGGGATTAATTTTCAACTATATAGCACCTTCATATTTTCGGAAGCCTGCAGTATTGAACAAGTCGTTAAAGTGTTCAGTAGGACGACGACAGCGACGACGACAACTTACTAGAGACAACGTTTTATTTTTGAAAGCTCTTGGTTTCAAAGTTATTAACAATAATAATAATAATGAATCGTATACGAACAATTCAAGATCCAATGTTTGATCTCTATCGAGAACCGACTCAGGATGAATCGATTAGAAAATCCGAATACCGATCTTACACACCATTCATCAAATCGTTTAGCTGCAGCGACATTGTAGAATTTAGTGTAAATCAGGTGGACTCATTCTTTGCAATGCATGATACGTTGTTGGCTATTAAAGGAAAACTGGATGTAACTGGTAATGGCTATGTTAGTTTGACACCAAACTTTGGAGCATTTCTATTCGACTCGTGTACGTATAGCGAAAGTGCAAGAGAGATAGAAACAGTTCGAGATCCTGGAATTGTTAGCACTGTAAGAGCTTTAACATGTTACAATGTAGAAGATTCTCGTCACCTCGCCATTGCTGGTTGGAATTATCCCGTAAGTCCCATTCTCAATCCTGATGATAAATCATTTAGTTTACTGATGCCACTTAAACACATCTTCAACATTTTCAATGATTACCCAATGATAACTTGTGGACGACAAACGATTCGACTCGTTCGAGCTCGTAATGATCTCGATAGCGTTATTGTAACAGAAAAACCAGGTACCGGTAACGTACCTACTGTTACAACCGTACAGATTATGATTCATTCGATGGAACTAAAAGTTAAACATATTTATCCAAATGATTTTGTTAAAGAACAATTGATGCGATCAATTCAAAGCGATCGTCCAATCGTAATTCCGTTTAGAAAATGGGAACTACATGAGCTACCATCTTTGACCGCAGGAGCAAAACAAGAAATTTGGGCTGTTAAAACGACGTCTGCAATAGAGAAACCTCGATATGTTATTGTATTTTTCCAAATCAATAGGAGAAATCTGAAAATTGCAGATCCTTCTTTATTTGATCACGTAAATCTACAAGGTCTCAGACTCGCATTGAATGGAGAATATTTTCCCAATGAAAGGATGCAACTTGATTTTGAAAAAGGCGACTTTGCGCTAGCTCATTACAACTACAGCGAATTCAATTCCAGTTACAACAGAGTATCAATGAAACGACCATTAATGGATTTTCTAGCATTTCGAAATCGTGCTTTGTTTGTTATCGATATTCTAAGCAAGAAGAATCGATGAAATCATCGACTGTTGATGTACGACTAGAAATTGATGCTAATGAGGGATTTCTCAAAAATACTAAAGCATATTGTATCATAATTCACGATTGTTTATTGGAGCATTATCCCTTAACGGAAGTAGTTAAAAATATAATATAAACTGCTAACTATTTAGTATTTGCTCAGCTTTCAAAGAAGTTTCATCGTCGTCGTCGCCATCATGAGAATTGCAGTAGTCGACATCCAAGGATTTATAATCGATGAAGTTTTTTATCCAAAAGAAGTCGCTATTCAGATTGGTAGTATAAAATCGAATTTTTTATTTAAACCTCCTAAACCATTCCACGAGTTGACTGCTAAAGACAAGAAAACTACGCGGTATTTGGAAAAATTTATACATGGAATACGATACGATTCTGGAGATGTAGATTATTCCGATGTCAATGCAATTTTGGAGAAACACCTACTTGGCAACGTTGATTTGATTTATGTTAGAGGAAATCAAAAAATTGACTTTTTAAAAGCAAAATGTGAAGAACTTGGACTCCATCTATTAATTTATGATGTTGCAAATTATGATGGGACACCCTGTGCAACGAAAAATTTTGAAGCTGTATATTCAGGATGTCCTCACCACGCCAACGGTAAATTTATGTGTGCATATTATAATATTCTTTCTTTGTATAATTGGTTGTATTATACTGTATTACCTAAATAAAGCTATAAAACAAAAATCAAGGTTTTTTATTAAAACACCTTTTACAAGTTTACAAATATTTATTGTTATTATTATTATTGTAACGTTTTTAACAAATTAAAACACGGGTTCGATTTATTTTTAAGTTGATTTATTTTCTAACGAATAACTACACAAACTATAACACTGCTAAATACTAAATTCACAATTTATTTGCACTATTCGAAAGCTTAAATATTCGCGCTAGACTGGATACTAACTCCGCATTCGAATCTGCTTTATTTATATACTGCAACGCCATCTCACGTTCGAGGACCAGAGAATTCGAGAACAGAGTTCTTCATTGGTTTTGGTACCAGAATATTCGCTGCAGAGGGTGTCCGGATTATTCTCGATTCTCGAGAGTTCCGGATAAGCTAAACATTCACCCAGTGGCGTAGTTTCGTTACACTGCCCCCTCCTTAACTCTGATCGTCCCGATCAGATACTTTCCAGTGCTTCCCAGGTGTATGACGGAAACGACAGTTGGACCCAGCCCGACAGATTCCTTTACCAAAGAAATAACAGTCCACGCTCTTCTGTAGATCTACTTCTTTCGGTTGGTAACAGCAAACTGTTATTGACACTCCGGAACCATAGAAAATTACCTCGATCATGCTCCTTACAATCTTCCAGTCAATTTGTTCCGTTCCATTGCTGATCTTTGGTATCGCCAATTCCTTGATTTCGTAATGACTCATAATTTCCTTCAAGTTACTCAATGCGTGCCAAATGTCCCTGTAGGCCAGTTTTTCATTGGACGCCCTTTTCGTCACCAGATAAAGTATGGACCTGCGGCCATCTTCTAGTCGCAACACTTTGCCTACCCGTGGTTATTGGTCGAGCAGTTCATCTAAACGTCCAAATTTCTTCTTGAAGACGGACGCTATGCCTCTTTCCATACTAAGATCTTGAGACACACAGTGAGCGATCGACACGTTTTTAGGAACTTTGAAGATGTCTTGCCGAACTTCTGCAGTAACGCCAAACCTAATTTTCTTTCGGTTGATGTAATCGGTAATGAATCTGTCAAAGTCAGGCCGATTCTCTTCGATGCTTGCTTCCTGCGAAACGGCCCTAGCTTCCTCGACATTATTAGAGCCTTCGTAAGGTGAAAGTCGATTTATGTGGACCACTTTCGGCTTTCCTCTAGGCAGTTTTTGAATTCGATAAATTACGTCGTTTATCCTTTTCTTAATCTCATACGGGCCTTCCCATTGTCTCTGCAGCTTGGGACATAAACCCTTGCGTTGCTGTGGGTTGTGAAGCCATACAAGGTCTCCTGTTTCAAATATCCTGTTATTTGACCTGACGTTATATTGATTTTTCATGCGATCGCTAGCAATCTGAATGTTCTTCCGGGCGATGTCATGGATCTGATGCATTTTCAGCTTAAGTTGGTCTGCGTAGCCTTCACCAGCGACGCCCTCTTCTGAAGGTTTGCTGCCAAATTCAAGGTCGCATGGTAGGCGTAATTCACGTCCAAGCATGAGACAGGCAGGTGTCTGGCCGGTGGTTTCATTAACTGCTGATCGGTATGCCATCATGAACATGGGTAGGTATTGGTCCCAATCTTTCTGGTGCTCCGATACCACTTTCGATAGATGTTTTCCCATCGTTCGATTCATCCTTTCGACCATGCCATCTGACTGAGGATGCAGAGGCGTTGTTCTGGTTTTATGAGCACCTAGCAAACGGCATACATCTTGAAAGAGGCTCGACTCGAAGTTCCTGCCTTGGTCCGAATGAATTTCTAAAGGCACACCAAACCGACTAAAGAACTCTTTGACCAATACTTCCGCAACGGTCGCAGCCTCTTGGTTAGGGATCGCGTAAGCCTCCGTCCACTTCGTAAAATAGTCCATGGCTACCAGAATGTATTTATTTCCATCGTCCGTTTCCGGAAAGGGTCCTGCGACATCTATCGCCACTCTTTTCATTGGACTTCCCACGTTATACTGCCTCATGGGAGCTCGTTTCTTGCCAACGGTTCCATTACTTGCAGCACACAACTCGCACTTCCGGCACCAGCGTCTCACATCATCCTTGCAGTTCACCCAGTAAAATCGCTCGCGAACTTTCTGCAAGGTCTTCGTTATTCCGAAGTGCCCTCCTGACGTACCATCGTGCATTTGACGTAGAATTTCCGGCACTTTGCTTCTTGGTACCACCATCTGCAATCTGGACTCGGTACCATCTTCATTCTCGAAAGTTCGATACAGTACTTCGCTCCGCATCACTAGGCTATCCCATTGGCTCCAATATGATTTAACTTCTGGGCTTTGTGCCCTTACTTCTTGCCAAGGAGGTCTTTCACCGTGACGTTTCCAACCCAACACAATTCTCAAGCATGGATCTTCTTCTTGAGATTTCCGGAGCTCCTGGGGTTGCCAGCTCTCGTTAACGACAGTGGTCCGTCGTATAGGGCAGAGTTTTTCCTCTAATCGCGAACAATGAGTGCAGCTTTCTTTGCACGGTCTTCTTGACAATGCATCAGCGTTGAGATGAGTTTTTCCTGCCCTATGCTCGATATCACAGTCATATTCCTGCATTCGCTCCAACCATCTGGCCACTTGACCCTCGGGGTTTCGGAATTGCATTAGCCACTTTAGAGCTGCGTGGTCGGTTCTCAGTAAAAACTTTCTGCCATAGAGATACTTATGAAAGTGCTCGCAAGCCTTAACCACCCCTAGGAGTTCTCTTCTGGTCACGCAATAATTCCGTTCTGGCTTGGACAAGACTTTACTAAAGTAAGCGATGACTTTTTCCTGTCCATCTTGGATTTGTGATAACACAGCTCCAATGGCAGTATTACTAGCATCCGTATCCAGCACAAATTTTCCGTCGTGCCTAGGATAACTCAAAATCGGGGCGCTGATGAGAGCTTCTTGCAGATGTTCAAAAGCCTTCTGACAATCTTCGTCCCAGCAAAATTCCTTGCCTTCTTCCGTCAGTTTGGTCAATGGTTTGGCGATATGGGCGAATGATTTAACGAACCGCCGATAATAAGTACACAAGCCGAGGAAACTTCTTACCTCATGCTTATCTTTTGGTATGGGCCATTCCTTTATTGCGGCGATCTTCTCAGGGTCCGCTGTTACACCATCATTGGACACAATATGACCCAAATATTTAACTTCTCTTCGGAACAGGTGGCATTTTTTTGGACTCAATTTTAAGTTGGCTTGACGTAGTCGCTGAAGTACCTCTCTCAAATTCCTCGAATGTTCCTCGAACGATCTCCCAATCACGATGACATCATCCAAATAAACCAGGCAAGTTTGCCAAGTTAATCCTCTCAGGACTGCCTCCATCAGTCTCTCGAATGTAGCAGGGGCATTACATAACCCAAAAGGCATGACTGTAAATTGCCAGAGGCCTGACCCTATGGAAAAAGCAGTCTTTTCTCGATCGGCTGGATCCATTTCTACTTGCCAATAGCCACTCTTCAAATCAAGCGTAGAGAACCATCGGGAACCGGAGAGAGTGTCTAGTGTGTCGTCTATTCTGGGCAGGGGATAGCTGTCCTTTTTGGTAAGTGAGTTTAGCTGACGGTAATCAATGCAAAATCTTGTGGAACCATCCTTCTTCTTTACCAATACCACTGGTGAGGTCCATGGACTGTTTGATGGTTCAATCACCCCCTGTTCCTTCATATCTGCGATGATACCCTCAGCCTCTTCTCGTTTGGCCCAAGGAAGTCTTCTCGGTTGTTGTCGAATCGGATGAGCATCCCCGGTATTTATTTTATGAGAAACAATGCTTGTCTTGCCCTTGTCTTTGTCATTCAGGGCAAACACATCTTGATATTCCACAAGCATAGCTTTCACCTCTTGTTCTTGTTTCGGGTCTAAATTTGGGCAGTTACTAATGACCGTATCGACAAGTTGTTGAGGAAACTTTGCTCCTGGTGGCTTCGTGATGATCGCAGAACATATCGCTGATACAGGAACACACTGTCCTACCACGGTACCTTTATTCACCTTGATGTGATTCTCTTTTAAATTCATTACTCTCACTGGAATAGTGTCTTTGACCTTTATTAGAGCTTTGGCGATTAATAGGTCTTTGTTGTTGGCTTCTTCAATTATTCTCAGGCTACCGTCCCTACAATACCCATCAAGACTGGTCATTAGGATTTTTTCGCTACGGCCTGGTATTATAATGTCACAAGTAGTTATTAAACGGACAACATCTTCTTGTTCGTCATGGAAGGGGAGCTCTTCTTCGCCGACCCTAAGAGAGCCATTTTTGACATCTACTATGGCCCCCAGTTTTTTTAAAAGATCCATACCGAGGATGAACTGGTCTGCTATCTCGGCTACTAATACTCGATGTCTAACACTGGTCTTTCCTAGCTTTATGAGCATATTGGCTTCTCCATACGTCTTTATTATCTCGCCCGTAGCCGTTCTCAATCTTACTGGTGTCGGCGATAATAGAGATTGCTCTTCCACCAACTCTGGTCTTGTAATGGTTTTTGTTGCTCCCGTGTCTATTAACATAGAAGTGTTCCTCTCGTTTGCAAGTCCGTCGATGTACAAACTGGGGACTCCACCAGAAGATGTTACGTTGACCGTGACTACAGAGGCTTTACTCTCCAGGGTCGACGCTCGCCCCTTCATGTCGACCCGCTTTAGTTTTCCGACGGCTGTTTCTTGCAATTGCGGCGTAGGTGACCGAACTCGCCGCAATTCCAGCACCTTGGTTCCCGTCTCGTCTCCATTTTGTCTTTACGAATAATTCTTCTTACCAGTTCTTCGAGGCTTTCAGTCTCCGATTCTTCTCCAATCGTTCTTAAACGGTGACCCCGCGAAGTTTGGCTCGCCGTTTCATGTTCTAGCGCTATAGCGAGAGCTTCATCTAGTAGCTTCGGTCGAGCCAGTTTCAAAGCTTTTTGTAAATCGTTGTCCCTCAAGCCATTTACAAAAGTGTCGACTGCTATTTCTTCCAGAAAACTATCGGGCGCTATAGGATATGCCAACCGGACCATACGCGCGATGTCCGCCTCAAATTCTTGCAAGTTCTCGGTTGCGCGTTGATTTCGGGTGCGCAATTGGGCTTTATAAACTTGCTGTAAGTGGCTATCTCCGTAGCGGTTTTCCAATCTGGAGAAAAGCGTCTGATAGCAGTACTCTTGATCTTTTGGTATTGATCTCAAAATATCTGCGGCGTCACCTCGCAGAGCAGCTGTCAATGATATGGCTTTTTGTTGTTCTGTCCATCGATTGGCCATCGCGATTGCTTCGAACTGTTTGACATACGTGGACCAGGACGATTTACCGTCGAAATTCGGCAGTTTGAATTTCATACCGCCGCCACATTCCTCGTATACTAATTCTTTCTTGTCTGTAGTTTCAATAACTTTTACGTCCTGTTCGGCGATGTTAGTGTTGGTGACCATGTTTTCTAATTGTCTGATTTTGTTTTCTAAGCATTCGAACTTTTCTTCGACTTGTTCAATCTTTTCTTCGACTTGTCCAAACTTTTCTTCGACTTGTTTAAATTTATGGTCAACCGTTTTAACAACTTCTTCTAGCTTTCCTTCAACCTTCTTATCATTTTCCTCCATCTTTTCTTCAACTTTCTTAGCATTTTCCTCCATCTTTTCTTCAACTTTCTTAGCATTTTCCTCCATCTTTTCTTCAACTTTCTTAGCATTTTCCTCCATCTTTTCTTCAACTTTCTTAGCATTTTCCTGCATATTCTTAGCATTTTCCTCCATTTTCGCCAAGAGTGATTCTTCGGTGGAAGGGAATTCGAAAGTTTCTGGGTCAAGTCCCTCTTGGGTTAATGCTTCCCTCAATTTTTGCACAAGGGTGGCTTTGGTGCCCGCAGTGTCTTTATCACGTTCTTCTAGTTGTTCTTTTAACTGTTTAACCGTTAACTGTGTTAATTTCATTTCGAGTTATCTTAATTAGCACTTCGAAAAAGAACTGTCCAAAATGTCTAAAAGTCAATACCGAAACCGGAAAGAGTTTTATCACAAAATTACAAAAACTACGCTCGAAAAGTCCACTAATTAAATTAAAATACCCCACACCTGACACCAATTGTAACGTTTTTAACAAATTAAAACACGGGTTCGATTTATTTTTAAGTTGATTTATTTTCTAACGAATAACTACACAAACTATAACACTGCTAAATACTAAATTCACAATTTATTTGCACTATTCGAAAGCTTAAATATTCGCGCTAGACTGGATACTAACTCCGCATTCGAATCTGCTTTATTTATATACTGCAACGCCATCTCACGTTCGAGGACCAGAGAATTCGAGAACAGAGTTCTTCATTGTTTTTGGTACCAGAATATTCGCTGCAGAGGGTGTCCGGATTATTCTCGATTCTCGAGAGTTCCGGATAAGCTAAACATTTACCCAGTGGCGTAGTTTCGTTACATTATTATTATTTTAAAAATACATTTCATCGCTTCATTCTTCTTTTTACCTCTTTTGATATAATTTTGAGAATTAATAAGTAAACTCCTACTAACGTTGCCCATTCTATTTGTACGATTTGGCACATTTTCTTTTGCATTGGATCCTCCATAGTAATTTCTAGTTGTTGCATTGGGATTTGAAGATTTGATCGCCACTCGCCCACTCCTTTAGAGTTATCTTTTAAAATTAATTTTAGCTTGTAGTTGAGAGGTGATTCTGTTAAATTCAATGCAAACACCGGCAATTTTCCATCATTGACTGTTGACAGACTCATCATTTGCCATGTATTGCACTCTTGTTTTGTTCCGTTTATGTCTAAACACACACCAATATGTGCAACGTTTTGTGGAACGTTAACATAAAGCATGTTATTTAATATTGCTGTTAAAAGAACAAAATTTGCTTTTAGCAAGGCCATGGTTTTATTCGTCTTGTGGGCGTTGATGATGTTGGTAAATATTTTTCAAAAACTTTGTCCCACAAACTTAAATTTTCAATCTTTTTTAACACTTCTTTTTGGTCTTCGTAGACAGAAATTTGTTTATTTAATTTTCTTATATTTTCACAAAACTCTTTAAGTTTTTGACTGCATTCTCTCGAATTCATTCTAAAACTAAATATTTACAATGATATGTTTTATTATTAATAGCGAAAGCAAAGTCTGTTATCACTCTAACACATCAGTCGATTACGTCACACACATCGCGAACCTTCTAATGCACCAAGGTCACGCGCTTTTAATATTTTAGAAGATTAAAACACTTCATCTTACCCTATACAGCAACCCCTTTACAATGATATGTCATACGTCGAAATCCGTTCGGCCGTTTATGAGATATAGCTATAATGCCCTTTTGGCCTCATCAATAAGGTCTTTTTGACGCTTCATCTTAACCTATACAGCAACCCCTTTACAATGATACGTCATACGCCGAAATCCGTTCGGCCGTTTACGAGATATAGCTATAATGCCCTTTTGGCCTCATCAATAAGGTCTTTTTGACGCTTAATCTTACCCTATACATCAACCCCTTTAAAATGATACGTCATACGTCGAAATCCGTTCGGCCGTTTACGAGATATAGCTATAATGCCCTTTTGGCAGCATAAATACGGTCTTTTTGACACTTAATCTTACCCTATACATCAACCCCTTTACAATGATACGTCACACGTCGAAATCCGTTCGGCCGTTTACGAGATACAACGTTAATGTCCTTTTGGCATTCGAAAAAGAAGAGTTGGCTGCTTGCGCTAAATGTCAAAGGCCATTTAAAAAAAGAAGATTTGGCTGCTTGCGCCAAATGTCAAAGGCCACTCGAATAAACAGCAGATTACAGCGCCGCCACCTGTGGCGACATCTAGCGGCGAAATTTGGAAGTAGTGAGTTAGAATGCCTATAGCTACACTACTGCTCTGTCTGCTTCTTCCTTTTTAGCTTGAGGCATCCTTCGGGGTACCTGTCGAATAGGACGTGCATCACCAGTGTCAATTCTATGTTGTACAACATCAGTTCTTCCCAGTTTACTTTTAGAACCAAATACAGGTTTATACCGGTAAAGTAGATCTCTTACCTGTTTCTTTTCTAATTTTGACAAAGAGAGGTCTAATTTTGTCATTAATTGTTCAATTTCGTTGGTCTCATCTGTTTCCGTAACATTTATCTTGTGAATTATGGCCATTACCGGTTCTAAACTTCCCATTTCCGTGTCCTTTCGGAGAAGAACTGGATGATCGTTCAAGTTGATAACTCGGATGGGTACCTCTTTGGCGGATCTAACAAGAGTCTTACCCACAAGGAGTCCTTTTCCCAATTCATGGTCATGGTTCTTCGGCTCTATCATGGCTGGGGCACCATCTGGCTCCAGTCCATCCAACCGCGCTGTGGCGACACATTCGCAGCTCGCCGGAAGTTCGATATCATCGATTAGCTTAATCGAGGCATTGTCAACTTGTTTTCGGTGCAGGAATATTTCTTCATTACCAGTACGAAGGATACGTCGGTGAAGATCCAAATGAAAACCACAGTGGAGCATAACATCCATGCCCAGAACAACATCTTCATCAACGTCAGCCACCAGCACCGAGTGAACCAGAGAGGTTGAACCAAACTGTAGCGTCACCTGTATCTCACCGTAGACTCTAGCAGAATCTCCGGTAGCGGTACGCAGTCTCCAACTGGTAGGCCACATCTTCTTTCGCATAATGATGGATGGTCGAACGATAGTTTTCGTAGCTCCAGTGTCTACCAGCATGCTAAAATTCTTCCCATCAATGAGGCCATCCACATATAAGCTGTCCACGTGATGTCGCAGAGTTGCCAATTTAATGGTGTGAGGGGCTTCGGGAATGTTTGGGGTCGAAGTCGCCCTCCAGGAGTCGACCCGTTTAAAGTTTTCCTGCTGCTGGGGTACTTCAGCAGGAGATTTTTCTTTTTGGGGGCAAGTATTTCTTATATGGCCTAGTTCTCCGCAGTTTCAGCATCTCACTTGGCGCCTTCTTTTTGGAGATAACTTCATTAATCTCTCTACTACCGCTTCAACGTCGCTAACGGAATGAACGGCATGGTCGTAGTTACCGGTGATTTCCCTTAGTCGAGCAACTCCACGTGAGGCCTCCGTCGCCGCCTCAAACTCCAGGGCAATGGTCAAGGCGTCCACAAGAGTCTTCGGCCGCGCCAACCGTACAGCGCGCTGCAACTCGACGTCTCGAAGACCATCGGTGAAGGTTTGGACTGCTAGGCACTCCAGGAAATCCTCCGCTGCATTTGAATACGCAAGTCGTACCATTCTTGCTACATCCGCTTCAAATTCCTGGATAGTTTCTCCATTTTTCTGTTTTCGGCTCTTTAACTGCATTCGGTACACCGGTTGTAGATGAGTTTGACCATAACGCATCTCTAGACGATTCACCAATAACTCGAAGTTGTCAACTTCATCCGGTGTCAATGATTGCAAGACGTCTAAAGCTTCGCCTCGCAGAGCTACGGTTAGGGACAATGCTTTCTCCTGGGATGACCATCCATTAGCTCTGGCCGCTGCGTCGAATTGTTTCAGGTAATTTGGCCAGGAAGTCTTCCCGTCGAAGGTCGGGGGTTTCATCGTCGTTCGTACATGGGTCGTCTCCTCGCTTCTTTGTCGTTCGACGTCTGCGTGGCAGGTTTCCATCCTTCTTGCATCTCCGTCGCCGTGGTGGATGGTTTGGTTTCGGCGGCTAGCTTCCTGTTTTTGTTGAAGCTTCCTTATCTCGGACTGCATTTGCTGGTTGATCTGGTTTTGCTCGTCTCGCAAGTTGGACACTTGCTGATTTTGTTCGTCTCGCAAGCTGGACACTTGCTGATTTTGTTCGTCACAAAGAGTGTACATTTCGGAGCGCAAATGCGATATTTGCTGGGAGAAGGAACTGGATAACTCTTCTGGTAGGGTAGACATCCGTTGTGACAGCTGGGACATATCTTCGCGCTGGCTCTTCATCTGACTGGAAAGCTCCTCTTGCTGGCTCTTCATCTGACTGGATAGCTCCTCTTGCTGGCTCGTCATTCGTCCTGATAGCTCCTCGTGCAGCCGGGAAAGTTGTTGAGTTTGTTCTTCTTGTTGGCTCGTCATTCGTTGGAACAGCTGGGATATATCTTCGCGCTGGCTCTTCATCTGACTGGATAGCTCCTCTTGCTGGCTCGTAATTCGTTGGGACAGCTGGGACATGTCTTCGCGCTGGCTCTTCATCTGACTGGATAGCTCCTCATGTTGCCGGGAAAGTTGTTGAGTTAGTTCAGAATTTGCTTTTTGAACTGGGTCTTCGAACTCCACAGCGTCAGGGTCCAAATTATTATTTACGTAGTATTCACGGAGCCTTCTCAACAATACGGATTTGCTCCCAGTAGTTTCCAACTCTACTTCTTCAAGCTCTCTTCTGAGCTCAGCCACCAATAGTTAATTTATCTTTTTTCCAGGCATTCTTGTATCTTCACCCCACACCTGACACCAATTTGAAACACGTATGGGGGCTTTTTACACAATTTATTTACAAAATTGTTAAGATACACTGAACTCTGCTGGATAACGTCTAACTACTTGAC
Organism: Altica lythri; assembly: GCA_964028335.1. Lineage (NCBI taxonomy): Eukaryota > Metazoa > Arthropoda > Insecta > Coleoptera > Chrysomelidae > Altica > Altica lythri. Next base: position 4,732,401 of record OZ034811.1, read on the forward strand.
AATACAATGAACTCTTGTAAACACTTGACTTGAACTGACGTTAACTGCCCATGCATCCCCTTATATACAACATTATTTAATCTAGTCAGTGTGTTTAGAAGTTTCTAGAATTTTTTAGAAACATTATTTAAAATGGTCAGTTGATTGATTTACAAACTTCTAAAAATCAACTGTCAACAACAATCTTTCAAATTAGGGTCCCTTCCTTTACGGTTATCCCGTTACAGTATAAAACTTTTTAAAACTTTTTTCACGAAGATTCTGCTTTAGCGAGTAAGAAGCCATAGTAAAAATATTAGTTTGTTTAAAATATATGAATCGACTAAGAAAAAAAATTCTATGGCCGGCCCTGTCACAGCCATGTGTCCTTTTACAAATCAAATATACGCCGCTATTGTTTCAAACTAAAAAGTGACGCATTTTTGAAAATAAGTGAGATCTGTAAAAATGCCATTATGTATTTAATTTTTTATAAACCAAGGACCTGTGGTCAACTTGTTTTTTTTCACCTCTTTATCTTGGCACCGCACCGCACGCGCACGTGTGCATCTTCGCTAAAGCCTTAAAGCCGCCTTTTGAACTTACGGCGGCAAGAGGCTACTGAGTTGTGGCGTTACCGCACGTGGCTTGTCAACTGCAAATAAATGTAAAAAAAATAGGAACATTATTTTTACCAATCTAGTTTCCCCTTTTTTGTTTTTTTGCTATATACGGCATTTTTGTCGGAAATTTTAAAAACAAATATTTTTATATATAAGTGCAAATAGTTCAGTGGAACTCATTTACTGCTCTGCTCTTGTGCTGCGTTTGTGTTCCAGGGTCAGATCAATTTTTGTACCTCTATTCTTTTGATACATTTGAATTATTGACTTAAGTCTGTGCAATTTTTCGGGATTTCTACGGAGCTGAAAAATTAGTAAGTAAATTTTTCTCTCACTATTTAAAAATTAATTAATTAATTTAATTGATACTATCCTTTTTTATATTTTAGATTAAATTGATTTTCGATTGTGAGGGAATTCACCAAAAAAACATGTTTTATTAAATATTAAAAAGGATTTTTTTCCAGGTTCCATTACATTCAGTTTTTTCAAAAGGACCGACCATTCGATTGTATGGTGTTTTCCGAATATACGATTTGCTGTGTGATCTTCCGTAGGTGTTGAACTTTTTTCTTCAATTTCTACAGCGCTAGATCGGTAAGCTAACTTTACTATCTTTATATTTACTTTTTCAAGCCCAGATAATTAATTTTGTTCACTAAGGTACATGAGGTTAGCCCCAAGCCAAGTTCACACTGTAAAAAAGTCAAAATCTAAAACGAATTAAAATTTTCAGAATTGAAATGACGATACTTTTCCCATTTAATTAATATATAATTTTGCACTTTTTAGAAGTCATTTTTTTCTTGCTTATTATATTCGACAATTTACCAAATATCGTTGATTCTGCTTTGGATGGAGAAATTTTAATATTTGCGCAAAAAATAATGATTTTTATAGTTTTTATATAAATAGTTTTGTTCAATTTTTCGATTTTCAGCATTTATTTTGTATTTAATGTTAAATTTTTTATTAGTTCTTTAAATAATAATCATTAAGAATGGAAGAAGCAGAATTGATTTTAATTTATTAGGCACAACAGAACAAAGTTATACTTTACGATAAATAGATTTTTTTATATGTGAAGGTGGGGTTAATCTTGTGTTACAAAATATGAGATATGAAAATTTTGAAAGAATAGGCTAAAAGGGTATTGCCCTACGTTTTAAAAAGTATAAAACACATATAAAAGTCGAAAAAATATCCCTCGGAACTTTTTTATAATATTCTGGCACATAGTTTACAGAGGTCTTTAGATAAGTTTAACCACCGCTATTCCAGCCCCAAAAATTTGTTAAAAAAAAAAAATTGTTTATACCTATTAAAAGAGCTTAATTTGCACCTTTCAAAAATGTATTTTTCATAATTTGCACCCTCGTACTTTTTTTGATAAATTTGATTAAAATTTTGCTTTACTTAAACCAGATTCAAATGCTCATATCTCACTCCCTAAAGTGTATTTAGATACGCACCTTTTACCAAAAATTTGCAATTTTAATTTTCTAATTTGCACCATCGTAAAATTTGCGAAAAACGGTAACTATTATTATAAAAATTAATAAAATCATTTTCTTGCTGATGTACGTTCAGAAATAAATAACTGCGCATGCGTTTACTACCCGCAGTTACTTATTTCTGACAGCAGTGCGAAACTAATTTTATTAATTTTTATAATAATTGTTACCGTTTTTCGCAAATTTTACGATGGTGCAAATTAGAAAATTAAAATTGCAAATTTTTGGTAAAAGGCGGATATCGAAATACTCTTTAGGGAGTGAGAAATGAGCATTTAAATCTGGTTTAAGTAAAGCAAACTTTTAATCAAGTTTATCAAAAAAAGTACGAGGGTACAAATTATGAAAAATACATTTTTGAAAGGTGCAAATTAAGCTCTTTTAGTAGGTATAAACAATTGTTTTTTTAAAGAAATTTTTGGGGCTGGAAGAGCCGTGGTAAAAGTTTCTGTCTTCACACCGGTATGTACAAATGGTAATTATTGATATCTGTTTATTTATAAACGTATTCTTTCTAAATTAAATCATCAAAGAATTTTACTGATTAAATAGTTCTTTATATATAGAAAATTAAAAAATTATGAATTTCAAAAAATGCACTTAAATTTTTTTTTAACATGTTAAAAATATAAATACAAATAGATTGAAAAAAAATTCAGTTTCTTTGGATTAACTAAGGTTAATTGGTTTTACCTAATGATAAAGGAATTTAAATTCTGAAATCACAGTCTCACGATATGAATTGAATTTTTCATTTAAAAATGCCGCCAATAAATCATCAAACAATAGAAATCAAAACCAAATCCTGTTTCCAACTTTTCGTTTATTTTTAAAATAATAAAAAAATTTTGGATAGGAAAATTTTGTTCGATTTTTATTTGTTAAAAGCAAAATTACAGATAACGGTTATTTTCTATATAAATGATATCTATATATATAAAAGAGAGTTTCTATGTATATATCACTATATCTCTGGAACTATAAGGCCGATCGATTTGAAACTTGGTAGGAATAAACAACTTAATAGTAAATGCATATCTTTATAACCACGCAGACGTAGTCGCGGGCAACAGCTAGTTTTAAATATAATTTAAAAAAGTCATAATAATAATAGAATTTAAGGTGATATACTCCAACATTTTGGCGCGAAACCTAGAAAGAGCAACGATACTCAAACAAACCCAGTACAGAGAATGAATGTAAAAATTTTGTCAGGTATAAATTTACCCCGATATTTAAAACAGCTACTGATTCACCGAACTGTACTCGGAAGTTCATAGTAGAGGGCGCTTTAAATCAGCGAATAGATTATTTTAAATCTGTATTTCGTTTTTCTCAAAAATTTTAAAATATTTTGATATGAAATTTTAGTCATGAATAGTTTATTTCATTTTACGTGGTAGACGCATGTTTTTATTACACCATTTTTTTTCTCTATAAACCATCATAATTTTCTTTAAGTTATCATTTATTCAAAATACCTGACAACATTTTTACATTTATTCTCTGTACTGGGTTTGTTTGAGTATCGTTGCTCTTTCTAGGTTTCGCGCCAAAATGTTGGAGTATATCACCTTAATAACAAAAGACAATCGGCGTCGATATGTATTGCTTGAAAACATTTTATAAATATGCTCTATATATCGTATATACGTGTTTAATTAAATTGTTTAAAGACTGTCCTTTATGTCTGTACCCTAAAATTTTTTAAGTTTCATTAAATTGAATATTTTAATTATAACTAGGTGTACCCGCGACGTCGTACACGAGGCGTGTTGATTGTTGTATAAAAATTTATCCCCGTTAAAGGGGTGGTAAGAGACATTTTTATACACCAGATGTTAAGTTGAAAGAAGACAAATACATCTGTGAAAACCGCATTCGAATCGGATCTGTAGTTTTCATGTGATGCGCGCACAAACATACAGACACACAGACAAAAAAATCTAACCACATTTTTGGGTTCTATATCAATGTAGTAACACGCCCCGTTAATTATTTTTTAAATATCTTTAATGTACAGAATTTTCATTCCTACAGTTTTATTAAATGTATAGATTATTAGTGACGGTAGATATGACACATTCGATTTGATCGGTTTGTGCATATTGCCATATACCAATTTCTATGATTCTTTTTTATGGAATAGTTAATAATGTTAACTTTTTTAATTAGGGATGACTGGGAGTGTTATAAACGTAAGAGTAGCCAAATATAATCAAAAAGCTTCGAACTGCTAAGCTATCGGGAGTTACACGTATTATTGTAAGTCAACCAAAGCTTAAAAAATTGAGTAATTTCTCCCGTTTTCCCAACATTTTCCTTCACTGCTCTGCTCCTATTGATTGTAGCGTGATGAAAAGTATACTATAACCTGCTCAGGAGTAAGAAAAATAATTGTACCAAGTTTCGTTAAAATCCGTCGAATAGTTTTTGTTTCTATAAAGGTTATACAGACAGACAAAAATGTTACTGATTGCATTTTTGGCATCAGTATCGATCCCTAATCACCCCCTGATAGTTATTTTGCAAATATATTTCACGTACAGAATTCACCTCTCTACAAATTTATTATAAGTATAGATATAGATGTAATAATAATAACAATAATAAAAATAAGGTGTTTATCAAATCAATAAATTATAATATCTTCGGTAATAATTGGTTAAATTTTATCTTAAGTAGAGGATATTTTTTGTTGTGTGCATTTGTTAATAATAAATATAAAATTTATCAGTACTATTATTTATGAAGGTATTTTTTTCAGGATATCCAGAGATGCCGAGGGAAGCAAGAGTATCTGTGAATGATGCAGTGAAAGTGGTTAAAGAATTTATTTTATCAGGACATTTCAAAGATAATAAATTTCCCACTAAAAGCTCAGAGATATGGATTCAGATGAGTGACCGGTTTGATAATAAATGGAGTGCACTGGATGTATATCGAGAAGTTAGAGAAGACAGAAGACAAATTTTGACGAAAGCTCGTGATGCAGTGGGTGTCTCTGTAGACAATAATTCAATTAACGTACTTGAAGATGATTTTTTTTCCGAAACTGAAAGTGAAAACTCCTCTGATCATGGTGACAGTGAATGGGAGGCTCCAAGCCTTGAAACATTTTTTCTTCCTATGCCTGAAGAACTTTTCACTATGATACATGAGCAAAAACATGTGACGTACAAAAACAGAAAGTACAAAATATTAGAGCGTTTTAAGTGGGCAAGTATATTGGCGGAGAAAATTTATTTGCTCACTCACATACCTTGCTCTTTTGTTTTCAAAAATTCTAAAATTTACACTGATGAAGGAAGTGTCCATTATTTAATAGTTCGTGGAAAATGCCAAAGTAAAGTATGTGGTAATAAAATTTTGGGATATTTAGATAAAAAAAAATCGATTTTTCCTTGTCATCTCCGGATAAGGATGAAAGATACATTATATGAGCCCCATGAAGATGTTCGTCGACCGATTCGTAACTTTCAACGGCTTCAAATTGGAGAACAAGCGCTTAATGAAGGAGTTGGAAACTATACGAAACGTCAAGCTGCTATGTATGCGGAAAACAATAAACGTCTACCGCCAATTCATCCAAAACAAAATATTGTTAGATAGTGTAAGAATGAATTTTTACATCACAAATTAGGTGTAAAGCCTGGAGATGGACACGATGTTGTAAATACCATTGAAAGTATGAGGTACCTATAATCCATTATACCCTGAATTTATTCAGGACGTAAAGAGAGATAAATTTTATGTCATCTATAGTACCTACACGTAATCAATTAGTATCGTATAAACGTTATTGTAAATTAACTAAAATATCTCGAGTTGCTATTGATGGTACTGGTAGTATCATACAAAAAATAACTCACCCCAATGGAAAAACAACTGGTCATATATTCTTTTACGCAATTGTAATTAACTTTAAAAATAAAACAATTTATTATTATTAACTGAATGCCAGAATACTCAAACATTAATCTGGTGGCTGAAATCTTGGCTTTTGATGGGAGCACATAAACCAACTAAAGCCTGCTGTGATAGCTCTCGGGCTTTGATTTTCGCGCTATCATTCGCTTTCAATGACCAATCAATAAAAACATACATTGAAACTTTATACCTACGAGCTATTGGTGACACTTCTTGTGTTTCTAGACCACCAATTTTCACATACATACGTCTTGATGTTGCACATTTCGTTCACATGATTAGTGAATGGAAATGTTTGAAAAATCAGAAAAATTCGCTGGTCAAAAATTTTTATGTATACTGCGTAGCTCTTATGATAGATTGCCAGACTGTTAAAGAATTCGAAGCGATATTTAGATTGGTCTGTATTGTTGCCTTGAATGAACGCGATGACTCTCTTATTAAAATCACTGGACAAACAGTTGCCCAAGCTCGCCATCACCTTAAAAAAATTATCGCTACTCGGAATCTCTTTGACATTATTAGTAAATTGGATTGTAGTGAAATTAATGAAACTAAAAAACGAAATGACTTTGATAAACAAAAAAATGATGACTGCAGTGAGGACTTAAGTGAACCTAGTCCTGTGAAAAAATTTATTACAAATACTTTTAAATCAGCAAAAGATTTAAAAATGTTGGGAAAAGCTGCAAATGCATACTATGCTGATGATTTCATTCAAGAATTTTTGCCGAGAGCATGTGAATTTCCATTATGGACGTCTTCATGTTTTTCTGACGTAGTTAATCATGCAACGACCAGTCACGTTGAACAGTTTTTCGGAAACAAAAAGGAAAGAAGTTTATGTAAATGGAATAGCCTAGTACGTGCAGACGTTTTCTTGAAAAATGAATATAATGAATACCAAGAAAGTTCTGCTGAGCTTGAATCAAATGTTATTATTGAAAATGAAAAAGAGATTTTAAGTTGTAAAAAATAAAATAATAACTTGAGTGAAAATTGTGAAAATTTTTATAATAGTAAAAAAAGAATGATATTTCTACTGATAATTTCGAAAAGAATAACAACGAAGCAATATTTAATAAGGAAAATTTTGTTGATAGTGATAGTATTACTATAAATTATTCCAAAGAAAACATGGCATTTGCTTCTACACCTAAAAAAAGTTTCGATACTGATCCAAATGAATATGTGGATCTCTGTGTTGCAAATAGTAAAGATTTTGAAAACAGTTCTATTGATTTTAAAAGCAGGTATAAAATTTCTCAGAATGATATCAATAAATCTTCAGTAGATGATTATAACAACATAATAAATAGCTCAGCTAATGGACTACTTTTGAATAGTGTAGAATACGTTAATATAAATGATGAGAAATTGAGCGTTTCAAGTGAAAAAATACTTTTGAGCAGTTTAGACTACACAGATGTGATTAAAAAGAAACGATCATTATTGATGACCTATGAAAATAATGAAAAAATAATTAAAGATAATTATAAATATAAAAAACAAATATTGGAAGATTCTGATTTATTTGCGGTAGATAACTGGTAAAACAAAGGTCGACCATCCTGTAAAGATTACTTTAATTCATCACATGAAAAAGCACAATTATATCCTCAAAAAGAAGAGAATAAAACAAAGAATTGTCATAAGTCTAAACCACTAGGTTTCCATTTTCAGCCAACACCTGATATTTTATATCAAATTATAAGCCCAATAGATTCTAACAATCCTAGTACAGCTGAAACTAAGAGAAAAAAACTATTGGGTATCCTTGAAAATGGTAATAAACGAAATCCCATTTCTTTAAATGGAATTGATGTCTTATTATTAAATACTTGTGCTTTCGATTCACTTATACATATATTAGCTATAGCTGGAAAAGATGATCCCGAATTTTTAATATACATGAGACAGAATTCAAATCCAACGATCAAATTTATTTGTCAATTTATAGACAAAGGACCAATCGCATCAATTTACAAAAACAGAACTGTGTTATTATCACAGTTGTTTAAGGATAAAATTGTAGAGAAAAAAAAAAGAATCAATATTATATGCCAATGAATTAAATATGTGGTCAAGTATTTATGATATGTGGACAACATGTTTTCCTTATAGCGCATGTTTTTATCACGTTTGTAAAATCTGTGGTGTGTACAAAGTGTTTACAACAATGGTACAAGTAAATGAAAGAATACTTTGGGAAAATGGGTATAATAAACTCAATGAGTCAATAAAAATTTTTGATTCAAAGATTCGTTGTATAAAATGTAAACTTACTATGGTTGATCGGACATTATTATTTAATAGATGCATTTGCATTGAATTAAATGTTTGTAAATTTGGAAGCACGCCGTTAATATGCCAGCTGAGAGATATGCCTGCAATTATTCAATTAAATGATTCGAGTTATCGGTGAGTATTAATTACATATTTGTTTTTATCAACACTTGTACTTAAATATTTTTTAATAAAAAACATGTTTGTTTACACAGATTGCGAGGAATAATTGAATGTGGAACAGGCCATTTTAAATCCTATTGCAGAAGAGGCCAAAATTATTGGAGCTTGTGTGATGATAATGTAAAAAATGTACAAACAGTTTTGTTATCCAAAGTAGTAATACCTGATGCTGCTATTTATACTAGAATTAAGTAAAATTTAATTGTTTTGTTAACGTTATGAGAGTTTATTATTATTTTACGTCAACTTTTAGTTTTTAAAAGAATAAAAAATTATTTTATTGTAAAATTCTGTGTTTTAATCAATAAAAATATAATTTTGTTATTTTATATAAAAAATAAGTACTGACAAACTACTAGAATGTAATTAAATTTAAAAATTTTATTTAAATATCTTTATTTTTGTTCGTTTATATTTATTACTATTTAAAATCACTTTATTTTGTATTTTGATTCAAGTTGTACTTGTCGGTGTAGATTGTATTCCATCAATAAATTTTTGTAATAAATTAGGTAGTTGATTTAAAAGATATCAAAATTTTGTTTATTATTAACTTAAATAATTTCTAAATCATTTATCAGGAATTGCTATAGATAAAGAAATTCATAATTACATTCAAGTACTAGAAATATTTATAGATACTGAAAATTCAACCATACAGTTATATTATACTTCTCATGGTTTAAAAATAAAAAAATTTAAGATTTTATTGAAAATCTGTATTTATATTTTCGTATTAATAGTTCCAGTAAGAAATAATGACATCGATGTTTATAAATTTGTTTATTATTACGTGTTTATCTACTTTTTCAATTAAACGAGCAGCATAAATATTATATTGATAATTTAATATGACATTAATAGCACAGTAATATAATAATTGAACTTAACACTAACTTTTTTTTTAATTTAATAAATTAAATAAGCCGATTTTTTTACCAAATACATCGATACATCGTAGAACAATTGATATAACTTGTGAACAATAAGAAAAAAACTCTTATTTTATATTTATAATTATTGATATTGAGAACTCATTATTATTTTTTTTTTGTGATCAGTAAGTTAAGCTTAACGATTTAAATTCCTATATTTACCATATTTTTTTCTGTCTTTTAGTTGTATTATCATTTTGACTATGTATAGCTGCTATATATCCGGGCAAGATTTGATTCCCTGAAATCGACATGTCTATAGTGAGGTTTCTGTGTCGACAGTTTGAATATGTACTTCCAGTCATCACGATATCAATTTGAAATGTTGTGCAGTTTGTAACCTGCAAAAAGGTAGTTTTATTTACTATAGGATATACAATAAAAAATTATTTATGTACCTACCTGGTAAATAATAAATCGACCATAAATAAAACCTACAAACTTTGTATTTGTACTTTACACTTCATCGGATTTTATAAAAAACAGTATAATAATTTTATAAAAGGAATATTCTATTTGGTCTTGACACTAATGACTTTTGAACTTTTGACACCTTTCGGTCTCTTCTCTCACATGGTCTTTTACATAGTCAAGGAAACCTCGACGTATTAGTAAAGACTACATTCTCAGATCTTCTTACAACTTGTTCGAGGATCATTCTCACGAGATTTGTTTTATATGTCTGTATTATGCACTAATACAAGGTACATGAAACGATACCAATTTAAATTTCGCGCTATTTGTGTTTGATGTGCGCATGCGCAGGTTTTATTTATTTTGTAATTAAGAATAAAACAAATAAAATAAATTATTTATCAATTAAAATAATGGACCAATACGGACCTAACGCTAAAGAATACTATTTTGATTAAATTTGTCAATTTTGCATTGGATGGGGTGCTAAAGTGTAGTTTTTTTTACCCAAAATTTAAAAAATTATTTATGAAAAAACTAAAGGGGACCTAACGAAAAAATTGTGGGACCTTAAAGGACCTAACGGGGACCTATCGATTAAGGTCATTTTCGACCCAAAATTCCATGGATGGGGTGCTAAATTTAAATAGGTCAATATGTGGCGCTTATGACTAAATAATTACAAATTAATAGGTCGTGAAGATAGACAACACAAAATACTAAAATCACCAAAAACCTTTGAATATATTCAAAGCCATAAACATTGTATAGTGCCTTAGTTTTATATATTTATGTTTAAAATTCTCACAAAACCGCATAAAAAGTGTAAAAATTATAAAACTTGTCTAAAACTCCAAAAATCAATGAAAAACTTTTCGTTTTAAAAGTGGATTTTTCGTGAGGTATGTCAAACCTATTAGGTAATGTTTCAGTCATTTGATAAAAATATACAAAGAAACTTGTGATAATAAACAAAAAAATTATAAATTTATCTTAAAACAACATTTCATTACCCATAAACAATATATTTAAAATTAATTTATTTAAAAAAAGTTTTTTAAATATTTTCAACACCCTTACAAGTAAAAGGCCAGTTATATACTTATATAAGTCACCTAACAGACATTGACATTTGTGTATAATAAACAAGAAATTCAATCGAAATTCATTTAAAATCCTTACAAAAACGCATAAAAAGTGTAAAAAATAAGTATAAAACAGAGCAAAAACTCTTCTAAAACTTCAAGAAGCAGTGCAAAATTGTGTCAATGTATAACTCGTTTCAAAAGTGTATTTTTCGTGAGGTGTGTGAAACCTATTAGGCAATGTTTCAATAATTTGATAAAAAAATACAAAGAAACCTGTGAGATTAAACAAAATATTTGTAAATTAATCTTAAAACAATCCCCAATTGCCATTTACGTATGATTAATCAAAATTCTTGCAGTTGGTTGTATCTTCTATTTGTTATTTTTGTAAATAATGTTCGATCTATAAATAGTCTATAAAGTGCAAAGTGATCTTATAGTGAAATTAACCATACAATTACATATTAATTTTACTGTTGTTTGTTACAACCAGAAAATTATTATAAAATGGATGTTTTCAAAGATGCATCAAATCCATTAATGAATAATAAAATTGAAACTAATTCTAAAGATTTGTTATCCAATATAAAAACTGAAGAAATTGATATTGAGGAATGTAAACTCGAATTCGAGAACTTGTATGAATTCGATCTTTCTACGATCAAAACGGAAAATTGTGTAGAAAAAGAAGTTTTTCCAACTAAAACTGATGTTGTGTTAATAAGCAGAGAAACTATAAAAACCGAAAATTTTGATTCAAATGAGGGTATTCAAGAAAGAAAAAGTGATATGGAAATAAAGAAAGACATTACACACCGTCCATTTGATTTCTCTGTTAGTAGAAATGATATTCCTAATTTTGGTGAAAATACACAGACAGTAAAACGTAAGTTTGTGCATTTTTTATATGTATATAGGTATAAATATTATTTTTTCTCATGTATACAATTTGAAATTTGTTAAAAACTTTTAACAAATATGTCTAAATTCTTGACACATACTCTGAGTTTGTAGCAATCGATTATAAGCATAAAAAATTGTAATCATGGTTAAGAGACATTCACAGATCACCGATCAAAAAAATCAGAAAAAAAAGTGATAAAGTTAAAAAAAAATAAGAAAAATCGATTTTTCGCATTTTTTTTGGAAAATTTTGAGGTTATAGTAAAAATGTTGTATAATTTTTTAAAATCTACAACTTTTATTTGATACTAATTTTCGTTTAACGTCAATTTTGGCGGAAAAGTGCATGAAAATAATTACCCTCCAAAAACAACCCTTTACCACTCCTAAATATTGGAGTAATTATTAACAACAAAATATTTTTCCCGTAGAATTCAGTTATGTTTAACAATTTATTGAAATTAAAAAAAAAATTATCAACAATTACTGAAAAAAAAAATCAAAATTGAGTTTTTGCGTTTATTGTATTTTTTAGTATATTCTTGAAAAGAAGCTATATTGGTTCTCTATTTTATCAAAAAGTAAAGGTAAATACAAACAAAATGAGCTTTGAAAAATCTATTTTCGATGATTTTTCACCGGAGAATTTTTGTCTGAAAATGGTTCTTTTTTTAAAGGTCACACTCAAACATTTTTTATTATTTTCTTTTAAAAATTTTTTTGGTTATTTATAATCAATACATAGTATAAAACAAAGTCGCTTTTTCTGTCCCTATTTCCCTTTGTATGATTAAATCTTTAAAACTACGCAACGGATTTTGATGCGGTTTTCTTTAATAGATAGAGTGATTCAAGAGGAAGGTTTATATGTATAATAACATCCATTAAATAGTGGAGAAATACTGTTATTTTTGAGGTTTCTAATGTGATGTCGTTAATTTTACGAATTATATTTAAAAAATCGATTATCTGTCAATTCGGCTGACAAGTAAAACATGGACATTTACGATTAGTAAACACAAAATGTGATCGAATTTCGCTTAAAATCGACGAATAAACGCGTAAAATGTGTAAAAAAAGTGTAAAACTGTGCAAAATGATCGTTAAACCCTAAGAATCACTACATAAAACAAAGTCGCTGTCTCTGTCCCTATGTCCCTTTGTAGGCTTAAATCTTTAAAACTACGTAACGGATTTTGATGCGGTTTTTTAATAGATAGAGTGATTCAAGAGGAAGGTTTATGTGTATAATAATAACATCCATTAAATGGTGGAGAAATACTGTTATTTTTGAGGTTTCTAATGTGATGTCGTTAATTATCAATTTTTTTCCGCTTACATTGCAAACGCAGGCTGAACCCTACGAGATTTATCAAAATAAGGTACTGATTATTTGTACACATGGAAAAGGTCTACAGAAAACTCCGGGATGGTATATGTCTATCTCTTATGGATATCCCACAATAACAGTTTTTTGTGATTTACTTTTTACGACAAATAATGGCTAATTTTCGAAGCGATTTTAACCAATACAGCATTAATCCTTATCCAACTAAATAGCTTAAATACATTGTTAATTTAACATAGATCTATATGGTCCTTTACAGCATAAGATTTAAATGAATATTTTCGAAGATATTACAGATTTAAAATTGCGGGACGTAGCGCTTGCGGTGGTACTGGCCGGCCGGGGCGGCAGAAGCGTGCCTATAAATAGTATAAATAGCGCATCGGAGGCCGCGATTTTCCCTATAGCACTTTAAATTTTGCAGCGATCGACGCGTTTATTACGAAATTAATCATTATGACGCTACCCTAAGGTGGCGCAGTTGTAATTCTTACATAACTAAGTACTATGGCGCCACCGTAAGGAGGCGCAGTTGATATCTCATATATTTAAAAGAGCAAAACTTACTTACCTAAGAACTATGACGCCACCGTTAGGTGGCGCAGTTAATATATAATATACCTAACCGAGAAATTACAAAGTACTATAAATAATAGTAAAAACTGGTAAATAACGAGAAAATATGATAAAAAATACAAAAAATTAATCGTAAAAATAAAAAAAAAACATTAGTGTTAGGCGATGCGAAGTTCGCCGGGTCCGCTAGTACCTATATAAACGTATCTTTTCACCAAGTTTCATAATAATTTATTAATTCTTACAAAAATGACAATGAAAATGTTGTTATTTTTTGGAATATTTGCAAATTTCTTGCTAATTTTGAGGTTATGTTGAAAAGTACCCGTAACAAAAATCCAAGTTGTAAAAAACATGTAAGTCTGTGTAATTAACATCCTCATAAAAAGTATAATTATTAAGCCATGTGACTGATATAAAAAATTAACGTACTTCGAAGAATTATCAGCAACTTCTGACTTCAACATTTCGGAATATTTTGGGTCTAACATGTTATTCATTTTTTTTCCAATATTTCATGAATTTGCTTAACGGTGTTTAGTAATTCGCGATCTCTGTTAACTGGTTGTAGAATTTTCTCGTTTGTTTCTTTAGCTTTTAGTATTTGCCTGTATATCCATATTTCGAATACTTTGAGTCCGTTCATGGAGTTTACTTTTAATGTCCAGCCTTCCATTCCATAGAGCAACACTGACCACATTTTGCAAATGAAATTTGTAGGATGAGGTCAAATTCGGTATTTGTAAGAACCCGTTTGAATTTCTTGAAAGTACTTCTGGCCATCTCTATTCAACATTGATTTCCAATTCGGAAGAACGATAAATCGGAGAAACAAAGATTCGGGAGGATGATAACACCGGCATACAAAAAAAAAAGTTGTTTGTACATCCGACTCCACCTACCGGCATCTATTTCGATCCTTTTAAGTGGGACGTTTTTAAAGATTGGTTCCACACTACTTTGTGGCTTTTGGATCCTGGATCGGTAATGTTAAAAACGAGGTCGCTGGAAACAGCACAACATTTAAAATAGCTGATTTAAAAAAATTATTTGAGAAAGCAATTCATCATGTTACACAGGACACTTTGAAAGAACTGCATTAACAACACCAAAACGGTGGAGAAAAAATTTTGGACACCGGATATGAAAGTAAAACAAATTTTGGTACCTTTCATAACACCGACACACAAAAACATCTGAGTCCACCTACTTACCGGCTGAATCCGAATTAGAAGTCAGTATGAGCCATATAGCTTCAATTTCGAGTAAATTGTAAAAATAGCGAGAATGTTTTGCTTAATGATAGGCCGAATCGTACATAATGAAGTGAGTCTTAACTAATTCGGCTCTCTACTATATATAAATAAATATAAATTTCTTTAATAAAAAAGTCCAATAATATTTTTGTCAAAGCATTTTGGATTTAGTATTTGCTTTTATTAGTGCTAATTGTATCATTATTTATCCTAAAGTTTGCTTATATGTTTTCAGGTTTCCTATCAGCGGCAAAAAAATGGCAATCTCACTTTGGAAAATTCTATGGAACATGTACCTCTTGTGGAAAATTTTTCTATGATAAATTGTTATTTTTAAATCATTTTTATATTTACCACTTATTCGTTAATTCAAAAAAATCTGTGAACTTAAGGACTAATTCTGCCACAAAACATATTAACCGACAAGATCTTAGTAATTTAAACAAACAGATAAGGGCACACAGTTTCACACAACAAAGTGATTTAAAAAAATATATTAAAACACAAACTGGCGAAAAAGCTTTTAAATGTAAGATTTGTTTGAAATGTTTCACACAATCCAGTCACTTAAAAACTCATATTAGAACTCACACTGGCGAGAAACCTTTTAAATGTGAAATATGTTCGAAATGCTTCAAACATCCTATTAGTTTAAAACGACATATTAAAACTCACACTGACGAGAAACCTTTTAAATGTAAAATTTGTTCGAAATGTTTCAAACATTCCAGTACCTTAAAAACTCATATTAGAATTCATACTGATGGGAAAAATTTTAAATGTGAAATGTGTTCGAAATGCTTCAAAACATTTAGTTACTTAAAAACTCATAATAGAACTCACACTGGCGAGAAACCTTTTAAATGTAAAATTTGTTCGAAATATTTCAGAAATTCCAGTAACTTAAAAAGTCATATTAGAATTCACACTGACGAGAAACCTTTTAAATGTGAAATATGTTCGAAATGTTTCAAACATTCTATTAGTTTAAAAACTCATATTAGATCTCACACTGGCGAGAAACCTTTTAAATGTAAAATGTGTTCGAAATATTTCATAAATTCCAGTAACTTAAAAGCTCATATGAGAATTCACACTGACGAGAAACCTTTCAAATGTGAAATATGTTCGAAATGCTTCAAACATTCTATTACTTTAAAAACTCATATTAGATCTCACACTGACGAGAAACCTTTCAAATGTGAAATATGTTCGAAATGCTTCAAACATTCTATTAGTTTAAAAACTCATATTAGATCTCACACTGACGAGAAACCTTTCAAATGTGAAATATGTTCGAAATGCTTCAAACATCCTATTAGTTTAAAACGACATATTAAAACTCACACTGACGAGAAACCTTTTAAATGTAAAATTTGTTTGAAATGTTTCACACAATCCAGTCACTTAAAAACTCATATTAGAACTCACACTGACGAGAAACCTTTCAAATGTGAAATATGTTCGAAATGCTTCAAACATCCTATTGGTTTAAAAACTCATATTAGATCTCACACTGACGAGAAACCTTTTAAATGTAAAATATGCTTAAAATGCTTTACACAGTCGGGTAGTTTAAAAAGACATATTCGAATTCACACTAACGAGAGACCTTTTAAATGTAAGATTTGTTCGAAATGTTACACACAATCCGGTCATTTAAAAACTCATATTAAAACTCACACCGACGAATAGCTCTATGTAAGTAGAACAAAAGTCTCAATGCGCATCAAACTTAAAAATGAATAATTTTGAGATATATAAATTTTAAAGCTTGGTGTCCATTGAGATGTTTGCTCTACTCATATGGAACTATCTACTCACAAAATTTCTGACAATTTAACTAAAAGTACTTTTCCATTGATTTTGTGCGAGATCCTTTGTTCAAAATGTTTTACACAAAAAGGTAAATTAAAACAAAAAACCCATTAAATGTTGTTAATACACACGTAATGCTGTAAATAAATTTATAATTCAACTGCAAGTTTTTTTTATAAACAATGATGGGATTTTAAACCATACCATATTCTATATATATATATATATATATATATATATATATATATATATATATATATATATATATATATATATATATATATATATATATATATATATATGGCATTAAGACATTCGCAAACGATTTAATAACTGTCTATTTTACATCTAAAAGAATTTGATTTTAATTATTCTGCTGTAGGCATATTCTTAGTAAAATAAGTCAAGCTTCACTAATTTTAATTTTTTTTATTTAAAACTAGCTGTACCCGGCGCGCGTTGCTACGCCAATAACTAAAATAAATTTAAGAAAAATAAAAGAGGAGAAGAGATAGAGAAGGAAAGAAAGTTTATAGTTTTGTTTTACTTATCGCACCAAAAATATATTTTTCGAACTTATATTTATACGAATTCGTATAGATATCTATTAATCAGTATTGAATTTGATACATGGAAGCGCCATCTGGTGGTAACTTCAATTAATACGAATATCATATTCATCTTACCCATTAAAAATACATCATCATACCGATTTTCATGACAATCGGTTGAACGGGGCAGAAGTTGCGACTCTGCAGCGCCACCTGGTGGCAAGTGGCATCAATGAGCATAGCATATTCGTTTTCTTCGTGAAAAAATACATATACATACCAATTTTCATGACAATCGGTTGAATGGGACAGAAGTTTCTACTCCGCAGCGCCACCTGGTGGCGAGTGGCATCAATGAGCATATCACACAAACCTTCTCCGTGGAAAAATACATACGTATACTAATTTTCATAATAATCGGTCCAGTAGTTTTTGAGTTCATTGAGTACATACAGACATACATACATACAGACAAACATTCATTTTTATATATATAGAAGATTTCATTTTTGTCAATCAATCACGCTGCAACCACTGAACAGATTTTTATAATAATAAATCATACAACATCCATTATGAGTATTTTAGAATATTTATCTATGATAGTTCCACATTGGACCTAATCATTTGTAGGATATAGTAATTTGTATTTGTACTTGCGATAAAAAAAACAACAATATCTCGTTTTAATAACCTCATAGCGCCATCTTGTTTCTTATATCAAAATTAAATTATAGCACGTATGTATGTATCCAGAACGTATTTAAGGTATGTATGTTGTGTATTATTTTTACATCATTCAAAGCTTATTTTTATTAAAGTAGGCCTTGTTAGGGTGATGAATTTCGCCCTGTATATTTAATCTTATTCTCAGTTGTAAATGCGCTGTTGTCACGTCCTCAATAAAATCATAGTGTTAGTGACAATAAATAAAATAACAATTGTGTACTCCATTTCAGCGCCATCAAATCATTAAAAATTAGTACTTTCACAAAAAACGAAAATCGTCAATTTAAAAATATATATTTAGATATAATGAATGCATTTACAAAATAATAGTACTTAATTAAATGAAAGCAAACAATAAAAACAGTCTTCATTTGCAATTAGCAACAAATTTTCTATGTCTATATAACTGTATTATAAAATAAGTTTTACAACAAACATTTAAATTGGACCAGCTATAAATGAGAAAATACAAAATATTTCATTTTGTCGATAAGTATTACAGCAGATATATATTAAAGAATTTTTCGTGGAGCTTTTCAGGTAGTGCGGTATTATGACATACCAATTGGTTTCATCTATTTTGATAAGTAGAACAAAGATAAATATTCCCACAAAATGTTATGCTTCAAATAATGGAAATCCGTTTAATATGTGTTGAATAGCTACAGTGCAATAATTCAGCAAAAAGCAGATACACTAATGGTAAAATAAGCAAAGTAAAAAAAAATGACACATACAACATTAAAAAAAACATATAAACAAAAAAAATTGGAGTAACAGATTTGGTTAAAACTATTGTCACGTTCATCTATTCGTTGTGTATTTTCAATTCACCTCCAGTATCAAAGGTAAAATGTTGTCAAGTGAGCAGTTTTTCATGTAATAAGTCCAATCCGTCAATATAAAATTTCTTCTGTGTCTACAATTTTTTTTTTACATGTCTGGTGTACATTGTCTTAAAGCTTCTGTCCAAGTTTTGTCCGAATATAAAAATGCAAAATAGAGGTAATCGAAGTAAATCATGTCTATGTTAACTACTTGATTGCAGTTTCTTGCTAATCAATTGTCATTTCAGTAAAACGTTTATCAAATAGATGTCAAAGATAATAATAGTATACCTAATACTATTATGACGTTTTACAGAGTCTTTGAAAATCAAAGAACATATAGACCGTTTACTAAGAACCAACAACTACTTCCCTGGCTATATGCCACGACGGACATTGAATTACAGCTCAAAGTTAAACGGGGTTAGTATATCTGCAAGATAGAACTAACCATTTTAGTTTGCAATTCGATAGGATATCACTTGTAGACCGGTTTCGACGTATTGCGTCTCATCAGTACAAGGCAGATATCCATCCAGAAGCTCTAAGAGCAACTAGATTGGAGATATGTCTGAAATCACACCAATACATTATCTTTAGTAAAGAAAATGTTAAAAGTGCGATAATACCGACATCTCCATAACTAATTGCAAACTGAAATTCTATTTGACAAAAAACCTCTCGGAAGTAGTTGTTGGTTCTTAGTTAACGGTCTATATGTTCTTTGATTTTCAAAGACTCTGTAAAACGTCATAATAGTATTAGGTATACTATTATTATCTTTGACATCTATTTGATAAACGTTTTACTGAAATGACAATTGATTAGCAAGAAACTGCAATCAAGTAGTTAACCCTACAAAGCCGAGAGGTTTTTTGTCGGAAGTAGTTGTTGGTTCTTAGTTAACGGTCTATATGTTCTTTGATTTTCAAAGACTCTGTAAAACGTCATAATAGTATTAGGTATACTATTATTATCTTTGACATCTATTTGATAAACGTTTTACTGAAATGACAATTGATTAGCAAGAAACTGCAATCAAGTAGTTAACCCTACAAAGCCGAGAGGTTTTTTGTCAAATAGAATTTCAGTTTGCAATTAGTTATGGAGATGTCGCTATTATCGCACTTTTAACATTTTCTTTACTAAAGATAATGTATTGGTGTGATTTCAGACATATCTCCAATCTAGTTGCTCTTAGAGCTTCTGGATGGATATCTGCCTTGTACTGATGAGACGCAATACGTCGAAACCGGTCTACAAGTGATATCCTATCAAATTGCAAACTAAAATGGTTAGTTCTATCTTGCAGATATACTAACCCCGTTTAACTTTGAGCTGTAATTCAATGTCCGTCGTGGCATATAGCCAGGGAAGTAGTTGTTGGTTCTTAGTAAACGGTCTATATGTTCTTTGATTTTCAAAGACTCTGTAAAACGTCATAATAGTATTAGGTATACTATTATTATCTTTGACATCATGTCTATGTTAGTTTATTATTTCATCTACTACATATGTCTTATCGTTGCTTCTGTATTGTGTAAGTATAATTGTCTTTTTTTTCATTTTTTTATCAAATTCGATGTTTTTGCTGCTTAATTATCTCTGTTATATCTATTTTGTTGCTGAAAATGTGGGTGGTCTGTTTTATTGTAAAGAATGAAATGAAGCATTATCCATGTTTACTACACATTTCTCTGGAAAATTAAATAAAGCAGGAATAAGTTAATTAACCATCCAGTTTTTGAAAATATCACCATTTATCGTTTTGTGATAGTCAATGTCAGTATTTGAAGAGTCTAATAACAAATCACATCCCTCTATTGACCCACCATTTGCTCCTGCAAGTAAAATTGTAAATCGCTTTTCTTCGGATTACACATGCAATGGATTACTTTTTAAATCAGATTACTGTTTCTATCGACGCGTTGGAGTACCATTTTTTTATATCCACGTCTATGTACACGAATCTGATGATTTCATTGCGCTTTTTTAATTTCATAAATTTCTGAAGGAAAGAGATTTTGCTATGTCTTCGCTCACTTAAAATTTGTCGTCAGTTCACGTTTTTAAGTTTATATATCATTAATTTTGTATTAAGTTCGTTTACCGTTTAAATCTCAGTTTTGCTTTGCGTCAGTCAAAAGTTTATATGAAGTAAAATATTCGTTTTTATAATTGTACGTCCAAATCTGCCGCTGCAATTTTTTTTAAATGAAGTTCTTAAATGTATCTGCTTTATCTTTCTTCCTTTTATTTGCCGCTTCTTTACCATTAACTAATTTTTTTTTAAGATTTTTCGATTATATTTAACACTAACCTAAAAAAGAAACACGAAATATTTAAAAAATGTTTGAAATAAAAATTTAAATGATATTTGAATTTGATTCGTCATAGATTAATGAATGAAATATCGATTCGTCCATGTCCTATCAAATTACATTTTAATTATCATTATGGATCATTGTTATTAAAGAAATTAGTGAAAATATTTTATTCTGAAACATTTTTAACTTTTACTATAGTGTGTAATCTGGCAACATTGTAAAATAATGACTGACAGAAGAAATGTGAGGTTAGGTATGCTTAATAAATTATAAGTAATTTGAATGTAATAAGAATGTAAAAGTGTATTTAATGTAACAAATAACTTCATATACAACTATTAATGAAATTAAAAATGTTTGGAACTATTTGCTGATAAAAATGTTGGAATAATCTTGAATACAAAACACAATTAGTACTTACATTAAAAACCTAAGAGATCTGATATAAATCCCACTTCTGAAACTTTCTGGTCTTTTCTAAACATGTAATATCATCTTTGTATTCATTTTTTTGTCTCTACACAATTTTTTTTCGGCATATTAATTTTTTTAATGCATTTAACCATTATATTTAAGATATCTGTTGTCAAGATTGTCAGTTTGTGACTTGCAGTGACTTGGTTACTTTTAAACGCCAACATGACAAAAACCAATACCAACGTGAATAAATAAAAAGATAGCCTGCTAGATATAAATAAACGTTGAATCGTTAATATATGGCGTTATTAATCATATATAAAAAAAATATAAGATGGTAACTCACCTATTGAAATAGGGTTTCTTTCTTTAAAATCGTGACACACCTGGCTGGTAAACGGGTGAAACAATATTCTCGTTGCTAACTGCACCAATAGGGAATTCTAACCACAATTCGCTGCCTGAATGGTATTGAATTTACCAAATATTCCACTGTCTGTTCTGTGGGCTATCTACACTTCGAAGGAAACAAAAGGAAAGAGAAAAACCATAAGGATTGAACAACCACATGAATAGAGAAACGTGCTACTCACCAACGAAGATTTTACTAAAATCCGACTGTGCGGTTTTTTCCAAAGAATCCGTCCCAAAAATCTACGGAACCACTCCACTCGATTCAAAATGGAAAACTAAGGTTTAGTTTCAAAAATCCAAATTTAATTGACCCGGATGCACCGAGATTAAAAACTTAAACCAAAAAATCTTTTAACGACAAGATTTCAAATCAAAGGCTGATAGTGGAAATGAAGAACTCACAACGTGTTTCCTTTCATGAAATTTGACACTCCAAAATAAAAAAAGATGGCCTCTACTACTGTAAGGACAATAACCGAAGGTCGACAGCTACCAGTTTACGAACAAACGGTGGTCGTTTGATACAACTAATCTTATTACTTGTCAAGATAACAACAAAAACCTCAACATTACTTAATTTCTTGTTCATATTCAATCTTAATATCCTAGATAGCAATATAACGGAACAACTGGCTGTAGACCACAATACGTCGAGTTATCGACAAAAGAAAGAAAGAGTACTTCGGTCAGGTGAAAACGAAAGTGACAGTAATTTCAAAAAATAAACATAACCACAAGAATTCATGATCTGAATATTTAATAAATAAACTTTCAAAACTATATTAGTAACAATTATGGCCAGAATAATAAACAATAGTTGGCGATTAACTATAATCGAACTTAAATCAACCGGTTCCTGACTCGATTAAACCCTTAGTAATGGAAAATTATAAGGTAAGAAAACAATTTTGTTTACAAATTAAGATATCTATCGCTAACGCGAAAGTAGCCCTTGACAATTTTTGTGTTTTTTTCCTAAAATGTTTGAATTTTTCGATTAAGTACATTTTATTATAAGAAAAACATTACCGATCATTTTTGTGAGTTCGGTACAGTTTTTGACATCTAGTAGCAGAAATATAAACTAATAATAGGATTAATTTTTTATAAGAAGATTTCTTCTTTAAATAACCATTTTGTTGAGTAAACCTAATTAAAAACATTTCAAGTAATATTAATCTCTATTAGAGGTCACTATATGACAAATATTAAAAATTTGAAATGTTTTATTTTTTGTTGATTTACGATTTCTTCAACTTTCTAATTTAAACCTATATATCTCAAAAACTATATAAGGTATTTAAAGAATAGCATTATGGAAAAATTAGAGTTTTTTCTGTTTATTTACTTAGTATTATATATTGCCTATCTTCACAATCCATTTATTTAGAGTAATTTGGTCATGCGCACCATTACATATTACAGCAAAAGGAAGAAAGGTTGTCACACAACAATAAATTCGACCTACACTTAATAAAATTGATTATAGAATGGAACACGTTGAAGAAAAGTAAAAATCGTATTTTCATCACTCCGTGCGGAAAGCACTGCTTTCGACCATGCAGGACCGTGCGGAAAGCAATGCTTCCTTCAACGTTACGAAATATAAAACTTTTCATCACTCCGTGCGGAAAGCACTGCCCTCGACCATGCAGAATCGTGCGGTAAGCAATGAATGACCGAAACAGAGTTGATAAGTGTTTCCCAATCAAAAATAAATGAGATAGAAAGTGAATTAGGAGAAATTGAGGATGAATTTTCTAATAGTTTTGCATCTGATAACGCGGTAGTAAATGCACCACGATATAATCAATCAAACGTTTCATTACTAAATAAAGATTTGTTGAGTCTCAATTATTATTATCTAATATAATTAAGTTGAATAAAAAAATATGTCTCTAGAATTAAGCAACTGTTCAAATATTACATTTAACGAATTTAACAAAGATTCATAACTATACATAATTTTGTAATAAAAAAGTGTTTTTTTTTTTAATAAAAATGTTATAATTTCTTAACCCTAAAAATTTTTGTTTTAATGGGGGGATCCGCCACCCCCAACCCTCCTTCAGCGCCTTCGCGGTACAGGCGGATCAGATCTAATACTACTTGTATTATCTTCTTTCCTTTTATTTTAGACAAATTCAAGAGCTTTCCTCACGGAGTGATGAAAAATTGAATACGCAACTCGTGCGGTGCGCAGGTAATCCCATCACTCGTGCTTTTTTCGCGTTCGCCTTCAGCTCACGCGACAAACGCACTCGTGATGGGATCACCTGCTTTCTGCCCTCGTACTATTTCAGTTCTGTCTTGAAATATTTGCAAATAAGTGTGTTTATTGATAGTAAAATTATTTAAAAGAAGATTAATAAGTTCTGTTTGGAAATTAAAGAGAATTGGGTAAGTACATTTAAGTTTAAAAAAGATAGTTATGTGTTTTGTGAATCCCATGGGGCGTTGTCCATCTTGAATTTACTGTTTTACGTTCTTTTTTTAAGTTATTTTTTTGTTTACTATTGCTATATTGTAAACTATTATTTTGAGATATATCTTATGGGATTTTTAAATTTTGAGAAAGTATATTATATAAACAAATTTTTAATTTCTTCTTTATGCCATTTCATATAGACTTGTTTGTATACTTTCTAAAACTATTGCTAAATATTGTTAATCGGAATGATCTTAAATTAGTTTTTGTTTTAATGTTTACTGTTTTAATTACAAAATAAAAAGGAGGTGTTTGTAAAGGAATTTCAGAAAAGATTGTTGAAAAAAAAATTATTAAGATCATGAAAATGCACTTTTCATAATCGGTTAAATCGTGATATCTTTTATATTTGATTTTAGTTAAGAATTAAATTGGTTATTAAATAGAAAATGATCTTCTATGTATATTAGTTATATAGTGAGGGTTTTGTTAAATAAAATGTTTGATTTTTAGTACTGAATACAAACATTTATCTTTATCTTTCTAAAAATTTTATTTAATAAATATTAACATTATGTTTAAAAACATTATATTTTTTGAAAACAGTTACAGATACATTGAAATTAGTTACATTTTTGGATTTCGTAGCAAATTTTACCTAAAAAAGAGTAGTCGCTCGATATATTTTGGATCTATAAAAATTGCTCGACTGCTCACATAACTTTTTTACTATTGCTCAAAAATACCTCCCGTAACCACTCATTTTTAAGTAAAATTAACTCAGAAATCCAATTATCTAATTAGTTTTTTGGTATCTTTACTTATTTTTAAGATATCAATAAAATTATTAAAAACATTAGTTTTTTTGAAAGCAACTACGATTTCGTAGCAAATTTTACCTAAAAATGAGTTGTCGCTCGATATATTCTTGAGTTATCAAAATTCACATTTATTATTGTTCAAAAGTATCTCGAGTGACCACTCATTTTCAGGTAAAATTGGCTTAGAAATTTAAATATCTAATTAATTTTCCTGTATAATTACTCGTTTTTGAGATACTCAAAAAAATCTTAAAAAAGGAATTTTGTTCAAATATGGCTACAGATATGTTGAAATTAGTTGCTTATTTGGATTTTTTAGCTAATTTTACCTAAAAAATATGTAGTCGCTTGATATACTTTGGAGCGATAAAAAATGCTCAGTTGCTCACGTAACTTTTTTTATTATTGCTTAAAAGTAACTTGAGTGACTACTCGTTTTAAGGTAAAATTGACTCGAAAATCTAAATATCTGATTAGTTTTTTGGTATCTTTTCTCATATTTGAAATATCTAGAAATATTTGAAGAAAGTATTTTTTTTTTTTGAAAAATCTATAGATCCGTTAAAATTTGAATTTCTGAGACAATTTTGACTGAAAATAAGTGGTTGCTCGATATATTTTGGAACGATCAAAATTGTTAAGTTGCTCACACAACTTTTTTATTATTGCTCAAGTGGCCACTCATTTTATGGTAAAATTGGCTAAGAAATCCAAATATTTGATGATTTTTTTGTATCTCTATTCATGTAACTTTTGTATTATTC
This sequence comes from Altica lythri, assembly GCA_964028335.1. Taxonomy (NCBI): domain Eukaryota; kingdom Metazoa; phylum Arthropoda; class Insecta; order Coleoptera; family Chrysomelidae; genus Altica; species Altica lythri. The sequence goes on from OZ034811.1 coordinate 4,758,532, forward strand.
ATCAAAAGTATCTTGATTGAGCAGTCAAATTGGCTCTAATTAGTTTTTTTCGTATCTCTATTTAATTTTAAGGAACTTAAAAAACTTTAAAAAGAATAATTTTGTAATTCCCTCACAGATACATTAAAAATAGTTAAATTTTTAGATTTCTAAGCAAACTTTATGTGAAAATGAGTGGTCACTTAATATATTTTAAAGCGATCAAAATTGCTCAGTTGCTCATCTAATTTTTTTATTATTGTTTAAAGGTACCTCGAGTGACCACTCATTTTTGGGTAAAATTGGCTCAGAATTTCAAATATCTAATTAGTTTTTTTATTTTTCTTCCCATTTTTGAGATACCAACAAAATTTTTTTCATACGCGGCTGCAGATTTGGTTTCTGATGCCGTTTTGGATGAACTTATATGCGACATTTGCGAGAAATATTTATCGGTTTTACCGATAAATGTGTTTCCAAATCGTCGCTCTGTTTGTGGTCGATGTATGAAGAAGAATCCAGATTGGACTGGAACTATTTTTTCTTATAATATTATCGCAGAAAAAACTGTTTTTAAATGTGTCAACCGATACGATGAATGCCGGGAGTTACTTCGATGTTCCGATGTTGTGGAACATGAAAATGTTTGTTTAGAAAAGAAATATTTGTGTCCAATTTGTCCGGAATCAGAGGAAATTCCAACGTTTCTACTTTTGAAACATTTTCAGCACAAACATAAAGATTCAGTTTTAAAAAATCCGTTTTTTTCGTGTAATTTAATTTCATTTTCTGATGTTCGTAATGTTTTTATATATCGTTTTGACGATTATTTAGTTTACTTTTATTTCATTTTGAATCGGGCTAAAAATATTGTAAAAGTTAAAGTTGTTTTTATGGGAGATGAGAAATTGGCTTCGTTAATTTCTTATAAATTTCATGTTAATTTACCAAACGAAAATTTGAAAATTTGTTCAAATAATTTTAAATGCGAAAATTATAAAAACGATAATGATGGATTTTACAAAATAAATATCAACGATTTTAGTAATTGTTTTATTCGTTCTACAGATTTGTACTTTATTTTAATAAGAAGATTGGACCAGTTTTAAATAATTTTTATTTAACCAAGAATGAATATATATCTTTACAACTTATCATAACCTAATCTAAAATGTCAGTCGTCAAAAAACACATTCTTCTTTTTTCCTAACCTCGCTAAAGGTAGGTTATACAACATCCCCTTCCAAGATGATGCATCTTCAATCGAACTACTGGCTAACCTTCACGATAGCGTAATGGTTTAACGACTGTTCTCCCAGAGCGTGTTATCTTCTTATCTTGCTCGATGTTACCTGGTCTATCAGTTTTTGTTGGCGTTGAAAGTCGTATAGGCGTTGTGGGTCGAACTGGATGACTTTCCTCTACCTGATTACTTTTCCCAATGTTTGTTGGTCTTTGGGGTGTTAGTTGCTGATCAGTCGGTGTAGCTCTTGGAGTCGAATTTGTTTGTTGAATTTCAGGTAGTTGGTTCAATACTCCATCAGGGATATTGCTTAGATACGAAGCAGGGATCAGATGGAAACGGTTTCTCCTTATGGTACTTACGGTGGTCTTAACTATGTATGATCTTGTGTTAACTTCATTAATGATCTCTCCGTGGCGTTTAAGGTCTGTGATCCATACAAAATCGCCAATTTGAAGTCGACTCAAATTCTTCGCTGCATGTTTTCCATCATAGGATTTTTTATACTTCAAGCGGTACTTCTTCTCCGCCCTTACTAGCTTCTTAGGTGTTTTAATTTCAGAGAATGTGATTGGTGGTAGATTATCTCTTAATTTCCTTCCGAACATCATTTCAGATGGACTGAATCCAATCTCCAGTGGTGTGTTTCGATAGGATAGAAGTGCCATCTCTACGTTATTCTTGTTCTTCTTTATTAATGTTTTTGCAACTTTCACAGCAGCTTCTGCTGCTCCATTTGCTTGGTGGAATTGTGGACTACTTCTCGATGTAGAGAATCCCCACTCTCTTGCGAACTGTTGGAACTCTGATGTTTCATCACCATGAAATTGTGTTCCGCTGTCGGAACAAAGCAGTTGTGGTATGCCATATCTTGCAAATATTGTTTTACAGGCGTTGATTATCTCACATGACCTCATTCTCTCAATTGGAACGATTTCCATAAATCTGGAATAGTTATCAGTGATGACGATATACCATTTCCCTTCGGTTTTAAAAAGGTCCATTGATACTACCTGCCATGGATAATCTGGAAAATTAGCTGGCAGTAAAGGTTTATTATGGTTCGTCAAGTTTTGAATACAGACAGGACAAGATTTGACTTTAGCTTCTATCTCTTGAGAAATTCCTGGCCACCACATTGTTCCCTGGGCACGACGACGCGTTTTGGTTATTCCAAAGTGACCAGCGTGCAGTTTTTCCAACATTATTGCTCTGAGCTCGCATGGTATGACCATACGGCTTCCTCTGAGAAGAATACCATCTACGACAGATAGTTAATGACGTACTGGGTAGTAAGGTTTAACATCACACGACAATACAGACTTATGAGGCCAGTCTCCCATTATGTAGTTCTTCAGTTTATTACAGGTTGGATCATTGCTTTGCGAGTTAGCAACTCGTGTTACATTCTCATCAGATGTGTAAATACCTGCAAGAGTGACTGCATGGATGAAGGCATCAATTTCTTCTCCTAATTCATTGTCATCTTCTGAAGGTATAGGTTTACGAGATAAAGTATCAGCAATATATAGATTTTTCCCTGGGGTATATACAATGTTGTAATCATAACGCATCATGCGCATTCTAAATCGCTGAAGTCTTGGGGACAGATCGTCGAGGTGTTTAGTTTTAAATATTTGCAAAAGTGGCTTGTGGTCGGTCTCTATAGTATATTGTTTCCCTATCAGAAAACTCTTTAGTCGATCGCTTGCCCAAGTCAGAGCTAGTGCTTCTCTTTCTATATTTGCATAATTTTGTTCAGCTGAGGTCAATGTCCTGGAGATGTATGCTACGGGTTTCTTATGACCCCTTCGATTTGAAGTAATACTGCCCCCAGTCCTTTGGTAGATGCATCACAGGATAGTATTGTAGGTTTATTTGGATCATACATTGTTAAACAAGGTGCTGATGCAAGCCGTTTTTTTATTTTCTGGAATGCTTCTTGTTGTGCCGGGGCCCATAGAAATGCATTGCTTGGACTGACTAAACTAGTGATTGGTTGCATAATTTCACTTCTATTAGGGATAAATTTCGCTAGGAATGTTACAGCACCCATAAGGCGTTGAACTTCCTTGACATCTTTTGGTGCTTCCATTTCTATAATTGCTTTCACCTTGTCTGGATCCGGTGTTACCCCTTCCTTTGACAATACAAATCCCAGGAAATCGATCTTCCGCTTACAGAATTCGGTTTTACTCTTATTTAAGGTTATGCCTGCTTTTTTGATCCTCTCAAGTACATTCCTTAGGCATTTATCATGTTCCTCTTTGGTTTTCCCCCAAACCAGCACGTCATCCATGTGACCTAAGGTGTTTCCTGCTCCTTCGAGAACTCGTGACATTCTTTTCTGGAATTCCTCTGGCGCTGAGGTTACACCGAAAGGTAATTTCTGGAATTTAAATCTTCCAAACGGGGTTAAAAAGGTGGTATAGTCTTTTGATTCTTCGGCTAAATTAAGTTGCCAGAATCCATGGTTTGCATCTAATTTGCTGAAATATTCAGCTCCTCTAATTTCTGCAAGTTGTAACTCTACTGCGGGAATTGGATGAAACTGGCGTTTGACATTTTCATTTAACCTTGATAGATCTACACAGATACGAACCCCTTTTCCCCCTTTCTTTATGTTTACTACCATTGGAGCACACCATTCGGTTGCATGATCTACGGGGACAATGACACCATCTCTCTGCATCTCCTCCAAAGCCTCTTTTACTTGGGCCTTCAATGGAATTGGAACAGTTCTTGGTACAGAAATAGCATATGGTTTGGCATTTTCCTTTATTTCAATTTTGTATTCACCTTCCATTTTACCGAGTCCTTTAAATAATGATGAATACTCTCCAGCCCAATTTTCCTCAGTGTTTATAGCATAAATTCTTTTAATTAAATATAACTCTTGGCATGCTTTCCTGCTCAGCAATGGGACATCGATCTCTTCAGAGATAAAGACATTTTCTGTAATTTCTCTGTTTTTATATTTTAGTTTTAATTTTACTGTACCTAGGATTTTGAATCTCTCTTGCTTCTTTGCACTAAATACTTTATTCGAAGATTTACTTAGAGGTAGTTCATTAATTGCATCACTCAGCACATGGACAGGGACCATCGTTACATCAGCAGCAGTATCCAGTTTAAACGTGATAGGTTCAAGTATTTTATCATTGAAGCTTACTTGTAGTTTTTGTGTCCATGCATTTGTGTCATCACTTGCTTTAATTTCATGTACATAAGAGTTTTCATCATTTTCAGACTCTGAATCTTGCTGAATAGCATGTACATTTTTATTTCTGGACTTTTTGTTTTTGTAACACATCTTCTGTAATGTCCTTCATTTTTGCAAGTACCACATTTAGCATTTTTTGCAGGACAGTTTGCTAATTTATCGTGCCAATCATATCCACATCTGGAGCATTTTCTTGTGTTTTCTCCTTTATTTGACTGTTGGCTGTTTTGGGGCTTCTGTGATTTTTTGTATGTTGTTTGTTTTCTTATAGCAGAAACATTTGGTTTATTTAGGTTTTGTTTTTGACGGATCAACTCTTCATGTTGTCTTAGACATGTTACAGCTTTTTCGAGAGTAAGTGCAGAATCAAGTGGCAGTTTATCACTTATACTTGTATCTCTCATTCCGATAATTAACACTAATAAAACCATATTATCATTTAAAGTCCCCCAATCACATTTTTTTGATAGACTATGTAGATCAGTTATAAATTTTTCTGCAGTATCACTCCCTTGCTTATGATTTAGGAATTTGGCCCTTTCATAAATAATATTCCTACGGGGTATAAAGTAATCTTCAAATTGTTTTAATGTATCATCATATTTAGTTGGAACTGGTGAAAATGATGAGAATATTTCTTCAGCTCTTACCCCCATATTATATATTAGCACATCAATTTGTTTTTCTTCAGATGCTTTATCCAGGCCACATCCTCTCCTAAATCGCTGAAAGCGATTTTTCCATTGTGTCCAATCACTTGGATGGAAATTAAATGGTTCGGGAGGTGATAAAGTGAGGTTTATCGTCGGTGATTCTTGAACTGGATCGGTATCAGGCATTATTATATACCTTTCAATCAATGCTTTGTACTAAAATCTAGATTTTTCAGCATTTAACCACTTCTTAATTATACAAGTTTTTCTCAATCCGTATTTCTAAAAATCAGCTGCCACCATGTTTTATTCGTTCTACAGATTTGTACTTTATTTTAATAAGAAGTTTGGACCAGTTTTAAATAATTTTTATTTAACCAAGAATGAATATATATTTTTACAACTTATCATAACCTAATCTAAAATGTCAGTCGTCAAAAAACACATTCTTCTTTTTTCCTAACCTCGCTAAAGGTAGGTTATACAACAGTAATTTTATTAACATTGAAGTTGATTTGAATTTTAGTGAAAGATCAGTAATAAACGTTCCCGAAATTGAAGAATTACAAATTTTGCAAAATTTTAGTAATTTAACTAAAAATGAAATTTAAGTCTTACAAGAAAATTCTTGTTTAGTTATTAAGAAGTGTTTTAAAAATAGTGATTATCTAAATTTATTTGTGAGTAACAAATTTATACCGCTAGCAAATTATTTATTGATGAGAAAATTATTTAAAAAAGAAAATTCAAATTTATGTTTAACAGAATGTGGATTTGGTATAATTGTAATTCCTGTTTGTATTAATTGTAATTATGGGAAAGAATTATATTTTAGTAAATATTACAAACATTCACTTTGTAAAACTTGTTTTGTTTTTTTTTTCAACAAAATTTAATTGATAAAGTTGATTACGAATTATCTAAATCGGTAAATTTATTAGAATATTTCCGAAGTTGTAATTGCGGCAAAATCTTTACATATTACGAATGTTTGAAGCACGAATGGGAAATGAAAAAAGACAAAATTAAACAAAAATGTTTTAAATGTGATGAAATTCACAATTTAGGACAACTTTTTGAACACATGAAAATTAATCATGCTTTTAAAGGGTGCGTAGAAACCGATTTTGAGGTTTATTTTCATTTATATAATTGTGCGAATTTTCTTGTATTTCTTCATGATCAGTTAATTTTTGTTAAAATAATTGTACATTCAGATAGATTTAATATTTATTTGCATTTTAACAAAAATAATCAACAAAATATTACTGGATTAATATATAGTGGGGATAATGTATTTAGATTTGAAAATTGTATCACTGTAAAAAATAATAATCATTATAATTATTTGACTTTAATTTGCTCGTAAATTTTTTTTATTTAAAATTAAGTGTATAATTTGTTTTGATTGATATACTGAGAATAATTTACGTTTTTTTATTTTCTTATTTTTTTAAAAATAAATAATTTTTTTAATAATTTAATGTTTTATTTTTTCCAAGTTGTCCGATAATTATGAATTATTTAAATCTTTTTTATACTTTCCCACAATTTGTTTTATACCGGTTATAGATGAATTTGGCTATAATGCATCTCCAGAAGATTCAGCAATAGGTCGAAATTCTTAGCCCCATCCGGTGTCAATAATTGCAGGATGTCTAGGAACAAGGCCTTCTTTTGGGGTGACTATTCATTTACTCTGGTTACTGCGTCTTATTGTTTCAGGTAATTTGGCCAAGAAGTTTTCCCATCGTAGGTCGGGGGTTTCGCGCTGGTTCCTTATCTGATTGGACAACTGGGACAGTTGTTGCGTCTGTTCTTCTTGCTGGCTCTTCATTCGTTGCGACAGTTTAGAAATTTCGTGTCTAAATTATTACTTAGGTAGTATTCATGGATCCTATTCAACAATAAAGATTTGGTCCCAATAGTTTCCAACTCTAATTCTTCGAGTTCTTTTCTGAACTTAGCCAACAAAAGTTCACTTATATTCTTTCCAGGCATTCTTGTATCTTCACCACACATCTGACACCACTTTGAAATATTTATGGGCAATGAACTATCTGAATTTCCATTAACTGCTAATACACCTTCTTATATAATAAAAATAAACATTCTAGTATTTTAGAGTAACATAATCTACATTAATAACTACATGGAGAAATTTATAGACAAAATAACCTAAAAATAGTATTTAAAATTAAGGTCCTTTCCTTTTTGAGTTATCCCTTTACAATATGTTTCATTATATGCTGAATTTGTTGATTTGCTCGCTTCTGAAAAATGCTCATTTCTTTGCTTTGTAACCAACATTCTACTTTTTAAGAAATGCATTTACCTTTTAGAAAGTGGCTATGTTTATATTTTTATCCACCACAATAGTACTCTTCAACATAGAGTATAGGCTTCATAGGGTAGAGGATATGATAGGTTCACATTTTTGCTCCAAAATTACATCCTTTTTCAAATTTTTTTGTTTTTTTTTCATTTCCATCCATTGCATAAAAAAATTATAAGTGTTTTTGTAGCTCGACTTTGATTTTGCAAGTAATAATTGTGCTGTAGCAGTATTGAAAATCTCGTAATGCACATTTTCAAACTCATTATAGCTCATTATAGTTTATTTTGAGAATTGAAACAAAAAAACATGCAATTTTTCGATAAACGAAATGTCAACTTATTTAATTACAGATAACTGTCATTGTTTCGTTGCTGTGGTAATGTCGAGCTGTATTTATTTAAGTCATATCTACCAAGATTTTCATATTCAAAATTAAAACAACGATGAGATTTTTTCAAGTCTTAGTAAATACGAGAATTTCGTACTTCCAGGAAAAGTGGGACTTTCTCAAAGAAAAAGCGTCCCGGAAGTATAGTTTCCTTCGAAGTAAATTTTTGCTTTTTTTTGCATTCACACTTCAAATTTCTAGTTTAATCCTGCATATCTCAAAAACCATAAAAGAGGTGACCAAAATTATTTTGTGCAGCACTCCCAGTAGCATATTTTGGACAAGAACTTCCCTTTTGGTAGAAATTTAGTCGTACGAGTTGTTCTTGTTTATTATTGCTACTTGTAGGTGATTGGTGGCCATTTTTGTTTTAACAGTGGAAAAAGTTTAATAAAACAGATTAAGGTTAATTAGATTAAAACATACTCTATTAACTGTTGACAAGATACTGAAAAACTGTTTTATTATTTGAAAGAACGAGAGTATTAGAAAAATAAATGTATTACAACATGTAGATGGTAGTGTAAGTTTCCTTTTTTTAATTATTAACTAATTCCTACAATCTCTTTGTAGTTTTTAGGCTGAGCGGTCTTTGTGTCCTGCCTAAACTTTTTAAGTCTTTTTGTAGTCACTTCGGCTGAGGAGGCGTATCAACTGTTCCTTATTTTTGGTTTATCTTCTCTTTCATCTTTCGTTGATAATCAGTGCAGTGCAACAATTTGTGTAAAACATAAAGTTACCAAAAACAGTATTACAATGAATCTATTTCGATACTGTTTTTAGTGTCGAAATAGAAACTTTGTGAACGTGAATTATAAAAAATCTGTTTTAAATTTGTTATTCCGTCGTAAATCGAATAGTACAAAAGCTATGAAAAAAGTAGTTGCATCTTGGGGTTCCTAAGAAAATTTCCTTTCTTTTAATAGGTTATAACTTTTTGTCGGTGTGCAAATAAAAAAGTTACAGAATTTTAAAATTTACCACAATACTTGGTTTATTAATAAAAATTTTAAAATATCTCCGAAAAAATTCCTTGTTTAAATATTTGAGATAATAAAAGCGACACCTTACGGTGGCGTCATAATTCTTACATTTAGATATCAACTGCAACACCTTAAGGTGTTGTCGATTTTATAGTATTTTTCTGTTTTTTTTCAATTTTCCACTTTATTTCTCGATTTCTAACGGTTTTTTCGATTTTACACTTTAAATAACTTTTTTATTTATAAGCGTAAGTACAAAAAGTTATAACCTATTAAAAGATAGAAAATTTTTTCACAAATTTAAAAATGGAACTATTTATTTTATAACTTTTTTAGTTTTCGATATACGAGGGAATGACCAATTTTAACAAAATTTTTATAATTCTCCCGTATATTAAAAACTATAAAAGATATGAAAAAAGTAATTAAAATTTTGGGGTTATCTACGAGAAATAGTTTACCCTCCCATAAGAAGTTATCACTTCAAAAATTTGAAAAAATGAAAAATGAAACATCGAAGTACTCTGGGTCAGAGTCGGTCAGACACTATATATATAATAGATTGTCAACTAAACATTTTGAAAAACCTAATGATTGATTTTAATTTTTTAACTTTTTTTCAGATTTTTCCCAAGATGGCTTCCTTTATTTCGGATACAGTTTTGGATAAACTTACATGCGATATTTGCGAGAAATATTTATCGGTTTTGCCGATAAAAGAGTTGCCAAATGGGCGTTCTGTTTGCGGTCGATGTAACAAGGAAAACCCAAATTGGAAAGGAACTACATAGTTCATCTTATAATATTATCGATGAAAAAACCATGTTTAAATGTATAAACCGATACGATGGATGTCGGGAATTACTCCGATGTTCCGATGTTGTTCAACATGAAAATGTTTGTTTTGAAAAAAAATATTTATGTCCACTTTGTTCGAAATCAGTCGAAATTCCGACGTTTCTGATCTGGAAACATTTTCAGAACAAACATAAAAAATCAGTTTTAAAGCATCCGATAATTTTGAGCAATTTAATTTCATTTTCTGATGTTCTGAATGTTTTCATTTATCGTTTTGACGATTATTTATTTTACTTTTATTCACTTTTGAATCGGTCCAAAAAAGTTGTTAAAATTAAAGTTGCTTTTATCGGAGATGAGGAAATCGCTTCCTTAATTTCTTATAAATTTCATATAAATTTACTAAATGAAAGTTTCAATATTTGTTCAAATAATATTAAATGTAAAACTTATAATAAAAACAATAATAGTGGATTTTACAAATTAAATATCAAAGATTTTAGTAATTTTATTATTGAAGTTGATTTAAATTTTAGTGAAAAATCATTAATAAATATTCCCAAAATTGTAAATTTGCAAAATTTAGAAAATTCTAGTAATGTAATTAAAAGTAATATTATAGTTTCACAGGAAAATAATTCTTGTCTAGTTATGGAAAGGTGTGATTTTTCAAATTTATTTCCAAATAGCAAATTTACTCCCATAATAAAATCTTTAACTTTAAGAAAATTACATTTGAGTTTGGATTTCAAAGAAAAAAATCCTGAATTTTCTTTAACAAAATGCGGATTGGGATTGGTTAAAGAAAACAAAGTTTTCTTTCCTGTTTGTATTAATTGTAATTATAAATGGGTTTATAATTTATATGTTAGTAAACAAAACAAACATTCACTTTGTAAAATTTGTTTTAAATTTTTTGTAATACAAAAATTAATTGATGAAGTTGACTACGAACTTTATAATTCGCATAATTCATTAGAGTATTTCTGCAGTTGTAATTGCGGCAAAACCTTCAAATATTTGAATTGTTTAAATCACGAATGGAAAATGAAAAAAGACAAAATTAAGCAAAAATGTTTTAAATGCGATAAAATTTACAATTTAGGAGAACTTTTTGAACACATGAAAATAAATCATGCTTTTAATGGGCGCTTCATAAACAATTTTATTTTTCGCTTAAATAATGATGTGAATTTTCTTGTATTTGTTAAAGATCAGTTAATTTTTGTTGAAAAAATTGAACATTCAAATAGATTTGATGTTTATTTGCATATTAACAAAAATAATCAACAAAATATAACTGGATTATTTACTGAATGTTTTAATGGTGATTTCAAAGCAATTACAAGATTTGAAAATTTTATTACTGTAAAAAAATATAATAATTGTGGTTATTTGTTGACTTTAATTTGCTCGTAAAACTTTTAAAATTTTTAATTTTTTTAATTTTAATTTTAAATTAAGTTTATAATTTTGAATATTTTAATTTATCAAAATAAAAAAGCTGTTCTAATGTTTTTGTTTTAATTCATGAACTGAAGGTAATTCAAGTTTTTGTTTTCTTATTTTTTAATATTTCTTTAATAATTTTGAGTTAATTTTTCTATTTTTTTTGTTCTCCGATAACTTCGAAATTTCTAAATCTTTGTTACACTTTTTCTCAATTTGTTTTATTTTTTATATTTTTATTTTATCATATTTTGCTAATGTCAATTTTTTAACTTTTTTTTCTAATAATTTTGTTTTTCAGTATTTTAATTTTCTTAAATTTGTTCAATTATTTCCAATATTTTACGACTTTTTCAAATATTTTCCAATATTTTTTTAATATTACTGATTTATTTAAATTTTTAATTAAAACACTTATGTGTACTTAAACACAATTTATTCACCAAAATTCTAACAAATTCACAACAACTCTATTGGATAACAATTTTACATTAACAATAAACTATTCATACTTTCCTTAACTACTAATACATCCCCTTATTTACTAAAAACTAATACTCTAGTATTTTTGATAAACATAATCTAACCTAATTGCTATATACTAGAAAAACCTAAAATATTCTGGAGTATATAAAGTCATTAAAACAGAACCTCATTTTCGGTTATCCCGTTATAGTGCCCTCTCCTTATATTCCTTCTGAAATATTATTTCTTAAATCGGTATCCAAAACACACCTTGTACCAGCCAAACCATCTTTTCGGGACTGCTATACATTCCCACTGTGGTTTTCCTGGTAAAACACCAACCAATCATGATGGATCACTTAATCGAACTCCAAAGAATTGGTCAAGGCGTTCATAAGAGTCCTCAGCTGCACCAACCGTACATCCTGTTGCTATTCGGCGTGCGTCTCGAAGACCATCGGTAAAGGTTTGGATCGTCAGGTACTCTAAGAAATCTTCCACTGCATTTGGATATACGAGTCGTTCCATTTTTGCTACTTCTGCCTTAAATTTCTGGATAGTTTCTCCCTTTTTTTGCTTCCGGTTCATCACTTGTATTCGGTGTACCGGTTATAGATGAATTTGGTCATAACACATCTTCAGACAATTCACCAACATGTCGAAATTGTTAGCCCCATCCACTGTCAATGAATGCAGGATGTTTAAAGCCTTATTTCGCAGAGTTATTGTTAGGGGCAATGCCTTCTTTTGAGCTGATCATCCATTTATTTTGGTTGCTGCGTCGAATTGTATCAGGTAATTTGGCCAAGAAGTGCTTCGTCGAAGATTGGGGATTTTATCGTCGTTCGTACCTGGGTTGCCTTCTGGTTTCTTTGGAGTTTGACGTCTATGTGGCAAGTTTCCATCTTTTCTTCATCTCCATCATGGTGGTGGATGGTTTGGTTTCGACGACAAGCTTCCAGTTTTCTTTTAATTTACCTTATCACAGACTGCATTTCAAACTGATTGAAATTGTCAACTTGCTGATTTTGCTGGTCTCGAACAGTGCACATTTTGGAGCGTAGATGCGATATTTGTTGAGAGAAGGAACTTGATAACTCTTCTGGTAGAGTAGACATCCGTTGTGGTAGTTGGAACAGTTATTGTGTATGTTCCTCTTGTTGGCTCTTCTTAGAGGCAACTGGGTAAACTGTTGAGTTTGTTCGTCTTGTTGGATCGTCATTTGTTGCGACAGCTGGGAAAGTTGTTGCGATTGTTCAGACATTGCTTTTTGGACCAGATCTTTGAACTGTACTGAGTCAGGGTCCAAATTATTACTTAGGTAGTATTCTTGGAACTTATTCAACAATATGGATTTGCATCCAGTAGTATCCAACTCTAATTCTTCGAGTTCTCTTCTGAACTCAGCCACCAATAGTTCATTAATTTATCTTCTTTCCAGGCATTCTTGTATCTTTATCCCACACCTGACACCAATTTGAAACACTTATGGGACTTTAACACAATTTATTCAACAAAATTATTACAAGAACTCTGCTGAAATATGTCTTAATAGTTTTACATTGACAATGAACTATTTGAACTCCCCTTAACTACCCTTACATTCCTTTATATACAACAAACAAACATTCTTGAATTTGCGAGAAACATGATATAATCTAATCACTATACACTAGAGATTTCCAGAATAACCTTTAAAGTAAAAGTTCTTTTTTTATTCGGTTATTCCGTTACAATATGTTGTCATCAGGTGAATTGTACATATTTTCAAAGTGTTTCAACTATGTTTTATGTGTAATCTTATTTACTTTTACTTCTTTTGTAATCTCGTTTTAGGGTTCCATAGTCAAATGGCAAAAAACGAAACCTTATAGATTCCTCATGTCTGTCTGTCTGTCCGTCCGTATGTCTTAGCCCCTTTTTTTCTATTTTGTTGTATGTTCCAAAGTTTTTTTGGCGCCATCTCCATTTCAGAAGAAAATCTCTCCCAATGTTCTTTTTTTAATTGCCTGTCATTATTAGTATTGATTAAATAAGAGGGTGGATAATTTAAGGAAGAGACTGACTATGTTTTTTTTGTTAATTTACGATTTTTTTGTCATATTTGCAATGTGAAATATGTAAAAGTGACATATACCTAAGTATGTCAAATATCAAGTGTCCAAAAGTCTTTTATATGTCAAAAAGTAACATATAAGGATGTCAAATATAAAAATAATCAAATTTAAAACGTTAAAAGTAAGAAATTACAAAGTCATACGTCAAAAATGTAACATATATCTATGTCAAATGTCAATATTATTATAATTGACACTTTAAATGCCAAAAATTGTAATATCAAAAATTATTATGGGGTACTTTTTTATATGACAATTTTTACACCAGCATTTTATGTCATTTTTGACATGTGTGATTATGTTGTAGGTACGTCAATTTTGACATATTAACGTTTTTATGTCATTTTTGATATTTGTCATCGTATTTGAATGGCAATGAATCTACTATTTCAATTGGTCATTTCGGTAACTCGAAAAGAGTTATTATGTTGAAATAAGATTTTTTTCAAATTTCTAGTTTAATCTTGTATAACTTAAAAACCGTACAAGATATTAGAAAATGAAAAGCATTATAGAAAAATTAAAGACTTTTCTACAAATTTGCAACTTTTTATTAAAATTAATTAAATAAAAATATCGAAAAGAGTGACTGTTTTCTTTTTGTTAATTTACGATTTTCTTCAACTTTCTTGGTTAACCTTGTATACCTATCTCAAAAATCATTAATGGTATTAAAAAAGTGAAATGCATTATGGAAAAACTAAAGATTTATCTTTATATTTACAATTTTTTTTTAAATTGATTTAATAATAATATCAAAAATTTAAGGGAAAGACTGGATATGTTATCTTTTTTGTTGATTTACAATTTTTTCAACTTTCTAGTTTAACCCTGTATGACTCAAAAACTATAAAAGGTATTAAAAAAGTAAAATGCATTATAGAAAAACTAAAGGTTTATCTATATATTTACAAATTTTTATTAAAATTAATTTAATAATAATATCAAAAATTTAAGGGAGAAACTGGCTATGTTTTCTTTTTTGTTGATTTACGAATTTTTTCACCTTTCTAGTTTAACCCTATATATCTCAAAAACCATAAAAGGTATGTAAAAAAGGAACAGCATTATGGAAAAATTAGAGTTTTTTTAGTTTATTTACTTAGTATTATATATTGCCTATGTTCACAATCCATTTATTTACAGTAATTTGGTCATGCGCAGCACCATTAGAGCAAAAGGGAGAAAGGTTGTCACAGAATAATAAACTTGATCTTGACCTAGTACGAACACGTTGTTGAAAAGTAAAAATTGTATTTTCAGTTCTCTCTTAAAATAAATGCAAATAAGTGTGTTTATTGATTGTAAAATTATTTAAAAAGAAGATTAATAAGTTCTGTTTGGAAATAAAAGTGAATTGGGTAAGTAAATTTAAGTTTAAAAACGATAATTATGTTTTTTGTGAATCCCATGGGGTGTTGTCCATCTTGAATTTACTGTTTTACATTCTTTTTTTTAGTTATTTTTTTATTTACTATTGCTATATTGTAAACTTAAACTATTATTTTGAGATATATCTCATGGGATTTTTAAATTTTGAGAAAGTATATAAACAAATTTTTAATTTCTTCTTTATGCCATTTCATATAGATTTGTTTGTATACTTTCTCAAACTGTTTCTAAATGTTGTTAATCGAAATTATCTTAAAATTAGTGTTTTTTTAATATTTACTGTTTTAATTACAAAATAAAAAGGAGGTGTTTGAAAAGGAATTTCAGAAAAGATTGTTGATAAAAAATCTATTAAGATCATACAATTGACTTATCATAATCGGTTAAATCGTGATATTTTTTATATTTGATTTTAGTTAAGAATTAAATTGGTTATTAAACAGAAAATAATCCTTTGTGTATATCCTACTAATATTATATAGGCGAAAGTTTGTTTGGATGGATGTATGGATGGATGTTTGTTCCTCTTTCACGCAAAAACTACTAAACGGATTTTAATGAAACTTTACAGTAATGTAGCTTATAGATCAGAATAACATATAGGCTATAATTTATAAAGATATTGTGTGAATTGTCCAAAATATAACGATAAATGTCATTTAAGTCTGAAAAAATTACTGTATTTCTTATGTTGACAATATTGTTACGTTATTACAGTGCGAATGTAACATCTCAATATTGTCAGACTGTTATATTTTTCAAATACGACCCAAAAATTATGTATGTTATAATTTTAATGTCATAATGTTAGTTCTTTTCACGCTAATATAAGCTACTCGAAATACTAATACTGCGCACACGAAGTCGCGGGCACCAGTTATTGATACATAAAGACCTTGCTTTTATTCGAATTACACGCAGACGAAGTCGCGAGCAAAAGCTAGTTAGTTATATATTAAGAGTTTTGTTAAATAAAATGTTTGATTTTCAGTACCTACTGAATACAAACATTTAGCCTTATCTTTTTAAAAATTCGTGATTTATCAACAATATTACTCTTATCAATTTAACATTTCCTGTTTGATATTTTTATGTCAACATTAACATCAGTTCAATTTCTGCCGGCCGGTTTTTTGCAAAAATGGCATTTCATAAAATTCCTTTAAATTTTATTTAATCATTGTTAATATAAAATATAAAGTAACAAACTTTAATTTTCATGCTTTTAACTTTTTAAATACCTTTTATGGTTTTTGAAATATACAGGGTTAAACTAGTTAGAAAGTTGAAAAAAAAAACATAGTCGCCCCCTTAAATTTTTAATATTTTTGTTTAATTAATTTTAATAAAAAGTTGCGAATTAGTAGAAAAATATTTAGTTTTTTCAAAATACTTTTTACTTTTTTTTAAACATTTTATAGTTTTGGAGATATACAGGATTAAAGTAGAAAGTGAAACAAAATCGTAAATCAACAAAAATAAAACATGGTCAGTGTTTTCCTTAAATTTTCGATGTTTTTATTTAATGAATTTTAATAAAAAGTTGCAAATTTATAGAAAAATCTTTAATTTTTCCATAATGTATTTCACCATTTTAATAACATTTATAGTTTTTTATCCATACAGGGTTAAACGAGAAAGTTGGAAAAAATCGCAAATTAACAAAATAAAATATAGTCAGTTTCTCCCATAAATCAATACTAATTTACCAGACGAACAATAATTTTTTTGTAGATTTTTCGTATTTTCAAATTTTTACGAGTTTTTCTTGTTTTTTCCGATTGATTTCCATGATTTTATTACCTACTGTTTTTTTCTTCTTATAATTTGTATTTTTACGCTTTTGTACTTTTCTAATTTTTTCATTTTTCTTTTATATACAATTTTTGTGATATAGTTCGTTTTTTTTAAATTTTTATCCATTTTACATCTTTATCTATTTCTGTTAATTTTTTTTTTGGTTTTTCGATTTATTCCAATTTTGCTAGTTTTTCATCTTTTTTTCGTGAATTGCAAAGTAGGTACAACTAATTTTTTCATAGCTTTTGTATTTTTCGATATACGAGGAAATTACAAATTTTAAAAAAAGAATTTCCTCGTGTATTGAAAACTATTAATGATATAAAAAAAATTATTGATAATTGAGGTTTCTAAGAAAATATCCTTTCTTTTGATAAGTTATAATTTTTTGTCCGTTTATTAATAAAAAAGTTATCAAATTTTGAACTTTTTTATAATTTTGTAGTTTTTTATAAATTCTTGATTCATTAAGTAAAGGTTTAAAATATCTTAAAAACTATAAAGTTGCCAAAAAAATTTAAAAGTCTATAACTTTTTTGTTTGTAAACCGACAAAAATTTATAACTATGTTTTGTAATTTTCAATATACAAGGGAATTACAACAACTATTTTTGAAACTGCATTTCCTCGTATATCGAAAACTATAAAAGATTTAAAAAATTAAGTTATATTTTAAAATTTAGGAGGAAAAGATGAAAAATTAACAGAATTAAAAAAATACGAATAATTAAAAGAAAATATCAAAATAAAAACTTTACAAAAACATATCTTGATAATATAATAACTTAATTTAGACAACCAATATTTAAATCACAGTGAGAAAAAATTTTTCTGAGGAAATCCATATCATATTGTTTAATAATAAATATTTTTAAATTACGTGAAAAAAAATTGATTTAATTTTTTTTTTCTAGAAATTTTCCTAATATGGCTATCTTGGTTTCTGATGTAGTTTTGGATGATCTTACCTGCGATATTTGTGAGAAATATTTATCCGTTTTACCGATAAAAGTGTTCACAAATCAACGCTCTGTGTGTGGTCGGTGCACGAAGATTGACGTCAATCACCTTGGTTCACATACCAAACACCTTTCTTTCTTTAATTTCTTTAATGACCTTCTTGCGAAGTTCCTTTTTGGTTTTACTTCAGTTTGACTTTTAGTCCACCTAACAACAAATATTTTTTGGATCATTAGTCACCATATATATAACTTTTTGATGCTGCAGTTGACTACCGTATATATTGTTTCCTTTTCTAATTATTTTAATGTGTTCAGTTTTAATTTTCAAATTACTACTACTGTAATGTTCTTAACATAAGATTTTTTCGTACCACTTGACTTATTACTAGTCTATTTTTACCTCTTTACTTTCCCACTACACACTTTAGTCTACCACCGTTGGACACTTTGTGTTGAATACATAAGAACCATTTTCGTTTCATTCCAATAATGTTTTTATATAATTAATTTTGATTACGTTTGCTTTTGCATTTGGTAAGTTGTTTAACTTTTATTTTATTATTATTACCTTTCTATCTTTTCCATATTGTTCACAGACCTGATGATGACCTTTACGGTCGAAACTAGTTGTCAATAAATTTCATTTTACAATAAACATTTTGTGTGGTACGGACTTTGTGTTTTTCTTTGGTATTATTAAATCTTTTTCACTGATCTAATAGATGTACGTGCTATCGGTACAGAGCTTTGAATATAAAACATTAGGGAGGAGGGATCTGCGTATTGTCAATACTAAAAAGTGCGACGGAAACGGCCATGTTGGACAGCCACTTTATGACTCATTTATTGTTTACGTTTGGTTGTGTTTAATGGTCGTTTCTTTTTTGTGTCTGTTAAATAGTCTATTTGTCGTGTGTTTTTAGTTTTATTTCTTTTGTGTATTTTAGTTACTGATAAAATTACCCATTTATATTAATATTTTTGACAATTGTGTTATAATTTTAAGTTAATACAAAAACGTATTTCACAGCATGCAAAATCATGATAAAAATGGTTTAGAAAACTATCCATCCAATTAATATAATTGGTTTGTGATTGTTTTTTTAAACACAAGGATAAATCATATTTGTAAAAACTATATAAAAGATGAAAGCGTAAGAAGTATGTGAGTTATAGAAACGCATCTCGCTGAAGTCATCAGAAATAGGAGATGCCCCTTCCACAAGAAGGCTAGAACAAAACTCTCGACATCCCGGCATTTTGAGCTTTTTGACATAATATTTTATTGTAATAACTTGTTAATAAAGTTCCTTTTCGGTTTAATTTCAATTGTAGTTTTTTAAAAACATAACTTTCGGTTACGAATCTAAAAGTGGCGCAGTCAGTAGGATTTGCCTAACGGTAATACGACAAAAATCGCGTTAAACCGGTCTGTATTAACAGTTGAATGGCAAATATCGAAAACCGAAAGTGTTTGAAGTCACCGAAAAGTATCATCCAAATTAGGACCACATCGCCAAAGTTTGGAGAACCTAGAGGAGGACAAAATAGCCAAATCTAGTTAGATTAGGAAGCCCAGGGGAGAAAGACCACATCGTTTAACCCTATTGGCAGTAAATAAGAAGAAAGTATGAAAATAAAAATAGGACTAATGTAAGTTTTGCTCTCCTATTATAAACCTATCAATTCATATTTATTTTAAAACTTTTCCTATTTTTTTTATTATAATACAGATTGATTTTTACCATTAATAAAAAGAAAAATATTAAACTTTTTAACTTTTATGTCTAACGTAGAAGAATTAGCTGAAATACTAAACAGCTCACTTAATTTAATTAGCTCAGAAAGTAGTGTAGTAACAGATATCAATAATATACCACCGTTACCTAGTACAGAATCAGATAGTGATCTAGAAACGGAAATGGCTACTAACTATCAGCTCTTAAAATTATATGTTTATACCATACCAAATTTTGATGGTAATCCACATACTCTTGGTGTTTTCTTGGATGCTTGTGAGAGTTTGATTGCTCAATTCTCAGATCGCACGACACCAGCTAGCCAAATAAATTCATATATTTTACGCGCTGTTATAGGAAAATTAACAGGAAGAGCCCTTAGTTTAATAGGCTCACGTACCGAATTAAAAACATGGACTGAAATTAAAAATTTACTTAATTTAACTTTTAACGATCAAAGAAACCTTGATTGCTTAGTGCAAGATTTAATTGCATTACAACCATACAAAAACGAATCACCCTATAATTTCGGCATGCGATGCCAAGACTCCCGAAGTCTCATTACAGCAAAATTAAATGCTATGCCTATTAACTTACAAGAAAAAACAATTCACCTTCGAAATTATGACGATTTAGCATTAAAAACTTTTATTCGAGGCCTTACTGGTCAATTACAAAATAATGTTAGACTTCGTAATCCAGATTCTTTAGAAAAAGCTATGTCTCTTCTCATAGAAGAAGAAAATTTTCTTTATTGCAATCAAAAAGCTAATTTTCTAAATACACATTCTTTTAAACCAGGTCAGAGATTGACACCGAATAACCACAAAACTGACAGACAACAAAAACAGTTTCAACAAAATTCTAAACCTAATTACATCCCCAATTTCCAATATAACAATAATAATTTTAATAGACAATTTTCTAATTTTCCCAATAACTCAAACTTCCAAAACGTTTCAAATTCAACCCCTCAAAGACCACAATTCAGTAATCAACAACCCTTTAACAATTTCCAGAATTTTAACAGAACATCTAACGTATTTAACCGAAACAGTCAAATTTCTAAAAATCCCAATTTTGCTCAAAACTGGAATCCATTTAATCGAAACAGTCAAATTTCGAGAAAACCCAATTTTAACAATAGACAAAACTACGTCCCAGAACCAATGGATACTTCGACAGGAAATACTAGAATTAATAATCATTATTTACCAGATACATTTCAATTTGAAAATCCTTTCGAAAATCAACATAACGAAGATCTTAATTTCTCAGAAAATGATGATATGCAAAATAATTATCAACAACACAATTGCGATTCCTACGAAACAGAAAATGAGATGTACTCTTATCAAGAACATTGTGAGAACACAAGTTCATTGCCAATTCCACAGTGTCAGTCACACAGTGTATCAAATGACCATATGGGAAATTTTCACATAGACCTTCCTTATCAAATAAACAGATAATAAATCTTAACTTACTAAAAGCAAACTTGCCTTTTATATATATTCCCGAACTAAATGCAAATTTTTTAATAGATACAGGAAGTAGTAGAAGTTTAATGAATCCGAAATTAGCTTACCAATTTTACCAAAAATTTATTTTCAATGAACAATTTAATATACAAACCGCTCACAGTATTAGCTACCATAATGAAGTAATAATAATTCCTATTTTTAACGTGTTTAAAGTAAAAGAGAGACACAAATTTTACCTTTTTAATTTTAGTAACAAATACGATGGTCTTATAGGTATAGACTTGCTAAGACAATTAAACGCATCCGTAGATTTAAACAAAAAACTAATTATTACTCCTAAAGTTAAAATTCCGATTATTTACGAATCCGAAGAACTGTCTCAATTAAAACACAAATTAAAAATTGAAAACTATTCTATTAATATTCCAGCCCGAACTACTAAAATAGTTAAATTACCAGTTAATGAAAAAAACGGTATAGGATGTCTTAATTATATTAAATTTCACAATAACTTAGAGACACCACAAGCATTAGTTAATATAGAAAATCATTTTGCTATAACTTCAATAACAAATTCTGACACTTTTCCTAAAGTAATTACAGTTACTGCTCCTTTTAATGTAGAATTATTAGACATAACACAAATAAATTATATGGAAAATATAGAGCCAGACGATACCTTTGACAATGATACACTAACAAAAAATTTAGAAAATTTAAGATTAGGTCACTGTAACCTAGAAGAACGAAAAGCTATAGAAAACCTATGTTTCGAGTATAAAGATATATTTTATTGTGAACAAATTCCTTTAACTTTTACAAACGCAATACAACATAAAATTAATTTAACTAACGAAACACCGATATTTACAAAGACTTATCGCTATCCTCAAGTACATAAAGCCGAAGTAAAATCACAAATTGAAAAAATGTTATCACAAGGCATTATACAGCATTCGCACAGTCCATGGTCCAGCCCCATTTGGATTGTTGAAAAAAAACTTGACGCTTCAGGTAAACGTAAGTGGCGACTTGTAATAGACTACAGGAAACTGAACGAAAAAACGGTTGACGACAAATATCCCCTTCCGAACATCACAGACATTCTAGACAAATTAGGGAAAAGTCAATATTTCAGTACACTGGACTTAGCGAGCGGGTTTCATCAGATACAAATGGACAAAGACGATATACAGAAAACAGCCTTCTCAACTGAAAATGGACATTATGAATTTAAAAGAATGCCTTTCGGACTAAAAAATGCCCCTAGTACATTTCAACGCGTAATGGACAATATTTTAAGAGGTTTACAAAACGAGACATGCTTAGTTTATTTAGACGACATTGTCATTTTTAGCACATCCTTACAAGAACATTTAGAACGACTTCGAGAAATTTTTGATAGACTCAGACAAGCTAATTTTAAAATACAATTGGACAAATCCGAGTTTTTAAGGAAAGAAGTCAGTTACTTAGGACATATTATAACACCAGACGGAGTAAAACCTAACCCCGACAAAATTGCAGCAGTAAAAAATTTTCCTTTACCAAAATCTGCTAAAGAAATAAAAAGTTTTCTTGGACTAATTGGATATTATCGTAAATTTATAAAAGACTTCGCAAAAATTACCAAACCAATGACAAAATGTTTAAAAAAGAATGCAAAAATAATTCATGACAATGACTTTTTGACCGCTTTTGACACTTGTAAAAAATTGCTAACTAATGCCCCCATACTTCAATATCCAGACTTCTCGAAAGAATTTATATTGACTACAGACGCTTCGAATGTTGCACTTGGAGCTATCTTATCTCAAGGCCCTATTGGTTCCGATAAGCCTATAGCTTTCGCATCAAGAACCCTCAACGATTCAGAACAACGATATAGTACTATAGAAAAAGAATTATTAGGAATTGTATGGGCATGCAAATATTTTCGACCCTACATTTGGGGTAGAAAAATCAAAATTTTCACCGATCATCGACCTTTAGTTTGGTTATTTAATCTAAAGGAACCAAATTCCAAACTTACTAGGTGGAGACTTAAACTCGAAGAGTTTGATTTTGAAATCATATACAAAAAGGGTAAAACTAATACCAATGCTGATGCCCTTTCGAGAATATCTTTAAATGTTTTAGAAAACGAATCCACAATAAACAATCCCGGCAGTATTAACGAAGACACTTTAAAATACCTTCAACAACTAGCAGAGAACCCTATAAATATTTCGGACGAGGACCCTAACATAATTATTCATTCTGACGTACAGCTAAAGCCTCCCGATCCATTAATTGACAAAGACACTCTCCAATCAACACAGCATACGACTGCCAATGAAACCACGAACGACGGAATAAAAATATTAGACGACATTATCAATAACAAAGTAAATCAAATTTTAGTTTTTGGACAAATTTATCAAAAATTAACTGTAAAACATGACGATTATGAACACCATAAAATAATTACCGTCGAAATTCCGACTGAAAACAACCATAAGTTGATTTTTGACTTCTTAAAAAATTATACAACAGAAAAAAGAACTTATTGTATGTACTTCCACACAGACAAACTCTACAGCGACTTTAACACAGTATACTTAAGACACTTTTCAGAGAAAGGACCAAAACTAATTAGATGTACAAAATTAGTTAATACAGTAAAAGACAAAGAGGACCGAATACTTCTTATTAAAAATCATCATGAAAGTAAAACTAACCATCGAGGAATTTTAGAAACTTTAGAAAAAATTAAAAGAAATTATTATTGGATAGGTATTAAAAACACGATCACTGAATATATAAACGCTTGCGATATATGTCAAACAACAAAATATGCTAGGAAAAATCCATATTCCCCTTTAATGATTACAGAAACGGCTTCTAGACCATTCCAAATTGTTCACGCTGATTTATTCTTCTTCGACAACAAAATTTATCTGACTCATTTACCAAATTTGCTCAAGCGTACGAAATTCTAGGAAAAACCGCTATTCACATAAGTAATGGACTAATTAAATATTTTACTTCTTTTGGAGTTCCAGAAAATTTAATTTTAGACAATGGTACAGAATTTAAAAACGATGTAGTATCCGAAATTTTAAAAGTACATAAAATCAAAGCCCATTTTACCACAGTAGGTCACCACGAAAGTAATGCCAGTGTAGAACGCTTTCATTGAACAATAATTGAGCACCTAAGAATTCTCAAATCACTATATCCAAATGAAAAAGATAACCTTATGAATTATGCAATTTTAGGCTATAATAACAGCATACACAGTAGTACCAACTTTACACCTTTCGAACTTACTTTTGGTCATACTAATTCCCGAAACCCCAATGAAATATTTCTACCTACATCATTTTTCACAGATTATGCAGAAAACCACAAGAAAAGACTAGAACATGTTTACGATAACGTTAAAGATAAATTAGAAACAAACAAAAAGAAAATCGCGGACAAACACAATACACAAGGCAATACAAACGACCAATTCAAAGTAGGAAACATTGTATATAAGAAAAACTTTCAATACAGAAATAAAAAAGACAACAAATTTATAGGCCCCTATAAAATATCTAAACTTCTAGATAGAAATAAAGTCGAAATTATAAATGAACAAAATAAAAATAAAACTGAAACAATTCATATTAAAGAACTTAGAAAACCTTTCGTTACAGATTTTTCGGAATCCTCTACTTCGCAGACATCAGCCTGACGAAACCGACCTTCCATAAAATACTTGACAATCCTGGACTATTGCCTCTAAAATTAGGAAACGCCGAAAATATCGTGGACTATTGGTCATTCATTAGAATCATTGACATTACAGATATAATTGAAGAATTCTTGACACTTCAAAAGAAATTTATTAGTTTGAAACAAATGATAATAGACAAAACAACAAACAACACCGAAACTTATTTTGAAAATATATTGAATACATTTGAATCCATCACTATACTTGAAAATAAAACTAAATCTCAGATCAACCAATCAAATCCTTGTTTTAACCAAAACCATGTAAAGAAACGAGGACTAATTAATGGCTTCGGTTCCATTATCAAATCAATAACGGGCAATCTAGATCAAAGCGATGCTGACAGATATAATAAAGCAATCGAAACTCTCTCAACAACACAAAATAAAATAAAAACTTTAGTTAATGAACAAATTACAATTATCGAAAATTCTATAAACACTTTTAATTCCAGTATTCAAGTTTTAGCACAAAATCAATTAACAATCAAATCACAAATTGATAATATTGCCAATATCATTAATACAGCACAAGCACAGGCAAAACAAACTTTTGAGCTTGCCTATATTGAAAGTGTCACTTACCAAATAAGTAATTTATATCAATATATCTATGATTTATTGGAGCAAACAGAAGTGGCTATTACCTTTTCAAAAGCTAAACTTTTTCACAGTTCAATTATTGAACCAGAAACACTACTGAGAAATATTAAATTAATTGATGTTCATTTATTAAACAATAAGTTGCCTTTTGAACCTATTATTAGCAACATTTTAAATTTTGAAAAAATAATGAATATAAAAAGCTATAGTAATAATAACAAAATCATATTTATAATCGTAGAAATTGAAAACTACAATCTGTATCAGCTTTTCCCTTTACCAATCCTTAAAAATGACAAATACCAAATTATTATTCCAAAAACCCAATTCCTGATCCTAAACGAGCAAAACTATATGTCATTTAACAAAGAATGTCAAGAGATCGATAAAGAAGAATTTATCTGCCACGAATCCACGCCTTCATCAATTAAAGAAGATGCCCCTTGTGAAGTTCAAATGTTAAAATTTACCAGTGACCATACAAACTGTGAAATTGACCAAGTAGACATTACCGACACCAAAATTCATAAACTTCGTGAAAATAAGTGGTTAATTGTTTCGCCATTTGTTACAGCCGCTCAACAAATTTGTGGTGGCACCAAAGACAATATACCTCTCTTAGGAACTTTTGTAGTTGAACTAGACAAACAGTGCTTAGTTAAAATAGAAAAAACAGTGCTTCGTAGTAATAGACTTCCGAAAAGTGAATTTAAAATTATTCAACTTCCAAAACTTAACTTCAAAAACTCTATTAATGGAAATTCTTATAATATTCAACCTTTTAAACTTAATGATATAGACGTTGGAAAAATGAATATTTTAAAAGACTCTTTAGACTTACAAACTAAAAAATTAAGTGAAATTTTTGAAAACCCAGTTTATTACAAAAATATTAGCATATGGACAATTTTCGTATATGTCTTTATCACTATTACTATATCCTATGGTTTTTATTATTTTTATTGTAAAAGTTATAGCAAGAAATTAACAGAAGAAAATAGTCAAGAAAACATGGAAATTCCTGTGAATGCAAATCCGGTTGCTGCACCCCGGATTCTTCTCTAAGGGTGGAGGAGTTATAGAAACGCATCTCGCTGAAGTCATCAGAAATAGGAGATGCCCCTTCCACAAGAAGGCTAGAACAAAACTCTCGACATCCCGGCATTTTGAGCTTTTTGACATAATATTTTATTGTAATAACTTGTTAATAAAGTTCCTTTTCGGTTTAATTTCAATTGTAGTTTTTTAAAAACATAACTTTCGGTTACGAATCTAAAAGTTGTGTAGGAAACTATTTTTATTAAAGGGCAAATAAAGTTATATGTTTGTAACAGTTTTTTATTTCTGCTATTTAGTTTATTTAACTAGTTTCAAATTATTAATCGATTTATATTTGATGTTTTTAATGAATTGTTATAATTCGAATAAAATTTTATTAGTGTTAAAACAATACCAATTAATTATTATATATACTAGAACACTACCTATTCTTTTTTATAAAAGTTTAATTCCGTAGATAAACCAACAATTTAAGTCATTTAGAACTTGAAGAAAACACTACGAATAATATGTATTTTAATTTTAAAACAGTTTTTTTCGTGAATTTTTAATAATTTACTTTTTAAATCTGCATATTTTATTTCATATCTGTCTCAATTTTTATATTCAAAGGACTCAATACACGCGCCACTGCTGTAACGGAAACAGTCATCCGCCATATGCAACAGCCATTCCGGACCCACTTTTCTGTTTTAAATCCTCCTTCCTGAGGTTTTATATTCAAAGGTACAGAGTTATGTTAAGTAAGTGTATCTGTATCAAAGGATACAGAGCTGTGCGCATGATATTATGGATGTCCTAAGCGATTCACAGATGGTGCCTCTGTATGGGCAAAGTAATCTTTTTCTGACACTCCCTCCCTTTGCACAAACACCTCTTAAAATACAGTGAATAACACATTATTTTAATTTTACATCTAAAATCGACTTACGATCATAAACATATAAAAAAATATAAAAATATTAATGACAAAAATATTATGGCACTTAGTAATTTTTGTTAGTATATGTTCCTTGAATATCTTTGCTCTTTCCTCTGCGCACACTGCTAGGACTGAATATTAGTTTCTGTAAAAGATCAATTAAATATACACACACACACATATATATATATATATATATATATATATATATTATAACATATATGAGAAAATTTACATATATATTATAACATATATGAAAATACCTTGAAAATTTTAATTTATTTTAATATAGCTGTGAATAAGGTAAGATTCAATTTAATATCTTTTATTTTAACGATTCTTACTTTGACATATATTCTTATCTATTCTCTTTCTTAGGGTCAGAGTTCAAAAAATCTCAACTAATAAATGGATTCAAATTTAACTGATATTGAAAATTTCAAAAAAAAATAATAAAATTCAACAATCATATACCAAATTATTTTTTGTTTTGTTAAACACAATTTGTAACTATATAGACCTCCACTACATAAATCAGGAGCGCGTTTCAAAAAGGCATTTCTTTACAAAACAAGCTTTAAAGTCATTCCTAGCAGGATAAAAAGAGCCATTAGGTCCCATTATTAGGGCTATGCGCCCTACTAGTTTAGAACAAGCTATACAATTTGTTCAGGAGGAGGACAATGTAAAATATCTTTAGAGAAATCAAAGTTATTCTGCCAATAATTCCAATAATCCTAATAATTTTGTGACAAAGAGACCCATTCTTCACAGAAACTATTCTCAACAATTTTCTTAACCAAGAGTATTCCAATCTCAACCGCAATTTGCATCTCAATCATCTCAAAACCGAATGTCTCAACAAACTTCTTCTTTTCGGCCTCAGTTTCCCACAGGGCCTATTCAATATCAAAGACATCCAAATCCACCAACTCCAAGGTACCCTACGAATTCTCAAGTTCTTGGAAAACCCCAGAATGTTTGGAAACAAAAATCCAATGTACCTCAACCTAAACCCACACCAATGAGTATATCTAAACGAAACACTACACCCCAAGTTAGAAATCAAAACTATAACCATTTACAGAATATAAGCCCAAACCCCAATATTCAGTGTGAGGAACTTTTTAACACACAAATAATGATAATAATATGATAATTCTGAAGAATTCTCTGATATAAATTTAGACTATGAATCTGCCGAAAAAAATTTCGAGTTTGAATCTGAAGATCCATATGAAAATTTTCAAACAGCCGAGCCAACTCTCGAAACGTCATAATCGAACTTAACATCTCGGTAGATAAGAAAGAATTGCCCTATATCCAAATAGCCAATCCACCAATCAAGCTATTGATTGATACAGGTGCAACAAAGTCATTCCTAAGCCCTGATATCGCTAATAAATTTTATAAAGACAAAATATTTAAAGAACCTTTTGTTGTTTCTACGGCGTTTCAGTCATCGACGTATCAGAATTGTGCAAATATTCCGATATTTTCCGAATTCAATCAGTCAGGAACCTTTAAATTTCATCTATTTAATTTTCACGAAATTCGTGATGGCGTTATAGGACTGGACAGTTTAAAACTTTTAAAAGCTCATTTAGACTTTGTAAATTCTAAATTAAAAACCGCTTATGTTAATATTCCTATCAAATATTTGGAAAGTAAACCCCCAATTTTTAAAAGAAAAATTGACCCTTATAGCTATATTCTAACTGAAGTTCCAGTAAATCAATTAGAAGGAGATATTTTTATACCTGGACAGTTCATCAAATGCTGTCAAATCCCTTCGTCACTTTCTAGTGCAAAAAATGGAACCGCTTTAATTGAAATTCGTAATAACACCAAAGATGAAGTTGTATTTTTATTAGCGTCACCCCTAAATAGCGTTCCTCTTGACTACAATTCTTTTGAGTTGTATCATGCAGACATTATACCAGACGAACGTACTAAGAACCATAACATCGACAACCTTATACGTACCGATCATTTAAATACTGAGGGAAAACACCAAATTATAAAACTTTGTAGGAAATACTCAAGTATATTTCCAAAGAAAATGAAACTCTCAGTTTCACAAATCGAATTAAACATTCCATAAAAACAAAAGACGAACTTCCGGTATATAGTAAATCATACAGATATCCATTCGTGCATAAGGCCGAAGTTTAAAAACAAATTCAATCAATGTTGGATCAAGGAATCATCCGACCGAGTAATTCACCATGGTCCTCGAATATTTGGGTAGTTCCGAAAAAAGCAGATGCATCCGGCAAGAAGAAGTGGAGAATAGTGGTCGACTATAGGAAGTTAAACGAGAAGACCATCGAAGATCGATACCCGATACCGAACATCACGGATGTATTGGATAAATTAGGCAAATGTAATTATTTCACTACCTTGGATCTGGCCAGCGGATTTTACCAAATCGAGATGAATCCGAAGATATACCAAAAACAGCGTTTAATGTGGAAAATGGTCACTATGAATACCTTAGGATGCCTATGGGTTTAAAAAACTCACCTGCAACTTTTCAAAGAGTGGTTGACGACATCATGAGAGGACTACAAAACGAAATATGTTTAATTTATTTGGATGATATAATTGTTTTTTCCACATCTCTTCAAGAGCACATAACAAATCTCCATAAAGCATTTAAAAGACTAAAAGAGTCCAATTTCAAAATTCAGTTGGACAAATGTGAATTCTTAAAAAAGGAAGTGCCGTATCTAGGACACATAGTTACTTCTGAAGGCGTAAAACCTAACCCCGATAAAATCGTAGCAATTCAAAAATATCCAATCCCGAGCACTACCAGGGAAATTAAATCATTTTTGGGTCTACTGGGTTACTACAGACGGTTCATCAAAGATTTTGCTCGACCAACTAAACCATTAACATCATGTTTAAAAAAATGTGCCAAAATTTAGCATACACCCCAATTTATTAAATGTTTTGAGGACTGCAAGCAACTTTTAACTAACGATCCCATTTTACAATATCCTGATTTCAATAAGAATTTTATTTTAACAACAGACTCAAGTAGTTTCGCTATTGGTGCAGTATTGTCACAAGGAACTCCAGGAAGCGATAGACCTGTCGCATATGCATTCAGGACTCTAAATGAGTCAGAGCAAAACTACAGCACGATAGAGAGAGAATTACTTGCTATTGTGTAGGCTACCAAATATTTTAGGCCTTATTTATTTGGTAGAAAGTTTAAAATATTCTGTGATCATAAGCCTCTTAAATGGTTGATGTCTCTAAAAGAACCAAATTCACGATTAGTGAGATGGAGACTCAAATTAGAAGAATTTGACTACGAAATTGAATACAAAAAAGGATCAAGTAACACCAATGCGGATGCCTTGTCCCGAGTCGAGATAAATACGAAGGATATTTTCGAATACATGGAAGAATTTAACAACTCTCTGTCAGAACTAAAACAAGCAGAAAACAGGGAAACTGAAGAGAATGAATCCGTAATGGTAAATATAGGAGACGTATACACCTTAAATGAAACTCATGATATAAATGACGACAGCGACAACCATACTGTACATAGTTCCGCAGAAGATCCTATCTTAGGATTAAAAATATCTAAAAAATGTATAAATTCCTATGACCATCAAATCATAATTAATTTCGTTTTACATTCGCCAGCAAAACCAAAAACTGAGCAACCCTTTCCCAACAAAACAAGATTAAGTACACAAATAACCATAATTAATATTGAAAATGACACGATAAATATTTTTAAAAATTACATTCATCCCAAATATACCTATGCAGTATTTTTCAAAAATCATGACCACATTCCTCAAGTACTAGAAGTCTTAAGAAAGACATTTAAAAATTCGGCATACAAATTAATTCAATGCAATCAAATACTAGATGATGTGACCGAAAAAGATGATCAGCACGAAACAATACGTAATTGTCATGAAGGCAAGACAAATCACAGAGGTATTTTGGAAACGGAAATGAGAATAAGACGCTCTTATTACTGGCCAGGAATGAAGAATGATATTACCGAATTTATCAACCGCTGCGAAATTTATCAGTCGAATAAATATGATCGAAATCCCCCTCAACAAAAACTAATGATAACTCCAACTCCATCAAAACCATTCGAAATAATTTTTAGTGACACTCTTTCAGCACAAGGACAGAAATTTTTGACAATTATTGATACTTTTTCGAAATACGGACAAGCATATCCTCTAGCATCCCTTACTGGAATAGAAGTAACAAAAGCATTTCTAACATTTATTTCACATCATGGGTTACCATCTTTAGTGGTTATGGATCGCGGAACTGAACTAAAAAATTCGGTTGTTCAAGAATTTTTTGATATTCACAAAATTAAAACCCATTATGTAACAGCAAATAGTACGCAATTAAAAGGAGCTATTAAACGATTTCATTCTACGATAATTGAACATTTGCGAATTATTCGACCTAAAAATAAAGGTAAAATCACCATTTTAAGTGATATGGCTTATGCTATTCTAGGATATAATAATTCCATACATTCCGTTACCAAACAAAAACCAATTGACATTGTAAATGGACATTTTAATTCAAAAGACTTGTTTGACATTAATCTTGAACAAAATTTAATTAATAATTACGTACAGCAACATCGTCAAACTACAGTTGAACTTTATAAAAATTTAAATGAAAAATTAGCATCCCAAAAAGAAACTACAATAGAACGCCATAATCAAAAGCGACAAGATCCCCTAGACTATGAGCCAAATACAGATGTTTATCGAAAGAATACAACGTTAGTTAGAAACAAATTAAACCCAAAATTTTATAAAGAAACAGCTTTAGAAAATAAAGGTCCAAAATTAAAAACTAAGAAAAAAACTTTTATACATAAGCAGAATTTGAGAAGACCTAAAACTAATAAATCAAAATTGTTACAGGACTCTACTGATCCTATCGATCCTGGTCCTTTCCCTAGTAAAAACTCAGGATGTTCTAATTACTAATCTTAATGACAATCCTGGAATTTTACCATTTCACTTAGGCAACGCTAGAGTCAAATCCGAAATCCATACTTTCCTGCACTATTATGATTTATCCCCTATCGGAAAAGAAATTAAAAATTTAAAAATCGCTTATGAAAATGTGGCTGCGGCAATTCAATCAGGTCTTAGTCATCCATATTTCCAAGAATTAGATAACTTTGATCGTGTCCTTCTTTATCAATTAAAATCAGTTGAAGCAAAATTTAATTCTTTACTTCCTACAAAAAGATATAAAAAAGGTCTTATTAACGGCTTAGGTTCTATAGTTAAAAGTATTTCTGGAAACTTAGATGCAGATGATGCACTTTACTATGATAAGGCAATTCTTGACCTTCAAAGTAATCAGCAAGAGATTGTACAAAAGTTAAATCAAAAAATCTCAGTAACAACAGAAATTATAAATAATTTTAATAAAACAGTTTCTCTTATAAAAGGAAATCAAGACACAATTTCTGCCGGTATAGAGAGAATACGTATTTCTTTAAATAAGTTCGTATTTCAGTTTGAGGATTATCTACAAACAAGGAATGTATTAGATCAGCTTACTTTAAACAGAAACATTATCTTGCAGTTATTAAGCGACATTGAAAATGCCGTAACCTTTGCAAGATTAGGTGTCTTACATAATAGCATAGTAAAAATTAAAGAAATAAATTCTATAATAGATAAAATTTTAAAATATCGTTCTTCTGAGGAATTGTTATTTTTAAATGATTATAATAATACCTATAAATACTATAACATAATAAAAGTAGATGCATATTATTCAAATGAAAGAATCGTTTTCGCTATTCACTTTCCTATTGTTCATCCTGAGTATTTCTCCTATTATCATCTTTATTCTATCCCTACACAAAATCAAACAACCATTATTCCTCGAAATACCTTTCTGATAATGAACGAGAAGTATTACCAATATCAAACGCTACCCTGTGTCGATCTACAACCCGATTTCTACTGCACCGAAGAAAATCTATCCACTGATGAAACAGATTGTGTTGTCCAGCTACTCCAACTGCATTCGAGTCCCCAGAACTGCCAGGGAACATCTATTAAACTTTTCAAAAACGTAATACAACAGATTGTTGAATCTCACTATATTGGAATTTTTATTAACGAAACTAAAGTAGAGACTCACTGCAAAAGAAAAGACTTTACGAATCTCAAAGGGAACTTTTTGATTACAATGCCTTACCAATGCGCCTTTATGTTGGAAGATAAATATTTTACAAACCAAAAGCCATTGTCAGAGGGTGAGCCATTATTCCTGCCAGAACTAAAACTATCACACGCCATTAAAAAAGACGAAATATCAGAAATTATCTTGGATGATGTCCCGTTAGACCAAATTCATAAAGTTCAGAAAAAACAGCAGCAAATTCAACCAGTGATTTTAAAGCATCTAAACAAACATGGACCAAGTTACTGGAATCCAATTATTTACACCTTCCTGATATTGGTACTTGCATGTCTGATCTTCCTATACAATAAGAAAAGGAAACACAGAGGAATATCCAATCAACCTGAAAGGGAAACCACCCACGATGAACCTTGTTCCTCAAATCCCCCAACACCCGCTGTAAGGGCATTCTTCACCCCGTGAAAGATGCCAGATTCCAGGGATGGAGGAGTTATGGTCGCCGACCTCATAAGAAGCGGACACCTTTGGTTTTCGCTGATTCTCTGAATCAGCGTTCTAATTCTTGCATTTTGTTATATAATTATTTTTTACTTTTACATTTCATATAATTTTATATTTAGTCTGATTATAAACTTGAACCAATAAAGACATATTTTTTTGTACTTTATTAAAATAAAGCTAATTTTGTTTTTTAAAAAATAAGTTTCCAAGTGCGAAACTAATAAGTCGCGTTATGATAAACGCTTTTTTCATCGCGTTACGCTAAAAATCAGTTACCCTTCCATAAGAAGTTATCACTTCAAAAATCTTAGGCATATAAAAATGCAACTAATTTTATAGCTTCTGTAGTTTTCGTTATAGGAGGGAGTTACAAATTTAAAAAAAGATTTTGTAATTCCCTCGTTTATTGAAAACTACAAATGACATAAAAAAATAATTACAATTTGAGATTCCTAAGAAATAACGTTTTGTCGATATGTCAATATATCCCATTTTTCCTGTTCCCGTGGGATGAAAAGTAGCTTATGTGATATTTCCGACTGCCATCTATTCTCATTTTAAATTTCATCTTATGAGTAAATGGTTGAAAAAGAAAAGGACAAAGACTGAGTTTATGACAACAGACAAGACAAATGGACTTAAAATTAATCTGCAAGACCACCCTGTGCAAGACCAAGCTGTCCAAAACTTCAATTGGGACTATGCTAAAAAAGAATGGAGGGTTAAAGCGACTGAAAGGATTCATAAAATTGAGTGTGGCTGGATGAACTAGGGAGAGTAGGTAAAGTTTTGTGTGGCAGGAATGTGAGTGCAAAAATAAACGGTAGACTGTAAAAAAAAATTATCAGACCAGCCTTAATCTATAACTCAAAAACCTTGTCAATAACGAAAGAGCAAGAGAGAAAGTTAGAGGTTGCGGAGATGGAGATATTACGTTGGATACGTGGATTAACGAGGAGAGATAGAGTAAGAGTTACAGCTCTGCAAAAAAATAGGTTGAGATAGTTTGGTCATGTAGAGCGGAGGGATGAGAATGATGTGCGTAAAAGATTAGATAAATGTTAGATTGGAAGAATAAGAGAGAAAGACGGTCGTTGAGGTGGATGTATACAATAAATGAGGACCTAAAGAAAAAACTGCAGAAGAGATAGAGATAGAGATTAAATTGAGATAGGTGAAAACGAATGCTAACGTCGGTCGACCTGAACTGTGCTTGGGCTAAGGTTCAGAGAAAGAAGATATGCCCACTTGATAGACCTCTAGAAAAGATTTGTGCTTTAATTTAATAAACAATAGAGTCAATATCCCGTTGTTGGTTATATAAAAAAAACTGGCAGTTAAATTATACATTTATTCTGTTCATTATACGTTTATATTAACTATATTTAAAAGGTTTTTCATCAGATCTATTGGATGGTTTCATTTAAAGAACTCACCAGATTGTTTCTGTGTTTATTAATATTAACTTAATAGCTGTAGTTCAAAATTGTGCCGTAAGCGGTGTTACAGTATAATTTCGACTCTTCCTGGTGGCGATAAGTAATTCTCGAGACAGAACGAATTAGTAAGTCAAACAATTTTTTTTTATTGTTGTACTTACCTCTTCGAAATAGATTAATCCGATTCTACTTGATTGTAAATTCGTTATGGAATCGATTTCTGATTATTCATTTCATCATTAGGGGTTCATCCAAATTTGAAGAGGTCTACCCAAGATATTTCATTATTATCGATATGGATTAAACCCCGCCATTTTGTGAAAAATAGAGACTATTGGAAATTGGAAAAATTAAAGAAAAAGTATTGAAAAATCGTCACCGTTACGTCTGAGTCACATCTAGAGTTTCCAGGATTTACTAGGATAACAGTATAATTAATTCTTTAATTAAACTAATTAAACCACGTTTAATATTCAGTTAATATTTTTGAAGTTATACTTCCATTCGTGCGCCATTACGAGACAAAAACACATATATTGGTTGGTAAAACCAAAGATAAAATATTTAGCAAATGTTACTATTACATACATTTAAAATAGATATTTTAAGTTTTATATTCTTGTACTGTAAAATAATTGATTTTACTGGTAAAAATAATGAGTATAATACAATATACGTACAGTGTACTTTCTTCAAACGTTTTGTTTACGTATCGTTGCTGGTTGGGGATTTTTCTCATTTAACCCCACACAAATTTCCTCAACCGAGTGCTCGAATAAAAGTATAGGTAACTTCAAATAAGATATATAGATATAAACTGTGAAAGGCGCAAACTGTCAACCAGGAAGCAACTTCTGAAGATGCCAAAACCGCTCGTGTTGGCGAAACGTCAAGTCAGCAAGATAATCGACGCCGGCCTAATAGCCCATAACCATTGATACAATATATAGATATCTCAAAAACCGGAAAAGATATCAAAATCGGATTTATTAGTAGAGTCAGTTGCTTCATCAAGTTGAATAGCAAATAAATTTCCTATTAACTGAAATTCAAGTTGCTTTTAAATGTCAGTAGATATATCCGAAATTCTTCGACAGATGGTACCATTTGACAAAGGAATATTGTCAATTGTTTAGCCTCTCTCACAAAACATTGGTTTCTAAAATGTCTTTGGTAGCGGACAGAATAAGTTTATATTCAGGGTCAGCGCTAGAAAAAAATTGATGTATAACTTAGAAATCTGGTCAATAACGAAAAAACAAGAGTGAAAGTTCGAAGTAGTGAAGATAAAGATGTAGCGTTTGACCTGTGCATTAACAAGGAGAGGAAGAGAAGAAGTGAAAGTGTGACAGCTGAGCAAGAAAATCCAGGAAAATAGTTTGAGATGGTTTGGTCATGTAAGAGAAAGGGATGAGAATTATCTTGTAACCTTTTTAAATAGAAGATGTTTAAAGCTCGATTCAATTTCACAATTGCGAAAGGCACTCAGTTGGTTGGTGGAGAGCCAGCATGGGTTTGTTCTAGCTAAATGAAAATATAGAAGGTGTTAAAAATTTGGTATTGAATAGTAAAAAAAGAAAAGGAAAGTGAAAAGAAAATGAAGCGCCACTTATTTTTTATATCCTATAGATGGGAAGGATAAGAAACCCAGAAAAAAGGTTAAAAAAAAAGAAATATATAATTTAGATAAGATAACCCAGCAGATTATTATCGCTAAATAAGAAATAACACACTTTTATTAAAAAAACAGTAATACTTACACTTTTTCTTACTTATCCCTATACATAGTTAGAATCAAAATTTGTTTTATAAGATACTTTTTGATAATAACTAAATTTTTTTTACTTTTTTTTAATTATAAGATTAACAGATAATATTGATCAGAGCAACACACTCCAGAAAGGAAAGAAAATTCTCTATTAAAAATATAACAGTATTTATTTGTAGAATAATAAAATAACAGGACAAAAAGCAAACAAAAAAGAATGGAATTAAACTTATGTTCTATAAACAGAGATAATACTTTAACCACATTAAGTGACTTTTTAAAATAAGCTTTCTACACACTTAGGATAACAGCTAAGCTATTATATTGTTATCTAGGTGTACCCTATTTAAGCTAAAAATGAAATATCAATGAGTTGAATTTAGACAAACACAAAAATTAAAATTCACCGTTTGCTTTATAAAAAACTCTAGTTAAAAGATTACTTCAGTTATAATTATGAAAGCATAAAAGTTAAAAATACAGATAAAAAAAAAATAAAAAACAAAATACCGGTTTTTTACTAAAGACGGCATTGCAGTAGGTCGATAAATTGAACATAAGAAAATTCAATTTCCAAAGAAATAAACAGTACTTTCTTTTGCGGTAACGATTTAAAGATAAACAAAACTTCCATATTGGAATCGGGGTGCTTCTAAGGTATTAAGAGACTCAGCTCCTAGGTTACTTTCCAAAAAATTCGACTATTCTCTAGTCTCATTCAACAGGTAGTTAAAGGTGGCAATCGGTAAACATTTTCAATGAAATTACCAACCTTTGTTGTAATAATTGGCACTCGGAATATATTCACTTAGTAAGTTTTACAAAAAAGAAACGGGAAAATAAAAGAAATTCACTGATGGAATGGTTAGATCATTCCACCAATTACATAGGGTGTGCCTTAAATAGTTTTTTAACGAATGCACGTGATTATGAAGAGGGGTAAGTTTGGTAGGACAATCTTTCTAGATTTTTCTCGAATATGATCTGAACATCGTTCGTAAGTAATACGCTCATTTAATCACGTAGGCCATCCTAACGGATTTTAGGAACTATTGGAAAGTTTTTAACGACAGGGTCGGTTTATATATCAAAAGGAAACACTTAAAGATAAATTAATTGAATAATTGGTTTTTAAAAATGCTACAATGTAAATAAAAGAGTAGGTAGATAAATATGAGATTGGGGGGTCAGAGGAAGAAGAAAGTTGAGTAGATTGATAAAATAAATGAAGACTTAAACGAGAAAATTTGGAGAAGCAAGAATGTATTAAATACAGAGGGTGAAAAAAAAGAAAGCTAAAGCCGACCCAAATTAGGCTTGGGATAAGGTTAAGAGAAAGGAGATCTGTCAGCTTGATAGACATCTAGAAAAGTATTATGCTATGGTTTAACATCCCATCATTGTTTATAAAAAAAACTTGCAGTTGAATTAAAAATTTATTTACAGCATTAGGTTACTATACCTGTGTATTAACTACATTTAATAGGTTTTTCGTTTTAATTTACCTTTTTGTGTAAAATATTTTGAACAAAGGAGCTCGCACAAGATCAATGGAAAGTACTTCCCGTTAAATTGACTGAAATTTTGTGACTAGATAAGTTCTAAGTGAGTAGAACAAATATCTCAATGCGCACTAAGCTTAAAAATAAACAATTTTACCCACGACTCATAAGTAAATTGCGTATTTTTACCCTATATCTCTGTCAGTAAGTGTCAAATTATTGAGCAGTTGTGTTATATTTTCATTTACTGCACTAGTGGAGTAAGTTAGGAACCTGTATTATGCACTGAATCACGCCTACAGTATACATTAAATTAACTAACCATTGACATTTCTCAGACAGAACTTCTCATTGAAATCGAATATTTTTGACAACTTATGCCAAAATTTAGATTTTATGTATGTTATTTTTAGTTTTATACAAAACCATTTGGTTAGTCCTGGGTAAAGCATAGTACTTCACTCGAGGACCAAATTTCATATTTAGCTCGTTTCTTTAGTCCATTCGCTCGCAAACTCGCTCATGGGCCAAACACACTCGCTGTAATATGCAATTTACTCCACTCGTAAAGTAATATACTATAAATGAACCTTAACCGTGATAACGTATTCGAAATCAGCAAACCCAAAAACCCTATGCTATCCTAGGATTTTTGGGAAAAATTCACTAGTGAGATCTATAGATACTCAGTATATCAAATGTTGACCTGCTCAGTAAATCACTGATTTTTGGTAAAATTTCAAACATCTATATCTTAAAAATTAACATTTAACATCTGTTTCAAATCGTCATCAATACCAAGGATATGGAAAACGTCAAAGGTCTGTAAGGAGACAGGCGAAATAGATCAAACTATCGGCCTATATCTATTATATGTACCCTTGCGAAGGTTTTTGAAATCCTTATGGAGCGAGTTATATATCAACACGTAAGCTGCTGTATAAGTGTAAATCAACATGGTTTAATGAAGAATCGCTCAACAAGTCACCAAACTATTGATCATTACACAATATATTGCTGAATCTATTGACAACAGGGCCCAAACTGATGTGATTTACACAGACTTTTCTAAAGCCTTTGACAGACTTGACCATAGCATTCTGCTTAAAAAACTTGTTTCCTTTGGATTATCTTCTAAGTTAATGAAACTAAATCCTACTTTAGGGATCGAAAGCAATATGTGCAGCTCAATGGTTTTAAATTTGCTAAATATACTGCTTCTTCCGGTGTTCCACAAGGATCTAATCTAGGGCCGCTGCTTTTTAATAGCTTTATTAATGATATTGCTCAAGTTTTAAATGTAAATTTCCTTTTATATGCCTAGTGGAGAATATGGGTGATAGCGATAATCTCTCGGAACTTTTTATGCAAATTTATCTCACACAAATATTTTGGAGAATTCTCCGCTTCATATTATATGTAAAAGGACGAGTAATGTTAGCCAGGATCTAAATATATTTTTTTGTAAGCTGTCCAATATAAAATCTAAATTCTTATCATAATAAGTTAAATTGGTTAATTAGTTAATTAGAAATTATTGTGTATGTGCAATTCCTGCTCTGTAATTGGGTTTAAGTCCTGTAGCGTATTGTACATAAATAAAAATTGTCCATTTTTAAGCTTGATGCCTATTGAGACTTTTGTTCTACTCACATAGAGCTATTTATTCGCAAAAGTTCAGACAATTTGACGATAAATACTTTTTCATTGATTTTGTGCGGGATCCACATTTGAAAGTTTTGTCACTATTTTTAAATTAGCGGATTCTATGAAACATTTTGATCAAATTTTATATTTAAAAAGCTTTTCGGCAGTGAGTTTTAATATGAATTTTTAAGTTAATGGATTGTGTGAAACATTTTGAACAAAATTTACATTCAAAAGGTTTTTCACCAGTGTGAGTTCTAATATGACTTTCTAAATGACTGGATTGTGTAAAACATTTTGAACAAATTTTACATTTAAAAGGTCTCTCGCCAGTGTGAGTTTTAATATGAGTTTTTAAGTGACTGGAATTTCTGAAACATTTAGAACAAATTTCACATTTAAAAGGTTTCTCGTCAGTGTGAGTTTTAATATGAGTTTTTAAGTGACTGGAATTTCTGAAACATTTAGAACAAATTTCACATTTAAAAGGTTTCTCGTTAGTGTGAGTTCTAATATGACATTTTAAACTAGTGGATTGTGTGAAACATTTCGAGCAAATTTCACATTTAAAAGGTTTTTCGTCAGTGTGAGTTCTAATATGAGTTTTTAAGTTAATGGATTGTGTGAAACATTTTGAACAAATTTTACATTTAAAAGGTTTTTCACCAGTGTGAGTTCTAATATGAGTTTTTAACTTATCGGAACGATTGAAACATTTTGAACAAATTTTACATTTAAAAGGTCTCTCGTCAGTGTGAGTTTTAATATGAGTTTTTAAGTGACTGGAATTTCTGAAACATTTAGAACAAATTTCACATTTAAAAGGTTTCTCGTTAGTGTGAGTTCTAATATGACATTTTAAACTAGTGGATTGTGTGAAACATTTCGAGCAAATTTCACATTTAAAAGGTTTTTCACCAGTGTGAGTTCTAATATGAGTTTTTAACTTATCGGAACGATTGAAACATTTTGAACAAATTTTACATTTAAAAGGTTTCTCGTCAGTGTGACTTCTAATATGAACTTTTAAAATAGTGGAATATGTGAAACATTTTGAACAAAACTTACATTTAAAAGGTTTTTCGCCAGTGTGAGTTCTAATATGACATTTTAAAGTATAGGATTGTGTAAAACTTTTCGAACAAATCTTACATTTAAAAGGTTTTTCGCCATTGTGGGTTTTAATATATTTTTTTATATCACTTTGTTGTGTGAAGCTAGGCGCCCTTATCTGTTTGTTTAAATAACTAAAATCTTGTCGGTTAATACGTTTTGTGTCAGAATGAGTCCTTCCTACGGTCACAGATTTTTTCGATTTATCGAAAAAGTGGTAAATATAAAAATGGTTTAAAAATAACAATTTATCACAGAAAAAATTTCCACAAGATGAACAGGTTCCATAGAATTTTCCAAAGTAAAGTTGCCATTTTTTTGCCGCTGATAGAAAACCTGAAAACATATAAGCACACATTAGGATAAATAATGATACACTTAGCAGTTATAATAGCAAATACTAAATCTTAAATGCTTTGACACAAAAATATTATTGGATTTTTTTATTGAAGAAATTTATTTAAACACTAACTATAGTAGAGAGTCGAATTAGTTTAGTCTGACTTCATTATTTACGATTCGGCCCATCTTTAAGCAACACATTTTC
The DNA here is from genome assembly GCA_964028335.1 of Altica lythri. Taxonomy (NCBI): domain Eukaryota; kingdom Metazoa; phylum Arthropoda; class Insecta; order Coleoptera; family Chrysomelidae; genus Altica; species Altica lythri. The sequence continues at coordinate 4,800,591 of OZ034811.1, forward strand.
AATATTTTTACAATTTAGTCGAAATTAAAGGATGCACGGCTCATACTGACTTCAAATTCGTATTCTGCGGTGTGTGCTGGTGTTAAGAAAGGTACCAAAATTTGTTTAACTTTCATATCCGATGTCCAAAATTTTTTCTCCACCGTTTCGGTATTCTTAATGTAGTTCTTCCAAAGTGTCCTGTCCTGTGTAACATGATAAATTGCTTTTCCGAATATTTTTTTAAATCAGCTATTTTAAATGTTGTGTTTTCATGCAACCTCGTTCTTAACTCTATGGGATTTAATTCGCAGTGCTAAAGAGGTAAAGGACAGTAAAGCATTACCATTTGGCCATTTTATCGACTATTGTTTTCTGGTTGTCCGTTTTATGATCTCTTACAATAGCCAAAAGTTCTCTTCTTAACATTGTATCGTCACACGAAATATTTTTGGATTTTAACCAAGCGAAGATATCTCCTTTTCTCCAGGTCGTACATACAATCTTCTCCATTTACCAATAGGGATGTTGACTAATTTCCGGATCTGCTTTTATTTTATAGATAAACTCTTAATAACCGCGAAAAAAATATTTTAATAATAAAAATGGTTTTATTTTAATGAAAAAAGTGATAAATTAGAATAGATTTAAAATTTCCCGCTAAAACGCCCAAAACTGTCTTGTGACTTTGATTACGTCACGAACCGATAAACAATGCTCGCGATCTGTCAAACTCTAAGGAACTTGAAAGTTTTCTTGAGAAATAATTATTTTTAGGCTTTAATACTAGTTAATAATAAATACAAAGTGTGTGTGTATGTAGATGTATGTACATGTAAAAAATGAAGATTTTAACATTCAAACAGCCCACAGTATTCCTTACCACAATGAACTTATAAATTTACCTGTTTTTAAAATTTTTAAAATTAACGATTGACATAAGTTCTATTTATTTAATTTTAGTCAAAAATATGACGGATTAATTGGTATTGATTTATTAAAACAATTAAAAGCAACTGTAAATTTAGAGAAAAAACTCCTTATACGGAAATACCAATAATATACGAATTAGAAGAATTAACACAACTAAAAAAGAAACTTAAACTAAAAAATGATTCTATTAATATTTCCGCTAGGACATCCCAAATTGTAAAATTACTCGTTGACATAGAAAGCGGAACAGGACCTGTAAATTATATTAATTTTGGCAATCAAATAGAATCAACCCTGTACAGTTTTAAACGTAAATAAATTTTTTGCAACAACCCCCATTACTAATTCAAGAGAAGAACCAATAAAAATTAATATTAATAAACCTTTTAAAATTGAAAAATTAGATACCGCAGATAAAAAATTTTATTGAAAAAATGGAAACCGATTCTGAATTAAACGAATACACCGATAATATTTTAAAATCTAATCTAAAAAATATACGAGTTGAACATTGTAATTACGAAAAAAAAAACAGGCTATAAAAAATTTATGTTAAGTTCCGCTTCACAAAAATCTTTGTTTGTAGCAAAGAAATTCGCCACCATCAAACAATCGATTCTCGGCAAGTTAGAACTGTTTTCTTTGATGAATCCAGTCTCCATAATCTAAACACAATTCGGTTTATGATAACAATTGAGTTACTACTAATAGCGAGTAATTAGCGAGAGAAATCAAAGAAATAACTCGTTCACACAGTGACACCAAGCGACGCTACTAAGTTGTTAATCGGTCCATGACGTCATGCGCTGTGATTGGCGTTCACAGTCACGTGATAATGTGTATTAAATAAAGTTTTTTAAATTAATTTTAATTAATAAAATTATTAATAATTACGTTTAATAAATATGATTTTAGGTATTTAATATTACCATTAATCATTTAAATTTAACTTTACATGGATTTACAACTACTGTCAACATGCCTATTATGATACCATGCATTTTCCATAAACATTACCGATCCCGGATCCAGAAGCAACAAAGTAGTTTGGAACCAATCTTCAAAAACGTTCGACTTCAAAGGGTCGAAATACATGCTGGTAGGTGGAGTCGGATGTACAAACAACTTTTTTTTGTGTGTGGGTGTTATCATCGTCCCAGAATCTTTGTTCTTCCAATTTATCGTTCTTCCGAATTGGAAATCAATGTTGAATAGAGATGGCCAGAAGTACTTTTAAGAAATTCAAAAGGGTTTTTACCAATACCGAATTTGACCTCATCCTACAAATCTGATTTGCAAAATGTGGTCAGTGTTGCTCTATGGACATTAAAAGTAAACTCCCTGAACAGACTCGAAGCATTCGAAATATGGATATACAGGCGAATACTAAAAGTCCTATGGACAGCTAAAAAAACAAACGAGGAAATACTACAAACAGTTAACAGAGAACGCGAATTACTAAACACCATTAATCACATTAATGAAATATTGGAAAAAAATGAATAACATGTTAGACCCAAAATAGTGTGAAATGTTGAAGTCGGAAGTTGCTGATAATTCTTCGAAGTACGTTTCTGTATCAGTCTTATAATCATACTTTTTATGAGGATGTTAATACACAAAGACTTACGTTTTTTAGAACTTGGATGCGTCGCTCTGAATGTAATTCTTTATCAAAATTTTGAAATTCCATTTTAAAATCCGGTAAATCGCAAATAGAGTGTAATTCTTCTTTTTTAATGTCACATTGAAGATTCATCTCATGATTAGTTTGACTTGAAATATCATTTTCACTGCTAATTAACATTTCACTTTTAGTAGTGAAAGAATTTATTGAAGAATTATCCATTGTTACAAATTGTTGAGAGCCTTCGTATTCGAATTTCGTTTCTTTCTCAAACATACTACTTTTGTAGGGCTGTTCTTGAACTAAAATCAAAAATAAACTAATGTAATGGTTTAATATATAAGTTCACAGGTTGTTTGCATTATTGTTGGCCATGATATTTTGACAAATTTAGCTTCAATTTGGTTTTTATGTCACACTTGAATTTTTAAACCATAAAATATGGAGGGTAGAAGAAAGGAGAACCATCTGAATGTATTAAAAAGTAGGTATCCATCGGGAGGAAACAATTTAAGGTGGCGCCATAATAGCAAGTAGAAAGATTTAAAAAAAGTGTATTGTGATGTTTCAATTATGGATTTGACACAATCTCCTTCTAAAAATCCCATGAGAGATATCTCAACTAATTGTTTACTAAGTCACGCTATATCTGTTAAATTAATGACCAAAAAGAGAAATAATGACTAAGCATTCATAGCTTAGCGTTACAGCGTAAAGGCAAAGGTGTGTTCGATTTCTGTTGGATACTACATTTTTTTAATTTTTCATTAATGTAATTCTTGTTTATATACTGTTGAAAAAAAAAAGTTATAATCTTACGAATTTTAAAGTGGAATCTTCTAAAGCGGCGTTAGGTACGATTTTTCTTAATTTTTGGTGAATTTTAATAGTCCGAATAATGTTGTAAAACAAACGACTTATTGCAATTGCTTAAATTTGTGTCAAAAATATCGAAAGGTAAGCGTTTTATTAAAATTTAAAATTGGTCATGTAAAATTTATCAATATAAAATCAAAGCAAAAAAAAATATTTTCCAACAAAAACAAAAAGTATTTTCAAAATTTAGGAAAATAATAATAAGAAAATCGTAAAAGATCAGAAAAAATCGTAAAAAATCATTTTTTTTTTAAATTGTCGAAAATTTGAGAAAAATTGAGCAAAAAATAAAAGATTTATCAACAAAATATGGTATCGTAAAACCGAAGAAAATATAAAGAAAAAAACGTAAAAAATCTGAAGGAAAAAATCCGAAGAATACCATTAATATCATAAAAAAACAAAAATCGAAAAAATCAGCAAAAGGTGTTAAAATAGTAAAAATAAATTAAAAAATCGGGAATACCGCGTGCGGGTCTGAAATTTACGGAAAACTGCAAATTTATGGAAAATCACGAAAAACTGTAGAAATTTGTGGAAAAAGCAAAAACTATAGAAACTCCTGGAAAACCGCAAAATGTATAGAGATTTCTAAAAAACCTCAAAAAACCGTAGAAATGCATAGAAAACCAAGAAAAATTGCAAAATTTCCTAGAAAAGTGCGAAAAATTGTAGAAATTCATGAAAAACAGCGAAAACTTGTATAAATTCATGGAAACCTGTGAGAAACTGTATAGATAACCTAGGAAAATTCTAATAAATTGTAAAAAATCATAGAAAACTTTAAAAAAATCATAGAAAATTATGAAAAGTCGTGTAAAAAATAAAAAATCGTAGAAACCCTTGAAATTCATACAAAAACAGGAAGAAAATGGTAAAAATCATAATAAACTGTAAGAAATCATAAAAAAAAGAAAAACAGTAAAAATCTTACAATATCGCAAAAAACTGTAAAAAATCAAAAATGTCAAAAAAAAAACAGAAAATCGTACAAAAATTCTAGCTGACCATAGCAAAAAACCATACAAAACATTGTGAACACTCGTGAAAAATCCGATAAAAATCATAAATCCCCATGAAAAATCGCAAAAAATCATAAGAAACCTTAAAAAATCGTATAAAATTATAGATGATCTCGAAAAATCACAAGAAAAGCATATAAAACCTTTAAAAAAATGTAATAAGTCTGAAATAAACGTGAAAAGAACTGTCAGACCGGCTGTCACTTACCAACATGACATTTGACGTGAATTTATTTATTTTATACAACGCCTGCTCTGGAAGTTGACTTTTCGAGCGCAGTATGTCATCTCCGAAGTACACAATAGTCGCATACTTGACTATATGTATTTCATAAACGCACATGTTTGGTTATGACAACATAACTACACGGATTCCGCCTAAACTATCTGTCGTTTTTATTTGACTAGAGAGACTACTCGATCAGTCCTAACCCTTTTTAATTTATGTCACAACTGTCACAACGCAACTGTATTAAACGCAAAAAGAAAGTGTAGGTAATTAAAAAAAGTGTACTATTTAAAATAATGGTCAATTTAACAAGATGTTTAACTCCACCTGAACTAGTTGAATCAGCCAAAAATGCAACAACAAATGTATTGACAGATGTGTCAAAAGAAAAAATTATTTGTTATATTCCTCTTAAATTCTACTGCCAGAGCAGTAGTTGTATAAAGTATTGATCCTAACACTTGCGGAAATTAACTTTCCCGCACTTAAACTGCTTGCCCGAACTCCGCTTCGCGTCGTTCGGGCATCTGCAGTTCACGTGCGGGAAAGTATAACTTTCCGCACTTGTTAGGATAATAACTATATTTCAACAAGTTACAATGAATAGATACATTTTTACTTATGTGCTAAATCTTCTTTTTTAGTTGCTATAACAGATTAGAAAACAACACCAAGATGTATTAGGTTACATCTGTGTGTGTGTGTTTAACCCATATTGTATTACATATATGGTTTAACCGAGTGTCCATCTTCTTAAAATTATACCACATTTTTTATTATAGCATTCAATATTTATCACTTTTGATTAAATAATTAATGGCTAGTTAATTAATTAATTAATACAAAACAAGACGAATAAACAACCCTAGCCAGATTAAAATTACAAAATACATAAATATATACTTATAATAGAACACTTAAATAAAAAGTAGAATCACGAAAGAAAATCACAGATTATTATTTGGTACAAAGTTTCATCCATATTAGAGGATGTCAAGAAATTTCTGATAATCTAAAAATAAAAAATCCTTAAAAACTAAATTAAATTTTCTTTTATTTACAACACTTCTAAGGTCTGTTGGGATAAGATTATAGAGTTTAGGTCCAAGATAATTTATAAAGCGTTGATTAATGTTTTCTTAGAAAAAGGTATGTTTAAAGACTCGTTTGTTACAGATCTTGTTAAGTAAGTATGCGAACGCAAACTCGGTTCAAAAACACAATAATGTGAGTGAACAAAACCAATCAATCACATACAAACACTTCACACCACAAACTTCACGAGAATAGAGCATATTTGTGGGATAGAGCCTTGGTTTTCCCAACATGACTTTAACAATATAGTTTTGACTCACTTTAAACTGTTTTAAGTGAGAAGAGTACATCCCACCCCACACTATAAAGCCAAAGAAAATGATGAAAAAATCACTTATAGTGAACTTTTTGTGGAATCAAACAAGATATATACTCTGTTAACTTGTTAGAAACTGTATTTTAACAAGAATCTACTTTCTACACTATAATGACTAATTCAGTCAATAAAAGACTTACCTTCAGAATAAAACGATCTTCCTTTTAAATCTAAGTCATTATCAAAGTTATTTTTTACTTCGGACGAATCACCAACTGGGTCTAAAAGTTCTTCCTTTAAAACATTAAAACCAAGATCCATTTCAGTTTTATAACAGTTCTGATTTTCGACTTGGAATTGATCATGAAACTCTTCCTCTATTTTAATTTTTTCTTTAAAAACATCCATTCTGTGATTTTCTTAAGGTGAAAACAATTTGTTATTATAAAAAACACTAAAATTAGTCTAGAAACTGTAAACTACGTGCTATAAACAATAAAAATCAACAAATTGACAACTGTCAAAGTCATAGCAGGGTAGCTAACTTTACACTGGTGTCTTGAATGTTTAGAGGAGGTCAGTTATTCTTAGAAAACATTAATTTGTATAAAAAAATATGTATTTTTATCATTAAAATAAGTTTTTTAATTAAGTAATCGATTATGGTTAAAAAAAACGAGATTTGTGCTGTTTTAAAAATTATAAGTGAACATATCTGAATATAGTGGCCTTATACGTTAAAGTAAAACAGTTAGGGTATCAAAAATAATATTTACAACTATGACACTTGACATTTTATCTTGTCTATATATACTTGACTTCGTTTTTTTGATTTATTCAAAAAGTTTTAAAAACTCTGATAAAACATAAAAATAACCGTCGTTACCAAAGGTAAACGAATATAACATCTTTATATACAATTTTCTGCACCAGAAATACAAAAAATCAGTGATAAAAGAACCAAAAAATTCAGTGAAAATCAAGCTTGAAATCATCTAAGTAATGCGAAGTTATGTTATTTACGAGTAAAAAGGGGGCCAAAATCGACTACAAGTTCAACGTGAACCAATTTAAGAAGCAACTTATTTATCTAAAAGGCGATAAATAAGTTCTCTCAGTGGTCTTACAGAGGTCCACCACCACCATTGATAGGTGAGTGTTTCAGGTTAAGTTTTATTACGATTTTTTTGGGATTTAGATGGTTTTTTTAAGTTTATTATGGTGGTATTTGAATTTTTGATGTATTGAGTTGTGGAGATTTCTGGTTTTTAATGTTTTGAAAAATTCATTGAAATGAAGTAGAATGAAATGAATCTTTGTTTATATTTGTTTTAGTTTAGAATCATTCAAAATTATTTTGTTAATCTTTGAAAATAACGATTCTATAGATCTAAAGTTGGTACACCGTTATTTTTAAAAATTTTATTTTTTGAATTGTGTAAAGACCTTTAATTTTTTATTTTTCTATTTTAATTTCAATTGTTTTTTATTAATTCAACCTAAAAATTATATATGTAATTTATCAGTGAGATGGTGTTCACAATAGATCTGCAAAGGTCGCAGTGATATAGGCTAACAGCCAACCCCAAAAATATCTATCTCAGTGAGATGTACTTATGTTAATGTAAGTTTATTAATTTTATTTATTGTACTCCAGCAATTATTCTAGTTATATTTTAGAAGTCTGATGATGCTCGTATGAGCGAAACGCGTAACACTAAGAATAAATATAAATAATATTATTGCTGAGACCGAGACTTTAATTTATTTTTACTTGGTATTTAAATAGGGTGATATATTATGAAAACAATATTGGAAATCGTGACAAAAACGTTAAACATTGTATAAGTTGGTGATAATCTTACAGAATTGTAAAAATGTAAAATGTTGTGAAAATTTGTATTGAAAATTGTAAAAAATTGTTGAAAGTCGTTAAAAAACCCAAAAAGTTGTTGAAATTGTTAAAATAGTGTCGAAAATTGTAAAAAATTGTTAATAATTGTGGGAAATTTTAGACAATGTTGTTGACAATCGGAAAAAATTGTCGAAGAAGTGAGTAAAAATATTAAAAATCATAAAACAATTTAAAAAAAAAACAGAAAAATTGTTAAAACTTGAAAGAAATTGTTGAAAAAGTCAAAAAAAATGTCGAATATCAAAAAATTGTTTGCAATCGTAAAAAATTGTTTATAATCATAAACAATAGTTCCAAATTCTCTACGGATTTACTTGATCTATGGATCTACAGATTATCATTTCAAAACTAAAACTTTAATTGATCTACGAGTATTGATTAAAAATCTCATAAATTTAGAAAAATGTCGAAAAGCATAAATTTTGAATTGAATTTTGAAAAGATCTTAAATTCTTACAAAAAACGTGGATAATAAAAAAATAACAACAACTTAAATCAAAATAAACGCATTTTTACAAACAAAAACCTGAATTTTGACGAAATAAACTGCGAATTTTTACCTAAAAAAACGCAAATTTGTCCTAGAAAACTCAAATTCTTACCAAAAATTCTATACAAAAAAAAAAACACTTTTTACAAAATTGTAATCAAGAATTTAGATATAAAGTTAAAAATTATAAAGAGTTATGAGAAATTTTATGCAATTTGAATTTTTACAAGAATTTAAAAATTCAACGAATTATGCGAAAAATAGAAAATTTTAAACATCTTTTAAAAAACTTTGGAAAATTTGGATTAATTTGAAAAAACTTTAAAAAAGTAGAAAATATTTTGAAAAGTAGAAAATTTTGTTCTTTTTTCCTCGAATTTTTTTTTTAAAGACTAAAAAATGTTAAAAATCTTGAAATTTTTTTTTGACAATGTTACAAAATTGTTGAAATTATTAAAATAATGTAGAAAATTATATAGAACCCTTGAAAAAAGTAAAAAAAATGTTAATAATTTAAGTAACTTAAAAATAATTTGACAAGGGTGAAAAAATGTCAAAAATCATTAAAAAAAAATCTTGAAAACATGTAAAAATTTCTTAAAATTTTTGAAAAATTGATGGAAATTTTAAAAGATAAAATGACGAAAATCATAAAAATTGTTTAAAATCTAAAAAATATGTTGAATGGTAAGATGTTTAAAAAAAGTAAATGTACAAAATTAAAATAGGGAGAGAATAAAAAATCACACGGTAAAACGATTACAATACTACTGCATAGTTTGTAATAGCGCTATCTATTGAGAAAAGTTGGAACTAGTTTATCAAATAAAATATTAGTTTAAATTGTAATTAAAATGTATACTACTTTTAGTTATTTTTCCACCCTTGCTTGGGCTTTGAAGGATTTGCATTTATAATGAATTCTCTGTGCTGCCAACTGCAAACAAATAGACTATAATTGGAATTGGATATTTGAAATAAATGTATTCTTTTGACTAAAAAAATCGTTTTTTTTTTAACTAAAAGAGCGTTTTTTGAACTTCAAGAGCGATCTTTTGGTCAAAAAGAGCATTTTCTCGACTAAAAGAGTGATAATTTGTTTAATATAAAGTTTTTTGGTCTAAACGAGAATTTTTTGGTATAAAAGAGTATTTTTCAGACTAAAAGATCTTTTTTTAACTAAAAAAGTGATTCTTGATATAAAAGAGTGTGTTTTGGAATAAAATAGCGTTTTTTGAACTAAAAGAGCGATTTTTTGGCCTAAAAGAGCATTTTCTCGACTAAAAAATGATAGTTTGTGTAAAATAGCATTTTTTGGTCTAAAATAGCAGTTTATGGTCTAAAAGAGCGTTTTTTGGTAAAAAAGAGTATTTTTGGACAACAATAGCGTTTTTTTTGGTCTAAAAGAGCATTTTCTCGACTAAAAGAGTGATAATTCGTCTAAAATAGCGTTTTTGGTCTAAAATAGCGATTTATTCTAAAAGAGCTTTGTTATAAAAAATTTACAGCTATTTTTAATTTTTCGTACTTTCGAACTTTTGTTAATAAAAATGTAGAAATTGAAAAACATACAGAAATTTCAAAGTTAGATAACTTTTTTATTTGTAAACCTACAAAAACTTAAAACCTATCAAAAGAAAATTTTCTCAAAAATTTAAAAATGCAGCTATTTTTTTTATAACTGTTCTAGTTTTTGATATACGAGTTAATTTCGCCGTATATTGAAAGGTATAAAAGAAATGAAAAAACTAATTAGAATTTTGGATTTTTGAAGAAATTTTCTATCGTTTGATATATTAAATATATTAAAAAACGTAACCTGGTAAATTTCGCATGTTCGAGGTTACGTTTTTTAGTATATATAATACATATAAAATTCATTTTTACACAATTTGTTTATAATTAAGTATTATGTATGTATATGTATGTATGTATGGTGTTAGGGGTGACAGATACACTGCGACCTATAAGATCTATTGTGTCCCCCTCTTCTTGCTATATTTCTGATGGTTCCTCAGACTTATAGCAGCTCTTCTAGTCCTATCTTCCTTAAAAAGTTTAGGATATCATTGGGTTTTAAATTAGGTAGTTCTTCCCTTTCTATTTCGTATGACCCTAGGTATTTGACCCTGGAATTACTTAATGCCATGCATTCTGAAAGTATATGTATTGAGGTTTCGTCCTCTACCTCACAGAATCTGCAGTTTGCTTCATCTACTAATCCTAGTTTCTTCATATGTCCTCTTAATCGACAGTGACCGGTTAGTATTCCTGTTATAATTCGGAGGTTTTTCTTACTTAGGTTAAGACAGCTGTGAGCTCTCTTCTGGTTATAGTTTCCCAGGAGCGTCTTCGATTGTCTTAGTCCTTCTAGATCATTCCAGTACTTGGATTTTTCGCTATCCATTTTTTTTCTTTAGTTTTTCTAGGATTGTACTACTGCTGATCCCACATGATGGTTCTGGTCCCAGGTATGGGGTTTCAGCTCCTTTTTTTGCCAGCTTGTCTGCTGTTTCATTTCCTTCTATTCCTACGTGTCCTGGAACCCATAGGAGGGTAACAGTGTTATTCTGTCCTAGTTCATTTAATTTGCCTAGGCATTCCCAAACCATCTTTGAATTGATTGTATCTGAGTTCAGAGCTTTGATGGCTGCTTGACTATCTGACATGATTACAATCTTCTGTCTACGATAGTTCCTTTCAATGTTAAATTCTATACATTTTTCGATGGCACGAATTTCCGCTTGAAAGATGCTTGGGTACGTACCCAAGCTTTCTGAGTATTTGGTTCTAGGTCCAAACACCCCTGCTCCTGTTCCTTTATCTGTCTTGGAGCCGTCCGTATACCATTTTATGGCGTTTTGGCTTAGCCCCAATATGGTGTTTTCGTCCCATTCAGATTTGCTTCCCAGTTTAGTGGTAAATTTCCTTACAAAGTTAAATTTCTTTGGCATGTCATCTTGGGGCATTTCCCAAGTTTGATCAAGTTGAAGTGATCGAGGTTTTTCCTTGATTATTCCTTCTTTGATCATTCTATACATTGTTTTCTTCCTAGCATTTTCTACTTGAATATGCAGTGGCGAAAGATTTAGTATTACTTCCATTGCAGCAGTGGGACATGTTCTCATTGCTCCAGTGATACATGCACAGGCTAGTCTCTGAATCTTTGAGAGGTTTGTCCTCGTAGTGATCAGATTAGCTCTTGTGCCCCAAGCTACTGCCCCATATGGGATGATAGGTCTCACTATTGCTGTGTACATCCATTGCAATGTCTTTGGGTTACAGCCCCAATTTTGCCCAGCAATGTTTCTGCACACCATAAGGGCTTTTGTAGCTTTGTGTATTATTTCGTTTTCGTGTTTGTTCCAGAGTAACTTATTATCTAGGATTAGCCCTAGATATTTGACCTCTGTCTTCCACTCAACGGTATTTCTACCTATTTTTATAGTTTTTAGTTTAGGTTTCTTTTTCCTTGTAAAGGCTACTAACGTGGTCTTGGTGGGGTTGATATTAAGTCCCACTGAATCACACCACTGCTTTGCTGTGTTCAGTCCTCTTTGCACTATGTCGCAGAGGACGTTTTCATATTTCCCTCTTGCGAGGATAACTACGTCATCAGAGTAACCCTGGCAAGGTATACCTAATTCGGTCAATTGCCAGAGTAAACTGTCTACGGTGAGGCTCCACATAAGTGGGGATGCAACTCCTCCTTGCGGACAACCTTTGGTCGTATTGATGGAGATAGTGTCTTGGCCTACCTTCATTTCTGCGATTCTTGTAGACAGTAATTGCGACAACCAGGTGGAAGTCGTTCTATCTACTCCTCTATCACTGAGTGCTCTTTTGACAGCCTCGTGTGGAGTATTGTCAAAAGCCCCCTCTATGTCTAGAAAGGCACATACCACGGTTTCTTTTGTGTTTAGAGCGTCTTGGATTTCGTCAGTCAATTGTATCAACGCGGTCTCCGTAGATTTGCCCGTTTGATATGCATGCTGACGAGGGTGCAGTGGCACCTGCTCCAAGACTTCTGTTCTAATATAGTTATCTACAGCTTTTTCCATCGTCTTGAAAACAAACGATGTGAGGCTGATTGGTCTAAGGGATTTAGGGTGTGTAGTGTCCCGTTTCCCTGCCTTGGGGATGAAGGTGATTCTTGCCCTCCTCCACACTTCTGGTATATATCCCAGTTCATAACTGCTCCGAATGATTCGGATCACATGAGGAATGATTGCCTCCTGCCCCTGTTGTAGTAGGGCAGGAAATATTCCGTCAGTTCCAGGGGTTTTGAATGGCTGAAAGGTGTTCATAGCCCATCTCAGCCGTTCTTCACTGCATATGTGTTTTGCCATTGCAGTGTCTTCCCTGGTTGGTCTTCTAGTTTTGTACCTCGTATTTCCTGTGGTGTTTATGCCTGCAGGAAAGTGGGTTTCTAGCAGGAGCTTTGCTCGTTCTTTTTCGCTTTCTGTGAAGCGTCCATCTGGCTTTCGCAGTGCCATTACTGTATCTACTCTTCCTTTTGCTAAGACTTTGTGTAGTCTTGCAGCAGAAGGTGTTGAGTCTATTTCTTCGCAGAATTTCCTGAAGCTGTTTCTTTTGGCTTTTCTAATTTCTTTATTGTAAGTTGTGAGTTTCTCGGTGTAGCTCTGCCAATCTCCGTTACATTTGGCTCTGTTGAAGAGCTTCCTTGTTTCGGATCTTAGGTTTGACAGATGACTATTCCACCATATTGCGTCGTTTGACTTTCTAGTCCTTTGAAGAGGACAGCTTGATTCATAGGCATCGAGTATTGCCTCGTTTAATTCTATGAGATCATTTTCCAATACCAGGTTGTTTTTGGCTTTCCCTGTGGCTCGAAGGCCTGCAAGGTTTCTGTTTAAATTAGTCTTATAGTTTTCCCAGTTGGTTTTCCTGGGGTTTCTCCTTAGTGTAGGTTCAGGAGGATTGCATTCTAGTCTGAACATGATCAATCTGTGATCAGAGAGAGACGGTTCATTCGAAACTCTCCAATCTTTTACATGATCTTTCAGATTGAATGTGCTTAGTGTTATGTCTAGCACTTCCTTCCTTATTCTTGTTACAAACGTAGGGGTATTCCCTATATTATGTAGAATAAGATTCTTATTGAGAATAAATTCTAAGATTTGCTCACTTCTTTTATTGGTGTCTGTGCTTCTCCATATGGTGTTGTGGGCATTGGCGTCACATCCTATGAGTAATGGTAGCTTCTTGTCATGACAGTATTCTACTAGTCTTTGCAGTTCTAAAGGCGGTGCAGTCCCGTCTCCTGCAAAGTAGCATGAAACTATCATAACTTCTTGGCGTTTTTCTTTGAATTCGAGTTCAGCTTGAATCGGGACGAGATCTTTCGTCATGAATTCTGAAACACAACAATAATTAATACTGTTACTTACCAGGATGCAAGCTCTTGGTATGTCCGTATTAATTACATTGTATATCACCTTTGTATCCCTACTGGCCAGTCCTTTCACCTGCCCTTCACGAACCCATGGTTCCTGAATTAATGCAATTCCCATTTGGTTGCTGATAAACGTCCTTGATATAACCGCTGAAGCTCCTTTAGCGTGATGGGCGTTTAGCTGAGCAATATTTATTTCCATTTTTTTTTTTTTTTTTTATACCTACCCCTGCTCTTCGTCGAGGACCCCTTCCTCACTTCCAACGAGGGTGTCATCTGACTCACCCAAGAGGGTGGCCTCCTCGTCCTGCACCTCTCCGACCTCCATGGCTGCCTCATTTTCTGAGTCTTTGCCATAGAGATCGGCGACGTGGAAGGACCCGATGCTTTCCGCATCACTCGGAGTCTCTCTGGGTGAGCCACTACCACTTTCTGCTTGGGCAGTTTGCCCCTCTGGGTTTCCTTCCCCATCTTTCTTTTCTTCCCTTCTTAGACCGTGAACGGGGGTTTTCCCGAACCGGTAGAAGAAGGTGAAGCCCTTGTTCTTGAGGGATTGGCAGGATAGTTCATCTATCGCTGCCCTCAAGAGTTGCCCTGTCGCCTCTTCTTTCATGCTGAGGACTTTCCATTGGTCTGTCCTCAGACCCTCGTTTTGGGCTTTAATCAGCTGAAGTAGCTTCTCAGCTGATAGCCCTTTGCTCCTTGGGAGGAAGGCAGTGATGACATGCGATTTGGGGATGTCATCTCCCCTACATGTCTTTAGCTCCCTTCCTTCCCATTTCTTTAGGTGGGGTACCTTCAACCGGATCCACTCTGCCGACTGTGGTGTTTCACAGTCGACTATGATTAGTCCCGGCTTGAAGTGTATTCCGCCGAATTGGAGCTTGTGCTCCCATCCGGCGAACATTTCCTCCACTATCGCCTCCTCCACCAAAGTTTGCTCGTCCGCACTGAGGGTATTCTCAGGGAACCCTTTGGGGAGGATGGCGACTTTTTCTGTTTTAAGAGCAGTGGCGTAGCTGCTCTTACCTGAGGTGGTCTGTTTTTCCACCTCCACCTTTTTCTTTTTATTTTCTTGGGCGGGACTGATGGTGGTCTCAGCCCGCTTGCGTTTCTGTTGGGGGACAGGCTCTTTGGATTTATGCTCCATAGCCTTCCTCCTAGCTATTTCAGGTGCCATTCCCTGGTTTAGGTACCTGAGGTACCATTTGCAGCCGGCCCCGCTGAGTCCCCGCCTCAGAGGATCGTCTTTTCCTCCAGGTTCTCCTAATTTGGGAAGCGGAGGTTGCTTTTTTGGTATTTCTGCCGCCTGCTGGAGTGTTTTCCTCCCCTCAGATTTCCCTTTGTGGCTTGTTCCCACTCCAGGCTCTGAGGTGCCGGCGATCAGCACTGCTGTCTCCCGGGGTGTTTCCCGAGAGGCTGAAGAAGGGGAGTGTTTTCCTCCTGCCTTCTTCTTCTTTTGGTTTGTAGTTGCGGTGTATTCCCGCTGGTTTTCTTTTTTGGTTTTTTTCTTATCCATGGTTGTTCCCACGAGTAGCTAGGGAATAAACAGTCCGCTCCGACAGAGCCCCGCATGCCGGAGTAAGGCTAATTACAAGGGGGTTTCGCCTGGTCCCCCAGGGGACCGTTCGCGACCAACTTTAACCCGTTGGCCATTCAGTACATCAGCACGGTACCTCACACTTTCACTTAGGGTTGTTTGTGTAATTATTTGCCGTAAGATGAGGGAGGGACATCAGGCCCTCTCCCAGCTTGCCGTTGCCCGGGGTGTGCCACTGGGAGGCTATTATCACCAGGGTCCTGCCGATCCAGGAGGTGAATCCAGAAGCCTAGTAGCGGTCAGCCACTCAAGCTTCTGCATCCATCCCACCCTTCACTGCACCACCCCACCACCCCATAATTAAGTATTAAATCAAATGCTCACATTGTCCGACAAATTTATTGCTGCGTTTTTGCTGTTTATTTCTAGATCGAAAAAGCAGCAGTTTTAAATTTAGATAATTTCAAACTTTGTTGGACTCGTCAATAGGAAGCTATACACAAAGTTTCAAGTATGTACATATTAATCATTTCAAAACAAGGGTTCTGCGTGGTGGACTATTAGTGTCTTCTTATTGACCATTTTATTATTTGAATAAACAAAAATAATTTAAAATTCTATTTCGTGTTTTTTTTTACATTTACTAGAATTATAAAATATTGTGGTACGTAAAATATTATTATTTCGGTAGAAATGAAAATAAAATTATAATAAGAGGTAAAATTCTGAAGTTGTGCACATCGACCATAGATTAGAGACACCCTATGGAGAGTTGTGCGATTTCTCACTTTCTCCTGATTTTGTTTTGTATTGAATGCAAAAATTTATCGTTATCTCTAAAAGTTGTTGACTTATCAACATTATTATTCATATCAGTTTAAACATTTTCTTTTCGGTATTTTCATGTCAACATTAACATCAGCTTAATTTCTGCCGGCCGGTTTTTTGCAACATCTGTATTCCATAAAATTCCCATAAATTTTCGATATTATTATTTTGTCAATATAAATAAAAAGTTGCAAATTTATACAAAATCTTTAATTTTTTTATACTGCCTTTTTCTTTTCTAATGCCATCTATATGGTCTTTGTAATTTACAGAGTTAAACTAGAAAGTTGAAGAAAATTATATATCAACAAAAAAAAACATCTTTAAACTTTTGATATTTGTATTTATTAACTATTATTAAATACTAGCTGAACCCGCGACAGCATTCGCGTGGCGTATTGATTGTTATAACAAATTTCTCCCCCGACTTTGTTAAAGGGGTGAGGGGAGAAATTTTTATACACCAGATGTTAAGTTGAAAGAAGACAAATATATCTTTGAAAACCGCATTCGAATCGAATTAGTAGTTTTAATGTGATGCGCGCACAAACATACAGACAGACAAAAAAATCTAATCACATTTTTGGGTTCTATATCGATGTAGTAACCCCCCACGCTAATTATTTTTTAAATATCCTTAATGTACAGAATTTTCATTTCTACAGTTTTATTATATGTATAGATTATTTTTCACGCCCTCACAACCGCCCTTGAGGGTAGAATGTCTTAAAATCTAGTGTATAAATTTTTCTCCCCCCTACCCCTTTAACGGGATGAGAAAGGAAATTTTTATACAAAAATCAACACGCCACGCGAATGTTGTCGCGGGTACATCGAAATAGAACCTAAAAATGTGGTTAGATTTTTTTGTCTGTCTGTCTGTATGTTTGTGCGCGCATCACATGAAAACTACTGATCCGATTCGAATGAGGTTTTCACAGATGTATTTGTCTTCTTTTAACTTAACACCTGGCGTATAAAAATTACTGTCCCATTTGTTTAACGGTGTGAGGGAAGAAATTTTTATACAACAATCACACGCCACGCAAACGACGTCGCCAGTATAGTTTAACTAATATTAATGTGAAAAGACAACCACGCCTTCTAACCTCAACAAAGGAACCGACTTCCGAATCTAGGTTGCCAGATATATTTCTGAATATTTCTAAGTTTCTATATTTTGAAAATTTTCTCTCTACTTTACTATTCAATTGTTCGTCAATGACTCTTAGAAAGATAGTATAAAAATATTCTTACAAAATATATACCTAAATTAATTAACTAGGTTCTTCAGATTTAAACAGTTTTCACTTCTAATGATATCAATTTTGTACATATTACTTATACTTAAAGACATTTTTAAGTAATGGCAACATTGTGTATATAGTTTGCCATTTAAAAGTCGATTCCCACCCTTTTGTTATTATTGTAAAGAAATGCCGACGGCTTTTACTAAGCGCGGGGTGCATCAAACGAAACATCAAAGAGGAAAATTGCGTGAGTTAAATACCGCGAATAGTGTTGTTCCCCATTACAGTACACAGTAGCGTGATTGATTTTTATTGTTTTTTATATTAGATATATATTACGGTCAGCTTGATAGTACTTAATATAGTAAGAATTTCTCGTTTAAATATATAAGATAATAACTGCGCCAGCTTACGGTAGGGTTATATTATTTGATTTAGAAAGGTATTTTTTTAGCCCTAATTTTTTACGCATTTTTTCTGTTTTTAATTTTCCACTTTCTTTTAGTTTTTCGTTTATTTATTTATGAATCGAAATTCAACACTATCTTTTGGGTTTTCTTACAATTCAGTAATTGTTATGGACAATGCCACGTATCTTTTCCGTATATTAAACAAAATACCTAATAATAACACAAAAAAGAATGAAATTTTAAGATTTATGGCAATCAAAATTATCAATGTCCCTAAAAAGGTTCCAGTAAAAAGGAAGTAATAAGAATGATCAAAAGTCAGAATTTTAAAAATGAATACGTCATTGACACCATTTGCAGCAGACATGGTCATACCCTTTTGCGTTTACCTCCTTACTACTGTATTTTTAATCCAATCAAAATGGTTTGGAGTACTGTAAAGAAACGTTTACGAAAATATAATCAGTCACCAACCTTAAGCGCAGTTGTTCTTGATAATATTCGAGAGGTAATTAGTGGCATTAATAGCGATGTATGGAAAAATTGCGAAACACATGTTATAAAAATAGAAAAGGAATATCCTGTTTTACCGCCAATAGCACCATTAGTTATTCAACCTGGAAACGATTCTACTTCAGATGACTCTGACAATTCTTGTTAGTCATTCCAACCAATTTTCTTTACAACTATTATCGTGATGTATCTTGAAAACTTGTTTTTAAAAACAAACTAATTTTATATTCTTACTAACATACTCAACCCTTTCCTTTCCAGGCAAGGAAGGCTCATACCTCCTCGTGGTCCTTGCTGGACAGACAATCTTTTAAGATTGTCTGTCAAAATGAGTATTATTTGTAGACAATTGTTATAAAAATATTATCAGTTTTGTACTATTTGAATAATGAGTCAAATGTTCTTATTAATAACTAAAATTAACAAGTTCTAATTTGAAAGAATTGATTTGTTATTTGACAATTTTCAAATTGATACAAAATTTACAAATATACAAAAACCGTTTTTCTTTTGAAATTTAAAACAAAAATTAATAAAAATTTATGAACCCGTTTTATTTAATTCCACGCCAATGGTCGGCAATGCCATCAAAGGCATTTAAATTCCGACAAAGAGCAAAAAATTTTACATTTAGATTGGAAAGAGTATACAACTAGTTTGTTAATATGACAGTCTTTGTTCATTATGAGATAATATAGGTTTGTTCCAATAGAGCCACTCTGATTAGTACATGAACACGTTCATAAACTATAAAATGCGCAAGTCCAGTATATGTATTAGTTCATGATTTATGGTCCTTGTTGGAACGCTTTTATTCTTCTACTTTGTTATCTTTATTACTAATAATAAATTTATTTTGTGTTGAGTAACGCAAAAGTTTTTAGTTTTAAATAGTGTAAAATGTCTATATTGACTATAACATAATTTTAAACAAAGAAAAATGTCAGATAGTAAACAATTTTTTTTATTTCAGTAATATTTTTTACAGAAGTTTCTAAGCTTTCAGAGTTTATCATTATAAAGCAAAGTTTAATTTAATCTGTGTTATAAAGATCACAGAGTACAAAGTACCTAAAGCGCAAGTCCTGACAAATTAACCATGCCTCGAACCAAGGATAGTTTTAACCGTACATGAACGCGTTCATTTTGTTGGAACGGCACTTTGACCGTATATTGAATTATTTGATGCTCTGTTGGAACGGTCTAATCGTTCTGCGCATGCCTTTGACGTCCTTCTGACAGTCAGGAGGTCTGTTGAAACAAACCTTATATTATCTCTGAAATAGTAATAAATCCCAGATTATGTTACTTTTTTAAATGTCTTGAGTGATCGGGTAGTAAAGTTTGTCATTAATTTCAGTGTTGTTTGTTACAGCCAGAAACTTATCAGAAAATGGATTTGGTATCCAACATTAAAACGGAAGAAATTGATGTTGAAGCATGTAAACTCGAATTCGATCTCTGTAATATCAGAACGGAAAGTTGTGTAGAAAAAGTTTCTCCAACTAAAAGTGATGTGTTAATGGACAGAGAATATATAAAACTGGAAAATGAGGGTATGCAAGAAAGAAAAAGTGATATCGAAATTAAGACAGAAATTACACAGCGTCCATTTGATTTCCCTGTTTGTAGAAATGATTTTGGTAAAAATCGACAAATAGTACAAACCATGAACATGTATTCTAGGAAAAAACGTAAGTTTGTGCATTTTTTATATTTACATAGTGTAACGGGATAACCAATTAGGCAATCCAAACCACGTGATATTTTAGTTGTTTGACCCTCGCCGCCATATTGAATTTATTTTGACACATCGTTGGATTGCCGCGAAAGTCAAACATTGGATTCAGTAGCTATTTATCTTCAGAAAGCTGAGGAGTGTTATAATTATAAAACGATTTGCTTTTTATTTTGTGGTGTTTAAAGGTGTTTTTTAGTGTTTAAAAAGGACAATTTTATTTGTTTGACCCTCGCCGCCATATTGAATTTATATTTTGACACATCGTTGGATTTCCTAATTAGGAAAGGGACCTATACGTGAAAGACTATTCTTAGGTTATTTGTTCTAGAATGTTCTGTCTCTTTCTAGTGTTTACTATTTAAGTTCGATTTATGTTTCGGGTTCATTCCAGAATGTTCTTTTGTTTTATATAAGGGGATGTATAGATAGTTAAGGGGAGTTCAAATAATAGTTCATTGTATTGTCAGTTTAAACGTTAACGAGCAGAGTTCTGTGTATCTTTACAATTTTGTGAATAAATTGTGTTAAAGTCCCCATAAGTGTTTCAAATTGGTGTCAGGTGTGGGGTGAAGATACAAGAATGCCTGGAAAGAAGATAAATGAACTATTGGTGGCTGAGCTTAGAAGAGGGCGCGAAAAAGTAGAGTTAGAAACTACTGGGACCAAATCCGTATTGTTGAGGAGGCTCCGTGAGTACTACCTAAGCATCAATGTGGACCCAGATGCTGTGGAGTTCGAAGACTCAAATCAAAAAGCGAATTCTGAACTAGCCCAACAACTGTCCCGGCTACAAGAAGAACAAACTCAACAACTTTCCCAGCTAGCGCAACGAATGACAAGCCAACAAGAAGAACAAACTTAACAACTCTCCCGGCTGCAAGAAGAGCTATCAGAACGAATCACGAGCCAACAAGAGGAGCTATCACAACGACTGACGAACAAACAAGAGGAGATGTCCCAACTATCACAACGGATGTCTACCCTACCAGAAGAGTTATCCAGTTCCTTCTTGCAGCAAATAACGCATCTGCGCTCCGAAATCTGCACTCTTCGTGATGAACAAAATCAACAAGTCGCCAGCTTGCGAGACGAGCAACATCAGCATGCAGCTAACCTACGTGAAGAGATCAACCAACAAGTGCAGTCCGAGATAGAAAAGCTCAAACGAGAACTTGAAGCTTGTCTCCGAAACCAAACCATCCACCACGGCGACGGGGATGCAGAGAGGACGGAAACCTGCCACGTAAACGTCGAACAACGAGGAAACGGGGAGGCGGCACAGGTACGAACGACGATGAAACCCCCGACCTTCGACGGGAAGACTTCCTGGCCAAATTACCTGAAACAATTCGACGCAGCGGCCAAAACTAATGGATGGTCATCCCAGGAGAAAGCATTGTCCCTAACCGTAGCTCTGCGAGGCGAAGCTTTAGACGTCCTGCATTCATTGACACCGGATGAGGCTGACAATTTCGAAGTATTGGTGAATCGTCTGGAGATGCGTTATGGCCAAACTCATCTACAACCGGTATACCGAATGCAATTGAATAGCCGAAAGCAGAAAAATGGAGAAACTATCCAGGAGTTCCAGGCAGAAGTGTCAAAAATGGTACGGTTTGCGTATCCAAATGCAGCGGAAGATTTCTTGGAGTGCCTGGCAGTCCAAACCTTCACCGATGGTCTTCGAGATGTCGAGTTGCAGCGTACTGTACGGTTAGCGCGGCCGAAGTCTCTAGTGGACGCCTCGACCCTTGCCCTGGAGTTTGATGCGGTGACGGAGGCTTCACGTGGAGTTGCTCGACTAAGGAAAGTCACCAGTAATTACGATCATGCGGTTCACTCCGTTAGCGACGTCGAAGTGGTAGTGGAGAGGTTAATAAAGTTATCTCCACGAAGAAGGTGCCCCGTGAGGTGTTGGAACTGCGGAGAACTAGGCCATGTAAGAAATGCTTGCCCCCGAAAAGAAAAATCGTCTGCTGAAGCAGCAGGAAAACTGGAGGGCAACGTTGACTCCAAACATTCCCGAAGTCCCTCATACCATTAAATTGGCAACTCTGCGACATCACATGGACAGCTTGTATGTAGATGGACTCATTGATGGCAAGAACTTTAGCATGCTGGTAGACACTGGAGCTACGAAAACTATCGTCCGACTATCCATCATTATGAAAAAGAAGATGTTACCTACCAGTTGGAGACTGCGTACCGCTACCGGAGAATCTGCTAGAGTCTACGGTGAGATACAGGCGACGGTACAGTTTGGTTCAACCTCTCTCGTTTACTCGGTGCTGGTGGCTGACGTTGATGAAGATGTTGTTCTGGGCATGGATGTTATGCTCCACTGTGGTTTTCATTTGGATCTTTGCCGACGTATCCTTCGTACTGGTAATGAGGAAATATTCCTGCATCGAAAGCAAGCTAACGATGCCTCGATTAAGCTAATCGATGATATCGAACTTCCGGCGAGCTGCGAATGTGTCGTAACAGCGCGGCTGGATGGACTAGAGCCAGATGGTGCCCCAGCCATGATAGAGTCAAAGAATCATGACCATGAATTGGGAAAAGGGCTCCTTGTGGGAAAGATTCTTGTTAGATCCGCCAAAGAGGTACCCATCCGAATTATCAACTTGAACGATCATCCAGTTCTTCTCCGAAAGGACACGTAAAGGGAAGTTTAGAACCAGTAACGTCCATAATTCACAAGGTAAACGTTATGAAAACTGATGAGACCAATGAAATCGAACAATTAATGACAAAATTAGATCCCTCTTTGTCAAAATTAGAAAAGAAACAGGTAAGAGATCTACTTTACCGTTATAAACCTGTATTCGGTTCTAAAAGTAAACTTTGAAGAATTGATGTTGTCCACAATAAAATTGATACTGGCGATGCACGTCCGATTCGACAGGTACCCCGACGGCTTCCTCAAGTTAAGAAAGAAGAAGCAGATAAAGCTCTTAAAGAAATGATTCAAAATGGCATAGTCGAACCATCCAGTAGTCCGTGGGCTTCTCCTGTAGTATTAGTGAGAAAGAAAGACGGATCAATGCGATTTTGTGTCGACTATCGAAAGCTTAATGATGTCACTAAGAAAGACAGTTATCCTCTTCCACGGATTGATGATGCCCTCGACGCTTTGGCAGGTTCTACTTTGTTTTCTACCTTGGACCTTAAAAGCGGATACTGGCAGGTAAAAATGAATCCTGCAGACAAAGAAAAGACTGCCTTCACCAGTGGATCAGGGTTATGGCAATTCACGGTCCTTCCGTTTGGCCTCTGTAATGCTCCTGCGACATTTGAACGGCTAATGGAAAACATTCTTCGAGGATTGTCATGGGAAACTTGTCTAGTTTATCTAGATGACATCATCATAATGAGCAAGACCTTTAAGGAACATATATCCAACCTGGAAGAAGTCTTTAAAAGATTACAGAAAGCTAATCTAACATTGAATGTTAAGAAAGGCCACTTGTTCCAGAAACAGGTTAACTATTTAGGACATAACGTAAGCAAGGATGGCGTTGCTGTGGACCCCGCTAAGATTCAAGCCGTTCAAGAATGGCCTATTCCTATCGACAAACATCAGCTTCGAAGTTTCTTGGGTCTTTGTTCCTATTACCGACGGTATGTCAAGAATTTTGGAGACATCGCCAAACCCTTGACACGTTTGACAGAACAAGACAAGTCCTTCTGTTGGGATGAGGAATGTCAAAAGGCCTTTGAACTATTAAAGAAACAGCTGACGTCTGCCCCTATTCTTGCTTACCCACTTCCTGACGGTAAGCTTATTTTGGACACCGACGCCAGCAATGTGGGAATTGGAGCCGTCTTGTCACAGCTACAAGATGGTAAAGAAAGAGTAGTTGGATACTTTAGCAAAACTTCATCGAAAGCTGAAAAGAACTAGTGTGTAACTCTGCGGGAACTCTTAGCAGTTGTAAAATCCGTCGAGCATTTTTATAAATATCTGTATGGCAGAAAATTCCTAATAAGAACAGACCATGTCAGTTTAAAGTGGCTACTTAGCTTTAGGATCCCAGAAGGACAGATAGCAAGATGGCTCGAAAAACTGCAGGAATATGACTTTGAAATCGAGCACAGACCTGGAACAAGACATCGTAACGCTGATGCACTTTCCAGAAGGCCATGTCGACCTGATTGTCCCCATTGTACCCGCATGGAGCAGAACGAGGAAAAACTTGCATTAGTTAAGGTTGTGCCAGAAGATCAAAGCTCTATGCTGGCAGAGCAACAAGATAACGATCCCGTTCTGAAAAAGATTCGGGAATGGAAGAGAATGGACCGTCGTCCGTTGTGGAGAGAGATATCCTCATCTTCTCCTGCTTTAAAAGCATATTGGGCCCAATGGAACTCTTTAATTTTGGACAGTGGACTCCTTCAAAGACTTATAGAAAATTCCGACGGCACAGAAACAAGGAAACAAGTAGTGGTCCCAAGAAATGCTGTACCAGACATTTTAAAACAGATACATAATGACAGTTCTGGAGGACATCTGGGTATTACGAAAACGCTGCAAAAGGTCCGAGATAGATTTTACTGGGTAAACTGCACTAACGATGTTAAAGATTGGTGTCGTAAATGCACCACATGTGCTGCCAGTAATGGTCCGCATAGAAAACCGAAGGCGGAAATGCAGCAATACCTGGTCGGAAGTCCTTTTGAAAGAATCGCAGTAGATGTATTGGGGCTACTTCCACAAAGCGATGTAGGAAATAAGTACATCTTTGTTGTAATGGACTACTTCACTAAATGGGTTGAAGCCTACGCAGTTCCCAATCAGGAAGCCACCACT
Organism: Altica lythri; assembly: GCA_964028335.1. NCBI lineage: Eukaryota > Metazoa > Arthropoda > Insecta > Coleoptera > Chrysomelidae > Altica > Altica lythri. Next base: position 4,825,524 of record OZ034811.1, read on the forward strand.
TTGGCAGGTATATTAGTTGAAGAATTTATAAGCCGTTTTGGAGTACCACTAGAGTTACATTCAGACCAAGGGAGAAATTTTGAGAGCAAGCTCTTTCAAGAAGTTTGCCAAAGATTAGGCATACACAAAACGAGAACCACAGCGATGCACCCTCAGTCTGATGGAATGGTGGAACGAATGTATCGGACCATAACCAACTACCTGTCAAAAGTAGTGTCAGAGTGTCAGAGGGATTGGGATCGACATATTCCGCTATTTCTAATGGCTATTCGATCGGCCATTAACGAATCAACAGGCCAAACGCCTGCGAAGGTCCTGTTCGGTGGAGAAATGAGGCTACCATGTGACTTGGTGTTTGGCTGTAAACCTGGTGAAGTGGCCCATGAAGAATATGTCACCGATCTTCAAAATCGAATGGAGAATATTCACAACTTGGTGCGTGGGAAACTTAAATTATCTAGTGATCGGATGAAGAGGTACCATGACACGCGGACAATGGAAAAGAGTTACCAAGTGGGAGATTTAGTCTGGCTCTATAACCCCCGACGTCGTCGAGGCATTTGTCCCAAATTACAGAAAAACTGGGAAGGTCCATACACCATCAAGAAAAAGATTAACTATGTCATATATCGGATCGTGAAAATCCCCAGAGGGAAACCCGTCGTGGTCCATCATGATCGGTTGGCGCCTTACCAGGGAAACCACAGTGGAGGTGTGCAGCAGCTCCAAAAAGTTGGTTTGGCTGGCTCGGGGAGTGTGCGGGATCCCGATTTAGGAAATAACATTCCAGGAGGAATGGATCTAAGGAGGGGGCAGTGTAACGGGATAACCAATTAGGAAAGGGACCTATACGTAAAAGACTATTCTTAGGTTATTTGTTCTAGAATGTTCTGTCTCTTTCTAGTGTTTACTATTTAAGTTCGATTTATGTTTCGGGTTCATTCCAGAATGTTCTTTTGTTTTAATTAAGGGGATGTATATATAGTTAAGGGGTGTTCAAATAATAGTTCATTGTATTGTCAGTTTAAACGTTAACCAGCAGAGTTCTGTGTATCTTTACAATTTTGTGAATAAATTGTGTTAAAGTCCCCATAAGTGTTTCAATATTTTAATTTACCTTAGGCAGTCATTTAAAGTTAATTTAAAAACAAATATGTTTGAATTCTTGACATAAACTTTGCGTTTCTAGCAAGCGATTATATTACGAGCCCTAACAACTAAATGTTCGGACAAACAATAATTTACTGAAAAGGTTAATTTTCACAAACTAAATTAATAAATTGAGGAACTACATTAACATATTATTAAAATCTATCATTTACAATAATAATGTGAAAGGTTTGGTTTATAAATACATTGAAATTCACTGTGTGCGAATAAAATAACAAAAATATTGCACAATATCTTGACAACTAAATGTTCGGATTTATCTAGTTACCGTATATAAAATACATAACATTGTTATTTTTACTTATTGTAAGTTGGTAATTAATTGACAATTACTTGTCAGTTACTTGTTAGAAACTGTTTTGCTAAAAATTCTGATAAATTTTGCCCAAAATGGCTAGAGGAAGTGCGACAAATGTAAAATTCGTGAATTGATTATCAAAAAATATTGTCAGGGTAAAAAAATACGTGAAATAGCGGATGAATTAGATTTAGCTAAGTCGACAGTTGGGGACATACTGAAGCACTATCGGGACAGTGGAAGTATCCTAACTAAAGGCAAAAGTTCGGGAAGACCGAGAAGTGTATCTGATAGGGATCGAAGATTGCTCGTAAAAATTTGCAAACAGGGTCGTCGTAATACTTTAAGGGCTATCACAGCACAGTGGAATACAGAAACAGGACAGAGTTATTCGAGAGAGTGCTGTAGAAAGTGGATACACAAATCAGGACTTAGTTTTTATAAGGTCGGATTAAAAGATTTTATTAAATTCATGATTTTTTATTATTCGTAATGCTTTAGGCGAAAGAAAAACCTCTACTAACAGTGAAGCAGAAAATAAATCGATTAAATTGGGCAAAATCGAAGATGTCATGGACAGTTGAAGACTGGTCCAAAGTCATATTTAGTGACGAGTCGAAGTTTGACGTGTGTGTGGGAGACTTTCGAAAACGGGTTATTAGAACAAAAACTGAAGCATTTCATAAGGATTGCCTCAAAAGGACAGTTAAATTTCCTAAAGGCATCATGATTTGGGGGTGCATGTCCGCAGTGGGTTTAGGAAGATATGAGCTGGTAGAAGGCACAATTAATGCGGCAAAATATCAGGAAATTTTGAAAAATAGTCTTGTGCCAAGCACGAAAGATCTTTACCCGGACATGAATTTTATATTCCAACAGGACGGTGCTCCATGCCATACGGCGAAAACAACTAAAAAATGGTTTGGGGATAATAACATTAATGTCCTCTCATGGCCTTCGAACAGTCCGGACCTCAATGTTATCGAAACATTATGGCATAAAATGAAACAAAAATTGCGTGATGATCCCCAAAGAACCGTTGCCGATTTGAAGAAGAAATTGGATGAATTATGGCAAAGTTTTGATCCTAATTTATGTCAATGATTAGTGAAAACAATGCCAGATAGAATTGCAGCGGTTGTAAAAGCGCGTGGCGATGTAACGTCATATTAAAATAGTAAATCTATAATTTTCCGAACATTTAGTTGTCAAGATATTGTGCAATATTTTTGTTAATTTATTCGCACACAGTGAATTTCAATGTATTTATAAACCAAACCTTTCACATTATTATTGTAAATGATAAATTTTAATAATATGTTAATGTAGTTCCTCAATTTATTAATTTAGTTTGCGTAAATTAACTTTTTCAGTAAATTATTGTTTGTCCGAACATTTAGTTGTTAGGGCTCGTATAAGCATAAATTGTAATGATGCTTAAGATATACTAACAGATAGTTTCAAATATTTTTCTAAATAAAATTTTACTTACATTTGGGTAAATTGTAGTTTACGGTAATTGGTGCTAATTTTATGAAATGTTTTATCAACATTTTAAAAATGATAGATCAAACAATACTATAAAAATTGCCGGAACCCTTAGGAAAAAAGGGATGAAATTAGAATTTTTATTATATTTAAAGTACCTACGTACCATTGAACATTAATTATAACGCTATTTCGTTATGAATATTGCATAAAATTTTACAGTTAAGTTAATTAACACTTTTACTTAAAGTTACAATGTATGATTTCACATTCTTTAACCATTTATTTTTTTATTAAATTTGTTTGACTTTTTCTGTGACATTCCTTTAGTTATTTTGCCATATTTATTTTAACTGTGTTACAACAAACAATTAACCTTTTTTTACACTTTTAATATTTTTTTTGCATTTCCAAAGCGATTACATAAAAAAGACCGTGCTTGTAACCTCTACGCGCGATTGAAGTAAAACTTGAAAAATTTAAAAATTTTGAAAATTTTCAAAATTCTGAAATTTAAATGAAATTCGAGAAATTGGTGGAGAGAGTCGGTTTAAGGTTTCTCCTGGTTGGTTTGAAAGTTACTGATTTGGATCTATTTTGTTTTCTTAGAATGCCAAAATAGTTTGTTTAAAACCCCTTCCACACGATACAATTTAATTTGACAATTAGATTGTCGATAAAATTGGCTCACAATCTGATTGCATCCACGCATACCAATCTTTTATTTTTCGTGTGAATCGCGCGCTTGACGGACGTATATTTAAAATGGATCCATTAAGTACCTAAAAAACAAAAAATCGGATTTATTCTCGCACTTACTACAAATTTAAACGAGAAAGAAAAAAGACGAAAATGTTGACAAAACAATGGCTATTGAAAAGAAATCAATTTAGTCATGTGAATATCGTTAGGAAATTTTATGAGAATGGATTACAAAACTTTTAAAGAATTGTTAAATTTATGAAAATCATGTATAGAAAAGCAATATCATCATTTTATTGATCATATTTTTATCGATAATTGTCCATTTCTCGAGCAACACCTCCGAACATTTTGTCGTACTGGTTTATTTTTATAAAGTGTGTGTTTTATATCCTATAGCAATGACAAATCTTTATATAAATTAAGAATATCCTCCATAACTTCTCTTTCGGTACGGAACCAGCTATTTTAAAGCACGGTATGTCTGTAAAATCTCAACTTAAAAGTAAAACGCGTTGCACCTCACTGTTCCACTTCTGAATGCAGACTAAACTCAAAATTGGTTTATCAGAATCCACACCACCCAATTTTTTTCGAGTCAATCAAATCGTGCAGTCCAGCAGACCATCCAATGCCCTTGAGTTGGCCATTTTGAATCTACACGGTGCAATTTAGTCAAATTACTATATTTTATTTTATTACTGCTATTTATTTGTAGCATTATTAATATTGATATGAGCTTATATATTTCAGGTTCCTTATATGCGACAACAAAATGGCAAAATCACTTTGGAAAACTGTATGGAACATGTTCTTCTTGTGGAAAAATTTTCTATGATAAAGTGCTATTTTTAAATCATTTTTACATTTATCACTTTTTAGCTAATTGTAAAAAATCTGTCATTTTGAGAAGGAACAATTTTGCTTCAAAACACATTAAACAAATGGGAACTTACAGTGGACAGACTGGTGAAAAACCTTTTAAATGTCAAATTTGTTCAAAATGTTTCACACAAAAAGGACATTTAAAACATCACATTAAAACTCACTCTGATGAAAAACCTTTCATGTGTGAAATTTGTTCTAAATGTTTCACACAAAATACGGGCTTAAAAAATCATGTTAAAATTCACACTGGCGAGAAACCTTTTAAATGTAAAATTTGTTCAAAATGTTTCATACGATCCAATGAATTAAAAGAGCATATTCGAACTCACACTGGTGAAAAACCTTTTAAATGTAAAATTTGTTCAAAATGTTTCACAGTTTCCAGTAATTTAAATAGGCATATTCGAACTCATACTGGCGAAAAATCTTTTAAATGTCAAATTTGTTCAAAATGTTTCATACGATCCAGTCAATTAAAACAGCATATTAAAATTCATACTGGTGAAAAACCTTACAGATGTGAAATCTGTTCAAAATGTTTCATAGTATCCGGTGAATTAAAAAAGCACTTTCGAACTCACACTGGCGAAAAACCTTTTAAATGTCAAATTTGTTCAAAATGTTTCACACAAAAAAAGCATTTGAAAAATCATGTTAAAATTCACACTGGTGAGAAACCTTTTAAATGTAAAATTTGTTTAAAATGTTTCATACAATCCAGTCAATTAAAACAGCATATTCGAACTCACACTGGTGAAAAACCTTTTGAATGTAAATTTTGTTCAAAATGTTTCACAGGTTCCAGTACTTTAAATAGGCATATTCGATCTCACACTGGTGAAAAACCTTTTAAATGTCAAATTTGTTCAAAATGTTTCATACGATCCAGTGATTTAAAACAGCATATTCGAACTCACACTGGCGAAAAACCTTTTAGATGTCAAATTTGTTCAAAATGTTTCATACGATCCAGTGATTTAAAACAGCATATTCGAACTCACACTGGCGAAGAACCTTTTGAATGTAAGATTTGTTTAAAAAGTTTCCCACAAAAAGGACATTTAAAAAAGCATATTATTAAAACTCACACTGGTGAATAACCTTTCAGATCTGAAATTTGTATGTCAAATTATGTCGAAACAATTTGTAAAATGTTCGAGAAATTTAGCAACAACAAAAATAGCAAATTATTATTCAAGGTTGTGTTATATTTAGGAAGATTATTCCCTGAGAACAGCTTTTTCGATTGCATTAGAATCTAATGCATTAAATCTTTCCATTGTGGTAAATTATAACAATAATTAATAATGCCGTTGTTATCCTGATAAATATTTGACCGTGACTATTTCTCTAGTGCAATAGTCGCTGATATTTGATTCTGATTGGTCCAATTTCAAAAAATTATGACATTCTATTGGTTAATTTGTATCGAAGGAAATAATCACTTTTATTTCACAGACTTACATTCAATGGTCAACTAATTTTACCCATCAGCTCGTCCACGGTTGTAAAATCGCATTAAGTCCAGTTTGGTAGAAAAGTATATTGCAGGTGTAAAATGGTTAAATAAAATAGTATTAAACTTGTAAATTATATTTATTCTAAACTATTTTATAAAATTTTACATTCAAATCAGTTGTTACTTCGCTCTTGGCAAATATTTAAAAGCAATGTGACGGATCAGATAAAAAGATGAAATTTGTTGGTTTTATGTTTTTCAAGTACATCTTGAAGGTTGTTTGTTTTAGCGACGACATTTTTTCTGATTTTTTTTTAATGCTTCTATAAGCACTTGCCATTTTGGTACAGGTCGTCATTTGTATATCAACCAAGACACTTGTAAAAGTAAATATGTTAGGATGAGAAATGAAATATTAAATTTCGATTGGAATGATTAGCATGAATTTGTGGTCCTTTGTAATATGTCATTATGGCACCACAATTTTGTTGAAAAAATTGACTCGTCCGATATGTATTTTTTGAGTACATAATTTCTAAAGTAGAAAAGTTTAGTAGCAAGAAATATTTTTGATTCTTCGGGGTCTAAAATGTCAAGTCCAAAATTTATTATAAATAATTTCCAATTACAGAATTCTTATTTCTAAATTCACAAGATAACCCAAGCGCTTTATTTTTTTTTAATTTTTAATATAAATGGAAAGAACACCCTATAATTTGATTTGAGTACTAGGCCAAATTTCTAATCAAGCTCTATGTATACCAATTTCAAAATCTTATCACAATTTTTTTCGGTGACAAGCACTTTCCATTATTTGAATATTTTTTTTCCATGCTAAACATTTTTGTATATGAATACTATTTTTTTGTCGTGCAACAAAGCAAAAAGTAAAAGTACAAAGTATCCATTTTTTAATCCATGAATTTGATAAAAGAACCTCTTAGAATCTCTGGAGATAAATAAATATTAACATTCTAAATTGCTTTTAAATGACCTACTAGATTTTAACAAATTCACCTTTACTTAGATAATCTCTTTACCTAAGTGGGAAGTTCCTAATCTGGTTAATATAATTTGAAAATAACTATAAATTCCAGAACTTTATTATATTAGTTTAGTACTTATTTTACATCTGATGAAGATATTGTATATCGAAACATGTTATGTAAGTGAAAATCAAAAAATATTCGTGTGATTAAATCATGAATACATGAATATTCATTAAGTAAAAGCCAACTGCATTCAATATTGTTTAAAATGCTACCCATTTCAATATAAGTTAAAAGAGCATATTAAAATTAACACTGGCGAAAAATTATTGTAACTGTAGTTAATATACTCTTATACTTAACATTATGCTGTAAATAAATAAATTTATTATTCAACTTTGTTTTCTTTTTGTAAACAACTAGCAACCCGTCTGGGCTTTGCAGGTTATGAACGACTTCTTCGCTACGCTTCGACGATATTTCTCGTCTGGAAATTTTAATTTTGTGATAACTCATTAGCCATTCATTTTTTTTATATAGTGTAACTAACCCATTATTTTCTTGTAATATGTGAAAGTAAAAAATGGTTATTGTGGGTTAACCTTGTAGGATAAGACATATACCTTTTTTGTAGATCTATTAATCCCACCATACGTTGTTTTTTTATAACTCAATAGGTTTTAGCAGCGTTTTCGAGGAAAGCTCGCGATCGGCTTATTTTTTTCCGACATGTTGAATTAATATCGTCAATCGTCAGTTTGCACAAAACCTTAACCTATTATACACTAAAACCTTCCTCAGATATCAATCTCCCTGTTTTGAAAATTTGTCCAGTACTTTTCGAGTTTATCGTGAACAGACAGACGCGGCGGTGGACTTTGTTTTATAATATGTAAGGATTATGCGATATTAAACATTTCTAGAATTTACAAAATAAATCTATTTTTTTAATTCTTCTGAAGTTTGTGGTCTGTCTGTGTAAACATTTGAATTTAAGTGACCCCGTTAAAATAAATCAAGTGGGGACCTCTCTATTGTTCCTCGCCTACTAATTCATATACAATACAATACTTTATTTGCATACATGCATAAACATGTTTCCCCATTTGAGTTGTAAGTCGCTTCTTTTCCTTTCTCTCTCACCTTTCCGTTTCCCTCCAATGCCCTTCTTTCCCTTAAACCCTTTTTTAGAAAATACCATGATGAGTTCTCCAGAGGTTAAATGTTCCGGAAGTAAAATAGTTCCCCATTCGGATCTCCGGGGGACAATCTCGGGGGAAGTCATCACGGAAATAACATAGCCATCGATCAGTCTACTATTTGACCAACCTCTAGTTCAGCCAATCTTACCCAGAAACCAAAACGCAAAACAGACTGCATATTAACATTCACTAACATCTGCGGGTTAAATAATTACATTAATGCAACCCGTACTATTTACAGTATGTATCGACTACCTTAATAGTAAGTACCCTTTGCTGAGATAATTGTTCTTGGGGACTTTAATGTTCACCACGAAAAGTGGATTAAGTCCAACAAAACAGATAATGGAGGCAAGCTAACTGAAGAATTTGCAATCAGCAATGGGCTGTCCCAACTAATCGACAAACCCAATTATTTTCCCACAGCTGCCAATCACAGTTCTAATACTCTGGATCTTTTTCTGACAACTCACCCTGAGCAATATAATTTATAGATTCTGTCTCCCCTAGATAATTCTAATCATGCTGTAGTAGAAGTCAAATGTTCAACTGAAACTCACCCATACGAGGCACCACTCAAGAGAACTTTTTCGAACTTTAAAAAAGCAGATTGAGAAGGCCTTCGAAACTACTTTGCAAATTTTCCCTGGTAACCAGTCTGCTTTATCAACGAAGATCCATCGGCAGTTTGCAACAGTATAACTGAAATTATTCAATGTGCCATGGAAGCTTACATTCCCTGAAAGCCAAACAGAAACCATGGTTTAATAAAAATTGCGATGTAGTTCGGAAAGATAAGATTAGGTCCTACCAAATATTTCTACAAAATCCAATTCCAAATATCTCTTTGACGCTCGAATGAGGGAGAAGGTAATGTCAAAGCCGGTCCTTTTGGACTCTTGCCAAACATATCAATAATAATTTTACAAATAGTTCGTTCCCTCCACTCACAGTAGAAGGTGGCTTAATAGTTACGTCCTCCACAGAAAAAGCAGAACTATTTACCAAAATATTCTCTTCGAACTCCATACTTGACCAATCGGACAACATAGAGCTTTTCATTCCATGGGATCCCCACACAATGAAATATATCATATTTAGGGTTATACGTGTGCAGAAAATCCTTTCTACTTTAAGGACCAAGAAAGCAAGCGACTTTGATAAAATACCTGCTTTACTCTTAAAGGCTTGTGCTCCTTAGTTTTCACTAAGCTATTTCAACAATCATATATTACTAATATTTTTCCAGAATCCTGGAAAACTGCTTGAATACAATCAGTCCCCAAGAAAGGCTTCAATATCTTACCTTCTAACTACAGACCCATAGCTATTCTATCTGTTATTCACAAAACTATGGAAGAATACATCAATTACGAGATCCTGAGCTACCTTGAGACACATATCCTTTTAAGTAACAGACTTTTTACATAATTTTATAGCAGTTTTGAAGTTTAACAGTTGATATTTAACATTTTTAACATCTGATAGTTGATAATTCACATTTTTAACGTTTTTAACATTTGACAGTTTGAAATTTGTTATTTTTGATATTTGACAGTAGGCTTGTGTCCACTAATAATAAAGCGGGTTTATTGTGGTATCTATAGTTTTGTTATTATTAATAGATGTCAATGAAGTTTATTATTTGTTATAAAATATAAAGATTATTAAGGAATTTAAAACTGATTATTGTTTTCACCTGTCAAAATATCACAATTTTGTGATTTCGTCCAATGAAAACGCTTAATCTTCAATGTTTTATGCTAAATCAAGCCAATCATTCCGGTTTATATTGATAAAACCACTAGTGGTTTTACTAGTATTTATAAAATTATAGAACTGTCAAAAATTCAATAATAATATTAAACAATCAGTTTTTTGTTTATAAGTACTTTACTATAAATCAACATTCATTTATATTATCTAAATATTCTTAAATATATTTTGTTATTAGTATTTTCACAATTCAATTCATCTAAACGATAATGAAAAATCAAATCTGTAGGTACTTTAAAACTAACCTGCTTCCTGGTTCTGCGTGCATTTAAAACTTTTATATGCCTAAAGGCAAATGTAATCTTGTAGGTAAGCTTTAAATAGATATGCCTTATAATTTTTATTTTGGTAATTTTCTCTTTAATAATATAATTGTATAAATAGGCATAAAAATAAATATTTATTCAAATTATAACCCTATTTTCACAACGCTCACGACAACTGTCAATACTATCTAGTGTACAGGATAAGTTAATAGGTGGGGTAACGGCATTTCGTGGACCATATTGATTACGTCATTAAAGTCGGGCTTGTCAAATTTTTTATTAAAGTTATTGAAAGATCAAAAGATTATAAGTATTTTATCTTAAAATAATAATATATTTTTTTTAATAAATTAGTTTTTGTACAGAATGGTTCAAAAAATAATCTTCTCAAATACCACTCGTCCTGTAATATTTTACTAGATAAATTTTTATTTTCCAGACTAAAACTTTTTTATTTTAGGCAAAACTACTCAAACAAACTGAATATGATAAAATCACTCGTCTTACGGACTCGTGATTTTATCACTATTCAGTTTGTTTTCATATATTTGCCAAATAAAAAAGTTTTCGTGGAAACTAAAAATTTATTGATAAAATTTTAATGACTCGTGGTATTACCTTTGAAAAAAATATATTTAGTCATGTGGCAGTGAACACCATTTTGAAAGCATGACGTCACAGAGTGCGTCCGCCATTGTTGTTATTGACGTTTTAGTAGTACCTAAACACAGTAGTGATCGAAGAATTCTTTCCATTTTTTTTTGCATTTTGTTATAATAGATAAACAGTTTTGCTGACTATTTCCCTAGTTTAAAATAATTAACGATGCAGTCTGGATTTAGCAAAGCAAATTTCTACGAATCTACCAAGAATTGACGCTGTTATGCTCGGAACATTTTTCGCAAGAAACAGTGAATTTCGCAACGTAAGTAAAAACAAATGTAAAATATTTAGTTAGTTAATTCAGTTTTCTCTTAAAAAAGAGTTCAAATGACTTCATTTTAGGTTAGAAATTTTGTGATGTTTACAATGGCTAATAGTTGCATCTGCTTTCAGGTCTTCTCGAGCTTCATACGGAGACGACGCCAAAAGCTGCGTGCAGCTCAAGCGTGACGCCAAATTGTGTATAGTGAAGTGCAAAATGTGTCCAGAACACAAAGTCCATGCTAAACTATATGAATGCACCTTAATTGTGGACGAAGAGGATGATGTGATTGTTTCCGTAGAATGTGACGACTGTGTTGCTTCGAGAGTTTGTTGCAAACAGTGCCGATTTTAGCATAACCAGCATCCTGGGCGAGATTTATCCGGCGCTCCCATTCTGCAATTCAATTCCATACGAAAAAGGAAATGAATTGGTAAAATTAATAAAATTTTACTTTTCTAGCCTTTCTATCGGCGAACTCTTTTATAAGACATTCAAAGTCCATGTTCTTTGCAATTTCATTTTCGATTGACAAAGTTGCTAAGTTTCTTAGTCTAGTTTGAGATATTGTCGATCGCAAATATGTTTTCATCAGCTTCAGCTTGGAAAAACTCCTTTCCCCACTAGCAACCGTTACAGGTATAGTCAATAATATTCGCAATGCTATCCATACATTTGGATACAGTTCCAGTAAATTACGGTCTTTGATAAAATTCAAAACATAAACAGGGGTAACCACATCCTGATCAGGCAAAAAAGATTTCAGGCTTATAAGTTCATCACACAACATACAACCATCTATATCTGATTTAGAATCTACAGCTAATTTTAACTGGAGGTCACCACAGAGTTTGACAAGGTCGGGTTTTTCGGGAATCTGTTTTATATTGTACAAAAAAGACCAAGAATCGGAGTACTCATTTAACTGTTCAAATCTTTCTCTGAGTGAAATTAATGTAGTGTCCAATAGAGAGATGAAAAATTCTACCTCAAATTTCTTTTCTGGCGAAACAATAGGCTCGTCGCGAGCAGTTTCGTCAGCTTGACGTTTACCAAATCGAATCCTTTTTGCAGCTTTAAACACGGGTTCAATTTCTAGTTCTTCAGCCGTTTCCTTTTCAGTTAAAATGGCGCTTTTCTTCCAAGAAAGTGCAGCATTTTTTCAACTCTTCTGTGCATTTACTGAAATCTATATCTGGTGATTGTAGAGATTTACTAACGACGTTAATTTGAAAAAGTATGTCATACCAAACCACCAATGAAGCCATTAAACTGAAATCTTTTAATTGTTCAGCTAGAATAGTAGCCTCATGAGAGACTTGAACATCAGTTTTCTGTGTCTCAATTGCTAAAGTAATTAAAGCGTCATGGATGGCACTAATTTAATAACGGACTGCTTTGACACTGCTTATTCTTGCTTCCCAACGTGTGTCACTAAGCTTTTTTATAGTGTATAATCCCAAGCGGTCGGTTAGAATTTTCCATCGATGAACAGATGCTGAAAACAATGTGAACAACCTCTGAAGTTCCCCAAACAAAGTGACTGATTTTACGAAAGACTTAGCAGCATCGCATAGTACGAGATTGTAGATTTGACAGCCACAGGGTACATAAACAGCCAAGGGATTTATGTCCAGAATTCTCTTTTGAACCCCAATATTTTTCCCTTTCATATTCGCTCCGTTGTCATAACCCTGACCCCTACAGTCGTTTAATTCAAGTCCGTGTTTATTAAAACATCAATAATGACTTCAGTTAGTTTTTTACCAGTTGACTCACTTACAGTTAAAAATTCTACGAAATGCTCTTTTACTGATATTTTATCGTCATCTGATAAATCAACAAATCGTACTGTCAGTGAAAGTTGTTCTACGTGACTAATATCTGGTGTACAGTCAGCTATAATCGAATAATATTTTGATTTTTTTGCGCATGATATGATTTCTGACTTCACTTTTTTACCCATCAGCTCTATTAATTCATTTTGGATGTCTTTGCCTTAGTATTGATCTGCAACATCACCCTTCATAGCTAATCGCAAGTGCTCCTGCATTACTGGATCAAATTTGCCTAGTAATTGTACTAAGCCCAAGAATTTTCCGTTATTTGGCGTATATAATTTGTCAGAAGAACCTCTGAACGCCATATTGTTTTCAGCTAAATAAAGTGTAATATGCATTAATCTAGCCAAAACATTATTCCATCTTGTAGTTTCCTTTTTAATCAAATGTTGCTCTTGACAATCTAGTGTTTTGCCTGTTTTTAAACGTAGTTCAGTTTCAATCCATAAAAGGTAAAAGTTCTTTTGTGAAGTGCTATTCTCGTGAATTTTTAACATTTCAGACAAGTGTTTCCAGTTGTTGTATCCTTCAGACACTAAACTCGACGTTGAGCTACTATCAAACAATCGACAACAAAAACAATAAACTCGATTTTTGGAAACGGAGTATACTAACCAACGACGCTGAATTGTTTCATTGTTAGCTAGTTTTTTCTGAAATGTGAATTAGAGAAATGTCGCCCTGTATCATTTTTCGGATAATTATCAAAGAGTTTGCAGTGGGACACTAGTTATTATATGATCAATTATTTTGCTATTTCGAATGAGTGGCCAAGTAGCTGGATCCGCTATATTTGGAACATCAGTACCAACATCATCTAGCATTTGTACTTGTTGTACATCAGTAAAGGGGTCATCCTGTGCAGTATCTGTAATTGTAACACAACTTGCTCCTTCACTGCGGGACATTTCATCAACAATATTTTGAGCAGCTATTCGTTCTGATTTGTCAGGCAGAGGCTCCACTGCCGATGTATTCGTTTGTATTGCAGATGTAGATGCCACACTCAAGTCTTTATTTTTTGACGTGATATATTTATCTATATACATAACATAAATACAACATCAATAAGTTTAAAGATTATATATCAAATATTGACTGGTGTAACTTTTTTAAAAACAATAATGCTAACATTTTATCTGAGCAAATTACTGAAAATTTGTCACATTTTTACAATAAAGCTTTTCCTGAGAGAACTGTAACTAAAAAAACTAAACCTGCATTTAAGTATAGCGATAATGCTAGAAGAATGAAAGAACATTTACATCTTTTATATGATATCGCCAAACATAATGATCTTGTAAAAAAAGAATATGGTTCTTTTAAAAAAAGTTATAAAAAAACTATCCGTGATGAACAAATAAAATATAATAGTGAAAAATTAATGAATTCCAGTAATCTTCAAAAAAGTGCATGGTCTATGATAAACGATCATAGAAATAAAGTGGTCGACAAAATAGATATACCACCAGATAAGCTAAATGAATTTTTTACAAATATTGCCAAAAATACCTTAGCAAATCCATTCTATTTAGATAATGAATACATTGCTAATCTTAGTAATAATCGTGTAATATTTTCATTTTTTCTGGAGCCTGTTTCTGAGGCAGAAATAGGGGAAATGATACATGGTCTTAGCCTATCAAAAGCCAGAGACTTCCATGGGTTTAATAGTGATACATTTAAATATGTCAGAGAGGAATTAACTTTTCAAATTGTGCATCTCATATAAATACATGTTTTGAAACTGGTATTTTTCCAGATAATCTAAAAATTGCTAGAGTGGCTCCCATTTTTAAAAGAGGTAACAAAAACTTAGCTGAAAATTATAGACCTATCTCTATTTTACCTGTTCTCTCTAAATTAATTAAAAAAACCATTAAATCCAGATTACTTAATTATCTCGAAAAAAATAATCTTCTAAACGTTGAGCAGTTCGGTTTTAGACCAGGAAAATCTACAATTTCAGCTTTGATAGAAGTGATAACATATATTTCCGAGGAACTGGAAAAGGGTAATAAGATACTGATTTCTAGTATTGATCTATCAAAAGCTTTTGACTGTGTTTCACATAAGCTGCTACTATCAAAGCTGGAAATGTATGGTATTAGAGGTACTCCCTTATTAAAAAGCTATTTGGTTCATCGCTATCAATATGTACAAATTAATAGTTGTAAGTCAAATATGAAGAGTATAGATTATGAAGTGCCACAAGGATCTGTCCTGGGCCCTTTATTATTTATAGTCTTTATAAATGATATTGGCCACTATATAAAAAGAAAAAAAGGCTATTTACGCTGATGACGTTACAACTCTGATGTCAACAAGTTTACTGCATGATCTATACTGTTTACATAATGAGACTATTACTGATTTTAACAATTATTTTTGGAAAATAAATTTAAAATTAAATGAGGAGAAAACCCATTATTTGATATAGATAGATAGATAGATAGATAGATAGATAGTTTATTTGATCATGTTATGTACAAAACATTTATGACAAGTCAAAAAAAGTGTATAAATGAAACTAATCATAATACATTAAATCTGTAAAACTATTTACATTAAAACTAAGTTTTAATATGACGAAACACTGATAAAACTTTGTAAAAATAGTTATAATAATAGTAATATATAGTAATACTTAAAATAACATTTATATGACATTTAAAGGCAAATTTTAAAATAATAGAAAATTTGACTACATTTCAGAGATCGTTTTAAGATATTCCAGATTTGAATAGAAGCAGCGATCCAATAAGATATTCTTAATACGACTTTTAAATCCATTATAGTTTAATTCCTTAGTTGCTACTGGAAGCGCATTGTATAGTTTAACATTCAGAGAATTACGGTTTGTCAACTCCAATCTCACCCTTGGTGCTCTCAAATAAGAGGCGCTTCTGGTAGGGTAGTCATGGAAGTCACCTCCAACCAAATAACGCTCTTTGTTTTTGTGTATTTCTAGCAGGGTGTAATAAATAAAAATTGATGGTAGAGGCATAATTTTAAATGTTTTAAATAAAGGTTGGCAATGCTCGTTAAATTCAGCTCCTGCCAGGACCCTTATGGCCTTTTTTTGCATTCTAAATGCTTTGATTGAATGTGTCGATTGACCCCAAACAAGAACTCCATATGTCAAGTGGCTATGAAAAAGTTAGTAATATGTCATAAGTAGAACATTACGGCTTAAAACTCGTTTTAACTGTCTTAATAAAAAGAGTTGGGTTGAAAGTTTGTTACAAAGTTGACTGATATGTGATTCCCAGTTTAACCTATCATCAATAGCAATACCCAATAGTTTAATTGTATTGTGAGATGTAGTGTTTCGGTTTGAGGAAATGATCATTTTTTGAGTTTTATCTTTGTTTAATTTTAATTTATTTATAGAGAACCAGTTCTCTGCAACACTTTCTATCTTAGCTGATTGTTCTAATAAATTGTTTATATTCTTATCGCCTAGTCAAGGTGGAATCATCTGCAAAACAAACACATATACCTGGCAGTAGTGATTGAAAAATATCATTAATGTAAACAACAAAAAAGTATAGGACCCAGAATAGACCCTTGGGGTATGCCATGTTGAATTTCATTCTGGTTACTAAGATGCCCATTACTGCATGTAGCTTGTTTTCGATCACCCAAGTATGATTTAAAAAAATTTAATGGAGTACCTCGAATTCCGTAGTACAGAAGCTTTTCTAAGAGGATATCATGATTAACACAATCAAATGCCTTGGTGAGATCCAATAGTGATACTGCAGTTAATTGACCTTTTTCTAAGTTCGAGACAATATTTAATACCACCTCAGAAACAGCCTGAGTTGTTGATCTCTTGGCTCTGAAACCATATTGGTGGTCATGCAGGATTGAGTACCTGCTCAGGAAAGACATTAAGCGCTCTTTAACGACACTTTCAATAATTTTACCGAATATTGGTATGATAGATATGGGACGGTAGTTATCAGTCAAATTGGGATCCCCTTTTTTAAGTATAGGAATAACTTTACTCACTTTAAATATATCCGGAAACACCCCTTCTGAGAAACAGAGGTTAATTAAATTTGTCAATGGAACAATTACATAAGGGATAGTTTCTTTTATTACATGACTATTTAGGTTGTATATATCCAAACAATTAGTTTTTTTTAATCTATTTATTGTGTTTGCAACGTCTACTTCAGAAACTGGATTTAAGAAAAAGGAGTCTCTAGGTCGAGGAAGGTTTGCTAAGAAATCTATTGCAAACTTGTCGCAAGACGGCAAATTTTTTATGATGTTTTCTGCAACACCTGTAAAGAAGTTATTAAATTTATCAGAGGAAATATTCTTGGTTACAGAGTTATTATCTGACGAATTATTTCGTTCATAATTTACCAGTTTCCACGTGTCCCTTTGTTTATTTACAGATATTTCGATAAAATTATCATAAGAATTCCTCTGTGCCTGAGCTATGGTTAACTGATAATGCCGTTTAAAGTCCCTATATGCCTTTTGGTCGGTGGGACATTTGGTAGCTAAGCTAATAGTTTGAAATATTTGCAAAGTATCTCGCATCATTCTTAATTGATTATTAAAGAAATTAACTGGTCGCTTTTTGTGATTTCTAATTCTTTTTATTGGAAAGTGATAGGATATAACTTAAATCCACTAGAAAATAATGAGAGTTGCTCAATAAAATATTTGGGAATAAAAATTGACAACAGTTTATATTGGGAACCTCACATTAATGATCTCTCAAATAGCTTGTCGAGGTATACATATTTGCTGAGGAATTTAGCATATAAAGTAAAAAACAATGTGTTATTAATGGCTTATTATGGATTATTTCATAGTCTTATGTGTTACGGCATTCTTTTATGGGGAGGTTCATGTGACATAAGTAAAATTTTGATTATACAAAAGAAAGCTATTCGAATCATATCTCAAGTAAATTTCAGAGACAGCTGCCGTCCATTGTTTAAAAAACTAGGTATATTGACCTCGAAACTTACGCCATGGATCACAGGTTCGGTTTTAAGATCTATAAACAAAAAAAGTGACTTATTTAAAAAATTAAAACAGGATCCGGATAACGAAATAATCAAAAGTCAATATAAATCTTGTAGAAACTCAGTAACTAACTTAATTGCCAAAACTAAAGCCAAATATTACCAACAGAAAATTGACTTAAATTCTAGTGATCCTAAACAACTGTGGGACGTAATCCAAGATTTAAATGGATCAAATAACAACAATAATAAAAATATTGTTTCAATAAAAGGTGAAAACGGTGAACTAATCTGCGAAAGAAAGTATTTAGCTAATGAATTTAATAAACGATTCGTGGAAATGGGCAAAATACTCGCGGGAAAAATAAATATAAATCCAAACTATAAAAATACTATAAACAGACTTCCCAATTCAATAGTCATATCAACAGTAGAAATAAAAGAAATAAAATCTATAATTTCTGAATTAAAAAACAAAAAATCAACGGGAATAGATGAAATCAGAGCTGAAACAATAAAGTTTATATCCGAGTACATAGCAGAGCCACTGCAGTACATAGCTAATAAATGTTTTCAAAGTGGCACATGGCCTGAGGTATTCAAAAAAACTATTGTAATACCTATCTTTAAAAGAGGAGATAAAACTTTAGTTACCAACTATCGGCCCATCTCACTTGTCACTAATTTCTCTAAAATTTTTGAGAAACTATTAAAAAGAAGAATGATGTCGTTTGTCAATTGATTTGGATTGATATCACCGAGGCAATTTGGATTTAAAGAAAAAACTTCAACAGAAGATGCTATTTTATTTTTAACAAACAAAATACATACTGCCCTGGAGGAAGCAAAGCCTTGCCTTTGTATATTTATTGACTTAGCTAAAGCCTTCGATACGGTTAGTCACACTCTACTTTTAGAAATTCTCGAAGAGATAGGCATAAGGGGAAATTGTTTAGAACTTCTACGGAGTTATCTAAGCAATAGAACCCAAGTGGTAAAATTAGAGACAGAACTAAGTGATGAAAAAAACATTGACTGTGGAATACCTCAAGGCACAGTAATGGGACCAATACTTTTTAACCTATATGTTAATAAAATATTTTCTTTAAAGAATGCAGGTGAGATCATTGGCTACGCCGACGACACAGCTGTATTTTTCGAAGCAAATACATGGCAAGAATTAAAAAATCTAACAGAAGCCGGTTTCCGCAATTTAAAAAATTGGTTTGACCACAAACTTTTAACTATTAACATTGAGAAAACACACTTTATACCCTTCAGCTGTAACAAACCTGGGAATTCCCCTTTTGAACAACTCGACATTACTGAACCCAAAGCTTCAAATAATAGCAAAATTAATTCTGTAGCACAAATGAAATACTTGGGAATATTTATAGATCAACACCTGAAATGGAATACTCATATAAATTATGTTATTAAAAAACTTCAAATAATTCTATATAAATTTAAATACCTAAAGAAATACTTACCACCAAACATAATGAAAACCCTATATTTCTCACTAGTTGAAAGTCATTTTCGATATGGTATTGTTATATGGGGAGGCGCTCTTTGAGTACATATTAATTCTTTAGAAGTTCTTTAAAAAAGATTTTTAAAACTTATTACGTCGAAAAAACATACATACCCATCTGACAAACTTTACAAAGAAACTCAAATTATGGATATGAGGCAGCTATTTTATTTTTGAACTAACACTAAATTTCACTTCTCTGAAAACAAGGAATATTCACAACATTCTTACAATACTAGAAACAAATTAAATACCGTTTTGCCCATCGTTCGAAAGTCAATTTCACAACGATCCTATTCTTATTATTCAAAAAAACTGTATAATTTCCTCCCTGAAGAAATGAAAAAAATTAAAAATAAGAACCAGTTTAAAAAACGATTAAAAGAGTATTTATTTACTACTGAGCGCCACATTATTATTGATTCACTAGAATTTCCGTTGATATAAAAAAAAATAGTCAGAATCGGTTTTCTTTTTCATACATTATGATTATGCATATCCTGGTAAACTTCGTGCATTCATACAATATAATAGACTCTGTGTAATATGTAGGTAGTTACTTTTAATATTTTACGCTTTTATTATATTCTGAAATTTTAATATTTTTATATTTAAACAATAATTATATTTTAATAAGATTTTAATAATGATCTATAATCTATTTATTTATAATCTATAATCTTTTTATCTATATATTTTAAATTTTTTTGTATTAGTATAGTTTTAGTTTTAATTCTATTATGTTTCTTATATTATTGGCAAATTATATTTGCATCTACTTGCCGAAACAAGTGTTAACTTATCGGCTCTTGGCTTTATTTATTTACTTAAATTATTTACTTTAAATTATACATTTTATACTGATTTTACCTCTAAATAAAGCAATATTATTATTATTATTATTATTATTATTATTATGTGTCAGTCAATATATCTATGAGTGTTTAATTTATGCAAAAAAGGATTTTAATAACTGTAATTTGTGCAATGTCTATAAAACAAGAAAAATGCAAGTGAGATTACCACTCTTTCGATTAACGAGGATTCAAAATTCATTCTTATTTCACCATGTTAAAATGTATAACCTACACCCCCTCGAGTGGAGGCTATTAAACATTATTAAATTTGGCAAGAAAATCAAACAATTTCTAAAAGAAAATGTTTTCTATAGTATTAATGAATTTTATAAATATTTTAATTTAACTGTTTAGTGTGTTAGTTTTTAAATTAAAAAAAAATGTTTGTTTTTTTTCTTTTTTAGAAAAATTGTAAATGTATTTTATTGACGAGTGTATACAAATTGTATTTTGTCTTCACACAAATAAAAATATCTATCTATCTATCTATTTATAAACTTTTCTGTTTTTTGAAATTCCTTTTCGTTTTCTGCTTTCCGTTTCCTATATTCTGACCCAGATGTTTTTTTTTTGAAAAGATCACCGGGATCAGACATTTTGTTAAATTCTGCAACAAGGTAAATATGTGTCGTGGCATTCGAAACATTTATAAAAGGAAATCGATTAAATATAGCATCTACGTCACCTACAAGAATTTCATACCTATAAGGTATCGTACCTACTTATCTACCTAGGTACTTATAACAATTTATAAATAAATAGATATTGTAGGGGCAATAAATACAGCTAATAGACCGCATGTAAAATGTCACATAAGTATGAAATATAGTAAAATTTACTGTTTTGCAATTGTAAGTTTGTATTAAAATTACACTTAATTGTTTTTTGGTCACTTTAATTAGATAAATATGACTGATTAACTCATATTATTAAGAGTTTAGTTGTTGATGGATTAAAAAAATAGATTTAAATATTTTGTTGCACTCATAGAATTATCAGTTTTACTTTTTCATAACACATAGTCATTCAGTAAAACAGTTTAGCTTTATTATGTTTATCAAACTATATATATATATATATATATATATATATATATATATATATATAAAGCAGTAATTGTTTGGTAACGGCTGATTAATTATAGAATGGATCAAAAAAAAAAAAAAATAAAAATTTTTTTGGGTTTACAGGGATGCAGCCAAAATTAGGTACTTTAGAAAGATTCTATTTTTACAAATACCAAGCTTTCGAATTTATTTCAAATTCTTTTTCAAGGCTATAAATAAAGAAATTGGTTATAAATTGCTTAAACTTAAAAATGTAAAGATGTACTTACAAGTAAAGTGAATCAGTATAAAATTGTTTGTAATGTAAATAGATATAGTTGAGTTGTTAAACACATTTATAAAAAAATATAAACACAAAACTTAAATATTTTAAATTGAAAAGTATCGTTTTTTTGAAATTGATTAATTTGTCAAATTTTTGAATTTAGGTTGTTTGATATTTATAAATTATTTTTAATTATTGTGTAATACTTAACTGTGTTGTATTTTGACTTGTATTAATGCAATCATTCACTGTTAAAAGATAACAATAAATTATATTTAAATTTTGAGTTTCATTTCTTTTGTTCATTGTATTTTTATTTTTATTGATATGAAACATTTCCATAAATTTCCTTTTAGTTGTATTATTTTCAATATCTAATATTTGAATATTATTATAATCCATATGGTGGAATT
Organism: Altica lythri; assembly: GCA_964028335.1. Lineage (NCBI taxonomy): Eukaryota > Metazoa > Arthropoda > Insecta > Coleoptera > Chrysomelidae > Altica > Altica lythri. The sequence continues at coordinate 4,847,658 of OZ034811.1, forward strand.
CATCAATTACATGTTCAGCTAATGCACATTTTCTTTTTTTTAACCTAGCATCACTACGATGTTGAGTAATTCTATGTTTAAGATTTTGTAAAGTTTGACCAATATATACCTTATCACAATTATAACAAGGAATTTTATAAACAACATTATTAAGATTCATTATATCTTCTTTTTGTTTTAATTTTGAATATAGAGAACCAATAGGTTTATAAGTTCTTTGTGCTATTTTAATATTGTTAAAATTTTTAAAAGTTTTAATAATTTTAGTGGTTAAATTACCTAAATACGGTATTGATCCATAAGTGATACTTAAGTTTGAATTATTTTCTGTGTGATTTACACGTTCATATGTAGTTGTGTTAATAAAAGTTTTTTTAAAAGTTTGGATGGGTAATTGTTATCTAATAATGTAATGTATAATTTTTTTAAATTTTTTTGAATAACAAAACTAATAACTATTTAAATAATCTTTTTAAAAAAACGAAATCTTTTTTAAAACAACACAGTGATCTTTTAGTTACAAGAGCAGATAAAGGTAATACTACTGTAATTATGAAAAAAAGTCAATACATTGATCTTTCAAATTCATTACTTAATGACACAACTTATTATAAAAAAATTCAAAGAAACCCTTTATCAACTTTTCAACAAAAAGCACAAGCTCTAATTAAAAAACACAATCAATATTTTAATGATTCTGAAAAAAAGATTCTAAAAGGAATTTCATCAATTACACCTAAATATTACGGCTTACCTAAAATTCATAAAAGCACTTTAAGTTTAAGACCCATTATATCTTCTATTAATTCTCCTAATGGAAAAATAGCACAATGGGTAACCAACATCATGACTTTAGCATATAACTCCAATAATTCATATTACATCAAAGATTCTTTTCAATTTGTTGAAACAATAAAAAATTTTATATTACCTTCAGGTTATGTACTTATAAGCCTTGATGTGGTATCTTTATTCAGTAATATTCCCATTGAACTAGTTAAAAATAGCATTGTTAAACATTGGTCTAATTTAGAATCTTATTGCAAAACTCCAATAAATGCTTTTCTTGAAATGGTCCAATTTATCAGTGATACTTGTTATTTTTCTTTCAATGACCAACTATATAAACAAATTTTTGGCACACCAATGGGTAGCACTGTATCTCCAATTTTTGCACAATATGTAATGGATGATTTATTAGATTTTTGTATCCCTTTACTACCTTTTCAACTTCCTTTTTTAAAAAAATTTGTAGATGATATAATTTGTGCTGTACCAGAGAATGAGATTAATTCCATCCTTGAAATATTCAATAATTATAACCAATATATAAGTTTCACAGTAGAGAAAGAAATTGATAGATCAATACCATTCCTTGATTGTAAAGTTATAAGAAATACTGATAATTCAATAATCTTGGACTGGTATGTGAAACCAACATACTCTGGTAGATATATGAATTTTAACTCTTTTCATCCTTTTAAAATGAAAACCAATTTAATTCTTGGACTAAAATATCGAATTGAAAAAATTTGTCATCCTTCTTTTATTCAAAAAAATTTAAAAAAATTATACATTACATTATTAGATAACAATTACCCATCCAAACTTTTAAAAAAACTTTTATTTAACACAACTACATATGAACGTGTAAATCACACAGAAAATAATTCAAACTTAAGTATCACTTATGGATCAATACCGTATTTAGGTAATTTAACCACTAAAATTATTAAAACTTTTAAAAATTTTAACAATATTAAAATAGCATAAAGAACTTATAAACCTATTGGTTCTCTATATTCAAAATTAAAACAAAAAGAAGATATAATGAATCTTAATAATGTTGTTTATAAAATTCCTTGTTATAATTGTGATAAGGTATATATTGGTCAAACTTTACAAAATCTTAAACATAGAATTACTCAACATCGTAGTGATGCTAGGTTAAAAAAAAGAAAATGTGCATTAGCTGAACATGTAATTGATGAATTCCACCATATGGATTATAATAATATTCAAATATTAGATATTGAAAATAATACAACTAAAAGGAAATTTATGGAAATGTTTCATATCAATAAAAATAAAAATACAATGAACAAAAGAAATGAAACTCAAAATTTAAATATAATTTATTGTTATCTTTTAACAGTGAATGATTGCATTAATACAAGTCAAAATACAACACAGTTAAGTATTACACAATAATTAAAAATAATTTATAAATATCAAACAACCTAAATTCAAAAATTTGACAAATTAATCAATTTCAAAAAAACGATACTTTTCAATTTAAAATATTTAAGTTTTGTGTTTATATTTTTTTATAAATGTGTTTAACAACTCAACTATATCTATTTACATTACAAACAATTTTATACTGATTCACTTTACTTGTAAGTACATCTTTACATTTTTAAGTTTAAGCAATTTATAACCAATTTCTTTATTTATAGCCTTGAAAAAGAATTTGAAATAAATTCGAAAGCTTGGTATTTGTAAAAATAGAATCTTTCTAAAGTACCTAATTTTGGCTGCATCCCTGTAAACCCAAAAAATTTTTTTTTTTTGATCCATTCTATATATATATATATATATATATATATATATATATTGAGATGATATATGTTACTATGCTATTTCAAATTAAGTAAATATAAAGAAAATTATAAAAATCGAGAAAAGGAATTTATATTCTCATTCCAAGGCAGAGTGCAAATGAGTTAATTTGGGGGTAATTTATAATCCTTGTCTTCTTCTCAATACCTAAAAAAGAAAAAAATAAGATAAAATTAAAAATTAAAATACACAAGTACATATAAAAAAAATTCAAAGAACAAAATTAATATAATTTATCAATAATATATAAAATTCTAATAATCATGTATCAAATAGATAAGGAAAATAGCTATTGAAAAAGTGTATAAATTTTATGATACCTTGGTAATCAAAACCGATTTTAAAAAAAACTAAGACAAAATGAAATAAAAAAGAACCAAGTGTTAAGACATCAATGTAAAGTTTTACATAAATCTTAGTATAAAATATTAGAACTCATATAAGAAAATAAAAGAAAAGAGGTGTACTTACTTTTAGAATAGACAATGTTTGTTCTCAAGACATATTATGATTTATTATTAGTATAATTTCCAAATGAAAAATTCTGAAAATAGAAAGATATTATATTATATTGTAGATAAGATATTATAATAATTAACAATTCTTTTAAAATACAGCAGATTTTAAAAGAATAAGTATTGTATTAAATGTAAATAATTAGTTGAGTATTAGATATTTTTTTAGTAATTTGATTTGATAAAGAATTTGTAGGAGAAAGATTTTAAGAAATTAATAACTCATTAAAAGTTTAGTAAATTGTAAAAAAGAATTTCTATTATATTTAAATGTAAATAAGGAATTAGGTATAAGATTTTTGTAATTTTATTTGATTAATAATTTAGTAGGCGAATATCGCATGTTAATGGATAGTGTAAGATTGTTTAGGGATTCAGTTGTTAAATTGTTGATTCGCTGAATCTCTCGCTTGTTTTTTGGCTTTTGAAACGACAGCATGTAATAAAATTTGCTCTATTAAAATTTCGATTTTTTTTACTTAAATACTTATAAAAGAACGTCTAAAAGTAGTAAAAAGTGTTAATAAAGCCACAAGACCACTGCTGATAACCACTGGTAAGAACTAAAGTCCATATAAATGGGGAAATAAATGTTAGTTATGGAGTGCAGAGCAGATTAGTCTTATGAATGCTTCCTGAGTAATATAATTCAAGTAAAACTGGTTTATGATAAGAAAGAAAGTAATAATTTACTCACCATTTGATGCAAGATCAAGTTATTTCCGGAGGAAAAGCAAATTTTAGTCGTCTACATCTATAAAGTGTCCGTATATCATTGATGTTCCTGGGAAATGGTTGGATTCCAATAGGAAGTGATATCCTGTGCTTACAGCTGACCAGAGAGAATACCAAACTTCAAAACACGGTATCTAATTCCAAATTTTTTTAAAATAACGAACATTTCTGTGTTTCATTCTTCTGCAGTTTATGAACATTTGATATCACTTGTACACTGTTTCACTATTTATATAAGTTATTTGCACATCTTTTGATAAGTTTAATTTGATTTATTGTTTACAAAATTCAGAATTTTTCATAACCCTCAATTTAACGAGGTTTTAATTTGAAGATAATGTGTCTTTGCGCACAAAACAATAAGAAAAAGTGAGGTTAAGATCAAATCAAAATTGTATTACAAAATTGCAATTTGGTATAAGATTGTTGAATTTTATTATATTTGTTTTTGAAATTTTCAATATTAGTTAAATTCGAATCTATTTATTAGTGGAGATTTTTTTTGAACTCGCACCTTGAGAGAGAGAATAGCTAAGAATTTATATTAAAATAACCATCATTAAATAAAAGAAATTAAGTTGAAATATACCTTACCCACATCTACATCAATATTAAAATAAATATTATCAAGGTATATTATAATATATATATATATATATATATATATATATATATATATATATATATAACGAACAGAGCGTTTTGTGACAGTCTAAAAATGTCCAAAGATGATACATAAAGTATCTAATGCCATACTGTCAATAGTAATAATTTCAGTTTTAAACTGAAATGGTGTCGGTTAGAAATTTCTAACACTTTAAAAGACACCTTGGATGCTGCCATATATATATAGATATAAATATCATTCAACCAATATCAGGGCAAAACCAAACTACAGACACGTGTTTCGCTCTTGTTTGAGCTCGTCAGTGTAGTACAGGCTATGTCTCTCAAGTCACTAATCAAGAGACATCCCTGCTATAAATTGAACGATATCTATAGATGTCAATTGCGAAACTGATAAACAGTCGCAAGTGGTTCCATCTTCACTCCAAAAATGGTACTTCAGTGGTAGCTTTGCATCTTGTATATAACCTTAGGCAAGGTAAAATGATAAAACGAACAGAGCGTTTTGTGACAGTCTAAAAATGTCCAAAGATGATACATAAAGTATCTAATGCCATACTGTCAATAGTAATAATTTCAGTTTTAAACTGAAATGGTGTCGGTTAGAAATTTCTAACACTTTAAAAGACACCTTGGATGCTGCCATATATATATAGATATAAATATCATTCAACCTATATCAGGGCAAAACCAAACTACAGACACGTGTTTCGCTCTTGTTTGAGCTCGTCAGTGTAGTACAGGCTATGTCTCTCAAGTCACTAATCAAGAGACATCCCTGCTATAAATTGAACGATATCTATAGATGTCAATTGCGAAACTGATAAACAGTCGCAAGTGGTTCCATCTTCACTCCAAAAATGGTACTTCAGTGGTAGCTTTGCATCTTGTATATAACCTTAGGCAAGGTAAAATGACAAAACGAACAGAGCGTTTTGTGACAGTCTAAAAATGTCCAAAGATGATACATAAAGTATCTAATGCCATACTGTCAATAGTAATAATTTCAGTTTTAAACTGAAATGGTGTCGGTTAGAAATTTCTAACACTTTAAAAGACACCTTGGATGCTGCCATATATATATATAGATATAAATATCATTCAACCTATATCAGGGCAAAACCAAACTACAGACACGTGTTTCGCTCTTGTTTGAGCTCGTCAGTGTAGTACAGGCTATGTCTCTCAAGTCACTAATCAAGAGACATCCCTGCTATAAATTGAACGATATCTATAGATGTCAATTGCGAAACTGATAAACAGTCGCAAGTGGTTCCATCTTCGCTCCAAAAATGGTACTTCAGTGGTAGCTTTGCATCTTGTATATAACCTTAGGCAAGGTAAAATGATAAAACGAACAGAGCGTTTTGTGACAGTCTAAAAATGTCCAAAGATGATACATAAAGTATCTAATGCCATACTGTCAATAGTAATAATTTCAGTTTTAAACTGAAATGGTGTCGGTTAGAAATTTCTAACACTTTAAAAGACACCTTGGATGCTGCCATATATATATAGATATAAATATCATTCAACCTATATCAGGGCAAAACCAAACTACAGACACGTGTTTCGCTCTTGTTTGAGCTCGTCAGTGTAGTACAGGCTATGTCTCTCAAGTCACTAATCAAGAGACATCCCTGCTATAAATTGAACGATATCTATAGATGTCAATTGCGAAACTGATAAACAGTCGCAAGTGGTTCCATCTTCGCTCCAAAAATGGTACTTCAGTGGTAGCTTTGCATCTTGTATATAACCTTAGGCAAGGTAAAATGATAAAACGAACAGAGCGTTTTGTGACAGTCTAAAAATGTCCAAAGATGATACATAAAGTATCTAATGCCATACTGTCAATAGTAATAATTTCAGTTTTAAACTGAAATGGTGTCGGTTAGAAATTTCTAACACTTTAAAAGACACCTTGGATGCTGCCATATATATATAGATATAAATATCATTCAACCAATATCAGGGCAAAACCAAACTACAGACACGTGTTTCGCTCTTGTTTGAGCTCGTCAGTGTAGTACAGGCTATGTCTCTCAAGTCACTAATCAAGAGACATCCCTGCTATAAATTGAACGATATCTATAGATGTCAATTGCGAAACTGATAAACAGTCGCAAGTGGTTCCATCTTCACTCCAAAAATGGTACTTCAGTGGTAGCTTTGCATCTTGTATATAACCTTAGGCAAGGTAAAATGATAAAACGAACAGAGCGTTTTGTGACAGTCTAAAAATGTCCAAAGATGATACATAAAGTATCTAATGCCATACTGTCAATAGTAATAATTTCAGTTTTAAACTGAAATGGTGTCGGTTAGAAATTTCTAACACTTTAAAAGACACCTTGGATGCTGCCATATATATATAGATATAAATATCATTCAACCTATATCAGGGCAAAACCAAACTACAGACACGTGTTTCGCTCTTGTTTGAGCTCGTCAGTGTAGTACAGGCTATGTCTCTCAAGTCACTAATCAAGAGACATCCCTGCTATAAATTGAACGATATCTATAGATGTCAATTGCGAAACTGATAAACAGTCGCAAGTGGTTCCATCTTCACTCCAAAAATGGTACTTCAGTGGTAGCTTTGTATCTTGTATATAACCTTAGGCAAGGTAAAATGATAAAACGAACAGAGCGTTTTGTGACAGTCTAAAAATGTCCAAAGATGATACATAAAGTATCTAATGCCATACTGTCAATAGTAATAATTTCAGTTTTAAACTGAAATGGTGTCGGTTAGAAATTTCTAACACTTTAAAAGACACCTTGGATGCTGCCATATATATATATATATAGATATAAATATCATTCAACCTATATCAGGGCAAAACCAAACTACAGACACGTGTTTCGCTCTTGTTATATACAAGATGCAAAGCTACCACTGAAGTACCATTTTTGGAGTGAAGATGGAACCACTTGCGACTGTTTATCAGTTTCGCAATTGACATCTATAGATATCGTTCAATTTATAGCAGGGATGTCTCTTGATTAGTGACTTGAGAGACATAGCCTGTACTACACTGACGAGCTCAAACAAGAGCGAAACACGTGTCTGTAGTTTGGTTTTGCCCTGATATAGGTTGAATGATATATATATATATATATATATATATATATATATATATATATATATATATATATAAATATATATATATATATATATATATATATAAACAAAAAAGGGTGCCAAGTATGCGTACCTATAACAAACAAAAGGGGGAAAATTAATGGGCATGTACGCAAAAAGGATCATAGGGTCACGAATACGGAATGGTAACCGCAGACATGCATGTTTCTGGCTCGTTAGCCGTCATCAGTGCGGCATAACCAAGTAAGGTATTGCACTTGGCCAGCAAAAGTGTTGAGTACTTGGGAGCAAAGGATGGTAGGGAAACATGTAAGAAAAAACAAAAAACACAAACAACGAAACTCACACAAGAGTCCTATCGCCATTTGTGGCTTCGGCCAGCTGTGCCCACATTTCGGGGCTACGAACAGCGTCGCCGCGTTGGCGAAACGGACTCATTGTGTTTGAGCCGTTCCAAGCCCAGGATGTAAAAACAAAAAAGGGTGCCAAGTATGCCCCGAAATGTGGGCACAGCTGGCCGAAGCCACAAATGGCGATAGGACTCTTGTGTGAGTTTCGTTGTTTGTGTTTTTTGTTTTTTCTTACATGTTTCCCTACCATCCTTTGCTCCCAAGTACTCAACACTTTTGCTGGCCAAGTGCAATAACTTACTTGGTTATGCCGCACTGATGACGGCTAACGAGCCAGAAACATGCATGTCTGCGGTTACCATTCCGTATTCGTGACCCTATGATCCTTTTTGCGTACATGCCCATTAATTTTCCCCCTTTTGTTTGTTATAGGTACGCATACTTGGCACCCTTTTTTGTTTTTACATCCTGGGCTTGGAACGGCTCAAACACAATGAGTCCGTTTCGCCAACGCGGCGACGCTGTTCGTAGCCCCGAAATGTGGGCACAGCTGGCCGAAGCCACAAATGGCGATAGGACTCTTGTGTGAGTTTCGTTGTTTGTGTTTTTTGTTTTTTTTTACATGATTCCCTACCATCCTTTGCTCCCAAGTACTCAACACTTTTGCTGGCCAAGTGCAATACCTTACTTGGTTATGCCACACTGATGACGGCTAACGAGCCAGAAACATGCATGTCTGCGGTTACCATTATTCGTGACCCTATGATCCTTTTTGCGTACATGCCCATTAATTTTCCCCCTTTTGTTTGTTATAGGTACGCATACTTGGCACCCTTTTTTGTTTATATATATATATATATATATATATATATATATATATATATATTGAGATGATATAAGTTACTATGCTATATCAATTAAGTACATATAAAGAAAATTAATAAAAATAGAGAGAAGGAAAATATATTCTCATTCCAAGGCAGAGTGCAAATGTAGTAAATTTGGTATAATTTATAATCGTCTTCTTCACAATACCTAAAAAGGAAAAATAAAACAAAATAAGAAATTAAAATATACAAGTACATATAAGAGATATTCATTTCAAAGAATCAAAATAATATAATTTAATCTATAACATATAAAGTTCTAATGATCATGTATTAAATAGATAATAAGAGTAAATATTGAAAAAGTTTATAAATTTTACGATACATTGGTAATTAAAACCGATTATAAATAAATTAAGATAAAATGAAATAAGAAAATCAAATATTTAAATATTCTCGATAGCTTCTTTGTGGCATAATAATGTCTATTTATTTCTTTATTCGGGGATCTTTTTGCCACTAAAACAAACTTTTAATATAAGGACAATTTTTCAAACAAATAATACAATTAGATCAATTTTATCCAAAACAAAACCGGTTAATTTAGATCAAAAAACAAAAAATTGTGTATATAGTATACCATGTGATTGTGGCAAAGTCTACATTGGGGAATCAGGAAGACCTCTTGAAGTTCGCCTCAATGAACACAAAAATTATCTTAAAAAAGGAGATATAGATAAATCTAAAATTTGTGAACATGCTTTTAATTTTCTAAATCACAAAATAAAATGGACTGAAACAAAAATTTTATGTAAAGAAGAAAATTCTATAAAAAGAAAATTAAAAGAAACAGCACACATTTTATTAAATCCAAATGAATGTATTTCAAATTTTACTTTGGATTTATCTAGATCTTGGCTAACCACCTTAAAAAAAAAATAAGTTAATAATCTATATATCTATAGTTACCAAAAAAACAAATCAAAAAATTTTAAAATCTCAACGCATAAAGAAGTGTATAGTAAAAAAATTTTTATCTTTGAAAACGACAACCGATCTGGTTGTCGAAAGCTCAGAAGAATTATTTTTAAACAAATTATTTTCATTTTTGTTAGGCATTTTCAGTTTTAAAAGACGACCCTTGACAAATTTGACATATCTATCAAGATCAACAAGCAAGGGTCATTTTCATAATATTGATTTATATTTTTTAAAAGTTTGTTTTAGTGGCAAAAAGATCCCCGAATAAAGAAATAAAAAAGAAAATCAAATGTTAAAACATAAATGTAAAGCTTTACATAAATTTTAGTATAAAATATTAGAACTCATAGAAGGAAATTAAAAAAGTTTACTTACTTGCATAATATACAATGTTTGTTTTCAAGCCATATTATGATTTGTTATTAGTTTAATTTTCAAATGAAAAGTTCTGAAAATAGAAAGATATTAGATTATATTGTAGATAAGATATTATAAAGTTAACAATTCATTAAAAGTATAGCAAATTTTAAAAGAATGATTATTGTATTAAATGTAAATAATGAATTAGGTATTAGATTTTTAGTAATTTGATTTGACAAATAATTAGTAGGCGAAAGATATTGGGTGTATTCCGAAATCTACACCAGTGTGCTGACCAGTAGTTATGACGTCATGATTTCGACGCCATATTGTACTGGTAGACCGCGCTGGTAAGAATACTGTGACAGAGTGACGTAATACTATTCATCAATAAAGGCATCTCAGAATACCAAACAACAATAAGTATTGATAGATGAAGGAAATCGCAAGTCTTATACACTAACTCTATCTCCAGAACAGTATGAAAGAGCAAGCGCAGGTATTAACTATTGTGACTGCGCTGGCCAGAGTATTTCGGAATGGATTACCAGCATGGCGTCGATCCATATCGTCATTACCACTGGCCAGCACACTGGTGTAGATTTCGGAATACACCCATTATAAAATTAACAACTCATCAAAAGTTTAGCAAATTTTAAAAAAGAATGTCTATTGTATTAAATGTAAATAAGGAATTAAGTATTTGATTTGTAGTAATTTTATTTGATCAATAATTTAGTAGGCGAATAGAGTATAATAATGTATAGGGTAAGTTTGTTTGGAGTTCAGTTGTTAAATTGTTGATTTCTGAAACGCTCTCTCGTTTTCGAGCTTTTGAAGGGATAACATGTAATAAATTTTGCTCCGTTAAAATTTCTATTTTTTTTTAAATACTTATAAAAGAAAGTATAAAAGTAGTCAAAAGTGTTAAAAAAAACCGCAAGACAACTCCTGATAGCAGCTGGTAAGACTTAAAGTTCATATATATGGAGAAATGAATGTTAGAAATGGTATGCTGAGCAGTTCATTTATATAAATGCTTCCTGAGTTAATTTAACTAAAGTAAAACTAGTTTCTAATAAGAAAGAGAGTATTAGTTTACTCACCATTTGATGCAAGAGCAGATTATTTCCTGATGAGAAGCAATTTTAATCGTTTAAATTTATATAAGTGTCCGTATATCATTGATGTCCTGGGAAGTGGTGGATTCCAATTGGAAAGGATAGCCTGTGCCTTAATTGTCCAGAGAGAATACGAAAGCTTCAGAACACGGTATCAATTTCCAATTTTTTTTTAAAATAAAGAACATTCCTGTGTTTGATTTTTCTGTATTTGATGAACATTTAATTTTACTTGTACACTGTTTTAATAAGTTATTTTTTTCATTCCTAGATAAGTTTAATTTGATTTATTGTTTACAAAATTCAGAGCTTTTCATAACATTTGATTTAACTATATTTGTTTTTTTTTTGAAAGTAATGTGTGAAGTGCACAACACAATAAGAAAAAGTAAGGTTAAGGTCAAATTAGAATCCCCGTTCTGAAACATCATTTGGTATATTGTCACGCCTGGGGGGGATGGGAGAAATGTGCCTTAGTGTTTTGTGATGAGGGGTAGCTTACTGGAGGCACTCCCCACCCAGGTCGTGGTTATCTTACCTCTGGTTAAGTATCCTGCTGAAGGCAAAAAACTAACCAAGGGGAAGATGAGATAAACAACAGGAAACAAACAACAAATATATTAACAACGAAACAAACAATAACAATAAATAATTAACATATGAATAACGAATAACTAAATACAAATCTTAACTAATCTTACCAAATAATCTACATGGTGGCATGTCACATTTACTCACGAAAATAAGTCAAGAGTCACAACGGCCAGACCTAAGGGTCTGTTTTAGGGACACCCCAAAGGGTGACCCTTACAGACAGCCTCAGACTCCGAACTCCTCGAGTACGACCTCAACGACGCTCTTTTATAGCCAATTCTTACGCTACGTGAGAATAAGAATTAAACTATATAAGGTCGCCTTGAAATCTAACGTACTGACTTTGGCCTGGATAATTACAATTAAAAATAATACAAAATAATACAATAAAATATCAAACAAATAAACTACCCTATTATCGTATGTGACATGCCCCCCTTCCCTTAAAACCAGCCCCTGGCTTTGCTCGGCTCTGGCTTACAGGGGTGTATAGGGCTGAGTTTTACACAATAAGGATAATCCACCACACTTCTGTCAGAATCTGCTCTTCTCGGAGAATGACCTGTCTTGCCCTCGTCTAGAAACGCCAGGTCCACCGCTGGCTAGACGGATCCCTTTTTGGTATGTTGGTCTGTCTGCAACTCTGTGTAACACCATAGTCCCTTTGCTCCATCTCTCGAGGTCCATGGCCAACATCAGACGGTACTCCATCACACCATTCTCCTTAATATATTTTTACAACTATACATTTACAGTCTTCCCATCTTTGGCTACCATCCATTGGGAAGATCTGCTATTGGGATAGGAGTATTGAAGCTGACCATTTCCATTCCTCGACGGAGACCTTTCTTACTCGTTGAGACAAGACCCATACCATACTCAGGATAAAGGACCCTTTCCCTCTAGAATTCCGAGCCAGCTTCTCCTGGATTGCGTCTTCTTTAAGTAGATGTGGGAAAAACGTTAAACATTTAAACATTAAAACAATAACTCGGTCCTAAAACATACAAAAACAAATACTATAAAAAATTAACTAATTACTGTAATTTGCCTAGAAAGGGCATTAGGGGATCATTACTTTAAACTTCAACATCAACATTAACAAAAAATTTAAATTTTATTTGACTTTATTTACAAGCTATTTACCTTCAACTACAAAAATAAAAAAAATAATAATTATACCTTTAGGTGCCCAAGGTCTTACCCTGTACTAAACACCTTATAAATTACACCATTGGATGCCTAGGGTTTTTATCCCTATACTAAACATCTCATATATTATCCCATCGGGTGCCCAAGGTCTTATACCCTGTACTAAACACCTTATAAATTACACCATTAGATGCCTAGGGTTTTTATCCCTATACTAAACATCTCATATATTATCCCATCTGGTGCCCAAGGTCTTATACCCTGTACAAAACACCGCATAAATTACTCCATTGGATGCCTAGGGTTTTTATCCCTATACTAAACATCTATTTAATATTTTTAAAATTTTCGAGCCAGGTAAGGTTTCTAGGCCATTCAGTGAAACCTCTCCTCTCCCTAGTTTCCTGTTAAACTCATCTCATTACTATAGCACTTGTGGAAGCTTGTTTACTACTTGATAAAGCCAAACAAAAATGTCACACAAAACAAAAATTTTTAAAAACTTTAAATAAACACCATTCTTTGATTCCCTTCCGCTTCTTTCTAGACCTTCCTGTACAATCCTGACACTAAAATATATTAATTTATTTAAATAAGAAAAAGACACTAAACGGTAGACAAAGCTAAAACAATGAAAAATATTAATAACTGGATAGAATCATTTACCATATAAAAAAAATTGTATTTTAAATAAACTTTTATAATTAATATAAATTATAATATCTATTTATTAATAAGCAATAAAAGAAAAAATCCTTTGTTTCTACAATACTCGTGTAGAAACAATGATTTTATGTTGGACTTTCGGAGTTTCTGGTCCGGTGTACTCTTACTTACTTTTGACATGCCACCTTTATAACTAATAAAGTAAAAAAAAAATACACCGAATATTTGGTATCTGTTTCCCAATTTACAACATATTATAAAAAAATACCAGAAAAGCAATGAAGACTATACTACCTAATTGAATTAACGACAATTGAGACCTGTAACCATGAAAATAAATAATAAGAAAGGTTCGATGTCAATAATCTGAACTAATTACAGCTGTGTGTGCAGTTTTGCTATTTTGGAATTAAATACACAACTACCTGACAAATAAATAAATAAAATAAAACATTTGACCGTGACCATATCTGTAACTGTAACCTATATTATACACATACCACAACCAATAATTAAAAAAATATCACTAAAACCAGAAAAATACCTATTCCCAATTGGTATAGATTATAACATAGATATGGATGGGGTATATTGATGAAAATTTATTATTGCACTAAAGAAACTGGAAAAAGATATAAAATAACACTTTACATTTTTTACTTGAAGACTGTTTATTGTTTATCAACAATACATATTGTATACATTATTAAACCTTTATACGATTGACCGTGAAAAAACACATAATAAGTGACCTACCTATACTTAAACATCTCGTATTTCAACATACACATAATAAAAAAATGCCAAATCTGCACTCAGGTCATAATCCTAAATAAATCAATTATTCCACCGTCAAATTTTATATAAAATAGTATACCCACAAAAAATCTTCATAAAAAACTCAAAAAAACAATCCGCAATATCTTCAAGATAATTTTTTTTTATGAAAGTATCTCTAAATTGTGCAAAAGAACAAATATTGTAAATAAATTTACAAATCAATAATTAAAAACACAAGATAATTGGCTTTAAAATTCCTATCGAACAATTTAGGGAGAAACTTCCACCATGTAACGCCAGTGACATGGGGCAAAAAAATGCTATAAAAAAAATTGCTACAAATATTTAAAAATAAACTGATTAGGAAGAATCAGTTATAAGGGATCGGCCAACGGCACCTCCACCATGTCACGCCTGGGGGGGATGGGAGAAATGTGCCTTAGTGTTTTGTGATGAGGGGTAGCTTACTGGAGGCACTCCCCACCCAGGTCGTGGTTATCTTACCTCTGGTTAAGTATCCTGCTGAAGGCAAAAAACTAACCAAGGGGAAGATGAGATAAACAACAGGAAACAAACAACAAATATATTAACAACGAAACAAACAATAACAATAAATAATTAACATATGAATAACGAATAACTAAATACAAATCTTAGCTAATCTTACCAAATAATCTACATGGTGGCATGTCACATTTACTCACGAAAATAAGTCAAGAGTCACAACGGCCAGACCTAAGGGTCTGTTTTAGGGACACCCCAAAGGGTGACCCTTACAGACAGCCTCAGACTCCGAACTCCTCGAGTACGACCTCAACGACGCTCTTTTATAGCCAATTCTTACGCTACGTGAGAATAAGAATTAAACTATATAAGGTCGCCTTGAAATCTAACGTACTGACTTTGGCCTGGATAATTACAATTAAAAATAATACAAAATAATACAATAAAATATCAAACAAATAAACTACCCTATTATCGTATGTGACAATATGATTGTTGAATTTTATAATCGTTTTGTTGAAATTTTCAATATTAGTTTAATTGTAATTCATTTATTATTTGAGATTTTTGAACTCTGACCCTAAGAAAGAGAATAGATAGGAACATATGTTAAAGTAATAATTGTTAAAATAAAAGAAATTAATTTGAATCTTACCTTCTTCACATCGATAGTAAAATTAAAAACATTTTAAGGTAAGAAGTACTTTATAACATGGTAACTTATAGAATACTATAATAATACTATAATAATAATAGAACAAGAGTTATCATATGTTATAATATATATATATATATTGAGATAATATGCTATAATTAACAAAATAAATTAAATAAAGTTATGATTAAATTAATAAAACGAGGATATTCTTGATCCCAGAGTAGAATGCAAAGTATTAGTTTTTGTATAAATTTGTTCAGTTTTCTTCAGTATTTTAAATTTTTTTTGTTTTTTTTTCTTCTTTCCTAAAAAAGGGAAATCAAAATAAGAAAATAGAATATAAAATTAGATTCTTAAAATATATCTATTTTAAAAAGTGCATATAATTGTTTGTTATATTGTAAATTAAAGTGATCACTTTTAAGTAAAATAAGAAAATTAAATATTTTAAATTAAAAAAATTATATAAAGTTCAATAATACATATTGTTGATTTGGCATAATTTAAATTAAATAATTATATTTAAATAAAACAAGAAAATTGATTTTGAAAACATCAATACTAAAGATACATAATTTAAGAATAAAGAATAATTTAAATTATGAACCAAATTAAAAATTACTTACGTTTAAAATAATCAATATTGGTGTTTCAAAGCCATAATATTTGTTTTTATTGATTTAATTTTGAAGAAAATGAAAAATTCTGAAATTTAAAAGTATTATAGTATTAGATTATAGTTAAATAAATATGAAATTGTAAATTCATTTTGAATGTAATAGAATTTTAGTATAACAAATTGTGTAAGTAATAATCAAAAATCAAGTATTCGAATTTGTAATTTATGTGACATGTTATCAAGTAGGGTGAAACCAGATAGGTATGTAGTTTAAGATTGTTATAATTGTTCAATTGTCAGTTTGTTGATTCTTTGAACAGTGTCTTGTTTTTTGTCTTTTGAAGAAGTATGTTGTATTAAATTTGTTCCTGTTTGAATTTTGAGTTTTTTTTGAAAAATATTCAGAAAAAAAAGGTCTAATTGTAATAAAAGTATTAATAAAACTAAGAAGAAGTTATGGAATATATTTGGTAAGCAAAGAATTTGATTTGTAATTAAAAATAAAGTCGACAACAGCAAAAGCAGAGCAGTAGATTGTATGAGACATACTTTAATCGAATTTAGAAGAGTATATTAGCAGTCAATAGATAAGAAGTACTAGGATTTACTTATCAGTGTAGCAGTTAACAGAATAAGCAAATTATCCAGAGGTTTTAACAAGTTTTATGGTTGGTAATTTTCATATTTGGACTTGATTGGAGATAGCTGAGGGGTGATGAAGCACTTCAATAAAACGGTATCAATTTTCCTTTTAAAAATAAAAAACTTTGTGTGTTTTACTTTTTATAATTAACGAACATTTTTCACTGTTACACTGAACACTTTTTCATTAGTATATAAGATCATTTTCATTGTTTCAAGTTACAATAGTTACATGATTTTTCATTTTCATTTGATTCAATAAGTATAGCTTTAAAATTACAGTTAATTATTTAACCGTTTAAAAAGAAATTAGGTTATAGAGTTTCTTCTTTTTCCAAAATCTCAACAATATAACATCATTTGGTGCATTAGCGTAATAAATTTATATTTTACATACAAAAGTATATAATTAATCTAATCAAACATTGAATTCTGCCCTGAGAGAGGAGTGATTGTCGGGTAAATAAAAAAATAAATTCATAATAGTTAAAATCTTAAAAATCAATTTGCCTTTACAATAATTTTAAATATAATTTCATTTTCAAAATTTATAAATTTAAAGGTAAATTTTCATTATAGCATATTAAGTTATAATAAAAATTCATAGTATTATTGAATCAATAAGGCCACGAGTAGGAATGGTAACCGCAGACATGCATGTTTCTGGCTCATTAGCCGTCATCAGTGCGGCATAACCAAGTAGGGTATTGCACTTGGCTAGCAAAAGTGTTGGGTACTTGGGAGCAAAGGATGTTGGGGAAACATGTGTAAAGAAACATAAAAACACAAAAACAACGAAAGCTCACACAGGAGTCCTATCGCCATTTTGTGCTTTCAGCCAGCTGTGCCAATGGGTTTTCGGCTAGCAACCAGCGTCGCAACGTTGGCGAAACGGACTCATTGTGTTTGAGTCGTTCTAAGCCCAGGATATGAAATAAACAAAGTGCCAAGAAAACGCGTATTAATATAAACAAAAGGGAAAAATATCATATCCTGGGCTTAGAACGACTCAAACACAATGAGTCCGTTTCGCCAACGTAGCGACGCTAGTTGCTAGCCGAAAACCCATTGGCACAGCTGGCTGAACGTTTCGCCAACATCTCAGCTGGCATTTTCAAGTGATGCTTCCTTTGCGGCTGCTAAACTTGGAATGAGCTGAGTGGTCCTGTGCTGCTGCTTTTATACGTGTCGACGGCGGCGCAGATTATATCGCTGTTCTGTAATTGGTGGGGGGTGCGGTTCAGGTGTTGACGTTTCCTCCACCAGAGGTCGTTGGTCGCGCCGATTGTTTCCTGACTGCATTTGGGCCTGGATGGGTACGGCTGTCCTTGTTGCGTGTGTGTTTCTTATTGGTTCTGCCCGTGTCTGTGTATTCTCCAAGGATTTTTGTTCTTCTCGGGTAATTGGATTAGATTGTCTTTTGAGGAGACGTTTCCAAGTGTTGGAGATGTTTTGTGCATCGTCTCTTTTGTTGAGGCTGTTGGTTCTCTCTATTTCGAGGGCTTCTCTGACTATGCGGGTTCTGTAGTGTTTGATAGGTGCAATCTGTTTTGTTTCTGGGAAGTTTATTGTGTGGCCCGTTTCCTGGTGGTGTTGAAAAAGGGCTGATGTCGTTTGCTTATTTCTGATGTTGTTCTGGTGTTCCTGTACTCCAACACGGTATCAATTTCCAATTTTTAAAAATAAAGAACTTTTCTGTGATTTTTTCTTACGTATTTAATGAACATTTAATTTCACTTGTACACTGTTTCACTGTTTAAATAAGTTATTTTTCATTATTAGATAAGTTTAATTTGATTTATTAGTTACAAAATTCAGAATTTTTCATAACACTTGATTTAACTACATTTGGTTTTTGAAAATAGTGTGTAACAGCTCACAACACTATAAGAAAAAGTAAGGTTAAGGTTAAGATAGAATCATCGTTCAGAAAACATAATTTGGTATAGGATTGTTGAATTTTATAATCGTTTGTCAAAATTTTCAACATAAGTTAAATTTGAATCTATTTATTATTTGAAATTTTTGAACTCTGACCCTAAGAAAGAGAATAGCCAGGAGCATATTTTAAAACAATAATTTTTAAAATAAAAGAAATTAATTTGAGTCTTACCTTCTTCACATTTATATTAAAATTTAAGAAAATTCAAGGTAAGGATTATTTTATAGCATGGTAACTAATAGAATACTATAGTCAAGAGTTATCTTATGTTATAATATATATATATATATATATATATATATATATATATATATATATATATATATATAAACTAAATACATTTGATTTATTTGATGAGAAAATTTTGTGTGCAATTCAGTATTTTTGATGGTAATTTTCGAATATTCGAATAGATAAAAATGGATCTACAGTTGTAGGAGACTGCTAAATACTGCCCTTGTATATAATGATAATCAACTCTGGAAGAGCTCAGCTTAACTGGATATCGTGCGAAATTATAGAAACCAAGTTAAGAAATCGCCGCCGTTCCATCGTGAAGTAAATAATAATAGTATAGGTAGTTGATGTTAAACAATATAATACTTAGTACTTTCAATAAATTTCGAATCAAGTTAAATGAACCCATCGTCACTGGTATGTAGTATAAATAGTTAAAATAAATTTGTACGATAGACTCAATGCTACAAAAATTAAATATATTAAAACATTCTTTTAATATATAAAATGTGTCATGATAAAGTTCCTAAATATTTAACAAAACTTTTAGTTACTCGTCATGAAATACATAATCGGGAATTAAGATCTAAGGAGCAGTTTAATATTAATTTTACAAACAAATCTTTTTTAATGGGAAGTCTATTAAACGAAGGTGTTCGAATTTTGAATGCTTCGCCGCAAAACATAAAGGACATTAAGTCTATTAATAAATTTAAAGTACATGTATTCAATTATCTTTTAAACTCTAGAGTAACTTTAAAACCTAAATTTTAACTAATATAAAAGTAAATGTTTTGTTACTAGCTTATGTTGCTAAATAAATAAAGATTCATTCAATCATTCATTCAAAAAAAAAACACAATTGAATTATATATTTATTTACAGGATTGGGTTACTATACGCGTATATTACTGTATATACATCATTCAAAGCTTATTTTTATTAAAGTAGGCCTTGTTACGAGGATGAATTTCGCCCTGTATATTTAATCTTATTCTCAGTTGTAAATGCGCTGTTGTCACGTCCTTAATAAAATCATAGTGTTAGTGACAATAAAGAAAATAACAATTGTGTACTCCATTTCAGCGCCATCAAATCATTAAAAATTAGTACTTTCACAAAAAACGAAAATAGTCAATTTAAAAATATATATTTAGATATAATGAATGCATTTACAAAATAATAGTATTTAATTAAATGAAAGCAAACAATAAAAACATTTACAAAAAGTCTTCATTTGCAATTAGGAACAAATTTTCTATGTCTATATAATGGTATTATAAAATAAGTTTTACAAAAAACATTTAAATTGGACCAGCTATAAATGAGAAAATACAAAATATTTCATTTTGTCGATAAGTATTACAGCAGATATATATTAAAGAATTTTTCGTGGAGCTTTCCAGGTAGTGCGGTATTATGACATACCAATTGGTTTCAGCTATTTTGATAAGTAAAACAAAGATAAATATTCCCACAAAATGTTATGCTTAAAATAATGGAAATCCGTTTGATATGTGTTCAATAGCTACAGTGCAATAATTCAGCAGAAAAGCAGATACACTAATGGTAAAATAAGAAAAGTAAAAAAAATGAAACATACAACATTAAAAAAACATATAAACAACAAAAATTGGAGTAACAGATTTGGTTAAAACTATTGTCACGTTCATCTATTCGTTATGTATTTTCAATTCACCTCCAGTATCAAAGGTAAAATGTTGTCAAGTGAACAGTTTTTCATGTAATAAGTCCAATCCATCAAAATAATTTCTTCTGTGTATACAATTTTTTTTTTACATGTCTGGTGTACATTGTCTTAAAGCTTCTGTCCAAGTTTTGTCCGAATATAAAAATGCAAAATAGAGGTAATCGAAGTAAATCATGTCTATGTTAGTTTATTATTTCATCTACTACATATGTCTTATCATTGCTTCTGTATTGTGTAAGTATAATTGTCTTTTTTTTCATTTTTTTATCAAATTCGATGTTATTGCTGCTTAATTATCTCTGTAATATCTATTTTGTTGCTAAAAAAGTAGGTGGTCTGTTTTGTTGTACAGAATGAAATGTAGCATTATCCATGTTTACTACACATTTCTCTGGAAAATTAAATAAAGCAGGAATAAGTTAATTAACAATCCAATTTTTGAAAATATCACCATTTATAGTTTTGTGATAGTCAATGTCAGTATTTGAAGAGTCTAATAACAAATCACATCCCTCTATTGACCCACCATTTGCTTCTGCGAGTAAAATTGTAAATCGCTTTTGTTCGGATTACACATGCAATGGATTACTTTTTAAATCAGATTACTGTTTCCATCGACGCGTTGGAGTACCATTTTTTTATATCCACGTCAATGTACACAAATCTGATGATTTCATTGCACTTTTTTAATTTCATAAATTTCTGAAGGAAAGAGATTTTGCTATTCTTCGCTCACTTAAAATTTGTCCTCAGTTCACGTTTTTAAGTTTATATATCATTAATTTTGTATAAATAAGTTCGTTTACCGTTTAAATCTCAGTTTTGTTTTGCGTCAGTCAAAAGTTTATCTGAAGTAAAATATTCGTTTTTATAATTGTACGTCCAAATCTGCCACTGCAATTTTTTTTAAATGAAGTTCTTAAATGTATCTACTTTATCTTTTTTCCTTTTATTTGCCGCTTCTTTACCATTAACTAAATGTTTTTTTTTAGGATTTTTCGTTTATATTTAACACTAACCAAAAAAAAAACACGAAATATTTAAAAAATGTATGAAATAAAAATTTAAATGATATTTGATTGGTCATAGATTAATGAATGAAATATCGATTCGTCCATGTCCTATAAAATTACATTTTAATTATCATTATGGATCATTGTTATTAAAGAAATTAATGATAATATTTTATTCTGAAACATTTTTAACTTTTACTATAGTGTGTAATCTGGCAACATTGTAAAATAATGACTGACAGAAGAAATGTGAGGTTAGGTATGCTTAATAAATTATAAGTAATTTGAATGTAATAAGAATGTAAAAGTGTATTTAATGTAACAAATAACTTCATATACAACTATTAATGAAATTAAAAATGTTTGGAACTATTTGCTGATGAAAATATTGAAATAATCTTGTATACAAACACAATTACTACTTACATTAAAAACCTAAGAGATGTTATATAAATCCCTCTTCTGAAACTTTCTGGTCTTTTCTAAACATGTAATATCATCTTTGTATTCATTTTTTTGTCTCTACACATTTTTTTTTCGGCATATTAATTTTTTTAATGCATTTAACCATTATATTTATGATAATTGTTGTCATGATTGACAGTTTGTGACTTGCAGTGACTTGGTAACTTTCAAACGGCAACATGACAAAAACCAATACCAACGTGAATAAATAAAAAGATAGCCTGCTAGATATAAATAAACGTTGAATCGTTAATATTAACTATACCTTATTTAAAAACTAGGAGGAGCGATTTGAATTTAAGTTGGCAACACTCGCGTTTGTTTATTGGTTAATTTGGAGGCAAGTTTACACTATAAAAATTTGCCACTTACATTTATCAAGTAATTTGTGACATTTATAGGTTATGTTTTCAAAGTGTGAAATATTTATAATGGTGACTTTTGTTAATTGATTTCTTTTTTTTAATATAATTATTGTAAGTTTACTTTGTAACCATCTTAGACCATATATAAAGTGTCCATAAACATTTATTTTCAATTTTATTTAAATGAAAGAAATGTATTTAAATTTGCCGCCTTGTAAATTTTCTAGTAACTTATTTGGCTGTAAGTCTGGCTTTTCAAATCACTCCTCCTAGTTTTTAAATGAAGTATACATTAAAAGGTTTTGCGTAAGGGTGAATTTTAATAATATGCTGTTTTAAATTACCTATTTGTTTAAAACATTTTAGCAAAGGACCCCGCACAAAATCAATGGAAAAACTTCCCAACTTCCCGTTAAATTGTCAGATATTTTGTGACTAGATAGTTCTAAGTAAAATAAAAATCTCTAGGCTATCCAAGGGTTTTTGAGAACAATCTACTAGTGAGATCTAAAGATACTCAGGATATCAAAAGTATATTGTAGTATATATTTATGCCCAGTAAAACTTTTCTTCTATTGACATAGAGCTATTATATTTACTCTCAAAATTTCAGACAATTTGACGTAAAATACTTTTCCATTCACTTTGTACGGTGTCGTTTCAAATTGAATGATTTTTCACCATTGAGATTTCCTTTATAAATCATACGATTCTATGAAATTTTGAACAAATTTTCCAATTAAAAGAATTTTCTTCAGTCTGTTTTAATAGGAGTTTTTAAATTATCAGACTGTGTGAAACATTTCGCATAAATTTTACATTTATAAGATTTTTCGCAAGTGTGGGTTGTAATATGTTGCCTTAATTCAGTTTGAAATGTGAAATTTTTTGAACAAATCTTTCATTTAAAAGGTTTCTTGTTAGTGTGAGTTTTAATATGAGATTTTAGATTACAGGATTGTGTGAAACGTTTCGAACAATAATAATAATAATAATAATTTATTAGCAGTAGTAATGCAACATAATAGACAAATACAATAATAACATCCATTCAAAGCATTTTTTACAAAAAGAATAAAATAAATTCTTGTTCCATATAACTGCTAAATAGTGCACAAATGCATCTATAATGCTGTGTGTGCACTTGTCTTATTAAACAGATATCAATGGAGGTAATTCACTATTGAATTAATTTTTTTTTTAAATACGCTTCATTATTAACAATATGAATTAATAAGTAACAAAATTTAATGTAAAAATAAGCTGCAAAAATTTGAAACTGGTTTTACACCATTAAGTTTATTCTAAAATTACTAGTCCTCAACCATTTCACAATTTCTATCTTACATTTGTAGTATGGCTTAGATTTAATTGAAATGGGCAGGTTATTGTAGATTTTCGGCCCAATAACATAGATACTATTTTGGCAGACAGTATGTCTGGGGTTTTGTAGAACGACATTATTTCTAGCAGCAAACCTTGTGTTAAATCTATGAGATACACTTTCTCTATAATAAGTTGATGTTAACATAAATCTAATAATAGCTTTAATATAAAGTTGATTTATTGTTAATAATTCGCTGTCTCTAAACACAAGTTCGGAAGAATATCGTTTATTTTTGAATAAAATAATTTTAATGATCCATTTCTGGGCTACTTCCAGCTTTTTCAAAATAGTCAAACCAGCACTACCCCAAACCACTATTCCATAATTCAAAATAGATTCCACTAAAGCTTGATAAATAGACCTTAAAGTTTTGAAAGATACTATGTTTCTTAATTCATAGAATTTAAAAATTAATTTTCTAATTTTATTAGTGACATATTTTACATGATTTTTCCAGGTAAAATTTTCGTCAATGTACACTCCCAGATACTTAATAGAATTTATTCTATTTATTAGATCAGTGCAATTTAGCACTCTTTCACATTGCATATCATGAAATTTAATAGTTTGAAAATCAGGTAATGAGTTCGAAGAGAGTGAGAAACCAACAAATTTAGTCTTTTCAACATTTAATGAGAGCAGACTATTGTTAAACCATATTTTTATTATTTGGAGTGCTTTTTCTTATGATAACTCCTGAATCATCAGCAAAACAAAAAACTGTCCCGTCATTCTTTAACACAGACAATGGACTGTCTATATAAATGTTGAACAGTAGTGGTGATCGAACTGTGCCCTGTGGTACACCAACTTCAACTTCACGATATTGACTTATTTCATTAGCTATTTTTGTTCTTTGTTTCCTTTTTAAGTAGCATTTGATTAGTAAATTAGGTAAACCACGCACACCAATGTCTTCTAATCGTTTCAGAAGAATTTGGTGTTCCACTGTATCGAAGGCTTTCTGTAGATCAATGAAGATGCCCATAACCTTATAGCCAGTATCCAAGATTTTTAAGATAGTTTCTGTTACCCTGCACAATGCGTTTTCGGTACTAGAGCCCTCTCTGAATGCAAATTGATTGATATGTAGCAGATGATTTTCTTCTAAAAAATTCATTAGTTGGCTTTTAAAACATTTCTCTATGATTTTACTAATTGTGGTAGTAAGCGCAATTGGTCTATAGTTACTCATTAGTAGTTTGTTACCTTGTTTATATAAAGGTACAATTATAGATGTTTTTAATATTTCAGGGAACACACCAGTACCGAAAATCACATTTACAACATGTAACAACGGTTTCATGATGTATGATTTGAAACTTTTTATTATATCAGAACTAATTCCATCCTCCCCACCTCTCACTCCTTTTTTCAAACTTTCAATTACTTTGCTTAAATGAGATTCTGAAGTAGGTTTAAGGAAAAATGAGATACCTGCTTTATTTACACAACAAATTTCAGATCTAGTTTTAGTTTTGATTTTGTCGGCAAGTTTTCTACCTATACTAGAAAAATATTCGTTGAATTCCTCAGCTATTAATTTTTTGTTACAAATTTCTGCATTTTGTGAATTTAAAATATTATTAATTTCGTTTATAGATCTCTGGTCATTTGTTGCTTTTTTAATAATATTCCATAATTTTTTTGAATTTTTAATATTATCCTGAGCTAATTGTTTATAGTATGTATATTTGGAAATTTTTATTAGTTTTGTTAGTATTCTTCTATATTCTTTATATCTGTTTAAAAGTACTAAATTATTATGATTTATTGTACATTGTTTTTTTAATTTATCTCTATTTCTTATTGAAACCAACAGACCACCAGAGATCCATGGTTTAATTCTTCTTTTTTTGCATGTGATATGTTTAGATTCTGTTGATAATTAAATCATGTCATTCAAATTATTAATAAAATTATTTGTGCATTGATCAGCATCATTAATACTTAGAACATTATCCCCCTTTGTTTATGAAGAAGAGATGTTAACTTTAAAAAATCAGTAACTTGATAAGAATACTTTTTCTCATCCATTTCTACATTTTGTTTTAATTCTACATTGAGCAAAATGGGATCATGATCGGTTAACTTATGTTCTAATATTACAGAGTTTATATTTTGTAAGAAAACATTGTTACATTTAATGAAAAAGTGATCCAAACATGATTGAGAATGTTCAGTTTTTCTAGTCGCTTTGTTAACAATACTCACGAATCCTTGGGTCTCCATTATAGTAATTAGTAGTCTCTGTATCTGTGTCCAGTAAGTCAATGTTTATTCTCCAGTAAATAGATATATCCTATGTACATCAGTTAAAGCTCTTTGTCAAATAGAGTTTAAGTTATTTAAAAAAATCATCTTTACTGATTGCAAAACCCCTATAAGTTGCTAGCACATCCATGGATACATTATTTTTATGAAGTGACATAGAAATGATTTTTAAATTTCCTCCTTCAAACAGCTGACCGAATCTAAAGAATTCTTGTTTCACATAAATTAAACAACCATCCCAATCATTTAAAGTACTTTCATTAAAAGCTACAATGTAGCCAGGTATGCCGAAATCACTATTATTGTACACTGTGTGCGTTTCTGACATTATAATTACATCAAATTGTTTTTGTAGATGTTCCAAAAAAACCAAAAACTGGTCAAAATTCTTATAAAAGCTTCTTATGTTCACATGAATAATGTTAATATCACTTTGACTATTATTAAAAAATTTTATTTCATCTATATTATCAGAAATTATTGCCTCTTTTGACTTATAGTCATCCAGAATATTGTTTGGTTGATCGAATTTAATATTGTGCTGGCTTTATTACGTACTATTTCTCGCCAGTGTGACTTCCATTATGAGTTTTTAAGTCTCTGGATGTTGTGAAACATTTCGAACATATTTTGCATGTAAAAGGTTTTTCGCCAGTGTGAGTTTTAATATGAGATTTTAAAGAACTGGACTGAGTGAAACATTTCGAACATATTTTGCATGTAAAAAGTTTCTCCTCAGTGTGAGTTCTATTGTGAGTTTTTAAGTAACTGGATGTTAAGAAACATTTCGAACATATTTTGCATGTAAAAGGTTTCTTGCCAGTGTGAGTTTTAATATGAGATTTTAAAGAACTGGACTGAATGAAACATTTCGAACAAATATTACATTTAAAAGGTTTCTGTGTAGTGTGAGTTTTAATATGAGATTTTAAAGTACTGTACTTTGTGAAACATTCCGAACAAATTTTACATTTAAAAGGTTTCTCGCCAGTGTGAGTTCTAATATGACTTTTTAAATTACTGGATTGTGTGAAACATTTTAAACATTTAAATGGTTTCTCGCCGTTGTGAGTTCTAATATGACTTTTTAAATTACCAAACAGTGCGAAACATTCCGAACAAATCTTACATTTAAAAGGTTTTTTGCCAGTTTGAGGTTTAATATGTTTTTTTAGATCAGTTTGTTGTGTGAAACTGTGCGCCCGCATCCGTTTATTTAAATTACTAAGGTTAATGTGTTTTATGGCAGAATAATTGCTTCTTAATTTAACCGATTTTTTAAAATTAACGAAAAAGTGGTAAATATGAAAATGGTTTAAAATAGCAATTGGTCATAGAAAAATTTTCCACAAGAGGAACATTTCCCATAGAATTTTCCAAAGTGAGGTCGACATTTTTTTACCACAGTTAGAAAACCTGAAAAAAATAAGCTCACATTATTGGTAATAATGGTACAATTAGCAGTAATAAAAGAAAATACGGAGACATATGTCCTAAAAGTTTTGGCACAAAATAATTATTGGATTTTTTTAATAAAGAAATTTATTTAAACACTAACAAGTTATATTTATCCAGAGTGACCTATTCTGTTTTATCAGACGCAAATTTCTTTGGATGTCTCTCATAAGGATCAACAATTTCTTTTAGTTTTTCGTAAAATCGCTGTTTTACCAGCCTCTATGATTAACTTTCCTAGATAGTAAAGCCAAAAAAACCTCTGCGATAAGATTGGAGGATTATCGTTTTTGGGAACAAAGGTTAAAGTGCTGTAGAGGTGTTCGTGAACAAACTGAAGCAATTTGGAAAGGCAGTTATCAATACTGTTGTTTGCTATAAATTAGAACAGTACTGTGAATTCAAGGCAGTATTACATCGAAAGTTGCAACATCACTACGAATCTAGCGTTAGTTTCAAGATCAAGCATTTTCCTTGCTGTTGTAACTGTTCAACTGTTGATTAAAAAGCTTATTTGGACTTGTCTTTGTCAGAAATGTAAAAAATCAAAGAAATAAAGAAGTATAAAAGAATTGCGTCAATATAATCGAAAAAACAACAAAAATGGGAAAACAATAGATTTGGAAAAATTACGAAAAAAAAGGTAATAATAGAATGAACGAATAAATAGGAAAAAACAAGAATAGTATTGCAAAATTTAGTAACCAAAATAAAAAATTTGTTAAAGTACAATTTCTTTTATCGATTTTATTGAAAAAAGAAACAAAAATAGATTGAAAAAAAAAAATGATTCCAAATGGGTAAAAATTGGTAACAAACAAAAAATTACTAATCTCCATTAAGCGCAGGAAAGCAGCATATTTAGACCACGTAATAAAAAACGAAAGATATCAAATAATTGAAGGGAAAAGAGGAGTTTGTAGAAAGATCTGAAAGAATGAACAGGGCTAAGAACAATAACGCCATCAGAAACAAGGAAGAGTTGACCCATATGATCGCTAATATCCATTAATGGAAAAGCAAAAAAAGAAAATGTTAATAAATTAATGATGTTAGAGACAGTTTTGTATCATATATACACTTAAAACAATTTGATTTTATAAATATTAATAACATTGCGATGAAATGTATCTCTGATGTACCCAGATTTTTTACTTGATGTACGGATTATCATTTCAAATCTACGGACTTTAATTGACCTACAGATCTATTGATTATTATTTCAAATCAGCAGAATTTAAATTGATTTTGAATTAGTGCAAAATTTGTAAACAAATGCAAAAAACGCGTTTTCGTACATTTTTCTTTGGTTTTTGAGATATCGATATCTCGGTTTTTTGAAATATATATATATATATATATATATATATATATATATATATATAGAATAGATAATGCACTTTTAAGTCTATATTTCAATTTTTAATAGTTTTACACATCAGTAAAAATATTAAAAATTAAAATATGAGCTTTAAAAGTGTATTTCTATATGAAACAATTCATACCCTGTCCCGCCAAATTTTTGAATCGATGAGCTTCTTCCCCCTATTGTTGGCGCGCCACCGTCACGTCGCTCAAAACATGAGACCAATTTCATATAAGATATCAGTACATCTCTTTATTATATATTATCGATGCGTTAGGTTTTTTACGTCATACACTCATACGTCACCGTCACCACGCCAGAAATCTGATTTAGGTGCGGCTATAGATGTTTCACATCAAAAATAATAGCTCAATCTAGAAATAAACTAAGAAACATTAAAAAAAAATTTAAAAGCTTCTGCGAAACCTTAAATAGAAACTCCAACACCACCTACATTTGGAACACTATAAAAAAATTTCATCATAATCAATATTATACACAAAAAAAGCTACCAGACAGTAACATGTGTAATAAAATTTTAAATCAATTATCGGCATGTCACATTAATCCAGATTTCAGCTTACAGCCTACATATACCACTTCCAAGCCAATTACCCAAAATGAAATAATAAGTTGTATACAGCAAAAAAAAATAATTCTGCTCCTGGCCTGGATAAAATCAACAACATTTTAATAAAAAACCTACCCACAAACATGTGTATATACCTGGAAGCATTATTTAATGGCTGTCTAAAGGGAAATAAAATTCCTGATGACTGGAATTCGATTTGGAAAGGGACCGTGCAAGAAATGTAGAGGTAGCACTTTCGTCGAAAGTAGAGCGCCCTAGTGTTAAATAAAAAAATTATTGTGATGAAAGTCGTATGGTAAACAGTATTAGTTTTTTATAAAAAAAAAGAAAAAAAGAATAAAATTTGGGTTATTACCGATTAAAATATAAACATTAAATGTACTTCTGTCAATTGCCAGTGTGTTTTGTCAATTGAGTGATATTTGCTTTATTCTTATTAGTGATTTTTTGGTCAACTTTGTGTTTTAAAATTATTAAAATAAGAAAGACTTCGTTCGAAAGTGTGGAATCCGAAGTAATCGGGGAAAAATGCAATTGTTTGGCTTAACTTAGGTACTAAATTTTAACTGAGCTATGTACTTTAGCTTCTAAGAGGCAGAAAAAATGGTTGCAGGCAATAAAACGTAAAGGTTTTACTAGCGAAACGAAAATTAAGAGCACTCGTGTTAGCTCTAATCATTTTATTTCTGGTAAGTGGCAAAATAAATGGTGTTTTAAAGATGATTTCAAATTTTTAAATTTATAGGAAAACCTGCTGACTTAACAGACAGAAATAATCCAGACTGGGTAGCTTTATTAAACATGGGGTATAAAGACAGTAAGTCCAGTTCCTCAAAATCTAAATTGGAGTGATATAAAAGAATTAAAAGAAAACAGGTAAGTTTATTTAAGAGTCATTTGACTGTCCTATGTCCTAAACTTAGTTTGCATGTCTTATTTTAAACATTTCTCATTGTTGCAGGCTGCCACATTAGAATTATTAAGAAACGTTGAAACTCAAGAAACCAACGAAGTAGAAGTGACTTCAAAAAATAATAAAGAAAGTAAAACTGATTTGCCATAGACAATTTAACTTATATGTTTCTATCATTAATGATTACAAATAAATTGAAAGAAAAGTTTAGAAACTATCATTAACTGTTGCAAAACTCTAAAATAATGATGTAAAAACAAGATGTTACACTGGCTTAGCAACATACAATGCTTTTAAAACTATTTTAAATTATATTGAACCATTTCTGAAAATTCACTTAAACACTGTTTGCCATTAAGTGATCAAGTGCTGCTAACGTTTTACTAAATATAGAAATAAAAGTAAACTTCATTAAAATGTGTTTTATTAATAAAATATATTGACTGACATAATACAAATTATTAAATTTATTTAAGAGTTCTACACACCTTTGATTTTACCTTTAAATTATTTATTTTACTAATCTTTTGCTTATATCTAGTGGCAACATCTGAATCTTCTAACGACTACTTCTGAAAATATTCACTCATGTTTATTTCTTTAGAACTTAACAATAAATAAAGTCACTTAAACATTATTATAACTACAAAATCGGCAACACAAGTTAGGAAAAGACAATTTAAACACGAAGTAACATGGATTTAAACATAAAACCAAAGTAAACACAACCTATGTTTGCCTCACAGCGGCCATATTGGTAATAAAAACGTCAAAGTCTTGGCCGTGCTCAGTGAACTTTCGGGGAAATAATAAAGTTTTACCTTTGTATTATTTTTACACGGCATATTTGAACAGCCGTGAATGCAACACGATACTTTTGATGAAGACATCTCGAAAATTTATTTTATTTAAAAAAAAAGAAACAATAAAAGACACTTATAATGCTAAACTAATACTGTTTATCATCACTTTGTTTATAATTTTTCTCAGCAGTTGGCATAAAGGTCAACTTTCTCAGTCCCTGCTTTTCTCAAACCAAACAGGGACAAAACATTAATCGATAGCTACAGAGCAATAGCGCTCTCGTCATGCATTGGAAAAATTTTGGAATCAATTTTAAAAAACCGGTTGGAATGGTACTTAGAACATAACAAAAAATTTAAATTTTTATCAAACTGGATTCCGCAAAGGTATGGGGTGTCAGGAACAATTAGCATACATTACGTCACTTGTCCCATTAGCCTTCTCTGACAATCAAAAAATTTTAGCTATATTTTTAGATATTAAGTCGGCCTACGACAATGTAAACATATATACATTATATGATCAATTAAAATGATTAAATGTTCCCGACGATATTAACAACCTAATCATCCAATTTATAAACTTACGTAAAATATACATAAAAAATGACAAAGACGAACTTCAGGGTCCGAGAACAATCACCAAAGGGATCCCCCAAGGATCTCCTTTAAGCCCTATATTATTTATTGTATACATTACCAGCTTATATAACCTAATTAAAAATAATATCACATTACTTTCTTACGCTGACGACTTTACAATATTAGTAAAAGGAAACAATATCAATAATGTTACATCATGTATGAACCGAACTCTGGAAGATATTAACAGATAGATGATGTCTCATAGACTGGAATTTTCTGTAAACAAATGTAAAGGTATGTGGTTCACAATGGGAAAGCCAATTGTAAATTTCAACGAGATCAAAATTAATAACAATATCATAAAATTTGCAAGTAACATTAAGTATCTGGGAGCAATAATCAAATACAATCTTAATTGGAATGATCAAATTGAAAACATGTGTAGTAAAGCAATTAAGGGGATCAATATGATCAGAACATTCTGTAGAGTGTGGTGGGGATCAGACCCTATGAATCTTCTTTTAGCATATAATGGACTGTGCAGATCCCATTTAGACTACGCAAGTATAATAATTAAACCCATTAATAAAAGTAATTTAACAAAACTTGGCAGAGTTCAATTCCAGGCTCTGAGAACAATCCTCGGATGTATGAGGTCCACTCCAACTAACATCTTACTCGCGGAAGCGGCTGAAATGAGTTTGGAGTTTCGAAGAAAATGGCTTGCCTGTAAATTTATAAGCAAAATCGCTTATTATAAAAATCATCCATTAATAAACATGTTACAGGACATAAGAGAATTTAGCAGAAGGCAAATGGGTTTTTGGAAAGGCAAAGAACAATCACTCTTGACAGAAGCTCTTAATTTCATGGAACCGTACAAAGATATGATAACACAAGACAATAGATTACCTTGTTTTAAACACGACTTACAATACCGAATCGACACAATCCCGACAGTTAATTTAAACATCAACAAAAATGTCCCTCATCCCAATCATATTTTTAAAGCAGCAACAGAACATCTTTTCTCAAACTATCATTTTGTATACTCGGATGCCTCTAAAGTCGTTACACAAGATAACGAGTCCAATTGTGGAATGGGAATACATATTCCCAGAATACAACTTAATTATTCGACAAGATTACCATCATTTTTAAATATTTGCAATGCCGAAAGCCAGGCTATACACAAAGGGGTTGAATTTTGTATTAAAAAACAAATAAACAAGGCTATCATCCTCACAGACTCCAGATCAGCCATAGAAAAATTAATTAGCAATAAGATTGATCCCAGAGTGAACCAGAATATCATATTGACTAAAAAACTAATAATAGATGCAAATAATAATGGTAAAGATTATAAGCTATCATTGATCTCTGGACATTGCAATATTGCAGGCAACGAATGTGCTGATCAGCTAGCAAACATAGGCAGAAAACTGAACATTCCACAAAACGTAGAAATGGACACCAGCGAAATGTTATCGGAAATTAAAAAGAAAATAATAGAAAATCACAATATCTACTGGAAATCTACTCTTAAAGTAAAAGGGAAATCACACGCCAACATTCTTACATCATTTCCGAAAAAACCTTGGTTTAAAAAGATGCCGTATGTAGACAGAAGACATTTGACAACTATAATCAGAATGAGGACTGGACACTGCTTAACATCAAATCACTTGCACAAAACTAACATTAAAGATAACCCAACATGTGAATGTGGAGCTTTAGAAAACATAGAACATATACTATTCATATGCCCAATTAATAAAATACCTAACTATGACATCTATTATGATATTGCCAAACAGGGAATAAAATGCCCGTACAATTTAAACTTTCTGCTAACAAACTTAAACACCAAAATTATTAAAATAATAAATAACTTTTTAATTTACAATATAAAAATTTAAAACAAGACTTTAAAAATACCAATCAAAATTTATCAACTTAAAACACTTTCAGATCCTTACCTAAACACCTGGGAACACCTTCCGAGGCAACACCCCCTGGGTTGTGTAAATGCTCCGCAGTTGCCCCGGAGAGAGAAAAGTCTAAAAACCTTTGTTGTGTCGTCCAAATAACATGTCTAAAACCCACAATCACTCACGAAAACAGCGATAAGTGTTACAAAATAAAAACAATTGCTCACCAATCTAATTTTAGTAAACTAAATCCTTATATAGGGTATGGGGTAAGCCCAGACTCATCTTAGATGGCCCTAAACAAGATACAAATAAATGTGCTGGCCAATTGTTAACTAACAAAGGCCAAAGAAGAAGAAGAAGAAGAAGTATGGTTTCCGCTTCGTGCAGTTAGTTGTATCTTGTATCTGCTATTCCACATTTCCATAAATTACTATTCCTATTCGTTATTTGCCGTTTGTATAAGTAGAAGTAGTGTTCGATTTATAAACAGTCTAAAGTGCAAAGTGATTGTGTTGTGAAATTAACCATACAGTTACTCATTAATTTCTTTTTTGTTTGTTACAATCAGAAAATGATTATAAAATGGATGTTTTCAAAGATGCATCAAATCCATTAATGAATAATAAAATTGAAAGTAATTCTAAAGATTTGTTATCAAGTATTAAATCCGAAGTAATTGATACTGAAGAATGTAAACTCGAATTCGATAACTTGTATGAATTCGATCTTTGTACGATCAAAACGAAAAGTTGTGTAGAAAAAGAAGTTTTTCCCTCGGTTTTTCCAACTAAAACTGATGTGGTGTTAACAAGCAGAGAACCCATAAAAACAGAAAATGTTGATTCAAATGAGGATATTCAAGAAAGAAAAAGTGATTTGGAAATTAAGACAAACATAACACACAGTCCATTTGTTTTCCCTGTTAGTAGAAATGAAAATCAACAAATAGCGCAAACAATTAAAATGTATTCTTGCAAAAAACGTAAGTTTGTGCATTTTTTTATATGTTTATAGGGAATTTAATTTTTCGTCATGCATGTAATTTGAAGTTTGTTCAAAAACTTTAAACAAATATGTCTAAACTCTTGAGATAAACTTTGAGTTTGTAACAGTCGATTATAAGCATAAAAAAATGTAAATGATGGTTAAGATTGAAGATGAATTGGCAAGAATATTTCATTACATGTCACAAGACTAAATCCGAATACTACAACTAATGATCTGAAAAGAATGCTAGAACCGAATTTTCCAGAGGTAATATGCGAACCGCATGCATCAAAACAACCCACGCTTTATACTTCAATGAAGGTTACAATTAAGCAGGAAAACTTTAGAAAGGCATGGAATAAAGAAATCTGGCCAAACGGAGCTCTTGTATCGCGTTTTTTTTAGTGAAGAGAGGGGTTCAGTCGAAAATATAGGAGGCGGATCCGTTAATAAAATTATAAACATTAATAAAACTAATTTTCTTAGTGCAGTGCATATCAATGCACGATCAATGTGCAACAAATTTAGTGATATCAGGACATTTATAGCAATATCAGAAACATGGCTTAATGCAACGCATGATTCTACAGATTTTAGAATAGCGGAATACACTCTGTTTCGTAAGGACAGAAAACAGCGAGGAGGAGGTGTAGCGCTCTATGTGTGGAACAAATTGAAGCCACATTGTATTGTCTTGGAGGATTTCAGCAATGGTGTTGAAACAGTCTGGGTGCGTTTGAAGTGCAATAAGATGTTTTTAGCTGTAGGAGTTGTGTATCGTCCACCAAATGTTTCTAGTAGTGAATTGTCAATATTGTATGATGTTTTACCTGAAATTATGCATGGCTGTGATACGTGTTTAATCATGGGTGATTTTAATATTAATGTAGCCGATAGGACCTCAACAGAATGTATATATTTTATGAATCTTATTAATAGTCTGAATCTGTTTCAAATGATTGAAGTTCCTACAAGAATAACAAAAAATTCTGAGTCTGTGATAGATCTTATCCTAGTAAGTAAACCTGAGTTAGTTATAGATAGTGGGATAGCCGATTGTGTTCCAATAATATCTGACCATGAGGCTACTTTCTGTAAACTTAATTGTGATGTATTTTTAAGTGTGTGTAATATTGAGTACAGAAATTTCAATAGTATTAATTTTGAGAATATTGAATGTGATTTGCAGCAGGTAGATTGGACTCCATTATATAGGGAAGTTAATGTAAATATCAAGGTAAACATGTTCAACAATGTTTTAATTGATTTGTTTGATAAACACTCCCCGCTGCAAAGAAAAAGAATGGGTAAGCCTAGACCCCCTTGGCTTACATATAGTCTTAAGAAAATGATAAACCTTAAAAATAAAGCTTATCGAACCTATAAACAAACTAGATGCTGAAAATTAGTATATCCTGTTGTCTCAACCCAATTATTAATATAGTCAATTCTTGCTTGGAAACAGGCGTCATTCCCGATATTTGGAAGATTGCATTGGTTACACCTATTCCAAAAATTCCAAATCCATCATTAAGTGATCTTAGGCCTATTAGCATACTGCCTGTTCAATCAAAAATCCTTGAGAAAATTGCAAAAGAGCAAATGAATAAATTCATAGGTAAATGCAGAATTCTTCCTACTTTGCAATCGGGTTTTTGTGGTGGGCATAGCTGTGAGACAGCACTGCTTAAGGTCACTGGTGACATAGCTAGAAGTATCGACCAGGGCGGGTGTTGCCCGGCGGTGCTTATCGATATGACTAAGGAATTTGATTCGGTGAATATTGAATTGTTAATAGCAAAACTTAAATATTATAGGATAGAAAATAGTAGCTTCTTTGCGAATTATTTGTGTAATCGGAAGCAGGCTGTTCGATTGAGGGAAGAAAATGGTAAAACAATTTCTAATTTTCTAAATATAAACACAGGAGTTAGAATCGATAAAAATAATTTAAATATTAAACTAAATAATGTAATCATTGGCTGGAGCAATGAAGTGAGGAATCTTGGTTTATATATGAATGACTGTATGAGTTTTGATAGTCATGTAAATAAGATCTGTCAACACGCATTTTATAGGCTTAAAATGATCTATGAATACAGAAATCTGTTGCCCACAGCAACCAAAAAAATTCTTACTGAGTCTATGGTTTGGTCAATACCAAATTATCTTATTAGTGTATATGGACCTTATTTAACAGCATATAATAGATATCGAATTCAAAAAATACAGAACTGTATGTTAGATATGTAAAGTGCCTGCCTCGCAGGGAGCATGTTACCCGGCATATTCTAGAAGCATATCACACGAAAATGGATCAGAGATGTCTCATACACATGTGTAACCTAACTCAAAAGATTTTAAGTACTGAAATACCAGAATATCTAATTAATATGATTGAGCATCGTAGTGATATACACGAGCTAAGTACACGCAATCGAGATCTCATAAATATTCCAAAGCATAATACGGAGTTTTTCAAAGCAGCTTTTCCATATTGGGCTGCAAAGGTACATAACATGCTACCTGCTGAGATTACCCAAGTTCAAGGTAATATGAGTTTTAAGAGAAAACTTAAAGACTATGTCATTGTAATTCGAGTGTTACATACCATTTTTTATAGTGAACTTTTAAAAGTATAAAAAAATATAGTTGATTCAAATAGAAGTGTCATCAAGTGGCCTGGGTACGTGTGAGATCATCTTTAACTTTATTACTAGATTCAATGGAAACAGAACTTTAATTAGGGAATTATATGTCACCGCGATGTGTCAAAATGTTTATAGTTATATTGAGCATATGTAGCAATCTGATCACAAGCTGGCTAATATTGCGATTCAAATTTCACTAAACGTGGGTACTACCACTACAAATTTGAATTTTCCAGAGACTACTTGATGACACTTCTATTTGAATCAACTATATATAAAATGAGAGTTTTTCGAAATATTTATTTATGGTGGCAATCTTGACACTTTGACACTTGTCAGTTTTAATGATTTTAAATTTGAATGTTTGTCAAATTTGTATAAAATATTCCGAATTTAGCAATAACGCTGATAATGTAGTTAATAATTTACTACAACATACTTCTTGATTTAATACCTAAACTCTTTCGTTGACAATCAGTGCAGTGCAACCAATTGTGTAAAACAAAAAGTTACCAAAAACAGTGTTACAATGAATCTATTTCGATACTGTTTTTAGTGTCTAAATAGAAACTTTGTGAACGTGAATTTTAAAATATTGTTTGTATACTTTCTATCTGTATTTGTCATGTATTGTAATATATTTAACAGAATGGGGGAAGGTAGAAGGAAGGAGAACGGCCTTTTATAGGGGACAAATTGATATGAATTTAGCGATTTTAAACGGAGTGAAGTGTGCTGAGTTAAAAAATTTATATTAAAATGTCAGCTATGTACGAAGTCATATGTAGTTAAGTAAATATAACCTACAAAACTCTTAAAATAACGTCTATAATGATTAATGGCGCTGTTTTTAAAATCTTTCTACTTGCAACTATGGCGACACCTTAAATTGTTCCCTTTCGATGGACACTCTTTAATAAAATTAGATGGTTTCCCTTTCTTATACACTTCATATTCAATAGTTTAAAAATTCTAGTGTGACATAAAAAGTGAATTGAAGCTAAATTTGTCAAAATATCATGGCCAACAATTATGTAAAAAACCTGTGAACTTACTTATATATTAAACCATTACATCTGTTTATCTTTGATTTTAGTTTAAGAAGAGCCCTACAAAAGTAGTATGTTTGAGAGAGAACCGAAATTCGAATACGAAAACTCGCAACAATTCCTAACAATGGATAATTCTTCAATAAATTCTTTAACTAATAAAAGTGAAATGTTAATTAGCAGTGAAAATATTATTTCAAGTCAAACTAATCTTAAATTTGACACTAAAAAAGAAGAATTACACACCATTTGCGATTTACCGGATTTTAAAATGGAACTTTAAGATATTGATGAAGAATTACATTTAGAGCGAAACATCAACAGAGTCCAAGTTGTAAGAAGCGTAAGTATCAATATCATAATTTTGAAAAATCGAGATATCGATATATTTCGAAAACCTGAAATGGTATTAAAATGCGGTTTTCTGTTTATGCAAAAACTGTATTGAAATTTTGAAAAATCTCAATAAATGAGTAAATTTTCATAATTTTAAAAAATCGACATATCGATATTTCAAAAACCAAAAAAGATATCAAACTTTTTTTAAAAATTTTCAACTGATACAAAAATTGTTTTAAAATTTTAATAAATCTCAAAAATTAAGTGAATTATCACAATTTTGCTATTTTCACCATTTTAAAAACCGAGATATCGATGCATTTCGAAAACCAATAATGATATCAAAATACGGTTCTCGGTTTTTAAATCAAAATTCTCTGTTGATACAAAAACTGTTTTGCAATTTTGGAAAATCTCAAAAGATAACTAAATTTTCACAATTTTAAAAAATAGATATTTCGATTTTGGATATCTCGAAAAACAAAAATCAAAATGCATTTTTTGGATTTAATTTGAAATTTAATATTTAATCAAAATCCTTTTTCAAATTTTAAAAAATCTTAAAAAACAAGTAAAATGTCTCAAAATTTCAATTTTAGGAACTTATCAAAAAGAAAGATATCGATATCTCAAAAACTAAAAAGATATCAAAATGGGTTTATTCCATTTAATTACAAACTTAATCCACATTCAGAAATACTGTAAATTGACAAAAAAAAAACAACTAATATACAGCGATTTTTCAAATAAAAAACACTTTTTTTCAATCTGTGATATCTCGAAAACCAAAATAGGTATTAAAATGTGATTTCAAAATTAAATTTTTATTTAAAATACACTTTCAAACATCAAACAATCTTAAAAAAAAAACAATAAAAATATCCCAAAATTTTACCAAAAATGCATATTTTTGACAAAAATGCGAAATTTGAAAGAAAATAAAAATTTTCACAAAAAAATACATTCTTTACAAAAAAGTGCAAATTTTATAAAAAAGTGCGATTTTTTACAAAAAATTAAGATATTAAGTTGATTTTTTACAAAAATCATAAAGAATTTTTTGAGAAATTTAAATTTATACAAAATTTTAAAAGTTTAGTGAATTATGGCAATTTTTCGAAAAAACTACTCAAGGTTTTTTTTTGAGTTTCGATATCTCAAAAACCAAAAAAGAAATTAAAATGTAAATCTTTGCATTTAATTCCAAATTTTGTGGTCTTGACTTGGAAACGTTTTGAATTTTTCAAAAATCAACCAAAAAAATGCTATTTTTCAAATTTATATGTATTTTTCCACGGAAAAGGTATTTTGAAAATTTTCAAAATTTTTAGAATTTTCAAAATTTTCAAATTTTTCAAAATATTTTAAAATTTTCAAAATTGTGAAGATTTTTAGAATTTGTAAATTTTCAAAATTTGAAAATCATGATAATTTTGAAAATTTTCAAAATTTTCAGAATTTTAAAAGTTTTTAAATTTTTCAATGTTTACTTTAATCGCGCGTAAAGGTTACACGCACACATTCTTTTTTTATTGAATACTGCATACCTACCTATACTTTTACAAAATAATGTTGATGTTTCACATCTGCCAGGCGTCCCGTGACGACTTCCCTTTTTTTTTGTTAGATAATAATTTTCCACATTGAATTCCTTTTTGAATTTATCTAGTGCATTTTTTCTTTCATTTTTAGCTTTTTCACATTTGTCGTCCCACCAAACGTTGCCTGTGTTATGTTTAATTTTCGATTGATCTATAATTATAGTTGGTATGTTTCTATCAGATGCCTCATTTATCAGTTCAATAAATTTTTGTATTCCATATTGTATTTTGTTTTGCCAATTGAATGTTGAATTCATCCCAATTGGCATATTTATAAGATTTTAAGGTTTTTGTTTTTTTTTGTGTCTGTGATAACATATTTCCGTTTGTTGATAGGCAACATATGGTGGGGAAATGATCGCTAGATGCACAATCGTTGGTGACCTCCCATTCACATATGTGAGCTATGTTTTGAGAAACAATTGTTAGAACCACCGGGCTTGGATTTACATTTGGTGCAGAAAGTCTTGTTGGTCTCCCGTCGTTTATTAACACTAATCCGAATTCATCAATTATTTCGACGAGGGTGTTACCATTAGCATTATTGTGGGCATGCACTTCCCCAGCTTAGGTGGTGAGCATTTAAGTCTCTCATGATAATTGTATAGCCCTGAACATGTCTGATGATATTACTTATTGTACCGTGAGTCAGTTTATTGGTTGAGTTAGAGTAAATATTTATTATGTTGTATTGTCCAATTTTAACTGTGATGTATCTGAATTTCTCCGTTTGTAATCTATTAATAGAATTTAGAGTTTCGAAGATTGTGCCTTTTTTGACTAGAGTAGCTACCCCAGCTGCCCCATTGTCGATGTCTTTTCTAATAATGTTGTAATTTTTAATATGAAGTGTTTGGTTTGGTTTTAGTTTAGTTTCGTTTAGTGTTACGACATCCGGGTCGTGTTCTTTTAGAAAGCTTATCAGATCATCTTTATTTGATTGTATTCCTCTTATGTTCCACTGCATTATTTTAATGCTCATTTAAAGCTTTTTGTTTGTTTTTTATTTGAAAGAAAAAATGACTTTATTGTTTTAGGTTTGATTTGATGTTCTGATAAGATTTTATATTGTATTTTGATTGTTTTTTTTTAATAGAAACTGTCCTCTTCCATACCTGGGTCGTCCAGGTCTGGTGGGAGTTTCCCCAATTCGAGGACTGTATTGATCATGTCTCGAATTTTAATTTTTTGATCTTCCGAATAGTTAAGAATTATCTTTGATATATTTTCAAATTGAGTGTTTGAGTTATTCGATGCACTGCTAGGCAATTAATTTTTGTTACTGTTTTCTGGTTCAATAAAATTAGATTGTATATTTTTTGTTTTGTATTTTTGGTAATCGTTGAAATTCTATGTCGAGGTTTGTCTTCCGTTGGAGGAGATTAAGCATGCATTATGTTCGTCTTTGTTGTATGTTATATTAGGTTTTTTGTAATAGTTTTTTTGTTGCTGATACGTAGGACCTTTTCGTTTTACTTGTACTGTTGTAAGTAGCTTGTCTTTGTGATACGGGAATTTAATTGTCTTTGTTGTTAGATTTGGTTGATAAGGTTGGGAATTCTTGTAAGTTAATAGTTTCTGTATTATGTACAATGTTATTAAGGTATGTTTTAGGATGCAGTACGTTTGCCTCATAGTAGCTGACATTGTCGAAAGCCATAATTCTTTTGATGTTCTTTTGACGTTCGAATTCTGGACATGTCCTATCCAAGGAATTGTGTTCTTCACTTCTGCAGAATAAGCATTTTATAGCGCATGGTATGTTGTCTTCATGGTGTATTCCACAATTATGACATCTACTTTTGCCCTTACATTGTTCTTTGGTGTGTCCGAATAATAAGCATTTAAAACATTGAGTAACTCTCGGTATATACGGTATAGTTTTGCTATTTAGATAACAGAACTTGACTTCTCGAGGCATGATTGTTCCTTCAAAAGTAATTAAGATTGTTCCAATCGGCTCCAGTGTTGAACTACCATCATCCTTTTTAACTCTTCTATTTAATCTTTTTATTTCCAAAACTTTGAACGGGCTTTCCACCATTTCTATTAAATCCTCTGAAGAATATATTGAGTTGATATTTCTTACAATTCCTTTACACGATACGTGGTTCCTCGGAATATAAACTTTATATCATTTTTCAATTAAATCATTTTTGTCTACGAAATTGTTAGCTGCATTTGCGGAGTTAAATATTATTCCAATTTTATTTTTCCCCTTGACTTTTACTTTATGAATGTTATTTAATTTTAATTTGAAAATTTCTTTTGCTATTTTTAAATGATTGTATTTACCTATATTATAAATTATTTCAGTGCTTTCAACAATAAATAGATAAGGTCCGATACTATTGTTTTTGTAGTACAGCTTATCTATTGTTTGTTGATTTTTTTGTACCATACCGGTTTGTTCATTTTGTACTTTTAAAATATCCGGAGGTTTTTTAGGAGGGGGACCGGCCCCCTAAGTATAATCCATGTTTTTGTTAATCACTTTACTATAATTATATTAAATTATTTACTCACCACTAGGATAGACACTAATAGACAGGTATTATGTTTAAACAAAGGTTGTAAGGTTAGTAAACCCACTTACGCTTTCCTATTTGAAGTTGTATCGTAGACACCGGTTAACACACGTGCATACTCACCAATCTCTGAACTACCCAAGTAACACATACCTGCATAAATTAACTGCAAATGCACTGCAAAGAGCCTGCAGTCATTTTTATAACTGTATATCAACTGCAGATAATCTGTAGAAATAGAAGTAATCTGCATATAACCATCATATTACCTTTACCCAAAGATGTACTTCATATCACCTGCATACTGTTTAAAATTGCAGATATTTCCTGCATAAGACATTTACTGACAAAGGAAATGCCGTTGTGTCCTGCATAATGTCTTCAAATAAAAGATATGAAAATGAAGACTATATGCAGACATTTTGCAGTAAGAATTCTCTGCAAATGACACCTTTATATAAATAAAATACAGATCTACTATTGCAGAATAATAGCAAACTCTAAGCAGACAAATATGAAAATGAATATTATACGCAGACTATTTGCAGTAAGAATTCTCTGCAAATGATATCTTTATATAAATAAAATATAAATCTACTACTGCAAAATAATAGCATATTATAAGCAGATGATATATCTATATATCTACTTTTTTACGTTTGACAGTTCCATCTCTTATTATATTATTTATATTTAATTAATATGGATAAAAAGGTGAAATGAAGGAAAATATAACGAAGATAGATATAAATTTTCGATAAAAACCTCATTAAGAAATAACGATGAACTTGGAAAATGGCGAAGGATCTAACAATGATTTCGACATGGATTTATCACAAATAGATGTGCATAAAGTTGACGAACAATACCATTTAAGAGAAAATCATATATAACTATATTTTTGCGTCATTTCTAAGAAATTGGGCAAATGAATTTAACATTTCACAGATTGCTTTGAAACCGTTACTAGAAAAGTTAAACAAAACTTATAATTCGCGTTTACCTAACGATCCTCGAACACCCATGTACTTTAAGAAATTATAGCTATGGAATATGCGAATTTTGAAG
This sequence comes from Altica lythri, assembly GCA_964028335.1. Classification (NCBI taxonomy): domain Eukaryota; kingdom Metazoa; phylum Arthropoda; class Insecta; order Coleoptera; family Chrysomelidae; genus Altica; species Altica lythri. The sequence goes on from OZ034811.1 coordinate 4,891,785, forward strand.
GTATATATATGGAGCAACTTTAAAAGACTTTAAAGAGTTTTTTGATACTCCTTTGTTGTCCACTCATTTCCTTTGCATGAAACTTTATAAATAAAAAATAAAATACATAAAAAAGAAGAATATATTATATTCCAAATTAAAAAATATCAACAAAAACTTAAAACTTTTATAACATTTTAAAAATAAAAACGAAACTGGAAAATTCTGATCATGATTGACTACTGAAAAATTTATTTATTGCGAAAAGTAGTTTTAGATGACGATAGTGACCGTAGCTATTAAGTGTCCTGATAGCCCAGTGGGTAAGACGACTAACTTTCAATTAGGTGATGGATGGTGAACCAGGATCAAATCCCCGCGTAAGAAAGGTGAAAAAAAAATGGTAAAAGTGGTTTAAATAATTCAAAAGTTTATGTTGTGTAGATTTAGTAAATAGAAGTAATAAAATAATATTTGTATCATATTTGATAATTACCTGAAATAAAATTAAAATGTAGAGTATATAGAATCTACTTTTATTTTATTTTAATTATTTCTGCATATCATCTTCAAATCCATCAATTAAAATATAGGTTTTATACAGGAGTATGGCAGACCTGCACTGGTTCTGCAAACGACCTTTTACACATGAAATGAAAGTAATATACAGCAGTTTTGCAGATCATTTACCTGCATAAGTGCGTCCAAAACAGTATTTTATATAATCATATATAGATTATTTGCAGATCATTACGCAGGTGAAAATGTTACTTGGGTAGGAATCTTCTGGTCTCAATAATCAACCCAGATTATAGTTCTTTTTTTCCCACTGGCGGCGCGAGTAACCATAAGAACTTATAGAGCCTTATTAGAACCGATGTTTATTTATAAATTCAATATATAGTTGATTCAAATAGAAGTGTCATCAAGTGGGCTGGGTACGTGTGAGATCATCTTTAAGTTTATTACTACATGCAATGGAAACAGAACTTTAGTTAGGGAATTATATTATGTCATCGCGATGTGTCAAAATGTTTATAGTTATATTTAGCACCAAGAACTTTAGCACTTAGCATATGTAGCAATCTGATCACAAGCTGGCTAATATTACGATTCAAATTTCACTAAACGTGGGTGCTGCCACTACAAATTTGAATTTTCCAGAGACTACTTGATGACACTTCTATTTGAATCAACTATATAATATTAATTTATTTATTTAAAATTAGTTGTCATAAAAGCTGTCAATAGTAAAAAACCTTCCCGCGTAAGGATTTAAACGAGTATCTTAGGAACACGAGCGCACTCTACCGGCAATAGTTTTGTCCCCTAAATTGAGACCATTTTTTTAACATTACGTTTAAACTCGGGTCACTGAAGTTAGCCCCCCAAGATTTATTTTTTGAACTTTTTTTTATTGTATCATTTATTCGTCGTTTGTTCTTTATTGTTCTGTATAAACAATTGTTTGTTCTCCCTTAGTTAATTAAAAAAAAAAAAAAATGAACCTTTTGAACCATCTTATTGCAATTTTGATGATTTTGTTATTATTACGGGTCATAAATCTCTTTTTATGATTGTTCATGTCTAAAAAACGTTTGTTCTTACTTCACATAGCTTATTTTTTGTTTAATTAACATTTTAAATTAGTTTAATATTTTTATCCAAAATATTCATACTGCGGATGCGTCAAATTTACGTTCAAACTTTAAGCGGTTCTTTTAAAAATTAAGTAATAAGCACAGATTAATAAACTGACTTATGTGTATAAGAAGTCACTGATTTATTACCTATAATCATAATAATTATAACAGCTCATTAATATAATTTTTAAAACGAGCCCATTTAAAGTTTGAACGTATATTTGACGCATGCGCATTGTGAATATTCAGAATAAAACAGACTTATAAAAAAATAGGTACTTTAATCTATGGTTTATATCCTACGGTACTCGGTACTATGTCCGAAAACATAAATCGAATTAAAGTTTCGATTAAAATGAATTATAAATAATTGTTTAATAGAATCAAGTAATTTTAAAAACAAGTATCTGTCATTTGTCATAGTTAATTTTTAACTTAAATGAAGAATTTTGTGAATCTTCAGTCAAAAAGTGATAGATTTAGGTTTTCATAGCACTATGACAGAATATTCCTAGAACGTTGCGTGCTGTAAGGGCAACCAACGTTTATAACACCAATCTTTTAACCAATTATATTGTTACTTCTATTCATAGAATTGTAAAAATAATACACTCAGTGTAATCACTATGTTTATTACTATATTTTTTTAAAAAACCGCATTTAAAATTTGAACGTAAATTTGACGCATGGGCAGTATGAATATTTAGGATAAAAATATTAAACTAATTTAAAATGTTAATTAAACAAAAAATAAGCTATGTGAAGTAAGAACAAACGTTTTTTAGACATGAACAATCATAAAAAGAGCTTTATTGACCCGTAATAATAACAAAATCATCAAAATTGCAATAAGAGGTGCTAACTTCAAGGTTCACTTTTAATTATTTTTTTTTTTAAATTAACTAATGAAAAACAAACAAATGTTTATAGAGAACAATAAAGAACAAACGACGAACAAACGATACAATAAAAAAAAAGTTAAAAAAATAAATCTTGGGGCTAACTTCAGTGACCCTATTTAGTTTAACATTAAGAAATTAAATAAATTCGTTAAAAAAGCTTATTTATAATGTAAAATTGATTAAAAAGTTATTGTTTTTCGTTTGTTTCACCAACTTGTATGGTAAGTGGCTGAATTCTAATTATTACAAGACCAAAATCAAGACAACAACTATCATTTTATTACCACCGCACTTCCAGCCCCAAAAATTTCATTAAAAAAAAATTGTTTATACCTAATGAAAGAGCTTAATTTGCACCTTTCAAAAACGTATTTTTCATAATTTGCACCCTCGTACTTTTTTTTTAAACTTGATTAAAAAAATTGGCTTACTCTAACCAGATTCAAACGCTTATATCTCACTCCCTAAAGTGTATTTCGATATGCGGCTTTTACCAAAAATTTGCAATTTTAATTTTCTAATTTGCACCATCTTAAAATTTGTAAAAAACGGTGCAGATTATTATAAAAATTAATAAAAGCAGTTCTGGGCTGATGTAACATTGAAATAGGTAATTGCGCATGCGTTTAATGTTGGTCAAAGGAACGCTTTTTACAAAATTGACTGTGTTGGTATCATTAGTCCGAATAGCCCTAGTAGCTGAGGCGGCTGAGGCCTTTATTAGCAAAAGAAGAAGAAGAAATCAGAGAATGAGTGTATATATTTATGTAATACTCTTTGAATATTATATCCAAAGGTAATACTCCAAAACTGACAAAAATACTTAAAACATGCAGTGTTAAAAACGTATTAATTTGATATTCATTTTTTAAACAATAATACTAATATATTTAATTTTGTAATAAATGAGTATAATTTTGTAAACAAATCCGGCAACGTTGTTTTACATAACCAAACGTTAACCGATACGTCAATGTCACACAATAATAAACTCTTCCCAATACATTGGACCGCCGCTCTTCCAGCCCCAAAAATTTGTTTAAAGAAAAAATTGTTTATACCTATTAAAAGAGCTTAATTTACACCTTTCAAAAATGTATTTTTCATAATTTGCACCCTCGTACTTTTTTTGATAAATTTGCTTTAGTTAACCCAGATTCAAATGCTCATTTCTCACTCCCTAAAGAGTATTTCAATATCCGCCTTTTACAAAAAATTTGCAATTTTAATTTTCTAATTTGCACCATCGTAAAATTTGCGAAAAACGGTAACAATTATTATAAAAATTAATAAAATTAGTTTCGGACTGCTGTCAGAAATAAGCAACTGCGGGTAGTAAACGCATGCGCAGTTATTTATTTCTAAACGAACATCAGCCATGAAATGATTTTATTAATTTTTATAATAATTGTTACCGTTTTTCGCAAATTTTACGATGGTGCAAATTAGAAAATTAAAATTGCAAATTTTTGGTAAAAGGTGCATATCGAAATACACTTTAGGGAGTGAGATATGAGCATTTGAATCTGGTTTAAGTAAAGCAAATTTATCAAAAAAAGTACGAGGGTGCAAATTATGAAAAATACATTTTTAAAAGGTGCAAATTAACCTCTTTTAATAGGTATAAACACTATAAACAATTTTTTCTTTAAACAAATTTTTGGGGCTGGAAGAGCGGTGGTATACATTGGGTAGTTTACAAGCTCTTTGGGTATGTTCCTTTGAATATAGATGTTTTATATTCAAAGGTATGTTCTAACTAAGTCAACGATTACAATCGATTACAATCGCCTGCAAACGGTTGTAATCGTTTACCATTTGCCCTCGGACACGATTAATGTATTGTGATTGTGATCAAGTGTGTTTACAAGTTCCTACACACAGTAAATATAATATATTTACATTTTTTTCATCACATTAATTAATTTTTTATATCAAAATAACAATAATTTTTCATTGCACGCTATATCTTTTGTAAACAATACAAACTAAAATTGCAGCAAAAAAAAATTGTCAACAGTAAGTAATAATCTAATCATGTCCGAGAGCCATATTCTGCGATCAGTTTACAATCGCTTGCAGGCGATTGTAATCGATTGTAATCGTTGACTTAGTCAGAACATACCCATGCTGTAAAGTGATAAAAATTAGAAATAATTGATAATAAGTGTGTTTATTGATAATATAATTATTTAAAAGAAGATTATTAAGTTCTTTTTGGAAATTAAATTTAATTGGGTAAGTAAATTTTATTTTATTTATTATGTTTTGTGAATTTCACGGGAGCGTTGTATTCAATGGTTTACACTGTTTTTTAGTCCTTTTTTGATTACTATTGCTATTTAATAAACTATTATTTTAAGATTCTAGTAGAATTTTTTAAATTTTGAAAAAGTATATAAATAGTTTTTCTATTTCTCCTTTATACCATTTGATTCTTGTTTGTATACTTTCTATAACTATTCCTAAATGTTGTTAATGAAAACTATCTTAAATTAGTGTTTGTTTTAATTAAAAAATATACCAGGGAATTACAAATTTACAAAAAGATTTTTTAATTACCTCGTATATTAAAAAGTATCGAAGCTATCAAAAAATTAGTTGCAATTTTGTATTTGGGAGAAAATTTTCTTTCTTTTGATAGGTTGTAACTTTTTGACCATTTACAAATAAAAAAGTTATCAAAATTTAAAATTTTGTAGTTGTTTAATTTTTACATTTTTATTAACAAAAGTTTAAATTACGAAAAATAATAAGGTTATAAGTTTTTTATTTATTAACATACAGAAAGTTATAACCTAACAAAAAAAAGGAAATTTTTTTAAAAATCCAAAATTTCAGTTAGTTTTTTCATATCTTTTATAGTTTTCAATATACAAGGAATTACAAAATTTTTGTTTAAATTTGTAATTCCCCCGTATATCGAAAACTAGAAAATTTATAAAAAAAAATAGTTACATTTCTTAATTTTTGAGAAAATTTCCTATCTTTTAATAGGTTATAACTTTTTGTACGTTCACAAATAAAAAAGTTATCGAATTTTTGTAGTTTTTTAATTTTTAGATTAGTTGAAGTTATCACTTCCGTCGCACGTCCTGAGACGCGCACATTTTTTTTTGTGTTTAATTAGAAATTGTGCACTGATCTAGAATCATTTTGAAATTTTTAAAAAACCTCAAAAATGAGTAAGATATTTGATATTTCATCATTTTACAAAAATTATGATATTTAATAGAATTCAGATATCGATATTTTGAAAACTAAAAAAATATCAAAAATCGTTTTTCAGTTATTAATTAGAAACTCTACTAATTCAGAAACATTTTGAAATTCTGAAAAATTCTCAAAAATAAATGAATTATTGAGATATTGATATTTTAAAATTTAAAAAAAATATATGAAAATACGATTTTGTGTGTTTGATTAGATATTTTGTATTGATTCAGGAACATTTTCGATTTCGATACTTTGAAAACCAAAAAAATTTATTAAAAAATAGTTTTTATGTTTAAATTAGATATCAAAAGCAATTTGAACTTTTGAAAAATTCTTAAAAATAGGTGAAATATGAAGATTTTTGATAATTCAAGATAAGGTTATAAATTAATAAATATATAATAAGTTGGATTTTTATTTTTAATTTCTTTTTTCAGCATTTTTTTTCTACTATGGCAATCGTGATTTCGGATGCAGTTTTAGATGAACTTACATGCGACGTATGTGAGAAATATTTATCGGTTTTACCGATAAACATCTTCCCAAATCGCTGCTCTGTTTGCGGTCGATGTACCAAGAAAAACCCCGAATGGAATGGAACAAATTCATCTTACAACATTATCGCTGAAAAAAGCTTTTTTTAAATGTGTGAACCGATACGATGAATGTCGGGAATTACTCCGACACTCCGATGTTGTAGAACATGAAAAAGTTTGTGTAGAAAAAAAATATGTTTGTCCTCTTTGTCTGGAATCGGACGAAATCCCTACGTTTGTACTTTGGAAACATTTTCAGACAAACCATAAAGATTCAGTTTTAAAGAATCCATTTTTTTCGTGTAATTTAAAATCTTTTTCTGATGTTCGAAATGTTTTTATTTATCGTTTTGACGATGTAAATGTAATTTTGAATCGGGCTGAAAATTTTGTAAAAGTTAAAGTTGTTTTCATCGGAGATGAGGAATTGGCTTCTTTAATTTCATATAAATTTCATGTAAATTTCCCAAACGAAAATTTGAAAATTTGTTCAAATAATTTTAAATTCAAAACTTATAAAAACGATAATGATGGATTTTACAAAATAAATATAATAAATTTTAATAATTCTGTTATTATTGAAGTTGATTTAAATTTTAGCGAGAGATCGTTAATAAATGTTTCCAAAATTAAAGAATTGATAATTTTGCAAAATTCGTACAACTCAATTCAAAATAATGCTGAATTCTTACAAGAATATTCTTGTTTGGTTATTGAAAGGTATTCTAGAAATATCGATTATTTAAATTTATTTGAAAATATTAAATCCACTCCTATTACAAAATATTAAACGTTGAGAAAATTACAACTGAGTTCAAATTTTATGACAGAAAAACTTTAACAGAATGTAAATTTGGTTTAGTTAATGTGCGTGCTTAATCCGGACCTGTGTCCGTCGCAACGCTTAGTTGTTAGAAACAGTCATAATTTTTTTATCATTGTCATATATTATGTACACATTCACGTTAATATAAAAGCTACTACACAAAAATCAATTCATTTTTTTTATACAGTCCATTATCAACAAAGATATTCATCACGATCTCACACATAATTTTGGTCCTGACGATCCGGATATCAATCAGCAGATATACATATACATATAGAAAAAGCAAATATACAAGCATACAAGAAAGCGACAGCGGCCGGCAGCATCATCATAATCTGGTAACAGTGGTAAAAGCAACACGTGAGTCAATTTCAATCTATTCCTTTCCTTTATTCAACGTTCATGATACAGTCTCGTTTTGTGTGATAAATTCGTTATTATTTAATTTATTTATTTGGTTTTGTGTGTTATTACTATCTTTTTTGTGAGCATTTCCTACGATCTATTTTCGACGCGCAGTCATATTCATCCGCATAATATATTAATACATAATGGCAGAATCGGATTCGATTGACAACGACAATATTCAACAATTAAATAAAAGGAAGACTGTTATAAAGGGACAGTTAACTCGATTTGAGACATTTTTAAATAAACCTGACAAAGTAAGTAACAAAACTGAACTTGAATTAAGACTGAGAAAAATTGAAGCGGCATTTGAAGAATTTAATGCCATACAAACTGACCTAGAAATACTTGACATTCGGGAAGAAGAGACACGGGAGAGTTTGGAAAATCGATTTTTCGAAATTATATCGGCGGCTAGAGATCATTTAATCAATGACACGCAGCAACAAAGATTTGATATCTGTCAAAGTTTGAATTATAATCAAAATTTAAATAATAATGAAGGCTTTGCGGATTCTAATAGTATTAAATTGCCAGCGATACGTTTACCGATTTTTGCGGGAGACAATCAAAGTTGGCCCACATTTCACGATATGTTTAAACAATTAATTCACGATAATCCGAAATTGAAGAAAGTCGAAAAGTTGCATCATTTAAGAACTTGTTTGAAAGATTCGGCGCAAAGAATTATTGCGAGTATTCCTTTAACTGAGGACAATTACGAAATAGCATGGGATTTGTTGGTAGAACGGTTCGAAAATAAACGGGTATTAATTAACGATCATATAAAATCAATTATGAATTTACCAAAATTAAATAAACCTTCACCAACACTTTTAAGGGAATTAACTGATAGTATTCATACACATGTTAGCGCTTTAGAAAAACTAGGGTTAGAAAGTATGAAGTGGGAGTGGATATTAAATTTTATAATCTCTTCGAAATTAGATAACGTTACTGATTTAGCTTGGGAAGAGACTTTAGAACCGGGTAAAATGCCTACATATGAAAGTTTCAAAAAATTTCTTAATAAAAGATGTGTAGCTCTCGAAAATGCCGCGAATAATTCATCACAAGTATTGAAATCAACACATTTAAAATCTTCACATTATACCAAACCTATTGCAACATTAGCACTAACCCGAGGTGAAAATAACAACATAACATGTCCTTGTTGTAAAGGAAATCACTTCATATATCATTGTTCGGAATTTCAAAGATTTTCGCTAGATCAAAAATACTCCTTTATTAGAGCTAATCAATTATGTTCTAATTGTCTACGTACGGGTCATCGTAATCAGGATTGTCGTTCAGGCAGGTGCAAGATTTGCAATAAGTCCCACAATACACTCATTCACAATCACGAATTTAAATCTAAGCAAATGCAGGTTGCTAGACATAACTTTTCTCAAGGCCCTAATAATGATAGGTCTGAACCCTCTCCCTTGCAATCATCAATTACTCCGAACGGTTTTGCATCTCCGGGTGAAGGTATACAATCCTCATCGAGTGAGCAGGTTACAGTTTCTTCGCAGAATCTTTCATTGAATGCATATTCTGCAGGTTTCACAGAACATCATGTATTACTTTTAACCGCTACTGTATTGATAGCAAATAGACACGGTACATATCATAAGTGTAACGCTCTTCTTGACTCAGGTAGTCAATCCAATATTATAACGCAATCTTTGTGCGACAAACTAAGTTTACATTGTTCGGACTTTATTGTGCCAGTCGGGGGAATTGGTCAGAAACTAACACATGTCAAGGGAAAATCCATCACTAAGATTAAATCCAGAATTAATAACTTCGAAGTAACTTTGCAATTTTTAATTATGCCGGTTATTACGACGAATTTGCCTACACTAGCATTTCCTAAAGATATTGTCAAGTACCCCAATAACATAGAATTGGCAGATGATGAATTTAATATACCAAAACGTATTGATATACTTCTGGGTGCGGGAATCTTCTTTGAACTTCTATCTAATAATAAAATTTATCTTGGTAAAAACAAGCCCGTCCTCCAAGAAACGGTCTTGGGATGGATATTTACCGGTTCTCTTGAATTAACTCACAGCAAAACATGTAAACAAACTAATCCGATATTGTGTAATTTGAGCGTTAATCAAACATTGAACGAAACGTTATCAAAATTCTGGGAATTAGAAGAAGTGTACCTAAATTGAAATATTTATCAACCGAAGAAAAGGAGGCAGAAAGGTTGTTTTCTGAAACTACAACGCGTAGCACGGATGGCAGGTTTGTGGTAAGACTCCCATTTGCACAGTATCTGGATGATTATGGTGATTCTTACAGCATTGCCAAAAAACGACTATATTCTTTAGAAAGGAAATTTTCTACAAACACAGCTCTTAAAAAGGACTACGTTGAATTCTTAAATGAATACCAGGATTTGGGTCATATGACTATGATACCCAATGAAAACTTTATAAAACTTCAACAGCCAATGTTCATTTTACCTCACCACGCCGTAATAAAGGAATCAAGTACCACAACGAAATGCCGAGTTGTGTTCGATGCATCATGCAGAACCAATTTAAATGTGTCATTAAATCAAAATTTGCTGTCGGGTTATCAGACGCAAGACGAATTATTCTCGATTGTTTTAAGATTACGGTTACGAGAGTATGTGCTAAACGCAGATGTTGAAAAGATGTTTCGTCAAATCTGGGTTCATTCAGACGACAGAAAATTCCAAATGATATTATGGAGACCTGATAAGAATTTAGATATGGAGATTTACATGCTAAACACGGTAACTTATGGCACAACCTCTGCACCATTTCTGGCGACCAGATGTCTTAACGAATTGGCAACCCAATATGAGAATAAATACCCAAGAACATCGGAAATCATTAAAACCTCATTTTATATGGATGATCTACTTGTAAGTTTGGATTCAGTGGAAGAAGCTCTAGAAGTATATAAAGAAATTACGGAAATTCTAGGAAGCGCAGGATTTAACTTGCGAAAGTGGTCTTCAAATAATAACAACATTTTATCAAAAATTTTGGTAGGTAAAGAAAATAGCGACAATCTGATTGTACTTCATGATGATAAGGAATTGAAGACTTTGGGTATAGTTTGGAAGCCAAGCAGTGACACATTAAGATATTCCGTAAGTTTAAACAATGTCAGTAATAGCGATGTGACAAAAAGAACAGTATTGGCCAATATTTCCAAGATATTCGATCCTCTTGGTCTACTTGGGCCTTCAATAATACGAGCTAAATTGTTCATGCAGGTACTTTGGAAGAGGGGCTTGGATTGGGACGAGGCCTTACCAGATGATCTGCATGAGTGGTGGATAGAATTCATTCATCAATTAAAGGATTTTAACAATATACTTGTGCCTCGACAAGTTGTTTGTGATCAACCAATATTCATCGAGCTCCACGGATTCAGTGACGCTAGCGAAAGGGCTTATGGATCCTGCATATACGTTGTCTCAGCTGACAACACTGGAGAAAGGCAGTCTAGATTACTTTGTGCGAAGTCAAGGGTTGCACCACAAACAAAATGTACCTTACCACGTTTAGAATTGTTGGCAGCAGTATTGCTAGCCAAACTAATGCAAGTCGTAAAAAATACATTAAACATAACCATAAACAAAATAAGATACTACAGTGACTCGACCATCGTTTTAGCTTGGATAGAAATAGATCCAAGTCGACTCAAAACGTTTGTAGCAAATCGAGTTACAAAAATAATCGAACTTACAAGTAAAAAAGAGTGGTCGCATGTAGCATCAAAAAATAATGCTGCAGACGTACTATCACGTGGAATTTCACCTTTAGACTTACAGACTCTAAACATTTGGTGGAATGGTCCTTCATTTTTAATTAATAATGAACTTAGTTGTTCTAATAACTGTGAAATGATAGGAGCGAATGAGGAGGTGCCTGAGTTAAAAGAATCATCAATGGTTGTAGCCACTACTAATTTAACTAAATTTGACCTATTTGCGAAATATTCATCATTAGATTTACTATTAAATGTTACAGCTTACTGTTTACGATTTAAACAAACTACATTGAAGAAAATAAGGTTCTCTTCAACGGCTTTGAACTCTGAAGAGAGACAGCAAGCCTTGAAGTGTTTAATAAGAGTGGTTCAGAGTGAATTCTATTCTGAAGAAATTCATTCGCTTGGAGATGGGAAGCCTTTAAGGAGCTCTAGTAGAATTTTATGTTTGAATCCTTTTTTCGACACTAAGGACAATCTTTTACGCGTCGGTGGGCGTATCAGGCATTTCCAGTTAGAGTATAACAAAAAACATCCACTTATTTTACCAAAGGAGCATAATTTCACTCGACTTTTAATAATGTACGAACATATTAAACATTTTCATGCTGGTAGTCAAAATTTGCTGGCAATTTTAAGATTGAGATATTGGATCATTGGGGGTAAGTCTGCAGTTAAGGGTGTTATTCGCAGTTGTGTCAGGTGTACGCGCTTAAATCCGCGACCGGTACGTTTTTTGATGGGCGATTTGCCTAGCGAGCGTGTTACGCCTAGTAGACCGTTTTCACGGTGCGGTGTAGATTATTGTGGCCCAATTTTGATTAAGGATGGAACGTTGCGTCGTGCAAAAATTGTAAAAACTTACATATGCATCTTCGTATGTTTCGCGATAAAGGCAGTTCATATTGAACTAGTCAAAGATTTAAGTACAGATAGTTTTTTAAACTCATTAAAAAGATTTATTTCGAGACGAGGTAAACCCTACGAAATATTTTCAGACAATGGTACCAACTTTATAGGGGCGCGTAATCATTTTAAAGAACTTTATAATTTGTTAATTAACACGGAACACAATATGCGCGTCTCGAGTCCACAAAATTTCATTTGAAAAGGGTAGTGGGAAATGCGCATTTAACTTACGAGGAAATGTATACGGTCCTAACGCAGATAGAGGCTGTTCTGAACTCTCGTCCCCTATCACCCTTATCCACTGAACCAACTGATTTTCTACCTCTCACTCCATCTCATTTCCTTATTGGAGACTCTTTAGTTGCTATGCCACAAGAAGATGTATTAAATGTCAATCCTCACCGCTTGTCTCGCTACCACCATATGCAGCAAATGGTTCAACAATTTTGGTCACGTTGGAACCGTGAATACTTGACAACATTACAAGTAAGAAGCAAATGGAAGACCAACAATCAACAAGGCCCTAAGGTAGGAGACCTTGTAGTCCTAATCGAAGACAATATGGCACCACTTCGCTGGCCAATGGCTAGGATAGTCGAATTGCACAACGGAAAGGACAACATTGTGCGTGTTGTGTCAGTTAAGGTGTCAAATGGTAATATATTTAAAAGATCCTTGGCAAGGGTATGCCTGTTGCCAGTGGATTTAGACACTAATTAGTGATACTAGATTGTAAGGTTGTAGATTTGTAACATTTGATATTGTTATCATATATTTGTTTATTAGTCATTTTGAATTGCTTAATATTTTATTGTTTGTTATATTATTTTGAAAGTAAGAACTTTCAAGGTGGGCGCCTATGTGCGTGCTTAATCCGGACCTGTGTCCGTCGCAACGCTTAGTTGTTAGAAACAGTCATAATTTTTTTATCATTGTCATATATTATGTACACATTCACGTTAATATAAAAGCTACTACACAAAAATCAATTCATTTTTTTTATACAGTCCATTATCAACAAAGATATTCATCACGATCTCACACAGTTAATGAAAACAAAGTTTTTTTTCCTGTTTGTATTAATTGTAATCATGGACTTTCTAACTATTTTCATTTTAGTAAACAATACAAACATTCACTTTGTAATATTTGTTTTAATTTTTTGTTAAAACAAAAATTAATTGGTAAAGTTAACTACAAAAGATTTAAACCAAATAATTTATTAGAATATTTCTGCAGTTGCAATTGCGGCAAAACCTTCAAATATTTCGATTGTTTAGATCACGAATGGGAAATGAAAAAAGACAAAATTAAGCAAAAATGTTTTAAATGCGATGAAATTTGTAATTTAGAAGAACTTATTGAGCACATGAGAATTAAACATGGTTTTGATGGACACTTCAAAACCAATTTTTATTTTTATTTAAGTAATTGTACAAATTTTCTTGTATTTGTTCAAGATCAATTAATTTTTGATGAACAAATTGAACATTTTGATAAATTACATCTTTTTTTGCACTTCAACAAAAATAATCAACAAAATATAACTGGATTATTAACTCAATATTTTGATGGTGGTTACAAAGCAATTACAAGATTTAAAAAGTTTATTACTGTAAAAAAAATGATTCTAAGTATTACTTGACTTTAATTTGCTCGTAAAACTTTTCTAATTTTTTAATTTATTAATGTTTATTTTAAATTAAGTCTTTAATTTTAAATGTTTTATTTTATCAAAATAAAAACTGTTTTAATGTTTTTTTTCGTTTTTTTTCAAAATTTTCCGGTAATTTCACCTTCTCAATCTTTGTTGTACTTTTTCTCAAATTTATTTATTTATTTTTAGTATTATTTTATCTATCTTTTCATATGTAAAGTTTTTAACTTTATAAAATCTTTTTTTTGTTTCTTAATATTTTTAAATTTGTTATATTTATAAAAAATAACTACTTTTTAAAAATATTTGTTATATTTGCAATGTCAAATGTTAAAACTTGACTTATAAGTATGTCACATATCATAACTGTCATATTTAAAATATCAAATATTAAAATTAAAGTGGTAACTATCAAAAATTGTTATAGAAATAATTAAAAATGTAAAAATGGACATAATTGTACCGTCAAATGCCTAATGACAAAATTATTAAATTTTTATAGTAAAATTTTAAAATTACCATCTTAAATGTCAAAAATGATATCAAATTATGTAAAAATGTCAAGCTATGTCAAATGTCAAAAAGTGACATATAGGTATATCAAAATTGTCATTTTTGAAGCATTAGATATTAAAATTGTAGTCTTAAATGTTCACATTGATACAAAATATATCAACAAATTGTCATATTTGCAATATTTGTAATGTTAAATGTTAAAACTGATTTGACATAGAGTTAGGTCAATTGTCATATTAGCAGCGAGAAGTGTCATAAATTGTTGTCTGAAACGTAAAAATTAATATAAAAATAACAAAATAGTCGTATTTGTTTTTATTTTCAGTATGATCCTTTCCATTTTCTCATATTTTGCTAATGTGGATTTTCTAATTTTTTTAAATCGTTTGTTTTTAGTATATTAATTTACTTAACTTTGTTTATTATTTTTTTAACATGTCACGACTTTTTCAAATATTTTTCAGTATTTGTGATTTATTTAAATTTTTAGTAACAAATTAATATATAAATATGTAAAAGTATCAAAATATGTCATATTTGCAATATCAAATGTCAAAAACTAACATATGAATATGTCAAATGGGAATATTAGATTTAAAACGTCAAATGTCAAAACTGTAGTCTTAAATATTAAAATTGATATACAATTATGCAAATATGTCAAACTCGTCATATTTACAATATCAAAAGTCTAAAGGTGACATATAAATATATTAAAAATGTGAAATAAGTAGCGTGATATGTCAAAATTATTGTCTTAAATGTTAAAATTGATATAAAATTACCCAAAAACGTAGAAATTATTATATTTGCATTGTCAAATATAAGAAAATAACGTATAAGTATGTCAAATTGACAAAAGTTAAAAAGTGACATATAAGTATGTCTCACATGTAAAAACTATCATATTTAAAGTATCAAATGTCAAAATACATATCAAATTATGTAAAAATGTACAAATCATGATATCTACAATGTCAAAAAGTGACATATAGGTATGTCAAATATTGGAATTATTATATTTAAACGGTCAAATGGTCAAATACCAAAATTTTCATATTGTTAAATGGTATAATTGTGCTTAACTATCAAAATTGATACAAAATAATGTCAAAATTGTCATATTTGCAATGTCAATTGTCAAAAACTGACATATTGTCACGCCTGTTGGGATTGGGGAAATGTGCCATAGTGTTTTAGGATGAGGGGTAGCTTACTAAAGGCACTTCCCACCCAGGTTGTAGCTATCTACCCCCTGGTTAGGTATCCTGCTGAAGGCAGAAAACCAACCAAGGGGAAGACGAGATAAACAACATGAAACAAACAACAAATATATTAACAACGAAACAAACAATAAATAATTAAAATATGAATAACGAATAACTAAATACAAATCTTAACTAATCTTACCAAATAATCTACATGGTGGCATGTCACACTTACTCACGAAAATACCTCAAGAGTCACAACGGCTCAGACCCAAGGGTCTGTTTTAGGGACACCCGAAAGGGTGACCCTTACAGACAACCTCAGACTCTGAACTCCTCGAGTGCGACATCAACGACGTTCTTTTATAGCCAATTCGTACGCTACGTAAGAATAAGAATTAAACTATATAAGGTCGCTTTGAAATCTAACTTACTGATTTTGACCTGAATGATTACAATACAAAATATTACAAAGAAATATAAAATAATTAAACTAATATTACAATGAAATATAAAATAATTAAACTACCCTTTTATCGTATGTGACAATATAAGTACCTGAAATGTCACAATTATCATAATAAAGCGGCAAATACCAAAATTAGAGTGTTGAATGTTAAAAATTAGCAAAACTATGTCAAAATTGTCATTTAAATATTAAAATTATGTAAAAACGCATGAATTGACACATGTGTAGTGTTAAATGTCAAGTGTTGAAGGTTGAAGAATGAGTAGTAAATATGGAAATTTTTAAGAATACGTAAGAGGACGCTGCTGTAGGACTTACCTCCTTTTCAAGGAATGCATAGAAATGTTTGAAAGGAGTTAGTATTTGTCGTTGGCCCCGCTCTTACAAACTTTCCAATTTGTATTTCCCAGTGCAAATCTTCTCTTCCTCCAACCATGGTGCTTGAACGTGTCTAAAAAGTCATTTTTCTTTGGTGTAGTGTGGAAGTGTGATCCACGTGGTGCAATGTGGGGTTGGGAGATTTACGCTGTGGCGTATCTCCTTCGTCGTGGAGCCCTTCCATTAGGCAAGGACGAAAAGAACCACAAAAACCTTCGCCAAGAGCCTTTTTTTTCCAGTGTGGGGTTGGGGACACCATCTAACGTTAGAAAAGGGGGGTTTCATCCAGCAGGGTTACCAGATTTTCCAGAAGGTCCAAGTCTACAACGGATTGGAGGAGTGTAATATCAATATAGTTTTTGTTGTTAACAGATTCTAAAAATCTACTTTTCAAATGTTCATATTGTTAAAAATGGTCTATTTTTAACAATTATTTGTTGTTAAAAACAACTAATTAAGTGTTTTTTACAAATTTAAAAAACGTTTTTATTTAAAATTGAAACAAACTAAAAAAATACCAAAACCATGTGTTTTATTAGAACGACGCAAAACCCAACAAAAAAAATAATAATCAAAACGATCAATTTAATTATCAGAATTTATTTGAAATGAAATTGTTTAAACAATTTGCAAGCCACTTAAGAGACATAATGTTACGGTAACTTTTTAACTGAGGTAAAAATAATACCACAATTCCCGAAACAAACGATTTATTATAGTATCGAGCGAAGACTGACTCACATCCTTGTACAATCATCGGCATGAGTTTTTTCTATACATAATACGATAACAAGAATATAAAAAGAATAACCCTAGTTAAGTAAAATAATTAATATTTTATAGTAAAGTAAATATTAACGAAAAACAGCAATAACAATAACTCGGCATAATAATTAGAAATATGTAAATACATAATAAAATAAGTATAGGTAAATATGTTACATTATAGGGAGATATGTTACATTCGGCCATCCTGTTTTTCAGTCGTCCTCGACTTCTTCTGATGGTTTTTTTTGAACTTCCTGAAAGAAGACAAATTATTCTCCAATATTGCGTAAATTTTTTATAGTTTATTTATTTGTTTTATTATTATTTTTTTTTTAGTTCGCGTTAGGGCTCTACAAATTTTTAGTTTTTGTTTTTATGCTCAAATTAGAGTTCTGCTAAATTTTATATATTTTTTTTATGCTCACATTAGAGCTCTACTAATTTTTAATTTTCGTTTTTATGCTCGCATTAGAGCTCTTCTAAATTTTATTTATTTTTATGCTCACATTAGAGCTCTACTTATTTTATTGGTTTTTATGCTCGCATTAGAGCTCTTCTAATTTTTATTCATATATATTTTTTATGCTCAGGATTTGATTTTATATGTGTTTTTATCCTTCCAAGAGATCTAATAATTCATCAGTACTATTTATACTGATATCTGATTCGGATTGTTCCAAGACTCCACCAGAATATTTTCTGATTTGGTCTACTGGAACGACAGCTTTATATTTTTTATAACCTTTCATGCCTTTCAAAGATGAAATTGTATAGCGGTCATTTTTATGGACCTTTATGATCTTATATGGTCCTCCAAATCTTAACCCAGTTTTCCTACGCACTTCTTTTTGAGCGCATTCAGATCCAGACCAAAGTACTAAATCGCTGACTTTATAGGACTTTGCAGGTTTTCTTTTTGAATCAAATTTTTTTTTCATTTTACGTGCTTGTTTGTCCATATTTGATTTTGCGATTTGTGAATCTCGTGATCTATTTACTTCTGGGGTAACATTATCTAAGTCAGGGTGTTTTAACTGGTTAAAACCAAACATTAATTTATGAGGGGTCATACCCGTACTAGAGTTAATTGAATTATTTATACCCCAAACTGCATCAGGTAAAATTGTATACCATTCATTTTCATCGGATACACTTGTATTAATGGCAGTTTCTAAGGTTAAGTTATACCGTTCCACCTGACCATTAGATCTTTGTGAAGCTACGGCATTAAGTATATGTTTGAATTTATATTTTAATGCAAACTCTTTAAAACTTTTGGTTTTAAAAGCTGTTCCACAGTCAGAAACAATTCTTTTTGGAACCGAAAAAAGACTAAAAAGATCTTTAAGAACATTAATAGCTTCCGTTGATTTTAATGTTTTTGTTGGACGTGCAAACAAATATTTTGAATAAGAGTCAACCACCATTAAAATGTAAGAGTATCCGGAACTTTTTGTATAAGGCCCCAAGTGGTCTATATGCCAGGTATGTAAAGGATGATCAGGCTTATCAATAGGGTAAAGAAACCCTTCCCTTTTTCCATATTGGCCCCGTTTATAAGCACAATCTAAACAAGCATATACATATTTTTTTATAAATCTTGTCATTCCTTTGAACCAAAATTTACTTTTTATTAATGACTCACATTTTTTGTGTCCTAAATGACCTACTTCGTCGTGATATTTTTTTAAAATATTATATCTTGCCGATTTAGGAATGACCAATTTTTCCAAACCATCTGCAGTTTTCCTATAAAGTCGTTGATCTTTTATCATATAATTATTTTTAATTTCTTGGTCGGAATCGTTAGCATTGATTTTTTTACAAATTGTTGCTATAGTAGGATCTTGCAACTGAATGCTAAGAAACCAGTCTTCTATTCCAACAACTAATGTACTTAAAACTGGTATATTGCGACTAAGCGCATCAACATGAAGCATCTTGCTTCCAGGCCTATGTTTTACTTCAAAATCAAAATCCTGAATAGTTAACCACCATCGAGCGATTCTAGGAAGCAAGTCACGCTTTGTAAAAGTGGAACGAACGGCAGCACAGTCTGTTATCACCGTAAAATGAATGCCAGTTAAATATACGTGAAATCTTTTTATTGATTCAACAACGGCTAACGTTTCTAGTTCGTAAGAATGAAAAACTTTTTCGTCTTTACTAGTGGACCTACTAAAATACATGACTGGCTTTAAATTGTCACCGTGTTTTTGTAAAAGTATGCCTGCTATTCCTAAAGAACTAGCATCGGTGTGCAGCTCTGTATCGAGACTGGGATCATATATGCTAAGAATAGGCCTAGAAGTAAGACGTTCTTTTATTTCAGTAAATGCTTTTTCTTCTGCATTAGACCATTTCCAAGGTACATTTTTTTTTAAAAGATTACTCAATGGAGCCACTATCATTGCATGATTTTTGATGAATTTTCTAAAATACGAGCTAAGACCTAAAAATTGTCGAAGCTGGTGTAAGTTTTTAGGTTTTGGAAAATTGGCAGCAGCGTTAATTTTGCGTTGGCCAGGTCTAATACCTGATTCATTAATTTCATACCCTAAGTAATCAAGACTTGTTTCAAAGAAGAAACATTTTTCGATGTTTAATTTTAAATCGGCTTGTGCCAAGATATCCAAAACAGTTTTTAAGATTTTTAGACCTTCTTCAATAGTTTTTGAAGAAATTAAAATATCGTCTAAATAGACGCTAATTTTCTCACGAAGATCAGAAAACAAATTATTTAGTAACCGTTGAAAGGTTAAAGGTGCATTCGATACTCCAAAGGGCATTCTCAAAAATTCCCATTGTCCATCTTGAGTGACAAACGCTGTTTTATTTATAGAATCCGCTGACACTGGAATTTGATAGTACCCTTGAGTAAGATCAAGGCTAGTGAAATATTTTTTTCCCTGTAAACGATTGATTTGATCTTCAATATGTGGTAACGGGTATCGATCTTTAATAGTACAAGAATTTAATTTTCGATAATCCACGCAAAGTCTGTGGTCACCATTTTTCTTTCTAACTAACACTGCTGGACTCGCAAAAGAAGAATTTGATGGTCTTATTATATTGTTATCTAATAAGTCTTAAACTTTTGCCCGAATTATGGATTTTTCATACTCTGAATATCGATAAGGTCGATAAAAAATTGGTTTTGATTTTTCTAAATTTATTTCAAACTCTATTAGATCAGTTACACCTAATTCGGACGTGTTTTTAGCGAAACAGTTCTGATAGTTAGACAAAAGATCAAGAAATTTAATTTGACTTTCCCCTTTTAAAACATGTTTATTAAATTTAATGTCAGCAATGTTAAGAGACAAACACGATTTTATTTGTGAAAAATTTTCATAATTTTGGGAAAAATTTATGGGTAACGGAGTAGCACGTCCTAAAATTTTTCCTCGCTGCCAACATAGTTTTTTATTGCTGTTATTAATAACTACTAAATAATTATTATTTTTGTATATAAAACTGCTTAAAATGGAAAAATTTTCGTTTCTATTTTGATGCGTCACAGCAGAAAATATAAGCAAATAATCATTTTTATGAGTGTCGACAGGTAGAGCTAATGCCGAATATGGTTCGATCTCAACGTTCTTTTGCAAGAAGACTAAACTTTTTATTGTTGGTGAGTCATTCTTCTTTATTTCAAAAGAGTTTCCTTGAATAGTTATTGAAATATTTTTATTCGTTATAATAGGTTGTCCAATTATAATTTCTGTATGGCCTAAATCAAAATCAACAAAATGGACAACAGATTTTACAGAAAAATTAGAAAAAGTGAATTCCAGTTCAGCTTTACCTTTTGTATATAAAAATTCTCCGCCAAAACCTTTAACAACTATGTCTGATGTTTTCAACTGAATATTATCAATTTTTTGCAAAACCGTAGATCGAGCCACATTTAACTCGCTACCTGTATCTAAATATGCTTTACAAGAGACACCATTAAGTAAAATATCAAAATTAAAAATGTTTTTGGGTACTTGCCTTTGTAAAAGATGAACTTTCGCTGATCTCAAATGCCAACATTCTTCCCTCTCGTGTCCCCGTTTATTGCAGAAATCACATTCTTTGATCTTAAATTTCTCCACAGAGGACGTACCAGCTTGCTGATCCCTATAGAAACAGTTTCTAGCCATGTGTCCAGGTTTCTTGCACACTAAACAAACCATAGATCTGCCATTACCCTGATCCTTTTTATAATGTATTTTTGATTCCTTTTGAATGGACGTCTGTTTATCCAGTTTGCATAGAAATCCACGAAAAAGTTCGTCAGGTGTTTTAAAATTAGCTGATTTGGCAGTACCTTGATGTTCTAATGGTAAACCGTCAATAATGCATGACACTGCGTTTGCGTCAGATATCTCACAATTTTTAATTAATGAACATTTTGAATAGTAAAAATGAATCATACTTTCTTGTGGGCTTTTCTTTCTGTCTAACATCTTTTTCAGGTTTTCCACAAAATTTTCGTGTGCTGGAAAAGCATTTTGCACAGCTTCTTTCCACGCATTCCATGATTTATTATAATCCTGAAGACTGTTAAACCACGTTTTGGCAATACCGTCTAGTTTTGTTTGCAAAAAGTAAGACTTTTTGCATCAGTCCAATTATGAATCAATGCCAACTGTTCGATTTTATTAAGCCACGTAGAGGAATTTATTTCTCCCTTTTCGGGGTCAAAAAGTGGCACTAACTCGCACTGAAAAAGGTCTGCATTTTGCACTATGTTTTGTTGAGGCACTTGTATATTTGTTGGTTGATTATCAACTATCCTTTGCTTGTGAAGTTGCTCCTCCGCATCACGCACTTTTTCCTTTATTAGATGGTCTATTCTACGCCTTGTTGCCCTTTTGGACAACCGCGAATCATCTTCAGAATCAGAACTCGAAGTTAGACTTGACGAATAAACGCGTTTTTCTCTTTCTTTCTTTTGTTTCGCATTTTTACGTTTTCCCGATTTTTCCGCGGAAGATACTTCACTTTTGTTGCTGCTTTCTTCGTCAGTAGTCATTTTCTCTGTGTAAGTTGATCCCACTTCTGAAATGTTACGGTAACTTTTTAACGTTTTAAACGTTTTAAGTGTTATTTTCACAATTTCTAAGAAAATAATTGTAGAAAATAAAATAATAAATTAATCTAATCTAATCTTTGATTGACATTCAAAAATTATTGTATAAATCGGACGCCCAAACGTGTCTCAAATTAAACTTTTTCAAATATTAAATATCATAGTACCAATTTTTTGGTAGTGAATAATATAAAACAAAATAATAATTTCGAAGAAATTTCTGATCATAATCAATTTTTTTTTTATTTGAAAAACTTTTCTATTCCTGTTGGTGAGTAAATAATTATTAAATATCATCGAAGTAGTTTATAAGATTTTATCAATGATAATTTTTCGTTTTTTTTTAATTTTAAAGATTTTTTTCTTGTTTTTTGTGATTTTATCAATTTTCTCGTGTGTTTCCAAGTTTTTATTTTTTTTCCTTGTATTTTGTAATTTTTTTGTAGTCTTTTATTTAGTTGTTTCTTCTTACCTCTTTTGTTTTTTTTTTGTTAATTTTTGTGTTAATTTCTCGACTGTGCCGTTTAATTTTTTTTGTTCACTTTTTCTGAACTATTTTTCATTTTTTGTTATTGTTTATTAACAATTTTTTACCCATTGAGACTTTTTTTTACTTTTCGTTGTTTTTTTTTTAAGAAATATCGTCGAAGCGTAGCGAAAAGGTCTCTAACGTGCGAAGCCCAGACGGGTTGCTAGTTGTTTACAAAAAGAAAACAAAGTTGAATAATAAATTTATTTATTTACAGCATAATGTTAAGTATAAAAGTGTATTAACTACAGTTAAAATAATTTTTCGCCAGTGTCAATTTTAATATGCTCTTTTAACTTGTATTGAAATGGGAAGCATTTTAAACAATATTGAATGGAGGTGGCTTTTACTTGATGAATATCCATATTCACGATTTAATCACACGAATACCTTTTGATATTCACTTACATAACATGTTTCGATATACAATATCTTCATCAGATGTAAAATAAGTACTAAACTAATATAATGAAGTGCTGGAATTTATAGTTATTTTCAAATTATATTTACCGGATTAGGAACTTCTCACATAGGTAAAGAGATTACCTAAGTAAGGGTGAATTTGTTAAATCTAGGTTGGTCATTTAAAAGCAATTTGGAATGTTTATATTTATTTATCTCCAAAGATTCTAAGAGGTTCTTTTATCAAATGTTAACCATTCATGGATTAAAAAATGGATACTTTGTACTTTTAGTTTTGTTGCACGACAAAAAATTAGATTCATATACAAAAATGTTTAGCATGGTCGAAGAAAAATATTCAAATAATGGAAAGTGCTTGTCACCGAAAAAAATTGTGATAAGATTTTGAAATTGGTATAGGGTGTTTTTTTCATTTAAATTAAACTTTTTTTAAAAAAATTTAAGCGCTTGGGTTATCTTGTGAATTTAGAAATAAGAATTCTGTAATTGGAAATTAGTTAAAATTATATCGTTGATAATTGTGAAAAATCGTTGAAGATCGTTGATAATTGTAAAAAATCGTTGAAAATCGTAAGAAATTGTTGATAATGATGAAAAATCGTAAAATTTATGAAAAATGGTGAAAAATCGTTGACAATTGTGGAAAATCGTTAAAGATCGTTGACAATCGTGAAAAATTTTTGAAAATCGATAAAATCGTTAGATATCGTTGACAATTGTGAAAAATTGTTGAAGATCGTTCATAATTGTGAAAAATCGTGGAAATTTGTGAAAAAATGGTGAAAATCGTGAGCGTTGATAAACGTTATGTATTGTTGTCAATTGTGAAAAATCGCTAAAAAATAATCGTTGAATATCGTTGACAATCGTCAAAAATTGTTGAAGATCCTTCATAATTATAAAAGGTCGTTAAAAATCGTGAAAAATTATTGAAAAATCGTTGATAATTGTAAAAAACCGTTAAAGATCGTTGATAATTGTAAAAAATCGTTGAAAATCGTCAAAAATTGTTGATAATAATGAAAAATCGTAACATTTGTAAAAATCGTTAAAGATTGTAGACAATTGTGAAAAAAATTTGAAAATTGATAAAATCGTTAGATATCGTTGACAATTGTAAAAAATTGTTGAAGATTGTTTATAATTGTGAAAAATCGTGGAAATTTGTGAAAAAAAGGTGAAAATCGTGAGATATCGTTGACAATTGTGAATAATCGTTAAAGGTCGTTGAGAATCGTGAAAAATTATTGAAAATTGTGAAAAATCGTTGACAATTGTGAAAAATCGTTGAAGGTCGTTGAAAATTGTGAAAAATTGTTTAAAATGGTGATAAATCGTTGATAATTGTGAAAAAATTTTGAAAATCGTAAAAATCGCTTCTAATCTTTAGATATCGTTGATAATTGTGAAAAATCGTTGATAACTGTAAAAAATCGTTAAAAACTGTGAAAAATTGTTGATAATGAGGAAAAATCGTTGATAATCGTTAGATATCGCTGACAATTGTGAAAAACGTTGAAGATTGTTGAAAATCGTGAAATATTGTTGAAGATCGTAAAATATTGTTAAAAATAGTGAAAAATTGTTGAAAATGTTAAAAAATATTAACAATTGTGAAAAATCGTTAAAAATGCTAAAAAATCGTTAGATATCGTTGACAATTGTGAAAAATCGTTGAAGATCGTTGGTAATTGTTAAAAATCGTTGGAAATCGTAAAAGATTTTTAAAAATGGTGTAAAAACATGGATAATCGTTACCAATTGTGAAATATCGTTGATAATCGTTAGATATCGTCGACAATTGTCAAAAAATCCTATTTTTTTTTTGAAAATGCTAAAATATCGTTGATACTCATTAGATAATCACTTCAATCGTAAAAAATTGTTGAAAATGATGCAAAATCGTTACAAATGGTGAAAAATCGTTGGTAATGTTAAAAAATCATTGAATATGGTCAAAAATCGCTGAAAATGGTGAAAAATCGTGGATAATTGAGAACAATCGTTTAAAATGGTGAAAAATCGTTAAAGATCGTTGATAATGGTCAAAAATTGCTAAAAATGCTGAAAAATCATTGATAATCTTAAAAAATTGTTGAAAATCGTCAGAAACAGTTGACGACGACTTTAAAAAATCATTCGATTTCGTAAAAACTAAAAATAAAACTTAAAAATCGTAAAAAATAATGTTCATAAAAAAGTTGACAATAATCGTAAAAATTCATCAAAAATCTTAGAAATTATTTTAAAATTGTTGAAATTGTGTCCAAAAATCATAAAACTGTTCAAAATCGTTAATCATCGTATAAAATCGTTAAGTATCGTGAAAAATTGATTGCAAATCACAAATCATTATTAAAATATAACTATTATTATATACCAAATGTTAAAAACTGTATTTAATATAAAAAAAATCAATCCTACCTTCACTTCCAATTGATTATAAACAAAATTCACCACAACATCATCATCAATCTTCAATATCTCCGTAAACTTATCAGAAATCCATTGACATTTTAGACCACGAAGTAAAAATATTTTTTGCTACTAAACTTAATTATTTAATGCCAAATGATGTTAGAGTTTTGCACTTTAGAAATTATGTACTCACAAAATACACGAGTCAATTTTTTCAACAAAATTGTGGTGCAATAATATTACACAGCACCACAAATTCATGCTAATCATTCCACTCGAAATTTAACACGTTGACGGACAGTTGCGTCTATAGCCGTCAAGTTCAAGTTCACTATGTGACATGACGGCAATAGCCGTCCAATACGAAACGGTCGTTTTTAGACACTGCGGCTGTAGCAGCACAAATGTGCATTTACCAGCGTACAAGTAGAAGCCTAGTGTCATGTTTTCGAAAAAAAATTTAGTATGCAAGGTTAACACATTGAGTATGCACGTGGTTGTGAACGGAGTAGTGCGATCTTGTTTTCTCTTCAATTTACAGTTGCTATTGATACATTTAACGATATTTTTTGTTTATACTGGTAAGTATTTGTTTATGATTGATTTTACACTTTAAATAGAAATAAAAAAAATTAAAATTTAGCATTTTTTGATTCATTTAGCGATATTTATAGTTATACTGTTTACTTTTTGTTTTTTATGATATTACATTTGAAATATAAAAACAATAATGTAAATAATAAATATATAAATAATATACAATAAATAATAATATAAAATAATAAGTAAGTATTTGTTTATGATTGATTTTACACTTTAAATAGAAAAAAAAATTAAAATTTAGCATTTTTTGCTACATTTAGCGATATTTATGGTTATACTGTTTACTTTTTGTTTTTTATGATATTACATTTGAAATATAAAAATTATAATGTAAATAATAAATGTATAAATAATATACAATAAATAATAATATAAAATAAAATTGAATGTTTTATTCAATATTTATAGAAAATGGCCAGTTGGGAAAAAGAACAGGCTAGGCTGCTGAAGCTTTTTGAGGAAACAGGTAGTGCTGAAAATAACAGTCCGGGTAATGAAGAAAATGAATCAACTACAGATGAGGAATATGAAGCACCAGAAGAACCAGAAAATGATGAGACAGGGCATATCAATACAACACCTATAAGAAACTTTTCTTTTGATGCAGATGAAGAAAATGAATCAACTACAGATGAGGAATATGAAGCACCAGAAGAACCAGAAAATGATGAGACATGGCATATCAATACAACACCTATAAGAAACTTTTCTTTTGATGCAGATGCGGCTGGGATTCTTTTGGATATAGACGAAAATGTGTCTCCAATTCAGGTTTTTGAAAAAATTTGGGATGACCAAGTAATGGAAATGATTATAAAATCTACGAATGATTACGGCCTAAAACTTTGCAATCAAACACGGCCACATACAAGGCATAGTAGGAAGGCAAATTTCAAAAATACTGATACGATTGAAATGAGAAAGTTTTTGGGTTTGTGTTTGCTTCAGTCCCAGCTAAAATTCTCCAGTATTAGAAAACTCTTTTCCATTGATGCATTACATTACCACCCAGCTTTTCCTTCACAAATGTCTGGAAGGAGGTTTGAGCAAATATTGAGATGCTTTTGTGTAGAAGAAGAAAATTCAAACGACCGTTTGAGGAAAATAAAAATATTTCTTGATTTGCTCATAAAAAAGTTTGCGAATGCATATGCACCAAATGAGGCATTATCATTAGACGAATCTTTGTTATTATTTCGAGGAAGGCTTTCTTTTCGCACGTACATGAAAGGCAAAAAGGCAAAATACGGAATTAAATTGTACGAACTTTGTTCTGCCCAAGGTTATGTTTTGAACATAGAAATATACAAAGGCCATCGAGAAAACGAAGAAAACATGACAACTATTGAAAGTCTTGTGATGCGATTGATGCAGTCATATTTAAACAAAGGGCATCATTTGTTCATGGATAACTATTACAACAGTGTACCATTGGCTAACAAATTACTGAGCAAAAAGACACATGTGACAGGAACTCTTCGTGTAAATAGGAAGGGTCTGCCGCAAGAAATAACAGGTCGTAAGCTTAGAAAAGGAGAACATGTATGGCGACGCCAAAATCAGACATACGTGTCCAAATGGAAAGATAAACGGGATGTGCTATGTCTAACAACAGCTTACCACCCAAGTATGATAAACACAGCTAACCGTCGACAACAGGAAAAGAGAAAACCAATTGAAATAGTGAATTATAATCAGAATATGTCAGGTGTCGACAGAGCAGGTCAGATGATGTCCTATTATTCCTGTCCACGAAAAACAATTAGATGGTATAAAAAGATAATCTTTCATCTACTGGATGTAGCAGTGTGGAATTCTTACTACATCTTTAAAGAAAAGACAGGTTCTCAAATGAAGTTTATAGAATTCAGGGAAGCAATTATACGATCTCTAACTGGCATAGATTATAAACAGGATCGAAGGTCTTTGGTTCAATTTAAACGTGCACGAATCCAAACCAATGAAATCAACAACAATGGAATACAGCATTTTCCTGAGAAAATTTCTCCTCCTGAAAATTATCAGCGAAAAACATATTTTCAGCGTTGTAAACAATGTTATAAACAGGGAGTAAGGAAGGAAACATCATATTGCTGCAAGAATTGCATATCAAAACCTGCACTGTGTCCTGCACCATGCTTTGAAACATGGCATACCGAAAATAATGTATAATAATTATAAAATTATAATAAATTTATTTGTCATTTATTTATTTTTGTTTGATCATGAACTAACATTTCGTGTAAAACTCCCAAAAATACTTTGTTGCTCACAAAAAATTGCTTATTTCAGTCATTAAACCTGTCATTTACGTTTTTAAATTTTTGCTGTTATAGCCGCCATCGTCCCATTACATAGTGTCTAGAGTCCGCTGGCGCCATGACGGTTGTAGCCGCAACCTAATTAAAGGTGCTGAATTAATCAAAATTAAGTGTATTTAAGCAGAAAGAGTAAAACTATACTTCTAATATTCTAAAAATTACAAAAACATATAGTGTCAATTTTCGAATTTCACTTGTTTCTACTGTCCGTCAACGTGTTAATATTTTATTTTACACTTCTCATCCTAACATATTTACTTTTACAAGTGTCTTAGGAGATATACAAATGACGACCTATACCAAAATGGCAAGTGCTTATAGAAGCATTAAAAAAAATCAGAAAAAATATCATCGCTAAAACAAACAACCTTCAAGATTTATTTAAAAAACATAAAACCAACAAATTTCATCTTTTTATCTGATCCGTCACATTGCTTTTAAATATTTGCCAAGAGCGAAGTAAAAACTGAGTTGAATGTAAAATTTTATAAAATAGTTTAAAATAAATATAATTTACAAGTTAAATACTATTTTATTTAAACACTTTATACCTGCAATATAACTTTTTTACCAAACTGGACTTAATGCGATTTTACAACCGTGGTCGAGCTGATGGATAAAATTAGTTGACCATTGAATGCTTGGACGAGTTGAGTGTCTCCCATCGAAACATCTTATGTAACTTTGTGAAATAAAAGTGGATATCAAAAAGAACTCGTGTGATTTAATCGCCGGATGTAATAAAACATTTTAAACAAATTTCAGATCTGAAAGGTTATTCACCAGTGTGAGTTTTAATATGCTTTTTTAAATGTCCTTTTTGTGTGAAACTTTTTGAACAAATTTGACATTCAAAAGGTTTTTCGCCAGTGTGAGTTCTAATATGTCTTTTTAAATGACTGGATGTTGTAAAACATTTTGAACAAATTTTACATTTAAAAGGTTTTTCGCCAGTGTGAGTTCGAATATGCCCATTTAAACTACTGGAATTTGTGAAATATTTTGAACAAATTTTACATTTAAAAGGTTTTTCGCCAGTGTGAGTTCGAATATGCTGTTTTAAATGATGGGAAACTGTGAAACATTTTGAACAAAATTTACATTTAAAAGGTTTTTCACCAATGTGAATTCGAATGTGCATATTTAAATTACAGGATATTGTGAAACATTTTGAACA
Source organism: Altica lythri (assembly GCA_964028335.1). Taxonomy (NCBI): domain Eukaryota; kingdom Metazoa; phylum Arthropoda; class Insecta; order Coleoptera; family Chrysomelidae; genus Altica; species Altica lythri. The sequence continues at coordinate 4,921,522 of OZ034811.1, forward strand.
AATTTGACATTTAAAAGGTTTTTCACCAGTGTGAGTTCGAATATGCTCTTTTAATTCTCTGGATCGTATGAAACATTTTGAACAAATTTGACATTTAAAAGGTTTTTCACCAGTGTGAGTTCGAATATGCTCTTTTAATTCTCTGGATCGTATGAAACATTTTGAACAAATTTTACATTTAAAAGGTTTTTCGCCAGTGTGAGTTCGAATATGCTGTTTTAAATTACTGGATCGTATGAAACATTTTGAACAAATTTCACATCTGAAAAGTTTTTCACCAGAGTGAGTTTTAATGTGATAATTTAAATGTCCTTTTCGTGTGAAACATTTTAAACAAATTTGACATTTAAAAGGTTTTTCGCCAGTGTTTCCACTGTGAGTTCCCATCTGTTTAATGTGTTTTGAAGCAGAATTGTTCCTTCTCAAAATGATAGATTTTTTATAATTAGCTAAAAAGTGATAAATGTAAAAATGATTTAAAAATAGAACTTTATCATAGAAAAATTTTCCACAAGAAGAACATGTTCCATAGAGTTTTCCAAAGTGATTTTGCCTTTTTTTTGTCGCATATAGGGAATCTGAAATATATAAGCTCATATCAATATTAATAATGCTACAAATAAATAATAGTAATAAAATAAAATATAGTACAACATCAATAACCTTTTAATCCATCCCTTCCACATGATATAATTTAAGTGACAATTTGACAAAATTGCACTGTGTAGATTCAAATTGGCCAACTCAAGGGCATTGGATGGTCTGCTGGACTGCACGATTCGATTGATTCGAAAAAAATTTGGTGGTGTGGATGCTGATAAGCGAATTTTTAGTTTATTCTGCATTCAGAAGTGGAACAGTGAAGTGCGAGATTTTACAGACATATCGTACTTTAAAATGGCTGGTTCCGAACCGAAAGAGAAGTTATGGAGGATATTCTTAATTTATATAAAGATTTGTCATTGCTATAGTTGATTCAAATAGAAGTGTCATCAAGTAGTCTCTGGAAAATTCAAATTTGCAGTGGCAGCACCCACGTTTAGTGAAATTTGAATCGCAATATTAGCCAGCTTGTGATCAGATTCAGATTGCTACATATGCTCAATATAACTATAAACATTTTGACACATCGCGATGACATATAATCCCTAACTAAAGTTCTGTTTCCATTGAATCTAGTAATAAACTTAAAGATGATCTCACACTTACCCAGCCCACTTGATGACACTTCTATCTGAATCGACTATATAGGATATAGAACACACACTTTATAAAAATAAACCAGTACGACAAAATGTTCGGAGGTGTTGCTCGAGAAATGGAAGATTATCGATAAAAATTTGATCAATAAAATGATGATATTGCTTTTCTATATATGATTTTATTAAATTTAACAATTCTTTAAAAGTTTTGCAATTCATTCTCATAAAATTCCCACAATATTCACATGATTAAATTGATTTCTTTTCAATAACCATTGTTTTGTCAACATTCTCGTCTTTTTTCTTTCTCGTTTAAATTTGTAGTAAGTGCGAGAATAAATCCGATTTTTTGTTTTTTACTTAATGGATCCATTTTAAATATACGTCCGTCAAGCGCGCGATTCACACTAAAAACAAAAGATTCGTATGCGTAGGACGAGCAATCAGATTGTGAGCCAATTTAATCGATAATCTAATTGTTAATTAAATTCTATCGTGTGGAAGGGGTTTTAAACAAACTATTTTGGCATTCTAAGAAATCAAAATTGATCCAAAGCAGTAACTTTCAAACCAACCACGAGAAACCTCAAGCCGACTCTCTCCACCAATTTCTCGAATTTTATTTACATTTTTTTTTATAAATAATTATGTAATTATAATTAAATCAATTGTTTATTGAAGTAAAACTTCTTTAGGCGTGACTAGGGGTAACTCACATTTATTTTCTGACGGAACGTTGTAATTCTGACGTCAGATTGTGACTGAAGTAACGGTGTGATTTCAACTATAGGAGGAGCTTAAATTTTCAAATTTTTCAAAAATTTTAAAATTTCCAAATTTTTCAAAATTACCAATTTTTTTCAAAATTTTCAAAATTTCTAAATTTTTCAAAATTTCATATTTTTAAATTTTTTCAAAATTTGCAAAAATTTCAAAATCTTTAAATTCTTCAAAATTTTCAAAATTTATCAAAAATTTGAAAATCATGAAATTTTTAAATTTTTCAAGGTTTACTTCAATCGCGCGTAAAGGTTACACGCACACTCTTTTTTTTATATAATCGCTTTAGAAATGCAAAAAAAATATTAAAAGTGTAAAAAATGATTAATTGTTTGTTGTAACACAGTTAAAATAAATATGACAAAATAACCAGAGGAATGTCACAAAAAAAGTCAAACAAATTTAATAAAAAATTAAATGGTTAAAAAATGTGAAATCATACATTGTAATTTTAAGTAAAAATGTTAATTAACTTAACTATAAAATTGTATGCAATATTTATAAGGAAATAGTACGTAGGTACTTTCAATATAATAAAAATTCAAATTTCATCAATTTTTTCCTAAGGGATCCGGCAATTTTTTGATCTATCATCTCTAGAATGTTGATAAAACATTTCATGAAAATAGTACCAATTACCGTAAATTACAATTTATCCAAATATAAGTAAAATTTTATTTGGAGAAATATTTGAAACCATCTGTTAGCATATCTTAAGCATCATTACAATTTATGCTTACAATATAATCGCTTGCTATAAACGCAAAGTTTATGTCAAGAATTCAAACATATTTGTTTTTAAATTAACTTTAATTGACTGCGTAAGGCAAATTAAAATATGTAAATATAAAAAATGCAAAAACTTACGTTTTTTCCTAGAATACATGTTGATTGTTTGTACTATTTGTCGATTTTCACCAAAATCATTTCTACAAAGAGGGAAATCACATGGATGCTGTGTAATTTCTGTCTTAATTTCGATATCACTTTTTCTTTCTTGCATACCCTCATTTTCCAGTTTTATATATTCTCTGTTCATTAACACATCACTTTTAATTGGAGAAATTTTTTCTGCATAACTTTCCGTTTTGACCTTACAGAGATCGAATTCAAGTTTACATTCTTCAATATCAATTTCTTCGGTTTTAATGTTGGATACCAAATCCATTTTCTGATAAGTTTCTGGTTGGAACAAACGACACTGAAATTATTGACAAACTTTACTAATCGATCACTCAAGACATTTAAAAAAATAACATAATCTGGGATTTAAAACTTTGGTACACTTCGGGTTTTTGGCAAATGTAACACTATTTCACAAATTACTATTTCAGAGATAATATATTATCTCATAACTAGCTGTTAAAAATTAGTAAGATATAAAGATTATTACTATTTCATCATTTCTCAAAAATCGTATATTGAGATAACGATAATTTGAAAACTAATGAAAGTATCAAAGAAAATAAAAAAAAATCTAAAAATTTTTAGATTGCTGAATTGAAATTGCAATTAAATGCTCTTTCAGACGAGGTATCACATGACCCCTCATGCCATTAAAAAAAATGGGTGCTGTCAGCCCTTGGAAAGGGGTTTGAAGTGGGGGTGTTTTTTTTGCGTCATAAAGTATCATTTTAAATTTAAAAATTGATGTGTTTCAGGATTTTTGTTTTATATGCTTATTAATGGAGAAAATGAATTTATCCATTACTTTTGGACCTCAGGGTATATAAAAGAGAGTTTCTATTTATATAGTCAGTCATCATGATATCTCTGGAACTATAAGGCCGAACGACATGCAACTTGGTAGGAATATTCCTTACGGAATATATAAAATACAAAGAATCAAAGTTAAAGAAATGGTCAAAAAGAGGCAAAAAAAGAAGGATGGGAAGAGTTTGCAAGAAAAATGCAGGAAAATAGTGAAGAAAACAAGCTATTCTACAGAACATTGAAAAACATGAAAAACCAAACAGAGTGAATATTAATCAAATACAAGATCAACAGGGCAATATCATAACAGATGAAGAAAAAATTATCGAGCGATGGCAAGAATATTTCACAGGGCTACTAAATTGTGAAAATAAAAGAGTGGTAAATAAAAAGAGAAATGGGATAGACAACATAACAAAATCAAATATATCTGGAATACAACTGGAAGAACTTGAGTAAGCTTTGAGGAAAATTAAAGTAGGTAAAGCACCAGTAGAAATATAGGTACAAGTATTTAGAAATAAATTTGAATAATAAAGGGACACAAGAAGACGAGATTGGCGCCAGAATAAATTCAGCAACAAGAGTAACAACACTATACAAAAACTTGTTGAATAGAAACGAAATAACAACAAAAACAAAAATGATCGTATATCAAACAGTGTACCAACCTGTATTAACCTACGGAGCAGAAAACTGGATACTCGACGAAAGACAAACAAAACGACTGCAAGCAAGTGAAATGAAATATTTGAGAAAAGTGCTGGGTGCTAGAATAACAGATAGACGAAGACATTAGAAAAGAATTAAAAACGAAATCACTAAAGGATAAAGTAGAAGAAAAGAAAATGAAATGGCGGGGACACATAGGTAATCAGAATGAATGCAACTAGACAAGTGAAGAAGATATGGGAGGCGAGAAAAATAGGGTAAAACAGGAGGGGACGGACGACCAAGAAAAACATGGAACAATAGCATAAGTGAGATTCTAGAAGAAAGAGGGAAGACGTGGAGTGAGGCGAAGGAACTGGCTAGAGACAGAAAAAAGTGGTGTAAATTTGTAAATTAAAAAATTAAGAGAGCTTTTTTTACATCTCGACACCTTCGGTTATAAGAGGTTTTCGATTATGTATTATAAAACAGTAAATTCAAAATGGACGAATCCACGTGTGATTCACAAACAACAAAAATATCTTTTTTAAACCTAAATTTACTTACCCGATTAAGTTTTTTCCAAACAGAACTTAATAATTTTCTTTTAAACTAATTTTTTATCAATAAACACAGTTTTTGCATTTAGGAGAGGCTGATAAATCGATTTCAACTTTTCAGCAACTTGGTACTCTTGGTAGATAATAATAAATGAAACTTTTAGGTTGAGCTTATCATTATATGGCAATTTTACACCCTTTCAGGTATAAGGGTAGTGCGCATGACTAAATTATAGAAATTAATAGCTCGTGAAGATAGGCAACACAAAATACTAGCTAAATATTCCCAAAAACATCTCTAATTTTTCTATAATGCTTTTATTTTTTTAATATCTCATATGATTATTGAGATATACACGATTAAACTAATCATAAATCTCAATAATAATTATTTGTCTAAATTCAGGAATTTTTTAAACGGTAAGAAATATAAATAATAATTAATAGAACATTTTAATATAAGACAAATTAATTTTCCAATACATTTTGTATATATATTTTGGAGTGATTGTGAATTCTACCGCTGCTATTGCACATGTCGATGAGCTTACGATAATTATTAGATATGTACCTACATGATAACGCTGAAATAGTTTTTAGATTTTTTACCAATTACTGGCCATAAGGCTAAAGACATTGAAGATGCTGTGTTAAAATCTCTTGAAAACAATGGTTTGGACATAATGAACTGTCGCAGTGAATCTTATGATAACGTAAGCAACATGTCAGGGTTATATTCAGGAGTGAAGTAAAGAGAAAAGATCAAGTGTTTTTTTTGCAAAGTTAAAAAAGTTTCGGAATAAGTAAACAAATTTCAAAAACAACGCAAAAAATGTATTTCGATTTCTTTTTGCATTTATAAGATATGGATTTATCGATTTATTTATTTATTTATAACTGTTCTAGTTTTTGATATACGAGGAAATTACAAATTTTAACAAAAATTTCGTAATACCTTCGTATATTAAAAACTATAAAACATATGAAAAAACTAATTGGAATTTTATATTTCTAAGAAAATTTCCTTTCTTTTAATAGGTTATAACTTTCTGTACGTTAATAAATAAACAAGTTACAAACTTTTTTAATTTTTCGTAATTTTGAACTTTTGTTAATAAATGTGTAAAAATTAAAACACTACAAAAATTTCAAAGTTCGATAACTTTTTTATTTGTAAACGTACCTATACATAAAGTTATAACCTATTAAAAGAAAGGAAATTTTCTCCCTAATACAAAATAGCAACTAATTTTTTGATAGCTACGATAGTTTTTCATATACGAGGTAATTACAAAATCTTTTTGTAAATTTGTAATTCCATCGTAAATTTTTTAATTAAAACAAACACTAATTTAGGATAGTTTTGATTAACAACATTTAGTAACAGTTTTAGAAAGTATACAAACTAGAATCAAATGGCATAAAGGAGAAATTGAAAACTATTTGTATACTTTCTCAAAATTTAAAAAATTCTACTAGAGAAATCACAAAATAATAGTTTATTAAATAGCACTAGTAATCAAAAACGAACTAAAAAAACAGTGTAAAACGTTAAATACAAAATGGACAACGGCCCCGTGAAAATCATCTTTTTTAAACTTAAATTTACTTACCCAATTAAATTTAATATCCGAAAAGAACTTGATAATCTTCTTTTAAATAATTATATTATGAATAAACACACTTTTTTCCAATTATTTCTAATTTTTATCACTTTACAGCTATGTTTATTATTGTGTGACATTGACATTGACATTGATGTAACGGTTGACGTTTGGTTATGTAAAACAACGTTGCCGGATTTGTCTACAAAATTATACTCATTTATTACAAAATTAAATATATTAGTATTGTGTTTAAAAAAGTAATATAAAATTATTAAAAAAGCATACAAAATATTATTTTTATTTAATTTTGTATTGGAATAGGTACTAAATTTGATTAAAATAAGAAAACAAACTATAGCGAAATGTGTTGCCTAACTGTGATTAAAAATATTTGATAGAATATGGCAACATTGCAGTAATCGGAACTACTGTTTATAGGGGTGCATTCGTCTTGGACGCTCACACGCTTTGAGCACTCACGCTTATAACCACAAATTATTGTTGTTCGTGTTGGCCTAAGAACGCTTAGAATCGTTTAGAAAATATCGTTCGTTTTGGACGTTGTGAGCGTTGCGTTAGTTTGTATCAGCATGGCGAATAAAGGAAATGTTTTTTAGATAATACATAATTTATTGGAAATTATAAATGATTCTGACGATAGTGATGATGAATACAATATGATAGAAGATAGTGATAATGAAATGGAATGGGAATATTGTTGTACATATTTAAATTTATTTAATAAAAGGAATGCTTATAAAGGCTTAAACATTTCGTTGAACAGATTATACCAGCTTTTACGAACAAAGAATTTAAATCTCGCCATTTTTAATACTAACAATTTGTTTTTTGATTAAAAAGTTTGGTTAGCTTATGCTCATGCATCATTCATTTAGAAAAACAGTACCATTAAGCGCTCACGCTTTTGCTGCCCTACCTCTGTGGATTTAGCGTCTGTGAGTACGAGATTAATCTCACGAAGTTAGCCGCGAGCGTGACTTTTTGTTACTCACAGCGCCAAGTCGAACGCTGAAAAAGACGATTGAGTGCGCTGAAAGCGTGTGAGCGTCCAAGACGAATGCACCCTAGGTAATAAAATTAAATTATAGATATAAAGATTAATAATTTAACTTATTTATTATATTTTATAACTATTTATTTGATAATTTGTTGTTTTAATTAAAAAGATTCTAACTTTTAACAATAATAACTGTTTATATAATCTTGTTTTGATATTAGTCTTGTAATAATGGGAATTCAGCTAGTTATCAACAAACAAACCAAAAAACAACAATTTAACATCTTAAATTAGATTTTTACTAATTCTTTATTAAATTATTGTTATTTCCCATTAATTTATTTTATAAAAATTTACTTTACAAGTAAATATACATATTTTTTCATAAAGCGACATCTATTAAAGGTAAGTTAAACTTGTATTTAATTATAGATTTATTTTTTGTAATTTCTTTGCAAAATCAATTTTTATTCACCTTAAATATTATTTTAAGGTCAATTTTGACACAAATTATCAAAATATGTCGTTTAAATCTAAAATTACTCAATTAATAAGAATATTTGTTGATTTTATGTTGGAAGTTTAGATTTTTTTGTACTAGATGGCGTTAAAGTGATGTTGTTTATTAATTCGTTTTAATTATGGAGGGTCTCCATAGTTTTAATTGTAAATATTGTTTATTATGTCCACGAAGTATAGATACCAGGAGTTTAAACGTAATGTTAAAAGAATGGTCTCAATTTAGGGGAGGGAACTATTGCCGGTAGAGTGCGCTCGTGTTCCTAAGATACTCGTTTAAACCCTTACGCGGGAAGTTTTGTTACTATTGACAGCTTTTATGACAACTAATTATAAATAAATAAATTAATATTATACATTGAATTTAATTTCGCGAAATTTAAATGTCATAAACATCGGTTCTTATAAGGCTCTATAAGTTCTTATGTTTACTCGTTATGTTAAAAAAATGGTCTCAATTTAGGGGACAGAACTATTGCCGGTAGAGTGCGCTCGTGTTCCTAAGATACTCGTTTAAATCCTTACGCGGGAAGTTTTGTTACTATTGACAGCTTTTATGACAACTAATTTTAAATAAATAAATTAATATTATATATTGAATTTAGTTTCGTGAAATTTAAATGTCATAAACATCGGTTCTTATAAGGCTCTATAAGTTCTTATGGTTACTCGCGCCACCAGTGGCAAAAATAGAACTATGATCTGGGTTGATTATTGAGACCAGAAATATTATGGAAAAGCCTATACCGTGTAGACTCCTGGTATCTAGTCTTCGTGTTATAAACAATGATTGGATATGATTTAATAACTCATAGAATAATACTTTTCTAGATGTCTATCAAGTTTGGGTCGGCGTTAGCCTTCTTTTTTTCCACCGTCTGTATTTAATACATCCTTTCTTACCTCTTACCCCCCAATATCATTTTCATCTAATCTTTTATTCGCATAATAATTCTCCTCCCTTTTCTCTACACGACATAACCATCTCAAAATATTTTCTGGATTTTCTTGTTCAGCTGTCACACTTTCACTTCACCTTTTCTCTTACTCTCTTTATTAATACACATAATAACAATAATAGGTTTATTTGTAGCCTCTTAGTGTTCACAGATTTCAGAAAGTTTATACCTAGTATAAATCTAAATTAGAATTTAACAATAAATAATAATAAATTTTTAACTTCCCACTGAATTTTTTTTTTTTAATTAGGGCGTAGGTATTGTTTCCACCCAGTTTTTCGAAAATCGAGTTTTCATCGGATATCAACGTTTTGATGTCTTTGGAACCTCCCCTGACTATTTTTACGAGGGTGTCTGTATGTATGTGTGGATGTATGTAAACCTCTTATAACTTTTGAACTGCTTGACCGATCGGAATGAACTAAAAGGCGTTCGAAAAAGTTTCATCTAACTTAGATTCTTTGTTAGTTTGAGCCAATTTGGACCGGTAGATTTCGAGAAATTTTAAAAATAAAACGTGTGCGTCTTTGGACGCGCAACAGAAGTGATAACTTCAACTAATGTAAAAATTAAAAAACTACAAAAATTTCAAAGTTCGATAAATCTTTTATTTGTTAACATGCAAAAATTTATAAACTATCAAAAGATAGGACATTTTCTCAAAAATTTATAAATGTTACTATTTTTTATAACTTTTCTAGTTTTCGATATACGAGGGAATTACAAATTTTAATAAAAAAATTTAGTTCCCCGTATATTGAAAACTATAAAAGATATGAAAAAACTAATAAGAATTTTGGATTTCTGAGAAAATTTCCTATCGTTTGATACTTTTTGTACGATAATAAATAAAAATGTAAAAATTAAAAAAACTACAAAAATTTTAAATTCCGATAACTTTTTTATTTGTAAACGTACAAAAAGTTATAACCTATCATAAGATAGGAAATTTTCTCAAAAATTTAAAAATACAGCTATTTTTTTATAACTGTTCTAGTTTTGGATATACGAATTTTAACAAAAATTTTATAATTCCCCCATATATTGAAAACTATAAAAGATATGAAAAAACTAATTGTAATTTTGGATTTCTGAGAAAATTTCCTTTCTTTTGATAGGTTATAACTTTATCTTTATTAATAAATAAAAAAGTTACTAGCTTTTTTAATTTTTCGTAATTTGAACTTTTGTTAATAAAAATGTAGAAATTGAAAAATATACAAAAATTTCAAAGTTTGATAACTTTTTTATTTGTAAACGTACAAAACGTTATAACCTATTAAAAGAGAGGAAATTTTCTCAAAAATTTAGAAATGTTACTATTTTTTTCATATCTTTTCTAGTTTTCAATATACGAGGGAATTACAAATTTTAACAACAATTTAGTAGTTTCTCCGTAAATTAAAAACTATAAAAGAATAAAGATATTTGGTTATAAGATTTTAATTGTAAAGTCTTGGTTGTTAGGTGAAAGAAATAAAAAAAATTAAATTAAACATGTATTTATTAAACATTAAAAAGAAAATAATAAAATTAATAAATTCTGAATGAAAAATTGAAAAAAAGTGTCACAAAGATTTAAAAAAAATCGAAGTTAACAAAAATTAAAACATTAGTTTTTTATTTTCTTAAAATAAAATATTAAACATAATGAACTTGATTTAAAATAATAAGAAAAATATTACGAACAGATTAAAGTCAAATAATAATGATGATGTCTTTCTTTTTTTACAGTAATCACATTTTCAAATCTTGTAATTGCTGTAAAATCACCATCAACAGATGCAGATAATAATCCGGTAATATTTTGTTGATTACTTTTGTTAAAATGCAAATAAAAATCTATCCGAATGTTTAATTTTTTCAACAAAAATTAACTGATCTTGAACAAATACAAGAGAATCCGACCAAAAATTTACATGAAAATAAAAATCTGTTTCTAATGTCCCATTAAAACCATGAGAAATTTCCATGTGTTCAATAAGTTGTCCTAAATTGTTAATTTCATTACATTTAAAACATTTTTGCTTAATTTTGTCTTTTTTCATTTCCCATTCGTGTTTTAATAAACAATTGAAATTGAAATAACAGAAGGTTCTGTCGCAATTACAACTACAAAAATAATGTAATAAATCTACCGATTTAGATAATTCGTAATCAACTTTATGAATTAAATTTTGTTTTAACAAAAAATTAAAACAAATTATACAAAGTGAATGTTTGTAATGTTTACTAATATATAATTGTCTCACATGATTACAATTAATACAAACAGGAAAAAAAACTCTGTTTTTTTCAATTACTCCAAATCGGCATTCTGTTAAACGTAAATTTGATTTTTCTTTTTTAAATAATTTTCTTATCAATAACGAATTTGTTAGTGGTGTAAATTTGATACCCACAAATAAATTTAGATAATCAAAATTTTTAAAACAGATTTTAAAAATTAAACAAGAATTTTCTTGTAAGATTTTAATATCATTTTTAGTTGAATTATTAGAATTTTCCAAAATTTCCATTTCTTCAACTTTGGGAAATATTATTTCTGATCTCTCACTAAAATTCAAATGTACTTCAATATCGACAGAATTATTAAAATCTTTGATATTAATTTTGTAAAATCCATTATTATTGTTTATATAAGATTCGCATTTAAAATTATTTGAATAAATTTTCAAATTTTCATTCGGTACATTAACATAAAATTTATAAGATATCAAGGAAGCCAATTTCTCATCTCCGATGAAAACAACTTTAACTTTTACAAAATTCTCAGCGCGATTCAAAATTGAATAAAAGTAAAACAAATAATCGTCAAAACGATAAATAAAAACATTCCGAACATCAGAGAATGAATTTAAATTACACGAAAAAGATGGAATTTTTAAAACTGAATCTTTATGGTTTATCTGAAAATGTTTCCAAAGTAGAAACGTCGGTATTTCGTCCGATTCCGGACAAAGAGGACAAACATATTTTTTTTCTAAACAAAATATTTCATGTTCAACAACGTCGTAGTGTCGGAGTAACTCCCGACATCCATCATATCGGTTTATACATTTGAAAAGAGCTTTTTCAGCGATAATATTGTAAGATGAAATAGTTCCAGCCCACTCTCGATTCTCCTTCATGCACCGACTGCAAACAGAGCGACGATTTGGGAACACTATTATCGGTAAAACCGATAAATATTTCTCACAAATATCGCACGTAAGTTCATCCAATACTACATCCGAAACCAAAGCCATATTAGGAAAATTTCTAGAAAAAAATAAAATTAAATTAAAATCCAACTTTTTAAAGTTGTAAACTGGAGGGTAAACTGTTTTGTAACGTAACGCGTTATGGTGCCACTATGTCTCGTTTCCCTTTCTCTCACGCATACGGCAGCAGTAGGCAGACTACTCCTTTCTCACTTTAACCAACAGCAATAGCTGTATTTCTCCCTCTTTTTAAACTTTTTAAATTTACAAAATTATCAATTGTCAAAAAATGACATTTAAGTATGTCAAATTTCAAACTCATCATATTTGTAACCTTAAATATCAAAATTGTTGTGTCAAATAAAAAATATTGACATATGAAAATGCCAATATCAAAATGAGACATAATCGTATGTCAATGTAAAATTTTGGAGTCAAATCAAAACTATGAAATGTTAATCTAGTTACTTTTTACATTAAAATGTCAATCTTGTCGGTAAACAAACTATTTACTACTTTTAGCACTAATCTATTATTATTAAACTAACAATACACCGTCAAATGTCAATCTTGTCACTTTTCACACTAAAATGTCATACTATAAACTGTCAATCTTGACAGTAAACAAATTAATCAGTATTTTTTACAGTAAACTGCCATTAAACAACCAATATAACGTCAAATATTAATCTTCTAACGTCTCACACGAAAATGTCACACTTTTAAATGTCAATCTTGTCAAATAACAAAATATTTACTATTTTTGAGACTTAATTGTCAATATAACGTCAAATGTCAATCTTGCTAGTTTTCACACTAAAATGTCAAACCACAAACTGCAAAAATACTAAAACTATTATATTTTCAGTGACATATAAGTATGTCAAATCTCAAAATTGTGCTGTCAAATATGAAATGTTGATATATAAATATGTAAGAATTGTGTAAAGTGTCAATTGTCAAAAAATTCCATTTAAGTATGCCAGATGTCAAACTTATCATATTTGAAGCATTAAATGTCAAAATTGTAGTGTCAAATATAAAATATTGATTATAAGTACCTATGTGAAAATGCCAAAACTGTCATATTTGTATTGTCAAATGTCAAAAAGAGACATAAATTTTGGAGTCAAATATCAAATATCAAAATTGTTAAATGTCAATTTAGCCACTTTTTACATTAAAATATCAATCTTGTCCGTAAAAAAACTATTTACTATTTTTGATACTAATCTATTACCTATTAAACTAACAATATAACTTCAAATTTCAATCTTGTCGCTTTTCACACTAAAATGTACCTAATACTATAAAATGTCAATCTTGTCAGTAAACAAATTACTCACTATTTTTAACTATCAATATAACGTCAAATATCAATCTTCTAACTCTTTACACGAAAATGTCAATCTTGTCAAATAACAAAATATTTACTATTTTTGAGACTAAACTGTCAATATAACGTCAAATATCAATCTAGTTACTTTTCACACTAAAATGTCAAAGCACAAACTGTCAATTATGCACAAATACTAAAACTATTATATTTTTAGTGACATATAAGTATGTCAAATCTCAAAATTGTGTTGTCAAATATCAAATATTGATATATAAGTATGTAAAAATTGTCTAAAGTGTCAATTGTGAAAAAATTACATTTAAGTATGTCAGATGTCAAACTTATTATATTTGTAGCATTAAATTTCAAAATTTTATTGTCAAATATTAAATATTGATATATAAATATGAAAAATGCCAAAACTGTCATATCTGCAGTGTTAAATGCCAAAAGGTGACATATCAATGTGTCAAATTTATCACATTTGTATCGTCAAATGTAAAAATTGTTGTGTAAAATATAAAATATTGATTATAAATATGTGAAAATGCCAAAACTGTCATATTTGTATTATCAAATGTCAAAAAGAGACATAAAGGTATATCAATATGAAATTTTGAAGTCAAATATCAAATATCAGAATTGTCAAATGTCAGTTTAGCCACTTCTTACATTAAAATATCAATCTTATTGTTACACAAACTATTTACTATTTTTGATACTAATCTATTATTCTTCTTGATGATTTTTGATATTTTTTCACCCTTCCCAAATTTTTTTAAGAATTTACTAGAATTATTAACAATTTTTTACGTTTTTCAAAAGTTCTTTATAATTTTTCAATAATTAATTTAACAATTTCAACAATTTTGTAACATTGTCAAAAAAAATTTTAGATTTTTGACCTTTTTTTGTCTTTAAAAAAAAATTCCTACTTTTCCCAATATTTTCTACTTTTTTCAAAGTTTTCCAAATTAATCCAAATTTTTTAAAAAATGTTTCAAATTTTCTACTTTTTTAAAATAAATCAAAATCAAAATTTCCTGCTTTGTCAAAATTTTCTGTTTCAAAATTTTTGAAAAAATTACTTGTTTTGTCAAAATTTTTCACGATTATTTTTTTCACCTGTCAAAATATCACAATTTTTTGATTTCATCCAATGAAAACGCTTAATCCTAAATGTTTTATGCTAAATCTAGCCAATCATTCCGGTTTATATTGATTATTTTTTTCACCTGTCAAAATATCACAATTTTGTGATTTCGTCCAATGAAAACGCTTAATCTTCAATGTTTTATGCTAAATCTAGCCAATCATTCCGGTTTATATTGATAAAACCACTAGTGGTTTTACTACTATTGATAAAATTATAGAACTGTCAAAAATTCAATAACAATATTGAACAATCAATTTTCGTGTTTATAATTACTTTACTATAAATCAACATTCATTTATATTATCTAAATATTCTGAAATATATTTTTTTATTATTATTATCACAATTCAATTCATCTAAACGATAATGAAAAATCAAATATGTAGGTACTTTAAAACTAACCTGCTTCCTGGTTCTGCATGCATTTAAAACTTTTATATGCCTACAGCCAAATGTGGTCTTGTAGGTAAACTTTAAATAGATATACCTAATAATTTTTATTTTGGTAATTTTCTCTTTAATAATATAATTGTATAAATAGGTATAAAAATAAATATTTATTCAAATTATAACCCTGTTTTCTCTACGCTCACGACAACTGACAACTGTCAATACTATCTAGTGTACAGGATAAGATAATAGGAAGGGTAATTTGTCAAATTTTTTATTAAAGTTATTGAAAGATCAAAAGATTATAAGTATTTTCTCTTAAAATAATAATATATTTATTAAAAATTATTCTGTGTAAACCCACTTCCTTTCTTTCTCTTGATTATTAATGTTTTAATAAATTAGATCATAGGTAGGCAACACAAAATACACGTATCCTAGTTTTTGTACAGAATGGTTCACAAAATAATCTTCTCAAATACCACTCGTCCTGTAAAATTTTACTAGATAAATTTTTATTTTCCAGACTCAAACTTTTTTATTTTAGGCAAAACTACTCAAACAAACTGAATATGATAAAATCACTCGTCCTACGGACTCGTGATTTTATCACATTTCAGTTTGTTTTCGTATTTTTGCCAAATAAAAAAGTTTTCGTGGAAACTAAAAATTTATCGATAAAATTTTAAGGACTCGTGGTATTACCTTTGATAAAACCACTAGTGGTTTTACTAGTATTGATAAAATTATAGAACTGTCAAAAATTCAATAACAATATTGAACAATCAATTTTCTTGTTTATAAGTACCGTACTATAAATCAACATTCATTTATATTATCTAAATATTCTGAAATATATTTTGTTATTATTATCACAATTCAATTCATCTAAACGATAATAAAAAATCAAATATGTACTTTAAAACTAACCTTCTTCCTGGTTCTGCATGCATTTAAAACTTTTGTATGCCTACAGGCAAATGTGGTCTTGTAGGTAAACTTTAAATAGATATACCTAATAATTGTATAAATTGTATAAATAGGTATAAAAATAAATATTTATTCAAATTTTAACCCTGTTTTCACGACGCTCACGAAAACTGACAACTGTCTATCTAGTGTACAGGATAAGTTAATAGAAGGGTAACGGCATTTCGTTTGTGTTAATTATGAAATATAAGTTGTTCTAGGAAGTTTTTTAAATAAAGTAGTTTTTGTACAGAGGGTTCAAAAAATAATCTTCTCAAATACCACTCGTCCTGTAATATTTTACTAGATAAATTTTAAGGACTCGTGGTATTACCTTTGAAAAAATAATTAAAAACAAAATTTCCTACTTTTGTCCAAATTTTTTACTTTTTTTTTTAAATTTTTCTAAATGTTTCAAAATTGATACAAATTATTCAAGAAAAGATTTATAATTTTTTACTTTTTTCAATATTGCAATTTTTAATATTTTTCTATTGTTTTTCCGATTTTTTTTCCAATTTCATGACTCTTTTTTTTATTAACCCATTTTTTTTTCAATTTAAGAAAATTTTTCACGATTCCCAATAATTTTCACAATTTTTAAGAATTTACGATTTAACACATTTTTCAGAATTTTGAACAATTTTTTACGATTTTTTTATTCCACATTTTTTTCACCCTTTTGAATAAGTTTTTCTTATGATTTTTCTATTTCTCAAAAAATTTTCAGGATTATCAACAAAATTGTCGTCAAGAATTTCCTACAATTATTAACAATTTTTTACGTTTAAAGTTCTTATAATTTTCGACACTCTTTAAACAACTTCAACAATTTTTTGAGATTCTCGGCATTTTTTACCATTTTAACAAATTTTTACAATTTTCAACGTTTTATAAGTTAATAAAAAATTTCATGTTTTTAAATTTTAAAAATCTCAAAAATATCTCAAAGTTACAGTTTCTTAAAATTAAAAAAAAAAACGTGATATTGGTATCTTAAAAACTAGGGGCGGTGGGGTGGTGCAGTGAAGGGTGGGATGGATGCAGAAGCTTGAGTGGCTGACCGCAACTAGGCTTCTGGATCCCCCCCGAATCGGTACGACCCTGGTGTAATAGCCTCCCAGAGGCACACCCCCGGGCAATGGCAAGCTGGGAGAGGGCCTGATGTCCCTCCCTCATCTTACGGCTAATAATAACACAAACAACCCTAAGTGAAGGTGTGAGGTACCGTGCTGATGTACTGAATGGCCAACGGTCCCCTGGGGGCACCAGGCGAAACCCCCTTGTAATTAGCCTTACTCCGGCATGCGGGGCTCTATCGGAGCGGACTGTCTGTTGCCTAGCTACTCGTGGAAACAACCATGGATAAAAAAAAACAAAAAAAAAAAGAAAACCAGCGGGAATACACTGCAACAACAAACCAAACGAAGAAGAAGGCAGGAGGAAAACCCTCCCCTTCTTCATCCTCTCGGAAAACACCCCGGGAGACAGCAGTGCCGATCGCCGGCACCACAGAGCCTGGAGTGGGAACAAGCCACAAAGGGAAATCTGAGGGGAGGAAAACACTCCAGCAGGCGGCAGAAGCACCAAAAAAGCAACCTCCGCTTCCCAAATTAGGAGAACCTGGAGGAAAAGACGATCCTCTGAGGCGGGGACTCAGCGGGGCCGGCTGTAAATGGTACCTCAGGTACCTAAACCAGGGAATGACACCTGAAATAGCTAGGAGGAAGGCTATGGAGCATAAATCCAAAGAGCCTGTCCCCCAACAGAAACGTAAGCGAGCTGAGACCACCATCAGGTAAGAGCAGCTACGCCACTGCTCTTAAAACTGAAAAAGTCGCCATCCTCCCCAAAGGGTTCCCTGAGATAACCCTCAGTGCGGACGAGCAAACTTTGGTGGAGGCGGCGATAGTGGAGGAAATGTTCGCCGGATGGGAGCACAAGCTCCAATTCGGCGGAATACATTTCAAACCGGTACTAATCATAGTCGACTGTGAAATACCACAGTCGGCAGAGTGGCTCCGGTTAAAGGTACCCCACCTAAAGAAATGGGAAGGAAGGGAGCTGACGACATGTAGGGGAGACGACATCTCCAAATCACATGTCATTACTGAGTTCCTCCCAAGGAGCAAAGGGCTTATCAGCTGAGAAGCTACTTCAGCTGATTAAAGCCCAAAACGAGGGTCTGAGGACGGACCAATGGAAAGTCCTCAGCCTGAAAAAAGAGGCGGCAGGGCAACTCTTGAGGGCAGCAATAGATGAACTATCCTGCCAATCCCTCAAGAACAAGGACTTCACCTTCTTCTACCGGTTCGGGAAAATCCCCGTTCACGGTCTAAGAGGGGAAGAAAAGAAAGATGGGGAAGGAAACCCAGAGGGGCAAACTGCCCAAGCAGAAAGTGGTAGTGGCTCACCCAGAGAGACACCTAGCGATGCGGAAAGAATCGGGTCCTTCCACGTCGCCGATCTCTATGGCAAAGACTCAGAAAAATGAAGCAGCCATGGAGGTCGGAGAAGTGCAGGACGAGGATGTCACCCTCTTGGGTGAGTCAGATGACACTCTCGTTGGAAGTGAGGAAGGGGTCCTCGACGAAGAGCAGCGGTAGGTAGAAAAAAAAATGTGAATAAATATTGCTCAGCTAAACGCCCATCACGCTAAAGGACCATCAGCGGTTATATCAAGGACGTTTATCAGCAACCAAATGGGAATTGCATTAATTCAGGAACCATGGGTTCGTAAAGGGCAGGTGAAAGGACTGGCCAGTAGGGATACAAAGGTGATATACAACGTAAGTAATACGAACATACCGAGAGCTTGCATCCTGGTAAGTAACAGTATTAATTATTGTTGTGTTTCAGAATTCATGACGAGAGATCTCGTCCCGATTCAAGCTGAACTCGAGTTCAAGGAAAGACGCCAAGAAGTTATGATAGTTTCATGCTACTTTGCAGGAGACAGGACTGCACCGCATTTAGAACTGCAAAGACTAGTAGAGTACTGTCATGTCATTACTCATAGGATGTGACGCCAATGCTCACAACACCATATGGGAAAGCACAGACACCAATAAAAGAGGTGAGCAAATCTTAGAATTTATTCTCAATAAAAATCTTATTCTACATAATATAGGGAATACCCCTACGTTTGTAACAAGAATAAGGAAGGAAGTGCTAGACATAACACTAAGCACATTCAATCTGAAAGATCATCGAATGAACCGTCTCTCTCTGATCACAGATTGATCATGTTCAGACTAGAATGCAATCCTCCTGAACCTATACTAAGGATAAACCCCAGGAAAACCAACTGAGAAAATTATAAGACTAATTTAAACAGAAACCTTGCAGGCCTTCGAGCCACAGGGAAAGCCAAAAACCACCTGGTAATTGAAAATGATCTCATAGAATTAAACGAGGCAATACTTGATGCCTATGAATCAAGCTGTCCTCTCCAAAGGACTAGAAAGTCAAACGACGCAATATGGTGGAACAGTCATCTGTCAAACCTAAGATCCGAAACACGGAAGCTCTTCAACAGAGCCAAATGTAACGGAGATTGGCAGAGCTAAACAGAGAAACTGACAACTTACAATAAAGAGATTAGAAAAGCTTCAGGAAATTCTGCGAAGAAATAGACTCTACACCTTCTGCTGCAAGACTACACAAAGTCTTAGCAAAAGGAAGAGTAGATACAGTAATGGCACTGCGAAAGCCAGATGGACGCTTCACAGAAAGCGAAAAAGAACGAGCAAAGCTCCTGCTAGAAACCCACTTTCCTACAGGCATAAACACCACAGGAAATACGAGGTACAAAACTAGAAGACCAACCAGGGAAGACACTGCAATGGCAAAACACATATGCAGTGAAGAACGGCTAAGATGGGCTATGAACACCTTTCAGCCATTCAAAACCCCTGGAACCGACGGAATATTTCCTGCCCTACTACAACAGGGGCAGGAGGCAATCATTCCTCATGTGATCCGAATCAGTCGGAGCAGTTTTAAACTGGGATATATACCAGAAGTGTGGAGGAGGGCAAGAATCACCTTCATCCCCAAGGCAGGGAAACGGGACACTACACACCCTAAATCCCTTAGACCAATCAGCCTTACATCGTTTGTTCTCAAGACGATGGAAAAAGCTGTAGACAACTATATTAGAACAGAAGTCTTGGAGCAGGTGCCACTGCACCCTCGTCAGCATGTGCCTTCCTAGACATAGAGGGGGCTTTTGACAATACTCCACACGAGGCTGTCAAAAGAGCACTCAGTGATAGAGGAGTAGATAGAACGACTTCCACCTGGTTGTCGCAATTACTGTCTACAAGAATCGCAGAAATGAAGGTAGGCCAAGACACTATCTCCATCAATACGACCAGAGGTTGTCCGCAAGGGGGAGTTGCATCCCCACTTATGTGGAGCCTCACCGTAGACAGCTTACTCTGGCAATTGACCGAATTAGGTATACCTTGCCAGGGTTACTCTGATGACGTAGTTATCCTCGCAAGAGGGAAATATGAAAACGTCCTCTGCGACATAGTGCAAAGAGGACTGAACACAGCAAAGCAGTGGTGTGATTCAGTGGAACTTAATATCAACCCCACCAAGAACACGTTAGTAGCCTTTACAAGGAAAAAGAAATCTAAACTAAAAACTATAAAAATAGGTGGAAATGCCGTTGAGTGGAAGACAGAGGTCAAATATCCAGGGCTAATGCTAGATAATAAGTTACTCTGGAACAAACACAAAAACGAAATAATACACAAAGCTACAAAAGCCCTTATGGTGTGCAGAAACATTGCTGGGAAAAATTGGGGCTGTAACCCAAAGACATTGCAATGGATGTACACAGCAATAGTGAGACCTATCATCACATATGGGGCAGTAGCTTGGGGCACGAGAGCTAATCTGATCACTACGAGGACAAACCTCTCAAAGATTCAGAGACTAGCCTGTGCATGTATCACTGGAGCAATGAGAACATGTCCCACTGCTGCAATGGAAGTAATACTAAATCTCTCGCCACTGCATATTTAAGTAGAAAATGCTAGGAAGAAAACAATATATAGAATGATCAAAGAAGGAATAATCAAGGAAAAACCTCGATCACTCCATCTTGATCAAACTTGGGAAATGCCCCAAGATGGCATGCCAAAGAAATTTAACTTTGTAAGAAAATTTACCACTAAACTGGGAAGCAAATCTGAATGGGACGAAAACACCATATTGGGGCTAAGCCAAAACGCCATAAAATGGTACACGGACGGCTCCAAGACAGATAAAGGAACAGGAGCAGGGATGTTTGGACCTAGAACCAAATACTCAGAAAGCTTGGGTACGTACCCAAGCATCTTTCAAGCGGAAATTCATGCCATCGAAAGATGTATAGAATTTAACATTGAAAGGAACTATCGTAGACAGAAGATTGTAATCAGGTCAGATAGTCAAGCAGCCATCAAAGCTCTAAACTCAGATACAATCAATTTAAAGATGGTCTGGGAATGCCCAGGCAAATTAAATGAACTAGGACAGAATAACACTGTTACCCTCCTATGGGTTCCAGGACACCTAGGAATATAAGGAAATGAAACAGCAGACAAGCTGGCAAAAAAGGAGCTAAAACCCCATACCTGGGACCAGAACCATCCTGTGGGATCAGCAGTAGTACAATCTTAGGAAAACTAAAGAAAAAATGGATAGCGAAAAATCCAAGTACTGCAATGATCTAGAAGGACTAAGACAATCGAAGACGCTTCTGGGAAACTATAACCAGAAGAGATCTCACAGCTGTCTTAACCTGAGTAAGAAAAACCTCCGAATTATAACAGGAATACTAACCGGTCACTGTCGATTAAGAGGACACATGATTAGTAGATGAAGCAAACTGCAAATTCTGTGAGGTAGAGGTTGAAACCTCAATACACATACTTTCACAATGCATGGCATTAAGTAATTCTAGGGTCATACGAAATAGAAAGGGAAGAACTACCTAATTTAAAATCCAATGATATCCTAAACTTTCTAAGGAAGATAGGACTAGAAGAGCTGCTATAAGTCTGAGGAATCATCAGAAATATAGCAAGAAAAGGGGGACACAATAGATCTTATAGGTCGCAGTGTATCTGTCACCCCTAACATTTTTTTACATACATCTTAAAAACTAACAAAGATATCAAAATGAGTTGTTTCGGATTTGATTCGAAATTTAATTCTTATTCAAAATCCAGTTTAAAATTTCATAAACATCAAAAATAAGAAAATACCTCAAAACTTCCATATTTCCAAATTTTCAAAAAAAAAGGATTTTTTCACGAATTTTTGAAAGAAACGCAATTATTTGGAAAAACAAACAAATTAAAAAAAAATAACGAAATTAAACAAAACAAATTCTAATTCTAAGTTTTTTGAAATTTTATTAACAAAAGATTTCCTCAAATAAACTGGATCTTAATAAAACCACATTTTGATATCTTTTTTTGATTTTTGAGATATTGATATCTTGCTTTTTGGAAAATTTAAAGAATCGAAATTTTGATTGTTTTTGTTATATTTTGGAAATTTAAATTAAGTTTAAATCAGTGCAAAAATTGTAAACAAATGCAAAGAACAGCGTTTTCTTGAATTTTTTGGTTTTCGAGATAGGTTTTTTGAAAATTTTCAAATTTTGAAAAATTGTAATTATTTTGTTTTCTGGGATTTTTGAAAAATTTAAAAAGTTTCTTGATAGATATGAATTTTCAAATCGGATAAACAAAACAAATTTCGGTAACTTTTTTAGTTTTTGAGATATCGAAAAAAGCTCGAATGTTTTTTTCGAAAAATCGCATCCTTAATTCGTTGAATTTTAAAATTTTTATAAAAATTCAAATTGCGTAATATTTCTTATCAAACTCTTCATAATTTTTATTTTATATTTCAATTCTTGCTTGCAATTTTTTTAAAAGCGTTTTTTTTTTGTAGAGATTTTTTGGTATAAAATTGAGTTTTTGGGACAAATTCGCATATTTTGGGTAAAAATTCGCAGTTTTTTGGCAAAAATTTGCATTTTGGTGGAATAAATTTGCGTTTTTTATGTCAAAATTTACTTCTTTTTTTGTAAAAACGCGTTTATTTGATTTAAGTTCTCGTTACTTTTTTAGTAACCGCGTTTTTTGTAACAATTTAAGATCTTTTAAAAATCAAATTCAACATTTTTTATGCTTTTCGAAATTTTTCTAAATATACAGGGTGTCCCAGAATTAACTACGGAAACTTCGTATACGTATTCCTTGATGACAAATAAGTAGGGTCTTTCCTATAAAAAAAAATTTTTTAGAGACTCCTGTCAGAGTTATAACCTACTTTGCAAATGTGCGCTACTTGATCGCGATACACGATACTCAATTGACATGGTCCTACTTTTTATTTTTTTACTCCAAACCGAAACGATTTCGCAAAAAACGACAAGGAACAAAAAAGTTTCTAAATAATCAAAACTTCCTAAAATAATTTTTTGTTATTGCAAATATTAATTGCTAAGAAAGTTACAAAAAAAATTAAGAGGGGTTCCTTGATTTGCACCCTTAGAATGGGGTAGGGCAGGTGAAAAGTGGCAGGAGAAATGCGTCTTTATAAAAATTATGTTCACCCAAATTTTTAATTTTTTATCTTGGACCAATCAGAAGATATTAAATTAAAACCGTATTTTACCACCCCTCTTTAAAGGGTTATAACTCTGACAGGAGTCTCTAAAAAAATTTTTTTTATAGGAAAGACCCTACTTATTTGTCATCAAGGAACACGTATACGAAGTTTCCGTAGTTAATTCTGGGACACCCTGTATAAGATTTTTAATCAATACATCCGTAGATCAATTAAAGTTTTAGTTTTGAAATGATAATCTGTAGATCCATAGATCAAGTAAATCCGTAGAGAATTTTGAACTATTTGGTATGATTATAAACAATTTTTTACGATTGCAAACAATTTTTTATGATATTCGACATTTTTTTTGACCTTTTCAGGAATTTCTTCCAAATTTTAACACTTTTTCTGGTTTTTTCAAGATTGTTTTATGATATTTTTTCACACTTCCCCGACAATTTTTCCCGATTGTCAACAACATTGTCCAGAATTGCCTACAATTTCAACAACTTTTTGGGTTTCTCAACATTTTTTAACGACTTTCAACAATATTTAACGTTTTATAAGATTGTCAATACAAATTTTCAGAACATTTTACATTTTTTTAAATTTCCAAGAATTTTTATCATTTTTAACAATTCTGTAAGATTATCACCAACTTATACAATGTTTAACGTTTTTGTCACGATTTCCAATATTGTTTTCATAATATATCACCCTATTTAGACAAATCACAAATCTTAAATGTGCGTTTACTTGCTTCTATCAAAGATATATTGATTATTGGATTTTTCAAAACACCTTAACAACTTAACCTGAAACACTCACCTATCAATGGTGGTGGTGGACCTCTGAAGACCACTGAGAGAACTTATTTATCGCCTTTTAGATTAATAAGTTGCTTCTTAAATTGGTTCAAGTTGAACTTGCGGTCGATTTTGGCCCACTTTTTACTCAAAAATACATAAATTCGCATTAGATTATTAGATGATTCCAGGCTTGATTTTCACTGACTTTTTTGGTTCTTTTATCACTGATTTTTTGTATTTCTGGTGCAGAAAATTGTATATGAAGATGTTATATGTTCGTTTACCTTTGGTTAACGATCGTTATTTTTATGTTTTATTAGAGTTTTTAAAACTTTTTGATGAAATTAAAAAAACCAAGTCAACTATAGACAAAATAAAATGTCAACTGTCATAGTTGTCAATATTATGGTAAAGTAGAAGAGATTATATATACGTTTTGTGGTTTTATTTTTTTATTAAAAATATTGCAAAGTATTTTCCTTTGAATATTATATTCAAAGGTATTTTCCTATAAAATTTAATACTTTTATATTTTACATTATAATAATAATAATTACTGATAGACAGAATGGCTTTAGGAAGGGTAAATCCACTGTGAGGGCAATT
The DNA here is from genome assembly GCA_964028335.1 of Altica lythri. Classification (NCBI taxonomy): domain Eukaryota; kingdom Metazoa; phylum Arthropoda; class Insecta; order Coleoptera; family Chrysomelidae; genus Altica; species Altica lythri. The sequence goes on from OZ034811.1 coordinate 4,946,626, forward strand.
TATCAGGCATTGGAAAAGATTTTAAATTCTTTAAATAATAAAAATCATACAATGATGATGTGTATGGACCTTTCCAAGGCCTTTGATTCTGTAAATCATGATTTGCTATGTCAAAAACTTGAGATGTATGGAGTGCGTGGTGCAGCTTTGTGCTGGATTAAATCATATTTAAAAGATCGAGTGCAGCAGGTGGTTGAATGTAATGAGAGTGGTGTTTTATATAAATCACAAAAAATAGTTGTCTCCAAAGGAGTTCCCCAGGGGTCAATCTTGGGGCCTCTTTTGTATATAGTATATACCAATGAACTCCCAGATGTTTCTGATGAATATACAGTGCTGTATGCTGATGACACTTCTCTCATATTTAGCGAAAAGAATGAAGAAATACTACTTCATAAAGTGCAAACAGCACTGGATGCCATAGACAGATATTTCTTAGAAAATGATCTTTTGCTGAATGTGTCGAAAACGCAGACTCTAGTTTTTGGAAATAGAACTGAAGGAAATATTACACTGTCCCATAATGGTGAGGACATGAAATCACTAGAGAGTATGCGTTTTTTGGGTGTACAGATTGATGGGAGGTTAGATTGGAAGGCGCACATTGAGATCGTATCAGGCAGTGTATCTAGATTCTGTTACGCCTTGCGTGTAATATCTGATCAAGTGAATACGGAAGCAGCCATTACTGCTTATCACGCGTATGTCCAGTCCAGGTTCAGATATGGAGTAATATTTTGGGGCAATTCACCTGACATACACAGAATTATGGTCATGCAAAAAAGGTGCATTCGAAGTATTTTTAAAATGAAGCAACAGGAAAGTTGTAAACAAGTTTTTATCGAAAAAAACATTCTAACTGTAGTAGGAATGTATATTTTAGATTCTGTGATATTTGTGTATGAAAATAGGGACCTTTTCACTGACTGTGATATAAAACACAATTATGATACTCGCCATAAAACTAACTTAGTACCTGAAAAATACAGCTTTACGTACCTGCAAAAAAATGTAAAATATAGCATCATAAGAATTTTTAACTGTTTCCCAGATAGAATTAGAAGCTTGTCAAAAAATAAACTCAAACTTGTATTAAAAAAATATTTAGTAAGTAAGGCCTTCTATAATATCAGTGACTTTTATAATGATCCTGATAAAACAACAATTCAGTGTTGAATTTTAATCATTGTGAATGTTTTTTCCTTTTTCTTTTAGATGTGTATTTTATACTCAATTCTTTTTAAACAGTTCTATGTTAAGTTGTAAATTTTTTTGTAACTTTTTGATAAAGAGAATATTTTCGTCATTCATCAGTCATGTCATAAGTGTTATCTTATATTTTTTACTCTAGTATTTAGGTATTATGTATTATATTTATATATTGTCAGCTTTTTGACATTGTTCAACAACCTTATGGGTTTTTTTGTTTTGCTGTAAACATTTGAACAAATAAAAATTATCTATCTATCTATCTATCTATCATTTACATGAATAGCTAATTTCACGATTGTTTATTATTTTCACTTTTAAAAACAATAAAAATTAATTATTTTACCATAAAAACTTATTTTTCCTTAATTTTAATGATAAACATACATATTTTTTTTTTTATATTTTTTTATACAAATTAATCCTCACCACTCACCAGTGTGAAGTTAGCAACACTGCTATGACTTTGACAGTTTTCAATTTGTTGATTTTTATTGTTTAGCGTGGTTTACAGTTTGTAGACTATTATAATTTTAGTGTTTTTTATAATAACAAATTGTTTTTACGTTAAGAAAATCACAGAATGGATGTTTTTAAAGAAAAAATTAAAATAGAGGAAGAGTCTTATGATCAATTCCAAGTCGAAAATCAGAACTGTTATCAAACTAAAATGGATCTTGGTTTTAATGTTTTTAGACCCAGTTGGTGATTTGTCCGAAGTGAAAAATAACTCTGATAATGACTTAGATTTAAAAGGAGAATCATTTTATTCTGAAGGTAAGTCTTTTATTGACTGAATTAGTCATTATAATGTAGAAAGTATGTTCTTGTTAAAATACAGTTTCTATCAAGTTAACATAGTATATAATAATATCTTGTTTGATTCCACAAAAAGTGCACTATAAGTGATTTTTTTATCATTTTCTATGGCTTTTCACGTTTATTTCAGATTTTATTACAATTTTTTTTACGGTATTTATGTTTCAATTTTTTCTCCATTTGTTTAGGTTTTATATGATTTTCTTGTGATTTTTCGAGATTATCTATAATTTTATACGATTTTTTGCGATTTTTCATGGGGATTAATGATTTTTATACGGTTTTCCACAATGTTTTGTATGGTTTTTGCATTTTTTTATGGTCTGCTATAATTTTTATACGATTTTCTGTTTTTTTTTTGACATTTTTTACGTTCATCTATGATTTTTATAGGGTTTTGTTTTTTTATGATTTTTTACAGTTTTCCGCGATATTGTAAGATTTTTACTGTTTTTCTATTTTTTTATGATTTCTTACAGTTTATTATGATTTTTACCATTTTCTTCTTGTTTTTGTATGAAATTCAAGGGTTTCTACGATTTTTTATTTTTTACAAGACTTTTCATAATTTTCTATGATTTTTTAAAATTTTTCTATGATTTTTACAGTTTCTTAGGATTTTCCTAGGTTATCTATAATTATTTACAGTTTCGTACCGGTTTCCATGAATTTCTACAATTTTTCGCTGTTTTCCACGAATTTCTACAATTTTTCGTGATTTTCCAGGAATTTCTACACTTTTTCACGGTTTTAAAGGAATTTCTACATTTTTTCGCGCTTTTTTTTGGAAACTCTGCAATTTTTCGTGGTTTTCCATGAATTTCTACGTTTTTTTTTGAGTTTCTTCAGCAATAACTATACATTTCGCGGTCTTCTAGGAGTTTCTAAAGTTTTTCACGGTTTTCCACAAATTTCTACAGTTTTTGCTTTTTTCCACAAATTTTTACAGTTTTTCGTGATTTTCCATAAATTTCTACAAGTTTTCGCAGTTTTCCGTAAATTTAACACACCCGCACGCGGTATTCCCGATTTTTAATTTTTTTTTTTACTATTTTAACACCTTTTCCTGATTTTTACGATTTTTGTTTTTTTATGATATAATAGTTTTCTTCGGATTTTTTTTCTGAGATTTTTTACGTTTTTGCTTTTATTTTCCTAAATTTTGAAAAAACTTTTTGTTTTTGTTGGAAAATATTTTTTTTTGCTTTGATTTTATATTGATTTACATGACTAATTTTAAATTTTAATAAAACGCTTACTTTTCAATATTTTTGACACAAATTTAAGAAATTGCAATAAGTCGGTTGTTTTAGGAGATGTTTCGGACTATTAAAATTCACCAAAAATTAAGGAAAAACGTACCTAACGCCGCTTTAGAAGATTCTACTTTAAAATTCGTAAGATTATAACTTTTTTTTTGTAATTTTCAACAGTATATAAACAAGAATGACATGAATGAAAAATTAAAAAAATGTCGCATCCAACAGGACTTGAACACACCTTTGCCTTTACGCTGTAACGCTAAGCTATGAATGCTTAGTCATTATTTCGTTTTTGTTCATTAATTTGACAGGTACTTAGTAAACGATTAGTTGAGATAACTCTCATGGGATTTTTAGAAGGAGATTATGTCAAATCGACAATTGAAACATCACAATACACTTTTTTTAAATCTTTCTACTTGCTATTATGGCGTCACCTTAAATTGTTCCCTCCCAATGGATACTTTTTAATACATTCAGATGGTTCTCCTTTCTTCTACCATCCATATTTATTAGTTTAAAAATTCTAGTGTGAAATAAAAAGCGAATTGAAGCTAAATTTGTCAAAATGTCATGGTCAACAATAATGCAAAAAACCTGTGAACTTACTTTTATATTAAACCATTGCATTAGTTTATTTTTGATTTTAGTTCAAGAAGAGCCCTACAAAAGTAGTATGTTCAAGAAAGAACCGAAATTCGAATACGAAGACTCTCAACAATTCTTAACAATGGATACTTCTTTAATAAATTCTTTCATTACTAATACTGAAATGTTAATTAGCAGTGAAAATTATATTTCAAGTCAAACTAATCATGAGATGAACCTTGATTTTGACATTAAAAAAGAAGAATTACCTTCTGTTTGCGATTTACCGGATTTTAAAATGAAATTTCAAAATTTTGGTAAAGAATTACATTTAGAGCGATGCATCAAAAGATATTCCAGGAAACAGGATCCAAGTTCTAAAAAAGGTAAGTCTTTGTGTAATTAATATCCTCATAAAAAGTATGATTATTAAGCCATTAGACTGATATAGAAAATTAACGCACTTCGAAGAATTATCAGCAACTTCAACATTTCAGAATATTTTGGGTCTTACTTGTTATTCATTTTTTTTCCCAATATTTCATGAATTTGATTAATGGTGTTTAGTAATTCGCGATCTCTGTTAACTGTTCGTAGTATTTCCTCGTTTGTTTTTTCAGCTGTCCATAGGACTTTTAGTATTCGCCTGTATATCCACATTTCGAATGCTTCGAGTCTGTTTATGGAGTTTACTTTTAATGTCCAACCCTCCATTCCATAGAGCAACACTGACCACACCTAACATTTTGCAAATTATATTTGTAGGATGAGGTCAAATTCGGTATTGGTAAGAACCCTTTTGAATTTCTTGATAGTCCTTCTGGCCATCTCAATTCGACATTGATTTCCAATTCGGAAGATTGAATCTGGGAAACAACACCGGCACACAAAAAAAACTTTTGTACATTCCATTCCACCTACCGGCATGTCGGACATTTTTGAAGATTGCTTCCAAACTACTTTGTCGCTTTTGGATCCTGGATCGATAATATTTATGGAAAACGCATGGTATCATAGGAGATATCGTCGCTTGGTTAAAATCCAAAAATATTTCGTGCGATGATACAATGTTGAAACGAGAACTTTTGACTATTGTAATAGAGCATAATAAGGACTACCAATGACATTTAATAGATGACAGTAGACAGATGGCATTTAACAGTTGAAAAATGACATTTGCTAGTTTGTAACGGGTAGCTCTTTTAGACACTAGACTAAGTAAGATTCGGTTTCAGTTGAAATAAAAATTTTTTTCTAATATAAATTTCTATACAATAAAATGAAAATATCTCTACAAATGAAGCAAAATTAATTGGATCTGCGACCCCTTTGGCCCTCGGATGGATCTCCCTGTAAATAAATAAATTTAATATAGATTCCGGTTAGTATAGGATAGTTAGGGTAGGTTCGAACCGATCAATACTCGGTCACGGGATGGGACAGCCCTTGGTCAACACCCAAGGATCGGAACGGTATAACCGATCAATACTCGGTTACGGGGTAGGACAACCCTTGGTCAATACCCAAGGATCGGGAAAAAAATAACATATAAATAATTTACATTTTTTTAAATTCTTTATACGATAGTTAATAATTTTATTAATAGAGATTTTAAAAAATTTAATTGTTTATACCTGTTTTTTAATTGTTAATTTCGCGCGCTCACAAATACCCGTCGCTTACCTTTCTGGGTCTTGAATCGTTTTTGATCATTTATCTTAAAAACTATTAACGTTATCAAAATTGCTAATGAAAGCAATGTTATTAATAACTAGGTGTACCTGCGACGTCGTTCGCGTGGCGTGTTGATTGTTGTTTAAAAATTTCTTTACTCACCCCGTTAAAATGTTATGTTGAAAGAAGACAAATAGATCTGTGAAAACCGCGTTCGAATCGGATCAGTAGTTTTCATGTGATACGCGCACAAACATATGGATAGACAGACAGACCTACAAAAAAAATCTAACCACATTTTTGGGTTCTATATCGATGTACCCGTGACGTAATTCGGGTGATGTATAGATTGTTGTATTAAGATTTCTTCCCCCCACACCGTAAAAGAGTTAGAGAAGACATTTTTATACACCAGATGTTAAGTTAAAAGAAGACAAATAGATATGTGAAAATCGCATTCAAATCGGATAAGTAATTTTCATGTTATGCGCGCACAAACATAAAGATAGTCAGACAGACAGACGTACAACAAAAAATCTAACCAAATTTTTTGGTTCCATATCGATGTACCCGCGACGTCGTTCGCGTGACGTATAGATTGTTGTATAAAAAATTCTCCCTCACACCGTAAAAGTGGTTTTTCCAACATTTCTCTTCACTGCTCTTCTCCTATTAATTGTAGCGAGATGTATAAAGTATCCTATAACCTGCTCAGGAGTATGAAAAATAATTGTACCAAGTTTCGTTAAAATCTGTCAAGTAGTTTTTGTTTCTATAACGGTTATACAGACAGACAGACAAAATTTTTACTGATTTCATTTTTGGCATCAGTATCGATCCCTAATCACCCCCTGATAGTTATTTTGGAAATATATTTCATGTACAGAATTGATCTCTCTACACATTTATTATAAGTATAGATTCAATTGTCTACAATTTTTTTCTGAAATCAATTTTTCAAATGTTATTTCAGCATAAATCGGAACATGTAATTAAAATTTCTTTTTTATCAGTTTATGTTACTTTTTTGTTACTATCTTAGTAATTTATGGATTTATATCAACATTAATGAAATATAATGGTATTTGAACATTTTTCAAATTCACAGTTATACATTCATTATAAAAATACATTGGGCACCCACTTAAATGTTGAAAAAAAACATTCAAATGAATTGAAAAATAAAATAAAAAATAATCTTATGTATATGTATCATGGTTAGCGCGTCTCAATTCTCAGCTGATTATGGTTTGTGTTTTGCTTATAGTTATTCAGTCTTTATTTCTTTTAAGATTGTTAAACGTTGTTGCACCCATTACGGTGATTTCGTGTATTATTAACACATTTAGATGGATATATTTTTAGTTTTTGTGGTTTTTTGTTGCAATAAATGTATGTCGTTTTTAGTTGTCCCCAAAAATAGAAAACATTCTGATCCATGTATTTTTGAAGTAAAACTTCTTTAGCGAGACTAGGAGTAAAAAATTTATTCTAACGGACGTGACGTCATTCTAATAACAGAAACCGGAAACAAAACCTAATACTGACACGATTTTGCATGGGCGCCGGCAGCAGGGTGCAAGAGGGTGCGCTTGCACCCCCCTGCTATGAAAGAAAATACCTGAATTTACCAGAAAATTATATATTTTTTTAATTTTTTTATTAAATTATTGTTTGAATAAAAACTAAAGGCGTCGCGGTTGCTGTCCAAATCATTCTACATTCTATATATATATTAGATCATAATAGTGTGTAGATGCAGATGCACCCCCTGAAAATAATCCTGGCGGCGCTCATGCGATTTTGCCTCCTATATTAAATAAAATTAAATCTGTAATTGTATGAATTGACAGCTGATCATCTTGTCAATCGAAAAACATTGCTTTATATAAATAGTTTTTTGTGTATAAAGTGTTTGTATTAAATATGAATAAACAATGTGGATTTATTAATGAAGAAAGTGATGAAAAAATATTGATTGAAAATGAGTGAATAGGTAGGTACTCTATATGCATAAATTTTATTTTTGGTGTGTAATTACACTATTTATACCTAATTATTTATACCTATTATTTATACCTAGCTATTTTCGTTTTATAGACTTAAAGAGCTAAAAAGAAAAAGAAATTGTGAACGTCAAAGGGGATATTATAAGCGCCAGAAAGATTTGAAGAAAAATGACAAAAATGAAAAAATGACGAGACAGCCACATTCATTATGATTTGATTAAGTAAGTTTATATACATACATACATATTATGATAGTAAATAATTGTTTATACGGAATCTTTACGTTGAGTAAAGAAGCATGTTGCACGTTTTTGTTCATAAAATAATAATATTCAAAATATTTTAACACTTTCTTATACTTATTTTAGGTTTGGTTAGGTAGCCATAAAGGCCATAAAACCACTAGTCAAGATGGCTGATCTTTTACCACCAATAACAGATCCTTCGTAGACGTGAAGGAAACAAACTTAACTCAGGATTTTAAATTTTATGGAATATGCTATAAAATGCTACAAAATGAAATGGTTATCTAACTATCGAAGGCTCTTGTGTTGTGATGTATTACAATAAGGTAGATACAGCTACAAAATCACACATTCTAAACGTAATGTGTGTATATTTTTAATATTGTTTACCTATTATTGAAGCAAAACTTCTTTAGGCACGACTAGGGGTAGATTCTAACGGAAGATTCTAATGGAAGTAACTGTATAATTTCAGCTACGGGAGGAGTTTAAATTTCCGAAATTTATTTATGAAATTTTCAAACGGTTTCAAATACATTAATGGTATTTATAGACTAAAATCTATGTTTCACATTTTAGTTATCATAAATCTATTATTTCATATATAAAAAAAATAATGATAACTTTCAAATTCCTATTTCTAATGAATAATATAAATATAACATCTCATTTTTTTTGTAAAGTATATAGGCAATAAATATGATTGAATTGTAATTAAATATTTATTTTCCGATACGTACGTCAACAAGTTTTACTTCAATCGCGCGTAAAGGTTACACGCACACTCTTTTTTTTTGTGAAGTTGCAAACCATCTAGTGAAAAATCCCAAGCCTGATACATATATAATTGTACAACGTGCAGCTTATCGACAAAAAACTGAGGATGCTATCCAGTTTTAAGATAACTGGGTATTTGAAAACATTTTATTCTTCTAAATAGAATAAAATTGCAATTGCCAAACACTAAGCCAGTGTTAATAACGTAGCTTTACCTTACTTTTTGTAATAACAAAAAAGTAATATAAACTGATAAAAAAGTTATTTAAATTACATGTTCCGATTTATGCTTAAATAAAATTTGATAAATTGATTTCAGAAAAAAATTTATACAAAAAAATTGTAGACAATTTAATTATTAATAACATTGCCCTTATTAGCAATCTAGATAAAGTTGATAGTTTTTAAGATAAATGATAAAAAACGATTCAAGACGCAGAAAGGTAAGCGACGCGTACTTGTGAGCGCGCGAAATTAACAATTAAAAAACAGGTATAAACAATTAAATTTTTTAAAATCTCTATTGATAACATTATTAACTATTGTGTAAAGAATTTAAAAAAGTGTATACTATTTATATGTTATTTTTTTAAATATATTTTTCATGGGTCGAAATTTCCCAAATTTGAGATTTTTCGAACTTTTAAAAATTCATATCTCTGAAAATGTTAACTTTATCGTAAAAATTCAAGGGATCTTTTTTATTCGTATTTCAATAAGGAATATAAAAACAAATTGTCCGGTTAAAAAATAACAATTGCATGTAATTGTTTAAACAATTTCGGTATAAACAATATGGCCCGGGGTTGCCCCCTGGCAACATGCATTTATATCATCAGTAGGGCAATTTGAAGAGGATCGCATAAATAAATTGAGGTGGAATAGTTTTCGGTACTCATGCGCCGATTCGTGCTGGACTATATAGTTATATTGAGGTTATTTCTGATGTGATCTAAAAAAGTAAATATTACGCTTGAAAGTAATGTCTAGGATCCCTTTAAACTGTGCATATTAATACTTAATCAGTTTTATGAAACAATTTAACCCGTAATTTTATACAAATTCCCTTTTAGAAGAGCATATTGAACCAGCATGTTATAACTTATACTTATTTTGTTATCCAAAAATATTTTTTAATCAACCATTAAAATAATTTCTTCACTAGTTGAATTTGTTTCGTATTCACTTTCACAAATATCTTCTTCATTTTCGGATTCTGATTCAGATGAATCAGAATTCAAATTTATAATAAAAGGTGGCACATCATACACATTTTTTACACCCATCAATTTCTGCCAATCAATTCTAATTTCTTCTTCGACATGACTTATGAAGTTTTTCCACTTATCTTCTGAGCACTGGTTAATTGCTACATTTCATACAGACATAACTCTATCTTTTGATGATAACTGCTAACATGCTAATTCGATTGGATTGTTTTGACAATTATATGGTGGTAATCTTAAATCTTCGTGGCCCTCTGCTTTGAGTATCTCGTTTATTTACATAATCTGTTCCAATCGAGGTTTGATACTTTCCCAGATAATCTTTCATTTATTTTACTGTCTAAAATTAAATCACAACCTATCAGAAACCCGTGTTGGCACCCAGTATTTACTATTGTATATCGTTTTCCTTCATTTTTAAAAATACAGGTTAACCCTTTTGATGTAGACTCTAAACACCATTGACGGGTTTGATTTCCATTTTGATACACCCAAGTTTCATCCAGATAAACAAGAATATCAAATTTCCCTTTTCATATTCCTTTAAATAATGCAAATATTCCCTGCAAAACTTAATTCTAGCAGTAATAATTTAAGGCCTTTCTATCAGAACTTTTCTTCTATCAACTTTTTTGAATCTGAATAGATTTAATTTTTTTTTCAACGGTAGTTGTGTGATGTCGCACCCCTTTTTCGACATCTTAGATTTAATAAATAAAACGAAGAAGCTCAGAAATTACTTGTATTCAACCTGAATACTTATAATCCTAAGATTTATAAAACTACCGTCTCACATCTTGAGGCGCTTACTTAATACTACTCAATCCTTATATCTATCAGTACGACGGTCCTCAAAAGTAGTACAATAGATTCTGCAAAATTGCAGAATATTGAGGACGTCGGTTCAAGGTATAATTATATTATTAAATTAACAAATTCGCAAACAATTTCAACACAGTGAATTACTAAACAAAAGACAAATATTTCAAAATGATTTTAGTTACCTATAATTGTACTTTGAACATTTTGTTTATTAAACTTATAACTATGACATACTTAATTAATACATCACACCTCCCATGGGGCCGAAAAAAAAAGAAAGAAGCCGATGCTTCTTTGTTTTTTTTTTAACATATGTTATGTCGTCTAAATAATTGTTACAATATAGTGTAATGGGTTACAATTCTTGCTGACGAGCCCATATTATATACCTACTCCGGTTACTCCTATAACTACAAATATAAATATAAATAAACTTGACCTAGTGTAATATTTACTTAATTAAAAATCTAATAATCGAATAATACTTTATACATGCCACACCACCGCGGGAAAAGAAAAACAATTATATGTTAAATGGTTTTACTCTATTTTTATGTATTTCGATATTCTTATTTCCTATGTTAATAACTATATTTACACCCTTATCTTCTATTACTTTAAATGGACCTTTGTATATGGGATCTAGCTTGTCACGTGTTTCATTTATAAGTAAGACGTTATCTCCCAATTTATATTTTACTTCACTGGTTGAATCATCAAGTCTAATTTTTCGTTTATGTTTTGATGCCACCAAGTTTTGTCTGGCATCACTCAAGGCTACTTGTAGGCGAAATTTTAATTCTAACGGGTAGTTGTCAAAATTATATAGTGGTTCTATTTTTTCTGTTAAGTTAGAGGGGAGAATACAGACTTTTCCAAAAACTAATTCATATGGGGTATATCCTGTTGCAGAATGCACTGATGTGTTATATGAGAAACACCAAAAGGGTATCCAGGAGCTCCACGATTCATTGGACTTGGAAATTTGAATTTTTAGATAAGCATTTAAGTGTTTGTGAGTGATTTCCAAAGCCCCGATAGTTTCATGGTGATATGCTGTGGATTTAAGTTGTTCAATTTTTAGCAATTTACATGTTTCTTTAAATACATCAGCCATGAATTCGGTACCTTGATCTGAAATAATCCTTTGTGGTATCCCAAAACGTAAAATAAAATTTTCTACAATTGACTTAGCCACAGTATTGGCTTCTTTATTCTCAATAGGATATGCCTCTACATATTTACTCAGTTCGCACTGTAATGTTAAAATAAATTTTCTATCTTTCTCGTCTGATTCTAAAGGACCTACTAAATCTAAAAAAACTGTTTCAAACGCAGCATTTGCTGTTGATGTGATAACTATAGGTTGTTTAGACTTTGGTATATGTTTACATTTTTGACAGTCGCTACAACGCTTTACGAAATTTTCAATGTCCTTTCTTAATCCTACCCAAAAGTAATATTTTTTAATATTATTGAACATTCTATTAATTCCACTATGGCCACCAGTGTGTAATATGTGAAAATCATTCAAAATTAATTGTTTTACGGAGTAGTCGTGGACTTCAATTATGTCATTTAATACAGATATTTTAATGTTGGCATTTTTAAATAGATTTGATAGCTTATGTAATTCTTTTATTATAACTGCAGTTTCATTATTTTTCAAAATCAATATTTCACTTATTTTTTCTTGTGCGCACAAGTTTTGACATTCTTTCAACGACGCTCGAAGTTCCGACGTTGAGCAATAATTTGTCATTTTAAAATAAATTATATTTTCCTTATTATCGAAAATAAAGCTATCATTATAAACCAAGTGTCTACATTATCATTTTTTAATTTATTAAATTTTTTGACTTCTATTCGCTTTAATTGAGTGACGTTTTTCGGTTCTTTCAAAATTTGAACTATTCCAGGGTGATCAATCGTGTTCAAGTTATCGGGTTCTGTTTTATTAATTGTATTGGTTTCATTTACTTCTCCATGCACAGCGTCCCTTGCACGTGCTCGAGTTAAAACGTTTACTATTTGGTTTTTTGCCATATTGCGTAAATCAGTCACCGGTATTTCGATCCTTGACAAGGCATCTGCTGTTACATTATTTTTTCCTTTTATATAATGGATTGTGAAGTCATATTCTTCCAAAATGAGCCTGAACTTTGTTAAACGGCTAGATGGATTTGTCATCCCGAAAAGATGTACTAATGGTCTGTGGTCTGTATAAATAGTAAATTTACGTCCATATAAATAGGGTCTAAAATTTTTTACTGCTCAAACTATGCTTAATAATTTTTTTTCAATTGTACAGTATTTTCTTTCCGCTTTGTTTAAAGTTCGACTTGCGTATGCTATTGGTTTTCCGTTCCCGTTATTAAGTACAGCTCCTATTGCTATTCCTGATGCATCTGTTGTAAGATTAAATACGTTGTTTTCTGAAAAGTCTGGGTATTGTAGGATAGGAGGTTCTATCAGTTTCGATTTTAGGTTGTCAAATGCGTTCTGGCATTCAGTTGTCCATGTGAACGGAACATTCTTCCTGGTTAGATTATTTAATGGCTCTGCTATTTGAGCAAAATTTGGAATGAAATTTCTGTAGTAATTTGACAGTGCTACGAATCGTTTTGTACTGCTCGCATCATTTGGCGCAGGAAAGTTCTTTATAGCTTGCACCTTTTCTGGATCTAGACTTACGCCATCTGAGGAGATGATATGTCCCAAATACAGTATATCTTTCTTTAGAAATTCGCATTTTGCTCCGTTTAGTTTTAGATTTACCTTTCTTAATCTCTCTAGTACTTTGACTAAATTTTTGTTGTGATCTTTTAGGTTTTTTCCAAAAATAATTAAGTCGTCCAAATAGACAAAACAACTGCTATATGCTAACCCTGACATAGCAATAGTCATTGCTCTGGAAAATACATGAGGGCTTGTTTTGAGGCCCATTGGTAACCGTGTGAGTTGGTATTGTCCTTTGTCAGTTGTGAATGCGGTGCATTCTCTCGAGGATGGTGGTAATTCTACTTGATAATATCCCTGAGCTAAATCTAAGTGTGAGAAGTACATGGCTCCACCAAGGGAGTCTAATATTTCAGTAATGTTTGGTAACGGAAATTTATCATTTTTAATATGTTTGTTCAATAGACGGTAATCTATCACTATCCTCCATTTACGTATTCCGTTGTTGTCTACTTTTTTTGGTACTAGCAGTAGCGGTGAGGACCATGCTGACTTTGCTGGTTCAATTATTCCGTCCGATAACATTTTTTCAACTTGTTTATTTATTTCCGCTTTTTGTGCATAAGGGAGTCTATATGGTTTTACATAAACTGGAGCAGTGCCTGCTTCTAACTGAATATCATGTTTGTAAACATTGGTAACGGATAATGGGTCATTTGGTAAGTGAAAGACATCAGTATATTTTGCAATTATGTGTTCAAGTGAGTTTCTTTCTTCTTTATTTAATTTATCATATTTTATTTGACGCAATACCTCTTCAACTCTATTTACTGATTTTTTACATTCAGCAAAAGATAATATTTGGAATTCGTCTAAATTAACTAATGTAGGTTTAAAATTTTTTATTTGAACTGTTTCTTCTCTAGTATTTAAAATTTTTACAGGGATTGTATTATTTATTGGACGTGCCGCCATATTTGCTACGTATATTCCTTTGCCTAAAACTACACAGTCGCATCTGTGGTTCGTTTCTATATATTGGATCATTTCACATCGTGGTGGTATATTTATACTGTTGGTGCAGTTGGATTGTAAGGGTAAAACAATGGTTTATTAATAAAGATACTGTGAACGATTCGTAATCTATTATAGCTTTAAATCTTTCGAGAAAATCTGATCCTAATATGCCGTGCATATCTTTGTTGAAACTGTTAAGTAAGAAGAAATTATGTAAAAATTTTGTATTGTGAACTTGCATCGAAATCTCTGCTGACCCTCTACTGGTTATTTCACCTGATACTCCTTTAATTGTAATATTGTCTGCGTAATTAATTTAATGTGTATGTTTACTAATATCGTTTTTAAATACTATGCTTACCGAAGCACCACTGTCTAAAAGAAATTTAAATGATTTATTATTATGTTGCAATTGAATAAAATTTAAGGTATTGATATTTAAGATTACTTCTTGTTTATTCATATTGGACACGAAAAACTGATCAGCTTCACCATTGGTTTCGTCTTGACGCTTAGTTTCTAAATCGTTTTGTGAATCATTTGTTGGGTCATTGTTTACTGTTTCTGCATAGTAAGCATTAAAGTGTATTTGATTGTTGTTTCTATTACGATTTCCATTGTATCGACCTTGACCTCGTGAGTAATTATTCTGGCGATATTGTTTTTTATAATTATTAAAAGTTTTTTGATTTGAATTTTGATTACTAAAATGATTTTCAGCGTAATTGTTATTTCCTCTTTGATTTTCTACTCTATCATTTTGTTGATGCCTAAATGAACCCCTATAATTATTCTTTGTGTTGTCTCATTGTATTTTATTGTATTTTATTTGATTACAGTTAGCTTAATAACTTATTTATATATATGTGTATATTTTTT